>CM061280.1:98346915-99596915 GCA_030848825.1 Tadarida brasiliensis | reverse complement strand
TAATATGCAGTTGGAAACTTTTATTAAAAAATTATAGTCATGCATAATACAAGACAGGAAAAAATATACACCAAAATGTTAACAATAGTTTTTTCCTAGTTGCTGGGAGTTTAGATTACTTATACTATCTTTTTTTCTATTTGCCTCTGTTACATATTTTCTTCAATGAACACGTGCTCTTTTATAATCAGAAATTATAAATACATTATAATTAACTTTTTAAAAGTTGAAAAAAGAAACAAGAAGTCTTGTGAACCTCTTTATTGAATCTTACAGAAAATATATTATCAGCATGTTTTTTTTTTTTTTTTCATACGTGTCCTTAGCGGGAACCGAACCCAGGACTCTCTGGTCCACAGGCTGACGCTCCAACCGCTGAGCCAAACTGGCCAGGGCTATCAGCATATATTTATCATGATACACAGTGTATCCAACAAGGAAACACCCAGGAGAAATTTTTGTCCATTCTTGACACCAACACCAATGACAATGACAGTTCTTGTCCTAAGCAATTGACCTGTTTTTTATCTGATGGACCCTATGAACAATGTAAACTGGAAAGCTAGGAGACAACCTATGTCTACTTCTGTAAACAGGATATGAATCTATGTAATATGCAATTGCTCCATAGATTCTGATGTATTCTGGTAAGTCAGCTTAAGTCCTTACAGGAAAGACACTGGACCTGTGTAAAGTAACAAGTACTTTACAAGGGCCCTGAAACAATAAGAATTTCCAGGCTGCAAGAACCACAGAGCCCAACAGAGGAGGGTCAGTACTAGACCTGCAAAAGAACTCATCCTTTAAATATCTGGGATGTTTGTAGGTCATTCATCCACTCAACTAACATTAGTTGAGAGACTATTATGTGCCAGACACTTTCTAAGTGCTGAGCAGCTATACAATGAATGATGAGAAAATTGTACAATCCCCCTCCCCCCAAAAATCATATGTTGAAATCCTAAACCCCAGTAGCTTACAATGTTACTGAATTTGGAGATAGGGCCTTTACAGAGATATTCAAGTTAAAATGAGGTCAGTGGTGTGAGCCCTAATCAAATATAACTAGTGTCCTTTTAAAAAAGGGGAAATTTGTACACAGACACCAATAGAGAGAAGATACCATGATGACACAGATAGAAGGCCATCTACAAGCCAAAGAGAATTCTGGGACAGATTCTTCCCTCACAGCCCTCAGAAGGAACCACCCCTAACAACACCTTGATCTGGGATTTCCAACCTCCAGAAATGTGAGACAATAAATGTTTGTTGCTAAGGTCATCCAGTCTGTTGTACTTTGTTACAGCAACCCTAGGAAACAAATACATCCTCCATCAAGGGGATAAAAAACAAATAAGCAAACAAAAATAATAAAATTATGGACTGTTCAGATCAAGTACTCAGGAAAGACTGCTGTGGGAAAACACAGTTTAAGCTCTAACATGAAGGCTCAGAAGGAAGTGACCTACAAAGTGGGAAAAACATCCCAAGTAGAGATGCAGTATATATGTAGGTCCAGGACAGAGAAAAATTGAGCTTGTTTGAGATTACAAGAGTCAAGTGAAGCTGACAGGTCCTATGGGAGGCACTGGTGATAGACATCAAAATCCACTCAGATTATTCTGTTACTTGTGTTTGAGCAGGTCTGCTGGAGTTTATTGAGTCCTTAGTCTCAATGTGAGCTCTGTCATTCATTATTGATTTTATTTCTTGATCTAGTCCCCACTTTATAAAAAGTCTCTTCAATCATAGGTACGTGAATTCTGAAAGCCTGGAGATGAGAATAGAAGAACCTCCTTTCAGAATTCATTCTTAATTTTGGTAAGGGCATGCTTCATGATATTCATTGTCTACTTTTCAAACTCTTTTCCCCTTCCTAAAACTTCTTGGTGCCTCTCAAACTTCTAGGTCACTGCCTGATCCTCGTGAAATGCATGAAGGAGTGTGGCAATCCAAGTCAGCACCTGGCAAAGTAAACAGAAAAACTGTGACCCCATGGTCATGTATAGATGGAAATTTGCACCTGGGAGCTTCTCCAAATAAATTTCATTCTCTTCGTGCCCCCACAGTCATCCATTAATCATACAAGCTCACTCATTCAATTACATACTCCCCCTCTTTCTGTCACTGAGGACTTACCACCTCATTTTGCTATGAGATCTAATTCCCAGTCACCCCATGAAGCTGCTATCCAGCTGTTGGGCAGACAGACAGTTAATTTGGCTCTACTACTGTCCTCTGACTCAGAGCAAGATTTTATTCTTACTACCAAGTTTCAAAAATGCTTATTTGATTAGTAGCAAATGTCCACCATGTGGTTACTTCAAATTTGATGTTATTGAAGTTTCCATCGCATATCAAATTGATCATTCAATAAATAAATTAAAATACATTGACCCTTTAAAGCCATAGATTTTTTGAGCAAATTTCTGTATTCACAGTACAAAGATGAGACTAAAATGGCTTCAAGACATTAATTCTAGTTAAACTAAAGCTCATTTAAAAAAAATAATCTAGTGAAAGTCATTTTTCTTTTCAAAGAGATTGAACAGAAAGGAATTCTTAAAAAAGAAAAAAAAATGTAATACTTCAGCTTGATTCTCTGTTAATCCTTTTTTTGAGAACCCATCTAGAATACTAATAAATAAATAATGGTTGAGCACAACTGATAGAACTCCCAGTTATAAACATAGATTAAACTAAGGCTGACTTTGAATATACTACCCTGCCAGTTTGTTATAGGATACTAATATTATTACTCCTTTCTTTTTATTTGTATGCTTATTAAGAGTTAAATAACCCCCAATCTCCAGGTATGTGGTTATGGGTACAGAGGCCCAGGAACCAGTGCCCATGGGAGGTGGCTCTAGGTCAGTAATCATTTTCCAACATTTCCCGCTTCTTTATCCACTCCTACAAAGTCTATTTTACTATTATATGTTGAATTGTATTGAGAAGTCAATAACTTTGAAATATTAGGGAATGTTACTTGATGTACTCCTAACATCAACACATGAGAACATTCCAACTAACACAATAGTTTTTCTAAACAGATATTTGATTTTACTTCTTTATAGCTTTTAATACAGCTTTCTACTTCTTCCTTGAAATCATCTCCTCCCCCAGCTCTGTAATATCACATTATAGCACCAATGTTTTTACAGCTACAAACATCTCTTTACTGACTTCACCTTGTGTATTCCCATCTTTGTGATTCAACATGGAATTCATTAGATGTTTCTTTCCACTGATTTACATATTATAAACCAATCAATGCTCCTCTCCTTTTTGAAAACTCCTGAGACCAGCCCATATTGATTTGCTTTGCCACTGATTGCACAGTATTTGTACCATTTTGGTCAATAACCAAATATAGCTCTGTGACATCTCTTGTAATGTAGCCCTATATTTTAGTTAATTCTTATACTCTTCTTAGAGAGAGAGAGAAACACTACACTCTTCTGAGAAACAGAGACAGTGAAGTTAATTTGAGACAGGATCTGAGGGTCCTTCTCCTAGCCCTTCCTTGTATACATTGCCTGTCTCCTACTTCCAGTTACTGGCATCAACAACTCAGGGAAGAAAGAATTGTTGTTAGAGCAAAGAGGTGAAATGTACTTAGTTTTGCTTTTGCTTTTTAAAAATAAGTATTTGAAAATGTGGCACATAAAATAGTTTGAGAACAAGGGATCTGAGTTCCAAAGATATAGTCTTTTTCAGTTTTAAAAAGGAGATTCAGAGCACAAAGTCTATTTTAAACAAAAAGCATAGAGAAAAGATCTGGGATATACCTACTCTGTCTTAGTGTTTTAAAGGCTCTGGGTGTTAAAGCTCTTGATGTTTGTTTTCACAAGGACACTCATCCCCCACTCTCTGCATTGTATGATAACATCACATAGAACACATTTTGGGAGATACTAACCTAGACGTTTCCAAGAAGAGAACACCCAGATGTTTTCACACAATGATCTTTTCTTGATATTTGTTTGCAACAACTTATCTTTCAAGCAGATATAACATCATTTCTGATGAGGTCTTTTGACAATGCTCAATACAACTATATGTGGCCTTTATAAACCCACTTATAAATGAATAAGATGTTAGAGTAATAAAGATATAAAACCACTCTTGACTAACATTTATTTTGTAGACAGGAGTATCACACTAAGAAAACATTTTCCCAGTCATGTATAGATCAGCTATCATAGAGTCTGAGATTTTTATTCATTTGCCCAAATTGCATTTTATATATTCTTCAGCAAGTATAACAGAGTCTGTGGGCATGTCTAAAATAGCTGACTTTTTAATAACAGATATAAACATATCCAATACAATGGCAATGTCATAAAGTGAAATGGCCCGAGGCTATTTCTTCATTGCAAGTAAATGAATCCTCATGAATCTTCACTGTACGGTAATTTCTTATATTTCAAAAGTGTTGCTTTAATAATAATTAACACTAATAAGAATAGCCACAGGGTGGAATTTATTATTTTATGACTGAAATTAGTTATTCTCAACCACAGGTGGGATATAATTTGTGTGAGGCAGGGGAGGAAGCATTCCCTTCTCCCAGTGTTAGGACCACCAGGCGAGCCCTGTACTGACCCCAGAGTTTAGTCTAAGACAAAGGCAAATGTTCAGAAATTTTTCTACCCTCCCTAATCTCCATTTATCATCTCTAGCTGCCAGAGGCCTAACCACACATCTTGGTTCCCATGTGAAAATAGCATTGTTAATTGTTACCTAGCCAAACGCAGAAAGGTCGACTGCACCTCGCTGAACAGGCTAAGCGCCAATATCCGCTTCTGTTTGCCAGCTTGCTTGCTACCTAGCTAAGCTAGGGGAGCTATTTGAGAGCCCTGAAACAAAGGCTGGTACCGCAGTTACTCTTGCATGAGCCATACTGCAGGCGCCTTACCTTTAGTTCAGTAAAATTTTCCAAAACCCAATTCGTATCTGAGTGTGGTCAATCTCACTGGTCACAACATTTGGAGGCCCCAGCGAGATTGCCTCATAGGTCTCCCCTATCTTTGGGGATCGACCTCCTCAGATATCGAGCACAGTGTGTGCCTCCGTCCCACCACTGGATTCGGCACTGCGGTCACATTTGGCCTAAGGAAGCCAGCCCCCTCCTCGAGGATTTGGTAAGGTATCGATCCCGTTTGTCTCTGTTGTTGATTCCGGAATTTGGTTTGGGGACCTCGCAGGCAGGATGCCGGGGACTGTGAACCCCTTATTGGGCACAGGACGCTGTCCCCAATATTAGAGAGTTTAGACTCTCATTTGGTGAATAAATGTTTTTTGAAGTGTGAGGCCGGCCACCGCGCTTGTTTGTCTCCATTTTATGTTCAGTGTTCTGTGTTGTCCGTCTTGCTTTGCATCCACAGATTCCACCAAGATGGGACAAGGACCGTCAAAGCCACGTACCCCCCTGAGCTGTCTCCTCTCTAACTTTTCTGATTTCTTTAAGAGATCTTGCGACTATGGGAAGCCTGCCGACCCGGGTTTCCTCCGCACCCTTTGTGAACTGGAATGGCCGACCTTTGGCATTGATTAGCCATCGGAGGGGTCCTTTGACCTGTCCCTCCTGTCCGCTGTTCGGTCGGTAGTTTATGGGGTCCCCCACCCAGATCAGATGGTGTATGTAGATGTATAGATTGACATTGTCTCTGACAAAGCATCCTACATTCAGAAATGTTCACAGGATGGGGCTCAGGGCCCTAAAGGAAATGCCATGAAGGCCAAAATAGCAGGGCGGACGATTATAGTAGCCACCCCAAAACCACTGGGGAAAAGAGAACCATCTGGCCCTAAACCTCCCCAAAAGAATCAGGAACCGAAACTGCAGCGGCTATACCCAGTCCTCCAAGATACCCCTGATGAACCCCTCCCTGAAATTTTTGAACCCCCGCCGTATAATGCACAGGCCGTCGGACCTGCAGCCCAGGCGCCTATATCACCCCCGGACGCCGAAGCCTTGAGCCCCCCACATAACTGAGGGGGAGCATCATACCAGCCTCCTCAGAGGCCAGATTCATCTGTCCCTCTATTACCCTTGAGGGAGGTGCCTCTGCAGGCGGGAGCACCACCGGACCCCATTCGAATGATGTATGTCCCCTTCTCCACTAGTGACCTTTATAATTGGAAACAACAAAATCCTCCATTCTCAGAGAATCCCCAGGCCTTGATCTCTCTACTTTGAGTCCATATTCCGAACTCATCAACCAACCTGGGATGATTGTCAGCAATTACTGCAAACCCTTTTCACTACTGAAGAACGGGACAGAATTTATAGAGAAGTCACTAAGGCTTTAACTGGCGAGGGAGACTTCCTGCACCTCGATGAATTAGAGGAACAACTCCCTAGGAACCCACCTGCATGGAACCCAAATACGGATGGGGGGCTGCAGAGTTTGTGCACGTATCATCGCAATCTGCTTCGAGGCCTGAGGGGAGCCGCTAGGAAGCCCACCAACCTTACAAAGGTTGCGGCAGTTATTCAAGGCTCTTCGGAGTCTCCAGCGGCCTTTTTAGAGAGGCTACTGGAGGCATACCGAACCTACACTCCCCTCGACCCTGATTCGGAAACCAATTGGAGGCTGGTCAATATGGCCTTTGTCTCCCAGTCAGCCCCAGATATTAGAAAGAAATTGCAGAAGATGGAAGGATTCCCAGAGGAGAATACGGGAAAACTACAAATAGCTCAAAGAGTCTATCAGAATCGAGAGGACCCTATTCGTGAACAAACCAAGGCCCTCTCAAAAATTTTGCTTGCCGGCCAACCTGCTCCCGACAGCCGAGGCAATAATCGCGGGGGGACAAAAACAGAAAAGACCCCAACACAAGGAAGACCCCCCCCTTAGGCAAGAATCAATGTGCCTTTTGCAAAGCTACCAGGCATTGGAAAAAGGACTGCCCAAAGCTTCTAATGAAAAAAGCTAAAGAGCAACAACCCGCCCGTCTCCTACTTCAAACAGAGGAAGACGAGGGCCGTCAGGGTTCCTTTCACCTCGGCCCCCAGGAACCCATGATAACCATAGATATCGAGGCAAATACCAGGGGTCTGGGCTGAAATCAACCCTCCTGGGCTGGCCTCTCACTGAGCCCCCATCATTGTTCAATTGACCAGTTCGGCCACCCCAATTCGGGTCAAACAGTACCCCATCTCCCTAAAAACGAGAGAAGGCATAGCAGTCCATATTAGAAGGCTTAGGGAAGCGGGCATTCTCATACCCTGCAAGTCGTCCTGGAACACGCCTCTCCTCCCTGTCCAAAAGCCAGGGAGTGACAACTATAAACCAGTCCAGGACCTACGAGAGGTCAACAAACGGGTCGAGACTATCCACTCCACAGTCCCAAATAACCTACACCCTTCTCAGCCAACTTCCCCCAAGCCGGACCATCTATTCTGTCCTTGACCTAAAAGACACCTTCTTCTCATTACCGCTGGCCTCACAAAGCCAGAATATCTTTGCCTTTGAATGGGCAGAGCCTGAAGGGGGATTCTTGGGACAACTTACTTGGACTCGGTTGCCCCAAGGGTTTAAGAACTCACCCACCCTATTTGATGAGGCCTTGAATGAAGATCTCCAAGGTTTCCGGATGGTGCACCCAGAATGCACCTTGCTCCAATATGTAGATAATTTGCTACTGGCCGCTGATTCAGAGGAAACCTGTCTGAACTGCACCCGAGACCTGCTCATCACGCTGCAGTGGCTGGGATACCAAGTTTCCATGAAGAAAGCCCAGATTTGTGTTCGTCAAGCAACCTACCTGGGGTATGTTCTCACTGAAGGGAATCGGACTCTCTCATCAAAACGGGTTGCAGCCATCCTGAACACACACCCTCGCCCACCTCCAAACGAGAGGTTCGCGAATTCCTTGGAGCCATAGGATATTGCCGGCTCTAGATCCTCAGCTTCGCCGAATTAGCCAAACCGCTATACCTTAGCACGGGGGGTAAGAACCTGCAACTCGAGTGGACTGACGAATGCGAACAAGCATTCCAGGCCCTGAAGAAGGCACTTATGACTGCTCCTGCTTTGGCCCTACCAGACATCTCAAAGCCATTTCAGTTGTTCGTCGCTGAGAAGAAGGGAATAGCAAAGGGGGTCCTAACCCAGACCCTCGGGCCCTGGAAGAGACCCACTGCATACCTCAGCAAACAGCTAGATCCTGTCGCAGCCGGGTGGCCATCCTGTATGTGGGCCATTGTGGCCACTGCACTCTTAGTTAAGGAAGCTCAGAAACTCACCCTAGGGCAGGACTTTCAGATCATCAGAAGCCACACCACGGAGGCGCTTCTACTAGCACCTCCTGATTGATGGATTTCCAACTCGCGGCTGCTCCAATACCAGGTCCTACTCCTCAACCCCTCACATTACATTCTTGAAGACGACTGTCCTAAATCCTGCCACCTTGTTGCCGGATGCAGAAGCATCCCCTGAAGCACCTCTCCATGACTGTCAGCAGCTCCTTGACAACCTTACGGGAATAAGACCTGATCTCACTGACCAACCACTCCAACGCCCAGACCTCACCCTCTTCACAGATGGAAGCAGTTTCATAAGGGATGGAAGACGATTTGCAGGGGCAGTGGTCACCACGGAAACTGAAACTCTCTGGGCGCAGGCCCTTCCACAGGGAACATCAGCCCAGAAGGCTGAGCTCATCGCTCTTATGCAGGCCTTGAAACTGAGTGAGGGGAAGAAGGTCAACATCTACACGGACACTCGGTATGCCTTTGCCACTGCCCACATCCATGGGGCTCTCTATCAAGAAAGGGGGCTCCTAACGTCGGGCAGGAAAGAGATCAAAAACAAGCAGGAGATCCTCAATCTCCTGATGGCTATCTGGCTACCTGAGAAACTAGCCATCATTCATTGTCGTGGGCACGACCGACAGCCCAGCGCCACCCAGAGGGGTAACAACTTAGCTGATCAGGCTGCCCCGACAGATAGCGGAGGCTTCAACAGCCCCCATCAAACTCCTGCCATTAATGCCTCCACCCAAGTTATCCTTGAACCCCCACTATACTCCCGAGGAGATAACTCTTGGGAACTCCCTGGGCTGCACCCAGATGAGGGGAAATTGGAAACAACTACCAGATGGAAGGTTTTTATTACCAAAGGCACTTAAGGTTGCCCTTATCCAGGACATTCATGGGGGAACACACCTAGGGGCCACAAAACTCAAGACATTTATCCGAAAATACTTCTATATGCCTGACCTAAAGATGGTCGCAGAATCAGAAGTGGCCCAATGCCCCTCCTGTGCTCAGGTGAACCCAGGTCCACCAAGTCAACTACCCCCAGGAACACGACTGAGGGGTCAGGAACCTGGGGAACACTGGGAACTTGATTTTACTGAGGTCTGTACCACTCAGTATGGGTACCGATATCTCCTCGTCTTCATCGACACCTACTCTGGATAGACTGAAGCATATGCAACCAAAAATGAAACTGCCACCACGGTAGCCCGACACCTCCTCATGGGAATCCTCCCCAGATTTAGCCTGCCCTTAATGCTGGGGTCTGACAATAGCCTGGCTTTCATAGCCAAAATATCAAAGATAATAGCAGATGTTCTTAAGATCAAATAGAAATTGCATTGTGCCTACCGACCTCAGAGTTCAGGACAGGTAGAAAGGATAAATCAGACCCTTAAGGAAACTTTAACTAAATTAAAATTAGAAATAAATGATACGTGGGTAAACTTGTTGCCTTTTGCCTTATTAAGGACTAGATGTACCCCTTACCTTAGTCATCTAACCCCTTATGAAATTATGTACAGGAGACCCCTTCCCATTATTCCTAAGCTTTGTCTTAACCTATTAGGAGAAATCTCTAACCAGACTCTCCTCAAGTTCCTGCGGGCTGTCCAACTGATCCGGCAGGAAGCTAAGCTCTTGACCGAAGACAGGAGGCCCCCACCGGCCGGAGGACCCACATCATCACCGCCGCCAGCCTCGGACATCGAACCAGGGAACTGGATATGGACAAAACAGTACACTAAGGGGTATCTCACTCCACTTTAGGAAGGACCTTACCAGGTAATCCTGAAAACCCCAACCGCCTATAAGGTATTTAGTCGAAAGCACTGGGTACACCACACTCACATCAAGAAGGCAAACCCAAACCAGATACCCAAAAGATAGAGAGTTACACGGGACGCCAAGGACCCCTTAAAGGTACAATTTTATTCCTCCTCATCAGCACCCTCTGCAGATGTGCAACAGCCACCCCAAGATTAACCAAATATATTTAGGTTCTTACCCGAACCCAAGACGGGAAGCTTTTAGCAAAAAACGAAACCTTCTACACCTCCTCTGTTACCCTAACTGTGGACTTCTCTAAGTTTTTCCATAATAATCTTTGTTTAAGTAATTTTGGGAAAAGAGACAACCAAAGACTATATGGATCAAATAGACTAATGGCCCAACAACGGCCTTGTGATCTAGCCAAACTCAATCATCAACTCTAGTCCACACCACATTATGGTTACCCTGAACACGCAGGAGATCTAGAACGATGGGACAGAGCTAACTGTGGCGGGATCACTGATTATTATTATAAAGCTTGGGGCTGTGAGACCCTAGCCCTGGGCTGGTCCTCAGGTGGAGGACATGATCCACACATCAACCTCTTCTGAGATCCCTTCCCCCACAAATTAAGAGGTAGCTCAGACCCCGCTTGCAAAAACTCAACTTGTAACCCTACGATCATCACCATCTTGCTACCACAGAGCACAGCCTGGCTGACAGGAAAAACCTGGGGACTCAGGCTGTACCTGACGGGCCCGGACCTTGGCACTCTTTTTACTATTCAGAAATTGCCATAGAGCCCACCCCCCAAACAACCTGACAAAGATAGGGGACTGCCACCCCGACAGACAATTAGTCTGAATCTCATACTCAATACCCTTCAACCTAACTGGCTTCCCACCACCAATAGCGCCCCCGATTTGCCTCCTACTCCGACGTCAACATCTCGTACCAGACCTCCCCATGTCTCCCATAACCCCCTATGGGACACACTAGACTCAGTCTTCTCTGTACTCAATGTAACTGCTCCCAACACCACCTCTAACTGCTGGCTATGTCTAGACCCAGCACTGCCCTATTATACAGGGATAGCAGCAAACTTCTAGGGAGCCTTGACCTCTATGAATATTACCATTAATGACACCCTCTATGCAGGGCAGGGTCCCCTAAAGCCCTGCATCCAGACTAGGAAATTGACTCTCACAGACTTCGAAGGGCAAGGCACTTGCTACACCTTTAGTAATTACCCCTTAGGTCATTCCCCTTATAAGGGCAATTGCCACACCCATGTTACCATCAGTACCCCAAGACCTGAATGGGCCCTAATCGCCCCAAATAGAACATGGTTTGCCTGCCTCTCTGGAATCCACCAATGTATTATACCTTCTAGCCAACAGGATCTATATATTTCTACCTATATCATTCCCCAGGTATACCTTTATAATAGCCCCGCGGGGATGGCCCACTTCCTAAGCCCAGACCAACATAATAGGCTCCAGAAGCGGGCCCCCATACTAGTTCCTATTCTACCGACCCTGGGGATTGCAGGCTCCGCCACCATAGGAGCGGCAGCCCTCATCAATACTGACATTGGCTTAAGAAACCTGTCAGCCACGTTCTCAAAAGACATGCAACTCCTCCAGACACAAGTTACCTATCTCCAATCGGAGATAGACTCCCTTACAGAAGTAGCACTCCAGAATCGATGGGGACTAGACCTCCTCTTTCTCAAGCAATGGGGCCTCTGTGCTGCTTTAGGAGAGGCCTGTTATTTCTATATTAACCACTCTGGCATTATTCGTCAATCAATGCAAGAATTGCAAAACCGGTTAGCAGACAGAGAGAGAGAAGAAAGCTTATCTCAATCATGGTTCCAGGGGCTCTTTAACTAGTCTCCCTGGTTAACCACCTTAATATCCACTTTAGCTGGTCCCCTAATCCTCTTGCTTCTAGCTCTCACCTGCAGACCCATTATCCTGAACCGGCTTATAGCGTTCATCCAGCAACGAATTCAATCGGTTAGGACGCTCGTATTAGCCCAACAGAGATATGGTGGATATCACTGTATATCCACCATGGCAGCCTAAGACAAAGATTTTCCTTACTCCCAAGAGAAGGGGGGAATGTTAGGACCACCAGGCGAGCCCTGTACTGACCCCAGAGTTTAGTCTAAGACAAAGGCAAATGTTCAGAAATTTTTCTACCCTCCCTAATCTCCATTTATCATCTCTAACTGCCAGAGGCCTAACCACACATCTTGGTTCCCATGTGAAAATAGCATTATTAATTGTTACCTAGCCAAATGCAGAAAGGTCGACTGCACCTCGCTGAACAAGCTAACCGCCAATATCTGCTTCTGTTTGCCAGCTTGCTTGCTACCTAGCTAAGCTAGGGGAGCTATTTAAGAGCCCTGAAACAAAGGCTGGTACCGCAGTTACTCTTGCATGAGCCATACTGCAGGCCCCTTACCTTTAGTTCAATAAAATTTTCCAAAACCCAATTCGTATCTGAGTGTGGTCAATCTTGCTGGTCACAACACCAGAGAGATGTATCAAAATCTTCTAGAACATCTGTACCCGGTGGTTCCTGGTATCAGCCACAATGATGCGCCCCTCCTGGTCCACAGCTACACCCTGTGGGCATAGGAACTGCCCATTGCCGGTGCCCTCTGAGCCCAGAAAGCGTGCCGACTGGCAATCAGTGTGAATAACCAGGAGCCAGTGGTTGTTGAAGTCGGTGACCACCAAGTGGCCCTCATGGTTGAAGGCCACACCCCGAGGGGAGTCAAAGTGCTTCCAGAGAGCCCCCTTAAAGCCATACTGGATCTGGTGGTTCTGAGTGATTAATCTCCAAAATATAGAGAGTGCTCATACAACTCAAAAGGAAGACAAAGAACCCAATTAAAAAATGAGCAGAGGACCTAAATAGACACCTCTCCAAACAGGACATACAAATGGCCAAAAGACATATGAAGAAATGCTCAACATCACTAATCATCAGAGAGATGTAAATTAAAAAAACAATGAGGTATCACCTCACACCTGTCAGAATGGCCTCCATCAACAGATCATCAAACAACAAGTGTTGGCGAGGGTGTGGAGAAAAAGGGACTCTAGTACACTGCTGGTGGGAATGCAGACTGGTGCAGCCACTGTGGAAAACACTATGGTGTTACCTCAAAAAATTAAAAATTGATTTACCATTTGACCCAGTGATCCCACTACTAGGAATATACCCTAAGAAGCCTGAAACACCAGTCAGAAAGAATATATGTACCTCCATGTTCATAGCAGCACTATTTACAATAGCTAAGATCTGGAAACAGCCCAAGTGTCCATCAGTAGATGAATGGATAAAAAAGCTGTGGTACATATACACAATGGAGTACTATGCAGCTGTAAGAAAGAAAGATCTCTTATCCTTTGCGACGACATGGGAGGACCTGGAAACTATTATCCTAAGCGAAACAAGCCATGCAAAGAAAGACAAATATCACGTGATCTCATTTATTTGCAGAATATAATGAACATAACAGTCTGAGGAACAGGGTAGACCCAGAGACGTGGAAGTAAGGTACAGACTGACAACCCTCAGAAGGGGGGGGGGGAAGAGATAAACCACAGAACTTTTATGCATATATGCATAACTGATGGACATGGACAACAAAGCTGGGGATGGGATGGGGGGGATGGGGAGGACAGTGTCAATGGGAAAAAAGAAGAAACATCTGTAACAAAAATAAATTAAGAAAACTAAAAATAAATATAAATAAAAAACCAATAAAGAAAACAATTTAAAAATAAAAAAATCTTCTAGAAAGATATTTATTTGAAAATGAATCACCAACATTATTTTTTAATTAATTTATTTTTGTATGTGTATATGTATCACCGCTTTTTTATCCACTCGTCTATTGATGGACACTTGGGCTGTTTCCAGATCTTAGCTATTGTAGATAGTGCTGCTATGAACAAAGGGGTACATATATGCTTCCTGATTGGTGTTTCAGGCTTCTTAGGGTATATTCCTATAAGTGGGATCACTGGGTCAAATGGCAGTTCAATTTTTAATTTTTTGAGGTAACACCATAGTGTTTTCCATAGTGGCTGCACCCGTCTGCAATCTCACTAGCAGTATTCTAGGGTCCCCTTTTCTCCACACCCTTGCCAGCACTTGTTGTTTGATGATTTCTTGATGGCGGCCATTCTGACAGGTGTGAGGTGATATCTCATAGTTGTTTTAATTTGCATCTCTCTGATGATTAGTGACATTGAGCATTTTGTCATATGTCTCTTGGCCATTTGTATGTCCTGTTTGGAGAGGTGTTTATTTAGGTCCTCTGCCCATTTTTTAATTGGGTTCTTTGTCTTCCTTTTGTTGACTTATATGAGCACTCTATATATTTTGGAAATTAACCCCTTATCTGATGCATCATTGGCGATTATGGTCTCCCATATAGTGGGATCCCTTTTCGTTTTGATGGTTGTTTCTTTTGCTGTGCAGAAGCTTTTTAGTTTGGTGTAGTCCCATGTGTACATTTTTCCTTTGTTTCTCTTGCCTTAGGTATTGTATCAGTGAAAATAATGCTGCGTGTGATGTCTGAAATTTTGTTGCCTGTATTTTCTTCTAGAATTTTTATGGATTCACGAGTTACATTTAAGTCTCTTATCCATTTTTGAGTTTATTCTCATGTATGGTGTAAGTTGGTGGCCTAGCTTCATTTTTTTGCAAGAAGATGTCCAGTTTTCCCAACATCATTTATTGAAGAGACTGTCTTGACTCCACTGTATGCTTTTGCCATCTTTGTCAAATATTATTTGAGCATATTGTCTTGGGTCAATTTCTGGGGACTCTATTCTGTTCCATTGACCTATCTGTCTATTCTTGTGCCAGTACCAGGCTGTTTTGATTACAGTGGCTTTGTAGTATAACCTGATGTCTGGTAATGTGATCCCTCCTATTTTGTTTTTCTTTTTCAAGAATGATGTGGCTGTTTGGGGCCTTTTTTGGTTCCATATAAACTTTTGGAGTATTTTTTCTAGTTCTGTGAAGTATATCGTTGGTATTTTGATGGGAATTGCATTGAATCTATATATAGCTTTGGGTAGTATGGACATTTTAATGATGTTAATTCTTCCAATCAATGAACAAGTCTATTCTTCCACATTTTTATATCTTCCTCTATTTCTTTTTTCAATGTCCTGTAGTTTTCTGTGAAGAGATCCTTTACTTCTTTGGTTCAGTTTATTCCTAGGTATTTTAATTTTTTTTGCCATGATGGTAAATAGGATTTTTTTTTAGTTTCTCTTTCTGTGAGTTCATCGTTGGTGTATAAGAATGCCGTCGATTTCTTGACGTTAATTTTGCATCCTGCTACTTTGCCAAATTCATTTATTAAGTCTAGTAGATTTTTGATGGAGTCTTTAGGGTTGTCTGTATACAATATCATGTCATCTGCAAATAATGACAGTTTCACTTCCTCCTTTCCAGTTTGGATCCCTTTTATTTTTTCTTCATGTCTAATTGCTGTGGCTAAGACTTCCAATACTAAGTTAAATAAGAGTGGCAAAAGTGGACATCCCTGTCTTGTTCCCGTTCTTAAAGGAAATGTTTTTAGTTTTTGCCCATTGAGTATGATGTTGACTGTATGTTTTTCATATAAGGCCTTTGTTATGTCGAGATATGATCCCTCTATTCCCACATTGCTGAGCGATTTTTATCAGAAATGCATGCTGGATTTTGTCGAATGCTTTTTCAGCATGTTTTGATATGAGCATATGGTTTTTATCTTTCATTTTCTTATGTGGTGTATCATATTTATTGATTTGCGAATATTGTACCATCCTTGCATCCCTGGGATGAATCCCACTTGGTCATGGTGGATAATTTTTTTGATGTATTGTTGGATCCGATTTGCTAATATTTTGTTAAGGATTTTGGCATCTGTGTTCATCAGGAATATTGGCCTGTAGTTTCCTTTCTTTGTAGTGTCTTTGTCCGGTTTTGGAATTAGGAATATACTGGCCTCATAAAATGAGATTGGAAGTCTCGCATCTTCTTGGATTTTCTGTAATAGTTTGAGAAGAATGGATATTAGATCTTATTTGAATGTTTGGTAAAACTCCCCCGTGAAGCCATCCAGGCCTGGGATTTTGTTTGCTGGGTGTTTCTTAATTACATCTTCAATTTCCTTTGTTGTTATTGATCTGTTCAAGTTTCCCATCTCTTCCCAGTTCACTTGGGTCCTCTCTTTTTGTTTTTTGGTGAGTCTGGCTAAAGACCCATCAATCTTGTTTATCTTTTCAAAGAACCACCTTTTTGTTTCATTGATCTTTTGAACTGATTTTTTAGTCTCTATGTTGTTTATTTCTGCTCTGACCTTTACTATTTCTTTCCTTCTACTTGCTCTGGGTTTTTCTTTTTGTTTTCTTTCTAGATCTTTAAGTTGTAGGGTTAGAGAGTCAATTAGGAATTTTTCTTGTTTCTTTAATTAGGCCTGTGGTGCTATAAACTTCCCTCTCAGGACTGCTTTCGCTGTGTCCCATAGATTTTGTGTTGTTGTGTGTTCATTTTCATTGGTTTCCAGGAAGTTTTTAATTTCTTCCTTGATCTCGTTGGTAACCCATTTGTTGTTTAATAACATGCTATTTAGCTTCCCAGTGTTTGAATGTTTTTATGTGTTTTTGTTGTAATTGAGTTCTAGTTTCATGCCATTGTGGTCTGAGAAGATGCTTGATATGATTTCAATCTTTTTTAATTTGTAGGGACTTACTTTGTGTCCTAACACGTGGTCAGTCTTTGAGAATGTCCCATGTGCACTTGAGAAGAATGTATATTCTGCAGCTTTGGAGTGAAATGTTCTGTAAATACCAATGAATTCCAACTGATCTAAGTTGTCATTTAAGGATTCTATGTCTTTGTTAAGTTTTTGTCTGGACGATCTATCCAGTGGTGTAAGTGGGGTGTTAAAATCACCCACTATGATTATATTGCTATTGATCTGTCCCTTGAAGTCCTCCAGAAGTTTTTCAATATATTTTGGTGCTCCCATATTTGGTGCGTATATGTTTACCAAGGTTATATCCTCTTGTTGGATTGATCCTTTTAATATTATGTAGTGACCTTCTTTGTCTCTTATTGCAGCCCTCGTTTTGAAGTCTATCTTGTCAGATATGAGTATTGCTACACCAGCTTTTTTTTTCATTTCCATTTGCTTGTAAAATTTTTTTCCATCCCTTCACTTTCATCTGGGTGAGTCTTTTGTTGTGAGGTGTGTCTCTTGTAGACAGCATATATATGGGTCATGTTTTCTGATCTAATCAGCTACCCTATGTCTTTTGATTGGAGCATTAAAGCCATTTACATTTAAGGTAATTATTGATAGATATATATTCCTTTAGCTTTTTTTTTTTTATCCGTGAAGCTCTTTATTTCTCTTTCAATTCTGAATGATAGCCTTGCTGGATAGAGTTGTCTTGGATTCAGACCCTTGCCTTGCATTACTTTGTACACTTCATGCCACTCCCTTCTGGCCTGTAGCATTTCTATTGAGAAATCTGCTGACAGTTTAATGGGAGCTCCCTTGTAGGTAACTTTCTGTCTCTCTCTTGCTTCCTTTAAGATTCTTTCTTTGTCTTTAATGTTTGCCATTTTTTATTATGATGTATCTAGCTGTGGATCTTCTGGGGTTCATCTTGCTTGGGACTCTCTGTGTTTCCTGGACTTGTGTGACTTTTTTGCTTCACTTGTTTAGGGAAGTTTTCTGTCATTATTTCTTCAAACAGGTTCTCTATTCCTTTCTCTGACTCTTCTCCTTCCGGTACCCCTATAATGCAAATGTTGTTACCTTTTGTATTGTCCCACAGCTCCCTTAAACTATCCTCCTGCTTTTTAAACTTTCTTTCCATTTGCTGCTCTATTTGGGTGTTTTTCTCTATCTTGTCTTCTAAGTCACTGATTTGGTCTTCAGGTTCTTCTAATCTACTATTGAACCCTTCTAAGGTATTTTTCATACAGCTATGTCAATCTTTATTTCCTGTTGATTTTTATGTATAGCTTCTACCTTTTTATGCATAGCTTCTACCTCTTTTTTTTAAGTTGAAGTAGTTCTCAGTGAGCTCTTCATAATTCTTATTAAGTTGCTTGTAGTTCTCACCAAATTGTATGAACACCCTTATACATTGCTTTGAATTCTTTATCTGACAAGTTGCTTTCTTCTAGTTCCTGTAGTTCATTTTCTGGTGATTCCTCTTTTTTTTTTTTTTTTTTTTCATTTGGGTGTTGTTTCTTTGTCTCACCGTTTTAGCAATCTGGTAGTTCTAAGCCAGTGATGAATGTTGGAATGTGTAGGCAGGTCAGTGTGTATCAACTAAGGCTGCTGTGCCTCCCAGCCTGTTTTGGTGTATGGCTCCTCTTGCCTGCTGTTAGTCCTGGGGGGCTGACACCTGGTGGCTGGAATTGGTCTGTCCTGCAGGACTCGTCTCCCCGAGACTTGCTGTTTCTTGGGCTGGGACACTGCTCTTGATCAGCTTCTGCTCAAGGTGCTGGGGATGGGTCTTAGCTGCTGATATGTGCTGCTGCTGCCTGGGGTGCATGGGTCCATCTGGTGCTCTGCTGGGGTGTGTGGGACCCACTGATATGTTGCTGGGGTGCATGGGGTTCCACTAGTACACTTTTGGGGTGCGTGGGTTCCACTGGCACACTGCTGGTGTCCGTGGGTCCCTCTGGTACACTGCTGAGGTGCGTGGGTCCAGCTGGTGACCTTCTGGGGTCCGTGAGTTCCACTGGTGTACTTCTGGGGTTCTTGGGTCCCTCTGGTATTCTGCTGGGGTGTGTGGGTCCTGCTGGTGTGCTGTTGGGGAACCCTGCTGCCTGGTAGCGCTCAGCTCCTGATCAGTCTCTGCTGGGGGCAAATGTCAGCTCCCCGTTCGCACTGCTACTGCCGCTGCTGCTGCTGCCAGGGTGTGCTCTCAGGTCCCAATCCTTTACTGCTGTTGGGGGCGAGGATGCTCTGCACCTGGGATTTTGCTGCTGCTGGGGGCAGGGGCTCCACTCTAACTCCGCTGCTGCAATTGTCAGGGGCAGATCTCAGCTGCCCTAGCCCTGCTGTTTGGGCTGGGGCTCTGCTCCTGATCAGCCTTTGCTGATGCTGCTGGGGATTGTTTCAGCTGCCAATCTGACCTGCTAATTCCTGTTGTGGGTGGGGCTCTACTCCCGCCCAGTTACTGTTGCTGTGGGGGGAGATGCTGGGCTCCCAAGCTGGTGCTAGTGCCCCCACGAGCCTGGGAAGGCTGCCTTGAGCCTGGGCTGGCTGCTGCTGCTGTTGGGGATGGGGCTCCGGCTCCTGGCCAGTTTCGGCTACTGCTGCAGGCACCTACTGTGTGCTGACAGTGGCAACACAGCTGAGTCCCCTGGATGGATGATGCAGGGTGTGCTAGTGGCTCAGGTTGCTGGGCCCTAGCTGCTCCCCATTTCCTCCTCCCAGGGAAGACCTGGGATTCTCCAATATGTCAGGACCTCCTGGCCACCATGCAGGGGAAAGTTCGCTGATGTGCTGCTTACCACGTAGCCAGCTGCTTTCCGTTCACAGCACAGGAACCTTCTGCCCCATGTCTCTGCACTGCTCAAGGTTGGTCGTCCATGCTCACATTCAGTCACACTCTCTCTCACACTCTCTTACACTCTTACACACTCACCCACGCTCCGGTCCTGCCCATCGCCATCTTTGTGTTTTTTCCTCTTTCTCCACAATCCTTAGCACATGTCTTCTAACCTCAAGGTATCACCACATTAACAAATTGGCCACAACAGCTCCAGTGACCACAACTCTATTTCTGATAGGAAGGGGAAAAGGCAAAAGGAATTTGCAGACTGAGTTAGTCCCCTCTTGAAGGCTTTCTATGAAGCCCCCCGAATCACCAACATTATAATTACCATTTTGATTTTAATAACAATAATTAACCCACTTTGAAGATGTAATCACAATTAAGAGGGTGTGGGAATTTCAATTCCTGAGACATGTTAAGAAAGGTGGAGAAACATAAAAAAGCATGTTGTCTAGAGACAGACTAAATACAGACAAGCTGCCTATTTCTTCACCACCCACAACACACATTTAGCTTCCTCAATGCCAGGGCCCCAAATGTCCCAGTGGTCTGGACTTCCCTGATATGACTGAGTGAGAGGGTTATGAGAGTTCCAGGTGGCAGCATCCCAGGATACCATGCTTTGACTCGTGTTTTCCCTGGACCAACATCATGCTCTGTACTCCCAGAATTACTGACATTGACACCTGGAACCACCTTTCCTCTTCTGACTTTCCTCAAATCACAGTGTTAGGACCAAATAGATTACTATTCTCTAAATAAGCTGGGCTATAGGAACATCTCTGTTTTGTCTGCCTCCCTCAAAATGTCATCATGTTCATGTGTGCTCACACACACACACACACACACACACACACACACACACACACACATGCAGAGGCCCTGTTGGCCATGTTTATACTAGCTAACCCTGCCTGCCTGGCCACTGTTAACTGTTGATTGAACCAGGACTGCATAATTGACACACCTGGATCACTTTCTTTCTCCAAGGAATTTGAAATTGACACTCAGAGGTACTGATCAGTATACTGGCAGCTAAGATCGCAAACAAAGGAAAGATTAGGCTGTGAATATCCTGTCTGACCATGAATGTCTGAAGAAGCAGAGAAAGTCATTCTGGAAAAAGAGAGAGAGAGAGAGAGAGAGAGAGAGAGAGAGAGAGAGAGAGAGAGAAGCAGATAAATAAAACAAAGCAGGTTGAAGAGAGCACGTGGCCCTGGAGGGACAGAGAATCTTTGCTGTGCTCCTGATGGCTTTTCAGGTCCTACTTTAAGGCCCTCCTGTATTCTGCCTTCATTTCCTGGTTTCTGAGACACTTCTGTATTTTTATAATAGATCCTTCCCAAATATTTTTGTTTTTAACCTAAGATAGTTCATATAATTGTCTGTTACTCAAAATAAAAATATCTGTCATTAAAAATTAAAAGTTTAAATTATTAGTATGAGTTTTATCATTTTATATGTGCAATACCAGTTTTTTAATTTTTTTCTTTATTGATTTTAGAGAGAGAGGAAGGGAAAGGGAGAGCGATAAAAACATCAATGAGCGAGAACATTGATTGGCTGCCTCCTGCATGCCCCCCACTGGGGATTTGGCCCACAACCTGGGCATGTGCCCTGACCGGGAATCAAACTGGTGACCTTTTGGTGCATGGGTCGATACTCAACCACTGAGCCACACTGGCCGGGCTGCAATACCAGTTTTAATGCACATATAAGTATTTAACTCATATGTGAAATCATCAATATTACTCAATTCATATTTTGCAGTTTGTTACATAGATATATATATATATATGTGTGTGTATATATATATATGTGTGTGTATATATGTGTGTGTGTGTGTGTATATATATATATATATAATCTTATTCTTACCAGAACAGTGGAAATGCTGCATAAAATTAACATGTAACATAATATGTAACATCATATTTCTAGATTCCAAAGATTAGGACATGGACATCTTTAGGAGGCCATTATTATGTTTACCACTGCCTGAGTGTTTTGGCTGCTTCTTATGACTAACTTCAACTTCCTGACAACATAATGATCTCAGTATAGTCAAACTTCCTATAAAGTGGTCAGTTGGCTCTTCGAGTAGGCTTTCCAAGCAGAGAAGCCTCAATGTGCAAAGGTTTATTAAGTCTCTGCCTGTGTATAGCTTGGTAATATCCCATTGGCCAAAGCAAATCATATGCTAAAGCCCAGGGTCAATGTGAAAGGGACTACACAGGGCAAGAATACAGGGAGGTGTGGTTTATTCAGGGCCACTATTGCAACAGTTATCACAATCACAATTAGCACATTATTTTCAAATGTCAAAAATTATGAAACAGAAATCATTGTAAGTAGTACAAATATTTGCTGATTTAAGAAATCATTGCTCCTTTGAAAGAATTTTTTTTCAAGTGCTAGAAATATTTTATTGGATTACTTTATATAAACTATTTTACAAAGTTATGCTCTTAACGTTCTGGCCTCTTTTGGTCTTAGATTTACACCAAAGAAGATTGAGGGCTAACAGTAATATTAAAAGAAGAAACATGAGGAAGGCAGGTGAGAGAGTCTGAATTCATGCCTCCATTTGGAATACAAAGAGAAAATATTGATTTGGGATAGAAAGAGAAAATTTAAGAAATGATATTTCATTTGAAATACAAATGAGAATAGACATTCTGACACCACTGACTTGTGCACATAACACAAATTCCCTGAGAACCTCTCATTTCCTAGGTCATTAGGATCCTAAGCTCTTGACTATCCACTGAGGGCTCCAGTTAGATAGCTTCTTGATAATCCACAGAGAGTGTTAACTATGTTATCAAAGGAACTTGCACAAAGGTAGAAAGAGCAATTAAACTGGGATGCTATTTCATACAGATCAATAATAGTTCACAGAGCTACTTTGTTTATGTATAGAGCAAGATGGGGTGTGCCAATGTGGTCAGCTGGGATGGGAAATTTCTAACTGGTTATAGTTATCCATTGATGATTCTTGCCTAACTCAATTACCATTATGATGATGCTAAATGGTGATTTTTAAATTTTTGTCATTTATTCTAATTTTATTTGTGGTTGTTTATTGTAAGGAAGTGACTTCTCTTCTCCTGTATTTATTTATACATTATATCACTATGGTATGAAATAACTGCAAAATATATATATTGGTTTTTGTTCCAGGTTCCTGTTACAGAGGTCTTAAAACCCTTGTAATTTCCCAAGTGATAAGAGCAGCAGAAGCCTCTTTTGTTCTAATATTTGGTCTTTGACCCTGGTTTCTGACACAGCTTCCAAATCTGTTGGAATTTCTTGGGTGATATAGTGTATCTTGTTCTAATGAGGCTCTTGCTGGGCACCTTAATAGTTTTAGGATAGAGGATGGTCACCAGAAATACCAAGCCGTGATTAAAAGCCTGGAATTTTTGAGGCAGAAGAGGCAAGATGGCTAAAGCCTAAGGAAGTTCCATCTGCTTGCTCCAAACACAGGACTGGATCTGAGGCTAAACTGCAGAGCATTCAACTTGAAAAGCCACCTGAAAATAGCTGACTGAAACTACTGTGAGCAAGGAGGCCATGAAGAGGAGAGAGGAGGAGACAGCGAAGAAAGTGAGTGAACTTGCGCAGCTGTGTGGCGCAGAAGACTGAGGAAAGGTGCAGTGAGGCAGCTCCTGCTCCTGGGGAACTCAGCCCCACACAGAGATCCCCAAAGGAGAGCAACAGAGAAGGAAAGGGGAGCCCATATAGTGCACAGGAAAAGACGCCCTTTCCTCCCCACCCCCAGCGAAGAGGAGGCACCCCTTCCCCCACCCATGGAACAGTGCTGAGCTGAAGATCAGCACCCCAGTGACAGTGCCTGATGCACTGGGGATTCAGAAGTCTGGCCTAGAGGAAACCTAAGCAGAAGCCCCACCCTGCGGAATAGTATAGGGCAGGAAATCTGCACCCTAGCAGCAGGGCCTGAAGGAGTTGGGGATTCAGACATCTGGCCAGGAGGGAGCCTGGGCAGAAGCCCTGCCCAGTGCCAGCTGGTGGTGCTAAAAGATTAAAGAGCCAAGCAGAGCATTTTTTTTTCTATTATTTTCTTTACCCTTCTTTTTTCTCTATTCTGCCCTGCTTGGGGTGAAGACCAGGTGGTGCCAGAAACCCAGACAGAACTGAGGCATTGGAAAGAGAGGAAGAGACTGCCTGCCTCTCTTGCAAGGTACGGGCACCACCCCCAACACAAATCTGTGTAAACCACCTTGACTAGACCTGATACCCTGCAGAGTCCAGTGTCATGTAGAAAGGGAAAACTGCCCAGAACAAATACATACAAGTGGCTAGCCCTGAAGGTGACCCAGAAGCATGCACAGAACATAGAACTACCTAGGACCACGCCCTGCAGGGCTTCAGCCAGGAGTCCAAGGACCAGACAGGGACAGTGATTCAAATTGGCCTGCACTGAAGAACTAACCAAGAGGACAAGGACCCACACCCAAGGGGCAAGATTCAACTACAGTGGAGCAAAATCCAGTGAACTCCATAAAGAGCAGACCCAAAATTTTGTTGTTTTGGTGGTGGTGGTGGTTTTGGTATGTGGGTTTTTTTTTTTTAATAAGTTTTATTTTTTAACTCAATTTTGTTCTCTTCCTTTCTTTTCCCAATTTCTACTTTCTTATTCTATATTTTATTCAACTTAATATTATTACCTTCTAAAAGTATTATCAATTCATTCATTATTTTCTACTTTTTATTTTTTATATTTACCCTATTTCTAGTCTCTCCCTTCTTTGCTTTCATATTCTTTTTTGTGTCTGTTTCCCCCCTCTCCTAATACTTTTGGTCTCATGCCATCTAGTATTCTTTTTGTGTGTATGTGTGTGTGTTTGTGTGTTTTCTGGTCGTTTGGTTGTCTTTAAGCTTTTCATCGAGATGGGTGCTTCTTCCATTGTTGATGCTCATATTTGTTCAAGGGACTCTTTGGTTTGGTCTGCTATTGCCGTGCCTTCTATACTTTCATAAACATAATTTTTTCTCTCTCTTTCTTTTAATTTGTTTATTCTCACACCTTCTAGTATTGTTCTTGGTGTGTGTGTGTGTGTGTGTGTATGTGTGTGTGTTTGAGGGTGTATGTTTTCAGTTTGTCTGTCTTTTAATCCTTTGGTTGAGACTGGGGCTTGTATCATTGTTGAAGCTGATATTTTTTTTCCTCAGGTTCTTTTTTCATTTAGTCTGGTTATGCATTGACTCTTACTTTTATTTATTTATTTATTTATTTATTTATTTACTTATTTATTTTCTTTCTCACTCTTCTAATTCTTTTGGTCTCATACTACCTAGTGTTCTTCGTGTGTATGGGGGTATGGTTTTTGTTTTTCTATGTGTCTTTTAATATTTTTGTTGAAGTGGTTGCTTCTATCATTGTTGAGGCTGATATATTTGGGGGGATTCTTTTTGGTTTGGTCTGGTTGCTTTGGTTTTGTTCTGTCAATACCTATATAATGGTTGGCATGACAGGGTCAACAGACTCGGGGTTGAGACTCATAGTTAACAACCCTGAGGACTCGGCCCACCCACAAATAGACAACAGCAATCAAGACCCAAATTCAACAAGAGAGCCCACATAACCCACATAAGAGTCATTCCTAGAGCACCCAGCTCAGTAGATCAAGGAGACTACTCCAGAGGGTCCCACAAGAAGGACACCACACCAAGACTGGGAGGCATAATAGTCTTATCGGATACACACCAACCTGCTTACATAGCTCAACACACCCAACCTGGCACTGAACTACCAGACTGCTAAAATGGTGAGACAAAGAAACAACCCACAAATGAAAGAAAAAGAGGAATCACCAGAAAAGAACCTACAAAAGCCCTGGTCCTGATGGATTCACAGGGGAGTTTTGCCAAACATTTAAAAAACTAACACCTATTCTCCTCAAACTTTTCCAGAAAATTCAAGAGGAAGGAAAACTTACAAGCTCTTTTTATGAGGCCAACATAATCCTAATTCCAAAACCAGATAAAGATACTACAAAAAAAATTTTCAGGTCAATATTCTTGATGAACAGACACCAAAATTCTCAACAAAATATTAGCAAATCAGATCCAGCAATATATTTTAAAAATTATACACCATGACCAAGTGGGATTTATCCCAGGGATGAAAGGCTGGTACAATATTCACAAATCAATAAACGTGATACCCCACATAAACAAAACAAATATAAAAATCATATGATCATATCAATAGATGCCTAAAAAGCATTTGACGAAATCGAGCACCCATATTTTATAAAAACGCTCAGCAAAGTGGGAATAGAAGGATCACATCTCAACATAGTAAATGCCATATATGAGAAACCTACAGATAACATCATACTCAATGGGCAAAAACTAAAAGCATTTCCCTTAAGAACAGGAAAAAGACAGGGATGTCCACTTTCACCACTCTTATTTAACATAGTACTGGAAGACTCAGCCACAGCAACCAGACAAGAAGAAAAAATAAAATACATTCAAACTGGAAAGGAGGAAGTGAAACTGCCATTATTCACAAATGACATGATATTGTACATTGAAAACCCTAAAGACTCCACCCAAAACTACTAGATTTAATAAATAAATTTGGCAAAGTAGTAGGACACAAAATCAACACAAAGAAAGCATTGCCATTTTTATACACCAATAATGAACACACAGAAAGAGAAACTAAACAAAAACAAAAACAAAACAAAACAAAAAAATATTTACCACTGCAACAAAAAATCAAGATACCTATGAATAAACTTAACCAAGGAAGTAAAAGACCTGTTCTCAGAAAACTACAGGACATTGAAAAAAGAAACAGGAAGATATACTATGTTCATGGATTGGAAGAATGAACATCATTGAAATGTACATAATACCCAAAGCAATCTATAGATTCAGTGCAACCCCCATCAAAATACCAATGGTATATTTCACAGATCTAGAGCAAATACTCCAAAAGTTTATATGGAACAAAAAAGACCCTGAATAGCCACAGCAATCTTGCAAAAGAAGAACAAAATTGGAAGGAGCATAATTCCAGATATCAGGTTATACTACAAAGCCATTGTAATAAAAATGGCCTGGTACTCACACTAGAACAGGGATATAGATCAATGGAACAGAACAGAGAACCCAGAAATCAACCCAATACATATATGCAACTAATATTTGACAAAGTTGACAAGAGCATACAATAGAGTAAAGACAGTCTCTTCAATAAATGGTGTTGAGAAAATTGGGAAGCTACATGCAAAAAGGTGAAGATAGACCACTAAATCAAACCATATACAAGAATAAACTTAAAATGGATAAAAGACTTAAATGTCACTGATGAAATCATAAAAGTCCTGGAAGAGGCTGTAAGCAGCAAAATCTCAGACATCATACATAGCAGAATTTTCACCAATACATCACCAAGGGCAAGAGAAACAAAGGAAAAAATTAATAAATGAGACTACATCAAATTAAAAATCTTCTGCACCCCAAAAGAAGCTAGCATCAAAATGAAAAGGGAACCCACTGTATGGGAGAACATGATCGCCAATGATACATCCGATAAGGTGTTAATTTCCAAAATATATAGAGTACTCACACAACTCAACAAAAGAAAGACAAATAATCTAATTAAAAAATGGACAGAGGACCTGAATAGACATTTCCCCAATCAGGACATATAAATGCCCAAGAGATATATGAAAAAATACTCAATGTCACTAATCATCAGAGAGATGCAACTTAAAATGACTATGAGCTATCACCTCACACCTGCCAGAATAGCTGCCATCAATAATTCATCAAACAACAAGTACTGGAAGGGTGTGGAGAAAAGGGGACTCTAGTACACTGCTTGTGGGAATGCAGACTGGTGCAGCCACTATGGAAAACAATATGGTGTTTCCTCAAAAAATTTAAAATTGAACTGCCATTTGACTCAGTGATCCCACTTCTAGGAATATATCCTAAGAAGTCTGAAACAACAATCAGAAAGACTATATACACCCCTATGTTCATAGCATCACTATTTATAATAGCTAAGATCTGGGAATAGCCCAAGCGTGCATCAGGAGATGAGTAGCTAAAAAAAGCCGAGGTAAGTATACACAATGGAATACTATGCAGCTGTAAAGGAGAAAGATCTCTTACCCTTTGAGATAACATTGAGAGACCTGGAGAGTATTATGGTAAGCAAAATAAGCCAATCAGAGAAAGACAAATACCACGTGATCTCACTTATTTGTGGAATATAATGAACACAATAAGCTAATGAGCAAAATAAGCCCAGAGACATGGAAGTATGGAACAGACTGACAAACCGCAGAGGAAGAGGTGGGGGGGGGTGGAGGAGATAAACCAAAGAACTTATATGCATATATGCATAACCAATGAACACAGACAACAATACTGTGAAGGTGAGGGGATTGGGAGTGTGGAGGAGGGTGTCAATGGGGAAAAAGGAGGGACATCTGTAACAAAAATTAAAAATAAAATAAAAGAGAAGCTTGAAATTTTTTTTGCAATTTTTATTAATTTATTTTTATTACAGATGTTTCTCCTTTTTCCTCCCTAGACACCCTCCTCCCCATCACGCCCCTGTCCCCAGCATTGTTGTCTATGTCTATTGGTTACACATGCATGCATATAAGTTCTTTGGTTTATCTCATCCATCTCCCCGGTCCCCCTTCTCCCAGGTATGTCAGTCTAAACCGTACTCTTTTCTATGTCTCTGGGTTTATTTTGTTCATCAGCTTATTTTGTTCATTATATTCCACAAATAAGTGAGATCACGTGGTATTTATCTTTCTCTGATTGGCTTATTTCACTTAGCATAATGCTCTACAGGTTCCTCCATGTCCTCTCAAAGGATAAGAGATTTCTTTTTCTTACAGCTACATAGTATTCCATTGTGTATTTGTACCACAGCATTTTTATCCACTCTCTTCTGTCCTGTAGTGTTTCTGTTGAAAAATCATCTGATAGCCTTATGGGAGTTCCTTTGTAAGTCATCTGTTGCTTATTTCTTGCTACCTTTAGGATTATCTCTTTGTCTTTAATTTTTGGCATTTTAATTATTCTGTGTCTTTGTGTGTGCCTGCTTGGGTTTCCCATACTTGGGGCTGTCTGTGCGTCTTGAACTTGAATGCCTTTTCCTTCACCAAAATAGGGAAGTTTTCTGTCACTATTTCTTCACATATATTCTCTAACCCTTGCTCATTTTCTTATTCTTCTGGCATTCCTATGATGTGGATGTTGTTATGTTTCATATTGTCCCACAATTCTCTTAAGCTGTCTTCCTGTTTTTTAATTGTTTTTTCTTTTTGGTTTTCTGATTAGATGATTTTTTCTATCCTGTCTCCTAATTTACTTATCTGGTCCTTGGCTTCCTCTACTTTGCTGGTCATTCCTTCCCATTTGTTCTTTATTTCTGCTATGTCATTCTTTATTTTCAATGTGTTGATTTTTAAAGTTTCTATATATTTACTCACGGTGTTGAGCTCTTTACTCATGCTGTTGAGCTTCCTCATTATCATCACTCTGAACTCTACCTCTGATAACTTGCTTAACTGCATTTCATTTATCTCATAATCAGTAGAGTTCTCCTGTTCTTTCATTTGGGATTTGTTTCTTTGTTTCACCATTTGGGCTATCTCAGTGGGTTTTGGAGCCTGCCAAATTTCCCCTGTGGGTGTTGGTGTTTCATTCATTGTGGCTCCCTCTACTGGGTTTAGATGAGTATGGGAGGACCCATGTTAAACCCCACTGTCAAGTCTTACTTTCCTGGGTAGATTTGCAAGCCCAGGAAAGGTTCAGTTTTCCTCTAGCTTTTTGCCTGGAGGCTATTAGTCCAGTTACTTGATGAGCTTTGGGTTGCAGCCCTCAGCTGAATAAAAAAAAAAAAAAAAATCCCGCAGGTGTTCAGGGTAAGAGGATTTCCAGAGGGTAGAGCAGATGCTGGCTGTTAATGAGCCTCAATTTGCATTTCTCTGCCTGGCTTGGGTGGTGTTAAATTCCTGAGGTAGGGGCTGTTGCTTTTCCTGGGGCTCTGGGAAGGGGCTCTTTGAGTAAGATGGCTTCTGTCCTGTGAGGGAGTGATTTCAGCATAAAACTATCATTTCTCTCCCAGCTCTCCAAGCTTCCAAGTTTCCACACAGTTCCAGTACAGTCTGCCCTCCCTCTGCCAGAGCCCAAGGTGAGTGGCTGTAGCTAATTTAGTGCTCTGTCCTGGCCTTCTGTACTGTGGAGCCGACTTGTGGTGTTAATCTCAAGGGAGCTGCTCACAGCTAAAACAGCTGCTCTCCATGGGCTCCTAGGCCACCTTCTCATGCCTCTGCAGTTTCTACCAGGTTCGAATTAGTGTCTGTTTTCTGTCCCTGGTTATATGGGTCCTCTCCATTTGCTTTTCTGTTGTTTTTTCCTGATGATTTGTCTTTATTTTAGTTGTAATTCCAGTTTGGTCCTGGAAGATGGTCTGTGTAGCTTCCATTCACTCCGCTGCCATTTTGGAATCCTCAAGAAGCTTGAAACTTTTAACTCCACCAGGAAAAGTAAAATGGATGAGGATTGAGTCAATGATCAATCATGCCTAAGTGATGAGACCTCCATAAGAATCTCCAAAATATAGAGTTTGTAGAGCTTCTAGATTGGTGAACACTTCCATGTTTCAGGAGTGTGGCATGCCACAACTCCACAGGTACAGAAGCTCCTATCCTTGGGACCCTTCCAGACCTATGTATCTCTTAATCTAGCTGTTCTTTGTATCATTTAAAATATTCTTTTTAATAAATTGGCAATAATAAGTAAGCAGTTTTCCTTGATTCTGTGAGCCATTGTAGTAAATTATTTAACCCAAGGAGGGGTCATGGGAACCTCCAATTTGCAACTAAGTTGTGTGTAATCTGGGTACATATCATTTACACTTGGCATATGAAGTGGGGGGCAGTCTTGTGGAACTGAGTCGTTAACCTGTGGGGTCTGTATTAACTCCCATTAGGGTCAGAATTGAATTGAATTTTAGGACACCCAGCTGTCAGAGAATTTATTAGTGTAGGGAAAACCCCACTCATCTGACATCAGAAATATTGAGTGCGAGAATAAGAAAAAATAGGGAGTTTTACCTAGACACGTGAACATATGGATTCTTATTTTATTCAATGGGTTGTAATCTGTTATTATCATTGTTTATCCTAAACTCAAATTGTCTTAGATTATCCAATGGTAGTCCTTTCAAGGTGGCTTTTGTGTCCTCTTGACATATCTTCATAGTTCTTTGACCTTGGGCTTTCCATCATAATGAGATGGCCCAGGCTCCTCTTGTACTTTCTCTGTCTCAACCCTGGAATCACTTATTTTCCTAAAGAGTCCAGATTTCTTTTCTGGAGATAGAAACCAAATCTAAATGCAAGGTGTGCTCAATTGCTACTAGGATGTCATTGCCTCTAGGTCTTCTCACAGGATAGAGGTAGCAAATAAATATATGCATATACATACACACATGCATATTCACACATAAAACAGAATTTTTGGAGGGTGGACAATGCACAGAAGAAAGAAGAAAAAAATGACTGAAATAGGCAGACAAATGGTCTCCAAAACATATCCATGTCCTAATCCCCAGAAACTTTAAATATCTTGGGTCACATAGAAAAGAGGAGTTAAAGTTACAAATGAAATTAAGGTTGATATTCAGCTGACCTTGGGATGATGGAAAGAGCCTGTATTATCCAGGTGATCTCAATGTAATCACAAGGGTCCTTTAAAGCAGAAAGAGGGGCAGAAGAAAGAAGGCAGAATGAGAAGCATTTAGCTTGACATTGCTAGCTTTGAAGATGAAGGAAAGGTCCCATGAGCCAAAGAAAGCAGGCAGCCTCTAGATGCTGGAAAGGCAAGAAAAAAAATTCTCCTCTAGAGTCCTCAGAGAAGAATATATCTTTTCCAACATCTTGATTTTACCCCAGTGAGACCCACATCAGACTTCTAACCTGCATAACTGTAAGGCAATAAATACGTGCTGCTTTAAGGCACTGTTTGTGGTAATTTGCTGCAATAGCTATAGAAAACTAATAGTGACAGAAACTCTGTTGTCAAAGCAGAGCCTATAAAAAATCAAGTTATCTCTGGACAAAGCAGAGAAAATCACAATTATTTTGACTTGAAAAAGCCTCAACCAACTTCTCTGGTGAATTATTCAGCATTGCTTAGGACATGGAAACAGATGCACAATAATAGTAGATGCAATAAGAGAAAATTTTCTCTCATAAAATCTAAGCACATAAGGAACTCTCTCTGGGAAGCCATCAGTGGGCCAGGATCTTTCTGTATTGTTGCCTCTCCATTCCAAGGCTTTTACCCCCAGTGCTGGGTTCAAGGCATCTCACCACCATATCCTAATCCCAGCCGGTGAACAGAGAAAAAAGTAACAGGTATAAATTTTCCCTTTGAAAGTGTCCACACATCATCCCAATTCACATGCCATTGGCTAGAACTGAGTCACATGGCTACCCCTTTATGCAAGTGAAGCTGGGTAGCCCTGTGCCAGCATAAAATATCTGTTAGAATGGAAAAAGAGGAAAACAAATGTGGGAGACAACTAGCCATGGCTTCCATACTATATAACTGGTACTCCTCAGTTATGCTAATTCATATATTTTACACTGGTGAAAGTATATTGTTTCTGTCCTGTGTAATGCTTTTAGGAAGAGAGTTATTAAGGTCAGGGTTATTTTTTTTCTATATGTTGATTCTTTTTTTTAATTAAATCTTTATTGTTGAGAGTATTACAGATGTCCCCTTTCTTCCCCTCATTGCCCCCTCCGCCCGGTTCCCATTTTTTGCTAGGTATTCAACACCCTATTGTCTGTGTCCGTGGGTAAGATATATATGCATGTAAGTTCCTTGGTTAATCTCTTCCTGCCCCACCCCTTCACTCTGAAGTTCGTCAGTCTGTTCCTTGTTTCCATGCCTGTTTCTATTTTATTCATCAGTTTATTTTGTTCATTAGACTCCACATATAAGTGAGAACATGTGATACTTGTCTTTTTTGACTGGCTTATTTTGCTTAGCATAATACTCTCTAGGTCCATCCATGTTGTCTCAAAGGGAAATAGATCCTCTTTTTTTTATAACTGCATAGTATTCTATTGTGTAAATGTACCATAGCATTTTCATCCACTCATCTACTGATGGACACATGGGTTTTTACCAGATCTTAGCTATTGTGAATAGTGCTGCTATGAACATAGGGGTGCATATATTCTTTCTGATTGGTGTTTCAGGATTCTTAGGATATATTCCTAGGAATGGGATCACTGGGTCAAATGGCAGTTCAATTTTTAATTTTTTGAGGAAATTCCATACTGTCTTCCATAGTAACTGTACCCGTCTGCAATCCCACCAGCAGTGCACTAGGGTTCCCTTTTCTACACATCATCACCAGCACTTGTTTCCTGTCAGTGTGAGGTGGTACCTCATTGTGGTTTTAATTTGCATCTCTCTGATGATTAATGACTTTGAGCATTTTTTCATATGTCTCTTGGCCATTTGTATGTCCTGTTTGGACAAGTGTCTATTCAGGTCCTCTGCCTATTTTTTTTTCTTTATTGATTTTAGAGAGAGAGCAAGGGGGAGGGAGAGAGAGATAGAAATGTCAATGAGACAAAACATCTATTGGCTGCCTCCTGCATGCTACCCACTGGAGATTTGGCCCATAACCTTGGTATGTGCCCTGACCAGGAATTGAACCGGTGACCTCTTGGTACATGGGTTGATGGTCAACCACTGAGCCACACTGGCCGGGCTCTGCCTATTTTTAAATTGGATTGTTTGCCATTTTTTTGTTGAGTTGTATGAGTACTTTATATATTTTGGAAATTCACACTTTATCCAATGTGTCATTGGCAAATATGTTCTCCCATACAGTGGATTCCCTTTTTATTTTTATGATGGTTTATTTTGCTGTGCAAAAGCTTTTTAGTTTGATACAGTCCCATTTCTTCATTTTTTTCCCCTTGTTTATCATATCCTAGGTGACATATGGGAGAAAATGCTGCTACATGAGATGTCATAAATTTTGCTGCCTATGTTTTCTTCTAGGATTTTTATGGTTTTACAATTCTCATTTAAGTCTTTTATCCCTATTGAGTTTATTCTTGTGTTTGCTGTATGTTGATGATCTAATTTCATTTTTTTTTTTTTGCATATACCTGCCCTATTTTCCCAACACCATTTATTGAAGAGTCTATCTTCACTCCATTGTATGTTCTTGCCTCCTTTGTCAAATATTAATTGAGCATAATGGCTTGGGATGCTTTAGGGGTTCTCTGTGCTGTTTCATTGACCTATATGCCTGTTCTTGTGCCTGTACCAGGCTGTTTTGATTACAGTGGTTTTGTAGTATAACTTGATATCTGGTATTGTGATCCCTCCCGCTTCATTCTTCTTTCCCAAGATTTCTGAAGCTCTTCAGGGTATTTTTTAGTTCCATATCAATTCTGGAGGATATTTGCTCTAGATCTGTGAAATATGTTGTTGGTATTTTAATAGGGATTTCATTGAATCTATAGATTGCTTTGGGTAGTATGGACATTTTAATGATGTTAATTCTTCCAATCTATGAACATGGTATATTCTCCCATTTGTTTATATCTTCCTCTATCACTTTTTTCAATGTCTTGTACTTTTCTGAGAACAGGGCTCTTCCGTTGTTTGTTAAATTTATTCCTAAGTAACTTAATTTTGTTGTTGTTGTTGCAATGGTAAATTAGATTGCTTTTTTAAGTTTCTCTATCTGAGACTTCATTATTGGTACATAAAAATTACATTCATTTCTGGATGTTAATTTTGTATCCTTCTATGTTGTTGAATTCATTTATTAAATCTAGTAGATTTTTGGTGTGAAGTCTTTAGGGTTTTCTATGTACAATATCATGTCATCTGTGAATAATGACAGTTTTTCTTCCTCCTTTCCAATTTAGATGCCTTTTATTTTTTTCTTCTTGTCCAATTGCTGTGGCAAGGACATCCAGAAATATGTTGACTAAAAGTGGTGAAAGAAGACATCCTTGTGTTGTTCCTGTTCTTAGGGAAAATTCTTTTGGTTATTGCCCATTGAGTATGAAGTTGGCTGTAGGTTTATCACATATGGCTTTTATTAAGTTGAGCTGTGATCCTTCTAGTCCCACTTTGCTGAGAGTTTTTATCAAACAAGGGTGCTGGATTTTGTCTAATGTTTTCTCTGCATCTATTGATATGATCATGTGATTTTTATCTTTCAGTTTGTTTACATGATGTATTACATTTATTGATTTGCAAATATTGTACCAGCCTTGCATCCCTGGAATAAATCCCACTTGGTCATTGTGTATAATCTTTTTAATACATTGCTGGATCCTGTTTGTTAATATATTCTTAAGAATTTTAACATCTATGTTCATCAAGGATATTGGCCTGTAATTTTCTTTCTTTGTAATGTCTTTATCTTGTTTTGGAATTAGAAGAATGCTAGCTTTGTAAAAAGAGCTAGGAAGTGCTCCTTCCTCTTGGGCCTTTTGAAATAGTTTGAGGAAGATAGGTGTTAGTTCTTTTTTGAATGTTTGGGAAAACTCCCCTGTGAAGCCATCCTGACCAGGGCTTTTGCTGGCTGGGAGTTTTTTTATTTTTATTTTTTTTGTTACTGCTTCAATTTCATCAGTTGTTAACAGCCTATTCAGATTTTCTGATTTTTTCTGATTCCATTTTGGAAAATTGTATTTTTCTAGGAATTTGTCCATTTCTTCTAGGTTGTCCAGCTTGTTTGCATATAGTTGTTAACAGTATTTCCTTACAATCCTTTGTATTTCTATGGTGTCAGTTGTTACTTTACCTCTTTTATTTCTGATTTTATTCATTTTGGTCCTCTCCCTTTGGTGAGTCTGGCTAAAGGTTCAGCAATTTGTTTATCTTTTTAAAGAACCAGCTCTTGGTTTCATTGATCTTCTGTATTGTGTTTTTTTATTTGTTTGTTTGTTTTTTAGTTTTTATGTCATTTATTTCTGCTCTGATCTTTATTATTTCCTTTCTTCTACTTTTGGTTTTTCTTTTTATTCTCTTTCTAATTCTTTAAGTTGTAGGATTGGATTGCTTATGTGAGATTTTTCTTGTTTCTTGAGGTAGACCTGTGGTGCTATGAACTTCCCTCTCAGGACTGCTTTCACTGTGTCCCATAGATTTTGGGTTATTGTGTGTTCATTTTCATTTGATTCCAGGAAGCTTTTGAATTATTCTTTGATCTCATTGGTAACCCATTCATTGTTTAGTAATATGGTATTTAGCCTCCATGTGTTTGAATGTTTTTATTGTAATTGCTTTCTAGTTCCAGCTATTGTGATCTGAGAAGATACTTGATATGATTTCAATCCCCTTGTACTTGTAGAGAATTGCTGTGCATCCTAACATGTTGTCTATCTTGATAATGTCTCATGTGCACTTAAGAAGAGTGTATATTCTGCAGCTTTGGTGTAAAATATGCTGTAAATGTCAATTAAATCCACCTGATCTAGTGTATAATTTAGGGTCACTGTTTCTTTGTTGATATTTTGTCTAGAAGGTTTATCCAGTGATGTCAGTGGGGTGTTAAAGTCCCCTACTATGATTGTATTGCTGTTGATCTCTCCCCTTAAAGTCCTCCAGAAGAGTTTTTATATATTTAGGGGCTTCTATATTGGGTGCATATATGTTGACTAGGGTTATATCCTCTGGTTGTATCGATTCCTTTAGTATTATGAAATGGCTTTTATTGTGTCTTGTCATGGCCTTCACTTTGAAGCCTATTTTGTCAGATATGAGTATTGCTATCCCAGCTTTTTTTTTTTTTTTTTTTTTTTTTTTCATTTCTATTTGCATGGAAAATATTTTTCCAGCCCTTCAATTTCATCCTGTATGAGTCTTTTGTTCTGAGGTGGTTCTCTTGTAGACAGCATTTATATGGATCCTGTTTTCTTATCCATTCAGCTACCCTATGTTTTTGTATTGTAGCATTTAAGCCATTTACATTTAAGGTTATTAATAGGTGCTTACTTGTTGCCATTTTTACTCTTTATGCCTGTGTTCCTCTCTATATATATTTCTTCTTCTTCTTATAATAGTCCCTTTGGCATTTCTTGCAGTGCTGGTTTGGAAGTAGTAAACTTCTTCTTCTTTTTTTTTTCTTTTTTTTTTTTTTTGCCTGTGAAGATCTTTATTTCACTTTCAATTTTGAATAATAGCCTTGCTGGATAGAGTAGTCCTGGATTCAGTCCCTTGGTTTTTATTACTCTGTATAGTTCATGCCACTCCCTTCTGGCCTTCTTTGGTTCTATTGAGAAATCAGCTGAAATTCTAATGAGAGATCCCTTTTAGGTAACTTTCTGTCTCTCTTTTGCTTCCTTTAAGATTCTTTGTTTGTCTTTAACATTTGCTATTTTATTTTATTTTATTTTTTATTTTTATTTATTTTTATTTTTTTATAATTTATTTTATTATTAATTTGTTTTTGTTACAGATGTTTTTCTTTTTTTTCCCCCATTGACACCCTCCTCCCCCTCCCCTTCTCCTTCTCCCCATCCCTGTTGTCCATGTCCATTGGTTATGCACCCATGCACATAGGCTCTGTGATTTATCTCTTTCCCCCGCCTCCCCCCCTCCTCTGAGGCCCATTATCCCGTACTCCACCCTCCATGTCTCTGGGTCAATTTCGTTGTTCAGTTTGCTCAGTTCTCCTGTGTGTTGCCGGCTTCCTCCGTTGGTGGGGGCGTCTCCCGGCTCCCCCACTCTGCCTGGGTTCCCCCGTGGTGGCGGGGTCACTGCTCCCCCGCTCCGCCTGAGTTCCCCCGTGGTGAACATTTGCTATTTTAATTATGATGTGTCTAGGTGTAAGTCTTTTGGGTTTCATCTTGATTGGTACTCTCTGTGTTTCCTGGACTTGTATGATATTTTCCTTCACCAGGCTAGGGAAGTTTTCTGTCATTATTTCTTCAAATAGATTCTCTATTCCTTGCTCAGACTTTTCTCCTTCTGGAACACTTATGATGCGGATGTTATTACATTTCATATTGTCCCCCAGCTCCCTTAAACTCTCCTTCTGCTTTTTAATTTATTTTTCCAATTGATGCTCTGATTGGGTGTTTTTTTTTCTACCTTGTCTCCTAACTTGCTGATTTGGTCCTTAGCTTCTTCTAATCTACTATTGGTTCCTTCCAGGGTATTATTTATTTCAGCTATGTCATTCTTCATTTCTAATTGATTCTTATTCATGGCTTCTACCTCTTTTTTCATGCTGATGTAGTTTCCACTGAGTTCCTTATTGTTCTCATTTTTTTTTTTTTTGGAGTTCTCACTAAAGTTGTTTGAGCATGCTTAAAACTATTACTTTCAATTCTTTATTTGACAAATGTTTTGCCTCCATTTCATTTAGTTCTTTTTCTGATGATTCCTCCTTTTCTTTCATTTTGGGGTATTTCTTTGTCTCACCATTTTAAAGTCTGATAGTTCAAGACCAGATAAGGAACACTGGATCACAATGGCAGGTCTGTGCATCCAGTGTCATCAAGTTGTGGCAGAGCCAGTTCCTGGATCCATTCCAGTCATCCAGGGGTCTAGTGGCTCTTGGTAGCAGTGGTGGTGGAGCCAGTGGCTCTCAGTGGCAGTGGTGGCTTTAGTTGGTAGTGTTAGCAGGGAACAGTGGCTTGTGGTGGTGACAGTGAGGCCAGCCACTTTCATTTGTTGCAGAGCCAGCTGGGTTGATAGCTGGCGACACATCTGCAGGTCTGGTGGGGACATGGCTGGCATGCACAAGTCCCACAGGGATGTGTCTGTTGTCTGCCAGCCTGGTGTGGGCACTTTGGAGGCTGCAGGTCAAGCAGGGGTGCAGTGGAGTCCACAGGCCAGGCTGGGTTGGGCCCATCTGTGGCCTTGGGGAACTAGGTCTTGGCTGCTCCCTACTTCCTCCTCCTTAAGAGGACCCAATGGATCCTCCAAAATAGCAGCACTTTCCAACCCCAAGCAGAGAGGCACCCTGCCAATCAGTGAACATCAGCAGCTGGCAGCTCCCTGGCCCAAAACCCCTGAACTGCCCACCTTGAGTTCCTGTACTGATAGGCAGATACATATCCACACTCATACCCACTCACACTCTCACACATGATCACCCACTCACACATTCACCCTTACTCTGGTCTTGCTTGCCACCATGTTCTGTATGTTGATTCTTAACCAAAGTAAGAGAAAGAAGTGAATTAGTAGCACCTAAGTATCATTGCATCTGCTGGTTTCCATATTTCAGTTTAGATATCTTCTAGTCATTTGAAGTCACTGCTCATTAGGGTCCTTGAATCTCCAGGTTTTGCTCTATATTCTCACCTCCTCCTGAGTCTTTGCTTCCAGCTTTACAGCCACATACCCACCTTCTACTGTGTGTCCTCAACTCAATATATCTTCCTCACTTCTCATTCTGGCAACAGCCTGCTTGAAATATACCTAAAACAGAAACATCTTCATTCTTACTTTCATCACTCTGGCATTACTTTTCTATTTTCTGCTATAAGAAATCACTACACATTTAGTGGCTTACAGCACTATTTATTATCTTATAGTTCTGTAGATTAGAAGTCCAACAAGGGTCTAACTTGGCTAAAATCAAGATGTGACCAGTCTAGCATTAATTCCAGAGGTTCTGGGAAATTGTAAATGTCCTCACCTTTTCCAGCTTCTGGAGGGTCCCTTCATTCCCTAGTCTATGGTTCTTTTCTCTTTCTTCAAAGCCAGCCACAGGTGGAGTCCTCACATTGCATTATTCTGACCTTTTCTATAGTCACATCTCCTTCTGACTCTCCCCTTTTGCTTCCCCTTTCCTCTTTTAAAGGTCCTTGTGATTACTTTGGCCTGGCCAGGTAATCCAGAATAATCTCCTTATTTGAAAAGCAGCTGATTAGCTACCTTAATTCCATCTGATACCTTAATTTCCATTTGCTATTCAAGTTAGCATATTCACAGGTTTTACAAAATTAGGACATCTGAAGAAGAAACATTATTCTGCCTTCCATGACCTCCATACTTATTACCCTTACACTGTGGGAAAAACACACACACACACACACACACACACACACACACACACACACAAATAAATCTCCTTTTCCTCTCTCCGTGGGCTTTCTTCTACCTCTTACTTGTAAATCAGGTCATTATTCAGCTCCAGGATGGATACTTGAGAAACAAGCTTCCTACCAATTATCACTTTACTTTGTTCATAATTACTAGTTCATTTTAAGTTAGTTTATAAATGAATGAGTCACCCTTCAATGCCCTAAAAAATAGCAAAATGAGGAGGCAATCCTAACCAACACATTTAAGCTGTCTTGTACTCAAATGAAAAATTTAACCACTCAACTTTGGAGTTTTGACACTCTGTATAAAGTTACTAGCAGCTCTTAAGAAATGGAATTCAACCTTGCTCACAATGATTTGTCAAGCCTGTGAAATAGAAGCATTAATGCCATTTGTGAGTTTGAAAGTTATGCCTGAGGCCTCAAAGCAGTTCCTGAACAGGGGAAGCAGTGAGAAGAGTGGGAACAGAATGAGAATGTCCTCGAAAGGTGTCAACTGTTGGTCATTGGTACTAATTCAACACCAACAAGAATCCCAAATTTGGAGAGCGATGAAGAAGGAAACTTGATTCAGTGCAAAACATCTCAATTATGATACAGCACGGCTGTGAAAACAGCACTGCTGTGGAACAGCCTTGGGGCCAGGTGGCCCTGGGGCCAGGCCCCTCTCTGGCCAGACAGCTTTGCTGTACTCCTCAGTGGTCTACTTCACTCAGCAATACTCCATGCCAGTCTGCTTCACTCTACTCTAGTGAGACAGAGACATCTTCTGTGATTCAACTCAGCCAAGGAGATGAAGTCTTCATTCTTTGGTGGAAAGGGAAAATGTACTCTTGAGCCAGAGAGGAGCTGGCATATGTGGACCAAGGTTTTATATTCAAATCATTTCAACAGAATTAGCTAAACTGCAAAAACATCCTCAAGGCCAGAAGCAGAGGTATTTGGTAGCAAGAACATGAGAACAGTAGTAGGAGGGCTGGATTTCCACCCAGTTTTTATCACTAATTTATAAGCACTAATTATGATGCATTCAAATTTTATCGTCCTCAAGACAAGGAGGAAGCCAGTTGGTGCCAACCACCTGCATGCTAATCAAGGCCAGGAAAGCAATTCTTGCTCCTCCTGGAGTTGATAGATCTGAGACAATAATTTATTGTTTGTAACTCTGTAATAGTAGGCATCTTTTAGAACTGAGTTACAAAATGAATTGGCCCGGATAATCCCCAAGGACCATCAGGCTGTGTCCATCTTGAGTTCAGTGACAGAGTCTTACTCAACTGACAGCTACTGCTCTGCCCTTGGATGGCCTCGACCTCTGCTTGGCTTCAGAACCAAGTCCTTTCTGTGGCCTGGCTTGTGGCTTTACACTGTACTTCCCTCTTCCTTCCTGAAAGATGAATCAGACTGGCATGACTCTTGCCACTCTCTGAAGGAACTAAACAAATGTGAGTTTTCATGTGGGTGTGTCTTTTTCTAAGAATTAGTCAGTGGCATTTATAATGAATTAATCTTATCAGACAAATATAATCCATGCTTTACTTTCTCAGTTGGAAAGTGACAAGCCAGTGTGCTGTCTATTTAAATTTTAGTCTGTATGTTTTAACAATGTAACACGGTTCCTGAGTTGATTTGGATTACTGTAACAAACTATCATAAACTGGGAAGCTTATAAATACCACAGTTCTAGAAGCTGGAGAGTCCAACATCAAGGTTCCAGTAGATTTGGTGTCTCTGAAGGGTCTTCTTCCTCACAGAAAACACCTTCCATCTGTGTCCTCACATGGTATAAGGGTGAGAGAGAGCTCTCTGGGGTCTCTTTTATAAAGGCACTATTCCCATTCATGAGGGCTCCACCCTCATGACCTAATCACCTTCCAAAGGCCCCACCTCAAAGTACCACCACATTGGGAATTAGGCTTCAAAATCTGAATTTTGGAGGAACAAAAACACTTAATCTACTCCACGTGAGCATTAAGAAAAATTAATCTTCAAATGAGAATCATGGATAAAAAACCCATGTACATTTTACATGTGTGTGTGTGTGTGTGTGTGTGTGTATACATGTTTCTGAAAAGAGAATCTGTAACTCAACAGATTTTTAACAGAATCTATGAACCAAAAAAGTATAATACTAATTAATGTAAAAGATGTTTCATTGCCAGAGTCAGTGTCAATTGCCATCATCTTACGAAGGCAGCTCAGAAAGCCAAAGAAACTACAGAAGTAATATCGTTAATAATTTAAAGAATTTTAAATCAAGCATCTTCTTGATCAATCACTCATTAAGAGACTCTCAAGATTAACTAACGCCTTCCATTTCATCTATAAAATACAGTAAACCCTCAATTTTAATGAACCTTGATTTAACAGACTGGATTTAACAGACAAAATTTGCAGTCTGTATGTCATATATGAAAATTAAAACCTGTTAATTTTAAAGTGCTTTAAACCAAAATTTTCTTATAATTAAATTAACAGGTTACTTTCTGTTAAATTAATTCACTGTTATTTTTAACAAATTTTAGCCAATAGGCCATAAGTTGGACAAAACACTGTAGTAATTTTGTTGACATAAATAAATATTACATAACTGCAACTATAGTCTACATATTTAAATCTAAGTCACCACTCATAAACAATGTTAGACAAATAATTACCACATGATCACACCATATTGCATGTGGTAATTGGTTTTGTTGTCGAGTGATGTGACTTCCTGCAGCAGTTTTAATGCATGCCGACTGATGTTGGAAGTATGCTAAACCACGCCCCTGCCATGCATATTTGTTTACTCAAGGTGACTGGTGAATGCCTGCATTTACTAGACATATTCAGTATAAATTTAAAATTACTGTAATACATATAGAATACTTTCCTGTGAAATTAAAATGTTCTTACAACATACAAATGGCCAAGAGACATATGAAGAAATGCTCAACATCACTAATCATCAGAAAGATGCAAATTAAAACAACAATGAGGTATCACCTCAAACCTGTCAGAATGGCCCCATCAACAAATCATCAAACAACAGGTGCTGGCAAGGATGTGGAGAAAAGGGGACTCTAGTACACTGCTGGTGGGAATGCAGACTGGTGCAGCCACTATGGAAAACACTGTGGTGTTACCTCAAAAAATTAAAAATTGAATTGCCATTTGACCCAGTGATCCCACTTCTAGGAATATACCCTAAGAAGCCTGAAACACCAATCAAAAAGAATACATGTACCCCCATGTTCATAGCAGCACTATTTACAATAGCTAAGCTTTGGAAACAGCCCAAATGTCCATCAGTAGACGAATGGATAAAAAAGATGTGGTACATATACACAATGGAGTACTATGCAACTATAAGAAAGAAAGATCTCTTATCCTTTGAGACAACATGGAGGGACCTGGAAATTATTATCCTAAGTGAAACAAGCCAAGCAGAGAAAGACAAATATCATATGATCTCACTTATTTGTGGAATATAATGAACATAACAGTCTGAAGAACAGAGTAGTCCCAGAGACGTAGAAGTAGGTTACAGACTGACAATCCCCAGAAGAGGGGGTTGGGGGGAGAGATAAACTGCAGAACTTATATGCATGTACACATAACTGATGGACATGGACAACAAAGCTGGGTACAGGGCCGGGAGAGAAGGGGAGGAGGGTGTCAATGGGGGAAAAAGGAGAAACATCTGTAACAAAAATAAATAAATAAATGAAGAAAGAAAGAAAGAAAGAAAGAAAGAAAGAAAGAAAGAAAGAAAGAAAGAAAGAAAGAAAGAAAGAAAGAAAAATGCTACTGTAAGAGCAGCTGAAAAAGATAGGAACCATCCATTAAGAGGACAATAAAATGAAAATCTCAATTCTTACTATGAAAAAATAAATAAATAAAATGTTCCTACATAATTTTAATTACACAAACGTGTCTATATAAGTAAAAACAGGTAAACTAACCAATTTGTCAATATTTTTAACATACACTTTCGGAAAACTTACTTTACTATATAATGGACTTTTTACTTTAATGGACACCCCCTCACCTGAATTAGTCCATTTTATCGAGGTTTTACTGTACATTCATTACTGCCTCCAGTCTACCATTCTCACACTTTTGGTCCCATGTATGGAATTGATCCATACCAAGATTCAGTGATGATTCTTGCCCATTCTGTTCATGCCAGGATATTATATTTCTGTGATTTGGCTAAATATATAAAAAATTGATTAAATATAAGCATGAAAAAAAGTTGCAAAGTTGGATTCTTTGCAAATTCTTAATTAAAACAAGTTGATTTTTTATAACTATAGAATTTTAAGAAAAATATGAAAAGATTTCTGCATTCTGACTGCATAACAAGTATCTTTTAATTTCTGCTTCATTTTAAAGAAACAACTGAATATTACATAAGAGTGTGGTTTGTACAAGCAGGATGATACTCAAGAAAAAGCCTTGGTCCTTCATCAAAGGATTGGGGAATTATTGCAAATTTACATGTTTTGAGTTAAAATAAAAAGCTTAAGAAATGTGTGAATCATTTTTATGATTCCCAGATTGAACCAACTTTTTCCAGTAGCCAAACAACCATCAATCCCCACTGAATTAATTTAGAGTAATTCCAGATAGGAGAAAAAAATGGGTCCTAGGACCCATGGTTTTCAAGAATCTTAATATTAGTATACTTTCACTGACCCAGGTAAAGAAAGTGAATGGAAACTTTCATCTCTAAAGATGATTCCATATTAAGATCAATATGTTCCTTATATAGGATTTAGGTATTCTTCATCAATTTGAGTCCTCCAAGAAGCAGATGCTAAGGTAGAATTAGATGTGCAAGAAATTTATTGAGGGAAATTTGTGTAATGAGTAAAAGATCAGATAACCAGAGTAGGTTGGGACAGGCTTAGTTCATGATGAAGACTTTACATCTATGAAGGGAGGGAAGAAAGATTGGATAGAAAGATAGAAGGAGCCATAGACTTCAGTGCAGCTTTAAAAAAACATCTCAGCAGATTGGGCAATCTTTATTTTAATGCTCCCCGAGGACCTGAATAGACACTTCTCCCAAGAAGACATACAAATGGCCAACAGATATATGAAAAGATGTTCAACTTCACTAGCTATTAGGGAAATGCAAATCAAAACTATAATGAGATACCACATCACACCTTTTAGAATGACTATTATCAACAGTACAAGTAATAACGAGTGTTGGAGAGGTTGTGGAGAAAAAGGAACTCTCATTCACTGATGGTAGGAATGTAAACTGGTATAGCCACTAAGGAAACAGATTTACATTTAACTTTTGTGGTTCCAGAATTGCTATACGAAAGGAACTTAAAAATGGTAAGATGCTTACAAGGTTTCTGTGTGTGTGTTTTCCATGGGGAAGAGGGTTTGTGAGCAGAGGAAGATGGAGGTGACGAAAAGTTGCATGCTACTTTTCATAAAATTGAGAAAATGTTCATTGTGCCTACCAAAGAATGGAGGTGGGGGATAATGGTGATTATGAGGTGATTAAAGTGCCTCTAATTCAACTCACTCTCATCCCCAGGCATCATCACTGTATTTTTTAATCACCATGATTACTGTGTAGAAAGTGAACATAGGGGAGCAAAAGTAGATGCCTGCCTAGGTATGATGCTTACTGCATTAGTAGAGGTAAGGGATGACAGTGGCTTGGATTAAGGAGATAACAATGAGAATGGAGCAAAGTAGACTTATTGAAGTAACTTGTTTTTCTGTGAAGACATAATTGACTCAGTCACCAGTTCAGTAGCATCCTGGCCATTTAGAACACTTCCCCAAGCTATGCTCTTTCCCTTTTTCTTTATGGTGTGTTTCTAAATTCCCCTTTATGGTGTGTAGCAGACACTGCCAATGATATGCTCTGATCCCCTCAACCTCTTTTTATTATTTCTATATGCCGATATCCTGGCTGTGGTTTGCTTTTGCCATTAATGTCCTGTGCTTGTGACTTCTTCACAGGACTATCCTACAGCTACTGAAGGACTTTGCCCAAATATGACAGCAGGAAGTGCCTAAGACTTTCCCTCCTTCCCATATCCACCTCCCCATGCATGAAAGGTATGGAAATATAAAAACTCAGCCCCCTTGCCCTGAGTTGAGAGGACTCTGAGATGTAATTTAACCTCCAGAGCTCTTCACAGGATCAGGTGGAGGCTGCTCTCCATGGGACTTTGCCTCCAAACCTACCTCACTTTTCTTCTTCTCCATCAATGTCTTATTCCCTCCATCTCCTTACTGGTTTCTTATGGGAGCATTTTGTGAAAAAATTCACTAGCACACAAATCCTTATCTCAGGGTCTATTTCTGGAAACCTCTGTCTAAGACTCTTTGCTCCATAACAACCACTACCTTCTTAGTCCAAATCACTATCATCTTTTACACTGTACCACCGCAGCAAGCATCATACTACTTGTTTCCAAGATTTTTCTACCATGACCCTTTTTCTACCATGACTCTCTCCCATGGACATCACTCCCAGGGTAGCCTTTTCTCCTTCACTCAAGAAAGTTCACTGTGTAATTTCTCCTTCATTCAAGAAACCCATTGTGTAATTGGTTGAGAGTATCATTATTATTGGAATAACCTTGATTCTGCACTGGTTTATCTTTTAAAATTTATCTTTATTATTGAAAGTATTACAAATGACCTCCTTTATTCCCTCATTGACCTGCTCCACCCCACTCCAACCCCCCCAAGGCCTTCATCACACTATTGTCTGTGTCCATGCATACATGCATGTAAGTTATTTGGTTACTCTCTTCCCACCCCCTCTTTCCCTTTTCTTTTTATTTTTAATAAGCTAAACATTCACAAATATCAGCCCTTTATTATTCATAATGAATTATTTGTACCATATCCTACAGCTGATGACTATACACCAAAATAGCTTAAAAGGGTAGTATAGAACCATATGAGACTTAGGATAAAACTATGTAAGACAAACAGCTCATCTTACCCCAAGCGCAGTTAACACAGGGGGAGCAGAAATATACTACAATTCAAATACATTTTCTTTTTTAGCATAAAGGTATTTTTATGAAAATAATAACCAGAAATATTTAAGTATTAACTTCAACCACATGAAATCTCCATCAACATTTTCATATGGTTCAACCTACCACTAATTATGAACATTGGCTGGAGGTTTTATAAATTTTATAGGTACAATATAGATTTAAAAAGGCCCTGCCTCACTCTTAACCTCGGCCCGATACCTTTCAAATAAACTGTACTTAAACTCAAACACACTTATCCAGAAATGTTCACTCCAGCAGCAAGTAAATGGATCTCAATCATTTTCATAGATTCAAAGCCTTCCTGGAAATTGTAGTGAGCCCCAGTCTTTCTTTTTTTTTTTTTTTAATTTCATACCTTATAATTTTTTTTATTAATTTATTTTTGTTACAGATGTTTCTCCTTTTTTCCCCATTGACACCCTCCTCCCCATCCGCCCACCCTGTCCCCAGCTTTGTTGTCCATGTCCATCACTTATGCATACGTGAGCATAAGTTCTGTGGTTTATCTCTTCCCTCCCCCCCCACCCCCTCTTCTGAGGGGTGTCAGTTTATACCCTACGTCCACATCTCTGGGTCTACCCTGTTCCTCAGACTGTTTTGTTCATTATATTCCACAAATAAGTGAGATCATGTGATATTTGTCTTTCTCTGCTTGGCTTGTTTCGCTTAGGATAATACTCTCAAGGTCCCTCCATGCCGTCTCAAAGGATAAGAGATCTTTCTTTCTTACAGCTGCATAGTACTCCATTGTGTATATGTACCACAGCTTTTTTATCCATTCATCCACTGATGGACACTTGGGCTGTTTCCAGATCTTAGCTATTGTAAATAGTGCTGCTATGAACATGGGGGTACATGTATTTTTTCTGATTGGTGTTTCAGGCTTCTTAGGGTATATTCCTAGAAGTGGGATCACTGGGTCAAATGGCAATTCAATTTTTAATTTTTTGAGGTAACACCATAGTGTTTTCCACAGTGGCTGCACCAGTCTGCATTCCCACCAGCAGTGTACTAGAGTCTCCTTTTTTCCACACCCTCGCCAACACTTGTTGTTTGATGATTTGTTGATGGCGGCCATTCTGACAGGTGTGAGGTGATACCTCATTGTTGTTTTAATTTGCACCTTTCTGATGATTAGTGATGTTGAGCATTTCTTCATATGTCTCTTAGCCATTTGTATGTCTTTTTTGGAGAGGTGTCTATTTAATTCCTCTGCCCATGTTTTAATTGGGTTCTTTGTCTTCCTTTTGTTGAGTTGTATGAGCACTCTGTATATTTTGGAAATTAACCCCTTATCTGATGTATCATTGGCAATTATGCTCTCCCATAGAGTGGGTTCCCTATCTGTTTTGATGGTTGTTTCTTTTGCTGTGCAGAAGCTTTTTAGTTTGATGTAGTCCCATGTGTTCATTTTTCCCCTTGTTTCTGTTGCCTTAGGTGATGTATCAGTGAAGATTCTACTGCGTATGATGTCCGAAATTTTGTTGCCTACATTTTCTTCTAGGATTTTTGTGGATTCACGAGTCACATTTAAGTCTTTTATCCATTTTGAGTTTATTCTTGTGTATGGTGTAAGTTGATGGTCTAGTTTCATTTTTTTGCATGTAGCTGTCCAATTTTCCCAACACCATTTATTAAAGAGGCTGTCTTTACTCCATTGTATGCTCTTGCCACCTTTGTCAAATATTAATTGAGCATAATGTGTTTGGTCAATTTCCGGATTCTCTGTTCTGTTCCACTGGTCTATATGCCTGTTCTTGTGCCAGTACCAGGCTGTTTTGATTATAGTAGCTTTGTAGTATAAGCTGATATCCGGTATTGTGATCCCTCCTACTTTGTCCTTCTTTGTCAAGATTGCTGTGGCTATTCGGGGTCTTTTTTGGTTCCATATGAACTTTTGAAATATTTGTTCTAGTTCTGTGAAATATGTCACTGGTATTTTGATGGGGATTGCATTGAATCTATAGATTGCTTTGGGTAATATGGACATTTTAATGATGTTAATTCTTCCAATCCATGAACAAGGTATGTGCTTCCACTTTTTTATATCTTGCTCTATTTCTTTTTTCAATGTCCTGTAGTTTTCTGCAAATAGGTCCTTCACTTCTTTGGTTAAGTTTATTCCTAGGTATCTTAATTTTTTTGCCGTGATGGTAAATGGAATTGTTTTTTTAGTTTCTCTTTCCGTGAGTTCATCATTGGTATATAAGATTGCCGTTGATTTCTTGACGTTAATTTTGTATCCTGCTACTTTGCCAAATTCATTTATTAAGTCTAGTAGATTTTTGATGGAGTCTTTAGGGTTTTCTATATATAATATCATATCTTCTGCAAATAATGACAGTTTCACTTCCTCCTTTCCAATTTGGATCCCTTTTATTTTTTCTTCACGTCTGATTGCTGTGGCTAAGACTTCCAGTACTATGTTAAGTAAGAGTGGCGAAAGTGGGCATCCCTGTCTTGTTCCTGTTCTTAAGGGAAATGCTTTTAGTTTTTGCCCATTGAGTATGATGTTGGCTGTAGGTCTTTCATATATGGCCTTTATTATATCAAGATATGATCCCTCTACTCCCAAATTGCTGAGCGTTTTTATCAGAAATGGGTGTTGGATTTTGTCGAATGCTTTTTCAGCGTCTATTGATATGATCATGTGGTTTTTATCTTTCATTTTGTTTATGTGGTGTATCACATTTATTGATTTGCTAATGTTGAACCAGCCTTGCATCCCTGGGATGAATCCCACTTGGTCATGGTGAATAATTTTTTTGATGTATTGCTGGATCCGATTTGCTAGTATTTTGTTTAGGATTTTGGCATCTACATTCATCAGGGATATTGGCCTGTAGTTTTCTTTCTTTGTAGTGTCTTTTACTGGTTTTGGAATTAGGATTATGCTGGCCTCATAAAACGAGTTTGGAAGTCTTCCTTCTTCTTGAATTTTTTGAAATAGTTTGAGGAGAATGGGTGTTAGTTCTTCTTTGAATGTTCGGTAAAACTCCCCCCTGAAGCCATCCGGGCCTGGGCTTTTGTTTGCTGGGAGAGTCTTGATTACATCTTCAATTTCCTTAGCTGTTATTGGTCTGTTCAAGTTTTCTATCTCTTCCCAGTCCAGTTTTGGGAGACTATGTGTTTCTAGAAATGTGTCCATTTCACTTAGATTGTCGAATTTGTTGCCATATAAATGTTCATAGTATTTGCTAATGATCCTTTGTATTTCTGTTGTGTCTGTTGTTACTTCTCCTCTTTCATTTCTGATTTTGTGTATTTGGGTTCTCTCTCTTTGTTTCTTGGTGAGTCTAGCTAAGGGTCCATCAATCTTGTTTATCTTTTCAAAAAACCAGCTCTTTGTTTCATTGATCCTTTGAATTGTTTCTCTGGTCCCAATGTCATTTATTTCTGCTCTGATCTTTACTATTTCTTTCCTTCTACTTGCTCTGGGGTTTTCTTTTCGTTTGCTTTCTAGTTCTTTAAGTTGTGAGGTTAGATAGTCCATTAGAAATTTTTGTTGTTTCTTGAGGTAGGCCTGTAGTGCTATGAACTTCCCTCTCAGAACAGCTTTTGCTGCATCCCATAGATTTTGTGTTGTTGTGTGTTCATTTTCATTGGTTTCCAGGAAGTTTTTAATTTCTTCCTTGATCTCCTCGGTAACCCATTCATTGTTTAATAACATGCTATTTAGCCTCCATGTATTCAAATGTCTTTGCATGTTCTTGTTGCAATTGATTTCTAGTTTCATGCCATTGTGATCTGAGAAGATGCTTGATATGATTTCAATCTTCTTGAACTTGTAGAGACTTCGTTTGTGTCCTAACATGTGGTCTATCTTTGAGAATGTCCCATGTGCACTTGAGAAAATGTGAATTCTATAGTTTTGGAGTGTAATTCTATGTAAATATCTATTAAATCCATTTGGTCTAGTGCTTCGTTTAGAGTCTCTGTTTCCTTGTTAATTTTTTGTCTAGAGGATCTATCCAGTGATGTCAGCAGGGTGTTGAAGTCCCCTGCTATGATTGTAATGCTGTCAATTTCTCCTTTAAAGTCCTCCAGAAGATTTTTAATATATTTTGGTGCTCTTATATTCGGTGCATATATTTTTACCAATGTTATATCTTCCTGTTGGATAGATCCTTTCAATATTATGTAGTGACTTTCTTTGTCTCTAGTTATGGCTTTCGTTTTGAAATCTATTTTATCAGATATGAGTATTGCTACCCCAGCTTTTTTTTCCTTTCCATTTGCTTGGAAGATTTTTTTCCATCCCTTCACTTTCAGCCTATGTGAGTCTTTTGTTGTGAGGTGGGTCTCTTGTAAACAACATATATATGGGTTATGCTTTCTTATCCAATCCGCTACTCTGTGTCTTTTTATCAGAGCATTCAATCCATTTACATTTATGGTGATTATTGATATGTACTTATTTATTGCCATTTTTGTTCAGTGTGGTTCTACTTTCCTTCCTATTTCTTCTACTAATTACAGCAGTCCTTCTAAAATTTCTTGCAGTGCTGGTTTGGTGCTAATGTATTCCCTTAACCTTTTTTTTTTTTTTTGTCTGAGAAGCTCTTTATTTGACCTTCTATTTTGAATGACAGCCTTGCTGGGTAGAGTAGTCTTGGATTCAGATCCTTGTTTTTCATGACCTTGATTACTTCATGCCATTCCCTTCTGGCCTGTAGTGTTTCTGTTGAGAAGTCAGCTGATAGCCTGATGGGGGTTCCTTTGTAGGTAACCTGTTGCTTTTCTCTTGCTGCCTTGAGGATTCTCTCTTTGTCTTTAATTTTTGGCATTTTAATTACTATGTGTCTTGGTGTGGGCCTGTTTGGGTTCTTCTTACTTGGGACTCTCTGTGCTTCTTGAACTTGAATACCTTCTTTCTTCACCAAATTAGGGACGTTGTCTGTCATTATTTCTTCAAATGTATTCTCTAACCTTTGCTCATTTTCTTCTTCTTCAGGGACTCCATTGATGCAAATATTATTACGGTTCCAGTTGTCCCACAGTTCTCTTAAGCTGTCTTCCTGTTTTTTTCATTGTTTTTTCCTTTTGGTTTTCTGATTGGTTGATTTTTTCTACCCTGTCTTCTAATTCACTGATCCGGTCCTCAGCTTCCTCTACTCTGCTGTTTAGTCCTTCCAATGTGTTCTTCATTTCTGCTATGTCATTCTTCATTTCTTCTTGCTGCTTCTTCATTTCCACTTGGTTGGTTTTCAGTGTTTCTATGTCTTTGCTCATGGTGTGGATGTCTTTATTCAAGGTGTTGATGTCCTTACTCATGCTGTTGAGCTTCCTCAAGATCATGGCTCTGAATTCTAGCTCTGTTAACTTGCTTAACTCCGTTTCGTTGATCTCATCTTCGGTAGAGGTCTCTTGTTCTTTCATTTGGGATCTGTTTCTTTTTTTCACCACTTTGGCTATCTCAGTGGTTTTTGGAGCCTGCCAAATTTTTCTGTGGATGTTGGTGTTCTGTTGTTTGTGGCTCCCTCTACTGGGTTTGGATGAGCTTGGGAGGACCCACTTTAAACACCACCCTGGAGTCTTACTTTCCAGGGTATATTTGCAAGCCCAGCAGAGGTTAAGTTATCCTCTAGCTTTTTGCCTAGAGGCTATTAGTCGTGGTTGCTTGAAGAGCCTTGGGTTTTCAGTTGAGTGAAAACCTCCCTCAGGTGTTCAAGGTGAGAGGATTTCCTTGGGTAGGGCAGATGCTAGTAGTTAATGAGCCTCAGTTTGCATTTCAGTGGCCCACTAGGGTGTGGCTGGATCTCCAAGGGAGGGGCTGCTGCCTCTCCCCAGAGCCCTGGGATGGAGTAAGACGGCCAGGCCACAGTCCTGCATGGCCACAACTCAGCAAAAGCTCTGAGCGCCCTCCAAATCCCTAGTGTCCCCACACAGTTCCAGTCCAGTCCACCCTCCCTCTGCCGGAGCTTAGGTGAGTGGCTGCGGCTATTTTAGCGCTCTGTCCCGGCTCTGCGCTGTGGAGCCGGCTCAGGCTTTAACCCCGAGGGTGGGCGCTGCTCACGGCTAAGGCCGCTGCTGTCCGTGGGCTCCCAGCCCCCCTCTCGCGCCTCCGCAATCCTACCAGGATCGAGTCAGTGTCCCTGGTTGTATGGTCCTCGCAAGCTGCTTTTCTGTTGCTTTTTCCGATGATTTGTCTTTATTTTAGTTGTAATTCCAGTTTGGTCCTGGGAGATGGTCTGTGTAGCTTCCATTCACTCCGCCGCCATTTTGGAATCCTCAAGCCCCCGTCTTTCTACGTCCATTGGGTACTACCTCACTACTCACTAATGCCTTACTACTCACCTGGGAATGAGACTGCAGGACATTTCTTAGCATTCCCCAGTATTACCCTCTATTTGACCCCTTCCTTCTACTTATTTTGGTGATGACCTTGTGAGATGATCATTAAGCACAAGACAGAAGACCTAAGCATGAATCGGGCTCAACCATGTTCCAACCTTATGATCCTAGACTTTTCTCTGTTACAAACCCCTTCCCAATTTGAATGCACATGTTATCTTATTCTTTAAATTAATGGCTTCAATCTTCAGTGTGTTTCCTTCCTTCATAATGACAGAAAGAATCTATTATCTTTCAGCATAATTGATTTTTAAGTTATTTTCAATACTAAAAGTAGGAACAAATAAAGCAAGATAAACCAAAGCTGTGGATGCCTATCCTCAAGATCGTATATTCAAATAATTGTATATTTATTTATGACTGTTATAAAAAGAGATGGCTTCATATGTTGGTTGCATTCCCAATGTTGTATATACCATAGTAATATTTGTCTCAGGGGTCATAACTTATTCCATACCTCATTGTCTGTAAAGTGGGGAGCAAATGTGTCCCTACTCATTTTCCTTCAGGGGATTTGCTCTGTTGTGGTTGCTCAACTTGAATCAAATGATGTTTTGAGCCAAAGACAGACCACAGTTAACAATAGCCTTAAAAATAACATCTTGGGAATAATTATCACATGTTTCTTTATTACAGGAAATGCATACCAAATGTTGCCTTGTATTTAAACCTGAAAAGTGGGCAGATCGTGGGCAGACAATTACACTAAAAGCTATTTAAGGAGGGCAGGTTTTCCATGACTGGCAACAATTGGCCTTAGAACTGCATCTGTTCCTAACTTAATTTCATATGTAACTATTAGCACAGGTGCCACTGGTTAATATTATAGAACCAAAAGTGATTGTCATGTAACCTTTAGAATGTGCATAGCTCATTCAAGTCCTTCTGGCCTGACCACACATTTATTATGGATGAGGAGCAAAAAAAACAAAACAAAACAAAACAAAAAACAACAAAGTTGCAAGGACTATGTTTCATGGTTGTTTTAGTCCTTGGAATCAGAGACATGAATTTAATTTCAAGACCCCTTGAATGCAGAGGCCCTTTGACAATTCTCCCCACTTCCCTGAAATGCATGCTAGCCAAATGCTGTAAGGAACATTAGTGCCAGCTACATAATTTGTGGGGCCTAGTGCAAAATAAAATCACAGAACCCCTTATTCATAAAGCAGAGGTAAAGTGCCTTTAAATACACTAAAATAAAGCTTTTTTCATTCTTCAGCAGTTCCTCTCTTGTTTTGTCATGACATTTTTCATTTGTTATTGAATGTCATCTTAAGTAAAGAAAAATTAAAAATTTAAATTATTAGCACCAATTTACCATTCATCTTATATAACATGATGCCAGAAATCAATACAAATATAAGAGTATTTAATGAATATGTGGAATTACTAAAATTACACAATTCAGATTTCCTGGCTCATACATACATATGTACATTGTTCTTACCAGAAAAGTGAAACTACTGCACAAAACTAACTTAACTGTTTTTATTTTACTTCTTCATATGCATGCATTCTATCAACATTCTTAATATTTGGCTTACATTAAGTAAGGAAGGACTGGGAATAAAAAGGAATTATGGGTTGCCCTATTTCTCTCTTTCTTTCTATCTTTTCATCTTCTGCATGAGTGTTTGGCTAATATATGGAAGTAATACAAGTAAGAAAGAACATGATAGGGTTCCTTGTTCCTTTATGTTTCTTAGGACATCACTGCCTCTATTCTGCAATTGAAACAAATTCTGGTTCAAATGGAAAGCATCACCTTACAGCACTGTAAGATATACCACTTAGTCAATTGTAGATGGAACACACTTTGAGACTCAGGATTCACATCATGTTTCCACTGAAATTCTATACTCATGGAGCATCAAGACTATTATACACTAAAAGAGTAACAAGGAACAGTGAACACTCATATCACTAATATTTTCTCTACTCACACTCATGCTCCATTGTTCCATTAGATTTCACTAACAAAACACAAGTTCAAAGGGAAAATTATTAAGAAGGTTAAGAAAGTAACAGCAGGGCATTAAACCAAAGTGCAGGACCTTTCTGAGTATGGGCCTCTGTGTAATGACTAGATTGCACACCCTTGAAGCCTGCCCTAAGAGACATTTATTTTCACACTTCAACATTAATGGAGCATCCAGTATATGTGAAAAAAGTGAATGAGACAGACAATATGAATGTGTCATCTTTTAAGTCTTTGAGGGGTTGTTTGGGTGATTATTGTGTTCATGTTTCCAATAGAAGAGCTCCTTGCTTAGCTCCTAAAATGATGCCTAAATTGGCAAGAGAATATCTAACACTCCTGGGATAAGCCTTATCCTAGAAATTGCAATCCCTTGAGATAAACAGGGAAAAATAAAATATCTGTACAGCTGAGACACCAAACTTATGAACTCAACATGACATTCAGAATATATTACCCAGGTGTCTTATTGTAAACAGACTGCAAACAATAAGGTGACCAGACACAGCTCCCAGCATTTTGTCTACACAGTAAGCTAGTGAGCCCCTGTGGCAGAATTGTTGAACTCAATTGAAGGAGGGCAAAAAACTTCATTTTTTACAATTTTATTTTTAATTGTAATAAAATACGCAAAACATAAAATTTACTGTCTTAACCATTTTAAGTGTACAGTTTACTAGTGTTAACTATATTCACAGTGTTGTGCAGCCAATCTCCAGAATTTTTTCATCTTGCAAAACTGAAACTCTGTACCTACTAAACAACTTCCCATTTCCCCACCCCCAAGCCCTTGGCAACCACCGTTCTACTTTCTTTTTCTATGACTCCGAGTATTCTAGTTAGTTTATATAATTAAGTGTAATTATACAGTGTTTATCTTTTTGTGACGGGTTTATTTTGTTTAGTGTAATGTCCTCAAGGTTTTTTTATGCTGCAGCACTTGCTAGAATTTCCTTTCTTTTTAATGATGAATAACATTCCATTGTATGGATGTACCACATTTTGTTTATCCATTCATCCATTGATGAACATTTAGATGGCTTTTACCCTTGGCTATTGTGAATAAAGCTGCTATGAACATGGGTGTACATATCTCTTTAAGACCCTGCTTGTAATTATTTTGGATACATACCCAGAAGTGAAATTACTGGTAAAAAAGTATTTTAAATCACACTTATAGGTACATGATCCATTTTGACAGATAACACAATGTTTGAAATTGTCAGGAGACTACCTTGGTAGTTTGAGGCATAAGAGAATTAATGTGGAAGTGTCAAGTTTGAAAAACTATGAGTGTATCCCATGTAGTTGTTCAAAAGTGTGGCCTTTCCAACTGGACAGACAAAATCACTGGCTAAAATAAGCATCAAGACAAATACTCAAACCAAAAAACTTTAGATTGGAATCAAGTGAAACTAAAATAAGTACACTGAAGATGTGTAGAAGAAATATTCATTGACCATCCAATTGTTCTAGGAAAGATAACATTTTTTAAACAGTGCTTATGGGTTTGTAATGCAACACTTGGAGCAATGCAAAAGAACTCACTGTGGCAAGATATCAATCTTCAGGCAAAAAACAATGTCCCCAGTGAGTATTTCCACAACACCCTGAAGTGATCTCACTGAAAACACATCGGTGTTCAACACTTAGTCAACACCCTACCAGGCTTTCCCAATGGATTTTTAAATTATGGAACTTTCAAGCTTTAAAGATATTAGACATCATTTAGTCCAACTCTCCTGATTATAAAAAGAAGAAATCAAGTTTCAGAGATGTGAAGGGACTCTCTCATAACCACAAAGCTAGTTGGTGACAGAGGTAGGGCTAAATTTCTCAATTCTAGTGGTGAATCTGTTAATATCCTTAAAGCCACCCTTATGACAGCAACCTCACAAGTATCTAACAGTATAAATAGTTCAAGACTAAAAAGACAAGAGCTTCTGGAATATTTTCTGTAGCACAGCCAAACTATCATTGATGTTGTCCAAGCACACTATCGCAACCCAGGAATGTAAAAGCTGCTTTTTCCAAGACACATCAAAATATTTGATGGTGCAGACAATAATCAGCATAAAAGAAAATAGTCAGTACCTCAAATGGATATAAAAATATCTCCCCACACCTTTGGATTAATTCATGACATCAAGACCTCAGAAAGTTTATGTTAAAATGGAAATATATTCCCCAAGGGTGATTATACATGCATTCATTATGGACATTAACATACTAGGAAGGATTTTTTATTGGATTAGTTACTTGTCACCTTGTCAAACAAGATATCTCCTGGTATTGAGGGACTGGGTCTCAGGACCCATACATTTTTGTTGGGTGTAGAGAGAGGTTGGGGAGAGAAAAATTAGCTAAGCTGGGGTGTACAAGTGTGGGGGTCTCTTTGGGGCCCTGCGGAGGAAGAAAGCATTGGACAAGGAATGGAGAACACCTAATAAAATGATATAGAAGTATCAAAGGGAAAACTCACTTACATAACAATATTACCATGAAGGGCTGCAAAGAATGCTACAATTGGAAGATAAATGTCCACATGACTCATACTGTGTGCAGCATAAAATATATATATTTTTTATTATCCATCCATCTCTAAGATGTGAGCTTTAAAAACTGGCCTCCAGCTCTGGCTGATGTGGCTCAGTTGGTAGGAGCCTTGTCCCATACACCAAAAGGTGGTGGGTTTGATCCCTGGTCAGGGTACATACTCAGGTTGTGGGTTCAATCCCCAGTTGGGGAGCATGCAGGAGGTAACCAATAGATCTCTCTCTCTCTCTTTCTATCTGTCTCTCTCTCCTTTCCTCTCTCTAAAATCAATTAAAAAACTGGCTTCCAAACTGTCTATACAACCCACTGTAATATTCCTACTTGACAGAAAATAAACTTGACTGAGATAGCAGCTATGTTCCTATAAAAGGAAGGAAAGAAAAAATGTAATGGAAAAAAAAACTTTTAATATTCCACCACTGATGGAGTCACCCAGTTTGAGAGAACCATGCCCGCTCTGTTACTAGACAATTGAGACCAATGGATATGTGAAAAGACCCTTTGGGAATTAAGATTAAGGCAGAATGAATATTTGTTTTCTTTACCTTATCTTTATTTTTCCTATATCTCTGTACTGCATGTTGATTCAGCCATTAGAGACTATGAAGGTTCAGATAAGCTTGGGGAAACCCCACAGGAGTGGTGGTTATTTTCCATTCTCTGTTTGGTGAGTGTGTCTGTTTTGCAGCTAGCCATGCTCGGTGGCTGGTTCCCTGGACCCAACTCCTGGTACCCAGAAAATTCCAGAGATGCCAGGATCTTTAGGTTCAGTCACAGAGAAACCCACACCACACCTGATCTACATATTTGTTTGGGGAATTTGTTCCAGACATTTCTGAGGACATCCAGGAAGGGCAAATTGGTTCTTGGGAAGATCCCAGAGGACTTACTCCTAAAGAGACTTAGAATTCATACAAAACTTTGAATAAGAATAATGTAAGTAAAATGTTCACAAGGGCAGATTCCTGGGTAAGCCAGTGTTCCTTTATTGCTTTATAGGACTTCTGCTATCTTGTGATTAACCCCTTGTCCTTTTCCTACTCCTCCATCCAATCACTAACATAATAGAAACTTCAACATAACAATAGACACCATTTTGAGCACCATTCTAAGTGGTTACCTACATTATCTCATTTATTTTCACTGTAACCTTTTTCACTAAGTGCTATTACCTTTCCTCTTTTCACAGAAAATAAAATTGAGGTACAGAGAACTGAAATGAGCACTCCAGGTCACAGAATTAAGGAAAATAGGACTCAGACCCGGTGCCTTAGAACTATAAAGTTCTAAGGTCTTTACCACATGCTTTTTTGTCTCTTAAGCACCTTGCTTTCTCTAGGAAGTGGGGAGGCCCCTTACTCCTCCACTTCATTCCCCACTTCTCCAACCCTGAACTTTGGAGCTTTAGCAGTGAGCCTCTCCAGGAAGGGCTGGGCTTTGAGGAAAGAATCCTTTCCCATATACTCACTAAAAGTCTTGAAAGTTAACAAGGCCCCGGACCTAACACAGGCAACTCGCTGCACTGGGCCCAAAACGTAGAGTCTGGCTGCCTGCTTGAGTTTTCAGTCCCTGCCTGCTTGAGTTTTCAGTCCCAAGGGGAGATTGCCCAGGAGAAATGGCCATCTGGGAACAACCTTCCTGATGTTCCTTTGGCTACACAGTTTGTTGATTTCCTTAAGAGTGTTTTCTTACAGGGTTTCTGTCTTTTCTGGCTTGGTTTGTGATTTTACTTCATTTCTGTTTATTTCTTATTATTTGGCACAACACACTTGTTTTCATTTGATTTTTTTCTCAGACTTCTGGCATATACAACCTGCAGCTTATTTTGCTGTATGATATGCCACCCTGTGTGTGTGTTTTGTCTGAAGTCTTTGGAAGTCCAAACTTAAACACCATGAAAATGAGATGGGGAGAATTATTCAAACCCTTTGACTTAAGTAAAGCTTATCTTGTTAATGAAATACATAGCTGCTGTTTAGATCATAGTTTACTTTTCTTTTTCTTTTTTAAAAATTTCTTTTCTTTATAGATTTTAGAGAGAGAGGAAGGGAGAGGGAGAAAGAGATAGAAACATCCATGAGAGAGAACATCGATTGGCCGCCTCCAGCATGCCCCCCACTGGGGATTTGGCCCACAACCTGGGCATGTGCCCTGACCAGGAATTGAACCGGCGACCTCTTGATGCATTTGTCAATGCTCAACCACTGAACCATACCGGCCGGGCTAGATCACAGTTTAGATTACCTTAACTGCTCAGTAGTTTCTTCTATATAGCTGATGAAAGCTGCCATTGAAAATGTGGCATTGACAGCCTTAAAAAGAAATAAAAATGTAAAGCATTTCTGACTCTTTTTCCTTTGGCTATCCAGGGATGAGGCAGGGAAGGCTGGGTGATCATCAGCTCAGAACTTTGTGAACAAGTAGAGACTTAACTCCCAGCCACAAAAAGTAGAGTGGGCCAGCTAGGATGGAGTAAGGAAAAGCATAACAGGGCAGGGGCATTCAGTCATTTCATTAGAAAATCATCTGTCATGCTGAATAAGGCATATCATGTCCAACTTCTAATTCCAGATAATGTTCTGAAATTTTTAAAAACCAAGCTGGTTTGTAGTCTGTGTTTGGGGGACTTCCATCTGAAAAGATGGGATACAAAATAATACTACAATAGATTCTAGTCTTACTACCACTGGGACATTAAAGGAGAAAAAGCCACATAATATGCTTCCTGGGTAACAGTGAGAAAGATCTTCCTAATATCACAAATTTTTCTAAGGAGAAGGTGGCCCAGTCAAACAGATCCCAAGTATAAGTTAATACATAAGACATTGAAGAGCTTTATAAAAGGTCTATACTGTTCTTGAATTTACTTAGAAGTGTTGACAATTTGCTATATGCTAAGGCTTTGGAATCAGTGAAGTGTGAATTCAAATCCTGGCTGTGCAACTTACTAGCTGGGTGACAATGGACATTCAGTTACCTCATCTGTAAAATAGAAATAATAATGTCTACCATTTACAATCCCTATGTGCTCAACTGAGATAATGCATATAAAATACTTAGTATAATGCTGACATACAATAACGTTTCAATAAGTAGTTATTCTTATATATTTTTCTAACACTGCATGTATTTCCTGTTAGCATTTGTTGAGCCCTTTATGCATGCAGTATAGTACCATATGGAATCACAAATATTGTTTCATGTATACTTATAGTAAATCTTGAAGAAAATTTTGTATTTATAGAAACTAGAGTGAAGGCTGACTTGGCCAAAATCAAATGGCAAAGCATAGGACAAAAATCAAAGCTAGAACTGAAAGATCTAGCAGCTCTTCTCCAACTATTACCCCAAGAAGTATAGTGGAGAAGACAGAAAAAGATCCCAGGATCTAAAATGGCTAGATATGAACAGAGAAGAAGGAATAGAGAGAATGTTAAATCTGGAATACAAAAACAGGCGAGCTTCTCACATGAGCGTTTCCTCTTTCCTCTACCTTCTCCCCCAAAGAGTGTTTATGTCAAAGGTCTCATTGCAAAGTCCCCACAACCACTTCATTTAGGGAGGTGGACATGTGTTCCACTATGACCTTCAGGGACTAAATAATGTGTCCAACCTGCAATATCTCTACTTACCTAGAAAAGTGTTCAGGACATAATCAATAAATATTTGTTCAGTGAATGTGCCCTGCTCCATAATCCTAAGGGGATCTTCATTAAACTGAGGCATTTTAAATAATAATAATAATAATAATAATAATAATAATAATAATGTGCCCCCCAAAAATAAGCCCATCCATACCAGTCACTTGTGTCAATACCTAATGGATGTCTGTATGTTTATAGAGATCATAGAACAAAAATGTTCTATATAATTAACAACTGCATTTTGGCTTACTAAAATAAACAAAATGCTAAAATCCATAAATAGTGTTCAGTTTTGTTGGGCATGACGATCAACTGTTCTGCAAAATCAGGAGCCAGGGTCACTTGTAACTTAATTCTAGGTACAGTTTCTTGCAGGCCACCCAGCTCTGTTGCACTCTCTTTTCTGAGTGAAGAAGAAGAAAGGATTACCTCTGTTGGTTAAAATCCTTGCAGTAGTGGATCTTAGATGTATTTGTGGGTCCCTCTCCCCTACTTATCCTTGCTAATAACATAAATATTCCTTGAGGGTCTGCTCCTCCTTGACCCCATCCTTGTGACTCTTTTGGGGCCATTCTTCCTGATAGCCCATCTACCCAGTCAGAGACAAGAGCAGGTAAATGAAGCCTGGACCTCCATTGCACCACTTTCCCCTGGACACAGTGATTACTCAAAGAGTAGGCTTATGCTTCTAGCCAGACTAATCAGTCTTTCCCTTGGATTTTTCTAAATAGAGGAGAGAGGGAAGAGCTCTCTTTCTTTCTCTGGCCGCAAGACTGTGAGGATGTAAACCTAAAAGAGTAATTGCCAGGCTATTAACAGATGGGAAAAGCTCATCTCTAATGGAAGACAATGAAATGTACACATGGAGAGACGATGAACCAGTGTTCTGATGGAGTTACAGTCCCTGGTTCTAGATGTCCCGGGGGCCAGTTCCAACCTTCCTGGATCTTAAGCTGGTGTGAGTTGTGTTTCTGTCACTTGAAACTAGGAGTCCTAACTAAAAGGGAAAGAAAACTCAACTAGGTACACTCAGGGCACAACAACTGACAAAACTAAAGGAATAATAGAAATCATACACACAGTAGAAGAGAAACTATGGGGCTATGTTAAGCAATGAAAACAAGAAGAGTGGAGGGTAGATTAGAGCTACCTTGACTCTTTGTCATATATCTAATCAACATTTCCTATACCAGAGAGCAGAGCTGAACTTCTAAACGAGACAGAAAATTCAGATCTTTCATTTCTGCACTTGGACATACACTTCCATGTTATGTAAAGTATTTTAGGAAGTCTACAAACCTCTCATAGCTAATTAGGAACTTTCTTCCAAGGGGTATAAGATGCAACTAGTGATAATGATGATGCTAGTGATTTATATTCCCACTTAGCCTCTTGAAAATTATGTGACATTAAATCGTAGATTCTTCATTTGTAATATTTGAAATAATAAAAACACTGAATGTAGCTAAGGAGTTGATAATATTAAGTTGGGCCATATATGTAAAGACCTGGTACTGTGAATGACACATCATTGTGACTCAATAAATGCAGCTATCATCATCGTCATCAAGTTAATTAATAGATGTTATGTCTGAGGATGCACAGACATCAAGTATTCAACTTTTGTAATCAACTTTATGTTTAATTTTGAACATGTCATTCTAATTATGTTTCATTGCATAAATACAGGAGCCCTCTGGTGGTTAAAACCACTTTTAGAACATATTAAAAATATTACCTTTATTTAAGTATAAAAAGGAATCACATGAGGATATTACTATCTCTATCCCATTACGATAAACTAGAAGTTATGGGCTTATGTATGGTGTTATGGGCTGAGTTGTATCCCCCCCCCAAAATATATATGTTGAAATCCTAACCCCTAGTACCTCAGAATGTGAATGTATTTGGAGATAGTCTTTAAAAAGGTAATTAAGTTAAAATGGGCTCACAGGGTGGGCCCTAATCCAGTCTGACTGGTGTTTTTATGAAAAGAGAGCAAGGCACAGACATGTAGAGAAGACATGTGAGGACACAAAGAGATGGCAGCCATCTACAAGCCAAGGTTAGAGGCCTCAGAAGAAACCAACCCTGATGATACCTTAATCTTGGACTTCCAGCCTCCAGAAGGAAAATAAATTTCCCCAACTGGAAAACAATATTTTGTTGGTTAAGTCACCGAGTCTTGTGCTACTTTGTTATGGCACCCCTGGAAAATAATCCATATAGATTGAGGTACCAGTAAATAGATGACAAATATTTTCCTTTTAGTGTAAATTGTGTCAACAGATATAACTTGTTATCTTCTCTGAGGTCCATTTGGATGTAACCTGGGTTGATGCATGCCATAAAGCATGGCACTAAGTGAAGGGTTTCTTTCTAGGTTTAGGCCACATGAAATTTACCTTGTTTCATAGCCAAATACTAGCCATTAAAAACCAAGCCAAGAAGACCAATCTGAATACTGGGGATAGCTAGGTGCAATCCAATAAACATTAATCCAAAATTATAGAAGCATCATCTTTACTGACAAAGTTCAACACACGTAATGAAATTTAATCTTGTAAATAATTACTGTTTGTAATAGCATTTTCATAATTTGATGTAGTTTTAGCTTTAATTTTTTCAAAACATTACAAGAACCTCATTATGATAGCTTTTTTCTACATTTAAAGATAAAAAAGTGAAAAGTTATATAAGGTCAATAAAGAAGGTTAGTTGCAAACCTAGGCTTTTTGACTCTATCCTATGCTCATTTTATTACTTCCTGCTGCTTCTCCACATTTTCCATTTTACATGAGCCCCAATCACTGATATCTTCTTAAAGCATCTTTATTAAGTCTGAGATTTTTTCCATGAAGATTGGTAGCTATTTGTTCTATAGGCTTGTGTTTATGGATTGGACACATGAAAAAAACTGGATATGAAACAGGGAACTGGGTACAAAGATGGATGTGAGATGCCCTTTCCGAAACCTCAAATTGATTAAAGATATAGAAATCTGAGAAGATTTCTATGCCAGGAAGGGAGATGAGAATAATTTAGGAATGTTTTTATCTTCATAATTTCATGTTATTCTGTGTAGTCAGTATTTGATGAGAATTGGTGTAATCTCTCCATGTTCACAGAAGTATACTTTGATTAGAGAAGAGAGTCTAACATTGTCCTTTCTTAGTTTGAAGCATATCTCTTGAATAACTGACCCATGGTTGCATTTTAACGCAGAATATCTAAGAGAGTGTAAATAAGAATTGATGAAAAATTATTTAATTAGTAGAATTCAGCACTAGCAAAATGTTCCCACATCAAATAATTAAATTCAAATTTACAAAATTTCTGTATTAAATGCGGTAAGAGTTTATTGATTTGTAGTCCATTAATTTATGATAATTTAATCTAGGTATTTCCTTGAAGAAAGAATGTGCTAAGAAAAACCCAATAGTATAAACAAGAATAGGTGAAAGCATTTTCATCTTGCATAGCAAAATAATTGCTTTAAGAAATCTTGGCATACTCGTTGTAAACCAGTTGGATCTAATTGATTATGTGGGCATAGAGTGAGCTACATGTTCAATTTGTTGAATCAATCAGTGAGTACATAAATTCAAAGTATGCAGATTTTCTGCCTCTCAAAGGAGGCCCAAGAGTATGTCTACCCATCATGACAGTGGTTTTCAGTGTGGTACTCAGACCAGCAACATCAGCATCACCTGGGAACTTGGTAGAAATGCTAATTCTTGGGCCCCACCCCAGACCTACTCAATATAAAACTCTGGGGGTGAGACTGAGCCATCTGTGTTTTAACAAGCTCTCCAGGAGATTCCATGTGTGCTCAAGTATAAGAACACTACCCAGGAAAATAGTTATTTGTTAGATGTGTGAGTGTTCCTAATTACACTCAAAGAAATAAAGCTATCTTTCTTTATGAATAGTCTGTTTTTTAACTGTTTCACTAATTCAGAGAGACTGTCTTCCCAAGGAGTCTGAATGAAAGGAGATGAATTATAACTGAGTATTTGTTTATGGTGAGGCTAAGAAGCAAAACTGATGCCCATTGTCCTGACAGAGGAATGAAAGCTCAGCTGCTGGACCTGGCAGGCCTCCTGCTGATGGAGGATAATGGAAATTAACCAGGATCTAGAGCTCTCAAATGGTTGCAATAATTTTCAAATCTATTTTTTTATTTCTCTTATTTAAGTCATGTTTGAAATGAAATCCAATCCATATTTTCCCTAATTTATATTTTAAATTGTCCAAATGTTATGTTGGTAGCAGATGAATGAATCCCCAGGAGACCTTTTGAACCTCCTAAAACTTTTTCTTCAAAACAGGAAGTTGCATTTTACCCAGTGCAAACAAAGTTTAGTTTGTAAAGGCCTGATTTGTACTTAGTTTTCTTCGCTGAAAAATTTGTAATATATTTTTAATTTTCAAAACACATTTTCTCCATTTTTGTCACCATCATCAATCTCTAGATATAGCCTCCCAACGCATATATATTGCTTTTTCTTTTTCTCATATAAGCTTAGTTATGAGTGCTCTGACCTTATTTTCATAATCATATGCTTATCTTTTATGGTTAAGGGATTATATAATTCTATAAACGTACTAGTTACGCCTGAATTTAATTCAGTTCAACAACCATTTATTATTGCCTGTGCAAGGAAATAAGACTGCCTGGGGGGGAGGAGATTTTTAAAATTTCAGAAATAATTTTATCTCAGCTGAGAAATGCCTGAGTATTTACTGTATTAAATATATTTTGATCATCTTTTGTTTCCCAGGTTGTCTGTGAGTTAGATATAGCCTCCATATTAGATTTCTGAAATTTACTAGATTCTAAAGAACCTCTCCATATTTGGGAACAAGGAATTTAATTAGTGGTCTAAGAGGAGGGAGAGATGGGGAGAGAATTGTGGCAACCTGCCTGGATCAGGACAGAATGTAGTCAGCTATCTTGTGCCCAGCTCTTCTGAGTTCCCACAGTACTTTTTACATATCTCCATTTAGGACTTTCCCTCAAGGCAAGTACTGATTTATAAGTGTACTTCTCTTATAAGAACTTGGGCTCCTTGAGGGCAGGGACTGCTCCTTTCTCAAGTCCTATGGAATTTTCCCAGATGCTTGATAAAGCATGCTTCTTCATCTGGTTCTCTTAGATACTTTGTTGCTTAAAGCCTCATGGAGGATTACAGAGATATTGCCATTTGGGCCTTATACCTGTAGAAGAGGCTCCCAGACAGTTTAGGGCAGGCCCTTTCTCATTGAAGGAAGCTAGAGTAGAGGAATAAAGGAGCAGAGTCTCTGGTAACCAGATGTGAAGACAGAAGAGCCTGAGGAAATATGGTAAACAATGGAGAAGACAGACATATGAACCTCCTCACCCCATCTCCCACCCCTTTTCATCACCACTCCATTCAGATGCTACATCCTGAGCCAGTGTGCCAGTGTTCCAATCACCATTGCTGTAAAACAAATCACTCCCCAAAAACTCTGGCTCAAAACAACAGTCATTTTATTATCTTTCCTGGTTTCTGCAAGTCAGAAATTGAGGAAGGGCTCTGCTGGGCAGTTCTAGTGTGAATTTTCTGGTGCAGTTGCATTCAGAGAGTGAGTTGAGCTGAAACAATGTGGGGCTGAAGCAACCAGGACTTGGCTAGCATCCCTCTGTCTCCATGAAGTTTCAGGGCCTCTTCACATAGTGCCTCCATGTGGGCTGATCTGGGATTCCTTAAAGTATGAGGACTTCAGTGTAGACAGTCTGATGCTATGGAGGCTCAGGACTGCCAACATTAGTGTTGTAGTGACCAAGGTGACAGTTGAGTTGCTTTTTATGACCTAATTGCAGAAGGCTCATAGTGTTACTTCTGTCATACTTTATTCATTGAAATTGTTCTAACAACACATGCAGTGTTGTGGAGAGGGGATATAGTCCCCACCTGGTGATGGGAGGAGTGTCAAAGCCACATTGTAGAAGAGCATGTGAGATGAAAGATACTATTTTGGTCATCTTTGGGTAATACACAATTTGCCACAGCCAGGAAGAGAGCTAACAGCTGTGGGGATTCATTTCTTCCCACCAAAATTATTTCCCTGTAAACCACCCCCACCCCATACACATAAACCATACCTCTTATTCCGGTTACATTTTTCTTTTTGTTTTACACTGACGAAATCTGGCACAACATTAACCTTAAATACTTTAAGGTTTCTGTCTAATACATGTGAACTGAGGTTTCATAAAACTTAAAAATACTACAGGTTTGATTGTTCACACACATCCCCAAGTAATTTTCTCAAGGATATGCTAATTTCATGTTCTCTGTTAAGGAAAGAAAAAGTTAAATGAAAAATTAATATTGATGGGTAATGCAGCATGAAAAATGTGTGTTGTAAGTTATTTTACCACAGAGGTAGTTTCCTGCGGAAACTGTGACTGGTAGTAAAGCTCAGTTTTAAAATATTTTGAGATACAAGCCAAAATCGTGGGTGGGGAAAAATAATTTGCTATTACCCAAAGAAATGTCAATTACTTAGTAGTAACCTTTTTAAAAATATGATTAAAGTATGTATGTTTTCTAAATGTAATTTGTAGAATGTTTAATTGTAGCTAGGATATACTGGTAATTAATTACTAATAAATTTATTCACAATTTGTAGACAATTTTATTCTTCTAAAAATTTTCGTTTTCTTAATACTACTGAATTTTGAAATTTTACTATCTAAAACAAGCAGCAAGTGACTATTGAACTTGGTGAGATAATGACTATTATCCTTAATTACCTCACTAGCAAAATCTGGTGCCATTCAATATGGTTTATACATATTGCAAAGGGAAGATTCAATCCATCACAGACTTGTATTTCAAATAGAAATATAAATTACCCTTGTCTCTGTTTTCTACATTGATGATGTATATAATGAGCCAAATAGGTGAAATTCAGGAAACCATTTCCATTGACAATAAACTAAGAACAATTAATAACATTTTTTAAAAGGAGGGGGAGAAATCATTACCAAGGGCTACATAATTAACAAGTATAACTTTGTTCAAGCTTTATTCTAACTATAAATGTATTTATAAGTAATTATCACCCACAACATAAATAATTGTAATATCTACCTGAGTCAACATTAGTCAGATTTGCAAAGCACCAAAGAAAATAAGCAATTAGTTGATTCTTCATCCAAGAAAAGCATATTACTTAGTTACAAATAATTCCAAAATTCCCAAAGGAATGCGTGGGTGGAGGCTGGTTCTGTACAGCCATGATCCAACTTTAAGAGATGTGGCAGGGGACCTGTCAATCAGAAAGCCACCTTCTGATAAACTGCGGCTCAAGCTTCCTTTATTTTTCTGAAGGAAAAATTATTATTTTTCATAATAATAACAGAGTTTTATAATATTGAAGTCTGAGGGCTCTTACTATAGAACCTGCCATGAATGGTACAGCTATTGATGAACTCCAGAAGTACGGTTCCAAAAGATCCTCTACCAAGAGCTTCAGGTCTGTAAGAGAAAGGCTTCAAAATGACCCATGCCTTCAGGCTGTGAAATTCGAGACTAAATATTCATTTCAAAACAAGACAGTAGGAATGGAAATGTGTTTTTCTAGGCTAAACAGAAGGCAGGACCAACCTTTTCAAAGCTGAATTTCAGAAGAACATTTGTGTTTGACCTCTCACTTGTATAACACTCAGCCACCTATTACCCATGATTTTTGTGCACAAGAAACCAGCCAAGGCAGGTGTTGGAATGATAATGGTCTCTGGCTCTAGCTTCAGATTGGTAAATTGCTGGATATATATGAGATGTGATACCCTAGCTCCTCCTAGGAATGTGCTCCTCTGAGTGAAGGAAACATGTATCTCTTTCCTATCTGATTATATCTTTATAAGTGCATACCTATCTCTAACCTTGTCCACATGCCAGTTCTGGATCAGCCCAAGGCACTCATTTATTGTCTTAATTTTAGAAGCTCTGTCCCAGTAATTTAAGAAAGCCTAAATCAGTAAGAGACATCAAATTTCTAAAGAAAATATTTTATAATACACAAGGTGTTGTTAAGCAGAGTAACTTAGTTTGCATTTCTTTCCTTCTAGTCCTCATTCACAACTAAGAGTGGACTGCAGTAATACAAATTATCTTCCGACCAAACATTTTATTTTCTCTTCAATTCTGTGTGTAACAATCCTCTGGGAAACTGAGGACTTTTCCCCTCACATTGTCAGTAAAGATGCTCTTTGATCTTGAGAGTTCTACTATCAGAGGAGAGTAAACATTAGACACAGAAGGATCCCCTTTTGTAAAGGACTGTACACATGGGTCCAGTTATATTGTCCTGGATTGTTTATTTGCCAAAGATAACTTCATATCTCAAAGTTTCAGACACTTGAACTGACTGACTTAGGTTAAAGTAAAGAGCTGAAATTCATCAAAGTCATATACAAAAGGCAGCAATTTTTTGTGTGTTACTTTTTATTTAAAATGTTATATCTGTTAAAACAATGCATATTTGCATTAGTCATCCATTTTCAGCTTCCAAATTAAACATTACTATTATTATTTACATCTATTTTACAAATTAAAAAACATTTCATACTTGCTTGAAGGCCCACTCATGAGGTACTAAAGGACATGAGAAGATGAAGGTCTATGAACTTGTCACCCTCAGGTAGGTGTTCTGATGGCTCTCTGAGTAACATTTGGATATGCTCTTTTTTAAAAATTGGATTCAGAGGAAAATCAGATTTAGGACTTGTGGTTGGCATAGGGATAAGTGTTGAGAAATCTTCCCTTAGCTTACATGAAGGAAAGGATATGGCCACCTAGAACCTTTTTAACAAAACACACAAACAAGCCCTTAACTGTCCTGTTATACCCAATTCCCTTTTGTATAAGAAGTGTGGGACTATGCCCAGCCAGTGTGGCTCAGTGGTTGAGCATCGATCCATTTACCAAACTGGTCAGGGCACATGCCCAGGTTGTGGGCCCGATCCCCAGTGGGGGGCATGCAGGAGGTGGCCAATTGATGTTCTCGCTCATCAATGTTTCTCTCTCTCTCTCTCTCCCTCTCCCTTCCTCTTTCTCTAAAATCAGTAAAAGAAAAAAAATAAGTGTGGGGCTAGAACTGCCTTTTTGAAAGAACTATAGGAAATAATGAAGAAGAATGGAAAGGGAGCAGGTCTCAGGACCCTTTATTAGTTATAATTCTTTATGTGATGCATACAAACTGTGTGTGTGGGGGGGCATGTGTGCGCACAAACACATTTTCTTACCAACACACCCCATCCATTGTACCTTGTGTTCAACAATATCCACTGATCTCGATACTTTTTCTTAGCTTAGTTTACTCACACTGACTTTACATTTCTGAGGCAGGTACATTTGTATTCCTATTGTCAGTCTGTTTTGTAGATATCTTTCCTGACCACCAACCTCTCCCTTATCTCCTTAGGGCAAGCATGGAGTCTGCTCCTTTGGTATCTTCTATTGCTAGTAGAACAAGGATGGAGACAAAGATACTTGAGACATGCTTAAAGAACAAATGAGAGTGAACACATTTCTTACTTGCCATCAAAATTCTGAATCTGAATGCCTCTAAAACACTGATTATTTCCTAGATGACACCTGACATCTTGTGAGGACACCATACCTACAGAGGATGCCTTAGGACTGTTTGTATGTGCAAAACGTAACATTTGCATACTTTTACCTTCATCCAGTTTAATCCTACTCCAACTCCAATTTAGAACATGATATTTAATTCTGTCTGCTGATGTCAACATCTAGCAATCCTGAACCTCTGAAGCAGGAAGACTAGGGACAGCCCCCTTGTAGTAACATATTTATCATAGTAGATGATTAACTTGGCAGTGTTTTCCCAGTACCTATTGTATTTCCTAGAGGTCATGGATATTGCTGTATTACTGTAGTTCAGGAGATGAAGGAAACAGAGTTAAGTGTCTGCCTGACTCAACTTCGTCCCCGAAAAGCACGTGAGCTTTTGTTTCCTTGATATTTTAAGGGTACTTAACAAGACTTTTCTTTCCACATTTATTAAGTCTTCATTGAAATCAATAGATGACACATCCAAATGTGTTTTCATGCTATTATCTAGAGGAAATGTTGAGTTCTACATACAAAAGCAAAACCTAAAATTAAAGAAAGTCTCAGGCAAAGTTAGTGTGGTTATTACAAGGCTCAGCAACACAAAACATGCATTTTTAGCAGTTTCAATGAAAATCTTAGTCCATCTAAGAGACTGACACAATTCCCAAGATGCCTGACAGTTAGAGGACCATATTACGTTCCTGGCAGGGATGGTCATGTTTCACACCTTAAGCCACATAATCTTCATCTATCCCCAACTGCAAAATATCAGGAGAAAGTGGAGGAGATTTGCAAATATATATATTTAAAAGGGCTATAGAATTACCCACATGATTATTCTAGCATCAATAATTGAAAAAATGACAAGTTCCAGATATGAGTTCTACTTGAATGGTTTAAAAGCATTTTATACACTCAAATGTATTAAAAAATCTGCAGACAGTCAGAATGCATCACTAAATCCACTAGTCAGACATCTTCCCTGTGTCCCTTCAGCTCCACTCCCCACCCTTTTCTTCCATGCTCTCTGCCAGGACCCTGGCAATCTGGACTACAGTAGTCCCCCTTATCCACTGTTTCACTTTCTGAAGTTTCAGTTACACAAGGTCAAATGTGGTCTGAAACTATTAAATAGGAAGTTTCAGAAATAAACAATTCATAAGTTTTAAATTGCACACCATTCTGAGTAGCGTGATGAAATGGTGTGCCATCCTGTGCTCCATCCCGCCCAGGACATGAATTGTCCCTTTGTCCAGTACATCCACACTGTAGATACTCCCTGCCTGTTAGTGACTTAGTAGCTATCTCAATGATCAGATCCACTGTCTTGGTATCACAGTGCTTATGTTCAAGTAACCATTATTTTACTTAATAATACCACAATCACATAGCTTTTATTACACTATATTGTTATAATTGTTCTATTTTATTATTAGTTATTGTTGTTGATCTCTTACTGTTTCCAAAATTAAAGTTTATCATAGGTATGTATGTATCTATACATATATAGGAAATAAACGGTGCATATAGGCATAATCAGAGATATGCCTGTTCAGTTCTAGAGCACTACAACAAAGTTAATATCACAATAAAGTGAGTCACACAAATTTTGTGGTTTTCCAGTGCATATAAAATTATGTTTACACTATACTGTATTCTATTGAGTTTGTGATAGCATTAGTTTTAAAAATACACATATCTTAATTTAAAAATGCCAAAATGATTAGCCAGAAATGCTAATCATCATCTGAGCCTGTTGGAAAAATGGCGCTTGATGCAGAGTTGCCACAAACTTTCAATTTGTAAAAATCACAATATCTGTGAAATGCAACAAAACAAATTGCAACAAAACAAAGTATGCTTGTATAAGGTTTGGTACTATCCATGGTTTTAGGCACCCACTCAGAGTCTTAGAATATATGCTCTGTAGATAAGGAGGGACTACTGTACATCAACCGGGCTCCCATGCCCTCTTGTGTTTGGCCCGTGGAGAACATCTAGAGATGATCAGAGAGAAAGGATAGTGAAATCAGAGTATTTATGCCCCTAGCTTCCTCCTTGAAGTGTTGCCTTGGGCTGGCTACATTCCTTAATCACCTTCCCTAGGTGGCTGACTCTCTGACAATTCCAAAACTCACTTGCCCTTCCCAATCCCATTAACTATCCCCTTCCTTCAACCTTTAAACCTAGAAGTGGTAACAACTTGTTGGCTACTAGTTATAGGTAACTGCACTATCCTTTGTGGTTCTCCTATACCAACTTTGTAAATAAATCTTCCTTAACTTATTTATTTATTTATTTTTTTATCCTCACGGGAAGACATTTTTGCATTTTTTTTTTATTTTCAGGTAGAGCAGGAGGGAGAGAGGGAGGAAGAGTGAGAAAGAAACATCGATGTGAGAGAGACACATCGAGTGGTTGCCACCCACACGACCCCCACCAGGGCCCGGGACAAACTGCAACAGAGGTACGTGCCCTTAGCGGGAACCGAACCCAGGTCTCTCTGGACCGCAGGCTGACGCTCTAACCGCTGAGCCAAACCGGCCAGGGCTTATTTTTTATTCAGTATGTCAATTCTTTCCTGTTAGAACTCTGATTCTGATACTCATAAACTAGAATGTCTAGATTTTTCAGGGTCCTTGAAGGACACCTACAAGGCAATGCATACAATAAGAGGGAGATGCCAACCACTCATAAGATCAGTGTGGAGTGTAAAAAGTGAGATCTGGGTGGAGGTTGCTGGTGGGGAGCAGCATGGAATGCTAGTCATATTTTTGTAATTTATAATTTACTACTATCATAGTGCACTTATCTACTACTGCTCCACTCACAGGCAGGTGGAGAGAAGCTGTGGGACACAGAACCAAGAAAGAGGACTCAATCTCCCACCTCATGTACCCTTCCAAGGAAATGTGTCCTGAGTTGTAAGACTCTCTATTGACTGACTCCCTCTAAAGGTCAGCTTAAGCCAGCTTTATAATGAAGAAATGAGTGTCCTTTGTAACTATTTTCCTTAAATAGTTTAAACTCTGAAGAAAAAATTCAAGAAATAAAAAGTTGTAGGATGATAATTATATGGTAGAGAAATGGCATTTAAATATTCTTAGATAATCCAAAAATAAGTGCTGGTGGGGATGTGGAAAAAGGGTGCCCTTATACACTGATGGGGGCATTGTAAATTGGTACAGCCACTATGGAAAACAGTATGGAGATTCCTCAAAAAATTAAAAATAGAGCTGCCATATGACCCAACAATTCCAATTCTGGGTATTTATCTGAAGAAAATAAAAATTCTAATTAAAAAAGATATATGCATCCTTATGTTCATTGCAGTAATATTAACAATAGCCAAGATATGGAAGCAACCTATATGTCTATCAGTAGATTAATGGAATATGCATATATACATATATACACAATGGAATATTACTCAGCAATAAAAAAGATGAAATCTTACTATTTGCACCAACATGAATGGACCTAGAGAGTATTATGCTAAGTGAAATAAACCAGACAAATACCATATGATTTCACTTATATGTGGAATCTAAAAAAAAAGAACAAATAAATAGACAAAACAAAACAGAAACAGACCCAAAGATAGAACAATATGGTGCTTACCAAAGGGAAGAGGGTAGGGGTGATGGGGAAAATAGTGCGGAGACTGAGAAACCCTAGACCAAATCACAATCCAGTATAGACCATGACAACTAACATTTGATAAGATGTTGTCTTATTGGCATATATAAGGTAAAAAATAATGACAGTTGGGTAGTTATTGAATTTATGAACAATTACTTTCTCTTTTAACTTCTATAAGCTGACATTTAAATACTGTGGAGGAAAACTCTTATGATAGTCTCAACTTGTTTTATTTTTTTCTCACTAGATTATTACAAAAAAGACACTATTCATATAGAGCACCTACACAGTTCTTGGCACATAGCACATGATCTAGAAAAGTTAGCTATTACTATTTATAAAGTAGTGGGTATGGATATCCCATTTTCAATCATTGTTAATATCATACAAACACACTGTTCTCTATCGTCTTCACAAAGAGCTTCTAGATGGAGTGCCTCTAATTTCTGGGTCATTTTCTTCTGCCAGGTCTTGGACCAACTATCAAAATTTGGAAGTTTTAAAAATGGCTATAAAAATAAATTTTAGAAAAGCAAAGTTTAATATGACTTACTTCCTCTCCTCAATACCTTTTCTGTCTATAGCTCAGAGAACCATGTTAAAAATGGAATTTTTGATAAAAGAATATAAGTGTAAGTCCATTTTTTTAAAAAACAAAGCTCTACAGATGGGTGCAAAAGAAAAAAGAAGAACTGGGTAAGTCCAATCCAATTGCCTTTATTCTAGAGGTCAGCCGAGGTTCTGCTTTCTTGTGTTTTTATAAATTCTTCAGGAAGAAATTGTGTTAATTGAGGTTGACTCTAGAAAACAGGACATACTGTATTTAAAAATTAGAATTGGATATGTTCACAGAATTTAATTACAGTTAGAAAACTCAGATAGGAATTTAATTTAATATATTCACACCTCCCACAGAGAAATACTTTTCTGCAAAGACATCAAGCTTGCCACATATTTTTCCTAAAACCAAGGAAAAAACGTTAATCAAAGTTAGGTGTGCTTACTCAGAGAGTCTTCAAAAATATTTAAACAGACTTACTTAAAAATAATTGGTCTCCAAGTTTTTCATCATATGCTCTTTTTTTTTTTATCCTCACCCGAGGACATTTTTCCATTTTTTGTTCAGATAGAGTGAGAGGGAGAGAGAGGAAGAGAGAAACATCACGCGAAAGGGACACATCGAGTGGCTGCCTCCTGCACGACCAACCAGGGCCAGGGACAAATCGCAACCGAGGTACATGCCCCTAGCGGGAACTGAACCCAGGTCTCTCTGGACCGCAGGCCGACGCTCTAACCGATGAGCCAAACCAGCCAGGGCCATCATATGCTCTTTCAATGGACATTAACAACACCATCACTTCCCACAACAGATATAGCTATAATCAAATTGAATTTAAAAGTCAGACTTTCAATAAAAATTTAAATAAAACTTAGATAATTCAAGGAGAAACATATTTTATTTATTTATTTATTTATTTGTTTATTTATTTATTTATTTATTATCCTCACCCGAGGACATTTTTTTATTTTTTGTTCAGATAGAGTGGGAGGGAGAGAGAGGAAGAGAGAGAGAGAGAAACATCGATGTGAAAGTGACACATCGAGTGGCTGCCACCCGCACGACCAAACAGGGCCGGGGACAAACTGCAACCGAAGTACATGCCCTTAGCGGGAACCGAACCTAGGTCTCTCTGGACCGCAGGCCGACGCTCTAATCGCTGAGTCAAACTGGCCAAGGAGAGAAACATATTTTAATAATAATAATTAAGTAACCATGTGCCAGAAAAAAATTAAAAATAAACACTTAAATGTTGCTCATTTTTGAAAATGAAGAAACATCAAATTACCTGATAGTACCAGATATTTTGTTAATGACGCTGAAATAAAAAATTGTAAAAGATCATCTGAGTCAAATTGCTACCTCCCAGTAAAATCATGTTTATTCCATCAAACTCTGCCTACTGTAGAAGATCTTTAGGGATATGATCACAGTCTTTCTTACTATCCAGGTCTGCACTGAAACAGAAATGAAGAGTTATTATTATTTTTTTAATCCTCACCCGAGGATATTTTTCCATTGATTTTTAGATAGAGTGGAAGGGGGGAACGGAGAGAGAGAAAGAGAGAGAGAGACAGAGAGAGAGAGAGAGAGATGTGAGAAAGACCCATCCATTGGTTGCTTCCCACACAACCCCCACTGGGGCCGGGGATCAAACCTGCAATCAAGGTATACTACCCTTGACCAGAACTCAAACTCGTGACCCCTCCATCCGCAGGCTGATGCTCTAACCGCTGAGCAAAACTGGCCAGGGCCAGAAATAAAGAGTTAATAGCTATTTTGTTCTTCAAGGAAATAGAAATGAAGAATTAACAGCTATTTTTGTAACTGTATAAAGTGGTGACCATGGGATAGGCCAGATCATCAATACTCAATCTCTAATACAATGTTTTTCTTCCTGTCTCACTCATACAGCATTGGAATTCAGGAACTAGATACCATATATAAATATATACATATATGATGTCTGGCTGATAAGAAAATGTTCTGGGAAGAATTTCTGAAACTAGTACATAATCATTATGGTGCCTCCTGGATTAATCTGTCCATAGATCATCTAGGTTAGTTTTGACTACACTGTATATCCAATGTTTATACAGCTATGCCACGTGATAACTGAAAAAATTTTCTGAGTAAAATTGAGGATTTATTTTATTATGACATGAGGATATATGAATTTGAGCCCTGACTCTTCCACCTAACACCTGTACCTCAGAAGATGTTCACCTCACTGCCAGGGGCTTGTCATTTCACTGACATGGCTTTGGCGGTCTCATGATGGGATAGGGGCAGATGATAACCACTGGCCTCTTCAGATAGAATTAAAATCCTATTGTTTGAACATGGGAAGATGGAGGGTCCCAGGTGTATTAATCAGGATTCTGCTGAAATAATTCTGAGTAACAAATGACTTCAAAACTTGATGACTTATAACAATAAGCATTTATTTCTAGCTCAGACACCTGAGGATTATCTGTAGTTCAGCTAGGCTCAGCTCCAAACTTTAACCTATGGTCAGATTTGTTCCACATTTCTCTTCATTCTGGAGCAGCAACTACCTGAAGCATGTTCTTCTCACACGTAATGGCAGCTCACACACGCACACACACACACACACACACACACACAAACATGAGTGTGTGGAAATACACAATACCCCTTAAGATTTGAGCTAGGAGCTGGCACCCTTTCACTTCTACTTATATTCCTTTAGCCAAAACAAGACACATGGCCAAGGCCAAAGTCAATAGGTCAGGGATAATTTTTCTCTCCTGAGAGGCACTACGAACTCAGGGGCAAAGGATACAGATGTGTAATTCCATTACAAGGATAGAATTAAGAATTAGAACAAAAATCTAATCTACTACCACCCCACTGGCCACTTGGCCACTAGGCAAAGCCTGTGGTCTCTAAATCCTCCAGCTCTGACTGATGTGCTCTCCTTTTGCCCTCATATATAGCAGGAAACCCACACATTATCAGTGAACTTTACTAGCCAAACAGAGTTCCTGCTCTTAGGAAAGGGACTGCTTGTTTCCTGGGACAAGATAACTTGACATTGGCCAACCAATCCAAGACAAAGCTGAGTTGACATCCATGGTCTAAATTGGATGCGCATTTGTTGAGGGCCCATGTTCATCTAAATTCTGGACAGTAGAAAACTGTCTTCAGGTCCCAGACACCTTTTATTCACCCTAATGCATCTCCAAATGATTCCACAATGGTCTTTAGGTTCCCCAGTAGAGTAGATTTCTTAGCTCTTCTCAAAAGTTCCCATGTAAGAAATTCAATAGAAAACTGTGGAACTTTCCCACAGTGGCTGTCCTAGAAGGCTTGACAGTATTGTTGACTGCCAGAAATGTAAATCACCATACTTACATCAACAGAAATCAGGAGTTTCAACTCTCAGTCAAAATTGATTGAGTCCTCTCGAAATCTGATCTTTATTCTTATTTGCATGAAGATGCACATCCAAGTCTGAATCAGGAAAATCACCAAACTACTCTTCTCAGAAATGGTCAGACCCTTGTGGGGTATTCTCTTCCTTGTTCTCATTTTGGCCCTTAGAATTATGGGTTATAATGGAAATGTTGGCACAATCTGAACTCTAGCTGCAGACTATATAAGGGGGCCTCTTGTCTATAATTTTTTTTGTTGATTGTAATCTGCCAAGACATATACCCATAATGTAAACTGTCTTGGTTTGGGTTTATAGATTGGATGTTTTTGACAAACTCTAAGACCTGCAGGGAAATCACTCTGTCATTAACAATTCAGATTATTTAATGAGTCATTAATGAAAGAAAGGGTGGGAAAGCTCAACTTGTATCTATCTTCCAAGCCTCAACCCAAGAAATACAATTCCTTTCAGATGGTGAGACCTCCCTTCCATGGACAGTCATTCAACAAACCTATAAGAAATCATCATGGGCTATTTCCAGGCTGAATCACAGCCATGAGTTCATCCAGCTGCTTTGTTGCTGTCAGACCAGATAGCTTCACTAGGATGAACTTGCTGCACAGAGTTGGGGAGAAAGGATCCTACTAACAAGCTATTGACTGTGAGCCAGCAAGGTCATCTCTCAATAGTGATGCAGGCTTAGAGCTACTTGTGAAAAAAAGGCTGTCCCAAAAGGGTGTGGAAGTGACTTCAAATATTAAATAAGACTTGTTCAGAAAATATATGATTCTGTTTATGTGGTTGTTTTAATTAATATCCTCTCTGGAAGATATTTCAGTGTATTCTGTTGTTGAAAATTGATTTTTTAAAATGTTATATGATAAAGTTAGTGAAAAATAACTTACCCTTTCAAAAGATAGTGGAGATTTAAAAAAGAAAATATGAAATCAAAACTGGTCTTTGCCCCAAAGATGAATTTTAATATTCTATGATACTAACAATGGGCATTGTTATGGGTGATCATCTTACTATTTACCAGAACTTCCTGGGAGAATTGTTCCTGCTGATTGTTTAATCATTTTAAGAGATTTATTTATTCATATTTTAGAATATTTAACTCTGTAAAATCCCATTATTTTAAATTTTATTTACATTTATTGGAATGATGTTCTTTTTTTAAAAATTAATTTATTTTTGTTACAGATGGTTCTCCTTTTTCCCTTATTGACACTCTCCTCCCGAACCCCGCACCCCCCAGCATAGTTGTCTATGTCTATTGGTTACGTATACATGCACATAAGTTCTCTGGTGTAACTCTTCCCTCCCCCCAACCCCTCTTCTGAGGTTTGTCAGTCTCTACCCAATATCCATGTCTCTGGGTCCATTCTGTTCATCAGTTTGTTTTATTCATTATATTCCACAAGTAAGTGAGATCATGTGATATTTGTCTTTCTCTGCTTGGCTTGTTTCACTTAGGATAATACTCTACAGGTCCCTCCATGTTGTCTCAAAAGATAAGAGATTTTTCTTTCTTATAGCTGCATAGTATTCCATTGTCTATATGTACCACAAAATTTTTTTTATCCACTCATCTATTGATGGACACTTGGGCTGTTTCCAGATCTTAGCAATTGTAAATAATGCTGCTATGAACATAAGAATACATATATTTTTTCTGATTGGTGTTTCAGGCTTCTTAGGGTATATTCCTAGAAGTGGGATCATGGGATCAAATGGCAGTTCAATTTTTAATTTTTTGAGGAAACACCATATTGTTTTTCACAGTGGCTGCACCAGTCTGCATTCCCACCAGCAGTGTACTAGAATCCCCTTTTCTCCACACCCTCGCCAACACTTGTTGTTTGATGCTTTGTTGATGGCAGCCATTCTGGCAGGTGTGAGGTGATACCTCATAGTCATTTTAATTTGCATCTCTCTGATTAGTAACGTTGAGCATTTTTTCATATGTCTCTTGGCCATTTGTATGTCCTGTGTGGAGAGGTGTCTGTTTAGAACCTCTGACCATTTTTTAATTGGATTCTTTGTCTTCTTTTTGTTGAGTTGTATGGTACTCTATATATTTTGGAGATTAACCCCTTATCTGATGTATCATTGGCAAATATGTTATCCCATATAGTGGGTTCCCTTTCCATTTTGATGCTTGTTTCTTTTGCTGTGCAGAAGCTTTTTGATTTGAGGTAGTCCCATGTGTTCATTTTTTCCTTCGTTTCTGTTGCCTTAGGTGATGTATCAGTGAAGATTCTGCTGCATGTGATGTCTGCCATTTTGTTGCCTACATTGTCTTCCAGGATTTTTATGGATTCATAAGTCATATTTAAGTTTTTTATCCATTTTGAGTTTATTCTTGTATATGGTGTAAGTTGGTGGTCTAGCTTCATTTTTTTTGCATGTAGCTGTCCAATTTTCCCAACACCATTTTTTAAAGTGGCTGTCTTGACTCCATTGTATGCTCTTGCCACCTTTGTCAAATATTAATTGAGCATAACATCTTGGGTCAATTTGGCTTTATAGTATAACCTGATATCTGGTGTTGTGATCCCTCCTACTTTGTTCTTTTTCAAGATTGCTGTGGCTATTCAGGGTCTTTTTTGGTTCCATATAAACTTTTGGAGTATTTGATCTAGTTCCATGAAATATGACGTCGGTATTTTAATGGGGATTGCATTGAATCTATAGATTGCTTTGGGTAGAATGGACATTTTAATTATGTTGATTTTTCCAATCTATGAACAAGGTATATGCTTCTATTTTTTTTTTTTAAATCTTCCTCTATTTCCTTTTTCAATGTCCTATAGTTTTCTGAGAACAGGTCCTTTACTTCCTTGGTTAAGTTTATTCCTAGGTATCTTAGTTTTTTTTGCTGCAATGGTAAATGAGATATATTTTTTTTTTAGTTTCTCTTTCTGTGAGTTAATTGTTGGTGTATAAAAATGCCATCGATTTCTTAATGTTAATTTTGTATCCTGCTACTTTTCCAAATTCATTTATTAGCTCTAGTAGGTTTTTGATGGATTCTTCAGGTTTTCTATGTACAATATCATGTCATCTGCAAATAATGACAGTTTCACTTCCTCCTTTCCAATTTGGATCCCCTTTATTTTTCCTTCTTGTCTGATTGCTGTGGCTAAGACTTCCAGTACTATGTTAAATAAGAGTGGCAAAAGTGGGCATCCTTGTCTTGTTCCTGTTCTTAAAGGAAATGCTTTTAGTTTTTGCCAATTGAGTATGATGTTGGCTGTAGTTTTTTCATATATGGCCTTTATTATGTCGAGATATGATCTCTCTATTCCCACACTGCTGAGCATTTTTATCAGGACTGGGTACTGGATTTTCTCAAATGCTTTTTCTACATCTATTGATATGATCAAATGGTTTTTATCTTTCGTTTTGTTTATGTGGTATATCACATTTATTGATTTGTAAATATTGTACCAGCCTTGCATCCCTGGGATGAACCCCACTTGGTCATGGTGAATAATTTTTTAATGTATTGCTGGACCCGATTTGCTAATATTTTGGTAAGGATTTTGGCAGCTATAGTCATCAGGAATATTGGCTTGTAGTTTTCTTTCTTTATAGTATCTTTATCTGGTTTTGGAATTAGAATTATGTTGGCTTCATAAAATGAGTTTGGATGTCTTCCATCTTCTTGGATTTTTTTGAAATAGTTTGAGGAGAATGGGTGTTAGATCTTTTTTGAATGTTCAGTAAAACTTCCCCGTGTAGCCTTCCAGGCCTGGGCTTTTGAATGCTGGAAGTTTCTTGATTACATCTTCAATTTCCTTCGTTGTTATTGGTCTGTTCAAGTTTTCTATCTCCTCCTGGTCCAGTTTTTGGAGACTGTGTATTTCCATAAATTTGTTCATTTTACTTAGATTATTCAATTTATTGGCGTATAATTGTTCTTAATATTTTTTAATGATCGTTTGTATTGCTGTGATGTTAATTGTTACTTTTCCTCTTTCATTTCTGATTTTATTTATTTGAGTCCTCTCACTTTGTTTCTTGGTGAGTGTAGCTAAGGGTCCATCAATCTTGTTTATCTTTTCAAAGAACCAGCTCTTTGTTTCATTGATCTTTTGAATTGTTTTTTTTTTTGGTCTCTATGTCATTTTATCTGCTCTGATCTTTACCATTTCTTTCCTTCCACTTGCTCTGGGGTTTTCCTTTTCTTTGCTTTCTAGTTCTTTAAGTTTTGAGGTTAGATAGTCAATTAGAAATTTTTCTTGTTTCTTGAGGTAGGCCTGTAGTGCTATGAACTTCCCTCTCAGGACTGCTTTTGCTGCATCCCATAGGTTTTGTGTTGTTGTGTGTTCATTTTCATTGGTTTCTAAAAGGTCTAAGCCGGCAGGAGATCACATCCTCAACGTAAGGCCAGTGTAGAGAAAGGAGCATTTTATTACACCAGTGGGCTGTTACACTGGTGGGCTGGGGGGGGGGTACAGCTTCCCCAAATCCTCAGCCCCAAGCTTCCCTTGTTCTTTGCTTATATAGGCACAAACTACAGAAAGAAAAAAAAAACTACATTCAAAAAAACCCACGTTCTCTTGGCACTGCGTAATTGATGTCTGTGTTGGTACGAGTTGTCTCAGAGGTCAGGGCCATCATTAATCTCTTTCTTCTCATGGTTCCTCTGAGTTTCTCAAGGTCTTCATTAACCCCTTATCTTTGGGTTTCTCAAGGCCCTTATGTTTACAGAAAGAAACTGCCAGGGTGCGTAAGTGCAGTAACTGAGGGTCAGAATGGAGTTTAATTTCGTTAAAACATTATTAACCCTTTCAGTTTCCAGGAAGTTTTTAATTTCTTCCTTAATCTCCTTGATAACCCATTCGTTGTTTAATAACATGCTGTTTAGCCTCCATGTGTTTGAATGTTTTGCATGTTTTTGTTGTAATTGATTTCTAGTTTCATGCCATTGTGATCTGAGAAGATGCTTGATATGATTTCAATTTTCTTTAACTTGTGAAGACTTAGTTTGTGTCCTAATATATGGTCTATCTTTGAGAATGTCCCATGTGCACTTGAGAAGAATGTTAATTCTGCAGTTTTGGGGTTTAATTCTCTGTAGATATCTATTAAAGCCATTTGATCTAGTGCTTCATTTAGAGACTCTGTTTCCTTGTTAATTTTTTGTCTAGAAGATCTATCCAGTGATGTCAGAGGGGTGTTGAAGTCCCCTGCTATGGTTGTATCGCTGTTCATTTCTCCTTTGAAGTCCTCCAGAAGTTTTTAAATGTATTTTGGTGCTGCTATATTGGGTGCATATATGTTTACCAAGGTTATATCTTCCTGTTGGATAGATCCTTTCAGTATTATATAGTAGCCTTCTTTGTCTCTAGCTTTGGCCTTCATTTAGAAGTCTAATATATTGGATATGAGTTTTACCACCCCAGCATTTTTTCCCTTTCCATTAGCTTGGAAGATTTTTTCCACCCCTTCACTTTCAACCTATGTGAGTCTTTTTATGTGAGGTTGGTCTCTTGTAAACAATATATATATGAGTCGCACTTTGTTATCCATTCAGCTACTCTGTGTCTTTTTTTTTATATTAATTTATTTTTGTTACAGATGTTTCTCCTTTTTTCCCCATTGATACCCTCCTCCCCATTCCCCCACCCCGTCCCCAGCCCTGTTGTCCATGTCCATCAGCTATGCACACATGCACATAAGTTCTGTGGTTTATCTCCTCCCTCCCCCCACACCCCCTCCTCTGAGGGGTGTCGGTCTATACCCTACTTCCACATCTCTGGGTCTACCCTGTTCCTCAGACTGTTATGTTCATTATATTCCACAAATAAGTGAGATCATGTGATATTTGTCTTTCTCTGCTTGGCTTGTTTCGCTTAGGATAATACTCTCAAGGTCCCTCCATGTCGTCTCAAAGGATAAGAGATCTTTCTTTCTTACAGCTGCGTAGTACTCCATTGTGTACATGTACCACAGCTTTTTTATCCATTCATCCACTGATGGACACTTGGGCTGTTTCCAGATCTTAGCTATTGTAAATAGTGCTGCTATGAACATGGGGGTACATGTATTCTTTCTGGTTGGTATTTCAGGCTTCTTAGGGTATATTCCTAGAAGTGGGATCACTGGGTCAAATGGCAATTCAATTTTTAATTTTTTGAGGTAACACCATAGTGTTTTCCACAGTGGCTGCACCAGTCTGCATTCCCACCAGCAGTGTACTAGAGTCCCCTTTTCTCCACACCCTCGCCAGCACTTGTTGTTTGTTGATTTGTTGATGGTGGCCATTCTGACAGGTGTGAGGTGATACCTCATAGTTGTTTTAATTTGCATCTCTCTGATGATTAGTGATGTTGAGCATTTCTTCATATGTCTCTTAGCCATTTGTATGTCCTGTTTGGAGAGGTGTCTATTTAGTTCCTCTGCCCATTTTTAAATTGGGTTCTTTGTCTTTCTTTTGTTGAGTTGTATGAGCACTCTATATATTTTGGAGATTAACCCCTTATGTGATGTATCATTGGCAATTATGCTCTCCCATAAAGTGGGTTCCCTATCTGTTTTGATAGTTGTTTCTTTTGCTGTGCAGAAGCTTTTGAGTTTGATGTAGTCCCATGTGTTCATTTTTCCCTTTGTTTCTGTTGCCTTAGGTGATGTATCAGTGAAGATTCTGCTGCGTATGATGTCCGAAATTTTGTTGCCTACATTTTCTTCTAGGATTTTTATGGATTCGCGAGTCACATTTAAGTTTTTTATCCATTTTGAGTTTATTCTTGTGTATGGTGTAAGTTGATGGTCTAGTTTCATTTTTTTGCATGTAGCTGTCCAATTTTCCCAACACCATTTATTAAAGAGGCTGTCTTTACTCCATTGTGTGCTCTTGCCGCCTTTGTCAAATATTAATTGAGCATAATGTCTTCGGTCAATTTCCAGATTCTCTGTTCTGTTCCACTGGTCTATATGCCTGTTCTTGTGCCAGTACCAGGCTGTTTTGATTACAGTAGCTTTGTAGTATAAGCTGATATCCAGTATTGTGATCCCACCTACTTTGTCCTTCTTTTTCAAGATTGCTGTGGCTATTCGGGGTCTTTTTTGGTTCCATATGAACTTTTGAAATATTTGTTCTAGTTCTGTGAAATATATCACTGGTATTTTGATGGGGATTGCATTGAATCTATAGATTGCTTTGGGTAATATGGACATTTTAATGATGTTAATTCTTCCAATCCATGAACAAGGTATGTGTTTCCACTTTTTTATATCTTCCTCTATTTCTTTTTTCAATGTGCTGTAGTTTTCTGCAAATAGGTCCTTTACTTCTTTGGTTAAGTTTATTCCTAGGTATCTTAATTTTTTTGCCGCGATGGTAAATGGAATTGTTTTTTTAGTTTCTCTTTCTGTGATTTCATCATTGGTGTATAAGAATGCCGTTGATTTCTTGACGTTAATTTTGTATCCCGCTACTTTGCCAAATTCATTTATTAAGTCTAGTAGATTTTTGATGGAGTCTTTAAGGTTTTCTATATATAATATCATGTCATCTGCGAATGACAGTTTCACTTCCTCCTTTCCAATTTGAATCCTTTTTATTTTTTCTTCACATCTGATTGCTGTGGCTAAGACTTCCAGTACTATGTTAAATAAGAGTGGCGAATGTGGGCATCCCTGTCTTGTTCCTGTTCTTAAGGGAAATGTTTTTAGTTTTTGCCCATTGAGTATGATGTTGGCTGTAGGTCTTTCATATATGGCCTTTATTATACCAAGATATGATCCCTCTATTCCCAAATTGCTGAGCGTTTTTATCAGAAATGGGTGCTGGACTTTGTCGAATGCTTTTTCAGTGTCTATTGATATGATCATGTGGTTTTTATCTTTCATTTTGTTTATGTGGTGTATCACATTTATTGATTTGCGGATATTGAACCAGCCTTGCATCCCTGGGATGAATCCCACTTGGTCATGGTAAATAATTTTTTTGATGTATTGCTGGATCCGATTTGCTAGTACTTTGTTCAGGATTTTGGCATCTACATTCATCAGGGATATTGGCCTGTAGTTTTCTTTCTTTGTAGTGTCTTTTTCTGGTTTTGGAATTAGAATTATGCTGGCCTCATAAAACGAGTTTGGAAGTCTTCCTTCTTCTTGAATTTTTAGAAATAGTTTGAGGAGAATGGGTGTTAGTTCTTCTTTTACTCTGTGTCTTGATCCATTCACATTTAAGGTTTTTATTGGTATGAACTTATTTATTGCCATTTTTGTTTATTGTGGTTATATTTTTCTTCATAATTATTCTACTAATTACAGTAACCCTTTTAACATTTCTTGCAGTGCTGATTTGGTGCTAATATATTCCCTTAGCCTTTTTGTTTGTTTGTTTGGGAAGCCCTTTATTTTATCTTCTATTTTGAATGATAGCCTTGCTGGATAGAGTAGTCTTGGGTTCAGATCTTTGTTTTTCATTACTTTGATTACTTCATGCCATTCCCTTCTGGCCTGTAGTGTTTCTGTTGAGAAGTCAGCTGATAGCCTAATGGGGGTTCCTTTGTAGGTAACCTGTTGCTTATCTCTTGCTGCCTTTAGGAGTCTCTCTTTGTCTTTAATTGTTGGCATTTTAATTATTATGTGTCTTGGTGTGTGCCTGCTTGAGTTTCTCTCACTCTGGGCTCTCTGTGCTTCTTGGACTTGTATGCCTTTTTCCTTCACCAAGCTAGGAAGTTTGCTGTCACTATTTCTTCAAATATATTCTCTAACCCTTGCTCATTTTCTTCTTCTTCGGGGACTCCTATGATGCAAATATTTTTACGTTTTCAGTTGTCCCACGGTTCTCTTAAGCTGTCTTCCTGTTTTTTAATTGTTTTTTTTTCTTTTTGATTCTCTGACTGAGTGATTTTTTTCTGCTCTGTCTTCTAATTCACGGATTCGGTCCTTGGCTTCTTCTCTACTCTGCTGGTTATTCCTTCCAATGTGTTCTTTATTTCTGCTATGTCATTCTTCATTTCCAATTTGTTGGTTTTCTTTTTTTTCCTTTCTTTATTGATTTGAAAGAGACAGAGGAAGGGAGAGGGAGAGAGATGGAAACATTGATGAGAGAGAACATTGAGTGGCCGCCTCCTGCATGCCCCCCACTGGGGATCATGCCCACAACCTGGGCATGTGCTCTGACCGGGAATTTAACCGGCGACCTCTTGGTGCATGGGTTGATGCTCAACCACTGAGCCACACTGGCCAGGTGCAATTGATTGGTTTTCAATGTTTCTATATCTTTACTCATGCTATTGAGCTCTTTACTCCTGCTGTTAAGCTGCCTTATGATTATTGCTCTGAACTCTCCCTCTGATATCTTGCCTAATTCTATGTCATTTATTTCTTCTCCTGCAGAATTATCTTGTTCTTTCGGTTGTTGTTTTTTTGTTTGTTTGTTTGTTTTTCCTTTGTTTCACCATTTTGGCTGTCTCAGTGGGTTTGGTAGCCTGCCAAATTTTCTTTGTGGGTGTTGGTGTTCCACTCATTGTGGCTCCCTCTACTGGGCTTGGATGAGTGATGGAGGACTCACATTAAACACCACTGTCAAGTCTTGGTATCCTGGGTAGATAGACAAGCTAAGGAAAGGGTCAGTTATTCTCTAGCTATTTGTCTGGAGGTTATTAGTCTCAGTTGCTTGATGAGCCTCAGGTGGCTCTTGTAACCTATTCAATTGAGATGTTGATGAACCTCAATTTGAATTTCTTTCACCTGTCCTGGGGGTGTTGCATTCCTGTGGGAGGGTTCCTTGCTTCTCCCCAGAGCTCTAGGATGGGGTTCTTTGAGTAACATGGCTACTGTCCAGTACTGACCCAGCACTGATCTCCCAGCATCCACTCCTCTCAAGCTGGGAGTTCTGGACTTTCTCCACTCAGTTCCAGTCCAGCCAGCCCTCCCTCTGCCGGAGCCCAATGTGAGTGGCTATAGCTGATTTGCCAGTGAGGATCTTACTAGCTCATTAAATTGAGATGTTAAGGAGCCTTAATTTTGGTTTCTCTGGTCTGCCCTGGTGGTGTTGAATTCTTGTGTGAGGGGCCATTGCTTCTCCCCATGGCTCTGGGGAGGGGCTCTTTGAGTAAGATGGGTATCTTCCAGCAAGGGAGTGATTCAGCACAGAACTCCTTGTGTCCACCCCTCTGGAGTCAGGAGCCCTCTTTTCACTCAATTCCAGTCCAGACCTCCCTCCCTCTGTCTGAGACCAAGGTGAGTGGCTGTAGCTGGTTTGGTGCTTAAAAAAAAAAAAATCTGCTTTCTTAGCCAGAAGCGCACTCTGCTAATACAGCTCTCCACTGTTCTGCAGACTCCCAGCCCATGCCCATGCTCCTCTGCAATATTTACCAGTCTCGATTTGGCATCCTTGGTTGTAGTTATTCTGTCCCGCTGCTTTTCAGTTGGCTTTTCCTGATCGTTTGTCTTTAAAATCCCTGCTTTCTCAGCGGGTAGTGCACACCACTATTGCAGCTCTCCATTGCTCTGTGGACTCCCAGCTGGCACCCGCGCACCTCTACAATTTCCACCAGGTTAAGTTTGGCGTCCCTGGTTGTAGTGGTTCTGTCCAGCTGCTCTTCAGTTGGTTTTTCCCAATGATTTATCTTTATTTTAGTTGTAATTCCAATTTGGTCCTGGGAGATGGACTGCATAGCTTCCATTCATTCCACTGCCATTTTTTCTCCTCTGGAATGATGTTCTTTATAGGCAGAGAATGGCAGAAAGAAATGTTTCTTTCCTTGATCATACCATACTAGTGATCCTTTATTAACTATTTACTACTATGTAAACAAATTACCCTTAAATTTAGTGTCTGAAAAGAACAATAGCATTTACATTTATTATCATTTACATTTATTATCTATTATAAATAACAACATTTATTAACTCACAGTTTCTGTGGGTCAAGAATGTGGGCATAGTTGAGCTGCATCCTCTGTTTCAGGGTCTCTCACAAGACTTTAATCAAGGTATTGGCAGGGCAGTGCTTTCATCCGAAGGCTCAACTGAGGAATGTCTGCTTCCATGCTCACTCACATGGTTGTTGGTAGAATTCAGATTCTCACAGTTTTTGGACTGAGAGTCTCTCATTGGCTGTTAGCTGGAGGCCTCACTTAGTTCCTTGCCAGAAGTTAGCTTGCAACATGGCAGCTTACTTCCCCCAGAGGAAGAGCTCCAAGAAAAAAGAGTGTATAGAGATCACAAGCAAGAAGGAAGCCAGTCTTTTTGTAACCTAGCCTCAGCAGTGATATCCCTGTGTCTTTGCTGTATTCTGTTTATTAGAAGCAAGTCACTAGATCCAGCCCCCACTCAAGGATGTGAATACTGGCAGGCAGAAAGCACTGTGGGGCTTTTAAAGGTTGCCTGACACAAATCTTTTAGCCATTTAATAAATATTAATTAAGGTAAAGAAAAAAAATTTAGACAAACATGCTAGAAATTGAAACATAAGTATATGTTCTCTCTATTGAACTAGACAACTTATAAGACTAACTATTCCAATAATAATACCCTTACTCAAACTATTTTTCAAATCAATTTTTAAATTTTTATTTCATTTCAACCAGTGGTTGAGCATCGACCCGTGCACCAAGAGGTTGCTGGTTCCATTCCCAGTTAGGGCATTTGCCCAGGTTGTGGGCCCAGTCCCCAGTGAGGGGCATGCAGGAGATGGCTAATTTATATTCTCTCTCATCGATGTTTCTATCCCTCTCTCCCTCTCCCTTCCTCTCTCTCTAAAATCAATAAAGAAAAAATATTTAAAATTTTTTATTTCAGAATTGCTTTTCTTTTCTTTGCAGGTATATTTGAATAATTGAAAGAGTTATTTAGATACATAAGATTAGTAAGGTTAGTAATGCTGTTTTTAGTCTCAGTTTTTGTAAATATGAAATAAAGAGTATTTTTATATATGGCTTATAAATTGGCCCAGAAAGCAGTATCTGAAAAGGATTTTCATTTAACCTTTATTTGGATGTTTAAAATCTGGTACTCATCTGAAGATTCTGAATTGCATCCTTCATAGCTATGGTTTATGTGTTTACCCATTTTACTCTGCATCTGATTCTCCTGGGCAAATAGAAAGCATAAGGCCATGTTGAGACACGTTAGAACAAAAAGGGACACCAGGGAGAGACCCAGAGTCCCCAAGTGGGCTCCAGAGTACATCCCCCACCCCATGAAGAGACAGGATGCTTTTACAGTAGTGCACACAGGGATTTTCATGTGTGCATCTAAGACCCCTTTAGGTTAGTAGCTAGTGAGTCAATATGAGACTGACATGTCACACTCACATTCTGAGAGCCCTTCAGGGCTGAGGGAAATCTAAGAATACTCACAGCCACTAACCATACTTGACTGGGAACAGAGAGGAGCAGAGTGACTTCGCATTATACATGAGGGAGGATTATTTTCTGAAGATCTCCTCCAAACTCAAAATCTTCAGGATTACAAACTATTTCTGAGCAGAATGCATCCTACCTGTTACATAAATGTCTCAGATTTTGTCAACCTAACAAAACTGTGACTTCCATTAAGCTCCATTTTCCTAGGTTCAGGTCTGTAGGTGAAAAGTTGGGCTCTAATTCTGCACTGACTCCTTAGCCTGTGCAAAATGACCCTGAGCTCCACACTCCTGTTCCCTCTGGCCGTTCTTCTTTCTTCTTCCAGACACTTCTTTCCCTTTCCCCAAATCTAAGGAGCAAGTTTGCTATCCCGAGAGCTCAAACAGTGACTCTCTTGAATAAAGAATTGCAATACTACTCCATGTTAAACCCTCATAAAGCATGAAAGCAACACTGCTCATACTCAGAAACAAACTTCTGAACCAGTCATGTGAACCACTTCATAAAACTGACAGGATGATCTTAGCAAGTTTTGGTTTCTCAATTCCTTTTTGCTCTGGTGATGACCACTCTGACTCTTCAGAGACCAGATTCTCTCACATTTTATGGTGGACTTACATTAGTGGCCTTTGGTAGACTGACTATACCTCCCTGTATTTGTGCCCTCTTATAGTCGCTTCACATATGCTTTTTATTTTTATTATCAGAAATTGGTATATTTACCATAATAGTTTGTTTTATTAATTTGTTTTTGTTACAGATGCTTCTCCTTTTTCCCCATTGACACCCTCCTCCCCATTCCCCCACCCCATCCCCAGCTTTGTTGTCTATGTCTATTGGTCATGTATACATGCATAAGTTCTGTGGTTTATCTCTTGCCCCCCAACACCCCTTCTTCTGAGGCTTGTCAGTCTGTACCCCACCTCTATGTCTCTGGGTCAACTCTGTTCATTAGTTTGTTTAGTTCATTATATTCCACAAATAAGTGAGATCATGTGATATTTTTCTTTCTCTGTTTGGCTTGTTTCGCTTAGCATAATACTCTCCAGGTCCGTCCATGCCATCTCAAAGGATAAGAGATCTTTTTTTTTCTCACAGCTGCATAGTATTCCATTGAGTACATGTACCACAGTGTTTTTATCCACTCATCTACTGATGGACACTTAGCTATTGTAAATAGTGCTGCTATGAACATAGGGGTACATATATTCCTTCTGATTGATGTTTCAGGTTTCTTAGGGTATATTCCTAGAAGTGGGATCACTGGGTCAAATGGCAGTTCAATTTTTAACTTTTTGAGGTAACACTATAGTGTTTTCCACAGTGGCTGCACCAATCTGCATTCCCACCAGCAGTATACTAGAGTCCCCTTTTCTCCACACCCTCACCAACACTTGTTTGATGATATGTTGATGGTGGCCATTCTGACAGGTGTGAGGTGATACCTCATAGTTGTTTTAATTTGCATCTCTCTGTTGATTAGTGACGTTGAGCATTTTTTCATATGTCTCTTGGCCATTTGTATGTCCTGTTTGGAGAGGTGTCTATTTAGTTCCTCTGCCCATTTTTTAATTGGGTTCTTTGTCTTCCTTTGTTGACTTATATGAGCACTCTATATATTTTGGAAATTAACCCCTTCTCTGATGCATCATTGCCGATTATGGTCTCCCATATAGTGGGATTCCTTTCCGTTTTGATGGTTGTTTCTTTTGCTGTGCAGAAGCTTTTTATTATAGTTGGATGTAGTCCCATGTGTTCATTTTTTCCTTTGTTTCTCTTGCCTTAGGTGTTGTATTAGTGAAAATTCTGCTGCATATGATGTCTGAAATTTTGTTGCCTGCGTTTTCTTCTAGAATTTTTATAGATTCACGAGTTACATTTAAGTCTTTTATACATTTTGAGTTTACTCTCGTTTATGGTGTAAGTTGGTGGTCTAGCTTCATTTTTTTGCATGTAGCTGTCCAATTTTCCCAACACCATTTATTGAAGAGACTGTCTTGACTCCACTATATGCTCTTGCCACCTTTGTCAAGAGTCAATTTCTGGGTTCTCTATTCTGTTCCATTGATCTATCTGCCTGTTCTTGTGCCAGTACCAGGCTGTTTTTATTACAGTAGCTTTGTAGTATAACCTGATATCTGGTACTATGATCCCTCCTACTTTGTTCTTCTTTTTCAAGATTGCTGTGCCTATTCGGGGTCTTTTTTGGTTTCATATAAACTTTTGGAGATTTTGTTCTAGTTCTGTGAAATATGTTGTTGGTATTTTGATGGGGATTGCATTGAATCCATAGATTGCTTTGGGTAGTATGGACATTTTAATGATGTTAATTCTTCCAATCCATGAACAAGGTATATGCTTCTACTTTTTTATATCTTCCTCTATTTCTTCTTTTAAAGACCTGTAGTTTTCTGTGAAGAAGTCCTTTACTTTTTTGGTTAAGTTTATTCCTAGGTATCTTAATTTTTTTGCTGCGATGGTAAATGGGATTCTTTTTTTAGTTTCTCTTTCTGTGATTTCATCATTGGTGTATAAGAATGGTGAAGATTTCTTGACGTTAATTTTGTATCCTGCTACTTTGCCAAATTGATTTATTAAGTCTAGTAGATTTTTGATGGAGTCTTTAAGGTTTTCTATGTACAATATCATGTCATCTGCAAGTAATGACAGTTTCACTTCCTCCTTTCTTATTTGGTTCCTCGTTATTTTTTCTTCATGTCTAATTGCTGTGACTAAGACTTCCAGTACTATGTTAAATAAGAGTGGCAAAAATGGGCATCCCTGTCTTGTTCCTGTTCTTAAGGGGAATGCTTTTAGATTTTTCCCATTGAGTATGATGTTGGTTGTAGGTTTTTCATATATGGCCTTTATTATGTTGAGATATGATCCCTCTATTCCCACGTCGCTGAGCGTTTTTATCAGAAATGGGTGCTGGATTTTGTCGAATGCTTTTTCAGCATCTATTGATATGATCATATGGGTTTTATCTTTCATTTTGTTTATGTGGTGTATCACATTTATTGATTTGCGAATATTGTACCATCCTTGCATGCCTAGGATGAAACCCACTTGGTCATGATGAATAATTTTTTTGATGCATTGCTGGATCCGATTTGCTAATATTTTGTTAAGGATTCTGGCATCTGTGTTCATCAGGGATATTGGCCTGTAGTTTCTTTCTTTGTCATGTCTTTATCCGGTTTTGGAATCAGGATTATGCTGGCCTCATGAAATGAGTTTGGAAGTATTCTGTCTTCTTGGATTTTTTGGAATAGTTTGAGGAGAATGGGTATTAGATTTTCTTTGAATTTTTGGTAAATCTCCCCCATGAAGCTATCTGGGCCTGGGCTTTTGATTGCTGGGAGTTTCTTAATTACATCTTCAATTTCCTTTGTTGTTATTGGTCTGTTCAAGTTTTCTATCTCTTCCTGCTTCAGTTTTTGGAGGCTGTGTGTTTCTAGAAATTTGTCCATTTCTCCTAGATTGTCCAATTTGTTGGCATATAATTGTTCATAGTATGTTTCAATGATCCTTTGTATTTATTTGGTGTCAGTTGTTACTTCTCTTTCATTTCTGATTTTGTTTATTTGGTTTCTCTCTTTTTGTTTCTTGGTGAGTCTGGCTAAAGGTCCATTGATCTTGTTTATGTTTTCAAAGAACCAGCTTTTTGTTTCATTGATCTTTTGAATTTATTTTTAGTCTCTATGTCATTTATTTCTGCTCTGACCTTTACTATTTCCTTCCTCCTACTAACTCTGGGTTTTTCTTTTTGTTTACTTTCTAGTTCCTTAAGTTGTAGGGTTAGAAATTCAATTAGGAATTTTTCTTATTTCTTGAGGTAGGCCTGTAGTGCTATGAACTTCCCTCTCAGGACTGCTTTGCTGTGTAGCATAGATTTTGTGTTGTTGTGTGTCTGTTTTCATTGGTTTCCAGGAAGTTTTTAATTTCTTCCTTGATCTCGGTAGTCACCCATTCATTGTTTAATAATACGCTATTTAGCCTCCAAGTGTTTTAATGTTTTTGTATGTTTTTATTGTAATTGAGTTCTAGTTTCATGCCACTTTGATCTGAGAAGATGCTTCAAATTTCTTGAATTTGTAGAGACTTGCTTTGTGTCCTAACATGTGGTCTACCTTTGAAAATGACCCATGTGCACTTGAGAAGAATGTACATTCTACAGCTTTAGAGTGAAATATTCTGTAAATATCAATGCAGTCCAACTGATCTAGTTTGTCTTGTATGGACTCTATGTCCTTGTTAATTTTTCGTCTAGAAGATCTATCCAGTGGTGTCAGTGGCATGTTAAAGTCACCCACTATGATCGTGTTGCTATTGATCTCTCTCTTGAAGTCCTCCAGAAGTTTTTTTAATATATTTTGGTGCTCCTTTGTTTGGTGCATATATGTTTACAGGGTTATATGCCCTTGTTGGATTGATCCTTTTAATATTATGTAGTGACCTTCTCTGTCTCTTATTATGACCCTTGTTTTGAAGTCTATCTTGTCAGATATAAGTATTGCTACACCAGCTTTTTTTTTTTTTTTCATTTCCATTTGCTTGGAAATTTTTTTTCCATCCCTTCACTTTCATCCTCTGTGAGTCTTTTGTTGTAAGGTGGATCTCTTGTAGACAGCACATACAGGGGTTATGTTTTTTATCCAATCAGCTACCCTGTGTCTTTTGATTGGAGCATTTTAGCCATTTACATTTAAGGTAATTGTTAATAGATAGTTATTAGCTGCCATTTTAATTTTATGCCTGTTTTCCTCTCTCTCTGTGTGTTTCTTCTTCTTCTTACAACAGTCCCTTCAGCATTTCTTGCAGTGCTGGTTTGGTGGTGGTAAATTCCTTCAGCTTTTTTTTTTTTTTTTCCATGAAGCTCTTTATTTCTCCTTCTATTTTGAATGATAGCCTTGCTGGATAGAGTCATCTTGGATTCAGACCCTTGCCTTGCATTACTTTGTACACTTCATGCCACTCCCTTCTGGCCCGCATCGTTTCTATTGAGAAATCAGCTGACAGTCTAATGGGAGCTCCCTTATAGGTAACTTTCTGTCTCTCTCTCTTGCTTCCTTTAATATTCTTTCTTTGTCTTTAATGTTTGCCATTTTTATTATGATGTGTCTAGCTGTGGGTTTTCTGCGGTTCATCTTGCTTGGGACTCTCTGTGTTTCCTGGACTTGTGTGACGTTTTCCTTCACCAGTTTAAGGAAGTTTTCTGTCAATATTTCTTCAAACAGGTTCTCTATTCCTTTCTCTGATTCTTCTTCTTCCAGTATCCCTATAACGCAAATGTTGTTATGTTTTGTATTGTCCCACAGCTCCCTTAAATTTTCCTCCTACTTTTTGAACTTTTTTTCCATTTGCTGCTCTATTTGGGTGTTTTTGTCTACCTTGTCTTCTAAGTCACTGATTCGGTCTTCAGTTTCTTCTAATCTACTATTGAACCCTTCTAAGGTGTTTTTCATGACAGCTATGTCATTCTTTATTTCCTCTTGATTTTTATGCATAGCTTCTACTCTTTTTTTAAGCTGAAGTAGTTCCCAGTGAGCTCTTCATAATTCTTATTAAGTTGCTTGTAGTTCTCACTAAATTGTTTGAACACCCTTAAAATCATTGCTTTGAATTCTTTATCTGACAAGTTGCTGTCTTCCATTTCCTGTAGTTCCTTTTCTGGTGATTCCTCTTTTTCTTTCCTTTGGGTGTTGTTTCTTTGTCTCCCCATTTTAGCCATCTGGTAGCTCTAGACCCAGTGAGGGATGTTTGGATGTGTAGGCAGCTCACTGTATATCAAATAAGGCTACTGTGCCTTCCAGACTGTTTTGTTGCATGTTGCCTCTTGCCTGCTATGGATCCTAGAGGATTGACTACTAAAGGCTGGTGTTGGTGTGTCCTGGTATGTGCTGCAGCTGGATCACTTGGGCCCCTCTGGAGCTGTGTTCCCAGCTGGTTGCAGGCGCCACCTGTAGCTGTATAGCTCAGGCCCTGTTGGAGCCGTGCTCCCTGCCTGTACTGTGGGAAGCTGTGTTGCACAGGCCTCACTGGAGTCCTGGCTCCCCACTGATCTTGTGGGCAGCTGGGTTGTACAGGCCCTGTTGGAGCCCCTGCTTCCTGCTGATCCCATGGGGACCTGGATTGCACAGTCACTTTGGAGACCTGACTCCATGCCTATCTTGTGGGCCGCTGGGTCTCGCAGGCCTCTCTGGTGCCCCAGCACCCTGCAGGTCCCCCGGGCGGCTGGATCACACAGGTCCTTCTTGAGCCCTGGCTTCCCACAGCTCTTGTGGGCCACTGAGTCGCACAGGCCTCTATGGGGCCCCAGGTCCTGCCGCTGGTGGCTGGGGAGTGCTGTTGCCCCATGGGGCTCAGCTCCTGCTCAGCCTTTGCTGTAGTTTTTGGGCATGGGTCTCTGCTGCTGATCTGTGCTTCTGTTGCCTGGGGATGGATGTCTGCTCCCCAGCCTCTATTGCTGGGGATATATGTCGACTCTGATCAGGCTGCTACTGTGGGGGATGGTGCTGGGCTCCCAGCCATTTGCGGCTTCTGCAACCGGCACCTTGGCAGCTCCACTGCTATGCACTGGTCTGTGTTGACACAGGGTGTCCACTGGTCCAATGGTGCCAGTTGCACTGGTGGGCTCAGGTTGCTGGGCCCTAGTTGCTCCCACTGCCTCCTCCCAGGGAAGACCCGAGATCTTCCAAGATGTTGGGACCTTCCTGCCACGCAGGGAGAAGCACCCTGAAGGGCCGCTTACCAAGTTAGCTGGCTGCTCCCCATCCACAGCACAGAGACCTTCTGCTCTGTGTCTCTGCACTGCACGAGTTTGGTCGTCCACCTTCACGTCCACTCACACTCTGTCACATACTAGCTCACTCTCTCATACACTCACCCTCCCTCTGGTCCTGCCCACCGCCATCTTCCCAGTCTCCCATATGCTTTTGAGTTTGGTCATGTCCCACGTGACCTGCCTTGGCCAATGGGTATAAGCAAACATGATGCAAATGCAGGCTTGATACATTCTTACACGTTTGGACTTGTCTTCTTTGAATAGCCCTCAGAAGATCATTGCTGTGCTCTACAAAAGGCCAGGTTGATGTCTGAGAGGGTTTGAGAGTCCACATTTAGAAAAGCTCTCGAGGATGAGAGGCCAGTTTCAACATTCCTACCCAGCCAAGCTCCCAGCAGAATGTAGTCACATGAGTGACCTCAGTTATAGGACATGGAGCACATGGTGGCCCCAGCTGAGCCTTTTCAACCCAGAAAACTGTGAAAAATAATACATCATTGTTGGTTTACACCAAGTTTTGTAGTGATTTGTGATGCTACAAGTAATAACTAAAACATTTCTCCTTCCATTCTGCAGCAGCAAAACAGGAAATTGTAAGACATTAGTTTTTACATTTGAGGATTGAGCGCATGGTTGTAGGTGTTCTGAAGGTATCTGAGTCAGTAATTGAAATCTGCATTTCTAATTGTGGACTGGATGGTAAGATCCTTTGAGGAAGGGTCTCCTCTTTACATTATATAATGAAAAGAGGACTTACTTATTTTCAACTTCTAGGATTCTACTCTGGGAAACAGCCAGGAAGAGATGTTCCATTGTCTCTCATGACTCAGTTCATCCCTTCCTCCCTGACTTTTTCTGCTGAACAGCACCCATCCTTTATTTCCCTTAATGGTCAATCTTTTCATCCATTTCATATTTCTCTTGCACTAAAATATGTTCTGGTGATTTCCTCAGCTTGCTCTTACAGATCCATTTTCTTCCCCTCTCTATCCTTCTCTGTGCCCTGAGGCTGCCCTCTATGGTTTTGCATCAGCTGGGCTCGCTGGACCTCTGACTTCTGTTTTGGTTGGGCCAATGTGAGGCACTGACAGGAAGTCAGAGGATGAAGAAAAAAGATCAGAAAATATATCCTACCCCTACCCTACCTCCCTGGAAAGTCAGTTTATCAACTCCACAGCCATTGGTCAGGTAGCTCCTTTCCCCACAGCCATAACTCTCTCTGGGTTCCAGGAACAGCACCCTCCCCTTGCCCCTTTAACATTAAGGTGATAATGGCTTCCTACTTTCCTTAGTCCCTGAGGTATGTCATCAACCTTGTTGGTTCCCTTAACCCTATCCACAATTCTATAAAATACTCCTTTTTTTCTTCAATCACCCCTGGAATGTGCCATCTGTTTCTTATGGGACCCTGACTGATAAAGACATTAACAAACAAAATATTTTTATTTTAAAACAAATTTTAAATTTCTTATTAATTAGTGACATGCATAACTGTTAATACTGTCTCACCTACATAAAGCCAAGAACCCTCATACTGAGTTGGTGTCATTACTGCCAAAAGCAAATTTGTATGGCAAGATAGAAGGAACAAAATGACCACTTTGTGTTTTAAGGGGAAAAGAGGATGTGCCCATCCCTGAGATGGAGTTCCCAGGATTTGGAAGAAGAGTGGTATTTGTAGTTATGTTGGAGGTAAATGCCTGAACCGCACCTGGCTGGGGGATTGTGCTCTTCTGATGAGCCACAGTGGCCTTAGGTCAGCAAGATTATACTTTAAAGAAACCAGCAACAACAGGCAGATGGAGGGAACTAGGGCCCTCAGGGGGCTTTCAGGAGTCGAGGAGGGATGATAGCCATGCTGCAGCAGAGTGACTGACACCAGGAGTGGCTTTCAAGTGTTCAAGAGCACAGAGTCTTAAGAGACTGGTGGGGTGTGGAGGAGGGTTGACACAAATGAAGGATGCTGGAGCCCTTGCCAATCTAGCTCTTAAGTCATTTTAAATTTAATTGGGAGAAAGTTAATGCAATGGGACTGAATCCCTCAAGGTTGTGGAGTGGATTTTGGAAAACTGCTTTATAATGACTATTTTTCCAATTATGTAGATGTTTATGGTGATATCTAAAAATCTCTTTCATTTGAAATAAGATTCTATAAATACATAAACAATCATCAAAAATCTCTTCTGCAAGTCATAAGCCAATCTAGAATAAGAGGGTATATATTGTAAAGGTCAGATATCAGTGATCTAATCAGGTCCAGCCATGGGTGGTTAATGGAAAAAAGACAAGTTCAATTCCTGGAAGCTGTTTTTTGCTATGACTTTCATGTGTAACGCAGGGAGTTGCATCATAGAGAATTTGAAAGGATGCTGTTAAACATTGAGACAGGAAGGAAGAAATGAAGGAAGGAAGGAAGGAAGGAAGGAAGGAAGGAAAGAAGGAAGGAAGGAAGCTATTGATAACATACAAAATTTTTGCATAAAGAAGCGACACAGTATATCTCTCTGAAAACTTAGCCATGTCCTTCTCATGTGCATCATAGCAAAATAATATGGGCTTGAATTTTTGGTATGATGACCCTACTCCCATTGTTCCCCTCATGCCAAAATCACTTATGTAAAAGTCTTAAATTATGAAATATTATTTATTTTCATACTATAAATTACAACTTCCAAACTAGACACTGGAAATGACACTTTAAATGTACAGAGATATTGCTATAGACCAGACACTGCACATACACTATCTCCCCAAATCCTTGCGGCAATTCTAGGCAATAGATATTATTGTCTTTATTTTACAAATATGGAAACTGAAGCATAAAGAGGATCAGTGAAATGCTCATGCTTCAGGACCAGAAAACAGTGATGCTGGAATTTGAGCCCCAAATTCATGCTTTTTAAACTACTCTACACTGTCTTCGAAATTAGAAATGGGAAAAAAGATTTTTTGGGGGGAGTGAGGAATCAGGTAATTGGCATTCTTATAAAGTTGGCTTATGAATACATTTAAATATTTTATTTTTTTTAAATCCTACTATTTTTAATGATATTAACACCAACTCTGTATTTGTTTTAGTTGCGGCTTGTTGACTACAGACAAACAATTTAAGTAGGCATAAAAACGGTAGATTTGGGGGAGGCAGTCTTGTCTCAGCAAGTGAGCTGGGCAATTTAACCACCTCTGTCTGTTTCACCTTCTCATTCCTTGATGGGCTCTTAGAAAGGGACAGCTTTGCTTCATTTCAATTAGTTTTCAGAAGTGATTTTAGTGCCTGTGCATCAAGGCATTAACATCTAAATCTGCAGAAATAAAATGGTTCAGATATTCATGCAATTATCCAAAACATTTGGTATGAATTCCAGGACAAAAGTCTACTCTTCCTGCTTAAAAAAAAAGAGCATATGGATAAAGTTGAAGATGCTAATTTGCATTGAGTGTGAAAAATAAATAAACTTCCATCATGCAGCGAGTTGGACAGAAAATTTTCTTCTGCCATTCAGATAGATCCAGTCCTCTTCTAACCTACTCCATTCACCATGTCAATATAAGTTGATCTATCTTTGCTTCTTCTCTTTCCATGGACACACAGAGTGACACAATCCTTAGGGCACAAGGGAATTTGCCCAGTCTGCTCTGGGCATATAAATCTGTGCCAAATCAATAAAGAGAGAGAAAGAAAAGGGAGGTCAAATGACTGAGAACAACAAAGTAGCATACACTCAACCTAGTTGACCTCTAGTCTATTCTTTATTTTCTATAAGATCATAACCTATGACCTTTGCCATGGAAACTGGGTCTGCATGGCAAGATGCATTTTGAATGTATTATTAATCTATGATAATATTCTGAGCAGTTTGCTGGTATTTGTGCAGCAGGAATCTGCTTATGAAAGTGAAATATTGGTTTCTTCTGCATCACTTCAAGCAGATAGAAGCAAAGACTTAGTTATTCATGTAAACCAAATTACAGGTGTGAAAATGAAGCTGTGGGAGTGTAGGTGCATGTTAATGAGCATTAATGTCTGAGGAAAACAGTGTTAGTTTATTTTTTAACATATGTTTGACTTTAAAAGCTGTGAAGGTGGGAAAACTCACAGGATGCTAACATGTGTGAATGTGGCAAGATTTGCGGTCAAAAGAGACCAGGGTGATGAAATCATTGCAGTGGCATCCTACTGCTCATCTCAATTTTACTTTCAGCTCAAGAGCAACTGTCTGTGTTTGATGCAGAAGACCAGGAAAAATATGTTTGGTTCTAGGTGAGAAGGAGAATTAAAGCCATACCACAGACATATATTTGCTTTAGGATGGTCTCTGGAACCAGGGTCCATTGGTGTACTGGTATAAGTGTTCAGCAACCAGATCTCCAGGAAATAAAAACTCCTGATCTGTAACACTGTCAATTTCCTTAGTATAAATATTTCTACTGTAGTCAATTTCAGGCTACTCACCTGACCTCTTTCAATGCAGATTTAGGATGAAATGTAAAGTAGGCTCCAGGACACCAGAGCATAACTCTTCTCTTCTCCAACCCTAAATGCTCCACTTGAATGGAGCATTCCACTGAGTGATATGAAACTGACCAGATTCTGTTTCAGAAGTAAAATAACAGATCAATCCTCTGAGTTTTAGCTCACACTGGTTCGTCTACCTCAAATACTTTGCCCTGTCCATTTTTTACATCTAGTCATCCTTCAGGTCAGTGTAGAAGTCTTCCTTGGCTTCAAACACTAAAGTTAGGTGAGTTTCCCCTCCTACAACTCTGGGGTTCCTACCCAGATACCTTTCTGTTATCAGAATCTGTTTACTGCTCGGGAAGCTCCTTAAGAGTAGGACCTGATCCCCTTCACCATTATTTCCCTGGAGTCTAGCACAGTGCCTGGCAGAGAGTAGAGAACTTAACAAATACGGTTTATTGATTGAAGCAGAGAGAGAAGGAGGGAGAGAAAGAGTAAGGGATGGACATTCATTTATCATCCTCAAGCTCCTACTTCCTCTGAGAAACACAGCTAAACAGTTGAAGTAGTCACAAAACACTCTAATGGTTTAAAATGTGTTAATTGATTTTATCACTTTGATTACAAATCATTTATTTAGATATCCAGGATTTTCATGAAGGCTGTATAATTTGGCTTTGGACTGAGACTCCCTGGTTTGAACTCCATCCCTTCACTTAACAAGCTCTTTACGACCAGCTTTGTATTTTCAATGCCTTAACTTCCTCTTTTGCAAAATGGGGAGAATTGGAGCATGGAGCTCATAAAGTCTTTGCAAGAAAGGGTTAAACAATGTGTTCAGTACTTACTTGAATATTTGACTCATAATTATAGCTTAATAAACGTTAGCCAGTACTGATAAATTGTTCTCCATGTTTTCTGTCAGTTGATTCGTTTAACCAGAAAAAAGAATAGTCTTCCTCAAGCCATCCACACCTAACTCAAGAAGGCCAAGTACATATGAACAGCCAGTGATTTGTTTCTGACCTTTCCCATTGTCATTCCACCCCTGTGACTGTTCTGGTCAATAACTGCACTGACAAGCACCTGGCCAAAAGTGCTTGGCCATAGCCTCTTTTCTTGCCTTGTGGATTATGTACATTTTATTTCACTCCACCTTGGGTGATCTTGCTCCTCCTGTTTTTTCCTCTTTGCCTTATTTCTTTCTGTTACTTCATATGCTCTCTGTTTAGTCTCCCATCCTTGTCCTGCTTTTTCTCCTTCTCCCATTTGAGAGTTCCAAATGCCCCCGTCACACCAGTTATATATATCAACATGAGGGAGACAAAGTGAAATGAAACAAAATAGAAAATCATCATAATTAACCTCTAGAGGACTTTAAACAAATCTGGAAGGCCCCCCACGAGTTACCCTTTACCTTTTCAAATGTTTCCAAGCATGCTTTTATCCCAAAACCCAGTAATCTAAATCATTAAAAACAAAATGTGCTTTTTAATTTTTTTATCTTTATTGTTGTATTACAGAGTTCCTCCTCCTACCAATGACACCCTCCTCCCCCCTCCCATCCCCTCCTGCCTTCACCACACTGTTGTCTGTGACCATTGGTTATGCATACACGCATATAAGTTCTTTGGTTTATCTTTTCTTAAAAATTTTTCCTTAATAACTCATTTTGTACAAGTTTTGTTCCCAACTAAATGTACATTATTTATGCTAATAATATTCCAACTAAAAATTTTTCCTGCAAAATATATTCTAATATGATTCCAACTATAATGTACATTATTATTATTGTTGTTTCTTTTGGATGGATGCAGACTAACCTGGGAACTGAATACCCCAATAACATTGCTTCTATGGGAGAAAACCTGTTTGTAAATTAGAACTCTTTGTCTATGCTGTCAGTAAAGTCATTTAAATCATGGGCTTCTTTTGTCACTGGGATGTCTTTTAGCCCCAGGGAAGCCTGGGCAAGAAGAGATTACCCCAAGCACCACATACACACCAAAAAATACACACTCAAGGCACCAACCTTTCAAGGGGCATGTGCTTTTCTATAAGGAAACAACCCTTTGCTTTTGTAAAATTGTCTGTTCAAAATGTGTGAAGAGTAAGCACAGCAGGATGTGTGTTTTGCTGAATATCACTATGTTGATCCTAAACACAAATCTTATCTGCTTTGCTCAAAAAAACATATTTCTGAGCTTTTGTAGAATTAGAAGACAATCAACATGGGGACTCCACAAAGGCTCACCGTGAACGCTGTTTAACTAAAGAGCTAGATTGTTGGAAAGGGACCTGCCCTTTAGAAGTCCAATCTGAGTTCAACTATTTCTTATTCAGTTTATAAAAACTCATAGTGAAAGAATAACCCCTTCATGACTTCAAATATATAGTTACTGTATAAATGATCTAAACACAGTTTTAAATTAAGACATATTGGTAGACTGTCAAGAAAGTCTTTATAAGGAGTAGAATCCTGGAGTGTCATTTCTAATGGCAGTTACCTGAAGAACGAACATTTCTTTAGATAAAAAGCCAGATGTGAAATGTCCTTGGTAGGTAGAGGAAATTTGATGTTATCTTGAAAATCCCCAGGTGATAGGCAGAGCCACTAAATGCATTCAGGCAGGTCATTCAGTGCACAAGGGTACTTGTTTGAGGGAATAACTAGAGGCTGAAATTCAGGCCACCATCTGCTGTTCCAAACAAGAACATGCAAAGCTGCCTCTTCCCAGAGAGGGCACCTTTGTGAAATTCACACAAAGATACTTTATAGACTAGCTAAGGCCACTGGTGGCCGACTTCTTGATGGCACCAGCCACATGAAAACAGAAGCCAAAATATAAAAAGTCAGACAAGAGCGTGACAATTTGGACTTCCATACACAAAGCCCAAAACAGCACATGAAAGGAATATGGGCTAAAATCCCTGGAAACAAGCTGCCTAAACCAGGGTCAAAAAAGCTATTTTGTGAACCTCGTACCACTATCTGTGTTTACTTCCTTTTGTTTTTCCTTAGAACGGTATAAAATTTTTACAGAAGTTCTAGTCTGCCTTGACACTATTTAGTGGAACCATGGGAAAGGTTTGTTTGAAGTTTGGGTCATACTAATAGAAAGTCATATACCCCCAGGGCCTTGAACCATGGTAATGGAAGAAATTAGAACTGCCTATCCTCATCCCCTCCACCCCCTCCCAAGGGGCCTTACAGATTTCAGCCTATTTGGGAGCCCTTTAGTTTGATTTTCTTTATATTTAATGGAAGTTAGTAGAATTTCTTTATGTCTTTTGTCAGGGGGATGCTGTGGGTCCTCCCGCCATCCCCATAGTTAATTTCTTTTGTGGGGAACAAAGGAAATTGTCCAGAAAGAGTGACAGAAACTACTTGCTGCTTTTTTTGGAGAATGTTCAAGGAATTCCATAATACTGTAACTTTTATCTCAGCCTCTGACAAGGAGACTCAGGAGCTCAATCTAGCAACCATCTGAGTAGGAAGCATCTGTTTGAGTGTTTTTTCCTCTTAAAATGTTATCTTGAAAATCCCCAGGTAATAGGCAGAGCCACTAAATGCAAAAAATTGTGAAAAAAAATGCCCTTTTGAGGACTCTTGAGGCTTCCAACCTGGCCTTAAATCATCACACAGTTGGGAAGCAAATGAATAGAATCAACTGTTGATCCCTTCAGCCCTTAGAATTAGAACTTGACTTTTTTTTTTCTTTTCTTCCCATTGGAACTTGATAGCTCTGTGTTATCTTAGGATGGCACCTGAAAATGTTTGGGAATTTCAGGGATGAAGCTGGGTTGCCTATCTTATCAAATTATCTACTATGGCCCATGTACAAATTCCCTGGACTCAGTAGAAACTGCCCTTAATTCTCAGTACATTGTTCTCAGGCCAGAGAAAGAACAATGCCTTGGACTGTACTGGACACACACTTAATGTGCACTGTGGCCTAAGGAAACCTGAAAGCTTTTAGTACTACCACTTTCTATTTATTTTTTATTTTATTTTTGAAATTAAGAAATTTTTAAATTATAATGAAATGCACATAACATAAAATTTACCATCTTAACCATTTTTAAGTGTACAGTTAAGTGGAATTAGGTACATTCTCATTGCTGTGCAACCATCACGATCATTCATCTCCAGAGCTCTTTTTGTCTTCCGAAACTGAAACTCTATACCCGTTAAACAACAACTTTCCATTTCTCTCTCCCCCAAGCCCCTGAAAAACAGCATTGCTTTCTGTCTATGAGTATGAGCAGGTACTTCATATAAGTGAAATTATACAGTGCTTGTCCTTTTGTATCTGGCTTATTTCAATCTGCATAATGTCCTCAAGTTGCATTCATAACATGGGATATGTCAAAATTTAATTCCTTTCTACAGCTGAATAATATTCCATTGTATGGATATACCACATTTTATTCCTCACCCAAGGATGCGTTCTAATTGATTGTAGAGAGAGAGGAAGGGAGAGAGAGAGAAACACTGATGTGAGAGAGAAACATGGATCAGTTGCCTCCCATACATGCCCAAACCAGGGATTGAACTTGCAGACTAGGCTTGTGCCCTGACAGGAAATAGAATCCACAGTCTTTTGGTGTATAGGACAATGCCCCAACCAACTGAGCCACCTGGCCAAGGCTGTACCAAATTTTGTTTATCCATTCATCTGTAGATAGACACATAGGTTGCTTCCATCTTTTGGCTATTTTGAATAATGCAGTGAATAATGTTGCTATAAACATGGGTGAACAAATATCTCTTCAAGACCCTGCTTTCAATTATTTTGGATATATACCAAGACATGGGATTGCTGGATCATATGGTAATTCTATTTTTAATTATTTGAGGAACCATACTATTTTCCATAGTGGTTACACAACACCACTTTCCATTGAGACTCATGCATCCTCTGGGTACCTTTTAGGAGTTTCCACTCATAATGATGGAAATGACCATCTTGGTCATTTGCAAATCTTTCCCTCTCCCTCATCCTTTATCAAAAGCAGGACACCTAATCAGAATGACACCTGTCATTGATTAGCTTCAATGACAGTTTTATTTCTTGAATTGAGAAAATAATGATATATATATCAACCCATGTTCTCTTTTCTTAGGGATATTTTGACCAAGACTATTCACTGAAGTCCTTGGCCTTTATATGGTTTTGCACTTAAAATGGTTACTTTCATCTCAGGCACAAAAAACTTCTCTCCCAAGTAACTATGATGGTTATCATTTTATGATAGTGGAGAAAATGAGAAGCAGAACGTTTAAATAACTTACCCAGGATGACTCAGGGATGCAGTGGCTGAGCCAAGAAGAAAAGCCAAGAGTGTGTGGTCCAGGCACTGCTGGTTAATAGCAAGGGGTGAGCAAGGCATCCATGGAGCTTATGTCTATCACTGGCTATTGTGAAACAAATTTAGTAAAAGTTTAGGAGTAAGATAAGAAACAATTCCTAGGATAAATGACTGTCCCATGGGACAGGATTTTAGAAAACTGTCTTTGTGGAAAGAAATCAGACTCTCCCGCCCCCAAATACCCACACTAATTCTTCCGGTCTCTTCTGGTGCTCAGATTATATGTGAGACCCTTTCTGTACAACATCCTTATATTTGAGTATGGTATTTTCCAGATATGTAACAAGAAAAAAATATGCACCCAACTACATTAACATTTGCTTATTTTCTGTGACATGATGGTTATTTTGTATAATTTACAGTGATGCAGAGGAGAAAACACACTCCTTTCTCATGGAAACACTGCATAAACAGAGTTGTTAATCTTCCAAATGAACATATCGTTCTTTCTATTGTATGTCTCTGGAAAATGTTCAACCCAATTAGGGTCATGTGGGCTCTGTAAAAGTTTCAAACCAGTTAGACCTTGTCCTTTCAGCAGCCATGCAGAAGTTGGAGATTGAGGAAAACAAATGGGCTCATCCAGATTTTTCCTGTTGTATATTCCCTTTATATGCAAACAAGAGAATGTTTAGGTGATTAATTCTGATAAGGGTATTGGGCCACATGAGTCTTTTTCTGGTATATAAATCACCCATAAAGAAGTTCTCCAATGAGAGAACTTTCTGTCTTTTAAGAGATTTTAGGAAAACATTTTCTAACCACAGGAGAAGCCTTAACAGAGCCAGTCTTAGGGCACTGAGGATACTGGCCTGGAGCCCTTCATGCTAGGGTGATTCAAGGGGTGTGAGAGGGGGGCAGAAGGAGATGGCTCTGTCAGCAGGTGCTAAAAATAGTTGGAAACATAAGCAATTATGCCATTTCCCCATGACTCATCCCCAAGGCCAGGTGGGTGGTACTATCCCTTCTCCCATGGCACATCCCTTCCAACTACAGGACTTTTTGTGGTTTTAACATACTTCAAGGATGTCTGATTTATTTCAACCTCATTTTAAGTTAATAAAAACGTTATGTTTGTAAGATAGGGAAAGAAGAAAGGAAGGAGTGTATACTTTGTCCCAGGGTTTAAACACCCTGCCCTTGAGTCACCTTTATTTTTTAGGTTACATTTTATCATGTGTTACAAAGCACACCCTAAAAGCCTATCCAAAGGGCTTCAAACTTACTCTCTGTGAAAATTTTGCACTGGTTGTTACCAGACTGACCACTGAGTAGTAAATCTGGAGTAGTAAATTGGTTAAATTAGAATGCCTTATTCTACAAAAGCCTTTAACAAAAGGTACTGCTACATGAATGATATTGGCCTTGTCGTAAGTCCAGAATTTGTCACAATCCTGCAATGCATTAATTGCTTCCCAGCTTGGGGTAAACCAAGCTTTCCGTATTTATTACCTATTTTTTATCAAAACCAAATTAACAAAGTAAATGCATTTAGTGCAACATACAGGATAAGACATCCAGGATTATAAAGCCTGAGCAAATTTTGATATGTCAGTAAATGTATCTAAGTCTCTTCTTTTTCCTTCTTGTTTTAAAGAAGTTCTCCAACTTTGTGGTGATTGCATTTGATTTATTCTCACCAAGCTCAAAGAGAAAAGCATCCATTTTCTCCAAATTACTGTTATACTTTTTCCCCTCCCAAAGCATTTTTACATCTTTGGCTTCACAAAATCCTTGGAACTCTAAGTAGGACAAGAATTAGTACTGACTCAGCTCGGCAGGAAGCTGAGGGTGTTATCCCAGGTGCTCCATACAGCACTTGTATAAAGCAGGAATTGGACTCTCCCTGGAATAAGAAAGACCCAGACTAGCCCACAGGATCTCCATGCCAGGGCTTCCCAGCTCATGCTTAAAGGTCATTTTCCCTTCTCAGCAAGTCTGTTCTCCTCATTGGCCCAGGCTATCCAGTGAGAGCCAGGATAACTTGCATTGAGCCAGCCAAAATCACTTTCCAAGAAAAAAAAGTCACATGAAAGATAGCTTCAACAACTGGGATGCTTTCTCCCTCCCTTGATTTCATTAGGACACCAAGAAGCTATTAGTGACCTGAGTTGTCCCCAAATGGGAATCAAAATAACTAATTTGTCAGGGAAGAGAGCCTGACTGGGGTCAACAGGCTCCTTATATTTTGGGCCCTTAGTGCTCTGTGTTTCTTTGTTTTTGGTGCCAATTAGTTCATCGTCATATGTATGTCATGTACAGAACACACTCATAAATCTAACTGGAAACCAGAATGTGGCATGACTATTTGATTATGGGAAGAATCTATGTGATTTATAAGGTATTATGACCCAATGAGCCGTATTGTACTTTCTTCTCTGCTGCCTGGTTTAACTGTGTTGGCAATCAAGTCAGTCTCTCTGCCTCACAATCACAGGAGTCACGGCCTTCTTCTAGTAGAAACATGGGCCAGGGAGGGAAGGGTGAAGAGCAGTAAGAAGAATTGCTCTTTAATTGTTACTTATTTGAATATTAAATTATTCCTCATGAAAACAGCTAGATTCAGCAGTCTGTGGCTCGAGCCACATTTTTCTGTTAATGTGATCAGGAGCCCAGCTTTGTAAGAATTCTGAGAGAATCCACACTTGAGTAAATGTCCTGGGAAATCTTGTGAATCAAAAGCAAGCTACCATTTCCAAAAAGCCTCACAATGCAGCTACTTTAAGGGAATTTGGTCCAGAGAGCACATCAAATAAATTATGATTCTTTTGAGAATACTTTCATGTACATTATCGAGCACTCAATAGCATTTTGGTGGAGGCTACTGATTTCCTTTGCTGAGGGTTTGGGAGCAGAAATCAACTTTGCTTCCATTTGTATGGCCAGCATGGGTTAACCCAAAGTGAGATAAACATCTCTTCATACAACAGGTACAAAGTGGCCAATTATCAAAGCGACCCACCCAGAATCACTAATTTCAAAGGAAGTTTAGCACATTGATCTGTGCTTCTTCCCTCTCTGCAGAGGGCCCAACCCCAGGGCATGCTGGAAACTCTTACTATTAGGGAAGACTCAAGCCAAGAAGGGTTGGAGTAGGAGGGGGCACCCTCTAGGGCCAGCAAATGTGCCTTTCTCTACAAGGAGGGTATGTCAGAGCAAATCTCTAAATCTAAATGGGCATAACAAATTCAAGTCTGGCCAAATGTGGGGCAGGGAGATGATGAGGCTTCCAAGCTGCAGGGTTAATGGATCTATTTGAATAGACACCAACAAGCCTGAAAGATGGGACCAGGCTTTTGGGGAAGGGCGTTAGAAAAACCTACTCTAGACTGTAAGCTCCATGAAAGCAGAGATCCTACTTGTTTCATTTATATACTCCCTTGTGCTGGGGCCAGAGCCAGGCATACATTAGGGGCTCCACAACAATGTGCGGAATGAACAAGATGATTGGGGCTCCCCAACTGGCAAAGCTAGAGCACTAATGGGTATAATAATAGTTGTCTCCATCTCAAAAGGTAGTTGTGAATAGGCAGGATGATAGTTTAGTTAATGCATGTCCAGGGCTTAACATAGTGCATGGCACATAATGATTCTCCCTGGAATGTCTTCTAACAGAACAAGAAGCTATATTGAGTCCTTCAAATTATTGATGAGAGGACTCCCCATCAAGATAAACCTCCATTGATTCTTGGACTTAGTGGTGCCCAGCCCACAGATGGGTGCAGGATAAGACTGGCAGGGACCAACAGACACATTCAGGCCTGAGTCAAGTCCTAACTTGGGCCTTCTTCCTCATATCTCTGTAGTCAAGTAGTTGAGCTGACACTTTCTAGTCAGAGTCAGGTTTAAATCCCTGTTCTGCTACTATGTTCTTTGTGACCCCAAGCAAGTTACAAAATTTTCTGAGCATTTGATCCCTCTTCTGTGAAATGAGGATGATAATAGTATTTACTGAACAGTTGTGAGGGTTAAATGAGAAAATGTTAAATTTTCAACGCAGGGCCTGGCCCACAGGAAGCACTCAGTAATGGCAGCTATAGTTAGTACTTTTATTAGTCAGAAATAGCATGATCTAGTGTCTTACTCTTTTTATTGTTCTCATGTTTATGTCCCTGAGATAGTGATTTACACAGAATGAGTATTAATAATTGCATATGGCTAACTCTTCTCCTTTCTTTACCCCTTCTGCTGAGCTGACAGTCAGTTGAAGAGCTAAGCTCTACTTCAAGCTGAAGGTCCAGCTGGCTCAAGGGAGCTCTAAGTATGTTTCACCTTCTTCCTGGAACCACTGGCTAGTCAAAGAATGTTCTCCTCATGGTAGTACGTGAAAAATATGAGTACAAGCCCAACCATATGGACACATTTCAAACCCTTGCTTGAGTCACATTTGCAAACAGCTCATTGGTGAAGCATCTCACATAGGTCACATGGCCAAGTCTAAAATCAAAGTGTGGGGAAACACACTTTGTAGGAAGAACCACAGACTCACATGACAAAGGCATAGCTACAGAAAAGGGTGAAGAATCAAGACCAATACTCAGAAAGCCTTTCTTCATGATGCCCCAAGATACTAAATTCTACTTCTAGATATTAAATCCCAATTCATAATCTCTTGGATATTCCTCCACATCAGCATTCATCATATCAACATTTATATGTCTTTTTCCTGGGATCCCTACAAGACAAGGAGTTTTTCAAAGGGAAAATTGCTGTCTTATTATTTTCTCTATCCCCAACACCTACCACAGTGCCTGGCACACATTAAGTCTCTCATGAATGTTTGTTTTCATTGATGAATACATGTTTGTTCTCGTGAATGAATAGATGTTCATTATGCTTATTTTATCATCCTGTATCAGTCTCTGGGAAATCAAAGCTTTTGTTGACTGGGGCTTTGGAAATTAGTGATGAGCCCACTCAGTATCATTAGGGTCCCATGCCTGAGACAGCACCCTCTTTCATAAATGACTCATAGACCTTTTCATTGGCTGCTTCATCTTTCCTCCAAAGCTCCACTTCACCTTTTTACCCATGTTCAGGCCCACTCTTAAGGGAAGGTCACTGTTTTGTTTCACTCCTAAAGAAGGGAAGTATTTTCCTCTCAAGTAATCATAGCTTTCAGCCAGCCAAGGTGGTTTAATCACAACTTTTTATGTCTTCAGGAGTCACCTTTGTCTACCATCAAATTCTAGTCTATCAAGAAGTTCAAAGCAAATTTTGGGGGACATGTCCAGAGAGCATTTGTGCAATGACCAACAAATATCTCAGATCCACTTATATTTCAGCTCTGTCCCTGTTCAGAATGAGTTTCCAGTAAAAACCCCTAACACCCCACATACAATCCAAAGAGAGATTTATGCAGCCTTTGTTTCTTTTTGTCTTGACCCTTAATCCCAGTATTTCAGGAGGACATAAGGCTGTCATGGAACTAGAACTGAAGTCTTGCACTGAAAACCTACATTTCTGAAGGTGAATAGCAGATTAGGCCCCTTGTATGATTACATTTGATATGTGTTGCAAACAGATCAACCAAGGGAGTCAAGAGTTATTGGCTTGATTATTAAAATAACATTAGAGTGCTCAGTTTACTTTTTATTCTTCATTGGATTTCATAATAGTAAACAGTTCTATGTTCTGTCACAGATTATTTGCTTTTCTAAACACACTTTTTACAGTAAATTAAAAAGCATTTACTGAACAGGACACTTTCAGAATTTCCAATGGGAGTACTTTTGCCCAAACGGGAACTAGTGTTGTCAAAATTGTCTTCGTGAATTGCGCTTGAGGTCAAATTAAAAACAGTCTTTGGAGTTCAATTATATAATCACAGAAATCACATAGGCCTTGAAGGAAAAGTAGCTCTTTTACTTCTGGAAAAACAGTGAAACATACTTCTTAAGGTTGAACTAGAATGGGAACTATGAAATAAATATTTTTTTTCTCTTATTCCAGGCTGGATTTAACTAAAAAATGGACAAATTTTACAATAAAATTGTTTCTAACACTTTTTATTTGTCTAGCTAAGTGCTGTGGGGGAGAGAAAAGAATTAAAAAACATGATGACTACTCTTTAGAATCCACAAGTCACATATGGGAAGCTACCAGAAAGAATACCAGACTGTACAGTGTGTTCTAGTTCAGAGCTTCATAAACTTTAATGTGCATATAAATCATACCTAATTCAGGAGTTCTGGGGTGGAGCCTGAGATTCTGCATTTCTAACAAGCTCCTAGGTGATACTAATGCAGCTAGTCTGTGGCCTACACTTTGAGTAGCAAAGTTTTAGTTGTAGAACATACTGGAATCTTGTGTATGAACATAAAGGTGAGGGACATAATGAAGGTGAAAGTGGTGAAACATTCTTCACAGAGGAAGTATCCAGATCTGGAATAATCTGTATCTAGCAGAGCCAAAGTTCCACCAAAGATTCTTACTTATAAAGACCCTGTGAGGAGCTTGAATGAATACTAGAGTGAATTATAAACATGATGCCCCTTAACTCAAGTTTGCTCATGCAAATAAATCCTCACTAAATTGGTGAAATGTAAAATTGATTCAGCCCCCAACTAAGAAGACAGGATCTAAATATGATATATTAGACTTTAGATATTAAAAATGTTATATAAAAATACATATATCTTATCTATTAGATAAATAGATCTTAGCCAATATATTTATTGAATATTTTATGACACAAACATGCAAGTTCAACCTCCATAGGTCTTACTACATACCTAAGACTACTTAAAATCAAATGAATTTCTGAACCTGAATAATGCTTAGTGGGGATTACCTGCCAGGAAAGGGTGATAGACTTAATAACCTGCATTTAAAATTTCATAATATGCTTCTAAAATTGTTATGTGACTTGGGAAATTATAAAAGAAAACCAAAGAGAGAACAGAAACTACTTAAAAAATATAAAGGTTTTATTGACTTTTTTTCAGAACATTGACTCTGTTCAGCTCTTGGAAGGGAACTAGAAAGTAAATCTGTTTCTTTATATTATTTTATTAATTAAAAAATAGCTTTTCCCTCCATCACACATAAAAAAGCATTGAGTAAACATTTCAAGAATATCAATGCAAAATAGCACAAAATTGTTATCCTGTTGTCCCCATCAACTGTCTCTAAGGAAGTGTTTAGATTGGTTGAAGGGAAGAGAATTTTAGACAGGAAGAGAGTTCAGGCAATGGTAGTAGTACTGTTTGCTTGGAGCTGGGAAGGGGTTATGGAAAGTAAGATTGCCAAGGCAGGTTGACGCCAGATGGTAAGGAACCAGCTGTATGACTAGCAAAGAGTCTGGACACTCTTCTTTAGGTAAGCACATTTTTTACCTAGAGATGAAATAAAATATGAAAAGGGCCATATTAAAGTACTTGGTTGTTGGCACTTGGCAATGCTTGCTATGGGCCATTCACCCATTTAATAGCTCCTCAGGGAGTTCTAAGGGTTGTTTGGTAGGGAGGGGTGTCCAAATTCAAGGTAAATGCAATAGCAGACTACTAAGAGAAACAGGCTAATCCCCACAACCTTGGGACCAGACTCAAATCAGAGACTTTGTGAGCCCAAAAGACTTAGAGAGTAACTTGTCCTCAGAGGGGTAAAATGCCCAGCATGTCCCTGAAAATCTGGGAGGGGGGCATCCATATTTTCCTCATTAACTTATTCATGACATAAAGTACTATGTCTTGCTGAGGATGATGGAAAATATTTCACTGAAGTCTTAAGCTGGAATAAAAGTTAAGAGCTTTTTTTTTTTTTCTCCTTCTTTATGACCCTAGGCCAAAGAAAAAGTTTGTCACTGAATATTTAAGAGAGGGGTAAGCTAGAAGATCAGACACAGCCAAATCCCTCTGACTCATTACTGAGCAGCAGGAGCAGCATCCTCAATTAATAGGCAATTTAATTTACCCAACCCCCAGGGTTGGAGGTGGTAGGGTCAGTGGAAACGGGGGAGGAGTGAGGTGGAAATTAGAATGTTCAAAGTTATAAATTTACCCAAATGAATGAGATAGCAGGTGTCCCCTCTGAGTGCAGCCAGGTCTACATGTCCATCAGTCACTTCTGAGTTCCAATAGGTCACTAGTTTGACCCTGCTGTCTATATAGCTAAAATGAGTAATGCATTATCAATGTGAGAAGCCTCAGATAATAAAACCAAAGGGGAATAAATCAGCCAAGGATGTCAATATGTGAAAGAAGCAGAGATTTAAAGCTGAGACTCCACTAGGCTGGGTAATGCTCTTCTCATTCTGAAGATGCCAGTTTTTTTCCTTCCTTGGTCGGAATGGCTGCAGTGCTGCCCAATACAAACACCAGCCCTGAACTAAATTTTCTCCTCCTGGTGAGGGAGGGCTGTTGGTGATGAATAATAGCATCCCCATGGAGATGACTTTGATCATTGTGGTTTTTAACACGTTTTCTCTCTGCTTCACTCTTACATGCACATTCATTATTTTCTTCATTTATTCTTTCATTCAGCTATAATTGTTTACACAGCTGGTATGTGCCAAGTGCTGAAAAGAAGCATGGGGGAATACAATACTGACCAAGACTGAGGCCTGTCCCGAATAAGCTTTCAGTAGAGAGAGCCCAGGGATAGTCTGAAAGTGTTGGGTTCTAGACTGTTCCAGAATAGCCCATGCAAGAATCCACTCTAGACCACATGGTGGTATAAGTTCTCCTTAGAGAAAACTGAATTTCTATTCTGGCTTGGACTGCACAAGATGTCCCTGACTTCTTAATGGTATGAGAAGGGAAGAAGTTTGGTAAAAATTTGCCTAGAACTTTCTTCTCCTGATCATCCTGTATGAGGGATAGAATGTATGTCTCTCTATGTGGATTTCCAGAGTCAAACCTGGGTCGACATATTTGAGGTTTCACTTTCTGTTCTGACCAAGCTTGAACATTATACATCTCCAATCCCAGTTTAATACTGACTCTCAAAACTGCCCTGTCCCATATTGGCAGCTCCGTAAAAAGTGAACAATGGCTCCTCCAAAGTGGATATTACGATTGCTAAGGGTGGTGGACTGATTTTCATACCTGAAATATAAAAATACTACACTTACTACAACATTCTTGAATAAGGACGAATCTCCCAAGAAAACTGTTCTAGTTTCATCTTAATGTGACAAGATAATTCTTGCCCTGGCTGGTTTGGCTCAGCGGTTAGAGCATTGGCCCACGGACCAGAGAGACCCGAGTTCAGTTCCCGCTAAGAGCACGTACCTCAGTTGCAGTTTGTCCCCGGCCGTGGTTGGGGTCATGTAAGTGGCAACCACTCGATGTGTCTCTTTCACATTGATGCTTCTCTCTCTCTCTTCCTCCCTCTCTCCCTCCCGCTCTATCTGAAGATAAAAATGCAGAAATGTCCTCGGGTGAGGATAAAAAAAAAAAAAAGATAATTCTTGAGGTATTAACTAATTCATATTCTCTCTCTCTCAATGTATTTTTTCCATTTTCTGTTTCAAGCTGATTACAAGACTCTGGGATTCCTCACCTCAGAGAAAACTGGCAAAGGGAAAGCTGAAGCTGATTATTTGGAGTGCCACTGAGGCCATAGAAAAAGAGAAGGAGTGCCTTAAGGCAGTGACCTTGAAGGAGAGGGAACCAGGGAAACCCAGAATGGGCTTCGTTTTGTGGCTTCATAAAATAGAGGAAAGATCTGCAGATCTGCACCCTAGGGAGTGGGCCAAACAAACCTCAGAGGAGAAAGACTGTGAGATGCCCCTAGGAAGGCTTCCACTGACAACAGGGACTCCCATTCTAGGGCAGATTGCTATGTCCAAGCAAGTCTTGGGAGTGGGGGTAGTATATGGGCTAGGAAGAAGGGCTTCTCAACAGTAACAAGTGTACAGTTAACCTAAAGACCTAAAAATATGTAAATATGTGTGTGTGTGTGTGTGTGTGTGTGTGTGTGTGTGTTTTCTCACTTGTAAACCACGGAACCTATGCATTGTCCTAGGAGTGGGGGTAGCTTCTAAAGGTTTGAATTTCCTATCAATACAGCCTGATAGGATCATAGTAGAAACTAAACTGATTTAAGTAAAAATAAGAATTGTAACATTTCTACAGTCCTGAGGATATGTACTGATTCATACAGTCTATTCTACCCAGATCCTTCTCTCTTTAGCTGTTTTGGCTAGGGGGGAGATGTCAGTCCTGGCACACAGACCTGTATTAGCATGAAGACTGTTCCTATGAGGTAGATAGAAATCCTTACCTGAATAAAAGCTTTTCTGGAGTAGAACACTCCAGGATGTGCAGGTATATTCTATGCTCCTACTTGTATATTGTATTCTCTCTCTCTCTCTCTCTCTCTCTCTCTCTCTCTCTCTCTCTCTCTCTTTCTCTCTCTCTCTCTCTCTCTCTCCCTCTCTCTCTCCCTCTCTCTCTCTCTTCCTCCTTTCCTTCCCCTCCATTTTCCTCCTTTCCTCCTTCCCTCCCTTTTCCCCTCCCTCTCTTCCTGCCTTTGGCTTCAGGATTTGTATACTATACTCTCTGTTGTTACTTTGCAAATACAAACAAAGGATGATCAAATCTGTCTGGACTAAGGTGGAAATATCTCCAAGGATCGAAGTGCAAAAGAGTGTGTATAGAATAATTATTTTTGTGTAAATAAAAGCAAAAATGTGGATAGATAGATAGACTTATTACTTTCTTGATATATGCCTAAATAATTTGGAGGATTGGAAGAGAGACAAAAATGTACTAACAGTAGTTCCCTTTATGGAAAGACTGAAGGTGCAAGGAGAGAAATGTTCACCTTTAATTGTGTTCATTTCTGTACTGTTTGAATTTTCTAACCATGTACATGCTTTATTTTTTACAACTACTGAGATGATATAAAAAGTGAGATTTATAAAAAGTTTTTTTTTACTTTCTTCTCTAAACATCTTTGTGTACAAACAACTAATAATTATGAGTTACCACAAAAAATAACATTGCACTATGCTTGTCAATTAATTCTAACATTGTGATTTCACCCCTAAAGGCCAGAAGAATTCTGAGGTGATACTGAAGATACTCTCAATGTCATGACTGACTCTGGCAGGGTGCCAGGTTCTAGCTTGCTCTGGTAAAGAAGTATATGTAACAGGTATAGAAGGGACACTGTTGATTACATCTGCTTCCCCTATCCCCCAATCTTCAAATGCCCTGTGAGGAATCTGGAAACTGTTATGCAGACTCAACTTTCATTTGGGCATAAAGCTGACATTGCCAATAACATTTTTCAATTATAAAGCAAAGCAACAATATTAACTTGGAAGCCAGATCAATGTTATAATTGGTGTTTTATTATAAATTGAGGTGAAATTTTGGTGGTGTTTGACAAGGAACACAAGAATGTTCAAATCCTGTTTATGATAAATGCCCTGGCTCCCACAAGGACTCCTCAGCCCCGGGAGCAGTACTTGCTGGTAAGAGGAATGTAGAAAGCCTGGTAGCTGAAGCTTCAAGCCCATACTCCCAAGGCAGAGGCTCTTGTAAGAGGAGCGCCATAACAGAATTGAGCAAAGATATATATGTCCTGGTGCCTCAGGAAACCCCTCAGTTCCAGCTAAATGGGGATAGTTGTTGTTCACCCTACCAGTGGGTGTCCTCATAGAATTCTCAACCTGTAAGAGACCTTGGCAACTAATTCAATTTTCTGTACCTACCTGAAATTTAAATAACATGTTATTATTGGCTTCAATTTGCTTTATATATAAAAGGTGTGTGTGTGTGTGTGTGTGTGTGTGTGAGAGAGAGAGAGAGAGAGAAAGAGAGAGAGAGAGAGAGAGAGAAAGAGATTTAAAATGGGGAAGAAAAATTGCTTTGCTCATCCAACAGTGATTTATTTAATGCTTACAGCATTCTAGGAACCATGCTCAATAGAGGTTTGGTGCTATCTTCAAAAAGAAATCATTAGAATTTCCATATATTTAATTTTTAAAAAGTAGGCAATTAAATAGGCTTTGATGATATTTAGTGTGCTGGTTGAATTGGCATCCTCTCAGAGATTGCATGAGACACACAGTAGGCATGTTACTCTGAGGGAAGGGAGTAAGCTTCAATGGGGACAGAAAGATTAGTGGTTTCCAGTGGCTGGGGATACTGTAGAGTGGGAGTGGGATACAGTGTAGACTATTTAATGGAAACAAAGTTTCTTTGAGGAGTGATGGAAATATTCTGGAAGTAGATAGTGGTAATGGTGGTACAACATTGTGAATATGCTGGAAATCACTGAATTGTACACTTTAAAATTATTAAAATAATAAATTTTATGTTATGTAAATTTTATCTCAGTTAAAAGAAGATTTTAAAAATACAATGGGATTACCCGGCCGGTATGGCTCACTGGTTGAGTGTCGACCCATGCACCAAGTGGTCCCTGGTTTGATTCCCGGTCAGGGCACAAGCCCAGGTTGTGGGCCAAATCCCCAGTGTGGGGCATGCAGGAAGCGGCCAATTGATGTTCTCTCTCATTGATGTTTCTAGTTCTCTCTCCCTCTCCCTTCCTCTCTCTCTAAAATCAATAAAGAAAAAAATATTTAATAAATAAATAAAATGAAATAAAATACAATAAAATAAAATGGGATGGCCAAGGCATCCTCACTTGTTGACTTACCCCCTGTGCATTGTGAGAGATTGAAGTTTGGATACTCGCTTACGTGGATTTATGGATTATATTATCTGAAATATCAGAATCTGCATAAAACTTCCTGATAAGTTAGGCAAGAATCATGAAAATCACTTACACCATACAGGAAAGATCTTGTGGGAAAGAAATTTTTATTTTATTAAAAAAACTTTTTTTTTTTCAATCTTCACTCAGGGATATTTTTCCATTGATTTTTAGACAGAGTAGAAGGGAGGGAGGGAGAGAGAGAGCAAGGGGGGGGGGAGAGAGAAACATCAATGTGGGAGAAACACATTGATTGGTTGCCTCCCACACAACCACAACCAGGGCCAGGAATTTAACCTGCAACCCTTGAGTCTGTGGTCAAACACTCTAACCCCTGAGTCAAACTGGCCAGGGCTTATTTTATTTTTTAAAATATGTTTTTATTGATTTTTAGAGAGGGAGAAAGAGAGAAACATCATTGATCGGCTGCCTTCCATATGAATCCTGACTAGGGACCAAACCCGGCCAAACTTGGGCATGTGACCTGATCAGGAATTAAATCAGCAACCTTCCAGTGCACGGGACAAACCCAATCAAATGAGCCACACAGGCCAGGGCATGAAATTTTAAAAAATAGTTAACAATGATTTTTACATTTTTTTTTACTTTAAATAAGGGTTCCAAATTGCTAACTTTTACGAGGATGACAAGTAATCCTAACTTTTGTTATTGGGCAGAAACTTTTTGTAAAAACACACAATCTAACCCTTTGAAATTAAAAATTTGATATTTTTTAAATGAGTGAGAAATTAAATACTATTTAAAATGAATCTATGCTATGGAAAGAGCATAAAGGTTTGAAAAATTTTTTCATTATTTTAAATCTGTTACAGAAAACAATGTGCATGGGTAACACATAAAAAACATTCATGTGTGTACATTTATAAAAAACAGGAAAAAAATTTTTAATCCTGTTTACATATCGTCCAAATGAAGATATCTTCCAAATGTTACATGTTCTACTTATTTTATTGGAACAACTTGACATTAAAAGATAGAAATTCACTACTCAATTTTCAACAAAAAACTTTGCATAATTGGTATATGGCTTGAAAATAGATTGTTGTCAATGCAGCCAATATTCTACTTCTTCCTTTTGGATTTACATATCTTTGTCAGTGTCTTTTCAAGCCATTAAAGATTTTTTTTTTTTTTTTTACTGTTTTGACCATTTTATTTATATATTTTTTGTTTTGTTTTTTATTAATTTATTTTTGTTACAGATGTTTCTCTTTTTCCCCCATTGACACCCTCCTCCCCATAACCCCAAACCCATCTCCAGCTTTGTTGTCCCTATCCATCAATTATGCATACATGCGTATAAGTTCTGTGGTTTATCTCTTCCCTCCCCCCACACTGCCTCTTCTGAGGGTTGTCAGTCTGTACCCTACTTCCACATCTCTGACTGATATGTTTATTATACTCCACAAATAAGTGAGATCATGTGATATTTGTCTTTCTCTGCTTGGCTTGTTTCGCTTAGGATAATACTCTCAAGGTCCCTCCATGTCGTCTCAAAGGATAAAAGATCTTTCTTTCTTACAGCTGCATAGTACTCCATTGTGTACATACCACAGCTTTTTTATCCATTCATCCACTGATGGACACTTGGGCTGTTTCTAGATCTTAGCTATTGTAAATAGTGCTGCTATAAAAATGGGGGTACATGTATCCTTTCTGATTGGTGTTTCAGGCTTCTTAGGGTATATTCCTAGGAGTGGAATTACTGGGTCAAATGGCAATTCAATTTTTAATTTTTTGAGGTAACACCATAGTGTTTTCCACAGTGGCTGCACCAGTCTGCATTCCCACCAGCAGTGTACTAGAGTCCCCTTATCTCCACACCCTCACCAACACTTGTTGTTTGATGATTTGTTGATGGTGGCCATTCTGACAGGTGTGGGGTGATATCTCATAGTTGTTTTAATTTGCATCTCTCTGATGATTAGTGATGTTGAGCATTTCTTCATATGTCTCTTAGCCATTTGTATGTCCTGTTTGGAGAGGTGTCTATTTAGTTCCTCTGCCCATTTTTTAATTAGGTTCTTTGTCTTCCTTTTGTTGAGTTGTATGAGTACTCTATATTTTGGAGATTAACCCCTTATCTGATGTATCATTGGCAATTATGCTCTCCCATACAGTGGGTTTCCTCTCCATTTTGATGGCTGTTTCTTCTGCTGTGCAGAAGCTTTTGAGTTTGATGTAGTCCCATGTGTTCATTTTTTCCTTTGTTTCTGTTGCCTTAGGTGATGTATCAGTGAAGATTCTGCTGTGTATGACGTCCAAAATTTTGTTGCTTACATTTTCTTCTAGGATTTTTATGGATTCACGAGTCACATTTAAGTCTTTTATCCATTTTGAGTTTACTCTTGTGTATGGTGTAAGTTGATGGTCTAGTTTCATTTTTTTTGCATGTAGCTGTCCAATTTTCCCAACACCATTTATTAAAGAGACTGTCTTTACTCCACTGTATGCTCTTGCCTCCTTTGTCAATATTAATTGAGCATAATGTCTTGGGTCGGTGTCTGGGTTCTCTGTTCTGTTCCACTGGTCTATATGCCTGTTTTTGTGCCAGTACCAGGCTGTTTTGATTACAGTAGCTTTGTAGTATAACCTGGTATCCGGTATTGAGATCCCACCTACTTTGTCCTTCTTTTTCAAGATTGCTGTGGCTATTCGGGGTCTTTTTTGGTTCCATATGAACTTTTGAAGTATTTGTTCTAGTTCTGTGAAATATGTCACTGGTATTTTGATGGGGATTGCATTGAATCTATAGATTGCTTTGGTTAATATGGACATTTTAATGATGTTAATTCTTCCAATCCATGAACAAGGTATATGCTTCCACTTTTATATTTTTTCCTCTATTTCTTTTTTCAATGTCCTGTAGTTTTCTGCAAATAGGTCCTTTACTTCTTTGGTTAATTTTATTCCTAGGTATCTTAATTTTTTTGCTGTGATGGTAAATGGGATTGTTTTTTTAGTTTCTTTTTCTGTGAGTTCATCATTGGTGTATAAGAATGCCATCAATTTCTTGACATTAATTTTGTATCCTGCTACTTTGCCAAATTCATTCATTAAGTCTAGTAGATATTTGATGAAGTCTTTAGGGTTTTCTATGTATAATATCATGTCACCTGCGAATAATGACAGTTTCACTTGCTCCTTTCCAATTTGGATTCCTTTAATTTTTTCTTCATGTCTGATTGCTGTGGCTAAGACTTCCAGTACTATGTTAAATAAGAGTGGCAAAAGTGGGCATCCCTTTGTTGTTCCTGTTCTTAAGGGAAATGTTTTTAGTTTTTGCCCATTGAGTATGATGTTGGCTGTAGGTCTTTCATATATGGCCTTTATTATATCAATATATGATCCCTCTATTCCTAAATTGCTGAGCGTTTTTATCAGAAATGGGTGCTGGATTTTGTCAAATGCTTTTTCAGCATCCATTGATATGATCATGTGGTTTATGTCTTTCATTTTGTTTATGTAATGTATCACATTTATTGATTTGCGAATATTGAACCAGCCTTGCATCCCTGGGATGAATCCCACTTGGTCATGGTGAAAAATTTTTTATGTATTGCTGGATCCGATTTGCTAGTATTTTGTTTAGGATTTTGGCATCTACGTTCATCAGGGGTATTGGCCTGTAGTTTTCTTTCTTTGTAGTGTCTTTTTCTGGTTTTGGAATTAGAATTATGCTGGTCTCATAACACGAGTTTGGAAGTCGTTCTTCTTGAATTTTTTGGAATAGTTTGAGGAAAATAGGTGTTAGTTCTTCGTTGAATGTTTGGTAAAACTCCCTCGTGAAGCTGTTTGGGCCTGGGCTTTTGTTTGCTGGGACATTCTTGATTACATCTTCAATTTCCTTAGTTGTTATTGGTCTGTTCAAGTTTTCTTTCTCATCCCGGTCCAGTTTTGGGAGACTATGTGTTTCTAGAAATTCGTCCATTTCACTTAGATTGTCGAATTTGTTGTCATATAAATGTTCATAGTATTTGTTAACGATCCTTTGTATTTCTGTGGTGTCATTTGTTACTTCTCTTTCATTTCTGATTTTGTGTATTTGGGTTCTCTCTGTTTCTTGGTGAGTCTAGCTAAGGGTCCATCAATCTTGTTTATCTTCTCAAAAAACCAGCTCTTTGTTTCATTGATCCTTTGAATTGTTTCTGGTCTCTATGTCATTTATTTCTGCTCTGATCTTTACTATTTCCTTTCTTCTACTTGCTCTGGGGTTTTCTTTTTGTTTGCTTTCTAGTTTTTTTTTAGTTGTGAGGTTAGATAGTCAATTAGAAATTTTTGTTGTTTCTTGAGGTTGGCCTGGAGTGCTATGAACTTCCTTCTCAGAACTACTTTCGCTGCATCCTATAGATTTTGTGTTGTGTGTTCATTTTCATTGGTTTCTAGGAAGTTTTTAATTTCTTCCTTTATCTCCTCGGTAACTCATTCATTGTTTAATAACATGCTATTTATCCTCCATGTCTTCAAATGTCTTTGCATGTTCTTGTTGCAATTGATTTCTAGTTTCATGCCATTGTGATCTGAGAAGATGCTTGATATGATTTCAATCTTCTTGAACTTGTAGAGACTTTGTTTGTGTCCTAACATGTGGTCTATCTTTGAGAATGTCCCATGTGCGCTTGAGAAGAATGTGAATTCTGTAATTTTGGGGTGTAATTCTTTGTAAATATCTATTAAATCCATTTGATCTAATGCTTCATTTAGAGTCTCTGTTTCTTTGTCAATTTTTTGTCTAGAGGATCTATCCAGTGATGTCAGTGGGGTGTTGAAGTCCCCTGCTATGATTGTGTTGCTGTCGATTTCTCCTTTCAAGTCCTCCAGAAGATTTTTAATATATTTTGGTGCTCCTATATTGGGTACATATATGTTTACCAAGGTTATATCTTCCTATTTGATAGATCCTTTCAATATTATGTAGTGGCCTTCTTTGTCTCTAGTTATGGCCTTAATTTTGAAATCTAATTTATCACATATGAGTATTGCTACCGCAGCTTTTTTTTTTTTCTTTCCGTTTGCTTGGAAGATTTTTTTCCATCCCTTCACTTTTAACCTATGTGAGTCTTTTGTTGTGAGGTGGGTCTCTTGTAAACATCATAAAATGGTTCATGCTTTCTTATCCCGTCAGCTAGTCTGTGTCTTTTTATCGGAGCATTCAATCCATTTACATTTAAGGTGATTATTGATATGTACTTATTTATTGCCATTTTTCTTCAGTGTGGTTCTATTTTCCTTCCTATTTCTTCTCCTAATTACTACAGTCCTTTTGACATTTCTTGCAGTGCTGGTTTGGTGCTAATGTATTCCCTTAGCCTTTTTTTGTCTGGGAAGCTCTTAATTTGACCTTCTATTTTGAATGATAGCCTTGCTGGGTAGAGTAGTCTTGGATTCAGATCCTTGTTTTTCATGACCTTGATTACTTCATGCCATTCCCTTCTGGCCTGTAGTGTTTCTGTTCAGAAGTCAGCTGATAGCCTTATGGGGGTACCTTTGTAGGTAACCTGTTGCTTATCTCTTGCTGCCTTTAAGATTCTCTCTTTGTCTTTAATTTTTAGCATTTTAATTAGTATGTGTCTTGGTGTGGTCCTGTTTGGGTTCTTCTTACTTGGGGTTCTCTGTGCTTCTTGAACTTGAATGCCCTCTTTCTTCACCAAATTAGGGAAGTTTTATGTCACTATTTCTTCAAGTATATTCTTTAACCCTTGGTCATTTTCTTCTTCTTCGGGGACTCCTATGATGTCAATATTATTACATTTCCAGTTGTCCCACAGTTTTCGTAAGCTGTCTTCCTATTTTTTCATTTGTTTTTCCTTTTAGTTTTCTAATCGGTCAATTTTTTCTACCCTGTCTTCTAATTTACTGATCCGGTCCTCAGCTTCCTCTACTCTGCTGTTTAGTCCTTTCAATGCATTCTTCATTTCTGCTATGTCCTTCTTCATTTCTTCTTGGTGCTTCTTCATTTCCAGTTGGTTGATTTTCAATGTTTGTATGTCTTTGCTCATGGTGTTGAGGTCCTTACTCATGCTGTTGAGCTTTCTCAAGATCATGGCTCTGAATTCTAGCTCTGTTAACTTGCTTAACTCCATTTCATTTATCTCATCTTCAGTAGAGGTCTCTTGTTCTTTCATTTGGGATCTGTTTCTTTGTTTCACCATTTTGGCTATCTCAACGGGTTTTGGAGCCTGCCAAATTTTCCCTTTGGATGTTGGTGTTCTGTTGTTTGTGGCTCCCTCTACTGGGTTTGGATGAGCATGGGAGGAGCCACTGTCAAGTCTTACTTTCCTGGGTAGATTTGCAAGCCCAGAAAAGGTTAAGTTATCTTCTAGCTTTTTGCCTGGAGGCTATTAGTCATGGTTACTTGAAGAGCCTTGGGTTCTCAGTTGAATGAAAACCTCCTTCAGGTGTTCAGCTTGAGAGGATATCCCGAGTCTGGGGCAGATGCTGGTTGTTAATGAGCCTCAAATTGCATTTCAATGGCCCACCTGGATGTGGCTGAATCTCCGAGGGAGAGGCTGCTGTCTCTCTCCAGAGCCCTGGGAAAGAGTAAGATGGCCACTGTCCTGCATGGCCGTAACTCAGCAAAAGCTCTGAACGCCCTCCAAATCCCGAGTGTCCCCACACAGTTCCAGTCCAGTCTTCCCTCCCTCTGCCAGAGCCCAAGGTGAGTGGCTGTGGCTATTTTAGTGCTCTATCCAGGCCCTGTGTGCTGTGGAGCCAGCTTGGGCTTTAACCCCTAGGGTGGTGCTCACAGCTAAGACCGCTGCTGTCTGTGGGCTCCCAGTCCCCCTCTCACACCTCCGCAATCCTACCAGGATCGATTCAGTGTCCCTGGTTGTATGGTCCTCGCAAGCTGCTTTTCTGTTGCTTTTTCCCAACAATTTGTCTTTATTTTAGTTGTAATTCCAGTTTGACCCTTGGAGATGGTCTGTGTAGCTTCCATTCACTCCGCCGCCATTTTGGAATCCCTGCCGTTAAAGTTTTATCAAAATAAGCAAAACTTACAACCAGACATTGAAATCACATTTTTACAAACAGTTAAACTGTGATTTCCAAAAATTACAAAGTACATTCAATCACATTGTTCTCACTTAAAAAGTAAAAGAGTTTCTGTTACTTTACTTAATAACGGTAAAACATATATTTTTTACCAAGTGAGATTTATTCCAGGTATGCAAGTCTGAATCAACACTAAAAAATCAATTATTGTAGTAGGACTGAGCCAGCCAAGTACATAGAGAGGACACACCTGAGCCAGTGGGAGCACATACAGAACCAGCTCTTGGAGATTCCAAAATGGTGGCAGAGTGAATGGAAGCTACACAGACCATCTCCCAGGACCAAACTGGAATTACAACTAAAATAAAGACAAATAATCAGGAAAAAACAACAGAAAAGCAGTTGGAGAGAACCCATAGAACCAGGCACAGAAACAGGACACTAAATTGAGCCTGGTAGAAACTGTGGAGGCATGAGAGGGTGGGCTGGGAGAACACTGACAGCAGCACTTTTAGATATGAGCACCTCCCTCAAGATTATAATCCCAAGCTGGCTCCATAGTGCAGAGGGCTGGGACAGAGCACTAAATTAGCTACAGCCACTCACCATGTGCTCTGATGGAGGGAGGGTGGACTGGACTGGAACTTTGTGGGGACTTGAGAGCTTGGAAAGGTGGGAGGGCATTGGGAGTTTTTGGCTGGATCACTCACAGGACAATAGCGATTTTACACAAAGAGCCCCTTCCCAGAGCCATGGGGAGAAGCAACAGCCTCTCCCTCAGGAATTTAACACCACCAGGCCAGGCCAGAGAAATGCAAATTGAGGCTCATTAACAGACAGGGAGCATCTGCCGCAACCACTGGAAATCCTCTTACTTTGAACAGCTGAGGGATTTTTTCATTAAGTTCAGGGCTACAACTCAAAGCTCACCAAGTAACTGAGACTAATAGCCACCAGGCAAAAAGCTAGAGGGTAACTGAACCTTTCCTGGGCTTGAAAATCTACCCAGAAAAGTAAGACTTGACAGTGGATCCTCCCACACTCATCCAAACCCAGTCGAGGCAGCCACAACCAGCGGAACACCAATACCCACAGGGAAAATTTGGCAGAATACAAAACCCACTGAGACAGCCAAAATGATAAAACAAAGAAACAAATCCCAAGTAAAAGAACAAGATAATTCGACAGAAGATGAAATAAATGAAGGGAATTGAACAAGATATCAGAGAGAGAGTTCAGAGTAATAATCATGAGGAAGCTCAACAGCATGAGTAAAGATATAGAAGCATTGAAATTCAACTAATTGGAAATAAAGAATGACACAGCAGAAATAAAGAACACATTGGAAGGAATAACCAGCAGAGCAGAGGAAGCTGAGGACTGGATCAGTGAATTAGAAAACAGGGTAGAAAAAAATCACCCAATCAGAAAACCAAAAAGAAAAAACAATTAAAAAACAGGAAGATAGCTTAAGAGAACTGTGGGACAACTTGAAACATAACAACATCTGCATCATAGGCGTTCCAGAGGAAGAAGAAAATGAGCATGGGTTAGAGAATATATTTGAAGAAATAGTGACAGAAAACTCCCTAACTTGGTGAAGGAAAAAGGCCTTCAAGTTCAAGAAGCACAGAGAACCCTAAGTAAGAAGAACACAGCAGGCAAAAACCAAGACACATAATAATTAAAATGCCAAAAATTAAAGACAAAGAGAGAATCTTAAAGGTAGCAAGAGATAAGCAGCAGGTTACCTACAAAGGAACCCCCATCAGGCTATCAGCTGACTTCTCAATAGAAACACTACAGACCAGAAGGGAATGGCATGAAATAATCAAGGTCATGAAAAACAAGGATCTGAATCCAAGACTGTTCTATCCAGCAAGGCTATCATTCAAAATAGAAGGTGAAATAAAGAGCTTCCTAGACAAAAATAGGCTAAGGGAATATATTAACACAAAACCAGCACTGCAAGAAATGTTAAAAGGAGTGCTGTAATTAGTAGAAGAAATAGGAAGGAAAATATAACCACAATAAACAAAAATGGCAATATATATCAATCATAACCTTGAATGTAAATGGCTTGAATGCTCTGATCAAAAGACACAGAGTAGCTGATTGGACACGAAAACATCACGCATATATATGTTGTTCACAGGAGATTCACCTCAAACAAAAGACTCACATAAATTGAAAGTGAAGGGATGGAAAAAAATCTTCCAAGCAAACGGAAAGGAAAAAAAACAAAAACTGAGCTTCCTCATGATTATTACTCTGAACTCTCTCTGATATCTTGTTCAATTCCCTTCATTTATTTCATCTTCTGTCGAATTATCTTGTTCTTCAATACTCATATCCAATAAAATAGACTTCTAAAATGAAGGCCATAACTAGAGACAAAGAAGGCCACTACATAATATTGAAAGGACCTATCCAACAGGAAGATATAACCTTGCTAAACATATATGTACCCAATATAGGAGCACCAAAATATATTTAAAAACTTCTGGAGGACTTGAAAGGAGAAATCAACAGCAATACAGTTATAGCAGGAGACTTCAACACGTCACTGACATTACTGGATAGATCCTCTAGAAAAAAATTAACAGTGAAACAGAGACCATGATGATGCAGTAGATCAAGTAGATTTAATAGGTATCTACAGAGTATTACACCCCAAAACTGCAGAATTCACATTCTTCTCAAGTGCACATGGGACATTCTCAAAGATATACCACATGTAAGGACACATCCTATGTCTCTACAAGTTCAGGAAGACTGAAATCATATCAAACCTCTTCTCAGATCACAATGGCATGAAGCTAGAAATCGATTACAACAAAAACATGCAAAGACATTTAAACACATGGAGGCTAACTAGCATGTTCTTAAACAGTGAATGGGTTATCAAGGAGATCAAGAAAGAAATTAAAAACTTCCCGGAAACCAATTAAAATGAACATGCAACAACACACAATCTATGGGACGCAGTGAAAGCAGTCCTGAGAGGGAAGTTCATAGCACTACAGGCCTACCTCAAAAACAAGAAAAATTTCTAATTGACTATCTAACCTCACAACTAAAAGAACTAGAAAGCAAACCAAAATAAAAACCCAGAGCAAGTAGAAGGAAATAAATAGTAAAGATTAGAGCAGAAATAAATGACATAGAGACAAAAAAAAATTCAAAATATCAATGAAACAAAGAGCTGGTTCTTTAAAAAGATAAACAACATTGGTGGACCCTTAGCTAGACTCACCAAGAAACAAAGAGAGAGGACCCAAATAAATAAAATCAGAAACAAAAGAGAAGAAGAACCAACTGACACCACAGAAATGTAAAGGATCATTAACAAATACTATGAACAATTATACCCCCAAAATTGGACAATCTAAGCAAAATGGACAAATTTCTAGAAACACATAGTCTCCCAAAACTGAACCAGGAAGAGAGACAAAACTTGAACAGACCAATAACAACTAAGAAAATTGAAGATGTAATCAAAATCTCCCAGCAAACAAAAGCCCAGGCCCATAGGGCTTGATGGGGAAGTTTTACTGAACATTCAAAGAAGAACTATCACCATTCCCTTCAAATTATTCCAAAAAATTCAAGAAGGAAGACTTCCAAGCTCGTTTTATGAGACCTGCATAATTCTAATTCCAAAACCAGATAAAGACACTACAAAGAAAGGAAACTGCAGGCCAGTATCCCACTTCTAGGAATATATCCTAAGACGCCTGAAACACCAATCAGAAAGAATATATGTACCCCTATGTTCATAGCAACACTATTTACAATTGCTAAGATCTGGAAAGAGCCCAAGTGTCCCTCAATAGATGAGTGGATAAAAAAACTGATGTACATATAGACAATGGAACACTATGCAGCTCTATGAAAGAGAGAGCTCTTATCCTTTGAGACAACATGGAGTGACCTGGAGAGCCTTATGCTAAGTGAAATAAGCCAATCAGAGAAAAATAAATACCACAGGATCTCATTTATTTGTGGAATATAATGAGCAAAATAAGCTGATGAACAAAATAGACCCAGAGACACAGAAAGGAGTATGTTTCAGACTGACAAACCTCAGCGGAGGGGGGTAGGGAGAGGGGGGAGGTAAATCGAAGAACTCATATGCACCATGTATGCTTAACAATGGACATAGACAACAATTGGGGGGGGGCGGGATTGGAAGGAGGGTGTCTAGGGGGGAAAAATGAGAAACATCTGTAACAAAAATAAATTAATAAAAATTGCAAAAGAAAAAATAAATAAATTAAAGGCTTAATTGGAAAAAAATCAATTAATGCAATCCAGTACATCAATAGGTTAAAGAAAGATTAGATAATCATATCAACAGATGCAGAAAATCATTTGACAAAATTCAACACCCATGCATAATTTAAAACTCTCAGCAAACTAGGAATAGGGGGGAATTTTCTCAGCTCAATTTAAAAAATCTACCAAAGCCCAGCTGGTGTGGCTCACTGGTTGAGCAACGACTCATGCACCAAGAGGTCCCTGGTTTGATTCATGGTCAGGGCACATGCCCAGGTTGTGGGCCAGATCCCTAGTGCGGGGCATGCAGGAGGTGGCTGATCGATGTTCTCTCTCATCGATGTTTCTATTTCTCTTTCCTTCTCCCTTCCTCTTTCTCTAAAATCAATAAAGAAATAAAATTTTTAAATAAATAAATAAAAATCAGAAACCTACCAAAACCTACAGCTAACATCATGCTTACTGGTGAGAAACTTGACAATTTCCCATTAAGATCAGTAACCAAGACAAGGCTGTCCCTTTTCAGCACTCTTTTTCAACATTGTACTGAAAGTCCTAGTTAATGCAATAAGAAAAGAAAAAGAAGTAAAAGATAATCAGATTGGGGTGCAAGAAATAAAATTATCTTTGTTTGTAGATGACGACTGTCTGCATAGGAAATCTGAAAGAATCAACAACAAAATCCCTGGAACTAATAAGTGATTTTAGCAAGGTTGCAAGAAACAAGGTTAGTATACAAAAATCAATCACTTTCCTGAATGCCAGCACTGAACAAGTGGAATTTGAAATTAAAAACATAATACCACCTATATTAGTACAAAAAATGAAATACTTAGATATAAATCTAACAAAATATGTATAAAGTTTATATGAGGAAAACTACAAAACTCTTATGAAAGAAATCAATAAACTAAACAAAGAAGGATAGATATTCTATGTTCTTGGATAGGAAGAATCGATATTTTCTAGATGTTAGTTCTTCCCAGCTTTAGCTATAGATTCAACACATCCCTGCCAAAATCCCAGCAAATTGTGAAAATGTTGACAAATGATTCTAAAGTTTATATGGAGAGGCAAAAGACTTCAACACAATGTTAAAGGGGAAGAAAAAAGTTGGAGGACTGACACTACCCTTTTCGAAGACTTACTATAAAGCTACATTAATCAAGACCATTTGGTATTGGTGAAAGAACAAATAGATTAATAAAACAGAATATAGAACTCAAAAATAAACTCACACAAATATAATCAACTGATATTTGACAAAGGAATATAGGCAATAAAATGTAGGAAAAAAAATAGTATTTTCAACAAATGATGCTGGAACAACTGAAAATCCACATGCAAAAAGAATGAATCTAGACACAGACCCTTCATCCTTTACAAAAACTAACTAAAAATGGACCATAAACCTAAATGTAAAATGCAAAATTATAAAACTCCTAGAAGATAACACAGAGAAAATTTAGGTGACCTTGGGATTGGCAACAGCATTTTAGGTACAATACCAGAGGTACAATCTAAGAAAAGCTAGATTTTATTAAATGTAAAACCCACTTTGTGAAAGACAGTGTCAAGAGAATAAAAAGACAAGCCACAAACTGTGGGAAAATATTTGCAAAAGATATATCTGATAAAGGACTGTTATCCAAAATATACAAAGAACTCTTAAAACTCAATAATAATAATAATAATAATAATAATAATAATAATAAAAACCTGATTAAACATTGGCAAAATATCTGAACAGAAATTTTATGCAAACATGAATGAACATGCAAAAATGGCAAATATGCATACAAAAAGATGCTCAACATCCTATGTCATTAGGAAACTGAAAATTAAAATCACAGAGATAATATTACACACTTATTAGAATGGTGAAAGATATCTAAAACCCTAACAACACCACAACATAAAATGCTGGTGAGGATGTGGAACAATAGGAACTCTCTTCATTGTGGGTGGGAATGCATAATAGTACAGCCACTTTGGAACAGTCTGGCAGTCTCTTACAAAACTAAACATATTCTTACCATATGATGCAGCAATTGTGCTCCTTGGTATTCACCCAAAAGTGTTGAAAATGTATGTCCACACAAGAACTTGCACACAGATGTTTATAGGCAGCCTTATTCATAATTCCCAAACTTGTAAGCAACCAAGATGTTTAGCAGGTGAATGCATAAACTGTGGTATATCCAGACAATGGCATATTATTCAGTGCTAAAAAGAAATAAGCTATCAAGCTATCAAAATATGTGAATGAATCTTAAATGCATATTACTAAATGAAAGAAGCCGATCTGAATAGGCTATATACTGTATAATTCCAATTATATGACATTTTTGAAAGGACAAAACTGTGGAGACACAAGGAAAATCAGTGGTTTCCAGAGGTTGGGGAGAGGGAAGAATGAATTGGTGGAACATGGGGGATTTTGTGGGGAGGGGAGACAGTGAAACTAGTCTATAAAATAGTATAATGGTGGATACATAGTATTTTACATTTGTTGAAACCCATAGAATGTCCATCAACAAGAGTAAACCCTAAAGTAAACTATGAACTTTGGAGGATGTTGTGTTCATGTTGGTTCATTGATTGTAATAAATGTACCACTCTGATGAAGACTGTTGATTGGGGGAGACGGGGTTGTACTTGTGTGGGTTTGGGAGGCATATGAAAACTCTGAATTTTCTGCTTAATTTTGCTGTGGATCTAAAACTTTTCTAAAAAATAAACTCTTCTTTTGCACTGGCTGGTGTTGCTCAGTGGTTAGAGCGTCGTCCTGTGCACTGAAATGTCTTGGGTTTGATTCATAGTCAAGGGCACTTACCTGGGTTGCATGTTTGATCCCTGGCCCCAGTCAGGGTGTGAGCAGGAAGTAATCAATCAATGTGTCACTCTCACATTGATGTCTCTCTCTCTCTCTCTCTCTCTCTCTCTCTCTCTCTCTCTCCTTCCCTCCCCCTTCCTTCCCTCCCATTCTCTCTAAAAATCAATGGAGAAATTATCCTTAGGTTAGGATAAATAAATAAATAAAATCTTCTTTTAAAAATAAATGACCACAGAGAGTTTAAAGCAATAATCTCCCAATTTTTTTTATGTTCAGCTCATCAGTAAAATATTTAGAGTATGCATCCTTAATGAATGCACACTTGTGTTTATAAATGTTATGTGTTGAATATGCTACCACATCATGTACACTGACAAATAAATGGAAAATACAATTTTTTAAAAATAATTTTAAAAATATTGCTTATTTTTATGTTTCTTTCACAATTTCAGGATTTATTAGTGTATGTTTTTTAGTATATATAATGAAGTAATCATGAATATATTTTATAAATAAATAAATATGCACACATTAAGAGTGTACTTAGAATTTCTTTATTGAGAGGGGTCCAAGTGCCACCAGAAGCAGAGTTAAGACAAAAACCTTGGTTTAGGGATATCATCTGGTAGGTGATCCTGGAAGCAAGAACGAAGAAATAGGGAGCATGAGACAGGGAAGATGGAAAAGCTTATACACTGTTGAGCTCTGTGGGCAACTGAGATTCGGTCTTACTAGGGACCCTCTGAAGAAAAACCAAATACGCTTTTTGTTTGTTTGTTTGTTTGTTTGTTTGTTTTGTTTTGTTTTTTCTTAATCCTCACCCGAGGATATTTTTTCATTTTTGTTCAGATAGAGTGGGAGGGAGAGAGAGGAAGAGAAGAGAGAGAGAGAAACATCGACATGAGAGGCACACATTGACTGGTTGCCTCCCACACGACCCCAATCAGGGCCGGGAGCCAACCACAACTGAGGTACGTGCCCTTGACCGAAATCAAACCCACGACTCATTGGTCCACGGGCAGAGGCTCTAACTGCTGAGCCAAACCGGCCAGGGCCCAAATGTGCTTTTTAATTGGAATTGTTACTACAAAAGATGGAAACCTGGAAAATTTATCTGTGACTGCCATCTCCTATTGGTGAAGGGTCCCTTTCAACACACCTCAGTGTTAACTCTCCACAAACACATACATTCCAGACTCCCCTGGGTGGGCTAAGTTCCTGAAAACAGATAAAAGTGGCTGACATGTGGGGTGAGACTGTCAATGTGTGTGGAAACTGTCCACCACAAACAATGTAGTGTGATACACCAAAAGCATTTGCTACAAGGACTATGTTAAAACAGAAGTTGGGAGATCCTTAGTTTGTTAAAATGAAAGAAGGAAGCCCTCCCTCCCCTTAAAGCACATACATGTAAACATCAAGGACTATATGATCACACTAAGTATTATTTCTTGTTTACACATATTTTTCATTCCACTGTTCTGAGAGTGGCTTCAGAATGTTCTGACATCAAAATGAATTAGGTGAATATACTAGATCCTTTACTTACTGACTATGTGACTCTGAGAAAATTATTTCCTTTTTCTCAGCCTGTTTCACTATCTGTACACTAGAGATAACAATGCCTACTTCAACATTTAAAGTAAGGATTAAAATGAGATAATATGTGTGTAAAGTGCATGGCACAAAGGCACCAACAATAAATAAGATTTTGGTTTTCTTTTCATTCTTTCCTTCTCTTATACCTGGCACAACAGTCATATCACTTATTGGTTAAAAGTACAAATCTTAAAGCACAAAGACATAGGTTCAGAGCCAGGCTCTGCCAAGTACCAATTTCAGAAACTTGAGCAAGATCTTTCAAGTTTTGTTGAAATTCTTTCTAATGAAGTAATCTACCTTTTTGTCTAAGCACACATAGATTATTGAACATAATTTAAATACAGTGCCTATCACAGCAAGTCATACTTAACAACATTATATAGCTATTTCTTGATTTTTAATTTTCTCTTGAGATTTAGGATCTAATGTTGCCTTGGATTATCTTTTCTTATCATGGAAAACTTTACATGGATACAAAGCTAAAGAGAATAGTATAATGAGTTCCTATTACCCCACACTAACAATTATCACTTTTCTTTCTCCTATACCCCCACTCACTTCTCCTCTCCCATATTAATTTGCAACAAATCACATACATAAGATCTCTTATCTGTAAATATTTCAATATGCATCTCCAAATGATGATTCTTTAACAAAACATAAACACACTATTATCATACTTAAAAATTAATAATTTCTTAATATCATCAAACACCCAGTCAGTGCTCAAATTTATATTTATCTCATAAATACTTTTTTAACCATTTGTTGCTTTGAACTAGTATCTAAATAAAGTAAACACACTGTAATTGAATAATCTGTCCCTTGAAATTCTTTAATTCTGTAGGTGCACCCTCTGTCTTCTTTTCTTCTTTCAATTTGTGAGACACTGGATTGTTTATCCTGTAAACTCCACATTGTCTGAATTTTATTTTCAATTTATATTCATTTATTTTTGTTACAGATGTTTCTCCTTCCCCCGCACCAGACTCCCTCCTCCCGATCCCGCCCACCCCCCAGCATTGTTGTCTATGTCCATTGGTTACACATAACTGCTTATAAATTCTGTGGTTTATATCTTCCCTCCCTCCCCCATCCCCCTCTTCTGAGGTTTGTCAGTCTGTACCTTTCTTCTATGTCCCTGGTTCTATTTTGTTCATCAGCTGGTTTTGTTCATCATATTCCACAAATAAGTAAGATCATGTGATATTTGTCTTTCCCGATTGGCTTGTTTCGCTTAGCATAATATTCTCCAGGTCCCTCCATGTTGTCCCAAAGGATAAGAGATCTTTCTTTCTTATAGCTGCATAATATTCCATTGTGTATATGTACCACAGCTTTTTTATCCACTCATCTATTAATGGACCCTTGGGCTGTTTCCAGATCTTAGCTGTTGTAAATAGTGTTGCTATGAACAAAGGGGTACATATATTCTTTCTGATTGGTGTTTCAGGCTTCTTAGTATATATTCCTAGAAGTGGGATCACAGGATCAAATTTTTAATTTTTTGAGGAAACACCATATTGTTTTCCATAGTGGCTGCACCAGTCTGCACTGCCACCAGCAGTGTTCTAGAGTCCCCATTACTCCACAGCCTCGCCAGTACTTGTTGTTTGATGATTTGTTGATGACAGACATTCTGGCAGGTGTGAGGTGATGCCTCATAGTTGTTTTAATTTGCATCTCTTTGATGATTAGTGACATTGAGCATTTTTCATATGTCTCTTGGCCATTTGTATGTCCTTTTTGGAGAGGTGCTTATTTAGGTCCTCTGACCATTTTTTTATTGGGTTCTTTGTCTTCCTTTTGTTGAGTTGTATGAGTACTCTATATATTTTGGAAATTAACTCCTTATCTGTTGTTACTGCTGGCAATTATGCTCTCCCATATAGTGGGTTGCCTTTCCTTTTTTTTTTTTTTCCCCTCACCTGAGGACATTTTTGCATTTATCTTCAGATAGAGTGGAAGGGAGAGAGGGGTGAAGAGAGAGAGAGAAACATCGATGTGAGAGAGACACATCGACTGGCTGCCACCCACACAACCCCAACGGGGGCCGGGGACAAACTGCAACCGAGGTACGAGGTACGTCCCCTTAGCAGAAACTGAACCAGGGACTCTCTGGTCCGTGGGTCCACACTCCTAACCGCTGAGCCAAACCAGCCAGGGCTGCCTTTCCCTTTTGATGCTTATTTCTTTTGCTGTACAAAGGTTTTTTAGTTTGATGTAGTCCCATGTATTAATTTTTCCTTTCTTTCTCTTCCTTAAGCATTATATCAGTGAATATTCTGCTGCGTGTGGTGTCTGAAAATTTGTTGCCTACATTTTCTTTGAGGATTTTTATGGATTCACGAGTCACATTTAACTCTTTTATTCATTTAGAGTTTATTCTTGTGTATGGTGTAAGTTGGTGGTCTAGCTTCATTTTTTGCATGTAGCTCTCCAATTTTCCCAGCACCATTTATTAAAGAGGCTATCTTTACTCCACTGTATGCTCTTGCCACCTTTGTTAAATATTAATTGAGCATAATGTCTTGGGTCAATTTCTGGGTTCTCTGTTCTATTCCATTGATATATGTGCCTGTTCTTGTGCCAGTACCAGGCTATTTTGATTACAGTGGCTTTGTAGTATAACCTGATATCTGGTATTGTGATCCCTCCTACTTTGTTCTTCTTTTTCAAGATTGCTGTGGTTATTCAGCATCTTTTTTGGTTCAATATGAACTTTTGAAGTATTTGTTCTAGTTCTGTGAAATATGTCCTTGGTAATTTAATGGGGATTGCATTGAATCTATAGATTGCTTTGGGTAGTATGGACATTTTAATGATGCTGATTCTTTCAATTCATGAACAAGGTATATGCTTCCACTTTTATATATTTTCCTCTATTTCTTTTTTCAATGTCCTGTAGTTTTCTGCAAATAGGTCCTTTACTTCTTTAGATTAGTTTATTCCTAGGGATCTTAATTTTTTTGCCGCAATGGTAAATGGGAGTGTTTTTTAGTTTGCTTTCTGTGAGTTCACTATTGGTGTATAAGAATGCCATTGATTTCTTAATGTTAATTTTGTATCCTGCTACCTTGCCAAATTCATTTATTAAATCCAGTAGATATTTGATGGAGTCTTTAGGGTTTTCTATGTACACTATTGTGTCATCTGGGAAAAATGACAGTTTCACTTCCTACTTTCCAATTTGGATCCCTTTAATTTTTTTCTTCATGTCTAATAGCTATGGCTAAGACTTCCATTACTATGTTAAATAAGACTGAAGAAAGTGGGCATCCCTGTCAGTTCCTGTTCTTAAGGAAAATGCTTTTAGTTTTTGCTCATCGAATATGATGTTGACTATAGGTTTTTCATATATGGCCTTTATTATGTCCAGATATGATCACTCTATTCCCATATTGCTCAGCATTTTTGTCAGAAATGGGTGCTGGATTTTATCAATGCTTTTTCAACATATACTGATATGATCATATGGTGTTTATCTTTCATTTTGTTTATAGGGTGTATCACATTTACTGATTTGTGAATATTGTACCAGCCTTGCATCCCTGGGATGAATCCCACTTGGTCATGGTGAATAATTTTTTGATGTATTGCTGGATCTGATTTGATAATATTTTGTTAAGGGTTTTGGCATCTATGTTCATCAGGGATACAGGCCTGTAGTTTTCTTTCTTTGTAGTGTCTTTATCTGGTTTTGGAATTAGAATTATGCTGGCCTCATAAAATGAGTTTGGAAGTCTTCCTTCTATTTGATTTTTTGGAATAATTTGAGGAGAATGGGTGTTAGTTCTTTGAATAGTCAGTAAAACTCTCCCATGACGCCGTCCGGGCCCAGGCTTTTGTTTGCTCGAAGAGTCTTGATTACATCTTCAATTTCCTTAGTTGTTATTGGTCTGTTCAAGTTTTTTTTTTTTTTTTATGTCCTCCTGCTTCAGTTTTGGGAAACTATGTGTTTTTAGAAAATTGTCCATTTCACCTAGATTGTCCAATTTTTGGTGTATAACTGTTCATAGTATTTGTTAATGATCCTTTGTATTTCTGTTGTGTCTGTTGTTACTTCTCCTCTTTTGTTTCTGATTTTATTTATTTGGGTCCTCTCTCTTTGTTTCTTGGTGAGTATAGCTGATCTTGTTTATCTTTTCAAAGAACCAGCTCTGAGTTTCATTGATCTTTTGAATTATTTTTTGATTCTCTATGTCATTTATTTCTGCACTGATCTTTACTATTTCTTTCCTTCAACTTACTCTGGGTTTTTCTTTTTCTTTGCTTTCTAGTTCCTTAAGTTGTGAGGTTAGATAGTCAATTAGAAATTTTTTTCCATCCCTTCACTGTCAACCTATGTAAGTCTTTTCTTGTGAGGCAGGTCTCTTGTAAACAACACATATATGAGTTATGCTTTCTTATCCAATCAGCTACACTGTCTCTTTTTATTGAAGCATTTAATCCATTTACATTTAAGGTGATTATTGATATGTACTTATTTATTGCCATTTTTATTTATTGTGGTTATACTTTTCTTTTTATTTCTTCTACTAATTACAGCAGTCCTTTTAACATTTCTTGCAGTGCTGGTTTGGTGCTAGTATATTCCCTTAGACTTCTTTGGTCTGGGAAGCTGTTTATTTCACCTTCTATTTTGAATGACAACTGTACTGGATAGAGTTATCTTGGATTCAGATCTTTGTTTTTTATTACCTTGATTAATGCATGCCATTCCCTTCTGGCTTTTAGTGTTTCTGTTGAGAAGTCAGCTGATAGCCATATGGGGGTTACTTTGTAGGTAACCTGTTACTTATCTCTTGCTGCCTTTAGGTTCTCTCTTTGTCTTTAATTTTGGGCATTTTAATTATCATGTGTCCTGGTGTGTGCCTGTTTGGGTTTGTCTTACTTGGGGCTCTATGTGCTTCTTGAATTTCAATGCCTTTTTCCTTCACCATGTTAGGGAAGTTTTCTGTCACTATTTCTTCAAATGTATTCTCTAACCCTTGCTCATTTTCTTCTTCTTCAGGAACTCCTATGATGCAAATGTTGTTACGTTTCCAGTTGTCCTACAGTTCTCTTAAGCTGTCTTCCTGTTTTTTACTTTTTTTTGGTTTTCTGATTGGTTGATTTTTTCTCCCCTGTCTTCTAATTCACTGAACTGGTCCTCAGCTTCCTCTACTCTGCTGTGTTCTTTATTCCTTCCAATGTGTTCTTTATTTCTGCTATGTCATTCTTCATTTCCAATTGGTTGGTTTTCAATGTTTCTATGTTTACTCATGGTGTTGAGCTGTTTATTCACGCTGTTGCACTTCTTCATTATCATCACTCTGAACTCTACTTCTGATAACTTGCTTAACTACATTTCATTTATCTCTTCTTTGGTGGAGTTCTTTTGTTCTTTCATTTGGGATTTGTTTCTTTGTTTCACCATTTGGGCTATATCAGTGGGTTTTGGAGCCTGCCAAATTTTCCCTGTGGGTGTTGGTGTTCCACTGATTGTGGCTCCCTCTGCTGAGTTTGGATGAATGTGGGAGGATCCATGTTAAACATGACTGTCAAGTCTTACTTTCCTGGGTAGATTTTCAAGTCCAGGAAAGGTTCAGTTATCCTCTAGCTTTTAGCCTGGAGGCTATTAGTCTCAGTTACTTGGTGAGCCTTGCGCTGTAGCCCTCAACTCAATGAAAAAAAATCCCTCAGGTGTTCAGGGTAAGAGTATTTTCAGTGGGTTGGGCAGATGCTAGCTGGCTGTTAATGAGCCTCAATTTACATTTCTCTGCCTGGCCTGGTGGTGTTAAATTCCTGAGGGAGGGGCTGTTGCTTTTCCTGGGGCTCTGGGGAGGGGCTCTTTGTGTAAGATGGCTACAGTCCTGTGAGTGAGTGACTCAGGACAAAACTCCCATTGCCCTTCTAGCTCTCCAAGCTCCTGAGTCTCTCCACACAGTTCCAGTCCAGTCCACCCTCCCTCTGCCAGAGCCCAAGGAGAGTGACTGTAGCTAATTTAGTGTTCTGTCCTGGCCTTGTGTGCTATGAAACCAGCTTGGGATTTTAACCCTAAGGCAACTGCTCACAGCTAAAATAGGTGCTGTCCATGGGCTCCCAGCCCACCATCTCGTGCCTCCACAGTTCCTACTAGACTCGATTTAGTGTTCTCTTTCTGTCCCTGGTTATACAGGTCCTCTCCAGCTGCTTTTCTGTTGTTTTTTCCCAACAATTTCTCTTTATTTTAGTTGTAATTTCAGTTTGGTCTCAAGAGATGGTCTATGTAGCTTCCATTCACTCCACTGCTGTTTTGGAATCTCCTCATTGTCTGAATTTTGCTGATTGCATCTTCATGGTGTCATTCAATTTTTTTTTCTGTCTTTGTATTTCCTGTAAATTGGTAGTAGGATCTGGAGATTTGATCAGATTCAGGTTTGCTCTTTTTTACAAGACTATTTCATAAGTGGTGGTGTTTTCTTCCATCAGGAAGTGCATAATATCTGGTTGTCTCTTTATACTGCTACCAGCCATTGATGATCAATGCCTAGATCTATTAGTTTCTTAGGGGTTAAAAACTGATACTGTAGGTCATTAGTAATTATGTTAAATAAGAACTCATGTGAAAGTAGCCCCAACAGCTCTGATAAATGATTCTCTCAGAAATTAGATAACCAAAGAAGGGTGAACTTAAGCAGGACACTTTGTGTTATTCCAACACTCTTTGTTCATGATTTTTTAATCTGCTTTAATCTATTGAGACAACCTCAAAGTCCAGATCAAATCAAATTTAGTTTTATCATGTGAACATTTCCTTAGGCTCTGGAACAAACTCATCATTAAATACCAAATATATGACATGTTTCACATTCCCTGAACCCACAATTTCTATAATTCATTAAAAGGGGCTAGTTAATAGTGATAACATAAAGTATACTTTTTCACCATTCCAGGGCTTTCTAACTGAGCCAACTATGAAGGGAGGGGCTTTGCCATCATATAAGTCCTTATTTAACATCTTTACTAATGAACTAGAGTAGATCAAACTGTCCATGAATGAGAGGCTACTGAACTAGAAACAAGGACAGGTCATGCCTGAAATGGAGAGGATGATAGCAATGTGTTATAGTGTTTTGTGTGGACAAGTTCATTATATATTCGCCAAGTGAGATTGGAATGACCCAGACCTGTTGCCACACTCCAGGATACATAGGAAAGTGACTGGTTCACCACCTGGAAAGAAGTCTGGACTGAAAAAAAGCATATGGGAATAATAAAAGTGCCTGTGCAAATATCACATAAAAAAAAAACTGAAGAGGGATGGCTTCAGAAATTACAAAACTACACACATCACTTCTGGTTTTTGAAAAATGTAGAAATAAAATTGGAACAAGATAAACTGTTAAGTTCTAAGAAGAAACTGGATATAAGAAAATAATTTTCATAGCTTTGTATCTTAAATCACTGTTAGACAATATGTGTAATTCCTTTTGACTATAAAGAGATTTTGATTTTGTTTCCAACAACAGATTCATTAACACACTGGAAAAATTTATGTGGCTCTAAACCACAAGCTTTAGGGAAGGGCTCAAGCTTGAAGTTCATAGCCAGAGAGTCATTATGAATGGAGTAGTCACCAAACAGCAGTCCCTTGGACATGCAAAGCATTTTAAAGCCCTGGCCAGCTGGGCTCAGCAGTTAGAGTGTTAGCCTGCGGACCAGAGAGGCCCGGGATCAGTTCCCACTAAGGGCACGTACCTCGGTTGCAGTTTTGCTCCGGCCCCGGTTGGGGTCATGTGGTAGCAACCACTCAATGTGTCTCTCTCACATCGATGTTTCTCTCTCTCTCTTCCCTCCTCTGTCCCTCCCACTCTATCTGAAGATAAATGCAAAAATGTTCTTGGGTGAGGACAAAAATATATATATAATCAATAGTGAAACTTTGTAAAATTACTATATTATATTCATTTTATTGATAAGGAAACTGAGACTCAAAAAAAGTTAAGTACAAGTCAACAAAAGGAAGACAAAGAACACAATTAAAAAATGGGCAGAGGACCTAAATAGACACCTCTCCACACAGGACATACAAATGGCCAAGAGACATATGAAGAAATGCTCAATGTCACTAATCATCAGAGAGATGCAAATCAAAACAGCAATGAGGTATCATCTCAAACCTGTCAGAATGGCCGCCATCAACAAATCATGAAACAACAAGTGTTGGCGAGGGTGTGGAGAAAAGGGGATTCTAGTACACTGCTGGTGGGAATGCAGACTGGTGCAGCCACTGTGGAAAACACTATGGTGTTACCTCAAAAAGTTAAAAATTGAACTTCTATTTGACCCAGTGATCTCACTTCTAGGAATATACCCTAAGAAGCCTGAAACACCAATAAGAAAGAATATATGTACCCCTATGTTCATAGAAGCACTATTTACAATAGCTAAGATCTGGAAACAGCCCAAGTGTCCATCAGTAGACAAATGAATAAAAAAGCTGTGGTACATATACACAATGGAGTACTATGCAGCTGTAAGAAAGAAAGATCTCTTATCCTTTGAGACGACATGGAGGGACCTTGAGAATATTATCCTAAGTGAAACAAGCCAAGCAGAGAAAGACAAATATCACATGATCTCACTTATTTGTGGAATATAATGAACATAACAGTCTGAGGAACAGGGTAGACCCAGAGACATGGATGTAGGGTACAGACTGACAACCCTCAGAAGAGGGGGTTGGAGGGGAGGTAAGAGATAAACCACAGAACTTATATGCATGTATGCATAACTGATGGACATGGACAACATTACTGGGGATGGGGTGGGGGGGATGGGTAGGAGGGTGTCAATGGGGGAAAAAGGAGAAACATCTGTAACAAAAACAAATTAATAAAAACAAAATTTTTAAAAGTTAAGTGGGTTTTCCACAGTCCCTCAGCTAGTAAGTGGCAGAGCCTGCTTTTAAACCCTAAGTCTATGTGTCCAAGCCTTTATAATACTCTGCCTTGTAACAGTTTGGAAAAGGCACAAAGACATTACATTTATAGAGCATCTTCATTTAAATTGTCCATTAAGAACCAGCACGTAGCTTGCTCAAATTTCAACAAATAAACACAGTGCTCTTAGCTGCTATACATTACCACCAATGGGAAAGTAGTATGAAACTTCATACTTAGATGCTGGCCCTGAAGGTCAGTCCCAGATTCATTACATTTTATCTTTTCTATCAGTAGCCTGGGACACAGAACAGTGAGTCTGCTCAACATGTTTACACATAATGGTATTCTGGGAATGGGAAATTTCAGGGAAGAATCTTCCCTATAAGCCAGGTACTAGAGTATCAACAGTACCTAGTGAAAATCATGAAACAGCTATAAAGCAAGAGGAAGGAGTTTAGTAAAGACAATCACTAAGATTCAATACAATACAGCTATGCCCATATATTACAAAAATATCTGCAGACTTAACTCCTAAACATGTTAGCAAAGTAGCTGTCATTTAATCAAGGTCTAAGAGAAACAATATACCCAGAAATATTTCATACATGGTCTAAAAGAATCCTTTCACTCTAGAGCATGCTCTTCTCATTTCTACCATTTAAAATTTCAGAAAGTGTGCTACCAGACAGGAAGGAGGTGGAGGTATGTAGAAGAAGGTAAAAGGGGCTAAATTTATGGTGACAGAAAAGACTTGACTTTGTGTGATGAAAACACAATGCAATATTAACTATCAGAGACTACCCACCAGCCTGCAAGCAGAGACAATTCTCTGGATGCTTGGAGCCTTGGTCTAGGCCTGCAGTTGTTGGGTCTCATGGCTCTGGGGTCTGAACTGTGAAGACAGCTTCCTGGGCCCCTATGCTGAGCCATTAACCCACACTACAGAAACCATTATTCTCAGGTAGAATTTTCCCATCAAAGTAGCTATAGCCCCATGGCTGGGGGAAGCAACTGCCCCACTCATTGGAATTTCACCTTGCTTATCAGGAGGAGTTAATGCCTAGTACAGAACTGCAACCTGAGGCTCATTAACTGTAAGATACTTCCAGCCAACCTGTAAGCAGAGACAGGTCTCTGGGTGCTTTGAGCCTTGGGCCCAGCTCACAGATGTTGGGTTTCATGGCTCTGGGAACCAAGCAGTGAAGGTAGCTGCCTAGGACTCTGTGCTGAGTCATCAAGTAACACTGTAGAAACCATCTGTCTCAGGTACAGTTTTCCTAACAAAGCAGCTTTAACCTGGAAGGAAGCAATTGCTCCACCCACTGGAAATCCTCTCACCCTGTCTGCTCGGGGGTGGGGGGAGCTTATGTCCAGTTGAAGACTACAGTCTGAGGCTCTTTGACTGACTGAGACTAACAATCAGCCTGCAGAGGCAGATCTCTAGGATACTTGAATCTTTGCCTGGCCTGGGGCTCTACACAAGAGAATAAGACTAGACATTGGTGTTCATCATGGTCCCTTCCACGAACATCTAAACCCAGCAGAGGAAGCCACAATATGCAGAACATTGATACTCACAGAGAGATTTTGACAGGTTCCAAACCTTGCTGAGACAGCCAAAATGGTGATACAAAGAAAGAAGCCCCAAATGAAAGAATAAGAGAATTGTGCATAAGGGCTAAATAAAATAGAGATAAGCAGGTTATCAGATATAGAATTCAGAGTAATTATTGCAAGTATGCCCAACAGCATGAGAAATTATATAGAAACAATAAAAAATGAACAATCAGAAATCAAGAATGACATAGCAGAAATAAATAACAGATTGGAAGGAATAATCAGCAGATTAGAGGGAGCCAAGGATCAGATCAGCAAATTAGAAGACAGGATAGAAAAAAAATAATCAGAGAACCAAAAAGAAAAAGCAATTAAAAAACACAAGAGGAATGTTTAAGAGAGCTGTGGGATAACATAAAATGTAACAACATCACCATCATAGGAGTACCAGAAGAAGAAAAAAGTGAGCAAGGGTTAGAGAATCTGTTTGAAGAAATAGTGGCAGAAAACTTCCTCTAACTTGGTGATGGAAAGAGTCATACAAGTTCATAAAACACAGAGAGTCTTAAGCAAGAAGACACAAAGAGGCCCACACCAAGACACATAAAATTAAAATGTCAAAAATTAAAGACAAAGAGAGAATCTTAAAGGCAGCAAGAGAAAAGCAACAGGTTACATACAAAGGAGCTCCCATAAGGCTGTCAGCTGATTTGTCAAGCTAAACACTACAGGCTAGAAGGGAATGGCATGAAGTATTTAAGGTAATGACAAAGAAGAATCTCTATCCAGCTAGGCTATCATTCAAAATAGAAGGTGAAATAAAGTGTTTTCCAGACCAAAAAAAAAAAAAAAAATGCTAAAGGAGTATATCACCACCAAACCAGCATTGCAAGAAATGTTAAAGGGACTGCCATAATAAGTAGAAGAAATATATATAGAGAAACATAAGCATAATAAATTAAAATGGCAATAAATAAGTACATATCAATAATAACCTTAAATGTAAATGGATTAAGTGCTCCAATCAAAAGACACAGAGTAACTGAATGGATAGGAAAGCATGACCCATATATATACTGTCTACAAGAGACCCACCTCAGAACAAAAAACTCACACAGGACAAAAGTGAAGGGATGGGAAAAAAATGTCCAAATAAATAGAAACAAAAAAGTAAAGCTAGGGTAGCAATACTCATATCTGATAAAATAGATTTCAAAATGAAGGCCATAACAAGAGACGTAGAAGGCCACTACATAGTAGTAAAAGGATAAATCCAGCCCTGGTCAGTTTGGCTCAGTGGTTAGAGTGTCAGCCCACAGACCAGAGAGTCCTGGGTTCAGTTCCTGCTAAGGGCATGTACCACAGTTGCAGTTTGTCCCCGGCCCTGGTTGGGGTCATGTGGGTGGCAACCAATTGATGTGTCTCTCTCACATCGATGTTTCTGTCTCTCTCTTCCTCCCTCTCTCCTTCCCGCTCTATCTGAAGATAAATGCAAAAATGTCCTCGCTGAGGATAAAAAAAAAAGGATAAATCCAACAAGAAGACATAGCCTTGGTAAACATACATGCACCCAATATAAGAGCACCAAAATATATTTAAAATCTTCTAGAGGGTTTCAAGGGAGAGATTGTCAGCAATATAGTCATAGTAGGGGACTTCAACACCCACTAACATCACTGGATAGATCCTCTAGACCAAAAATTAACAAGGAAACAGAGACCCTAAATAACGCACTAGATCAGATGAATTTAATTGATATTTACAGGGAATTATACCACAAAACTGCAGAACATACATTCTTCTCAAGTGTGCACGGGACATTCTCAAAGATAGACCACATGTTAGGACACAAACTAAGTCTCCACAAGATCAAGAAGTTTGAAATCATATCAAGCATCTTCTCAGATCACAGTGGCATGAAACTAGAGTTAATTACAATAAAAACACTCTAAAACATTCAAACATATAGAGGCTAAATAGCATGTTATTAAACAATCAGTGTGCTACCAAAGAGATCAAGGAAGAAATAAAAAAATTTCTGGAGATCAATGAAAATGAACACACACAACACAAAATCTATGGGATACAACAAAAGTAGTCCTGTGAAGGAAGTTCATACCATTGCATACCTCAAGAAACAAACAAAAAAATCCTAATAAACTATCTAACTCTACAACTTAAAGAACTAGAAAGTGAACAAAAAGAAAAATTCACAGTAAGTAGAAGGAAAGAAATAATAAAGGACAGAGCAGAAATAAATGACATAGAGACTTAAAAAAAAATACAAGAGATCAACAAAACTAACAGCTGATTCTTTCAAAAGATAAAAAAGATTGATGAAACTTTAGACAGACTCACCAAAAACAAAGATGGAAGACACAAATAAACAAAATCAGAAGCGAAAGAGAAGTAACAACTGACACTACAGAAATACAAAGAATTGTTAGAAAATGCTATGAACGCATATACGCGAACAAATTGGACAACCTAGGCAAAATGGACAAATTCCTAGAATCATACAGTCTTTCAAGATTCAACCTTGAAGTGTCAGAAAACCTGAACAGAACAATAACAACTAAGGAAAATTGAAGCAGTAATTAATAAACTCCCAGCCAACAAAAGCCCAGGTCCAGATGCATCACAGGGGAGTTTTACTGAATATTCAAAGAAGAACTAACACTCATATTCCAAAAAATTCAAGAGGAAGAAAGACTTTCAAGCTCTTTCTATGAGGCCAGCAAAATCTTAATTCCAAAACTTGATAAAGACACTACAAAGAAATAAAATTACAGGCCAATATCCCTGATGAACAGGGACACCGAAATTCTCAACAAAATATTAGCAAATCAAATCCAGCAATATATTTTTAAAAATATTCACCATGACCAAATGGTATTCATCCCAGGGATGCAAGGCTGGTACAATATTCACAAATCAATAAATGTGATACACTACATAAACAAAATGAAAAGTAAAAATTATATGATCATATCAATAAATGGTGAAAAATCATTGGACAAAATCCAGCACCCATTTCTGATAAAAACACTCAACAAAGTGGGAATAGAGGGATCATGTCTCAACATAATAAAGGCCATATATGACAAACCTACAGCCAACATCATACTCAATGGGCAAAAAATTAAAGCATTTCCCTTAAGAACAGGAACAAGACAGGATGTTCACTTTCGCCACTCTTATTCAACATAGTACTGGAAGTCTCAGCCACAGCTATCAGACAAGAAGAAAAAATAAAAGTCACCCAAATTGGAAAGGAGGAAGTAAAACTGTGATTATTCACAGATGACATGATATTGTACATAGAAAAACCCTAAAGACTCTATCAAAAAACTACTAGATTTAACAAATAAATTTGGCAAAGTAGCAGGATACAAAATTAACATTCAGAAATCGATGGCATTCTTATATACCAATAATGAACACCCAGAAAGAAAACTGAAAAAATTAATAAATTGGACTACATCAAATTAAAGAGCTTCTGCACAGCAAAAGAAACAAGCATCAAAATGAAAAGGGAACCCACTCTTTGGGAGAACATATTTGTCAATGATACATTGGATAAGGGGTTAATTTCCAAAATATATAGAGTACTCATACATCTCAACAAAAGGAAGACAAACAATCCAATTAAAAAATGGGCAGAGGAGCTAAATAGACACCTCTCCAAACAGGACATACAAATGGCCAAGAGATATATGAAGAAACACTCAACATCACTAGTCATCAGAGAGATGCAAATTAAAACAACTATGAGGTATCATCTCACATCTGTCAGAATGGCCGCCATCAAACAACAAGTGCTGGCGAGGGTGTGGAGAAAAGGGGACTCTAGTACACTGCTGGTAGGAATGCAGACTGGTGCAGCCACTATGAAAAACAATATGATGTTTCCTCAAAAAGTTAAAAATTGAACTGCCATTTGACTCAGTGATCCTACTTCTCAGAATCTATCCTGAAAAGTCTGAAACACCAATCGGAAAGAATATATGCACCCCTATGTTCATAGCAGCACTATTTACAATAGCTAAGATCTGGAAACAGCCAAAGTATCTCTCTCTCGGGTTATTTAATGTGAGGTAAGCCAATTACCCTATGGTGAGGACACTCAGCAGTCCATGGAGAGATTCACATGATGATTCTGTGGACAGTCAGCAAGGAAATACTGCCTGTGGACCACAGCCACACGTGTAAATTTGGAAGAAGATCCTCCAGCCCTCAGCAAGTCTTGAAATGGAAAATCCTGATCTAGAACCACCCAGTTAAGCTTCTCTTAGATTCTTGACTCACAAAAACTATGAAAATAAATGTTTGTTTGAAGCTACTAATTTTCTGGGTAATTTGTTAAGCAGCAATAGATAACCAATACAATTGCATCAAGCTTTTCCATTTTCTAGTTTGGTTATTTTTGGCATATTTGGGGTTGGCTTTTAAACTATTTTTGCTCTTTTTTAAAATATGCAATTTAAATTTACCATATTAAACAACAACTTTCATATTAACTCTTTTGTCTTGAACATATTTTAAACTTTGCAAAAAAGAAAAAGAAAACTCAATGCAATATACCAATGATATATTATAAAACTGTACAATTGATACGTATATAATCTTATAATCTTATTAACCAATGTTACCTCAGTAAATTTAATATAAATTTTAAAAGTTAAAAAATTAAATAAAATTCAGAAAGTTTTCATGAAAAGCTATAGAGATGATTGAACAGTCTAACTATAAAAATTTATGAAGAAAAGTGAAAGAAACTAGGAATTTTACAATAACCAAAAAGAAAAATAGAAATAATTTAATAATGATGTTTTTTAAAAGTATAGGTATAAATTTATTGGAGATGTTCAACTATTGTAAATTTAAAAGAATTGCCAAGCATGCTCCTCGTATTAATCCATTCTAATTAAATGGTTAGCTCTATCAGGAAAGTCTTTCTTCTATTCAATCCAAATTGATTTTTTTATTCTTTTCTTTCCCTGGAATGATATGAGAAAGGAACTCTTTTGTATAACTAATTCTTTAATGATTATTTAAATATATTCTGCATTTCTATTCTCCCCATTTTAAAAATGCAAACTAATTGGCTAGGATATCTTGAGGGAAAAGTCCTGTAGGATTTAAAAGCAAAAAGTGTAGATATTTTTATTGATAAAGGGAAAGCTCAAGAGTGAAAGAAAATTGTATAGCACCAGCATTGTAGTGAAGTCTTTTTTTTTTTTTTTTCCCAAATGGAGGATTCAACCCAGAATTCAAGAGTGGAGAACTGTAACAATGGCTTAGTTTTCTAAAATACTTAACAGTTTATAAATCAATTTTGCATTCTTTTCCCATTTGATTAGCCTGAAAACTGTGAGTAAGACAGCAAAGGAATTTTGATTATTTTCTGTCAGATAAAGGCCTTGTCTTCTCAGGAAATGTTGGCAAAATGATTGAGGCAAAACTAATAGTACATTCAAATGTCACCTCTATTATCAGGGTTCTCCAGAGACACAACATCAATAAGAAACAGAATATATAGGTAGGGAGAGAAAGAGAGAGAGAGAGAAGAGAGAGAGAGAGGAGAGAGAGAGAGAGAGAGAGAGAGAGAGAGAGAGAGAGAGAGAAGATTATGTAGGATGGGCTCACAAGATCATGGAGGCTGAGAAGTCCCAAGATCTACAGATAATATGTGGATACCCAGGAGAACTGATGGTGTAAGTTCACATTGAAGGACTGAGAACCAGACAGCAAATGGTATAAATCCCAATTTGAAGGCAAGGAGAAGACTGATGTCTCAGCTCAGTCAGGCAGAAGAGGCAAATTCTCCCTTCCTCCACCTTTTTCGTTCTTTTCAGGCCCTTCAACAGATGGGATGATGCCCACCCACATTAGGGAGGGCCATCTGTTTCCCTCAGTCTACTGATTAAAATGTTAATCTTACAGATATACTCAGAAATAATGTTTAACCAAATATCTGCACATTCCATGGCCCAGTCAAATGACATGTAAAACTAACCATCACATCATCTAATCTCACCTCAAGGAGGCAATTTTCACTTCTGAGGGTATCCACATTTGCTCTGGCCCAGGCTCTACCCAGGTGGTCACATCAGGATACTTCCTCCCAAGGAAGCCTGGAGGAAATCCCCTCTAAAGATCCTATTTAATGCTAGACACCCTAAGCCCATCCAGGTGAAAACAAATTCATTCACAAAAGCCAGGATATAGCCAGCATCAGTAAGAATGAAAGAGAATCTCCAAATGCAGAGAACAATAGAACAGAATTCATTTAGAAAAATATAATCTAAAATATTCAGGATGATGCAATCTGAAGGGGAGTTTGAGGTAGCTCTAAGCCAGACAGCTGGATTATAATACCAGCTCTGGCCTTTCTCATATAACCAGGGCAAGTTAGCTAATCTCTCCAATCTTCCATTTACTCACAGGTAACATGGGGATTAAAATATATCACCAGGAGCTGCTGATACACAACAATGTGGATGTCTCTCACAGACTTCATGTGGGGTGAAAAAAGCCAGACACGAGAGAGTATAACACTATATAATTCTATTCATATGAATTTTTAGAATAACCAAAATGATTCTACGGGAATAGAAGTCAGAATAGTGGTAGCCTCTGGGGTGGTGAGAATAGACCAAGAAGGGGCAGAAGGTTACTCTCTGTGGTGATAAAAATGGTCTGTATTTTTACTGTGCTGTGGGTTACACAAGAGTATACATGTGTCAGAATGTATCTAACTGTACACTTAAGATCTGTGCATTTTACTGTATAATATGTCTATACAATTCTCAAAATGCTTATCTCATTGGGCTGTTGTGAGGAATGAATGAGATAATATAAGGAAAGTGTCTTCTGGTAGAGTACTTAAGTTCACAGTAGGTGTTCAAGAATTGATAGCTAAAAGACATTTCTTCAAGTTAACTGACTTCAAAAATGTTAATAACTATGAACCATCCAGAAATCCAAGAGGATTTCAGAACAGAGGCAGATGTTAGAGATTTTCTGATCCTTTCTTCAGTAGCCTACTTGTGGGATTCCCTATCACCATAGCACCCTGGCCATACTGAGCAGGCAGATAGGTATCGTCTGAGGAAGCTGGCAGCAGGCAAGGACCCATAGGTGCATGGGCCTAAGATAGCCCTGGGCAGGGCCACTGTTTCCAGTTGGCTAAGGAGGGGCCAGGTTAGTAAGGGAGTCCTAGTCCAAGGGAAATTCCCAGGAACCCCAGAGAGAGACTGAACTGAGGAGTAGGAGTGAGGGGGCAGGTCAGGGACCTGACTTCTGGAAATCAGTGTCAAGGCAGGGCCTGGACCGGAGGCAGAGTCCAGTACCTAGGGCAAGACAGGAATAAAATAAAGGTCTTTATGAGTACAGAGCCTGAGCATTAGGCTTATCCCAGAGTCTGGGTTGAAATCAAGCCTGGTTGAATCGAGTTAATTATGCTACCGCTCAAGTTATCTAAAATTGTCCTGGATTGAACACCAAAACAACACTTTTCAAAGGTTAATGTGCACACAAACTGTCTGGGAATCCTGTTAAAATGCAGATTCTGATTCAGTAGGTCTGGAATGAGACCTGAAATTCTTTATTTCTATCAAGTTCCCGGGTAATGTCCATGCTTTTTTGCTCCATTGAGCACACTGGAGTTACCAAGAACCTCCTAGAAGATGTACCGTGTGGCAGCAATCTGCTTACCAGCATGATTCCTAGAGCTCTTCAAATATCTGTTTCTCTGACTCTGAACTCAGATGGAGAAAAAAATAACAACACTCCTGTAACACACCTACATACACACATATACACACCATTAAAACCATGGAAGTCAATTTTCTGTGAGGCATTCTAAAAACCCCATTCCTATTTATTCTGAGTTTAAAACACTGCCGTAGATGGTGTTGCAAAGAGATTTATAGCTTTTAATCTTCTCATATAGCAGAACTGCTAAATACAGTATAATATATGTGACAGGAATTAGTCCAGAATTTATTTAAGAATTTATCCCCACAGTTCATATGTCAAAAGATTGCCATTTCCAATTATTTATTAGGAATATGATGTTTTTCAAGGTGGATGCATTACTCTTGTTATCTGCTTTCAATTAGCTGTGAATTGACTATGCTTGGCCAAATGTCCATTCATCAGCAAATTCCAGATTCCTGGCAGTCTGATTAACTTCCCAGGGCTTTTTCTTTATAGTTAAAATAAATGAGGCTGTCTATATTTCATGCTTGCTTGCTTATAGAGGGAAAAGAGTAGGTTTTGGAATTGGAGGATAAGGAGGAGGAGGAGGAGGATGAGGAGGAGGAGAAGGAAGAAAGAGAAAAAGCCTCAAGCAATCATGAAATATAAGGATAAATACCTACCTTTAGACCAAAAGCTACCCCATGCTAGAATTTTTTCAGCTATATCAAAACCCAGCAGTTCGGAAGTGCCTTCAGCAAAGGGTTGAAGCACTTGAACTTGACACATCATTTCTTGCTCTGGGACCAGGTGTAATGAGAGAAGCATAAGCTTTGGAACCAGTGAGGCCTGGCTCTGAATACCCACTCAGCAACTTAAAACTGGGGCACCTGGGGTAAGTTAGCAAACCTCCATTTTAAACTAAGTTTTCTCCTCTGTAAAATCATGAAAATAATGACTAACTTGCAGATTTGTCATGAATTAAAATGGCATGGTGTTTATGTAACAATGATGTCAGCTAAGGTAACTCTGCCCTTGAATTTCAAGCAACATTTGTTCAAACTGCATCCAGTGTGTGCAGAGGACCTCAAATCACTCCCAGTTTCTCTGGGGACTTGAGGAGAGATTGGGGATAAAAGGATGGAGGTGATTAATGTTTGTCCCAACCATGGCTAGACACAAGCTCTTCCTTCTCTTGAATTAGTCCTGTTCTGGGTTCCCTACTGTGTTTGTACACTATAGGTCATCCCTGTTCTTTCTGGTGTCCTCACACACATCTAAAAAGGTCATGTGTGTGTTAGCATATTTTATTACTAATGGTCTGGGGAACAAGAGGAGATTTACCTTACAATAATTTACACACTTAAAATGGAATATTTGCCATTTTGCACTTACAAACTTCCACAGCCATTTCTGTTAACTATAATTCCAGCTGTCAAATATGTCTTAGCCCTCTTTTGACCTGCTTCCTATCTCTGTCTCTCTATGTCTGTCTTTCTCTTCCTATTCTTCTTGGGCAGATCGGAGAGGGCAATAAAACAAAACCTAAACTCCCTCACATCTTCTTACTCAGATCAGTGTAGCCATCCTTCGGCACTAACCTTACTTTTGGGAGGCCACCTTGGACCTGAATCTTGACATCCCATTGACTTTTCAATGTTCTCTTCCAAGGAAACATGATCCCTCACTCTCAGAGATGTCTGTCTGAGTGATTTGATCATTGTATTAAAGTCTTATATCATTCAGATATACACAGTGCAAGTTTGATGTATGGCACATATAGGTACGCGTGAAAGGTAGTTCTCAACTTGACGTTTGCTGAATACCAGTTGTGCCTTGAGGGTAAGTGGAGAAGCTGGTGAAAAGTGCCTTGCATTTGATTTTCTTGTTTTTATCCCCCATGTTTAATTTTTTATCCCTTTTGTTGTATTTTCTGGGAAATTTATTTTCAACTTTATCTTGCAACCCTCTATTAAAACTTTTAAGCACCTTATTTTAATTTCCAAAAACTTCTATTTATCCTATCTGTTCTATTTTATTATGTCTTGTTCTTGTTTCATGAATCCAGTGCCTTCTCATATATTTAGGAGCCTGATTATTATTGGACTTTTTCATTGTCATTGTTATTGTTGAAGTTCTTTTCTGTCTGATAAAGTTTCTCTAGGTCCCTTCATTCCACAAGTTTACTTGTTTAATCTCTGTCTTTTGTGTGGTAGTTTTCTCCACATATATGCTGATCTTTGGCTGTCCACTCACATTTAAGAAAAAGACAGTGTAAAGCTGAGTGGAGGTTCTATGAGTGAAGGTAGCACTTGTGAACTGGTGACCTTCATTGTAGAGAAACCTGGCAAAATCAAGCTGTTTCATTTGGGGGACTCACTATTCTAAAGAACTTTGCTCTAGGATCACTCAGTTTCTCAATAAAGAGCCCTCTAATATTCTACTCTTGAGGCAAAAGGTAGTAAAGTGTAGGAAGAAGGATGGAGGAGTAAAAGCCTGGCAGGCAGCACTCTTGTGATAGGACAGAGAAAGGAGGCAGTAATCTTACCATTTAGCATGGAATCTTCAATTCCTCAGCCTTCCTGAAGTTCTCTGCTGTAAAGCATAATGTGTTTCTCAAACTGTAGCTCACAAAGATTACCTGGAGGGCTTGTCAAAATATATATTGCTGGGTCCCACCTCCAGAGTTCACATTTACTTGAGGAAGTGATGCAAGTCCTGAGATGTTTTCCCAGCCTCCACCAGTCAAATCCATTGTACAATTAAAGTAGTATGACACGAGACACTAAAAAAAACAAAAAACAAAAAACCAAACAAAAATCAAATCCTCCCTGTACCGACGCTAGCAAAGAAATGTCCAGAGTTAAAGAGTCACTCCCCTTGGTTAAGAAACTCCCCTTTTAAAGTATGAATATTCATAGAATGCAACCAATTAAGGAGTGGCATCTATGCCCCCTCCCCTTAAGTTTGGACAGGATGATGACTGTTTGGACCAGTTGATTAGGTAGAAGTAGAACTGTGTAATATCTGACTCTGGGTCCCAAAAAAAAAAAAAAAAAGGTGAGAGATTCCAAAATGGTGGCAGAGTGAATGGAAGCTACACAGACCATCTCCCAGGACCAAACTGGAATTAAAACTAAAATAAAGACAAATCATCGGGAAAAAGCAACAGAAAAGCAGCTTGCGAGGACCATACAACCAGGGACACTGACTCGATCCTGGTAGGATTGCGGAGGCGCGAGAGGGGGGCTGGGAGCCCACAGACAGCAGCGGCCGTAGCAGTGAGCAGCGCCCACCTCGGGGTTAAAGCCCCAGCTGGCTTCACAGCGCTGAGCCGGGACAGAGTGCTAAAATAGCCGGAGCCACTCACCTGGACTCTGGCAGGGGGAGGGCGGACTGGACTGGAGCTGTGTGGGGACGCCCAGGATTTGGAGGGCGCTCAGAGCTTTTGCTGAGTTGTGGCCACACAGCACTGTGGCCCGGTAGTCTTACTCCATCCCAGGGCTCTGGGGAGAGGCAGCAGCCCCTCTCTCAGAGACCCAGTCACACCCTAGGGGGCCATTGAAATGCAAACTGAGGCTCATTAACTACTAGCATCTGCCCTACCCCCTGGAAATCCTCTCACACTGAACACCTGAGGGAGGTTTTCATTCAACTGAAAACCCAAAGCTCTTCAAGCAACCACAACTAATAGCCTCTAGGCAAAAAGCTAGAGGATAACTTAACCTTTGCTGGGCTGGCAAATATACCCTGGAAAGTAAGACTCCAGGGTGATGTTTAAAGTGGGTCCTCCCACGCTCATCCAAACCCAGTAGAGGGAGCCACAAACAACAGAACACCAACATCCACAGGAAAATTTGGCAGGCTCCAAAAACCACTGAGATAGCCAAAATGGGGAAACAAAGAAACAGAGCCCAAATGAAACAACAAGAGACTTCTACCGAAGATGAGATCAATGAAACGGAGTTAAGCAAGTTAACAGAGCTAGAATTCAGAGCCATGATCTTGAGGAAGCTCAACAGCATGAGTAAGGACATCAACACCTTGAGTAAAGACATCCACACCATGAGCAAAGACATAGAAACACTGAAAACCAACCAAGTGGAAATGAAGAAGCAGCAAGAAAAAATGAAGAAGCAGCAAGAAGAAATGAAGAAGTACCAAGAAGAAATGAAGAATGACATAGCAGAAATGAAGAATACATTGGAAGGACTAAACAGCAGAGAAGAGGAAGCTGAGGACCGGATCAGTGAATTAGAAGACAGGGTAGAAAAAATCAACAAATCAGAAAACCAAAAGGAAAAAACAATGAAAAAACAGGAAGACAGCTTAAGAGAACTGTGGGACAACTGGAAACGTAATAATATTCGCATCATTGGAGTCCCTGAAGAAGAAGAAAATGAGCAAGGGTTAGAGAATATATTTGAAGAAATAATGACAGAAAACGTCCCTAATTTGGTGAAGAAAGAAGGTATTCAAGTTCAAGAAGCACAGAGAGTCCCAAGTAAGAAGAACCCAAACAGGCCCACACCAAGACACATAGTAATTAAAATGCCAAAAATTAAAGACAAAGAGAGAATCCTCAAGGCCTCAAGAGAAAAGCAACAGGTTACCTACAAAGGAACCCCCATCAGGCTATCAGCTGACTTCTCACCAGAAACACTACAGGCCAGAAGGGAATGGCATGAAGTAATCAAGGTCATGAAAAACAAGGATCTGAATCCAAGACTACTCTACCCAGCAAGGCTGTCATTCAAAATAGAAGGTCAAATAGCTTCTCAGACAAAAAAAGGCTAAGGGAATACGTTAGCACCAAACCAGCACTGCAAGAAATGTTAAAAGGACTGCTGTAATAAGTAGAAGAAATAGGAAGGAAAGTAGAACCACACTGAACAAAAATGGCAATAAATAAGTACATATCAATAATCACCTTAAATGTAAATGGATTGAATGCTCCGATAAAAAGACACAGAGTAGCGGATTGGATAAGAAAGCATAACCCATATATATGCTGTTTACAAGAGACCCACCTCACAACAAAAGACACACATAGGCTGAAAGTGAAGGGATGGAAAAAAATCTTCCAAGCAAATGGAAAGGAAAAAAAAGCTGGGGTAGCAATACTCATATCTGATAAAATAGATTTCAAAACGAAAGCCATTACTAGAGACAAAGAAGGTCACTACATAATATTTAAAGGATCTATCCAACAGGAAAATATAACCTTGGTAAACATATATGCACCCAATATAGGAGCACCAAAATATATTAAAAATCTTCTGGAGGACTTTAAAGGAGAAATTGACAGCAATACAATCACAGCAGGGGACTTCAACACCCCGCTGACATCACTGGATAGATCCTCTAGACAAAAAATTAACAAGAAAACAGAGACTCTAAACGAAGCACTAGACCAAATGGATTTAATAGATATTTACATAGAATTACACCCCAAAACTATAGAATTCACATTCTTCTCAAGTGCACATGGGACATTCTCAAAGATAGACCACATGTTAGGACACAAACGAAGTCTCTACAAGTTCAAGAAGATTGAAATCATATCAAGCATCTTCTCAGATCACAATGGCATAAACTAGAAATCAATTGCAACAAGAACATGCAAAGACATTTGAATACATGGAGGCTAAATAGCATGTTATTAAACAATGACTGGGTTACCGAGGAGATCAAGGAAGAAATTAAAAACTTCCTGGAAACCAATGAAAATGAACACACAACAACACAAAATCTATGGGATGCAGTGAAAGCTGTTCTGAGAGGGAAGTTCATAGCACTACAGGCCTACCTCAAGAAACAACAAAAATTTCTAATAGACTATCTAACCTCACAACTTAAAGAACTAGAAAGCAAACAAAAAGAAAAGCCCAGAGCAAGTAGAAGGAAGGAAATAGTAAAGATCAGAGCAGAAATAAGTGACATAGAGACCAGAGAAACAATTCAAAGGATCAATGAAACAAAGAGCTGGTTTTTTGAAAAGATAAACAAGATTGATGGACCCTTAGCTAGACTCACCAAGAAACAAAGAGAGAGAACCCAAATACACAAAATCAGAAATGAAAGAGAAGAAGTAACAACTGACACAACAGAAATACAAAGAATCATTAGCAAATACTATGAACATTTATATGGCAACAAATTCGACAATCTAAGTGAAATGGACAAATTTCTAGAAACACATAGTCTCCCAAAACTGGACAGGGAAGAGATAGAAAAATTGAACAGACCAATAACAGCTAATGAAATTGAAGATGTAATCAAGACTGTCCCAGCAAACAAAAGCCCAGGCCCAGATGGCTTCACGGGGGAGTTTTACCGAACATTCAAAGAAGAACTAACACCCATTCTCCTCAAACTATTTCAAAAAATTCAAGAAGAAGGAAGACTTCCAAACTCGTTTTATGAGGCCAGCATAATCCTAATTCCAAAACCAGAAAAAGACACTACAAAGAAAGAAAACTACAGGCCAATATCCCTGATGAACGTAGATGCCAAAATCCTAAACAAAATACTAGCAAATCGGATCCAGCAATACATCAAAAAAAATTATTCACCATGACCAAGTGGGATTCATCCCAGGGATGCAAGGCTGGTTCAACATTTGCAAATCAATAAATGTGATACACCACATAAACAAAATGAAAGATAAAAACCACATGATCATATCAATAGACGCTGAAAAAGCATTCGACAAAATCCAGCACCCATTTCTGATAAAAACGCTCAGCAATTTGGGAGTAGAGGGATCACATCTTGATATAATAAAGGCCATATATGAAAGACCTACAGCCAACATTATACTCAATGGGCAAAAGCTAAAAACATTTCCCTTAAGAACAGGAACAAGACAGGGATGCCCACTTTCGCCACTCTTATTTAACATAGTACTGGAAGTCTTAGCCACAGCAATCAGACGTGAAGAAAAAATAAAAAGAATCCAAATTGGAAAGGAGGAAGTGAAACTGTCACTATTCGCAGACGACATGATATTGTATATAGAAAACCCTAAAGACTCCATCAAAAATCTACTAGACTTAATAAATGAATTTGGCAAAGTAGCAGGATACAAAATTAACGTCAAGAAATCAACGGCATTCTTATACACCAATGATGAACTCATGGAAAGAGAAACTAAAAAAACAATCCCATTTACCATTGCAGCAAAAAAATTAAGATACCTAGGAATAAACTTAACCAAAGAAGTAAAGGACCTATTTGCAGAAAACTACAGGACATTGAAAAAACAAATAGAGGAAGATATAAAAAAGTGGAAGCACATACCTTGTTCATGGATTGGAAGAATTAACATCATTAAAATGTCCATATTAACCAAAGCAATCTATAGATTCAATGCAATCCCCATCAAAATACCAGTGACATATTTCACAGAACTAGAACAAATATTTCAAAAGTTCATATGGAACCAAAAAAGACCCCGAATAGCCACAGCAATCTTGAAAAAGAAGGACAAAGTAGGTGGGATCACAATACCGGATATCAGGTTATACTACAAAGCTACTGTAATCAAAACAGCCTGGTACTGGCACAAGAACAGGCATATAGACCAGTGGAACAGAACAGAGAATCCGGAAATTGACCCAAGACATTATGCTCAATTAATATTTGACAAAGGTGGCAAGAGCATACAATGGAGTAAAGACAGCCTCTTTAAAAAATGGTGCTGGGAAAATTGGACAGCTACATGCAAAAAAATGAAACTAGACCATCAACTTACACCATACACAAGAATAAACTCAAAATGGATAAAAGACTTAAATGTGACTCATGAATCCATAAAAATCCTAGAAGAAAATGTAGGCAACAAAATTTCGGACATCATACGCAGTAGAATCTTCACTGATACATCACCTAAGGCAACAGAAACAAAGGGAAAAATGAACACATGGGACTACATCAAACTCAAAAGCTTCTGCACAGCAAAAGAAACAACCATCAAAACAGATAGGGAACCCACTCTATGGGAGAGCATAATTGCCAATGATACATCAGATAAGGGGTTAATTTCCAAAATATACAGAGTGCTCATACAACTCAAGAAAAGGAAGACAAAGAACCCAATTAAAACATGGGCAGAGGAACTAAATAGACACCTCTCCAAAAAGGACATACAAAAGGGTAAGAGACATATGAAGAAATGCTCAGCATCATTAATCATCAGAGAGATACAAATTAAAACAACAATGAGGTATGACCTCACACCTGTCAGAATGGCCGCCATCAACAAATCATCAAACAACAAGTGTTGGCAAGGGTGTGGAGAAAAGGGGACTCCAGTACACTGCTGGTGGGAATGCAGACTGGTGCAGCCACTGTGGAAAACACTATGGTGTTACCTCAAAAAATTAAAAATTGAATTGCCATTTGACCCAGTGATCCCAATTCTAGGAATATACCATAAGAAGCCTGAAACACCAATCAGAAAAAATACATGTACCCCCATGTTCATAGCAGCACTATTTACAATAGGTAAGATCTGGAAACAGCCCAAGTGTCCATCAGTGGATGAATGGATAAAAAAGCTGTGGTACATATACACAATGGAGTACTATGCAGCTGTAAGAAAGGAAGATCTCTTATCCTTTGAGACGACGAGGAGGGACCTCGAGAGTCTTATCCTAAGTGAAACAAGCCAAGCAGAGAAAGACAAATATCACATGATCTCACTTATTTGTGGAATATAATGAACATAACAGTCTGAGGAACAGGGTAGACCCAGAGATTGGAAGAAGGGTATAAACTGACACCCCTCAGAAGAGGGGTGGGGGGGGAGGGAAGAGATAAACCACAGAACTTATGTGCATGTATGCATAAGTGTTGGACATGGACAACAAAGCTGGGGACAGGGTGGGGGGTTGGGGAGGAGGGTGTCAATGGGGAAAAGGGGAGAAACATCTGTAACAAAAATAAATTAATAAAAAAATAATAATAAGTAAAATAAAATAAAATAAAATAAAATAAAAACAAAAATGTAAAAATTCAAAAAAAAAAAAAAAAGGCCATGCAGCTTCTGTTTAGTTCTCATGAAATGGTCACTCTCAGAATGTTCCCTCTTGGAATTCAGCTGCCTTTCTCTGCAAGTCTGAGCCACATGCAGAGACCACGTGTAGGGGCCTCGGTTAACAGACCTTGCTGAGCCCAGCTTCTAAGGCATTTCCACCTAGGCTCCAGCTGGATGAGTGAAGAAACCTCCAGATAGCTTCAGCCTTCAAGCCATCCCAGCTGAAACCCCAGCCATTGGAGAGCAGACATAAGCCATCCCTGCCATCCCCTATCCAAACTCCTGGTCTTCCCTGTCCAGGCCAGACTCCCTGCCTCACACCTGCTCAGAGCAGCAAAAACAAATACTGCAAGTTCACATGGATTCATGTGGTGATGTGCCTCATGCTGTCCATCTTAAAGACTGCGAGCTCCTTGAGGTCACAGATACATGGCTTTGTTCCTTTCTATATACCCAAGGGCTAAAATAGTGCTTGTCATAGATCCTGGCAATACCTGGCATATAGTAGGAGCTCAATTATTTCACACATTTATAAGTGGACTACTCTAAGTAAAGCCTCTCCATTATTGTGTTTATAATTTCCAATTCTGCTCTTCCTTGAGCTCAGAAAAACAAATATTGTCTGGTGCAAAGTTCAGTAGTCACACCTGTGGGTTTTGAGGTTGGCTTGCCTGAATATGAAGCCCCAGCTCTTTTTACTGGCTGTGTAATTTTGGGTGAGCTAATTGCCTTTCTGTACCTCATTTTCCTCATCTTTAAAATGGATATAATAATTGTACCTTCCTTTTAGAGTCATTGGGAACATTAGATATACATACTTGTAATATGCTTAGTACACCATTTAACATTTGGTAAGCACTCATGGCTGCTAGCTATTTTACTAGTGTTGCTGTTACTGTTGTTGTTGGTGTTGTTATTCTTGTTATTATTATAAGGCAATTCCTCCAGGAACCGAACTACAAATTCCCCCTTCTCATAAAATAACCCCAGAAGGATGTTGCTGGCTCTGATCCAGCTGTTGCCAGTGCCCATGGCAATTCTCTTCATTTGGCTGTTTTTATTTGTTGACCTCAGTTACAAAGGGACTTACTGAGTTTTCTACTCACCAAGCATCTGCACATGTCATGCAGTAGCATTGGGAAGCTACAAAATCTGCTGCTTTTATTACAATGACTCTTGGGTGTTCAAGAACCACCAGGGAAGTTTGCTTAAAATGAAGAGTGTATGTCTCAGCTTTAACCAATCTGGAGTAGGGCCCAGAAACCTGCTCTTTTAATAAGTCTCCCCAGGTAGCTCCAATGCAGGCGTCCGTGGAAGCTCTGTTTCAGCAGATGGTCTTAAAACAAGCACCACCCAAACTTTGCAGGCAGCACTGATCACTCAAATAAATGGACTGGATTTTTTAAAATTCAAATTCTTTAACACAGAGTATCCAAACATGCAAAAACCTACAGGATAAATATATATTTAAACAATATTTGCTTCTATTTCAAATAATATGCTTCCTACATTTTTCTTCAAACTACAGACATCATCTAAGGGGAAGTGCTGCTAAATTTAAAGCAATGGTTCCAATAGTTAATCTGAAAACAGTTTTATATATTAAATATATGACAACAGCCCTGGCCAGTTTGGCTCAGCGGTTAGAGTGTCGGCCTGCGGTCCAGAGAGACCTGGGTTTGGTTCCCGCTAAGGGCACGTACCTCGGTTGCGGTTTGTCCCCGGCCCTGGTTGGGGTCGTGTGGGTGGCAACCACTCGATGTGTTTCTCTCACATCGATGTTTCTCTCTCTCTCTTCCTCTCTCCCTCTCACTCTACCTGAAGATGAATGCAAAAGTGTCCTTGGGTGAGGATTAAAAAAAAATTTTTTTTAAATAAATAAATAAATATATGACAACAACTACATTACAGAATGCCTAAAATGTCTGGAAATACAGAGAAAAGATGGGGGGTGGGAAAAGATAAACCAAAGAACTTATATGCATATATGCACAACCAATGGACACAGATATTAGTTTGGGGAAAGCAGGAGAGGGGTGGGAGCAGGGAGGAGGGGGTCGATGGGGGAAGAAGGGGAGACATCTGTAATACTTTCAACACTAATAAATAAATAAATAGAGGAGAGAAAATAGCGGCAGAGTGAATGGAAGCTACACAGATGATCTCCCAGGACCAAACGGGAATTACAACTAAAATAAAGACAAATCGTCAGAAAAAAGAAACAGAAAAGCAGCGAGAGAGGACCATACAACCAGGGACACTGAATGAGCCTGGTAGGACTGCGGAGGCACGAGAGGGTGGCAGGCTGGGAGCCCATGGACAGCAGCGGCCTTAGCTGTGAGCAGCGCACTCTCAGGGTCAACATCCCAAGCTGCTCGACAGTGCAGAGGGCCGGACAGAGCACTAAATAGCTACAGCCACTCACCTGGGGCTCCAGCAGAGGGAAGGCGGACTGGACTGGAACTCTGTGGGGACACCTGGGATTTGGAGGGCGCTCAGAGTTTGTGCTGAGTCACAGCCACAAAGGACGGTGGCCAGCTTGCTCCTTCCCCGAGCTGTGGCAGCCCCTCCTTCAGAGATTCAACCCAACCAGGCAAACAAAGAAATGCAAATTGAGGCTCATTAACAACCAGCATCAGCCCCACCCTCAGGAAATCCTCTAACACTAAACACCTGAGGGAGTTTCTCATTCAACTGAGAACCTAAGGCTTTTCAAGTAACTGAGGATAATAGTCTCCAGGCAAAAGGCTAGAGGAGAACTGAACCTTTCCTGAGCTTGCAAAGCTACCCAGGAAAGTGAGACTTGACAGTGGTGTTTAAGGAGGGCCCTCCGCACTCACCCAAACCCAGTAGAGGGAGCCACAAATAGCAGAACACCAACACCCACACAGAAAATTTGGCAGGCTCCAAAACCCACTGAGATAGCCAAAATGGTGAAACAAAGAAACAGATCCCAAATGAAAGAACAAGAGAACTCTACCAAAGATGAGATAAATGAAATGCAGTTCAGCAAATTATCAGAGGTAGACTTCAGAGCCATGATTTTGAGGAAGCTAAACAGCATGAGTAAGGACATCAACACCATGAGTAAACATATAGAAACACTGAAAACCAACCAAGTGGAAATGAAGAATGACATAGCAGAAATAAAGAACACATTGGAAGGACTGACCAGGAGAGCAGAGGAAGCGGAGGACCAGATCAGAGAATTAGAAGACAGAGTAGAAAAAATCAATCAATCAGAAAACCAAAAGGAAAAAACAATTAAAAAACAGGAAGACAGCTTAAGAGAACTGTGGGACAACTGGAAACGTAATAACATTCGCATCATAGGAGTCGCTGAAGAAAAAATGACCAAGGGTTAGAGAATATATTCGAAGAAATAGTGACGGAAAACTTTCCTAACCTGGTGAAGGAAGAAAGCATTCAATTTCAAGAAGCCCGGAGAGCCACAAGTAAGAAGAACACAAACAGGATCACACCAAGACACATACTAATTAAAATGTCAAAAATTAAAGACAAAGAGAGAATCCTAATGGCAGCAAGAGATAAGCAATAGGTTACCTACAAAGGAACCCCCATCAGGCTATCAGCTGACTTCTCAACAGAAACACTACAGGCCAGAAGGGAATGGCATGAAGTAATCAAGGTCATGAAAAACAAGGATCTGAATCCAAGACTACTCTACCCAGCAAGGCTATCATTCAAAATAGAAGGTCAAATAAAGAGCTTCCCAGACAAAAAAAGGCTAAGGGAATATATTAGGACCAAACCAGCACTGCATAAAATGTTAAAAGGACTGCTGCAATTAGTAGAAAGAATAAGAATAAAAATATAACCACACTGAACAAAAATGGCAATAAATAAGTACATATCAATAATCACCTTAAATGTAAATGGATTGAATGCTCCAATAAAAAGACACAGAGTAGCTGACTGGATAAGAAAGCATGATTCACATATATGTTGTTTACAAGAGACCCACCTCACAACAAAAGACTCACATAGGTTGAAAGTGAAGGGATGGAAAAAAATCTTCCAAGCAAACGGAAAGGAAAAAAAAGCTGGGGTAGCAATACTCATATCTGATAAATTAGATTTCAAATTGAAGACCATAACTAGAGACAAAGAAGGTCACTACATAATATTGAAAGGATCTATCCAACAGGAAGATATAACCTTGGTAAACATATATGCACCCAACATAGGAGCACCAAAATATATTAAAAATCTTCTAGAGAATTTTAAAGAAGAAATCGACCGAAATACAATCATAGCAGGAGACTTCAACACCCCACTGACATAACTGGATAGATCCTCTAGACAAAAAATTAACAAGGAAACAGAGATTCTACATGAAGCACTAGATCAAATGGATTTAATAGATATATACAGAGAATTACACCCCAAAACTGCAGACTTCACATTCTTCTCAAGTGCACATGGGACATTCTCAAAGATAGACCACATGTTGGGGCACAAAGTAAGTCTCTACACGTTCAAGAAGATTGAAATCATATCAAACATCTCCTCAGACCCCAATGGCATGAAACTAGGAATCAATTGCAACAAGAACATGCAAAGACATTTGAAGGCATGGAGGCTAAATAGCATGTTATTGAACAATGAATGGGTTACCGAGGAGATCAAGGAAGAAATTAAAAACTTCCTGGAAACCAATGAAAATGAACACACAACAACACAAAATCTATGGGATGCAGTGAAAGCAGTTCTGAGAGGGAAGTTCATAGCATTACAGGCCCACCTCACGAAACAAGAGAAACTTCTAATTGACTACCTAACCTCACAACTTAAAGAACTAGAAAGCAAACAAAAAGAAAAGCCCAGAGCAAGTAGAAGGAAGGAAATAGTAAAGATCAGAGCAGAAATAAAGGACATGGAGACCAAAAAAACAATTCAAAGGACCAATGAAACAAAGAGCTGGTTTTTTGAAAAGATAAACAAGATTGATGGACCCTTAGCTAGACTCACCAAGAAACAAAGAGAGAGAACCCAAATACACAAAATCAAAAATGAAAGAGGAGAAGTAATAACTGACACCACAGAAATACAAAAGATCGTTAACAAATACTATGAACAATTATACGTCAACAAATTGGACAATCTAAGTGAAATGGACACATTTCTAGAAACACATAGTCTCCCAAAACTGAACCGGGAAGAGATAGAAAACTTGAACAGGCCAATAACAACAAAGGAAATTGAAGATGTAATCAAGACTCTCCCAGCAAACAAAAGCCCACGCCCAGACGGCTTCACGGGGGAGTTTTACCGAACATTCAAAGAAGAACTAACACTCATTCTCCTCAAACTATTCCAAAAAATTCAAGAAGGAAGACTTCCAAACTCGTTTTATGGGGTCAGCATAATTCTAATTCCAAAACCAGAAAAAGACACTACAAAGAAAGAAAACTACAGGCCAATATCCCTGATGAACATACATGCCAAAATCCTGAACAAAATACTAGCAAATAAGATCCAGTAATACATCAAAACAAATTATTCACCATGACCAAGTAGGATTCATCCCAGGGATGCAAAGCTGGTACAATATTCGCAAATCAATAAATGCGATACATCACGTAAACAAAATGAAAAATAAAAACCATATGATCATATCAATAGACGCAGAAAAAGCACCCATTTCTGATAAAAACGTGCAGCAATTTGGGAATAGAGGGATCATATCTCAACATTATAAAGGCCATATATGAAAGACCTACAGCCAACATCATACTCAATGGACAAAAACTAAAAGCATTTCCCTTAAGAACAGGAACAAGACAAGGATGCCCACTTTCACCACTCTTATTTAACATAGTACTGGAAGTCTTAGCCACCGCAATCAGACATGAAGAAAAAATAAAAGGGATCCAAATTGGAAAGGAGGAAGTGAAACTGTCATTATTTGCAGATGACATAATACTATACCTAGAAACCCCTAAGGACTCCATCAAAAATCTACTAGAATTAATAAATGAATTTGGCAAAGTAGCAGGATACAAAATTAACATCAAGAAATCGACGGCATTCTTTTTTTTTAATTATTAATTTATTTTTGTTACAGATGTTTCTCCTTTTTTCCCCACTAACACCCTCCTCCCCATCCCCCCACCCCATCCCCAGCTTTGTTGTCCATGTCCATCAGTTATGCATATATGCGCTTAAGTTCTGTGGTTTATCTCTTCCCTCCCCCCCACCCCCTCTTCTGAGTGGTTTGACGGCATTCTTATACACCAATGATGAACTCACAGAAAGAAAAACTAAAAAAAAACTCATTTACCATCGTGGCAAAAAAATTAAGATACCTAGTAATAAACTTAACCAAAGAAGTAAAAGGCCTATTTGCAGAAAACTACAAAACAGTGGAAAAAGAAATAGAGGAAGATATAAAAAAGTGGAAGCACATACCTTGTTCATGGATTGGAAGAATTAACATCATTAAAATGTCCATACTACCCAAAGCAATCTATAGATTCAACGCAATCGCCTTCAAAATACCAACAACATATTTCACAGAACTAGAACAAATGCTTCAAAGTTCATATGGAACAAAAAAAAGACCCCGAATAGTTACAGCAATCTTGAAAAAGAAGGACAGAATAAGTGGGATCACAATACCGGATATGAGGTTATACTACAAAGCTATTGTAATTAAAACAGCCTGGTACTGGCACAAGAACAGGCACACAGATCAATGGAATAGAACAGAGAACCCAGAAATGGACCAAAAACATTATGCTCAATTAATATTCAACAAAGGTGGCAAGAGCATACAATGGAGTAAAGACAGCCTCTTTAATAAATGGTGTTGGGAAAATTGGACAGCTACAAGCAAAAAAATGAAACTAGACCATCAACTTACACCATACACAAGAATAAACTCAAAATGGATAAAAGACTTAAATGTGACTCATGAATCCATGAAAATCCTAAGAAAATGTAGGCAACAAAATTTCGGACATCATACGCAGCAGAATTTTCACTGATATACCACCTAAGGCAACAGAAACAAAGGAAAAAATGAAAACATGGAACTACATCAACTCAAAAGCTTCTGCACAGCGAAAGAAACAACCATGAAAATGGAAAGGCAACTCATTGTATGGGAGAGCATAATTGCCAATGATACATCAGATAAGGGATTAATTTCCAAAATATATAGAATGCTCATACAACTCAACCAAAGGAAGACAAAGAACCCAATTTAAAAATGGGCAGAGGAACTAAATAGACACCTCTCCAAACAGGACATACAAATGGCCAAGAGACATATGAACAAATGCTCAACATCACTAATCATCAGAGAGATGCAAATTAAAACAACTATGAGTTATCACCTCACACCTGTCAGAATAGCCGCCATCAACAAAGCATCAAACAACAAGTGTTGGCCAGGGTGTGGAGAAAAGGGGACTCTAGTACACTGCTGGTGGGAATGCAAACTGGTGCAGCCACTATGGAAAACAATATGGTGTTACCTCAAAAAATCAAAAATTGAATTACCATTTGACCCAGTGATCCCACTCCTAGGAATATACCCTAAGAAGCCTGAAACACCAATCAGAAAGAATATATGTACCCCCATGTTCATAGCAGCTCTATTTACAATAGCTATGATCTGGAAACAGCCCAAGTGTCCATCAGTAGACAAATGTATTAAAAAACTGTGGTACATGTACACAATGGAGTACTATGCAGCTGTAAGAAAGAAAGATCTCTTATCCTTTGAGATGACATGGGAGGACCTGGAAACTATTATCCTAAGCGAAACAAGCCAAGCAGAGAAAGACAAATATCATATGATCTCACTTATATCTGGAATATAATGAACATAACAGTCTGAGAAACAGGGTAGTCCCAGAGACGTGGAAGTAGGGTACAGACTGACAATTGCCAGAAGAGGGGGTGGGGGAGGGGAGCAATAAACCACAGAACTGATACACATGTAAGCATAACCAATGGACATGGACAACAAAACTGGGGACAGGGCAGGGAGGGAGAGGGAAAAGGGAGTCAATGGGGGGAAAAGGAGAAACATCTGTAACCAAAATAAATTAATATAAAATAAATAAATAAATAAATAAAATAAATAAATATACAAATATACTCTAAAGTGTCTAGAAAGTCTAGAAACATTTGAAAATGTAGCTAACGTGTTGCTTGATAATATATGTATCTTGTGTTTCCTGATTGTTCAGACACCTTGTAAAATATCGTTATATCACTATAGTTATATGATTTAGATATTTCAGGGCCCACATCAAGTCCCCTTCCTTTTCGTCCTTCCTCCTTTCTTTTCTTCCTTCCCTTCCTCCCTCGCTCTTTCCTTTCTTTTCGTCCTTTTTCCCCACTCTTCCTCCATTTCTTTCTTTTTCCTTCCACAATGATTTCCTGATCTCCTAAAACATGCACAGCACTCTTCTATACATGGATACAATGGATATATAGAGGGGAGGGCATTATTTAAAAAGTAAAAGGCAGAATCCCTGCTCTTTTTTTTTTTTTCTTTCTTATCTTTATTGTTGAATGTATTACAAATGTTCCTCATTTTCCCCCCCTTGCCCCTCCTCCCCATTCCTGCCCCCCTCCTGCCTTTCCCCACACTGTTGTCTGTGTCCATTGGTTATGCATATATACAAATAAGTTCTTTGGTTTATTTCTTCCCACCCCCCAACCCCCCCTTCCCTTTGAGGTTTGTCAGTCTAACAAGCAATTTGTACTTAATCCCTTCACCTTTTTTCACCCATCCCCCCAGCCCCCACCCATCTGGTTCTCAAAAAAGTTCTCTGTATCTATGAGAATGTCTTTGTTCTGCTTGTTCATTTTGTTTGTAGATTCAATTGTTGATAGCTATGTATTTATTGCCATTTTGTTTGTTCATATTTTTTTATCTTTTTCTTCAAGAAGACCCTTCAACATTTCATATAAGAATGGTTTGGTGGTGATGAACTCCTTTAGCTTTTCTTTATCTGGGAAACTCTTTATATGGCCATCGATTCTAAATGACAGCTTTGCAGGAGAGAGTAATCTTGGTTGTAGGTTCTTGCTTTTCATCACTCTGAATATTTCTTGCCACTCCCTTCTGGCCTGCAAAGTTTCTTTTGAGAAATCAGCTGACAGTCTGATGGGAACTCCCTTGTAGGTAACTAACTTCTTTTCTCTTGCTGCTTTTAAGATTCTCTCTTTGTCTTGAACCTTTTGCATTTTGATGATGATGTTTCTTGGTGTGGGCATCTTGTGGTTCATCTTGTTTGGGACTCTCTGTGCTTCCTGGACTTGCATGTCTGTTTCCTTCGCCAAGTTAGGAAAGTTTTCTGCCATTATTGTTTCAAATAGGTTTTCGATTTCTTGCTCTCTCTCTTCTCCTTCTGGCACCCCCAAGATGCGAATGTTGGCACGCTTGAAGTTAGAATCCCTGCTCTTAAGGAGCATTCTCCTTGGTATAAAATATAAATATGTGACATATTCAAATATTATTATAAGTCAGCATCTCAATTACGTGAGTGATTCAGAGAGTATGTGCTATAAAATTTGGGGGCAGCAGGGTCAAATTGTCCAGGAGGATCCAGATCATTTCAAGGAATTTCATTATGCTGTGTGAAGACTTTCTTTACTCTCTCTCCATCTAGGATATAATCACACAAAAGAACAACAGCAGGTTGCAAGTAAATCCTGATACAGGGGGAAAAAATATTAACTTTTCAAATTTAATATGAAAGGGGAATTTGATTGAAGGGAATTATGCTTGATTCTCTACGCTGTGGAACCTGGCTCCAATTCAGAAAAGAGAACAATGGCTTGTCACCCAGTTTTTATTCCAAGACTCTGACACAGGTTGGCTATTGACAGGCAGGGAACTGAACTTTTCCATCTCATTTCCCATGATTCTTTTCATGCAGATTACTTCTTTTGGGAGGTGAAGAGGTAAAGGAGATATCATCTTCAGTCTCAAGAAGGCAGGAAAGAGGAGAAATTTCTTTGCTCAAAATTACAATTTTTCATCCAGTTATCCTGATCAAGAGAGTCTGCTAGGACAAAACTTTGGACATTTAAAGAGATCATGCAGGGTCCCACTCTTCAGAAGAATTTGCCTAGAGCAGCATTTCTCAACTTAGGCATGATTGCCATCTAGGACTGGGTAATTTTTTGTTGTGGGAACAGTCCTGGATATTGTAGGATGTTTAGCAACATTCCTAGCCTCTACTATCTAAATGCCAGTAGCACTCACCCTCAGTTGTGACAATCAAAAAAAGTCTCTGGATATTGCCAAATGTCCCCTCGCAGTCAAAGTTTACCCTGGGAAAAAAATTACCTCCTGGCTGTACACTGGAACCACCAGGGGAGCTTTAGAAGGTATTGGTGCCTGGGACTTGCCCCCAGAGTGTGTGATTTGATTGATCTGGGTGTGGCCTGCAGTTCAGGATTTTTAAACACTTCCTAAGGAATTCCAGTATGGACTGAGGTTAATCTCAGATTTGTCCACAAATTTGAACTGTGACAGGGATCCTCACACTAATTAGATGTCCAATGCTGTGTTGACCTGGTAATTACCCTCAGTCTGCATTCACCTGGTTTAATTGACTCAGTGTCAGTGGCCAGCCTGTGCTCCCAGCACCTGACCTCAGATAGGACTGCTTTGATCTTTCAAGTTAGTTTTTTTTTTAATTGTTGAAAGTATTACAGATGTCCCCCTTTTTTCCCCATTGACCGCCTCCTTCTCACTCCTACCCCACTCGTGCCTTCCCCAGCCTAGTGTCCATGTTGATTGGTTGTGCATCTATGCATATAAGTTCTTTGGTTTATCTCTTCCCACACCTTCCACCCCCATACCTCTGAGTTTGTTAGTCTGTTCCCTACTTCTGTGATTCTGGATCTCTTTTGGTCGACAGCTTATTTTGTTCATTATGTTCCACAAATAAGTGAGATCATGTGGTACTTGTCTTTCTCTGACTAGCTTATTTCGCTTAGCATAATACTCTCTGGGAACATTACATTTTTCACAACTGTTTGTAATTCATTTATCATGTCTTACCAAGGAAATTCAGACATTGGCATCAGGTCAATGCAGGACATATTTGGAGGCAAAGGGTCTTTGTGACAATCCCTCAAAATACCTCAAGAAGAAGGCATTTTTTTGCAGCCCATCTTGTAAGAGCAAAGCCACTTGTGCATACTTTGGTGTGTGTGCAAGTGGAAGCACAGGAGAAGTAAAGCAAAGGGGAAAAGGCCACACCTTCTCTTCTTCTCCTCTTGGAATTTTCTAGCCCTCGTATAGCAACAGGCAATAATAATGAGCATCCATGCTTTCAATTTTTCAACCAAATGTCTCCTGAATGAATTAGAACAGCCACAGTCGACTGCCCTATACCCTCTGATCCAGCGGTTCTCAACCTGTGGGTTGCTACCCCTTTAGGGGTCGAACGACCCTTTCACAGCGGTCGCCTAAGACATAACAGTAGCAAAATTACAGTTATGAAGTAGCAACAAAAATAATTTTATGGTTGGGGGTCACCACAACATGAGGAACTGTATTAAAGGGTCGCGGCGTTAGGAAGGTTGAGAACCAGTCTGCTCCTAGCTCTACATCCAACAGAAATGTTTAATTACCAAAATATAAGTATTAGAATGTTCATACAAGTGCTCTGCCGAATAGTCAAAACTAAGAAATACCAAATGCCCATCAACAGCAGGATGGAGAAATAAATTATGATGTCTTCACACAAAAGAATACTATACAGTCATGAGAATGAATGGTCTATAACTACACAACAGATTGATAAATTTCACAGATATAATGTTGAGAGAAATAAAGGTCTATATTAATGATTGAATTTATATAAGTCCTCCCAAACAGGCAAACCTTATTGAAACTAATATATGTTAGGATAGAAGTCACCCTCAGGAATGGGGATAGTGAGTAGCGAGCATTAGGGGGCTCCTGGGATGCTGTAGGTGATGCTTTGATTTGTGATCTGACTATTGGTCATTTGAGTGTGTTCAGTTTGAGAAAATTTATAGAGTTGTACATTTATAATTTATGTACTTTTCTCTTTATCTATTCTACTTCATTAAAATATTTAAAACTTAAATAGTATCTTCTCTTTCTCAGCTGCTGCCCCCTCACTCCCAAGTTAGAAATTTGGGGTCCTTGACATGAAATTGCTGGGTCAGAAGGTGGACAAGTCTCAGAAAGCCCTTCTTGTCCTTGTCATTGTCCTCCTTCCACCACTTTCAACTTGTACTTAGGTAGTCCTCCATAGGTTAGAAGCAGACAGCACAGAAGTGAGGGGACTAAGTGTCCCATGGTCTGTCTGCTGGGACCAAGACAATTCTATCTACTATCAACCTTTTGAGACCACAGAGTCCAACTCCAAATTGGGCAGAGAGCTGTGAGATGTTTTTCTTTTAATCTAGATTGTTTATACCCATATCAACAATCTTGCAGGAATGACAGAGTCAGGCTGCGGCTCAAGGGTGGGATCCACTGGGGTGGCCTTTCGGCATTCACCAACCCAGCACATTGCACTCTAGACTGCACATTATCCCTGTAAAGGGCCTCTGCCCATCACAGCAGCTAATATTTTTCCCACAGATGATGCCATTGTATTTATCCCAACATCTGCGTAATATTCTGGATCACACACACATGAATTGGGTGTTTATTTTACTAGCAGAGTACACCTGCAGCCTAAATAGTGTATGCTGAGCAGCTGTTGGTGACTCTGAATTGAGACCTGGGTGAGGAATTGTAAACCTGGGAGGTTCATCTTCAGCAAGTAGGATCCAAGGCTTTCAAAATCAATAAATCTGAACACTATTTAAAAAAGAGAAGAGAGACATCATTACAGGCAGATAATGATCCAAAATCCCATCCAGTGATGATTGGGGAAGCAGATGTAAGCCAGGATGATTTTTATAAGTTCCGATAGCCCCTGCCAGGTGGGATATGAAATAAGCAATAGGTCTGATTGGAAACTACATTTGGGCCACTGAGTAATTGCAGAGGTAGAAGCAATCATATTGCCTGTGCTTGCCAGGGGGGAAAGGATGAGGTTAACCTGCTAAAGGTAATCATTTTGTCACATAGCTTTATGTACTCAGACATCCTAAAATTCAGTTATATAATTCACCTAAGGTGCTGCTTGTTTGAAACAGTTACTGCCCTCACCCAGATGTATTCAGTTGTTGAGCCAGTCACTCTGATATTTGAAAAAAAATATATGTATGAAGTGAAGTGCTGGGAATATAATAATGAAAGATATGACCCCTATCCTCAAGAAGTCCATTGTAGAGTTGGCTTGGCTATTGGTTGCCTCATTAGAAACCACCCCCTAACTTAGAGCTTCAATATAAAAGAACCAGTTCTTAGTCTGCTCTGGCTGCCTTAACAAATACCATAGATTGGGGACTGGGGCAGGGGGGTGGGGGGTGGCTTAAACAACAGAAATGTATTTCTCACAGTTCTGGAGGCCTGAATCCAAGATCAAAGTGCTGGCAGATTAGGTTCTTGGTAAGGGCCCTCTTCCTGGCTTGCACTGTGTCTTCACATAGCTTTTCCTTTGTATGTGCCTAAAAAGAGAGATCTCTCCCTCTTCCTCTTATTAAAAGGGGACTAATCCCATCATAAAGGTCCCGTCCTCATGACCTCATCTAACCCTAATTACTTCCCAAAGGTCCCACCTCCAAATATCATCTCATTACAGATAAGGGCTTCAACTTATGAATTGTGGAGCAGGACAAACATTTATTCTGTAACAGTGACCAATTGCATTAGTTTACTAGTGCTGCCATAACAAATACCAAAGACCAGGTGGCTTAAGTAACACAAATTTACTTTGTCACAATTCTGGAGACTAGAAAGAAGTCTGAGATCAAGGTGTTGGCAGCATTGGTTTCTTCTGAGCATCTCTCCTTGGCTTGCAGAAGACTGCTTTCTTATCGTGTCTTCACATGGTCACCCCTCAGTCTGTACATTGTCTGTGTCCTAATCTCCTCTTCTTATAGAACACTGTCACATTGAATTAGGGCTTTCCCTTATACTCTCATTTTACATTAATCACTTCTTTAGAGTCCCTAACTCCAAATACAGTCACATTCTGAGGTTCTGGGGGGTTAGGATTTCAACATATGAACTTTGGGGGACAAAACTCAGCCCATAACATCAACCATCCTGGTTTTCCAAGGACTGAATGGATTCCTAGGATATAGGACTTTCAGTGCTAAAACCAGGACAAATTAGTCGCCCTAAACATTAATTTGCTCAAAAACGTGTAACATGGGTAGGGCTCAGAGGAGACAACATCTACTTCTCTCCCCATTAGCTGGGACCCCTGGAAGGTTAGGGGCTGGAACCATCAAAGGCCCACTCACACACACATCTGTAGGTTGATGCTGAGGAGGTTCAAACAGAGAGGGGCAGTTTTGCATGGAGGAAGACCAGTAGGTGTGAAGCCCCTAAGGTGAAAACAAGGTTGGTATATTCAAGAAACAGTAGGAAAGTCAGTGTGGCTGAAGTAGAGGGGACAAGTTGAGAAATAAGCAAGAGCTTTGTAGTTCAGACATATTGGATGAAATCAATAGGAAGCCACTGGAGGGTTTGAGGAAGGGGAGTGACATTATATATGAGGACTCTCAGACATCACTTAAAATCTTAGCCTCATCTGTCAGCTGGGCCTTTGGCTAGTTTTTTTCTGCCCTGGCTACAATGGTAACCAGCTCTGTATGAGCTCTGTGATTAACTTCATGCAGACACAAGCCAACATCACTTCACTTCTTGCGTCCTCCAATTGCCACTCACTTCCCCTCAGGGTTTTCCCCATTGACAAGGAGGTACGTATAAAGCCTAAACATGTATCATGGGGAGTCGATGTCTTTCGACCCACAGAAGACAGGATTTGGTAGATTCCATCCCCTTCCTCCCCTTGAACAGACTGTCTTGAGATGCAGACCCTATATGGCTTCTTGAAAGCCAGCCCATCAGCTCGAGCAATCAGTTTCACTTGATACTAAAGAGTGGCCAGCTCAGTAACATACCCTCCACCGGCTTGCCACTGTTCCCTGCCTCACTATCTTTGTCTCTTTCTCCAACTTCTTGGGATTTCACATCCTTATATCAGAGTACTATGTGAGCTTTACCGCAGACTATTTTCTGGGGAGATCTGGGGCTAAGACAGACATGTGCAGATTTGCTCTTTAAATGGGTCACTCTGGCTTCTGTATGAGTGGTTGATTGTGCAGGGTCAAGTGTGGAAGTCCAGAGAGACACATTAAGAGGCACTTGCAATTGTCCAAGCAAAAGATAATGGTTCTTGAGATGAGGGAATGTTAGTGGAGATGGAGGAAGAAGTAGACTCATGATATGTCTTGGTGGCAGAGCTGAAAAGAACACCTAATGAACTGGATATGGCACAAGAGAGAAATCAAGGCTGACTCTTAGGTGTTCAGCCTGGGCAACTAGCCAATCAATGATGGTGCCTTTTACTGAGAGAAAGAACACATGGGAAAGGAGCAGGTTTGGAAAACTTTATCTGTTCACTAAATGTTTTTGGAGCATTTACTATGTGCTAATGAGGGTTTCTAGAACATGTACATTGGTATAAGGATTATTTTGAGCTGAAGACATTTAAGAATCAACAGCTGCAGGAAGAGACTTTTTCTAAACTCGTCCTTAACTACCTAAAAGCAAAGCCTCCCAAAATAATTCAACTGTCATAAACACCATCCCCAGGAGTTTCAAAACCAGGGACAATTGACTCTTATCACTGAAGAGGAGAAATTGACACAAGTCAGCATCTGGATAAGAAATCACTTAAACAGTTATTATCATAAAACTATCATCTCCCATCTATTCTCCTAAGTGCTCTTTCTCTTCTAAAAGTCATATGTTCTCCCAGAAGTGCCCTCTGTCCATCCCCATCTCCTATTAAGATGGTATATAAAAATTCTAACTACTTCCTTGAGTCACAGTTCTTTGTGAACTCTGAGCATAAGTACTTAATTAAATCTGTTTTTTTTTTCTCTTGCTAATCTGTCTTGTCAGTTTAATTTGCAGGACCTCAATATCTGAACCTAAGAAGGTAGAGAAAAAGGTTTTCCTTCCCAGAACTAGGAAGTGCTTTGGACACAGAGCTGAGAGACCCAGCCTCTGCCACAAGGGGCTCAGCAATTATAATACTGTGGAGCTGTGTACAAAGGGCCATGAAAATACCATGAGGAATGTCACCTCTGGGGAAGTGAGGAGTCAGGGACGGAACCTTGAAAAACTTAGAAGGATAAAAGAGAGTTAGCCAGAAAAAGGAGTAGGAAAAGGGTAATTAAGGTAGCAAATGCAAACAAGCAGGAATGTGAGAAGGCTTGGCCCCATGGAGTTAAGAATGTTGTGGGTAAATGTAACAGGAAGGGAAACATAAAAGAAAAATCTTCCAGGCAGAGAGGCCAGCCAAGTGGATAGCTTTGTAGGTATGCTCTGGTGTTTGCCTTGCAGCATAATTGCTAAGGGGAGCCACTGATGGGATTCCTAAAACCATACACATATTTGACTATGCTGTGCTTTTGCACATGGGGTTTCCTCAGCCTCGAACATTCTTCCCCATTCCTTCTTCCTAACAAAGTCCTACTCGTCTTTCAAGATCTTAATTCCTGACTATCCCATCTCTGCTGGGTCACTCCCTGACTGCTAAGCCATAGCTCACTACACCTCATTGCTGCTCGGCTTCATGAGCTAGGCATGCCCATGAGCTGGGCATTGCCTTAGCCTTCCTTCTCCCTGACAAGCTGTGAGTTTCTTAAGGCTTGAATTCCCTTTTTCAGATTAGAGCCCAACGTGAGGCCTGAAGAATGTAGCATCTGCTGAATTAAATGCCTTTGAAATGTGAAGAAAGTTTGAAACCATACAGGAAAGGCACCATCCACATCCATGGGGAGGGGTAGGGTGGGGGAGGGACAGTCTATATAGTCAGATAAAAAGAGGTACTGAAGAGTTATCAAAGATTGTCTCACATCAGTCTTGACCCAAGGACATTCGTTAGCTTTTATGACATGGAGTCAGTGCTGACTTGTTCAGCTCAGGCCAGTGATGTAGGCACTACATAGGCCCACCAGACCAAGACCACTAACCTTTTTACCCAGCACAAGAAATGGCATTCATTGAAAGGCTGATATGTTCTGCCAATGCAGATCCAGGCTGGTCCTGAACCAATGGCTAGAGGGAGAAGGTAAAAGTTTCCATGTCTCCTTTTCTGCTCTTATTCCCTCTTTCACATATGGGATTTATTCTTTACAGGTTTAAATATTACATTGAAAATAAACTCAAATGACCAAAATGTTTCATTGAACAATCCATAATAAAGATAAAAGCCACCTGCACTGGGGGAGGCACAGACAGCCAACTCTAAATTGCTCTAGTGTTTGAAACTTCCTGAATGAATTCTCAAGTGCTTTCTGAACAATTTGAAGAGTGCATCTGTCCAGGTTTGATTAGAACTGTCCTCAAAATGGGGTCACTTCAATCAAGCAAAAATATAGGAAAACAAAACTTTTTGGAAAGACAGAAACAAAATAAAATAAAACAAATTCACAACTGTACCCAGTAGATTCAAATAACATGGAGTTTCCTTATTGTTGTACGAAGTCCAGTATATCCATATATGTGTATATATACTACACATACACACACACACACACACACACACACACACACACGTAATCTCCCATTTATTCCACTATAGAAACTTGGTCTAAGATTATACCCCCCTCCCAAACAATAGCAATGTAATGGAGAGCCTTTTATAGTCATCTCTACTTTTATGATCATCTTTATGATTGACCTCATAAAATAATATGAGTTATATATGTGCATGTATACATAGGCCAGATTCTCAATTTACGTAATTCTGTGAGAATTCACAGAATTATATTGGTTGAGAATTTGGCTTCAGTTTTCCTTATTATAGAATTTCCCATCAACTAGCCTGAGATGAGGCTCTACACACATTTCCACAAAGCTTCGCAGGCTGAGAATCTGGCTGACAGAGCTCAGAACAGTGTTCATCCAAACATCGGCTGGGATTTTTTCTGGCCTTGCTTTCCATAGTGACTTACATGATGGAATGAGCAAATGCCTTTGGCCTCTGGAGCTCTATGAATCAAAGTGACCTAGTATGGGAAGCCCCAGGCTGCCTGTCCATCATGGAGAGGCACAGTTCCTTCCCACCTCAATCTCCCTGCCTGTGAGTTGAATGGGACTATTACCTGCTTCTTCCCTCTCCGTCTGAGCATTCTTTGCTGTTTATGAAAATACAGTTTGCAAATAGGACTCCAAAAAAATAGGCAATAAGAGCTGGAACCCAGCTTTGGTTGCCAGGGAAAATGCATTTATTTGCTAGGTTAGCAAAGTGCCAACAACACTAATTGAATTTGTGCCAAAACATGCATTTAAAAAAATGTTGTTCTGTTCCATTCATTATTTATAGAACATTACCGAAGGGCAGTGCATCCTACAAGCCAAAAATCTCATCCTGAATTTTATCAGAAACCCATTGCAGGGAAGGGGATAAGGGAAAGAGAGGAAAAGAATAAAATAAGATTTCTGGAAAAGTTAAAGGAACTTGTCCGGAGTGTTTTGTCTGGACTAGTAATGCCCACAGGGTGACTTGATAATAATCTCCAAATGCAAGGGGGTTGGATAGCAGCAGCTCTTCGTTGCCACTCAGGAAAGAAGAAGAAATAAACCTCCACTGTAGTATGAAAGATTTAGGCTAGTTAGAAGGGAAAATTTCTTTAACAAGGAGTGTTATTAAAAGAAATTGAGAACATAGAAAGACTTTCAGATGAAGGAAGTGTTTAATGTATTCCAGGTAGTCTAAGGGTAAGACAATAGATGTCTCTAGACATCGTTGCCACCTCAGGGAACTGTCCTAGTCCAGATGATTTGTCATCACATTAGCAACATGGGTTTTGGTGTGAAAAACCTTGCTTTGCATGCCACACTTGGGCAAATTACTTGACCTCTCTATTCCTGCTTACGCATTCATAAAATGTTGATAATTACTCATTTAACACCACAACAGCACCAGACATTGTTCTAGGGGATATAGTGGTGAACACAATAGACAAAGCAAAAAAAAAACAAAACAAAACAAAACAAAAACCCTGCCGATTCTAATGGGGGAGGCAGATTTAATGCAATAATAAAGAATAAATAAAATATATAACATATCAGATGGCGGTAAATGTTATGGAGATAAATTAAACAGGGAAGGGAATGAGTCAGGGAAGTTTTCATTTTAAGTATGGTGGTGAGGGTTGGTTGTACACTGAGATGACATCTTCTGAGGAAAGATTCAAAGGAAGTGAAGGAGTGAGCTAAGAGGGTGTAGTGGGTTGAATGGTGGACCCCAAAAGGTTATGCCCAAGTTCTAATCTCTGAACCTGTAAATCTGTCTTTGGAAAAGGGGTCTTTGCAGATGTGATTAAGTTAAAGATCTTGAGATGAGATCATCTTCGATTATGCTGGTGGGCCCTAAATCCAATGGCAGGTGTCTTTAGAGAGGTGATGAGAAGACAGACACAGATGAGAAGGCAGAGATTGGAGTTATGCTATCACAAGTCAAAAAATGCCTGTAGTGACCAGAATCTAGAAGAAGCAAGAAAGGATTCTCTCCTAGAGTCTTCAGAATGAGCATGGCCCTAGATTTCAGATTTCTGGTCTCCAGAACTATTAGAGAATCCATTTCTTTTCTTTTAAGCCACCAAGCTTGTGGTGCTTTCATGGCAGCCCTAGGAGACTAATACAGAGGTTTTCTAACGGGGGGAGTGGTTAAGCAGAGAGAAAAGCAGGTGCAAAGGTTCTGAGGCAGGTCTTTTGCCTGTCTGCTTTGGATAAAGCAAGGCTGTCTATGTGTTTTGAATGGAGGGAATGATGCAGCTCTCTGCAGCTGAAGCAGACTCTGAAGTAGTTAACAGCTGAAGGCTCTCTGCTGACATTTCCAGTAGCTGGGCAGCAAGTCCTCTCTGAAAGAGGCAGCTTGGGGGAACATCTTGCTCAACACAACTGAGTTTAGTGAGAATGTTATTGCAAAACAATGATGGCTTAGACAAGGTTGATAGAGGTGAAAATAATGAGTTTCTGAGTAAGTTCTTGAGGGATAGAGATAACTGGATTTATGGTAGATTGGATGTGGATTACAAAATACAGAGCATTTTGGCCTAAGCAACTAGAAGAATGGAGCTGCCATCAGCTGAGATGGGAAAGGCTATAGATGGAACAGGTTTGGAGAAAAAGATCAGGAGTTTGGTTTAGGACAGGTTAGGCTTAAGCTGCTTGTTAAACATCCAAGTGCAAGTATCAGATAGTTAGATATATGATTGAAGGGGAGATAGCCGATCTGGAGATGTATATTTGGAAGAATTTTAAATTTTATTTTCTAATTTACAGCAAAAATCTTCCTTTTGTTGTACAGTTTTATGAGTTTTGAAAAATGCATATTCATGTAATCACCACCACAATCAAAATACAGAACTGTTCCATCATCTTTAAAAATGAATCCCTCCCATCAACTTACACCATACACAAGAATAAACTCAAAATGGATAAAAGACTTAAATGTGACTCGTGAATCCATAAAAATCCTAGAAGAAAATGTAAGCAACAAAATGTCGGACATCATACGCAGCAGAATCTTCACTGATACATCACCTAAGGCAACAGAAACAAAGGGAAAAATGAACACATGGGACTACATCAAACTCAAAAGCTTCTGCACAGCAAAAGAAACAACCATCAAAACAGATAGGGAACCCACTCTATGGGAGAGCATAATTGCCAATGATACATCAGATAAGGGGTTAATCTCCAAAATATATAGAGTGCTCATACAACTCAACAAAAGGAAGACAAAGAACTCAATTAAAAAATGGGCAGAGGAACTAAATAGATACCTCTCCAAAAAGGACATACAAATGGCTAACAGACATATGAAGAAATGCTCAACATCACTAATCATCAGAGAGATGCAAATTAAAACAACAGTGAGGTATCACCTCACACCTGTCAGAATGGCCGCCATCAACAAATCATCAAACAACAAGTGTTGGCCAGGGTGTGGAGAAAAGGGGACTCTAGTACACTGCTGGTGGGAATGCAGACTGGTGCAGCCACTGTGGAAAACACTATGGTGTTACCTCAAAAAATTAAAAATTGAATTGCCATTTGACCCAGTGATCCCACTTCTAGAAATATACCCTAAGAAGCCTGAAACACCAATCAGAAAGAATACATGTACCCCTATGTTCATAGCAGCACTATTTACAATAGCTAAGATCTAGAAACAGCCCAAGTATCCATCAGTGGATGAATGGATAAAAAGCTGTGGTACATATACACAATGGAGTACTATGCAGCTGTAAGAAAGAAAGATCTCTTATCCTTTGAGACGACATGGAGGGACCTGGAGAGTATTATTCTAAGCGAAACAAGCCAAACAGAGAAAGACAAATATGATATGATCTCACTTATTTGTGGAATATAATGAGCATAACAGTCTGAGGAACAGGGTAGACCCAGAGATGTGGAAGTAGGGTATAGACTGACACCCCTCAGAAGAGGGGGTGGGGGGGAGGGAAGAGATAAACCACAGAACTTATGCGCATGTATGCATAACTGATGGACATGGACAACAAAGCTGGGGACGGGGTGGGGGGATGGAGAGGAGGGTGTCAATGGGGAAAAAAGGAGAAACATCTGTAACAAAAATAAATTAATCAAAAAAATAATAAATAAATAAATAAATAAATAAATAAATAAATAAATAAATAAAATAAATAAAAATGAATTCCTCCTTGGCCAGGTAGCTCAATTGGTTAGAGCGTGCTCCCAACACCAAGGTTGCAGTTCGAACCCTGGTCATGGCACATACAATAATCCACCAATTAATGCATAAATGGGTGGAACAACAGATCTCTCTCTCTCTCTCTCTCACTCACTCTCCTTCTCTCGAAAAAAAAAATCAATAAATAAAAAAACTCTTTTTTTTAATTCCTTATGCCACCCTTTTGTAATCAAACCTACCCTTCATCCCCAGCCCTGGGTGACCACTGACCTGTTCTCTCACCCTAGAGTTTTGCCTTTTCTTGAATGTCATATAACGTCATACAGTGTGTAGCATTGTGTATCTGGTTTCTTTGGGTCAGCATAATGCATTTGATATTCATTCTATGTTGTGTTTATCAATAGTTTATTACTTTTTATTGTTGAATAATATTCCACTATATGGACGCACCATAGTTTGTTCACCTATTCACTCATTGAAGGACATCTGGGTTGTCTCTCCTTATTAGCAATTATGATAAAGCTGGTATAAACATTCATTTTTTGTGTGCATGTGAACAAAAGTTTTCAGTTTTCTTGAGTATATAACAAGGAGTAAGGTTGCTGGGTCATACAGTAAATGTATGTTTAACTTTATAAAAAACTGCCAAACTGTTTTTGCAAGGTGGCTTTACCATTTTGTTTCCACTAGCAATATCAGATTTAAAATTATTCTTTAATTTATTTTTTAACCATTCTAATAGCTATGTAATAGTATCTCACTGTGGTTTTCATTTACCTTTCCCTAATGACTAATTACGTTAAATGTTTTTTTCATGTGATTATTTTCCATCCAAATATCTTCTTTGGTGAGATATCCATTATAACTTTGCCCATTTTAAATTGCATTATTTGTTTACATATTGTTGAATATGGAAAATTCTTTATACTTTGCTTAGGAATCCTTTGTCAGATATGTGATTTGAAAATATATTTTCCAAATCTGTAACTTATCTTTCTATTCTCTTAAAAGTGTTTTTGGCAGAGCAAAAGTTTGAAATTTTGATGAAGCCTAGTTTATTATTTTTTTCTTTTATAGATCATGATTTTTGTTTTGTATCCAAGAACTTTGGGCCTAATTCAAGGTCACAAAGATATTCTCCTTTATCTTATTTTAAATGTTTTGTAGACTTATGTTTTACATTTAGGTCTATGAACAATTTTGAGTTAATTTTTTGTATAAGGCTTGAGATATAGTCAAGGTAAATGTTGTTTTTTTCTTTTTTGCATATTGGGTGGACAACTGTCCTAACTCCACTTGTTGAAGCTCTGTTCTTTTTTTCAATCTCTACTTTCTTTTTTATTTTAATTCTTCTATCTCTTGGTTTTCAGATTGGATCATTTCTAATTGTCTATTTTCAAGTTCACTCATGTTTTTTTTTAAAAAAAAATCCTCACTGAAGACATGCAGAGAGAGAGAGAGAGAGAGAGAGAGAGAGAGAGAGAGACAGCAATTGACTGCCCTCCATACATGCTCCAACCGGGGATTGAACCCATAATCTAGGTATGTGCCCTGACCAGGGATCAAACCAGCAACCTTTTGGTGCACAGGACAATGCTTAACCAACTGAGCCACTCTGGATGGGCACACTCACTTTTTTCTTTATCATCTCCACTCTGCTGTTGAAGTCATCCAATGTTTTTTGGTTTTGTTTGTTTGTTTGTTTGTTTGTGTGTGTGTGTGTGTGTGTGTTTTTAAAGATATCACATTTTTCAGTCCTTAAATTCAATATTTTTATAGTTTCTATTTTTCTCTTGAGAGTTTTTAACTTTCCATTCATTTAAAGAAAGTTCACCCTTACTTCATGGAATATGGTTATGATAGCTGCTTTAAAGTTTTTGCTAATATTAACATCTGGATCATTGAGTTGTTGGCATCTGTTTATTGTCTTTTCTAGAGAATTGGTCAGATTGTCCTGGTTCTTTGCATGTTGAATAAATTTAGATTGCATGCTGAATATATTGACTATTATGTTATGAGACTGGGTTTTATTAAAATCTTCTTTACAATGGAATGTCAATAGATTTTGTTGTTGTTTTAGCAGGAAATCAACACAGGATAAGATCACAAGTTTTGTCCTACTTTTTGTGGGCAGTGGTTCAAATATCATTTCAAGATTCAATGCTATTGTTTGTATTGTCCCAGTATATGTAACACTCAAGAATGTGTTTGGGACTTTGGAATGGTTTATATCATAGCTCAGTTCCCAGAGATTTTATTTTCCTTCTTTTGCATCTGTGCTGCTCAAGCACAGCTTGGGGATGGGCCCAGGACTTCTGTCAGTTCATTCACAGAATTAGAGGGATTCCCTTTTCCAACTCTCTTCTCTCTGGGATTTTCTCCACATTCTCTGGCTCCTAAAGTCTCCTTTTCCCAATTTGTCCAGAAAAATAGATTTTTCTCAGGTTTTTACCCTCCTACACACACACACACACACACACACACACACACACACACACACACACATACTACTCCCACATTGTCATACCATTCTACATCACTGAAGCCACCCTCAGGGTGAAACAGCAAGAATAAAATTAATGCAGATTCCTCCTACATGCTTTACACACAGAGATCCCTTTTCCTGGTTCCACAAGTCAGAGACACAAGGTTCACAACACCGCAATACCATTGACATTGTCACCACATCAGTGCAGATCTACAACTGGGGCTTACCTCAGGACAAAGCCAGGAGTGAAAAAAATATAAAAAGAAGTTTCCCTTTTAGTCTCTGGCCCTCAGAGGTCCCTTTCCCCAGTTTCCTGGCCAGAAACAGTAGGATTTCCATTGGAACTTTGAGTGCTCACCCCCATTTCACAGTTCTGTGACTCAGGCCTCCAGGCTACCCCACACCTAGTCAGGAGACATAAGAGGAAAAAAAAAAAGTAATCTCACTGGTACTGGTGGTTCTTCAAGCTTTGACTGTCTCTCCCCTTACGCACCTGATAGTGTTTACTTTCAAGAGTCCTTAGGTAATTGTTTTGGGTATTTGTTAGATTTTCAGTTGTAATCAGTGGGAGAGATAGACAAAGTGAGCTTACTCTATCTTGGCTGGCCCTGGAAGTTCTGGGGATTTTATGATGTGTACTGCATGTGTGATATTTATATTTCAACCATTTAAATTGGAAAGTTATAATACTGAAATAATTATTCAGGTTAAATGAAATCACCAAAGAAGCGGGTTTAGATAAAAGTAGTAGAAGTCCATGAACTAAGACCTGGGGCACTCCAAAATTAGAGGTTAGGGAAATGAGGAAGAATGAAAAGACCAGAGATAGCATGAAAACTCAGAGTCAAGTGTCCTGGATGCTAAGAACAGTGTTTCAAGGAGGAAGTAATCCACTAGGTGTAATGCTGGCAATGAGTTAATATGAAGACTGGGGATTTGCCTTTAAATAATTTTTATGGCTGTGGAAGGAATTAAGCAAGATGTTAGGAAGAACAGATCGGCAAGTGCCCATGACCTAAAAAGCATTTAAAATTCCTGAGTGCCCCTCATCCCTGACTTTGCCCATTTTATTTCTTCACTTGGTATTCTCTCCTTTGCTTATCCATATTGGAAACCAACTTGGATCCCACCTGTTCCCTGAAAACTTTTGTGGATATAATATTCTAAATCTCAGAGACCTCCAACTCCTCTGATATCCCCTGACTCATGTGACCTGTGCTGCAAAGCTACAAAAGGCAATGTGGTGAGGTAAACATTGCCTAGACTCCAGAGTGAGACTGCTTGTACTTGAATTCCAGCTCTAGAACTTACTAGTTGGGTGAATTTAGGGAAGCTACTTTAACTCTCTGAACTTGCATTTCCTCATCTTTAAAATCAAGATAAACACAACTACCATATCTGCAATTTTGTGAGGAATACATGAGATAATATATGTAAAACTTTTGGTTCCATAGACAGTGGTTTTTCCCCATGAACAGCTTAGCATTGTTTCACATGTGCTAGTCTTGTCTTACCAATAAACTTACAACCTTCTTGAGGGTAAGGATTATGCCTCAGTGTCCCTTTCTCTTCCCTAATTTATTGAGCATGTTTATAGGTCCCACAAACTCTTGATTGGAATAAGAAGTATGTTCCAACCCAGAGTATGAATTATAACCTGCCATGAAGAAACACACAGCTGTAGTGTTTGGTTTGCAGGTAGCAAGTCATGAGGCATGCTTAGCCTGTCTGGGGGCATTTCATAGAGAATGTCTGAAATGGAAGATATTCTTATATAATTATGCATCTTTCATCCAAGGAAAGCTTGAATCTTGTTTTGATGATGACAATTATGAACTATAAAATTTGAGATGGCAAGGAAACAGATGATATAAAGTAGGAAAATAATAAAAAATTAACTCATTTCAGCAAAGCAAGAAGGTTTGAAAGAGATAACAGAACTGGGTAGTAAAGGCTTTAGTATGATCAAACCCAAGTTTATGGGCTTGATGCACTGTAAGACCAATCACTAAAGCACCAAGTATGCAACAACGAAAGAGTTTACTGCCAAATGAGGAGATGGGGAGAAAGCCCAAATATGCCTTCCCAATCAGGGTGGGTTTTTAAGGTGTTAGGTGGAACAGGTATGCAGGAGTGCTGATGGCCTTGAACTTTCACCATTTATGGTAAGTGCCTTCAGCACAAGATCTTCCTGGACAATGGATCCTACACTTCGGAAATGATTCCATTGTTCAAGTTCTGATCATGTCCTGATACGTTGTTTCCATGAGGGAGACAAGATACTTGTTCCCGGTGCAGATGGAGGTCAAAGTTCTCTCTTCTGTGCATGCTTCCACCTATGACTTGTGGTTTTGGTCTGTTGTCTCTGAAAGGCAACTCAGTATCTTTTTAGAAACAGGATAGAACTATTTTAAGCTGGTTCTGTGGTTACATTATGAAGTGGTGGAAAGAACAGTGGATAGACAATAAGATAAACTGGTTCTGGTATCAGTTTTGCCCCCCACCACTTGGGTGGCTTTGACTGAATCAATAAACCACCTCCCCCACCCTAACATACACACCTTGATTTCCTCTCCTTTAAAATTGGTAAACAGGGCACTAGGTGGATTATCTCTGACCTCTCTTACAAGTTAAGGGCCCATTCATTCAATGCATATTCATCAAAGTCTCCTATGTTCTTTGTACTGGAAAAGACACTAGAATACAGAGAAGAAAACTACAAGATTGCAGTAGTCATTGTTCTGGGGGTAGATCATGAATTCTGAAGGGGAGCAAAATTTGCCACCCCAAAATATGCCTATTTGTACTAAGAATTATTTTGAGCTGGTTATTTAAAAAAAGAAAACAGTAGACATGGGAGAAGCTCTGAAAGCCAAGTAGAAGTTACTCTTTTGTAAGGAACAGTTACATTCATAAGGGAAACTTCCATTTGTAAGTGTGTCTCCCTCTCTGCACCAGGAAGATGACTAAATCTCTAGAACCTCTTATCAATGGAGAAGGTACAGCCTTAAATCTGCATAACAACCATATCCTTGTTTACTGTTTATTGCCTAATAACCTCCCATTCTTGGCTCTGCCCTCTTGCCAACATCTTTTTTATTAAATTTATTAAGGTAACAATGGTTAATAATATATAATTTTCAGGTGTACAAGATTATCATTAGACATCGGTGTACTCTATTGCATGCTCCCACCCAAAATTGAGTTTTCTTTCACTACCATATATTTGACCCCCATTATCCACTTTTCTCTCCCCCCATCCTCTTTCCTCTCTGGTAACCATCATTCTGTTGTCTATATCTATAAGTTTGTTACTGTTTGCTTTGTTAGTTTGTTACTTTTGCAGTATTATTTATAAATACCCAAGACATGGAAACAACTTAAGTTCCCATTGAGTGATGATTGGATAAAGAAGATGTGGTACATATATACAGTGGAATGCTACTCATCCATAAGAAAAGATGAAATATTGCCATTTTGTGACAACATCAGTGGATTTGGAGAGTCTTACGCTAAGTGAAATGAGTCATATGGAAAAGCACAAAACACCATATGATTTAACTCATGTAGAATACAAAATATATTTTTTATCTTTAGCTAGAGATGGTATTTAAGATGGTGGTTTAGAACATTTCAGAGAGTTACTCAGTTTTCCTGGGTCTTTCCCATGTATGCAGGAGATATACATGTTATTAAACTTCCATTGTTTTTCTTCTGTTAATCTGTCTTTTATTAAAGATTGGGGGCGGGGGCGGTTCTTAGCCAAGAACCTAGAAGAGTGGAGATAAAATTATTTTTTCTCCCCTAAAAGTCCATATATTTTAACCTCTAAATTAATATAAGGAAACCAACAATCAGTCAAGATTGTTTCCTATTTAAACCATTGTTCCTATAATAGCCAACTTCCTGCATAACTAATACAAAACTGCAATGAATTTGATTCCTCCTTACCTATTCTTCCTCTCACTTATAGGAAACGACACTCCATGTTGAATTACCCCTGAAAGACACCATCCTGTGTTTCTTGAGGTTACAAATGGTGGCTTGCTAGTTTACTTATATCCTGATCTCATTTTCTGAAATCTGTTCACAGTTGTTTTAATAAGAAGGATATTCCTTTAGGTAGATATTGACCTTTTTTTAGAGAAAACATTAATTTATAGTAAACCAATGGTATGCTTTGTTTCTGTCCTACAACTGCCTCACCTCTGGATTGAACCAAGCTTGGATACATTGTCCATTACTATGATTTATCATAATCCAATTACCTGGTCCATTGTTCCCTTATTGAAATTAAGTGAGAAAAATCAAACTAACCTTCCATTCAATGGAAAGTATTCCAAACGGCAATTTCCCTCATGCTCAGAAACTCCGGGCAGCACAGATGATCACCTGGTGTGCTGTGATACCTACAGCTTCTTAGACCGCACAGCACTTTTCTCCATGGGCCCATTCACCTCCAAGTGCTTCTCTTTAGCTGTGTGTGTGTGTGTGTGTGTGTGTGTGTGTGTGTGTGTGGGTATATATGCAGACATGTGCACAGGCAGTCAGAGTTGTTTGGGAACCCAGGGCCACTGCAATAAATCAAAATCCATAACACCAGAAGCATGTTCATCCTTCTGTGTTAATTTATTGTGGGGTTTTATTATTATTCACACAAAGAGAGGGTATATTTATTTTCCTGAGCGAGGAAAGGCAGGACTAGATGTTTAAGTCTCTTGAACAAAAGTACTAAGGAAGAATGAAGCCACCCTGGATATGGGGTGATGCGTGGGGGATGGGGGTTTTCAAGTCATTAGCTCACTCAGGTATGGCCTACCTAGAGGTTGATTCAGCGCATGGAAAACAACTCAGATAAATCACCTTGCTTTTCTGAGTCTGTTAAGGCCATTGTAAGTCTAAGATTTGGCCTTGGTTTTTCGATTTCAAAGTGACTACATTTCTAACTAGAAGATTGTCTTTTATCTCAAGCTTCCTTCAGTGAGTTGCTAAACTCCCTCAAGCCTCTTTCAGCAACCTTGTATGACTGTATGAGGGAGAAAAACTTCATATATATTGTTTTATCTAATCCCTATTTTTCCTAAAGCTCCTCATATTTTACTTTGTTACAGTGAGGATTGAAAAGATTCTGAGGCTTTCTTATATTTCTGAAAGGAAACTTTTGGATATGCTGATAATGGCTAACCAGCTTGTGAATATGTTAGCTTTTGTTCTCATTAGCACATAATCTCAGTTGTGAATTTAGATTTCCCAAGAGGGAAGAGCCAAGTATCTGCATAGAGCATTCACCCAGGTTGGTTTAAGATGAGCCTACACAGCCCTGGCCGGTTTGGCTCAGCGGTTAGAGCATCGGCCTGCGGTTCAGAGAGACCCGGGTTCGGTTCCCGCTAAGGGCATGTACCTCGGTTGCGGTTTGTCCCCGGCCCTGGTTGGTCGTGCGGGTGGCAGCCACTCGATGTGTCCCTTTCATGTCGATGTTTCTCTCTCTCTCTCTCTCTTCCTCTCTCTCCCTCCCACTCTATCTGAACAAATAATGAAAAAAAAATTAAAAAAAGATGAGCCTACACAGCTCCTTGATACCTATACCAGAACTCTTCTGGGTAGAGTGACATGAGAATGTGCTTCTAGAGAAAGGCAATTTTTTTTAAGTGACTGGGTTTATTTATTAGAAATTAATATGCCTCTGTGGGGACTAGTTTGTGACAAGTTGTGTCATTTGTAGGACTGGTTGGGGGCCCATACACCACAGCTGTTCATTTTCTCAGGTGCTGCATATTCCCCATGAGATAGACTTCATCCACTATTAGCCTTATCCCTAATGGCCTATATTAATTTATAACTGAGGGGAATTGCAAAAATGCACTATGTTTCACAGAAGCAAGACGAGCTCTTGCAACCCTTTTAAAGTCATAATAAATTAAGCTGCAAAGAATGACAGTATTTATCTTGCATCATTTTTATAGTAATTACTGCTATTTCTCTTATGCTACCTTAATTAAGATGTCTTTGGGGGATTAATTTCTGTTGGAATAAAAGCATAATTTTTAAAAAATAGCTTTGTTTTATTTCTGTGAATAAGAGTTGGTGCTGTGGCTTGACCATATTGTAGAGAGAGGTGGGAAACTCTGGCCTGGGATTCTCATTCTGGTTCTACTACATACTAGCCAGGTGACTTGGGTGTTACTTTCTAGAATAGAAGAAGTTGGACTAGCCAATCTCTAAGGCCCTTTCCCTGTTTTTTGACCACCTTCAGGTTGATAACTAAGCAATCAAGCCAATTGCTGCCAGATTTGTTCATGTCAATCATGAAACTGAGTGAAATAGTTAAAATCTATGTTAGTTTTGAACTACTGAACTGAGTAGGTCACTCAGTATCCTGATTGATCATTCCACAGCTGATTGTTTTGACAACCAGAAGAAACACTGCTGTAAAAGACAAGGACTTAGTGGAGAGAAATGGATACAACCAGAAGCCTCTCTGCTGTGGGAGCTTTAAAGAGGCTAAGTTGGCCCTGTAGATTTGTTCTGTTCAACCCTCAGCCAACACTGGCTCCATTAGTCTTTCTATATGATACAAGGTTTTATACTTACTCATTTTACAACAGCTTTGTATTTAATCTACAAAACAACCCTGGTTGATTTGAAAAGTCCCTTGGTGTAACCAACCATAGCTTGCTCTTCAAGATAGTTATTTCTCTTTGTTTATAAAAAAATAACCATATGCCTAGTAAATGCTTGTCCATGTACATCCTTATTTTCATTAATTTTATGCAACATAGCTTAAGCAATAACTCGATCTGTCTGGTTAAAAAAGGCATAGGATGCCCTTTTAAGGTTTTGCAATCACAAAATATTTTCCCTTTTTAGTTCCTCTTAAAATGGCATACTTTTTTCCAGGTCAAAGAGAAATAACACAGCAATCATTCCAGCCAAGCTCTCCTTCAACAGACCACAGTCCACCAAGCAGGACCCTGGTCATCACCACTTACAGTAAATTACTGGATGGTGGAACCATCTTTGCCAGTCAGAAATATTTCCTCACCACACTGGTTCTGTTTGATTGGTCGTGGGTTTATGCAGTTCCTGGCACAGGGAGGGCCTTTTCCTCCTCTGCCAGGTTTCTTTCAGACTTGCTACAGCCTAGTTTCAACTCTGGCTCGGAAGCCAACCCACAAAACTACCTTTCCAATTGCTCCTTTTGGCCCTAAGAATGTCATCCAGTTTACAGTCAAGGCCTCAATCAAAGGCCTTGCTGTTCTGGGAGCTGGTACTCCAGTGAGATGGGTCATTGCCAACCATGTCTCCCTCACCCACCCCAGCCCTGGGTACTGTTGGGGGAATTTGAGTTCCCACAGCCCCATAAGCAGGCATTGAGGGTCTAAGATGCCATAGGACAAGGTTATAGGGCATAATTATGGGGTTCTGAAACTCTTGACTTATAAAGACAATGGTCAAACTGACTCTGAAAATAAAACAAAATGTTTTCAAGCAGATGATAATAATAATAATAATAATAATAATAATATATGGATTAGGTCTCAAACTAACACTAACAAATTTGAGATTTTAAACCACTTAGCAGACCTCCTATGCATCTTCCCAGGCTCTATCCTTCTCCTCTTGTCCATACACAGTGTTCCCTTTCTCAGGATGTAATTTCTGTTTAAAAGCTTTTATTGCTTGATTTATAGGGATTTTATTCTCAAGCTCCTTACACATAAGCCATGGGGTCTTGATTTCTGAAGAAGGAGTAGCTGTTGATGTTTTCTGAAGAAGATATCAGATTTGACTAATGCCCCAATTTCTTTAGGGGAAGACTGTCTCTCAAATTGAGAAATGGATACTGCTCAAAATGTCATGTGGTCAGTGGTGGCTCAACCTCATATGAACTGAGTCATCTGATCACACCTCTCTCCATCTCTATTCCTCTCATTACCACTCTATTTGCTTCATAATGGGATGAAAAACATCAAGCCAAAATAATTATTAAGCATATTCTGCATGCAGAACACAGTCCAAGGCAAAAAGGAGGAGAAAGGAATCAAAACTGATAGCTCAGGCCTTTACAGTCTCGCAACTGGGTTCTCACTGTAGCCTGATAACTGGTCCCCTTGCTGCCAACTTCCCCTTCAATCTCTAACTCAGTGGTTCTCAAACTTTAGAGGCATCACATTTACCTGGAGGATTTATTAAAACAGGTTTCTAGGTCACACTCCCAGATTGTCTGATACAGTGGAGATTACAATATTATATTTTAAAAATGCAAGAATTTGCATTATTAAAAAATTTCTAGGTTATGCTTATGTTCATAGTTCAGGGACCATGCTTTGAGAAATACTGCTCTGTTTCTTCTCTCTTTCTTTAATGATCTTCTAACATAGGAGTCTAATTAAGTACTCACCACCCAGTCACCATAGAATACAGTCTCACCTCAACATGACATTTAGGGCCTCCACAACGTGATATCAGATGGCTTGTACTGCCACAACCTCACACATCCCATGTTCTAGCTCTCAAATTGGGTTCCCTCAGAAGCAGTCCCTGAGACAAGGATTTGAAAGGTAATTCCAGGAAGCAATTGTAAAGGAGGCAGTGAAACAGGGACAGTCATAAAACCAATACAAGATGAGTTAATGAGAAGTTATTGCTGTGGGCAACTGGGGCTCAAACTCACTGGGGGCCTCTGGAGGACAGTTATACTGCCTGACAGCTGAGGGACCTTGGATATTATTTACCAACTTCTGTCAGTCAGTGGTTGAAGACTACTTCTAAACCTATTAACTTCCTATCACTTCAGTGTGCCCCTGCATAAGTCTAGCTCACTCCCAAGGCCAGAGAAAGCCCTCAGGCAGAGCCCTAGGTACTTGAATTAGGAAGTCATCAGGTCAGAGTAGATGGGAATGGTGAGTGCTGAGGGTTCTTGGGTGGGGAACCAACAGCTTCTACTCCGCAAGCCCAACCCATCCTCTTAATGCCAGTTCTAGTGCTCTGGAAGACAAAGCTTTGGTTTGGCCTGAAGTGATTCACTGAGGCTTAGGTGGGCAACAGCTTGGGTGATCCTTGGCTCAACACACAGAAATTTGTGTGACCAAATGAAATTAAGGAGTCTAGGAGCAGGTAGTGAGTCAAAACAGCAGCACCAAGGGAGTCATGAGCACTAGGGAAATATACTGCAGGGTAGCTTGACAAAGCATCTGAGGGAGTGTCTGCAGGCACAAATATTTGAAGTCGTCTTTTGGGACAAATTTTGAATCCCTTTGCTTTCTTTAGGCCAGTGGTGATTATGAAATATAATAGAATGTAAGAGAAAATAGTGGAATTAGATAATCCTATCCTTTTGCCCAAATGGGAAGTCGTAAAGAGGGCAAGCTGGAAAAGAAGGGGTATGGTCTCTGCAACTGTACCCTGACATTTAGGTGAAGTGCTGCCCTTTCCAAGTGCTGTTAGAAAACCCCTTCTTCTTAGTCAGTCTTTGCCTCAGGCACTGAGCCTCAGATATTATTTTCTTGGGAACCCAACAAGTTGAGAGCATTTTCTCTCTTGATTGGGAGACTTCTTGTTCTGCTCTTGGGGTTACGAGAGTGCAGATCTATGGATATCTTAAAGTGATTCAGAGCAACAAATGTGTGCAACATTGGTGTGTGTGGGTGGGCAAGAAAGACAAGAATAATAAACAACAAAAAAATTCCATTTAATGTTATATAGTAACTTTATATTCACTATGTAAAAAATAAAATGTCTTCTCTGAAAAAAAAAATAGAATTTTTTTCTTAAGAAAATCCTCTGACCAAAACAGTCTTATGCTCATAAAATGTTAGTGAGTGGCTGGCTCATATCCTTTTTTTTTTTTTTAATCCCCTTATCCTTTTTAATCACAGTTGAAGTGATATATGCATGAACTTTGCAAAGCATAAGAAAATATAATTTACTTGACATGATTTGGGGAGAGAAAAACTAAAATATATTAAACATCACTCAACCACATTATTTAGAAAGGAGAAAATAAGAGACACTAATTGCCCATGATGGCTATTTATATAATGTACCACTGAAGTGAAGGGATGCTGGCTGCTCTTGAAATAAGCAATTTAAATTTGATCCAGAAGGCAACCAGTGGAGCCAATAAAGACATATAATCTAGGAAGTGACATGTTTTCTCTGTTAAAGTTCAGCTATTGAGAGGGTAAGGAAACAAGAACAGGCCTAAAGTCTAGTTTACAAATCTCAACTGAGACTGCAGAGTAAGAAAACTTTGTCCCCTTCCCTATCTCATTTTTTTGCTTGATGTCCTTCCCTCAGATGCCCACTGTCCTGAGGATTACCCCTAAGTGTCCCAAACTCAACTGGGCAATGACTCCTGATCCAGAACCATCCTTTCTTTCCTCCACATCAACCAAAATGTACCTGTGCTGTATGTTAGTCTTTAAAAGTTTGCTTCATGATTAATTAGTTGTCGTTTATAATCTAACAAACAAATTCCCATAAAGAGTCAATAACTAATGGTAGTACAAGGAGAACCCATCAATTTCCCATTTCAGTCTGGGTATTGCATAGGAAGGTCTTATTTTTCTTAATGGGTCCCATTAGTGTGAACACAAAAATTGAACTGAATAAATACACCTGAAAAAAACACCTTGATGTTTTAAAGATTCTAGTACTTCCCAAATAATTTGTGATGAAAATGAATAGGTTCAGTTGCCAAATTATTTTGTAAGTGGTGATGAAATTAGAGGATCCCTATTATACACAGAGAGGAGAAAGGTCTATATTCACAGTCTTCCAAATGTATAGGCTTGCTTGAATTTCTCAAAAATAAAGTCTAAGGAAGTTACCTTAGAATTTTCAGTTCTAATAAATTAAAATGGCAATTTCCATTAGGTAGTGTACCTGGAACGGTACTGGTCTCTTTAAGCCTTCAGGTATCTTTGTTTTGACTCACTGCCAGGCAATATGAATTCTCATCAGAGTAAAAAATGGACAACACAGCCCGGCCGGTGTGGCTCAGTGGTTGAACATCGACCCATGCACCGAGAGGTCACCAGTTCGATTCCTGGTCAGGGCACATGCCGAGGTTGTGGGCCCAATCCCCAGTGGGGGGCATGCAAGAGGCAGCCAATTGATGTTCTCTCATCCATGTTTCTATCTCTCTCTCCTTCTCCCTTTCTCTCTCTCTAAAAATCAATAAAGAAAAAAAAATGTTTTTAATAAAAAAAAAGGGAACAACACAGCCACACAAAAGACACTAACCAGTTTGTGCCAATGGTATGGAAGACTCACCCCAAATTCTCCAAAATGGGCCTATACCCACTGCCAACTGACCTTCACACCAAAATAACAACTATTCCTTCACTCCCAAAGAAGATATTGCAGCTAACATCTTCAAGAAGGATTACTTTGGGAGAAAGAATGGAAACTGAATTAAACTTAGTTTAACTGAAATGTACCTGGCAGTATACCAAGGTGCTTTCATAGACTTTTATTTCCTTTACTTGTTGCAAACACTTGTAAGATCGGTATTGCAATTCCTCACTTCTCAAAGAGAAACCTAAATAAAATTACTTGCCAATCTAAATTAATAAGTTGTAGAACTAAAACTGGCTCCAAGACACGTGCTATTTCCTCTAAATTAATGGTTCTCAAGGTGTGATTCTCCAAACCAGCAGCATCAGCATCACCTGAGAATTTGGTGCAAATGAAAATTATCGAGTCTTACTCCAGACCTACTGGATGAGAAACAAGACAATTTCAGGAGCTCAGCATTTTGTGTCTTAACAAGCCCTCCAGGTGGTACTGATATTCCTTAAAGTTTCAGAATCCCTGTCTTAGATTACAAATGCATCATGATCATATCCAGGGATGAGCCAGCCACAGCTTGGCCCCTACCAGGGGCATTTAATCATTATAAGCCCAGATACAAGCTCACTCCTCTTTAACAACCCTGTTCTCAGTTGATCTCTTCCTCTTCTCAGCCATCATTGTCTGTATAATCCTTTTGCCATTTTATCACTTAGGTTTTAAGACAACTCTTTCACTGGGGCCTGAAATTCTTAGACCTTTGCAGTGATTTCATTTTTCCATTTGTTTTCCACTTTACAGTGCCTGATGAAAGGGGCTTGCATAAAGCAATTGCTCCATAAATATTTGTTTCTGTGATGAATGGATATAGCAGAAGTACTAACAATTGCTTTTGTATACCACAATATTGGAATATTCTTCAGTCTGTAGAGAACCTATTTAAATGAAATGCTGACAAATGAGAACGTGTCCTTCTCAAGGCCAGCGCTTCTTAATTTCTAATGTGCACACAAACCACCTGAGGATTTTGTTAAAATACAGATTTCATTCAGGATTCTGAATTCCTACAAGCTCCCAGGTGATACCCATGCTGCTGGTCCATAGACCACATTTTCAGTAGCGTGGTTAGGGTGGCCATGATCTTAAGGGTCTGACAACTGCAATGCAAGAAGAATAGTTGAGGTGGGGACTTATGTGGCTGGCTTCAGATATTTGGAGGTGAGGAGTAGTACATTCACCCTTAGCTGACCTGAGAGCAGTGAGGGAAAGCTATTCATATTTTTTTAATTTTTTATTTATTGATTTTTAGAGAGAGGAAGGGGAAGAGAGGGAGAGAGAAACATCAGTTTTTTGTTCCACTTATTTATGCATTCATTGGTTGATTCTTGCAGGTGCCCTGACCCAGGATCAAACCCACAACCTTGGTGTATGTATGGGGTGATGCCCTAACCAATTGAGCTACCCAGCCAGGGCTAGAGAAGCTGTATTACATTAACAAAATTCCAAGTTCACCTCAATAGAGAACTTCTAAACTATCAGGATCATCTATATAAGTAAATGGATTGCCTCAAAGTATCTGTCCACTACTCTTTCCTCCAGCCCTGGAAGTGTTCCTGCAGATGACGGACCACGCAGCAGAAGTACCTCAGGAAGAAATTCTGAATGGCACAAGTTGGACAAGATGATCCCAGAGACAAGCAAAATTTAAGTACAGTTCTTTCCTTTTCCAACTGAGAGCAGAGACCACATCTCATTCTTATGAATAATGCTGTCAATGTTCTGAATATAGGTAAGACATATACTCTGAAGAAATTATAAATGTATAAAAGTGCAAAGGAAAAGTGAAAATCAGTTTAATTCTATTACCCACGATAACTATTATAAACATTTTAGATTACTTCCTTCAAGCCCTTTTCTAAGCATATATTTTTAAAGACTTAAAAATAGGTGGAGGTAGCCCAGCCGGTGTGTCTCAGTGGTTGAGCGTCGACCCATGCACTGAGAGGTTACAGGTTCGATTCCCGGTCAGGGCATATGCCCAGGTTGTGGGCCTAATCCCCAGTGGGGGGGCATGCAGGAGGCGCCCAATCAATGTTCTCTCTCATTGATGTTTCCATCTCTCCCTCTTCCTTCCTCTCTCTCTAAAAATCAATAAAGAAAAAAAAAATAGGTGGAGGTAAAAGAAGGTACATGGGGGATAAATGGTGATGAAAAATAATAAGAAAAGAAAATAAAGAAAAAAATTGTTTAAAAGACAAAAAATTCTTTTTTAAATTTTTTCAATTGCAGTTGACATTCAATATTATTTTCTATTAGTTTGAGGTGTATAACATAGTACTTAGACACATATAATTTACAAAGTGATTCCCCCAATAGTTCTAATATCCACCTGGCACCATACATAGTTATTACAATATTATCAACTATATTCCCTATGCTGTACTCAATATTCCTGTGACTATTTTGTAACTACCAGTTGTACTTCTTACTTCCTTCGCCTTTTTGATATAGAATTTTGAGCTCTGGTTTTTCCTTTAGTATTTATATCTTAAGTAATTCTTCATGCCATTAAAAATGATTCATAATGCTTCTTAATGGCTGCATCAATTTGTTTCTTTGTATGTATTGAAATGGATTTAACCAACCCTTAATTATGGGCCAATTCTGCTATTTCCATAATTTTACTATTTTTTCACAATTTTACAAAGATTATCTTAGTTTATAAAACTTGGTCTGCATCTTTGATTATTACTTTAAGATGCCTTACTAGAGTATAGATATTTTAAGGCTATAAATAGATGTACCCCAATTACTTTTCAGAAAGGTTGTACCAATGGGGAAAGTACTGATTCCCCATTTTTCTCAGCAATAAGAGAATTACCACTTTTTAAAATTTATGACATTGATTTAATATAGAACCTTATTATAATATTTTGCTTACATTTCTTTAATTACATCAAAGTTAAATACAATTTAAGGTTTGTCAGTCATTTTTATTTCTCTGTTTTATGATTGTGTTTTCTTATTTTCCATTTGTTCTAGAATATTTCTTATCAAATGTGTGTGACACATTTTTTTCTAAAATATTTTTTCTTTATTGATTTTAGAGAGAGGAAAAGAGAGGGAGAGAGAGATAGAAACATCGATGAGAGAGAACATCAATTGGCCGCCTGCTGCATGCCCCCTACTGGGGATAGGGCCCACAGCCTGGGCATGTGCTCTGACTGGGAATCAAACTGGCGACCTCTTGGTGCATGGGTCGATGCTCAACCAATGAGCCACACCAGCTGGGCCTGACATACTTTATACATATCGAAAATAAATCAGATAGGCCATCTTTTATTGTACCTGTTTAAAATATTAACTTATATGCATGTATGCATATCCAATGGACAGAGACAACAATGCTTGGGGGGAGTGGAGAGGGATAGAGAGGAGGGTGACTTCAGGAGGAAAAAAGGAGAAACATCTGTAACAAAAATAAATAAATTAAAACTAAAATATTTACTGTCTAATTTAGTCTTTGATGTTCCAAAGTTTGAATTTCATTATCAAATCTATTAGTGTTTCCTGCTGCCTTTTATTTCTTTTGTACTTAGAAATTCTTCTCCATTCAGAGTACACTTAGTCAGTAAATGTTCAATTTTTATAGTCTGAATTTTGACAGTGAACGTTAATCCACTTATACTTAATGTTCAGGTGGGCTATATAGATTTCTTTTTCTTTCCTCAAGAGCTATTTTTCTTTCTTTTTTTGGGGGGTGTCTGTGTTTTTTTTCTTTTATTTTCACTTATGTTATTGCAGATGTCCCCATTCTCCTCATCTTTGCCCCCCTCCCTCAGCCCTCACCCCACCTTCCCTCTGCTCATCACTATATTGTTGTCTGTGTCCTTGGGTTATGCATATGTGTTCTTTGGCTAATCTCTTCACCTTCTTTCATCCAGTCCCCCCTCCCCACTCCCTTCTGACAATTGTCTGTCTGTTCCATGTATCCATGCCTCTGGTTCTATTTTGTTCATCGGTTTATTTTGTTCATTAGATTCCACATATAAGTGAGATCATATCATATTTGTCTTTCTCTGACTGGCATATTTGCTTAGAATAATACTCTCCAGGTCCCTGCATGCTGTCTCAAAGGGTAGGAGAGCCTTCTTTTTTAAGGCTGCATAGTATTCCATTGTGTATGTACCACAGCTTTGTTATCCACTCCTCTACTGATGGGCACTTGAACTGTTTCCAGATCTTGGCTATTGTAAATAACGATATTATGAACATAGGGGTGCATATATTCTTTCTGATTGGTGTTTCAGGCTTCTTAAGATATATTCCCAGAAGTGGGATCACTAGGTCAAAAGGCAATTTCATTTTTAATTTTTTGAGGAAACTCCATACCGTTGTCCACAGTGACTGCACCAGTCTGCATTCCCACCAACAATACATGAGGGTTCCCCTTTCTCCACATCCTTGCCAGCACTTGTTGTTTGTTGATGTATTGATGGTAGCCATTCTGAGAGGTGTGAGGTGATATTTCATTTTGGTTTTAATTGGCATCACTCTGATGATTAGTGACGTTGAGCATTTTTCATATGTCTCTTGGCCATCTTTATGTCCTCTTAGGAGAAGTATCTATTCAGGTCCTTTGCTCATTTTTTAATTGGATTGTTTGTCTTCCTGGTGTTGAGTAGTTTAAGTTATTTATATATTTTGAAAGTTAACCTCTTAACAGATGTATCATTGGCAAATATGTTCTCCCATACAGGGGGTTCCCTTTTCATTTTGTTGATGGTTTCTTTTGCTGTGCAAAAGTTTTTTAGTTTGATGTAGTCCAATTTGTTTATTTTTTCCTTTATTTTCCTTGCCCTAGGAGACATATTGGCAAAAATATTGCTCCAAGATATGTGTGTGATTTTATTGCCTGTTTTTGAAGAGCTGTTTTCCTAATCAATGTACTGATAATGCATATCTTTCACTGAATTTTTATATTTAAAATTTATTAAAAGTACAAAAAACACTTTGCTCTCTATAATTTTATCAATATTTCTAGTGACAGCATATGACAGCATATTTATCTTTTTTAAATATTGATTTAAAACTTGCAACAAGTTATCTTTTTTGTTAAATTTATTGGCATGACATTGGTTAATAGAATCATATAGGTTTCAGGTGTGGGTTTATATTGTTACAAGATCTGTATATTGCACTGTGTGCCCACCACCCAAAGTCAAATCATCCTTCGTCACCATACATTAGGCCTCCTTCACCACCACACCCCACCCCTTTCCTTCTGGCAACCGCCACACTGCTGTTTGTATCTCCGAGTTTCAGTTTTATATCCCACATATTAGTGAAATCATATGGTTCTTAGGTTTTTCTGCTTGATTTATTTCACTTAGTATAATATTCCCAAGGTCCATCCATGTTGTTGCAAATGGCAGCATTTTGTCTTTTCTTATGGCTGAGTAGTATTTCATTTTGTATATGTGCCACATCTTCTTTATCCAGTCCTCTATCAAAGGACACCTTGGTTGTCTCCATGTCTTGGAAACCATGAATAATGCTGCAATGTACATAGGGGAACATATATCTTTGCAAATACATATTTCCAAGTTTTTTGGGTAGATACGCAGGAAAAGGATTGCTGGGTGATACGGTGGCTCTATTCTTAATTTTTTGAGGAATCACCAGACTATTTTCTATAGTGGTTATACCAGTTTGCATTCCCACCAGCAGTGAATGAAGGTTCTATTTTTCTCCACAACCTCTCCAATACTTATTACTTGCAACGATTTATCTTAAAGTCTTAAATCAAGTTTATTTTATTTTCTCAACTTTTTATTTTAAAAATTACAGAAAAAAATAAAAGAAAAATACAATAAATACTCATATACCCTCCACTTACATTCACAAATTGTTAATATTTTGGCATACTTTTTTTAATCCTCATCTGAGGATATTTTTCTATTTATCTTCAGATAGAGTGGGAGCGGGAGAGAGAGAGAAAAAAAAAGGGAGAGAGAGAGAAACATTGACGTGAGAGGGACACATTGACTGGTTGCCTCCCACACAAGGTCGAACCGCAACAGAGGTACGTGCCCTTGACCAGAATCAAACCTGCGAGTCATTGGTCCGCGGGCGATGCTCTACCGCTGAGCCAAACTGGCCAGGATGGCATACTTTCTTTAATGCTTTATCTGTTCTCCTTCCTCCTCCTCCTCTCCCTCTTATTTCCAGTTTGTGGCTATTGTAAATAAAGCTGCTCTGACATATGTGTGCAAGCCCTTGTGTAGACAAGTGCTTTCATTTTTCTTGGGTTAATACCTAGGAGTAGAATGGCTATGAGCACGTATGTTTAATTCTTTTTAAAACTACCAAACTGTACTCGGTGTCAGACATGAAGCTAAAATTCTCAAATTCTGTTCAAAAGAGTGAAAATGCAAAAAAATTGAAAACGTCATGGTCACAACCAGCTGGAATGTTGTCCAAACAGGAAAAGCTGTTGGCCAGTCAGTTGGAGAAACTCTTTCCAGTGCAAAAACGGCTATGTCTTCATGGCTTTCTACTTTCACCAGCTTCACTGCCCAGAGTCTCACTGAGCCACCCAATGGGAAGCCCTGAGCAAGGTGTTGAGAGGCTGCTGTTGCTTTCTTAGGTTGACCTGTCCCCTGTCTGTCTGCTGCTCCCAGACTGTTCCTCTTCATCGGCCACAGGTCCACAGTAGGGACCAATATGTTGAACTGTTTGCATGGATAGTCACCCTATGTCTAAATGATGCTGGAAAGATGAAATCACAACCATAGAAAGGATGGCTTTCCAGGTCGGGGTTTAAATTGACTACTTTTATTTCAGTCTGAGCCTGATTAAAACACATAGGGTCCCTTCAAATGATTTTTCAAGTTCTGACAGTATACATTTGTTTACTTTAGGAAAGTTTTTATTTATGTAAATTTTGCTCCCTTTTGCTGTTTAACTAGCTGGATGGTCACTGTAATTTATTAGAGCTAAAATTGGTATAATAGTATTTCAATTTCTCTAAAGTTGGCCCTAAAATGTGCTTATAAAGTTAAGGGGCTGTACAACCCAGCCCTCGGTTATTATTTTGCTGAGTTATACTATGATTTTTGTTGCTTGGTTTTCTACCTACAAACTATCGATTCACTTCCTCCAGAAATGTGAAAGTCACAGGTGGGAGTTCTGAGGATGCAATGTTTTGTTTCCTGTTTAATTTATTCTTTCTCAATCCTAAGCACTTGCCTCAAGGAGTGTCTTGAGTGCTGTTTCTTCTAATTGTTCAAGTAGGTGTTCAGAGAAATAGCAGAGTGCCAGGTACCGGCGTCGGAGCGGTTGAACATGAACTCATATTTAGGGCAGGATTTTAGAAGACCTAGGTGTTAGTTTCGTTCACTCTAGTAGTGTTGCAATCTTTTACAAGCATTGTAAACCCAACGTTTGTGCCTACTATTTCTTCTTTTCCATGGGGAGTTTACAGACATGTAGGTTTTCTCTTAGTCTTATTCTTTGTCAGCTTTTCAAGGCACTTGGCTTTCCTACTTCCCTGATGGAAAATCCGGTAGTCAGTCCTGTCTGAAAGTATTTTTTAAAGGAATGCAAGATGATCTATAAATATTAAATAGAAATCTCCTCTTAGCTCACATTTAGGAAAGCAATGAGCAAAGAAAAGTAAACTACAGCCATGACATCAGTCATGTTTCCTAAAGAACATCTGGTTTCATTTTAGACACATGCACAGATGTGCTGTCTGTGCGGATTTTTACACACCTGGACCTCGTGTATCTGCCATGCTTAGCTCTCGTTTGCTTTCCATGGGGACCTGGGATGGGTTTTCTCAGGGAGCATTTACAGGGGACAGACTGTGTTTTCAGTAACAATGGAGAATACATAGTGAGTATAAGCTACCTATGATATGAAGAGTATTGGGAAAATAAGGGACCTAGTTAAGAATGACACTTGGTTATATGTGATTTAGCCCTTAGGAAATGTTTATGTAACACAAATCCTTCTAGGGCATGTGGAATGGGCATAGGACGTAATCTAAATATCCCTAAATTTTCCAGTTTGTGTTTCAACTCATGTCCAGAAAATCTAAAAGCATACTTCCATTTGACTTGGAGTGGTGAACACACAATACAATATACAGGTGATGTATTATAGAGCTGTATATCTGAAACCTAGATAATTTTATTAACTAATGTTACCTTAATAAATTCAATAAAAATTTTTAAAAACTACCAAACTATTTCCCAAAGTAGTTGTACCGTTTTACAGTTCCACCAGCAATGTATTCCAGTTACTCTACATCCTCACCACCTGCTATGATGTAATTTTAACTTTTTTACTTCAATACACTTATATATTGTAATATCATTATCAATGCAGTGATATTTATCACATTACAAAATGATAGTATAATATTATTGTCTAAATTCATTATACTGTGCATTAGATCTCTATGGCTTATTTACGACTCGTAACAAGTTTGCACACTTAAACACCAGCACTCATCCTCCTCCCATTCCCATCCCCTGGTAACCACCATTTTACTTTTTATTTTGGTTTAACTTTTTTTAGATTCCACATATAACTGTAATCATACAGGTCTTTCACTGTCTGACTTATTTTGTTTAGCATAATATGCTCAAGTTCCATCCATGTTGTCACAAATGGAAGGATATACTCCCTTCTCGTGGCTGAATAATATCCCATTGTGTATATGCACCACCTCTTTTTAAAATTGAGGTAACATTGGTTAATAACATTATGTAGGTTTCAGATGTACATTATAATTTGATATCTGTATACACTAGTGTGCTCACCACCAAAAGTCTAGTTTCCATCCATCACCACATATTTGACCACCTTTACCTATTTCACTCTCCCTCCACCCCATTCCCCTCTCATAACCACCAAATTGTTGTCTGTGTCTATGGGTTTGTTTTCATTTGTTTTATTTGTTCATTTCCTTTTTGTTTTATATTCCACGTATGAATGAAGTCATATGGTTTATGTCCTTTTCTGTCTGACTTATTTCACTTAGTATAACACCCTCAAGAACCATCCATGTTGTCATAAGTGGCAATATTTCATTATTTTTTTGTATACAATGGAATATTATTCAGATATATATATATATATATATATATATATATATATATATATCCTCTTTTTATCCATTCATCCATTGATAGGTATTTGAGTTGTTTCCATATCTTGGCTATTGTAAATAATACTGCAATAAACATGTGAGAGCATACATATACAGTATCACATCAAAATCCTGTTTTCATTTCCTTCAGTTATATATCCAGAAGTAGAATTGCTTATCATATGGTAGATATATTTTTAATTTTTTTGAGGAAGCTTCATGCTATTTTTTATAATGGTTGAACCCATTTATATTTCCACCAACAATGTATAAAATTTCCTTTTCACCACACCCTGGCCAGCACCTATTAGCCTCTTGCCTTCTTGATGATAGCCATTCTAACAGTTGTGAGGCTATAGCCATGACACAATTTCAGATGTTCTCTTACATATGTATGAATAACTTGTTATGGTTTTAATTATTATTTCCCTAAATTATTCATGCTGAACATCCATTCATGTGCTTATTTGCCATCTGTATACAAACTTTTTATTTTTATATAATAGTAGATTAATATGTAGTTGTAAAAAATAATACAGAGAAATTGCATGTATCCTTTATCCAGTTCCACCAATGGTAACATCTTGAAAAACTGTAGTACTGTATCACAACCAGGATATTGACATTGATAAACTCAAGATACAGAACATTTTCATCATTACAAAGATTCCTTATGTTGCCCTTTTGTAGACACTTCCATTTGTCCTTCTTCCACCCTCGTTCAAACTACCCCTTTAACACATGGCAACCATTGACCTGTTCTATACTTATATAATTTCTTTTTCATTTCAAGAATGTTATATAAATGGAATAATATGTAACCTTTTGGGGATTAGCTTTTTCACACAGCATAATTCTCTGTAGACTTACCCAAGTTGTTGCATTGCATTGATAGTTAATTTATTTTTATTGTTGAGTAGTATTTTACAGTATTGAGGTATTGCAGTTTAACTATGAACCCATTGAAGGACAGCTGGACTGGTTCCAGTTTGGGACTATTATAAATAAAGCTGCTATAAATATCCATATATACGTTTTTGTATGAACATATGTTTTCATTTTTCTGAAATAAATGCCCAGGGGTGAAACTGCTGAGTCTTATGGTAGTTACATGTTTAGTTTTCAAGAAACTGCCAAGCTGTTTTACAGAGTGCTATACCTTTTTATACTCCCACCAGCAATGTACGAGTGATCCAGCTTCTCCACATCTAGCCAGTATTTGTTGTTGTCACTACTTTTTTAAACACTCTGATAGATGTGTAGTGATATTTCATTATAACTTTGCATTTCTCCAATGGTTAAATGATGTTGAGTGTATTTTTGTGTGATTATTTTTCATGTGTTTATTCTCTTTGGTAAAATCTTTGTTCATGTTTTTGTCCACTTTTTTGTTGTTGAAAGTATTACAGATGTCCCCCTTTATTCCCCATTGACCCCTTCCTTCCCACTCCCACCCCCCTCATGCCTTCCCAAGCCTAATGTCCATGTCAATTGGTTGCACGTGTATGCATATAAGGTCTGTGGTTTATCTCTTCCTCCCCCAATACCCCCTCCTCTGAGGTTTGTCAGTCTGTATCCTACTTCCATGATTCTGGATCTCTTTTGGCAAAACAGCTTATTTTGTTCATTATATTCCACAAATAAGTGAGATCATGTGACACTTGTCCTTCTCTGACTGGCTTATTTTGCTCAGCATAATACTCTCCAGGTCCTTCCATGTTGTTTCAAAGGGTAAGAGATCTTTCTTTCTTACAGCTGCATAATATTCCATTGTGTAAATGTACCACATCTTTTTGTTTACTATTGAGATTTTTTTGTATATTCTAGATACTAGTTCTTTGTTGGATATGTGGTTTGCAAAGGTTTTCTTTTGGTTTGTAGCTTGTCTTTGTATGCTCTTGACAGGGTCTTTTGCAGAGAAAATGTTCAAATTTGATAGAGTCCAATTTACCTTTTATTTTCTTTTATGGATCACGCTTTTGATGTCAAGTCTAAGAATTCTTCACTTACGTCTTATCCTGAATACTTTTTCCTGTTTTTCTTCTAAAAGCTTTATGCTTTTACATTTTACATTTACATCTATGATCCATTTTGAGGCAGCATTTGTATTAAATGTGAGCTTTCAGTCAAAGTACTTTTTTTTTGGCCTTTTACTTCAGTACTATTTGTTGAAAGGCAATCCTTCTTCCATTGATTTGCTTTAGCACCTTTCTCAAAAATCAGTTGGTCACATTTGTGTGGATTTATTTCTGCACTCTCTATTCTCTTTCATTGATCTATGTGTCTATCCTTCCAGCAATGACAAACAGTCTTGATAATTGTAGCTATATAATAACTTTTTAAATCAGGTAAGTTGACTCTTGCCATTTTGTTCATGTTGTTCAAAATTGCTATAGCTACTCTAGTTCCTTTCCTTTTCCATATAAATTTTAGAATGATTTTGTCTATATATCCAAAAAGTCTTGCCAAAAATTCTCATAGAAAGTGCATTAAATCTGTATATCAATTTGGGAAAATTCATACCTTTAGTATATTCAGTTTTTCAGTCCATGGTCAACTGACATATTTTTATTGACTTGAAATTCACATAATGTAACAGCCATTTTGTGTGTGTGTGTGTGTGTGTGTGTGTGTTTGTGTGTGTGTGTGTGGTGATAGATACAGCCTTTATTTTTAAAACATTTATCTTTATTGTTGAAAGTATTATGGATGTAATACTTTTCCCCCACTGACCACTCTTCCCCATTCCCACCACTCTCCTTCCTTCCCCATACTATTGTCTGTGTCCATTGGTTATGCATATATGCATATAAGTTCTTTGGTTTATCTCTTCCTGCAACACCCCCCTTCCCTCTGAGGTTCTTCAGTCTAACACCCAATTTGTACTTGTTAATCCCTTCACCTTTTTCACCCATTCCCCCAATCTCCCTCCCATCTGGCAACCAACAAAAAGTTTTCTGGATCTATGAGTCTGCTTGTTCATTTGGTATGTAGATTAAATTGTTGATAGATATGTATTTATTGCCATTTTATTGTTCATATTTTTTATCTTCTTCAAGAAGACCCTTCAATATTTCATATAATGCTGGTTTGGTGGTGATAAACTCCTTTAACTATTTTTTGTCTGGGAAACTCTTTATATGTCCATCGATTCTAAATGATAGCTTTGCAAGATAGAGAATTGTTGGTTGTAGGTTCTTGCTTTTCATCACTTTGAATATTTCTTGCCACTCCCTTCTGGCCTGCAAAGTTTCTTTTGAGAAATCGGCTCACAGTCTTATGGGAGCTCCCTTGTAGGTAACTAACTGCTTTTCTCTTGCTGCTTTTAAGATTCTCTCTTTGTCTTTAACCATTTGCATTTTGATTATGATGTGTCTTGGTGTGGGCCTCTTTGGGTTCATTTTGTTTGGAACTCTCTGTGCTTCGTGAACTTCAATGTCTGTTTCTTTCATGAAATTAGGAAAGTTTTCTGTCATTATTTTTTTCAAATAGGTTTTCAATTACTTGTTCTCTCTCTTCTCCTTCTGGCACCCCTATGATGCAAATGTTGGTAGGCTTGAAGTTGTCCCAGAGGTTCCTTACACTATTCTCATCTTTTTTTTCTTTTTGCAGTTCTGATTGGGTGTTTTTTCCTTCCTTATATTCCAAATTGACAGTTTGCTTCTTGGCTTTACCTACTCTACTATTGATTCCCTATAAATTACTCTTTATTTCAGTTAGTGCATCTTTCATTTCTGACTGGACCTTTATTATGCTCTTGAGATCCTCACTAAGTTCCTTGAGCATCCTTATTACCAGTGTTTTGATTTCTGCATCTGTTAGATTGCTTATCTCCATTTTGTTTAGTTTTTCCCCTGGAGTTTTGTTCTGTTCTTTCATTTGGGACATGTTTCTTTGTCTCTTCATTTTGGCTGCCTCCCTGTGTTGGTTTCTATGTATTAGATAGAGCTGCTAAATCTCCTAGGCTTGGTAGGGTGGCCAGTTGTAGTAGGTGTCTTTTAGGGTCTGGTGCACAGCCTCCCTGATCACCCCAGCTGAACACTTGATATGCAACCCCCATGTGAACAGTATACCCTTCTGCTGTGATTGAGTCTTGATTGCTGTTGGCACACCAATGGGAGGCATTTACTCATGCTGATAAGATAGATGCAAGGACTGGCTGTGCCTACTGACCACCGACCTTTGACCACCTTGGAGGATCACCTGTGCAGGGGCCTACCACACAAAGCAAGGCTTACTTAGGCAGGACTCTGGTACCCACTGAGTCCACCCCTTGAGTGTGTTGCTTGTGGAGGTGCTTGGGTTGTGGTGCTTCGACTTGGTCTAAGGCTATCCACTGGGTGTGCCAGCTCTGGGGTCTGCTGGGAGCACAGGCCAAGGTCAGCCACTGACTGTTTTACCTGGGGAAACCAGGCACAAGCTACAAAATGATCTACAGATGGCTACTTCTTGTGCTGGGCTTGGAAGTGCCCAGGCAAGGCCAAGCTGTGAACCAAGGCCAGCTGCTGCTAGTGCCAGGCCTAGGGCCACTTAGTGAGAGGTAGGGAGCTTGCTGATGCCAGATGCTGCTTGTTTGAGCAATTTTAGGAAAATCCAAAGCATGAACCAAGACAGGCCATTCCTATGGTAAAGCCATTGGAAACAGCTTGGGTGGGCCCAAAAGTTGGATGGGGCAGGGCCTCAAGGAATCACCAGGGTGAGGCAAACAGTGTGAGACAGGTTGCTGGAGTCCCAGATGTGGCACTTGTCTGCCGGCCCCATGGGGGAAGGGCTCACCAAAGGAACAAGGGCCTCCACCAGCCCGTGTGTCCCACAGAAAGCTGCCCCTCCAGCTCTCACCCTGATGCCGAACAGCTCAGTTCTTCCCCGTATGTCTCTGGTGCCTTTCAAGCTGCCTCCCCCATGCTGGAGCCTGGAGGGAGCAAGTCCGAGTAAGTCGTGTGTGAGCCCTATAAGAGGAACTGCCTGGGGCTCCAGCCGCCTCAGCCTCCCTCAGCCTCAGTTCCTGTTGGTTTTTACAGCCAGAGGTTATGGGGACTTCTCTTCCTGGCACTGGAACCCTGAGCTGGGCACCTGGTGTGGAATGGGGACCCCTCTTTCCTCAGGGAGGACCTTCCCAGCCGAGGTGTCCCTCCTGATTTTTATCTGCCACACGTGGGTGTGAGACCAGCTCTTCTATGCCTCCGTCCCTAGTAACAGTCTTGATGTGGCTTCTTCTTTAATTTCGTAGTTGTAGGACTTCCATTCAGCTCAATTTCAGGCGGTTCTGAAAGATGGTTGTTCCGTAGTTTAGTTGTCATTTTGATGTGGTTGTGAGAGGAGGTGAGTACTGTGTTTACCTACACTGCCATCTTGACTGGAAGTTCTTACATTAGCCATTTCAAAGTATGAAATTTAATCACATTTAGCATATTCACCATGTTGTATAACCATTACCTTTACCTACATCCAAAACATTTTCATTGCCTCAAAAGAAAATCTTGCATCCATTAAACAACCACTCCCCATGTCTCTCTTCTTCAAGTCCACTCTGCTTTCAGTTTATGTAGATTTCCCTATTCTAGATATCCCATATAAATAAAATAATATGATATGTGACCTTTGGTATCTGCCTTCTTTCACTTAGAATAATGTTTTTGAGGTTCATCCATGTTATAGCATGTATCAGCACTTCATTCTTTTTTATGGATGAATAATGCTGCACTGTACATTTATACCACAATTTGTTTATGCATTCATCTATTGATGAATATTTGGGTTATTTCCCATTTTTAGCTATTGTTGCTATAAACATTTGTGTTCTACCTTCATTTTTTATAGTTTCACTGGGTAGAGATTTCTACATTGTTTGTTTTACTATTTCAGTACTTTAAAGATGTTGGTCCACTATCTTCTTGCTTGCATTTTTCTGATTAAAAAATATGCTAGGATCCTTATTTTTGTTTCTCTGTGAGTAACATGTCATTTTTAAGTGGCTCCTTTTAAGATTTTCATTCTATATATAATTTTGAGCTGCTTATGATGTTCCTTGATGTAGTTTTCTTCATATTACTTGTGCTCTGGTTTTTTGAGATTCTTACAACTATATGTTACTAGTTTTAATAAAACTTGGAAATTTTAAGGCTATCATTTCCCTGTTTTTCTTCTCCATCTGCTACTACAATTACATAATAGAGTGCTTTAACTTGTTCCACAGCTCACTGATGTCCCATTCATATTTATTGCATTCTTTTTACTCTTGGTGTTTTGTTTTGGATAATTTCTACTGCTGTGTCTTCAAATTCAAGAATCTTTTCTTTTTTTCTAAATCTAATATGCCATTAATCTCACTTATTATATTTTTCATCTCACCTCACACATTGTAGTTTTTATCAATAGAAGTTTGAGTTTGGTCTCATTTTTTAAATCTTCCATGTCTCTCCTTAATGTTTTGACCATATGAAAAGCAGTTATACTAGCTGTTTGATTGTCATTAGCTGCTTAATTATAACATCTGCTTCAGTCTGGTTCAGTTTATATTGAATTGAAGTTTCCTTTTTTTCCATGGCTGGTAATTTTTTAAAATTGATTTTAGACAGAGAGAGGCAAGAAGGGTGAGAGAGATAGAGATAGAGATAGAGATAGAGATAGAGATAGAGAGAGAGAGAGAGAGAGAGAGAGAGAGAGAGAGAGAGAGAGAGAAGCATCAATTTGTTGTTCCACTTATTTAAGGATTTATTGGTTGATTGTAGTATGTGCCCTGACTGGGGACTGAACACACAACCTTGGTGTATTGGGATGATGCTCTAACCAACTGAGCTACCTGGCCAGGGCAATGGCTGGTAATTGTTTACTGGATGAAAGACCTAGTGAATTTTACCTTTTTGGGTGCTGGATATTTATGTGTTTTTTTAAATCTTCTTAATTTTGGGTGGGGGACATAGCTAAATTACCTAGAAAGAGTCTGACTCTTTTAGGTCTTGCTTTTAAAATTTGTTAGGTAAGATAAGAACCATGTTTAATCTAGAGTTACTTATTCCTCATTACTGAGGCAAGAACCTTCTGAGTACAATACTTCATGAAGTATGAGACTTTGCAGTCAGGTTGTTGAGAATAGGCACTATGACCAGTTTTGTGTGAACACAAGGTACTCTTCCGTCTAATACTTTCAGGTGATTCTCTCCCTAATATTGCTAGTTTCTTCAAACATATGCATTGCTCAGTACTCAGCTAAATATTCAAGGGGTCTTCTGAGGGTCTTTGAAGTTCTATCTCTGTGCAGTTCTCTCCTATCAAGTAATATGTTCTGTGAACTCTAGATCCCTTGGTGTTCTTGGATTCTCAGCCCCATCTCCTCTAGTCAGGGAATCCACCATATCTAATTGGTTTCCCTCTTCTTGTGCCACAAGCCAGAAACTCTCTCAAGGTATTAATCTGCAGCAATAGTTGGGTTTACCATATTTGTTTCCTGTCTCTCATGGATCACTATTCTTCATTGCCTAAAATCCAGAGTCCTGAAAAGCATTTTTCATATATTTTGCTGGGTTATTTTGTTTGCTTGTTTGTTTGTTTGTTTTAGGTGTTCCAGGCAGGAAAGTAAACCCCGAGGCTATTATTACATTTTGGCCAGAAGCCAAGCTTCTAATAGTAATAATCATGACTCCAAAAGGAAAGCAGGATCTTGAAGAGATATCTATACTCAATAGTCACTGCAACATTATTCATAATAGTAAAGATATTGAAACAACTTAAGTGCCTTTTAATAGATAAAGATATACATATAGGAGATTCCAAAATGGCGGTGGAGTGAATGGAAGCTACACATATGATCTCCCAGGAACAAACTGGAATTACAACTAAAATAAAGACAAATCATTGGGAAAAAGCAACAGAAAAGCAGCTTGCGAGGACCATACAACCAGGGACATTGAATGGAGCCTAGTAGGTCTGCGGAGGCACGAGATGGGGGCTGGGAGCCAACGGACAGCAGTGGTCTTAGCTGTGAGCAGCACCCTCGGGGTTAAAATACCAAGCCAGCTCCACAGCACAGAGGGCTGGAACAGAACACTAAATTAGCTACAGCCACTCACCTTGGGCTCCAGCAGAGGGAGGGTGGACTGGACTGGATCTCTGTGGGGACACCAGGATTTGGAGGGCGCTCAGAGTTTTTGCTGAGTTGTGGCCACACAGGACGATGGCCATCTTGCTCCTTCCCGGAGTTCTGGGGAGAAGCAGCAGCCCCTCCCTCGGAGATTCAACTCCACCCAGTTGGGCCAAAAAAATGCAAATTGAAGCTCAATAACAACCAGCATATGCCCCACCCTCAGGAAATCCTCTTACACTGAACACCTGAGGGAGTTTTTCATTCAACTGAGAACCCAAGGCTCTTCAAGTAACTGAGAGTAATAGCCTCCAGGCAAAAAGCTAGAGGATAACTGAACCTTTACTGGCCTTGCAAATCTACCCAGGAAACTAAGACTTGACAGTGGTGTTTAATGTGGGTCCTCCCATGCTCATCCAAACCCAGTAGAGGGAACCACAAACAGCAGAACAACAACATCAACAGGGAAAATTTGGCAGGCTCCAAAACCCACTGAGATAGCCAAAATGGTGAAACAAAGAAACAGATGCCAAATGAAAGAACAAGAGACCTCTACCAAAGATGAGATAAATGAAATGCAGTTAAGGAAGTTATCAGAGTTAGAGTTCAGAGCCATGATCTTGAGGAAGCTCAACAGCATGAGTAAGGACATCCACACCATGAGTAAAGATATAGAAACACTGAAAATCAACTAATTGGAAATGAAAAACCACCAAGAAGAAATGAAGAATGACATAGCAGAAATAAAGAACACATTGGAAGGACTAAACAGCAGAGTAGAGGAAGCTGAGGACTGGATCAGTGAATTAGAAGACAGGGTAGAAAAAATCAACCAATTAGAAAACCAAAAGGAAAACACAATTAAAAAACAGGAAGAAAGCTTAGGAGAACTGTGGGACAACTGGAAACGTAATAATACTTGCACCATAGGAGTTCTCGAAGAAGAAGAAAATGAGCAAGGCTTAGAGAATATATTTGAAGAAATAGTGACAGAAAACTTCCTTAATCTGGTGAAAGAAGAAGGCATTCAAGTTCAAGAAGCACAGAGAGCCCCAAGTAAGAAGAACTCAAACAGGCCCACACCAAGGCACATAGTAATTAAAATGCCAAAAATTAAACACAAAGGGAGAATCCTAAAGGCAGCAAGAGAAAAGCAACAGGTTATCTACAAAGGAACCCCCATCAGGCTATCAGCTGACTTCTCAACAGAAACACTACAGGCCAGAAGGGAATGGCATGAAGTAATCAAGGTCATGAAAAACAAGGATCTGAATCCAAGACTACTCTATCCAGCAAGGCTATCATTCAAAACAGAAGGTCAAATAAAGAGCTTCCCAGACAAAAAAAAAAAGGCTAAAGGAATTTATTAGCAACAAACCAGCACTGCAAGAAATGTTAAAAGGACTGCTGTAATTAGTAGAAGAAATAGGAAGAAAAACATAACCACACTGAACAAAAATGGCAATAAATAAGTATATATCAATAATCACCTTAAATGTAAATGGTTTGAATTCTCTGATAAAAAGACACAGAGTAGCTGATTAGATAAGAAAGCACGACTCACATATATGTTGTTTACAACAGACCCACCTCACAGCAAAAGACTCACATAGGTTGAAAGTGAAGGGATGGTGATCCCACTTCTAAGAATATACCCTAAGAAACCTGAAACACCAATCAGAAAGAATATATGTACTTCTATGTTCATAGCAGCGCTATTTACAATAGCTAAGATCTGGAAACAACTCAAGTGTCCATCAGTAGATGAGCGGATAAAAAATCTGTGGTAGATGTACACAATGGAATACTGTGCAGCTGTAAGAAACAAAGATCTCTTATCCTTCAAGATGATTTGGAGGGACCTGGAGAGTATTATGCTAAGCGAAACAAGCCAAGCAGAGAAAGACAAATATCACATGATCTCACGTATTTGTGGAATATAATGAACTAAACAAACTGATGAACAAAATTGACCCAGAGACACAGAAGTAGGGTACAGACTGACAAACCTCAGAGGAGGGGGGTTTAGGGGAGGAAGAGATAAACCACAGAACTTATATGCATGTATGCATGACCAATGGACATAGACAACAAAGCTGGGGATGGGGCGAGGGGGATGGGGAGGAAGGTGTCAATGGGGGAAAAAGGAGGAACATCTATAACACAAACAAATTTATAAAATAAATAAATAAATAAATAAACAAACAAATAAATACAACGACAGTGAAGGGATGGAAAAAAAATCTTCCAAGCAAACGGAAAGGAAAAAAAAGCTGGGGTAGCAATACTCATATCTGATAAAATAGATTTCAAAATGAAGGCCAAAACTAGAGACAAAGAAGGCCACTACATAATATTGAAAGGATCTATCAAATAGGGGGATATAACCTTGGTAAACATATATGCACCCAATATAGGAGCACCAAAATATATTAAAAATCTTCTGGAGGACTTCAAAGGAGAAATAGACAGCAATACAATCATAGCAGGGGACTTCAACACCCCACTGACATCGCTGGATAGATCCTCTAGACAAAAAATTAACAAGGAAACAGAGACTCTAAATGAAGCACTAGACCAAATGGATTTAATAGATATCTACAGAGAATTACACCCCAAAACTGCAGAATTCACATTCTTCTCAAGTGCACATGGGATATTCTCAAAGATAGAGCACATGTTAGGACACAATCTAAGTCTCTACAAGTTCAAGAAGATTGAAATCATTTCAAGCATCTTCTCAGATCACAATGGCATGAAACTAGAAATTAATTACAAGAACATGCAAAGACATTTGAACACATGGATGCTAAATAGCATGTTATTAAACAATGAATGGGTTACCAAAGAGATCAAGGGAGAAATTAAAAACTTCCTGGAAACCAGTGGAAATGAGCAGACAACAACACAAAATCTATGGGATGCAGCGAAAGCAGTTCTGAGAGGGAAGTTCATAGCACTACAGGCCCACCTCAAGAAACAAGAAAAATTTCTAATTGACTATCTAACCTCGCAACTTAAAGAACTAGAAAGAAAACCCCAGAGCAAGTAGAAGGAAGGAAATAGTAAAGATCAGAGCAGAAATAATCGACATGGAGACCAGAAAAACAATTCAGAGGATCAATGAAACAAAGAGCTGGTTCTTTGAAAAGATAAACAAGATTGATGGACCCTTAGCTAGACTCACCAAGAAACAAAGAGAGAGAACCCAAATACACAAAATCAGAAATGAAAGAGGATAAGTAATAACTGACACCACAGAAATACAAAGAATCATTAATAAATACTATGAACAATTATACGGCAACAAATTAGACAATCTAAGCAAAATGGACAAATTTTTAGAAACATATAGTCTCCCAAAACTGAACCGGAAAGAGATAGAAAACTTGAACAGACCAATAACAATGAAGGAAATTGAAGATGTAATCAAGACTCTCCCAGCAAACAAAAGCCCAGGCCTGGACAGCTTCACGGGGGAGTTTTACTAAACATTCAAAGAGCTAACACCTATTCTCCTCAAACTATTCCAAAAAATTCAAGAAGAAGGAAGACTTCCAAACTCGTTTTATGGGGCCAGCATAATTCTAATTCCAAATCCAGAAAAAGACACTACAAAGAAAGAAAACTACAGGCCAATATCCCTGATGAACATACATGCCAAAATCCTGAACAAAATACTAGCAAATTGGATCCAGCAATATATCAAAAAAATTATTCACGATGACCAAGTGGGATTCATCCCAGGGATGCAAGGCAGGTATAATATTTGCAAATCAATAAATGTGATACACCACATAAAAAAATGAAATTAAAAAACCTCATGATCATATCAATAGATGCTGAAAAAGCATTCGACAGAATCCAGCACCCATTTCTGATAAAAACACTCAGCAATGTGAGAGTAGAGGGATCATATCTCGGCATGATAAAGATATACATATATACAATGGAATATTATTAAGCCATGTGAAAGGAAGAAATCCTGATGTATGACAATATGGATAAAACTTGAGAGCATTATGCTAAGTGAAATAAGTCGGAGAAAAATAAATCTGTATGATATAATTTATATGTGGAATATTAAAAAGCCAAATTCATAGAAACAGAAAGTTGAGCAGTAGTTACCAGGGGCTGGAGGGGGTGAGGGAATTGGGGAATGTTGGTCAACGGGCACAAACTCATAGTTGTAAGATGAACTTAAGTCCTTGTGATCTAATGTATAGTATGGTGATTATAGTTAACAATATCACATTATATATTTCACAAGTGCTAAGAGAGTAGATCTTAAATGTTTTTACCACAAAAAAAAATGATAATTATGTGACATGATGGAGGTGTTAGCTAATGCTTCAGTGGTCATAATTTTGCAATATATTAATATAAATGTAACAAATTGACACATTACATACTTTAAACTTAAATAATTTTATATGTCAATTAAATCTCAATAAAGCTGAAAAAAGTATTATGCCAAGAACATTATTACTAATTTGGGTGTCTTCATCTTCAGTGGCTCCATCTTATTACTTCCTTGGAGTTCCTAGTGTTCTGTAGCTTGAGGCTACTCAAAATTGCATGGCTATCCATTTAAAAGACTGCTAGAAACTAGTAACAGAGTATATTATTAAATAGCTTACATAGTTTTATGCATTTTGGACAAGTTTGCCATACCATTCCAAAATCCTCTTGGCCTCTCCTCTCTAGACACTGCTGGAGTGACCAGTTGCATTCAAACTTTGACTGGCTTCACACAGGTGTAATTGGACAGTGTCTCTCCTTGGCTGGTAACATACATGTTTTACTTTCTTCCCTGAGTCTTCTCTGATTCTCTCAGTAGAAAACCACTCTCCATGCATACATGGACAATCAGAAAGTATGAGAAAGTTTAATATGCATGGGCCACTCAGGAGATAATAAGGAAATTGTTTCCCCTAAATAAATGAGACTCATTCCTTAACATTTTATAGAAAATCCCAGTTGGATTGAGCATCAAAGCTTCTACAGTGGTGACCAACCCTTGTGCTTCGATCGCCTCTTTTCCTCCTTCTCTGTTCCACTTCCTTTTTGTGTATATATGCTTTCTTGAACCACATTTCTAATTAAACTACCTTCTCATAAGCTTCAATCTTAGGATTTGCTCTTAAGGGAAACCAGGCTAGGACAGTAGAACATATATGTACATTTACATGTATATATCAATATATTATATTAACCAGTTTTGGTGTAGTGATGATACTACTGAACAGTAATGTGAAATTGGGTAATAGTATCCATAGTATTTCTGAAGGGTTGCTGCAAATAAATGGTGAATTTTAAAAAATCAAATTAAAAATCAGGTCAAGCATTTATTGAGTACTTACTACATGTAAAGCATTGTGCTAAACACTGTGAAAATAGCACAAATTATGATGCATATGGAACCAAAAAGAAAAATGTTCAGCAAGATGCTTATTTTTAAAATACAAAATTAGAATACTACCAACTAAAAATTTTACATCTATATAATATTACTAAAGCAGTTACATCTACATTTGTCTTGAAGAACAACAAAATCAAATAAACAAAATATGTGAAACTCTAATTTTCAAGATATTGAGCATCGACAACAAAGTGTGGTGATCTCTGAGAGATAGAAAACAAATGAGGTGAACCTTATTGTTCCCAGTTTACATCAGGGAGAGAATTTCAGAAATACAGGGAGAAGGATCTCAGGCACAGTCTAGCAGCCTCCTTGAGTTGAACAGATGGAGCTTGGAGTTCAGAGAGATCAAGGAGACTGAAGTTCTCAAGACAGAGTGCTGGAAAGGAGAAATACACAAAGATAGAACTCTAAAGATCTGTGGAAGGTCCCACTTGAAACTTCCACTGAATACTGATCAATATATGCATGTGAGGGAAACATTTGAGGTCAGGAAAAGAATTAGCCAAAGGAATTATAGGGGAAAAAATCTTCAAAGGTCACACAAGGCCAAGAATAGTTTCTTCTGTTAATTTTCAATTGCTGTGTAACAAATTACCACATACTTAGTTGCTTAAAGTAATACCCATTTTATCAGTTCACAGTTTTGTTTTTTTTTTAAATCCTCACCGGAGGACATTTTTGCATGTATCTTCAGATAGAGCGGGAGGGAGAGAGGGGGGAAGAGAGAGAGAGAGAAACATCAACGTGAGAGAGACACATCGAGTGGTTGCCACCCACACAACCTCAACCGGGCCGGGGACAAACTGCAACCAAGGAACTTGCCCTGAGTGGGAACCGAACCCGGGTCTCTCTGGTCCGCGGGCCGACGCTCTAACCGCTGAGCCAAACTGGCCAGGGCTCAGTTCACAGTTCTTTAAGTCAGAAGTCTGGGTCCTCTGCTCAGGGTCTCACAGGATTATGCCAAGATGTTGGATTGTTTGGGTTTCTTTCTGGAGGCTCTGGGGCAGAATCTACTTTCAAGCTCACTGTTGTCAGAATATTGATCCTTGCAGTTGTAAGGACTAAGCCACCATTTTTTTTCACTGGGTGTAAACAGTGGCTACTCTCATCCTAGAAGCTGATCTTGATCCTTGCCATGTGGCCCTCTCCATCATTAAAATGAGCAAGAGAGAATCTCTCTCATTTTGAATGCCTCTCGTGCATCAAATTTCTTTTGTCAGGAAGAACCTAGTCCTTTTTAAGGGATCATGTGGTTAGGTCAGACCCCAAATGTGGAGTAACTGGGACTTCATACATTGCTAGGAAAGAAGAAAGATGGTACAATCCCTTTGGAAAGCAGCTTTGCCATTACTTAAAAAGTCAAACATACATTAACCAAAGGATGCAGCCCTTCCACTGCTAGATACTTATCTAAAAAAATAAAAATAAAAGCATACATCCATACAACTTATACATATCGGCTTTCTTTATAATAGGTAATAACTAGAAACAACCAAAATGTCCATTGATATGTGGATGTGTGGTAGGCAGTTAGACAGATATGAGCAAAGCAAGGATGATAGGCCAGGTACAGAAGGTCACCAGGGTAAAAAACCCTGAGTGCCTAGCAAAGGACAATTGTAGGGTGAGATCTTGTCCCTAAGGTGACTTTACCCCCTGCTAGCTTATCACTGGTCATGCAGATTGGACCCCCTGATCTTTACTCCCTAAAGATAACATCTAGGCCTCAGTTATATTTCAGCTCCAGGCCTAGAAAAGCTTCAAAACCAGATAAGCAACCCCAAAGCTGACCATAGCACCAGCTGCATTCAATAATGTCCCCCTGCCCTAGTACCAACCAATCAATCAGTGGAGACCCCAACCCCGAAACGACACACCGGGAAAGCTGCGGAATATTCTAGTGAGATCTTCCCTTTGGACATCCTCTAAAATCTCCACACTTAAAACTCTTAGGACAGTGGACACAGCATGCTCTCCCTCCCAGGAGCATGCCCACACCTTTCCCTTCCCCCTCTCCCTCCCCACCCCCCCCAGGTGCATCACCTTTACTTTCCTCACTTCTAAGATCCAAGAGCCCTTCCTTTACCTCTGTAACTTGTTTCCTAAGCCAATTTCTTCTAAAAATTACTTCTTCTACCTCTGTAATTTTCCTAATAAATGTTCTCTTATAGTTTGAGTCTTGGCTCTGAACTCTTTCCTATCCAGAAATCAGGTACCAAGGTTGCTGAACCAAGGTCCGGTTTGACCCTACTGGTGTTAACACCTGGTGTCATTCTTGCTGCCACCAATAGATGCAAGAGGTGTTCCCAAAGAGGGTGCAGAAAATGCAGCCCTCATAAGATCCAGAAAATTCACTCCCAAAGATAGTGTAAGAAAGTGAAAGCCCTTTGTTGCTATAGGCAGCAAGAATGGTAAAGTGCAAATGGTGTCTTCAGTCTCTCACAAAAATGTGAGATGCCTCCATTCACAAACCTACTAACCTGTGACATTGGGAGGGCACTATTAGAATGGGACTTTTCCAGCACTAACAAAGCAATGAAGGTTGAGACACAAAAGGCTCCTTATGGAATGAAACACCTTATGACAATTTCCCCTGAGAACAGCAATGGCTGGACAAAGAAAGTGCAGCTTGTGACTTCATGTCTCTGACCCCAGTGTATTTAACTGGCCACCAAAGTGCACCCAGTGTGCACCTTCCAGATGGTAGAGACTGACAGAATATTCTCACTGGTCACAAAGTCATGCTCTCAAGACATAGAACAAGATAAACTATACAACAAACAAAAACAAAGAAAAAACAGTGACCATCTCTGGGAGGAAAAGCATCTATAAAAACTGAGAGTACTCATTTACCTATGCTATGCCCAAGGAATTAGTTCCACAAACATTTTGTCCTGTTAATCTAAATTTATAAAGGGAAAAACTTCACCACTCTTGCTTCCAGGGGACTCTACAGGCAAAGATCAGAGAGACTGAAGTGGCAAGACACTTACCTTCAACTGGCTTTTGTCTAAAGGCCCAAGATCTCTCAGCTACAGCAGTCTCAGGGAGAGTAGAGTCCAGCCAGTAAAGTTAAATCCTAATGACTATTCCAACTGCTGGGAAGGAAAAAAAATTCCTCTACCCTTCTTGGTTTTTCTGGCTGGTCTAAGAATCAAATTGATATAAGACAGACTAACAAGAGAAAAACAACAGAAGTTTAATAACATACATACCTCCTGTATACACTTGAGAGAGAGCCAGGTAAATTAACTCCCCCAAGTGGCCCAAGTCATTACCTTAAATACCATCTTCAACTAAAGACTAAAGAAGATGTTGGGGTGAGGCGTCAGTTATGGGAGGTGACTAGGAAAAGCACAGTGCACAAGGGTAAGACTGTTACTCAGTTTTAAGTCAGCTGCCTACTCTATTGGTGAGTTTCTAGAGAGTCACCCTTCTCTTCCTGATAGAGAGAGGGAGATGCCCTTACAAACGGAGATTCCATTTATAAATATAAATGTGCCTTACAAAAAGGCAACTTCTACTTGGTTTTCAGAACTTCTCTCATGTCTGCTATTTAAAAAAAATAACCAGCTTAAAATAATAAATATGCCGAAAAGGCATATATTGGAGTGGAAAATTCTTCTCCCCTACAGTTTCACAGGTGTATACTTATCAATTTATCAAATTGTACACTTTAATATATGCAGTTCATTGTATGCCAATAAAAAGCTCTTAAAATTAGTAATATGCCAACCAGCTCCCTCTGGGCAGTCAACTAAATTCACAATTACCATCCATGCTCTGATGACTCTCAAATATGTATCTGCAGCCCTGGCCATTTTGCTGTGACTCAGACCTGTTAATCCAGTTGCCTTATCAACATTTCCACTTATCTCTTCCACAGGCACCCTAATCCACCATGCCCAAGGCAGAATTCTTGATCTTCCTCAAACCTAATTTTTCTCTGATGTATCCCAGCACAATGAATGACAGCACCATCTACCCAGTTGTCAAAATGTCCCAATCCAGAGATTAACCAAAGAATTTATATACATATATGTATAACCCATGGACACAAACAATAATGTGAGGAAGGTCTGGGTGGGTAAAAGGGAGTGGGGTAGAGAGGGTCAATGGGGGAAAAAGGGGGAGGGAAACCTATAATACTCTCAACAATACAGATGAATTAAAAATAAATAAAAATAAATGACCCAATCTTAATTTGTATTTCTTCTTATTATTCCTTATTGCCAACATTCTGAATGTCACGAATCTATCCACTTCCCACTAACCTCACAACCTCACTGACATTTCATTAATTCAATCCACCCATCACGTCTCTGACAACAGTCTCCCAATCAGCCTCCTCACAGCCAAATTCACTCTTGTAGTTCACACACACAAAACAGCCAGATTTTAAAATATAGACATGATCTTTTCATTCTTTAGATAAAAATCTCTCAGTAACTTCTTATGCCCTTAGGATAAATTTTAAACTCTTTAACATTAGTTACCTGCAGGAGATGGTCCTTATTCTTATCCTGACTCCCCTCTGCAAATTGTCATCTCTTGACACTTAACTTTGTCACTCTCCATGCTCCAGTCATAGTTAAATTGGGGATAGCTGAAACGGTTTGAAGTGGCTTTTCAGCTCCTGTTCTGTATTTAATGAGTGGCCTCAGCAATAATGAAGCACAGTGGTAGCAAGGGAGAAAAAATCAGGCAAAAGTAATTTTATGAAGTTCTTACTTTGGCCAAATGTTCTTATATAGGCTAATTAGAAACACTGAAACACAAAGATGACTTTGGTGGAACTACATATTTTTGTATTTTTTATTTTTATTGATTTTAGAGAGGGAGGGAGGAGAGAGAGATATCAGTGCACCCCGACTGAAGATTGAACCCACAACCTAGGTATGTGTCCTGAGTGGGAATTGAACCTACGACCCTCCGGTACATGGGACAATGCTCCAACCAACTGACCCACACCAGCCAGGGCTGGTGGAACTATTTCTAAAGGAGAATGCATTTTCTGTTTTTCACCAAGCCATCAGCTGTTCTGGATTTTAGTATTATAGTGGGGTCATAACAAGCATTTCTTCTATTGTTGGCTTTACACAGATGCAAAGCAGTGCTCAGGAAACTGGGAGAATGATGAATATTTGATGTATTTAACCATTCACCACTTTGAGTTAAATGTGCACATTCTGTTCAAAATAGACAGTGGGGAGGGGCAGTCCCCTTTTCCCTCTGGAACTTGCATAACATCAGGCCTCATTGATTTAACTAATGAGTATTTATTTATTTAATTTTTATTAATTTATTTTTGTTACAGATGTTTCTCCTTTTTTCCCCATTGACACCCTCCTCCCCATCCCCTCCACCCCGTCCCCAGCTTTGTTGTCCATGTCCATCAGTTATGCATACATGCATATAAGTTCTGTGGTTTATCTCTTCCCTCCCCTCCACCCCCTTTTCTGTGGGTTTTTGGTCTGTACTCTACTTCCACGTCTCTGGGTCTACCCTGTTCCTCAGACTGTTATGTTTATTATATTCCACAAATAAGTGAGATCATGTGATATTTGTCTTTCTCTGCTTGGCTTGTTTCACTTAGGATAATACTCTCCAGGTCCCTCCATGTCATCTCAAAAGATAAGAGATCTTTCTTTCTTACAGCCGCATAGTGCTCCATTGTGTATATGTATCACAGCTTTTTTATCCATTCGTCTACTGATGGACACTTGGGCTGTTTCCAAATCTTAGCTATTGTAAATAGTGCTGCTATGAACATGGGGGTACATATATTCTTTCTGATTGGTGCTTCAAAAGTGGGATGACTGGGTCAAATGGCAATTCAATTTCTAATTTTTCAAGGTAACACCATAGTGTTTTCCATAGTGGCTGCACCAGTCTGCATTCCCACCAGCAGTGTAGTAGAGTTCCCTTTTCTCCACACCCTCGCCAACACTTGTTGTTTGATGATTTGTTGATGGCGGCTATTCTGACAGGTGTGAGGTGATACCTCATTGTTGTTTAATTTTTTCATTCAGGGTCAATTAAGTTCCTTCAGACTAAGAGTTCCGAAACTAGAATGTGCGTTTTTGCATTTGTTTCTGGTCCCCAGTAAAATTTCTTCCAAGAGGACTTTTCTGCCCATTATGTGTCTGGTGCATGGCATAAGAACCCAAGGGTCAGAACTGCTGCTGAGAAGGAACTGGAAATGGCTGAAAAATGTGGTAGATAAAAAAATCCACGGTGGCTCTGCAAGTAGAAAATTAATGACTGGCTGGAATCAGTAGGAGCCTTTACTTCTACTCATTAGTTTATCTTCATATTATAAAGATATTCATATTATCTTCATATCATTAATTTTCTACTTGCAGAGCCACCGTGGATTTTTTTATCTACCACATTTTTCAGCCATTTCCAGTTCCTTCTCAGCAGCAGTTCTGACCCTTGGGTTCTTATGCCATGCACCAGACACATAATGGGCAGAAAAGTCCTCTTGGAAGAAATTTTACTGGGGACCAGAAACAAATGCAAAAACGCACATTCTAGTTTCGGAACTCTTAGTCTGAAGGAACTTAATTGACCCTGAATGAAAAAATTAAACATTATTTAAGCCAATATATAACCTGGTAGAAAAGGGTAAGTGGAAGTGAATTAAAATTTCTCTTAAATTAATTGCACAGTCAGCACTACCCTTTGTAATAATGATGTTTGCTCCATTATTGTTCCAGATTTATTTGTTAAATAGCTTCATTGATCTCGCCTCAGTGCATTTTCCATTTCTATACATTACAGTCTCTTGAGAATTGAAAAGACTGCGTGTCTGAAAATGCTCAGTCAACTTGAAAAAACTCATTTTCAATAAGGTCTTAACCTACCTTCAACTTAACGAATTAAAACTTTGCTCAAGCAAATATTAGGGCAGAGATTCATCAGTTGAGTATATGTTTAATATTATTTTGAAGCTGTTTGAAAGGTCATTTACAGACTGTAGGGAAGCAGAATTTTCGACCCCAAAATATGTCTCTTAGGCATAAGGATTATTTGAGGCTGATTTTTTTTTTTAACTGCAGACACAGAAGTTCTGAGTAGGAGTTACCATTTTGTAAGAGATACTTATGCTTATATACGAGGAAATCTCCATTTTTAAGTGTGTCTCCCTTTCTGTCCCAGGAAGCGGATGACTCTACCTCTCTAGAAACTCTTTATCAGTGGAGAAAGCAAGCCTAAATCTTAAATTAAATCTTAATCTTAAACCTCAATCTTAAATATTAAATTAAATATTAAATGGAGAAGGAAAACTTAAATCTGCATAACAACATTACCCTTGTGCACTGTGCTTTTCCTGGTAGCCTCCCATAAATGACTCTTCACCCCAATATCTTCTTTAGTCTTTAGCTGAAGATGATATTTAAGGTGGTGGTGTGGGCCATTTTGGGGAGTTACTCAGTTTTCCTGGGTCTCTCCCATGTATACAGGAGGTATACATGTTGTTAAACTTTTGTTTGTTTTTCTCCTGTTAATCTGTTTTATGTCAATTAGATTATAAGGCCAGCCAGAACTTCGAAGGATAGAAAAAATTTTATGCCCTTACAAGATTAATTGTGAAGGATATTCAAAATGCAGAAATCTATATTCTTTTAAAAGTCTTATAAGAGTTTATTTGAGCCAAAATGATGATAATTGCTAGGAAACAAAATCTCAGTGGAATGAGCAAATGTTCCAAAGAATGGCAGTTTTGCAACTTATTTTATTAGAATCAAAGGAGGAGACAAAGAAGGGTTGCAAGAAACACATTGGTGGTAGGTTAAGGAGGAAGAGAAAGCAAAGTGGGGAAATCTCTGAGATTGGATAAAAAGTAAAAAGTAGAGACAGATACCTTTTTTATTTTTAATTTTTTATTAATTTATTTTTGTTACAGATGTTTCTCTTTTTTTCCCCCATTGACATCCTCCTCCCAATGCCCCCCCCCACCTGCCCTGTCCCCAGCATTGTTGTCTATGTCCCTAGTTACCCATACATGCATATAAGTTCTGTGGTTTCTCTCTTCCCTCCCCTCACCCCCTCTTCTGAGGTTTGTCAGTCTGTACCCTACTTCTGTGTCTCTGGGTCTATTTTGTTCATCACTTTGTTTTGTTCATCATATTCCACAAATAAGTGAGATCATATGATAGTTGTCTTTCTCTGATTGGCTTGTTTTGCTTAGGATAATACTCTCCAGGTCCCTCCATGTCATCTCAAAGGATAAGAAATCTTTCTTTCTGACAGCTGCATAGTATTCCATTGTGTATATGTACCACAGCTTTTTTATCCACTCGTCTACTGATGGACACTTGGGCTGTTTCCAGATCTTAGCAATTGTAAATAGTGCTGCTTTGAACATAGGGGTAAATATATGCTTTCTGATTGGTGTTTCAGGCTTCTTAGGGTATATTCCTAGAAGTGGGATCACTGGATCAAATGGCAGTTCAATTTTTAATTTTTTGAGGTAACATAACACCATATTGTTTTCCATAGTGGCTGCACCAGTCTGCATTGCCACCAGCAGTGTACTAGAGTCCCCTTTTCTCGACACCCTCACCAGTACTTGCTGTTTGATGATTTGTTGATGGCGGCCATTCTGACAGGTGTGAGGTGATACCTCACTGTGGTTTGAATATACATCTCTCTGATGATTAGTGACTTTGAGTATTTTTTATATGTTTCTTGGCCCTTTGTATGTCCTGTTTGGAGAGGTATCTATTTAGGTCTTCTGCCCCTTTTTAAATTGGATTGTCTTCCTTTTGTTGAGTTGTATGAGTACTCTATATATTTTAGAAATTAGCCACTTATCTGATGTATTGTTGGCAATTATGCTCTACCATATAGTGGGTTCCCTTTCCATTTTGATGGTTGTTTCTTTTGCTGTGCAGAAGCTTTTGAGTTTGATGTAGTCCCATGTGTTCATTCTTTCTTTTGTTTCTCTTGCCTTAGGCGTTCTATCAGTGAAAATTCTGCTGTGTGTGATATCTGAAATTTTGTTGCCTACATTTTCTTCTAGGAGTTTTATGGATTTGCGAGTCACATTTAGGTCTTTTATCCATTTTGAGTTTATTCTTGTGTATGGTGAAAGTTGGTGGTCTAACTTCATTTGTTTGCATGTAGCTGTCCAGTTTTCTCAACACCATTTATTGAAGAGGCTGTCTTGACTCCACTGTATGCTCTTGCCACCTTTGTCAAATATTAATGGAGCATAATGACTTGGGTCAATTTCTGGATTCTCTGTTCTGTTCCATTGATCTATATGCCTGTTCTTGTGCCAGTACCAGGCTGTTTTGATTACAGTGGCTTTGTAGTACAACTTGATATTCGGTATTATGATACCTCCTACTTTGTTCTTCTTTTTAAAGATTGCTGTGGCTATTCTGGGTCTTTTTTTGTTCCATATAAACTTTTGGAATATTTGTTCTAGTTCTGTGAAATATGTCGTTTGTATTTTGATGGGGATTGCATTGAATCTATAGGTTTCTTTGGGTAGTATGGACATTTTAATTATGTTAATTCTTCCAATTCATGAACAAGGTATGTGTTTACACTTTTTATATCTTCCTCTATTATTATTATTATTTTTGAATGTCCTGTAGTTTTCTGCAAATAGGTCCTTTACTTCTTTGGTTAAATTTAATCCTAGGTATCTTAACTTTTTTGCCACAATGGTTAATGGGATTGTTTTTTTAGTTTCTCTTTCTGTGAGTTCATTATTGGAGTATAAGAAGGCTGTCAATTACTTGATGTTAATTTTGTATTCTGCTACCTTGCCAAATTCGTTTATTAAATCTAGTAGATTTTTGATGGAGTCTTTAGGGTTTTCTATGTATGGTATCATGTCCTCTGCAAATAATGAGAGTTTCACCCCCTTCTTTCCAATTTGGATCCCTTTTATTCTTTCTTCATGTCTGTTTGCTGTGGCTAAGACTTCAAGTACTATGTTAAATAACAGTGGCAAAACTGGGTATCCCTGCCTTGTTCCTGTTCTTAAGGGAAATGCTTTTAGTCTATGCCCATTGAGTATGATGTTGGCTGTAGGTTTTACATATATGGCCTTTATTATGTCAAGATATGATCCTTCTATTCCCACATTGCTAAGCATCTTTATCAGAAATGGGTGCTAGATTTTGTCAAATGCTTTTTCAGCATCTATTGATAAGATCGTATGTTTTTATCTTTCATTTTGTTTATGTGGTGTATCACATTTACTGATTTGCAAATATTGTACCATCCTTGCATCCCTGGGATGAATCCCACTTGGTTATGATGAATAATTTTTTTGATGTATTGCTGGTTCTGATTTACTAATATTTTGTTAAGGATTTTGGCGTCCGTGTTCATCAGTGATACTGGCTTGTAGTTTTCTTTCCTTGTAGTGTCTTTATCTGGTTTTGGAATCATGATTATGTTGGCCTCATAAAATGAGTTTGGAAGTGTTCCATCTTCTTGGATTTCTTGGAATAGTTTGAGGAGAATGGTGGTTAGATCTTCTTTGAATGTTTGGTAAAACTCCCTCGTGAAGCTGTCCGGGCCTGGGCTTTTGTTTGCGTGGAGTTTGTTGATTATATCTTCAATTTCCTTAGTTTTTATTGGTCTACTCAAGTTCTCTATCTCTTTCTGGTTAAGTTTTGGGGGACTGTGTGTTTCTAGAAATTTGTCCATTTTGCCTAGATTGTCCAATTTTTTGTCGTATAATTGTTCACAGTATGTTTTAATGAGCCATTGTATTTCTGTGATGTCAGTTGTTACTTCTCTTCTTTTGTTTCTGATTTTGTTTATTTGGGTCCTCTATTTGTTTTTTGGTGAGTCTATCTAACGGTCCATCAATCTTGTTTACCTTTTGAAAGAAGCATCTCTTCGTTTCATTGACCTTTTGAATTGATTTTTATTCTCTATGTCGTTTATTTCTTCTCTGACCTTTACTATTTCTTTCCTTCTACTAGCTCTGGGTTTTTCTTTTTGTTGACTTTCTAGTTCTTTAAGTTGTAGGGTTAGAAAGTCAATTAGGAATTTTTCTTGTTTCTTGAGGCAGACCTGTAGTGCTATGAACTTCCCTCTCAGGACTGCTTTCACTGTGTCCCATAGATTTTGTGTTGTTGTGTGTTCGTTTTCATTGCTTTCTAGGAAGTTTTTAATTTCTTCCTTAATCTCCTTCGTAACCCATTCTTTGTTTAATAACATGCTATTTAGCTTCCATGTGCTTGAATGTTTTTGTGTGACTGATTTCTAGTTTCATGCCATTGTGATCTGAGAAGATGCTTGATATGATCTCAATCTTCTTGAGTTTGTGGAGACTTAGCTTGAGTCCTAACATGTGGTCTATCTTTGAGAATGTCCCATGTGCACTTGAAAAGAATGTATATTCTGCAGCTTTGGGGTGAAATATTCTGTAAATATCAATTGAGTCCAACTGATCTAGTTCATCATTTAAGGACTCTGTGTCCTTGTTAATTTTTTGTCTAGAAGATCTATTCTGTGGTGTCAGTGGGGTGTTAAAGTCACCTGCTATGACTGTATTGCTATTAATCTCTTCCTTGAAATCCTCCAGTAGTTTTTAAATATATTTTGGTGCTCTCATATTTGGTGTGTATATGTTTCCCAGAGTTATATCCTCTTGTTGGAGTGATCCCTTTAATATTATGTAGTGACCTTCTTTGTCTCTTATTTTGGCCCTCGTTTTGAAGTCTATCTTATCAGATATGAGTATTGCTTGAAAAATTTCCATTTGCTTGAAAAATTTTTTTCCATCCCTTCACTTTCATCCTGTGTGAGTCTTTGTTGTGAGATGGGTCTCTAGTAGACAGCATATATATGGGTCGTCCTACCCTATGTCTTTTGATTGGAGCATTTAAGCCATTTACATTTAAGGTTATTATTGATAGATACTTATTAGTTGCCATTTTTATTTTATGCCTGTGTTCCGTTTTCTCTCTCTGTTTCTTCTCCTTCTTACAATAGTCCCTTTAGCATTTATTGCAGTGGTGGTTTGGTGGTGGTAAATTCCTTTAGCTTTATTTTGTCTGTGAAGCTCTTTTTTTTTCCTTCAGTTTTGAATGATAGCCTTGCTGGATAGAGTAGTCTTGGATTCAAACCCTTGCCTTTCATTACTTTGTACACTTCATGCCACTCCCTTCTGGCCTGCAGTGCTTCTATTGAGAAATCAGCTGACAGTCTAATGGGAGCTCCCTTTTAGGTAACTTTCTATCTCTTACTTCCTTTAAGATTCTTTCTTTGTCTTTAATGTTTGCCATTTTAATTATGATGAGTCTGGGTGTGGGGTTTTTTGGGTTCATCTTGCTTGGGACTCTCTGTGTTTCCTGGACTTGTGTGACTTTTTCTTTCACCAGATTATGGAAGTTTTCTGTCATTATTTCTTAAACAGGTTTTTTTTTTTTTTCCTGTTTCTTCTCCTTCCAGTACCCCTATAATGCAAATGTTCTTACATTTTGTACTGTCCCAAATCTCCCTTAAACTCTCCTCCTGCTTTTTATTTCCCCATGTGTTGCTCTATGTTGGTGTTTTTTTCCACCTTGTCTTCTAAGTTGCTGATTTGGTCTTCAGCTTCTTCTAATCTACTATTGAACTTTTCTAAGGTATTTTTCATAACAGCTATGTCATTCTTTATTTCCTCTTGATTTTTATTCATAGCTTCTACCTCTTTTTTTAAGTTGCTGTAGTTCCCACTGAGCCCTTCATAGTTCTTATTAAGTTGCTTGTAGTTTTCACTAAATTGTTTGAGCACCCTTAAAATCATTGTTTTGAATTCTTTATCTGACACATTTCTTTCTTCCAGTTCATGTAGATCCTTTTCTGGAGATTCCTCCTTTTCTTTCATTTGGGTGTTTTTTTCTTTTTCTCACCATTTTAGCAGTCTGGTAGATCTAGGCCCTGTGAGAGATGTTGGAATGTGTAGTCAGGTTGGTGTGAATCAAATTATGCTGCTGTGCCTCCAAGACTGCTTTTGTGTGTGGTGTCTCTTGCCTGCTGTTGATCCTGGAGGATTCACAACTGGTGGCTGGTATTAGTCTGTCGTGTTAGGCACTCTTGGGGTGTGTGGGTCCCTCTGGTGTTCTGCTGGGGTGCTTGGGTCCCCCTGCTATGTTGCTGAGGTGTGTGTGTCCCGCTGGGGCACCCCTGGGCTGTGTGGGTTATGCTGGTGTGCTTTTGTGGTGTTCTGCTGCCTGGTGGGGCTCAGCTCCTGATAAGTCGCTGCTAGGAGTGAGTGTCAGCTCCTGGCTTGTGCTTTTACCGCTGCTGCTGTTGCCAGGGGGTGCTCTCAGCTCCCAATCCTCTGCTGCTGTTGGGGGCTGAGGATGCTCAGCTCCCAGGACTTTGCTGCTGCTGGGAGAGGGGCTCCACTCCAAATCCGCTGCTGCAGTTTTCAGGGGCAGGTCTTGGCTCCCTGAGCCTTGCTGCTGCTTGGGCTGGGGCACTGTTCCTGATCAGCCTCTGCTGATGCTGCTTGGGATGGGTCTCAGCTGCCGATTTGTGCTGCTGCTGCCTGGGGATGCATGTCCACTCCAGAGCCTCTGGTGCTGGAGGTGTGTCTCAGCTCCCCAGCCTCAGCTGCTGTTGAGCATGGGGCTCCACTCCCACCCAGTCACTGCTGCTGTGGGGGAAGTTACTGGGCTCCCAAGCTGGAGCTACTGCTGCTGGTTGTGTGTCTGGTCTCCAGAGCCTCAGCTGCTGTTGGGGGTGGGGCTCCACTCTTGCCCAGTCACTGCTGCTGTGGGGGAAGGTGCTGGGCTCTCAAGCTGGCATTACTGCTGCTGGGGGTGTGTCTGGGCTCCAGAGCCTCAGCTGCTGTTGGGGGTGGGGCTCCACTCTTGCCCAGTCACTGCTGGTGTGGGGGAAGATGCTGGGCTCCAGTCAAGCTTCTGCTGTGGGGGATGGTGCTTGGCTCCCGGCCCGTTGCAGCTACTGCAGCAGGCACCTCAATAGTGCTGCTACTGTGTGCTGGTCCACATTGACACAGTGGGGTCCCCTGTTCCGATGGTGCAAGGTGCTCTGGTGGACTCAAGTTGCTTGGCCTTAGCTGCTCCCCACTGCCTCCTCCTAGAGAAGACCAGGGATGTTCCAAAATGGCAGGGCCTCCTGGCCACACAGGGAGAAGCACCCTGACAAGCCACTTACCGCGGTAGCCAGCTGCTCCCATCCACAGTGCAGGAACCCTCTGCCCCACGTTTCTGCACTGCTCAAGGTTGCTAGTCCACACTCATGTCCACTCACATTCTCTCTCACACTCGTTCACTCTCTCACACATTCACCCTCGCTCCAGCCCTGCCCGCTACTATCTTCAGTATTTTTTCGTTCCAGATACTTTTTTATAAATTAAATTTCTTGGGGTGACATTGCTTAATTGATCATATAGGTTTCAAGTGTACATTTTTATGATATGTGCATAGTTCTTTTATATTTTTGGGTACAGGATACTTAATAATTAATATTTACAGCACATAGAGATGTGCTCTGGTGGGGTAGGTGGAAAAAGATGATTACTCTGACACTTCAAAGGTATGTTATTTTACATACAAAAAATCAATACATAGGCTCATTTAAGGTAAAGATTGGTCTTTGTCAAGGAAGCTGCAGGCCTAGGACATGATTATCTGCCATGACCCACTTTTAGTTAGGAATTTGTATGTTGAGACCATCCTGTGTGATTACTTTAGGTTTCTGAGTTTGTAAGGCTCACCACGCAGGCCTTCCTTGAGCGTGTCATATTTAGAATTGGCCCTTTTTCATCCACAGTTTCCCCGTTTGGTCATAAATCAATCCAAAGGATACATTGATGACAAACCTTTTGTTTGGATAATGTGGTCCCACAGAGCTAGGAAGGCTCATTCCTAGGAAGTTTTAGTGTCAGCATTTGTCTTGCTGAACAGCAGACCATTGGGGATGGGGCAAGACTGGATTTTGGATGAAAGTCAAGGCCAAATTTTTCTCAAAAGTGAAAAGCAGGTCTTGTGGGCCTTTATTAAGGAAAAAAAAATAACACTCTGTATCATTTCTAACTTTCAAGCTATCATGATCCAAGTTTTGCTGTCTGTCTCACTTTACTGTATTTTGCATTTGGTATAACATTTACGTATAGTTTGAGGACACACCATACACCTCTTCAGCTTTCACAATCTGACCATGAAACGGGTTCCCATTTGCTAGTGTTTTTGTTGATATTATTTTTATTATTATTATTTTAATATGGTCCATCTACTTCCCATTGGAAGCACTCAAGTGCCATTCATTATTAATCTGATTCCTGCTAGTTGTGCAATTGGGAACTATAACTTTAAGGTTTATTCAGGGCCAAGGCTGTAAGAACATAATGGTATAAATTACAATTATCATCTAATAATTTCCAGAGGCCAGGAGGAGAGTAAGTTTCATACGTAAATTTCCTGTTCCTAGCAGCATTATAGAGGGCCATTTTTTAAAGCCATATTAGCTTCCATCTGAATTAATATAGTTAGTAGTCTTTGTTGGGTTAGGGGTAAGCACATTCCCATAATTGGGTTCTAGGGTTTATACATAAAATACCTTTCTTAATATTCCTTTTCCAGTAACCTTCTACAACATCCTTTGTCCTTAGTTTGTCTCTTTTAATTCAGAAATAACCAACTTATTAGAACAAACTACTTTCTTTTAACTTCTCTCTAAAACAGACACATCCCTTTAGCAATCCATATTCTTAACTAAAAAGAATATACATACAATCAGGAACATGAAAATCCAATGGATTCTGCATTACTTGGAAAACTCTACTATTTCATTAAGTTATTACTGAAGACTTTAGTGGCCGAACTTATTGGAAAATTTTTAACGTATGGAAGAAGGGGACAGGGAAATGAAGAACAAGTGGAAAAGGCTATGAAACAGTCCTCACTCAAATTAAGATAAATAAATCCAAGTTGGAAAGACAAGAGTTTTGTTTTGTTTTTAATTTGGAGAGATTTTATTTTTTCATCAAGAATTCCCTATTTGAAAGAAGCAATGACAATTTAAATATCTTAAACTCATGACTGAGTTGTTCATAAAATGTGGAAGCTCTATGAAACAGCATACAAATCAAACTGACTACTCCTTTAAAGTGGATCGGTGAGCCCTGCCCTGTTTGGCTTAGTGGTTAGAGCATCGGCCCGCGGACCAGAGAGTACCGGGTTTGGTTCCCGCTAAGGGCACATAATTCGGTTGCAGTTTGTTCCCGGCCCCGGTTGGGGTCGTGTGGGTGGTAACCACTCGATGTGTCTCTCTCACATCGATGTTTCTCTCTCTCTCTTCCTCCCTCTCTCCCTCCTGCTCTATCTGAAGATAAAATGCAAAAAAACAAAAAAGTCCTTGGGTGAGGATAAAAAAATAAATAAATAAAAATAAAGTGGATTGGTGATTAATACAAGCCTTGAGTTATTTGCAGAGACAGCACTACACATGTGCCACCCTTGTCCTCCATTTCTGCACCTCTCTAGGGAACCAAAGGATGGGGTCATGACCAGAAATTGAACACTGGACCCTGGAACTCTTCCAGAAGCAAAGTGTCTGTTGTCCAAGAAGATCGGGTGCTGAAGCCCCTTGCCATAAATGGCCAAGTTCCAAGATCCTCCAATTAAAATTCACCCTACCAACACTTCTACACACCTGTTCCACCTAACTCCTGAAAACCCTGTAATTGTAAGTCATTTGGTAGTTCAGGCTTTTGAGCAATAGCTTTCCTGTTCTCCTTGCGTGGCCTAAGAATAAAGTGACTATTATTTCTCCACCTCAATTCTCAGTGTTCAGAGTTTCGCTCTGCTGTGCACTGGGAGGGACAAACTCTTTTTCTGTTCATTTACATCTACCCCTAAATAACCAAACTTCAAATAGTATAGCACACAAAAAACAAAGACCAAGAATGGTATGTTTAACACTAATTGAATCAAAGGTAATACACAGAATAAAGTAGGCAAAATGATTAATCTATTCTAATACTTGAAAGTTACACTGCTCTTCATCTCCTTGCTATTGTTTAAAATTTTAACTAATTTAGTAAGCACTAAAGTCAATCCATAGACTCATCACATTACTTTTCAAACAGGTCCTAATAGTTCAGTTAGGTTAAAAGATGAAGAGGGAGGTAATTAAACACTGGAAATTAGTCATCTGCTGACAACATCCATACTTTACAAAAATGACTCAGCAAACCATTTAATGTGAACTTCAACATCTTTTCATCAGTTTCTTATGTAAAGATGATTTGATTTGGGCTTTCAAATGGCTTTATCAATCATTCCCACAGTTCCAGGAATACTGAAAAAACAATTCATTCTTAGTACAAAAGATTTGCCTATATTAACCTTCAACTCACCCAGACATCTACAGGCAGCACTTGCTTTTCCATCGAAATGAGAAAATGTTAGGAGCTAAAAATACAAGTATATGATAATGTTGTAAAACTTTTAAAAATTATTACTCTGGAATAATGGCAATAGTTGCAATTTCTCTTTTTAGAGGGAAGAGAAGAGACAGAAATTCCAGCAGTCTTCCCCATCTCCCATATATTTGAGTCACAGGGTTTATTTGTGCTGAAAACCAGTTATCTACTGCTTGAAACCTAAGCAGAATTCATCAGCATTTCAGGACCACCTGGGACCAAAGGGGGTGCTGAGAGATTTCCAGATGGATTATAAGACAATTCATTGATATTTACATAACGAGAATAAATGTTTTTCCTAAGATAGCATTTCCCTTTAGTACCTTGAGACCACCAGCAAAAGAGGGCAGTACAGAACTTCTATTACATTAATGGTCTTTGTTTTGATAGCTTTGGCATTTATTAACTAGTGGGAGCTGTTTATTGGGTCATAAACTTTACTAATGGGGATATTATCTCTAAATTATAAATCTCCTTCAGTATATGGTTTAGTTATAAAAAGAATAATTATTTAAAGTGTCTATATGGCTGCAGTGTATCATGTTTATCGGCATGATTCCTATAATGGCCATGTAATTGCTAATTGTGGGCTTGAACTTCGAATAACCAGGGCAGTGACATACATCTATGCAAACGAATAAGTAGCTGTCATCCTACAAATTCAGGAGCATATTATTGGTTTGCTTCCCTTTCTCCTCTGACTTCTCAAATGAATTATATTGCAAGCCTGTACAAGGGCTAAATTATCTACATATTTAAAATCTTGAGGGAACGACAACTGACTAAAAAGTTGAATAGGTAAATTACTAATATGTCAGCCTAAAAAGTTCTAGGAAAGTGTCATCCTTCTAAAAGCTTGTTCTCTGTGTAATGAAAAATCTAAATGGCTTGGCACTGTCAGTTGTCTTAAAAAAATAAATAAAAAATAAATAAACCGGGACAAAAATCAAGTAGACAATATCCAATTTTTGTGAAACCAGCTCATTTCTAGGCAAGACACTACAAATGTGGAGTGAAAGAATAATGAGATAGAAGGGCCCCTGAGATATCAGCAGTTCCTCTTCCTCTCCTCAGAGCAGTCCTTGAAAGGTAAAGGTTGAAGTCCCTTCTCCATAGGCTTCCATTGTCTCTGAGAACACCAAGTGACTGGATTTATGATACATGGCACCCAATAGTGAAGACTGGGGTAGATTGTGACAAACTTCTCACAAAAAATTCCCAGAGGTCCATGATTATAAGTGTTAATCAAATATACACTACATGACAAAAGTTCTGCTGAGACTCATAATGTATAGGCTTAGAAGAAAAATAAAAATAGAACTAGGGAAATACAGGAGGGAAATGCTGTAGTCTTAGAATATTTAAACCTCTGGGGTGGGTGGTATGTGTGTGTGGAGAATGAACCAGAAAGATTTCTCAAACTTTTCAGCACTCACATCCCTAAATATTTTAGACATAATACATTTTTGTAATACTAAAATTATATACACATGCATATATTCCTAAATTAGCAAGGTAACTTTAGGTATAAAAAAGGCATTAAAATATAAATCCTGCATATGTTTGAATTTCTCTCTCAAATTTTTATGTGCCCACGAGTGTGTGTTACAGGGAGGAGGATGTCCTTTTCTTCTCACAGCTTTGTTAATTTCAGAAAAATAAATATCTTCGCTCTAGAGGTTTAAGGATTACTTTGATAAGATGGGTTGCTACAAAGTTTAATTATATAGGTAACAAGCATCAAAAAGATTTCCAAAAATGTTTAATAGAATCACAATGTATTGCTTTGATATAATTTGATCTTATATTGCTATGTACAGCTGTCAAAAGTCACTTTCTTTTTGTGTTGTAATAAATCAAATAATATTGGTTACAAAATTACCATAAGATTCTTTTGTATTAATAAATCATACATATAATAAAAATGTTTAATGTTTCTTTAAATGACATTTTTAATAGTGCTGGTACATCAGCAATATAATATGATGTTCTGAAAAACTAAAATGACAAAAAGAGATTATAGTCTATGGACTTCAATTCAATATAAACCTTGTTTCTTTTTTGTTTTTAATGACATGTCCACTGAAATAAACTTGGCAAAATTAGAGCAGGAAATCAAAAGGAGTTGAGCAAAATTGGCATGGTTACTCCACGTCTAAGCCATACACGTCCTTTAGAAATTTAAAATAGTTAACGTATTTTGAAGGAATAGGTGATGGCATCCCGATCCACACATCTTCACATCTCTAGAAAAAAAAATGGATATCATTAAAACCATATTTCAAAGTGCAGTTTTGTAAATGCAACATTAAATTGTTTCTTGTTATATAAGCTCTTGGCAAAGAGTTTATTTTCAAAGCAGACATTTCTGTAGTCCACTTTTCAATCACGAGGACTTTGTGGTACACTGGATTCTTATACTCAATTCTTCATCGCTTCCTGTATTAGAATTACACACCAATTGTCTCTGAGATGTGACTTTGCAACACCTTCCATGGAGTTGATTTTCCTGCCCCTTTGATATGGGCTTGGCCACCTGACTGACTTTGGCCTATGTAATGTTAGCAGATGTACCAAACAGGCCCTAATGTGCTGGCACAATTTGGCTTGGCCTTCTGTGCCTCTGCCATAGTCATAAGAAGAACATGGCCCCTGAGGCTGCTGCTGGTCAGAATGACACAGGTGGAGCAATCCAAGCTGGAGTCAAACCCAGCTGACCTACAGGCCCATGGAGAAGAAAAATAAATAGCTGCTGTTATAAACCACTGAAATTGGGGGAGGGGTCTGCTTGTTATGCAGCATTATTGCAGTGATAGCTCCTCTTACATTTTATTAAGAACTCATTTTAAAAAAATCTAAACTGCTAGTTATACAAGCTGCTTGGTTAGTATTTTTCAGTCTAACAATGGAAAGAACATTGGATCATTCACAGTATGCTCTTGGGGATAAGCTACTTTATATATACTTCAGATATATGTAGCATAAATATATACACACATATACTTTTTATATAATATATATGATACATATGTGTGTATATATATTTGCTAATTTCAGAAAAATAAATACCTTCACTCTAGAGAGTTTTAAGAAGTAATTTGATGAGGTAGGTTGCAACGAAATTATATAAGTAATAAAATGTGTCAAAGAGATCTCAAAAAATCTTGTATATATAAATCTATACACACACATATGCACATGAATACTTTTTATTTATGCTGCAATGGTCAATTCATATCAATATCAACAAAGGAGGAAAAGCCTATAACTGTGGCTCCTCATATTTCTATTTTCAAGGTTAATTGTTTTATATAAGAGGTGCTATATGTTGCCTAAAGCTAAATTAGAATCTAAAATCACAAAGTATCACAGAAACACAAGTAAGGGCTCAATAAGTCTGTGATAGAATTGTGGAAGCAACCTGAGTAAGTGATATTTCACTTGTGCCTTATGGAATGAGGAAGAGTTTATCAGGAGATTAAAGTGATGAAGGCTGTATCAAGCATAGGGAACAGCATGAGTAAAAGCCTGGAGACTTAAAAATCAATTTTTGAGAAAGGGTAAATAGCCCAGTGTGGTTTGGGGCACACAGTACAAAGAGGCAAAAAAAGGCAGTTGGAAGGAAAAGATGGGGCCAAACTTGGGGTCTTCTGTGCTAGTTAATATTTTGTGTTGTGGTTAAGGAAAGTCATTGTTGAGTCTCAGCCAGAGATATCGTATTAGAAATTAATTACATAACTTGGATGTATGAAGAATGAAATGAAGGAAAAACATCACTTTGGAGGTTACTGCAATAATCCTGGGGAGAGATGATGGTGTCATAACCAGGGCAGCGGAAGCTGGGGCGGATAAGAGCCACATCTGAGAGATTTTGCTACAGTAGAACATACAATACCTAGAAGGTGACTGGTCTGAAGTGGTCATAAAAGAAAGATGTAGTGTTATGGATTGAATTGTGTCATCTCAAAAAAAAAAAAAAAGATGGGTTGAAGTCCTATTATTGCAGTAACCTCCAAGCTTCTGGGTTGGTGAACACATGAAGATTTGGGGAGAGTGGCTTGCCTAGAGAGGTCATGGAAGCTCCTTGCCCTTTCCCAATACCTTGCTCTGTGTACCTCCTCCTCCATTTGGCTCTTCCAAACCAGTAATCTAGTAAGTAAAATGTTTCTTTGAGTTCTATGAGCCACTCTAGTAAATTAATCAAACCCAAGAAGAGGGTTATGGGAACCTCTAACCTACAGCCAGTTGGTTAGATACACAGGTGACAACCTGCACATGCAAATGGTATCTGAAGTGGGGAGGCAGCCTTGTAGGGCTGAGCCATTAACCTGTGGGATCTGAGGCTATCTCTGGGTAGATACTATCAGAGTTGAGCTGAATTGTAGGACACCTAGTTGGTGTTGAGAATTGCTTGCTATGGGGAAAAAAACCCACACATTGGAATTGGTACCAGAATTATAGCCATTTCTCGATTTTAGGGAAATCAAACTAGCATCCAAAGGAGGGTAAGAAGCAGGAGATAAGACTTAAGAAACTTGAAGGGGGGTGGTATCAATAAAGTAGAAGGAAAATATATCTCTTCATAATTTATGTCTGTAATTGGACCCATCTAAAGGAATCACATGGCCAATTTCTTTTTAAAATAAATAGATCTTTGGTGACATGAGAAATACCCATATTACCACTACTTAATTGTTCTAATAAATCTGCAAATATTCCAAACATTACAGTACATTTGACAATTGGGGCAGTGAGTTAAGATATTCTTTGTCTTCACTGACCTTTTATTCATCCTACACTAAAAATATGAAGAAAACTCCAGAATTTATTGTATTCCCAGCAGTGTATGTAAATTTTAAGTAGAAATAACTGCATAGTAATTTTACAACAGAAGAGCTGATCCATAGCAGTCTATCCCCAACCCATTCAAGATGAGGACGATCCTGCCTGTGTTTCTGTAAAGCAGCCCCCTTGATGGTGCATGTTGGAATCTTAAATATTTCTGTGTATCAGGCTCTGCCAGTGCCCTTCTAGATCCCCTCACCCTCTCCACTTGGTTCACACCAGCCTGACTTCCAACCACCAGCACCTGCATTCCTTTGCCTGAGTGCTTTTCTTTGGCCTCTGAGACCCATTTTGGCTGCCCCTATTACATGTCACAAGTGCCTGGGAATTAATTCTCCCCATCCCCCCTTCAGGAGCAGCCCTAAAATAGTGACTAATGGGAGTTGATGGATGAATACCATAGCTCCCTTGCATTTTGGGTGTGATAACTCTGAGGTACCTGTTGGCCATTGCATCCCTGTTTATCTTAAAGGCATTAAGCTCTAGTCATCCACATTTGTTACTCATTTAATAATATTCCCTATAAACTCCTTTTCTTCCATTTCTCACTTCTCCCTTATTAGTGCTCTTTTCACTCCCCCGCAAAACTATTTATATTCCAATCCTTGTCTTCAAGTTAGCTTCTAGAGGAAGTCAAACAAAGGCATTATACAATTTTGCATTTATCAAAGCTAATACAATGTCTATGAAAGTCACAGCACAGCTTGGAACAAAGCAACTTCCTGACAAATTGTGAGTGGATCCAGAGTTTCCAATGTGACTTTCAGATAACTCAAGACAGTGCCCAAATCTCAGAAAAAAAATCAATTTAATCTGAATCATAAAGAATATGTGCCACATGGTATTTTACGAAAGAAGGAAGAACTATGAAGTACCGAGTGAAATTCAACCAAAATGCAAAATCATGACTCTAAAATGGCTGAGAATCATTGTTTGCAAGAGGGCCCCATGATATCTTCCAAGCTGGCTGTCACTAGAGCTACTTCAGATGTCAAACAAGTTGGCAATAGATTACTTGTTCATCAATGGTGAAAAAATGTAGCTGCCAATTGTAAAATCACACACCCTTGAAATGGGAAGCAAAGATGGCACTAGATGGAAACCCAGTAAATAGCAGCTTCCCAGTGAGAATAGCAAAGCTATGAGTGAGCTCATGGGTCCTGGATTTATTTGCTATGACATTTTTAAAAGGAAATTTAATTGGATTATGTCTCCTTCTAGTTTAAAATTTTCTACTGTAGTACTGGCCACCAGATGCATGAGGGAAAATGACTGGGAGCCAATTAAATTCCACACTTCACTGAAACAAGGTTATTTTTATTCCTCCCAAATGTAAGGCTGATAGAGTCATGTTAGTGACTTCACCCTCTAACATGCTACTCCCCTCCACTCACTCAAAAAAGAACATTTCTATAGGAAATATCTAGGAATTTATAGAAAAGTCCACTAGTATGTATGGAATTGAAATTGTGGTTTTATTGGATTTTCTTCCTTGTCATAGGTTGACATGACCTTGGAAATAATCAAATTAAGTTGACAAATCATAAAAACAGTTAAGTTTCAATAAATCAAGTTAAAATTAATTTTGGAAAGATAGTTCACAAATACTTGTCAAGATAATCAAGAGCATTCTGATGACATAAAGAAAAGCTCATACGTCAAGCCAGGAGATCTGCTTATATTCCTATACATTTCTGTCTTTACTGTAATGACAGTATTTAACAATTGCTTCCCTCTGCCCCAGACAAAGCTTCAATGAAGCTGTCATCTGTGTGAGTGTAGCTAAAACACGGGTGTAACTTCTAAGCAAGAAATCTTTCCTTAAAACTGCATTACAGGGCAAGTATAGTTTTCAAGGACACACTGATTTTTTTGAGCTTTAGTGACAGACATATATATATATAATTCAAGTAGACATCAGCCAATGCTTTAAAGCAAAGTGGATTTCAGCAGTATTGTTTCCTACTAGGTTATTGCTTTGTGTTAGGTAATCAGTATGTGTTTACCAGTTATTTTTAAAATCTAATGAGAATGATAAATAATCTTTTATTTCAACTGTTAAATCCAACTTCAAATATTAGAAATAACCATTTATTAAAGTGTTGACACTAGGCCCTAACTATATAATCTGTACCTTTAGGAATGCTTTTGAGTCTCAGATTTTTACCTATAAATTGGGAAATGACACATTCTCACAAGGTTGTTGGGATAATAAAATATCACAGGTTATTCTGCCCTCTAAATATCAAAAGGAGATCCTCAACAAGTGGGGTGCCCAAAGATGTATCCCAAGATATACCCAACTGTCCCCTACTCCCCACTGCTAAGGCTATATATCATCCTGTGTGACACAAGAGCTTTAGAGCCATTTGCTAATGCTTCTTCAGTTCCAGTGCTCATAAAATGAAGCCACATCCAATTTTTCTCAGAAACATCCAAAGATAAGACACCAGTCACCCAGTGAAACTTATAAAGTTTATATGAGGACGGATTTAGTGTTATTTTTGTAAATGTGATGTCTGAGATTAACCAGACTGATTCTAAACAGTGGGACCTATTTTTCCAGTTTTATAGCTACCATCTGTAAGCAAGCACAATAGAATGGAAATGGGGTCTCCAGGCTGTGACAGCACCAGGGCAACATGCTGAGACCATAGATAGTCACATAATAGAGTGAGAGTTAAATTATAGCCCCAATAGCTTATCATGGGCTGCTGTGTGGGCCAGTCAGAAGCCTGGCCAAGGGAGCTCCTGAGAATCCAGGCTGTAGGTCAGTCAACAGTTATGGTGGGTGACAGCTTACACACACCCATGTAGGAAAACATCTCACCAAAGGGCTAAAGGACTAATTAAAGCTGGGATAGCTACAATCACAGCCCTATTTGTAAATTTTGATAATTTGTCGTTGGGCCCCAGTCCTATTAGCTGAGACCACCTAACCAGTCTTGACATCCAGCAGTCCAAGCCAGGAGTTGTTAGTCTGGACCTGGCCATATACTTTGGCTGTGGGGTTTATTCACCTGAACTTAAGTCTTTATTCTGGTAACAGACTGTGCTGGGTCATTCTCCATTTGCCCTTCAAGATCCATTTTCTGTCCTGCCTTTTTCACTGAGCTCTCTGCACTGAGAGGCCAACCCCTGTGGATTGCATCATTTCCTGACTTTCCTTATTCTGTGTCTTTTGGGTAGGTCCAGCAAATGGGAAGTAGTAACAGATCAGGGTATTGATTCCACTTCCCCTTCCTCTACTCCCTCCCTGCCTGGCCATGGTTTATCTGTGGCTACACTCCTCTACTTTCTGCCATGCTCTAGCTTTCCCACTGGGCTCCAAAAATGTTACCCACCCACCTCTGCTTCTCTAGACTTAGGGATGGTAAAGCCTTCCCACTCTTGCTAGTCCCTGAGTGTTCCACTGCCCTCACTGGTTCCATTAACTCTACCGACTTCTGTGTCAATAGTCCCTTCATTAAGTCCATATCCCTTATCCCTTTCAGTGTATTGTATGTGTATTTCCTGATGGACCTGACTGGTATAGTGACTTAGTTTATTCTGTCTGCTGAGCAGGGCTGAAGGCTTGGTTCAAGCCTGCTGACTAGCCTCTGATTGCTGAATAATGCTAACTTCAGGATTCCCTACCACTGTGCTCCCTGTTTTGGAGAGACACCTGCTGAAACTCCCTCATGCCCTGACCTTCCAATCCCATGTCTAGTGTATCAGACCACCCTCCTACTCAGCTTCTGGTTGGCTGACACCTGTGGATCCTGTTCCTCTTTTTTGGCCCCTCCCTGCTTACCTCATGTACTTCAGTTAATCAGGCTACACTGGGAAGGTGTCCCAAATCCCCACCCCTACCACCCATTCCATCCATTAACACTGATGCAAACAGAATTGGTGTTGAATCTAGTACCTAGCTTTCATCAACTGAGAAGTCCCATTTCATTTCTCAGTAAGATCCTGAGTTCAGGGATGAGATCCTCTTGAGGATAACATTCAGCACAGGAGTAAAGACATCCAGGTTCTAAGTGGTGGCTGATGCCAGTAACTTCTAGAGAACTGTTCATGGCATCTCTGGAACTTCAGGTAGAGCCAGCCTGACTATCTCATACACTGAAGGAAGTACACAGTTGCCCTACCTCAAGCCTCCACATAGGAGCTCAACCTGCCATTCCTTGTTCTCAAAAGAACTTGAATCTTGTCACATAACACTCAGGGGTGGGTGACTTTCACAACCTGGTCGATCTTTTCCTAAAGTCCTACATGTGACTTTTTGGCTATGGCAGACTCTCTAAATGTTGGCAATCCCCAAAGCTCTAAGTGAGAGTTTTTTTCTGCCCAAATAGGATACATAGACATACACATCTGGTCCAACTCCTCCATGGCCTCTTCTGGCATAACCACTCCCCTGTCAGTTCCCTGCCACAGTGCAAGATTAGATGATAACCAAGGAGTACGGGTGGGAAGGAGACTGTGCCACACTGTCAGGAGTCCAGTTGATACCAAGAATAATCAACAAGGGCTTCAAGAGTGGTTGATTGCCAAGCTGTGATATACCATACAGAATCCCCATGCGGAAGGACTCGATGGCCCAGCTGCTGGGAGTCCCTTTCAGGGACTGCCTCAGCTACAGATTTATCTCAGCTGCAAAGAGCTATACTGTCCAAGGTCATACCTCTTCCTAAACCAACTCATAGGGACAAAGACAGGCCATTATGGCCTAACTCAGGAGAACTCTGACAGGTCATTCTAGTTCCAGAGCTCCCTGTGGGCTGGTCAAGGCTGTCTTTGGGCCTGCATTACATCTCAACTTGTCCTTCTGCCCACTCCTGTGTCTTCCCCTCCCCTCCCCTCCACTCTCCTCCCTTCCCCTCCCCTCCCTTCCCCTCCCTTCCCTTCCCCTCCCCTCCCTTCCCCTCCCCTCCCCTCCCCTCCCCTCCCCTCCCTTCCCCTCCCCTCCCTTCCCTTCCCTTCCCTTCACTTCCCTTCCCTTCCCTTCCCTTCCCTTCCCCAGGTACTGATCCCAAGGACACTCCCCAAATAAACTTCCTGCACATTAGACTCCATTTGCTTCCTGGAGAACCCAACCTGTGACAGGCTCTGACCCAGAGTATTTCAGGAAATCAGATATTAACATTGAAGCACACTTACATGGTTCAGGAGATACTATACTTTTCACTACTGATTCTATTGTATGAGCTATGCAATACTGTGCTAAACCTATTCACACTAAATGTTTTCACATGGGCTTACAGACTCACTGATAACATCCCCAAGCTATCTTACATCTTCTTTATGAAACAGTAACAAACACAGGAGTATCAGAGTGCTAAAGACTCTGGAATCTAGTTAAGTCCTCATTATAGGTTACATTGATCAGGTACCACTTTATACCTATGTTCTTTTGTTTTTCTTTAACTGGCTGAAAAGAAATGGCCCCTTCCAGATGTCTTTCTTAGATTCCACTTTGGGTTAGTGAGCAGAACTGGTAAGAGATCCTAAGAGTGAAGTTCTTTTCATCACAAATTAGTAACAACTGGAAGAACCTACTACTGAAACACAGGCCCTTTTGGATGCAACATTCTTGTTCTGTAACTGTTCTAATTCTTAACCTTTAAGGATAGAATCACTGATCTTAGCCTTGGAAGTTGAATGCTCAAGGCCCAGCCCCCTGACTTGAGGAAGTAAGACACCTCCATTTTACAAAAATTAATAATAGCTAACATTTAAGCCCTTACTCTGGGACAGGTATTGTGATAAATGTCTCACATGTATATACTCAATTCTCACAACCACCCTAAGGGAAGTACTATTCTTATCTACATTTTTGAGATGGGGAAACCTTAAAGGTTGAGTAATTTGCACACAGTCCACCCAGTTAGTCAATAATTGAGCTAAGGATTTGAACTCAGGTTCACATTCCAGACTTTCTGCTCTAACTGCCTCCCTAAAGCACCTGAGTTCCAAGGCTCATTAACTGTCCTAGTTGACAGAGTAGGTAAGAGATGAAATGGGGGAGGGGTGGTTAAAAGGAGAGTAGATGGCTGAGCTTCCCACACAGTGACTCCTCTTTCAGTATGGATAAAAATAATTTCATGTGTCCTTAAATCAATTTAGTGGGTCACAAACTAAATTAAAAAGAGAGAAATAATGGGAGGACAGGAGAGAAAAGAAAAGAAAGGAAAAGAAAAAGGAAAGGATGAGATAAAGGAAAGATCATACTGCACCACATTTAGTTAGAATAGTATTGGTTCATGAAACTTTTGCTCCACTGTATATGTGCCTGCTGAGTTGCTACCAAAAAAAAATGTCTTTCTTACTGTGAATTGTAGTACCAAAAGAATTAAATTTCATTCAAACTCAATAGTCATCAGGAAAATCAAAATTAAAATAATAAGACACTACATCTTTTCAGAGGCAAAAATGTAAAAATGATTTGAATGTCTATCAAATAGAAATGGATGAATAAATTATCCTATATCCATACTACACTTATTAAAGAATGACTAAGGTCTATATATATTAAACTAGAGAAATTTCCCATGATTTGCTATTCAGTAAGAAAAACACACTGAAGATAAATGCATTCAGTATGATTATATTATTGTACAATAGATGATGAAACTCCCAACATACAGGTAAACATTTGGGTGGTGGATTGGGTGGAAAGAAAAAGGAGAGAAGTAGAAAGTAAGAAAAAGAACAAAAGCAGCTGCTAACTAGCAAAAATAAGTACATGTATCATTGAGGATCCCATTGGAGACAGAGGACATATGCAAACTGTGTAAGTTAAGACAAGTTTAATAAAATGAATATCTACAAAGTTGTTGGAAGTGTTTAGGGAAACTAACAGGGGATCCTCCAGTCCCTCAGGGACTGTAGCAGCAGGGTGCCATTACTACCACCTGGGGCTGAAGGGGCACATGAGGATCAGCCTCCAGAAAGGCGCTGTGGACATTGGTAGGGGGAAGCAGTCAATCAATTGTGACTGGCAGGGAGGGAGATGATTTCTCTCTCTACCCACCCTCCACTCTTCTCTCCTGTTATATTCCATTGGCCAACCCAACTGGAGGCCAGAGGGCTCAAGCCCCAATGATGCAGCGCACAAAGGTCAGCTGCCTGGGATTCAGAGCAAGGGTAGAGGAGGCTGGAGAAAAGTCCTAATGGGACAAATGGATGATATCCAACACAGAATACCATAACATTAAATGAAAAAGTAGAATATAAACTCCATCTATCATTTCTATATAAAAATTAAATATTTACATGGATAAGAATTAAGAGGTTACCAAATGACAGTATCAATTTTTTGTGATGTCATCTTGGATTTTAGTTAATTAAATCCAGTATCATCAATAATAATTATATTAAAAATATTTTATTTTATTCTTTGCAGTAAAACAGATCTGAGTTAAACTTCTGACTCTACCAGACCCTTGCTATTTCTCTAACTTCCTTATCTCTAAAATGTAAATGATAAAAGTACCCACCTCATAGCGTTGCTATGAAGATTAAATGAGCTAATAGATTTGGAGGTCTTAGAACAATGTTTGGCACATGGTGAACGCTCTAAGTGTTTGCTGTTATTATGGTGACGATAGGATGTCAGGAGCCTCCTAATGGATCTCCATGTTCCCTCTCCAATCTACCCACCATCCAGCCAGAGCAAGCTTCCTTTAAAGAGTATACTTAATCATGTCACTTTCTTCACTGGAATTTTTCCATGGTCTCCAGATCTTGCAGGACAATATTCAAAACTCACCCTTGCAGGTATCTCTAGCCTCATCCTTCTCCACTCTTCCCTCTGTGCTTTCATTCCAGTCACATCAATTCCTTCTGGTTCTGTACAAGCACCACGCTGTCCCATGTCCCAGAGCCTCTACTGGGAATGCCTTTTCCATACCATGCCACTTTCCTATCTTGCTAACTCTCAGTATTCATCATCGAAATTTCAAGGATTACCTCCCCTGAGAAGACTTCCTGTCCCACCCATGACCCCAGTCTAATTTATAAGCAGCTTCCTCCTCATCCCATTACATCCCATATGTGCTGTATCATGCCATGCTCCAAATCATGAGTGTATTGACACCCACATCAACAGTGGGCTGCTGACCTTTTTCTCTGGACCCCAGAACAGACCATAGAACCCCCTGAGAGTGGATACTTAATCATGATTTGTCTGAGAATAAAATTTATAAATGAACAAGTTAACAAAGTGACTGAGCCAGAATTCAACCCTAGTTCTGTTTGACTCCAAAGGCCACCACTGTCTCCCAATCATCTGGAAGTTCTAAGGCTGCCTGACACTCCAGAATAGCTGCATGCCTGAGGGAACTCCCCAGGGGCACTAGACCAGTGCAGGCCAGAATGAGCTGGTCAGCAGAGACTGGGAGGAATAAATGCCTCCTTTCTGGGAGTATAAAACACATGACATTTGCTTTATCAAGGGACTTTCCCAAGCAAATCAATTTCTGGAGCATGTTAAAATATAAACAAACCACCACTCACCCACTCCTTAAAGACAATTGGTCCAAAGAGATCTTAGAGAATTCAGATAATTCCACAATGTTGAGAGCACCATCTAATCACATGAACTTTGTTTTCCCTAAGCAAGCATTTTTCTACTAAATTTTTATTTTAAATTGGGCTCCACTGTGAAATGTGCATCCCCATACTGCATTGTATGACCAAAGGCAAACCTGTGTGCACAGCCACAGATACACTGGGGATTCTTGACATATTCACCATTTGAGATTTACTCTTGTGGCTCATGATGATGTTACCAGAATCCCTTGATAACAGTGTTTATATCTATTTATAACTATAACCTATTATCCTATCTTCCATGTAATTGGATGTGACTAAGGTTAAAAAAATTCAGCTGCATAAAAAAAGTCATGCTCTTATAGAACAGATGTTCGCTCAGCATGGAAAGTAAATTAGCCTTTAACACAAATATCCAGAAATACGTAAGCGCTCTTTCAAAAAGCATTGATGTTAATATTTTACATGGAAAAATAACTTTAAGATAAAGGACATTAAAAATGTAAGGGAGGTATCACAGCTGGTTTTTAAAATACATATTAATTTTACCTCTTTCAAGGGCGATATTGCTATTAATTCGGGCATCCGATTTATTCTCCAGTTCAGGGCAGAGAAAAATGACTCATAATTGATTTGTTTTTCACTGTCTTCAAACCTGAAAATATAATTATAGTATATGATTTGATTCAATATGCAGAATTCAAAACCAAAATGTCAGTTTAAATGCTACCATGAAAACATAATATCAAGGATGCTTCAATATCTGATATTTTCCTTATTTATTATTAGCTGATTATCTGTTTCTAACCCTTTAGAATATAAACTCTTTGCAAGCAGATATCTCACACATCTAATCACCAAAGTATCCCCAGTACCTAGATCAATGCTGGCACTTAGTAGGTATCCAATAAATATTTGTTGCAGTTGCCACAGAAACAAATTAGTTTATTCAGTAACTAAGATCATTGCTATATTTTGTTAAGAATATCTCAAGGTCTTTTTAGTTTGAAATGAGTGATATGTCAGTAAAATGTGCTTATATTTCTTAAATTACAAACCTTGGAAATCTTTAAGGCAAGCCTAGACACATTTTGTCTAGTATATTTTTAGGAAAAATAGGTGTCTTTATCATTTATTATGTACGCATTAAAAGGGGTTATTTAGATCCATATATGAAAATATGTTCATGATATATTGTTGAGTGGAAATGAGGTTATAAAATAGCATGAGCATGATCTCATTTTAGGTTTATATTTATATAAAGGCATAGAGGAAAGTCTACTAACAATACACTAGAGTATTAAGAATGGCTATCTGAGAAGAGAGATTATAATTTTTGTTTTTTTCTTTAGATTTTCATGTATCATCTGAATGACTTTAAATTTATAATCAGAAAATATTAAGCCACTTTTCTTTTTAAAAATGATTATCTTGCACCATAAAACTATAGTTCAAAAATAGTGAATTTATTTGACTACTATTTCCTAATTATGGACATTGGCATAAATTCATCTTTAACCGTAATAGAGTTTGGGCCATTAAGACCCACTAAGGTTAACACAATTGCTATGATGACCTAAACACAAACAAAATACTTCTTTGTGTAATAACACTTATTCTAAATTTTACCACATTCTACCAATTTTAAGGCTAAATATATACTGCTCATGTAATACCATTTTTTGAAGGAAAAGACAAACATAGTCACTAAAGCACTGTCCCATGCACCCTGCCCCAGGATTCTGCCTTTCTGTCAGAACCTCCAACTCAACACACCCCTCCAACCAGCAAGTGAGGCACACAAGTTACTAATGAAAAGATGAACAAAGCATAATTATAAGAAAACTCAGTGATGATAAAAGTAGGAAAACAATGTACTCATAATCAGTCAAAAGACTTCTCTTTTTTCTCAAAATATTAAGAAAATAATAGCTCATATTTGTAAACAAATAAAAATTAGCAGCAATAAATCAAATGTTACAAAATGGCACATAGACTCATCAATGTAAACAAAGTACAATAAACAGAATGGTCAGAAGAGGGGAAAGGGAATTCGGTAATATTTTTGTGTACATTTTCTTTGGCTGAAGATTCTGGGATAAAACTCCAATATGTTACCCCCTACCATTGTCTAGCCTATGAATTTTGGCTCACTTGTCATTTGAACTCCTTGAAAGAACATGGTCTGTTTATGGAAATATCTGTAGCCAAAATGCAAGATCATTATGTCTTTTATTATTTTGTGTGTGTGTGTGTGTGTGTGTGTGTGTGTGTGTGTAGAAGAACTAAAACTCAATCAATTAAAGATGTTTTGTAAGAAATTTTCCTTTAACATGGAGCCTCTGAAGAATAATATTCCCTAATACTCTGAGTAGGAGCTGAGGTCATAGAATGAGATCATTGAAGGACCTTTGTCTTTCATACTGAGGAAAACTAAGAGCCATTGGAGCACGTTGTATAGAGCTGTAATGAGATCTAAGTTATATTTTCTAAAGATCACTATGGATGATATATTGAAAACAGAATGTAGGAGCAAGGCCAAAATAGCAAGGGCAGTTAACATTCTTTTGCAGTAATCCAAATGAGAGATAATAGCAACTTAAATGATGCTGGTGGCAGTGGAGGACAGTAAAGAGTGGTCAATTCTGAATATATTTTGAGTATAGGTTTTCCTGAAAGATTCTGCATACTGTGTAAGAGAGAGGGAGAGAATAGATTCAGGACAACTCCAAGGGTTTTGTTTGAAGATCTGAAAAAAATAGAGCTGCCATAACTGAGACAGAAAAAGACTGCAAGGGATACAGATTGGGAGAAAAGATTAGGAATTTGTTTTCAGATATGTTACATTTTGATGGGAAGTGAGCAGTTGGATATATGAGTCTGAAGTTGAGAGAAGAGATTCAAGTTGAAGATAGAAATGCGGGAGCCATTGGGAGATTGGATGAGATCACCAACATAATAAGCTTCTCTATCTGTTCCTACTATACAGAATTTAATTGTCAGTAAATTCCTATTACATCAATTACAGGAGACACTTATTTAATCCTAGAAGTTTCAGAAGTGTAATAATATCTCAATAATTTGGGAACCAGTCAAAAGACTACCATACAGATGTAGGATCACCTCAAACTTCTCCCCTCATATACAATCCACTAACCAGTCCTGTGAGTTCTACCACCATAGCCTACCACAAATCTCTTTTTCTCCATTCCCTCTACTCTTCACTAATTCCAAGCCACCATCAACTCTCACCTGGATTATAGCAATAGCTCCATATGTTGGTCTTTCTGCTTCTACTCTTACTTTGCTCCAGATCATCCTCCACTAGAATGATCTTTCTAAAACATAGATCACATCAATGACTTCCTTGTTTGCAACTCTCTAATGGTTTCCCAACCCATTTAGAACACAAGCTGAACTCCTTAACAGGGCTTATAAAATCCTATGTAATCTGGCCACTGCTGACCCCTCTGATCTCATCTGAAAACTCTCTCCCTGGTTCACAATGTTTCATGTATTCTAGTCTTCTTGTCCTCTAAGCATACCAGAATTGTCCCCAGAAATGCAAAGCATTGGCACCTTCTGGTCCTTTTGTCTGGAAAGTCTCCAGTAAAATTTTGCTTCCTCAGAAAGGCCTTTCTGAAGTTCTTCTTATCTAACTCAGACACCATGCCTGAATCTGTATTTGCCCTGGATGATGGCATTGGAACTTACAGGAAAATTTCTGGAAGTCACCACTGGAAGGTCCTATTATCAGACCTTGTTATCATAACTTTGGTATTTATTCATGCTTACCTGTCACCTCTAGCCACCTTCCCTGCCCAAATTATGATATGTCAGACTCAATACATCTAAGCACTTATCCATTTCAAAGGATATTTGGGGATATGGAAATCCTCCCAAAAGAAGCAAGGGAGAAAAGAACAAAGAATATTTCAATTAGAAGAGGTGAAACTAGCCAATGTTTCTTAGAAGAATTCTTTGCTCTTGGGAAGTGAGTAGAGTTACAGTAAATCATGATGGATAGGTCACAAACATGTGTCTCCCTTTTCCACAAAAATCTCACCAAAATTACATTAAAGAAATGAAAATAGGTAATATCACACAATGACAAAGATAGATGGAAAAAAAGACAATGGACAGGATATTTCAAAACCTTTACAAGATGGAAAGCAGACCAAGGATTTGTATCTGACGTGGCAGAGCTAAGGAAGGGAAGCTGAACTCTAAATGTCTGTGGTAGAGGAAGAGGACACTTAGAGATTAGTCAGTGTGGCCCACAAAACTCTTGAGAGGCTTAGCAACTGCAGATTCCAGGCATCCATGAAAGCAGGGATAAAGTGTGGGACTGAAAATAAGGACTGTCTGAAAGCCTAAATAAAGCAAGAGCAGCTGGAGACCAAGTATCTTCTGCATGGTACTCTTCTCTGTAGGAAAGTGAGGCTTGTTCTCCAGAAAAATTAAACTAAAGAAGCTTCAGTCTTGGAGAGATGAAGCATAACAGAGGGCAGAGGGAAGCATTACACATTGAACTTGGGCCTCTCAGCTCCCTTCCTTCTCCTTTCCTATTTCCAGAACACCAGTTGACATAGTTAAATTCTCCTCCTTTTCCCCATTCCGTCTCTCCCACTCAGCAGGAAAAGATAGGACTATTCTTTCAATACTCTAAATGGTCCCAGAATGATCTCTAGATTCCAGTTCCTGGTGATTACCTAATGAAAATGAAGGCTAACAGATGACTCATGCAGTGAAACCTACCAATCAAGAAGGTCCACCCCCAAAAGCTTCTAGCTTTAAGCACAGAAGCCAAAACAACAGAAAAAGAAAGGAAATCAGAGAAAGACAATTCAGGTAGCAGAGGGAAAGATGTGAGATAAAAGGAAATATTGCATGCATGTAAAAAGAACAGAAGACTACAAAAAAAGAAATTCAGACTAAAACTGTGCTCTTGGAATAAAAAATATGACAGCAATCAACAAATGCAATAGAAGGGGTGGAATATAAAGTTGAGGAGATTTCTTAGTAAGCACATTTTAGTGACAAAGAGGAAATTGGGGACAGAAAATATCTAAATTCAGGATATCCAAAATCTTAATGATTGGATTTCTCACAAGAGAAAAATAAAAATGGAGGGGAGAAAATTATTAAAAATTAATGGACAATTTCTCAGAACCAGAGGACAGAATCTTGAGAAACAGTGAATCTACACACACACACACACACACACACACACACACACACACACACTATAAAGCCCCATCCAGAACACCAAGAATAAAGAGAAGATCCTAAGGGCATCCAGAAAGAACAACAATTATGGGAACAAAGATTACGTAAAATTCTCAAGCATCATAACAGGAAGTTAGTAGTAGTATCTAAAAAGGAAAAATACAGAAATAGCAGTATGTTCATGCTATTTAAATGTCTGCAGAAACAGCTAGAAGGACTGAAAGTGGCTTCTTCTTGTGAATGGGGTCTGGAAGGTGGGGAGGGATGCAGCTAGAAACTGCTACTTTTGGAATAAGTTTTTTAGAATGATTTGATTTTTTTCTAAGAAAATGCATCAGTTTTATATAAATAAAAATTTTAAAAGTATAAAAAGCAGATGAGAGACCTTGAAACATGTTTTTCAAGGTAGTAAACTCGTACAAGTAAGACTTGAAAAGGAAGGCGTGCCAGAAGTAGGGAGCATGTTGAATAATTATTCTCCCAGTCTTCCTCCCTGCTCCAAAATTCTACACATAGCTTCCTCCCATGGACCGCTGATACAGTGAGATTTTTAATGCCCTTATTTGTAATTATAATATAAACTACATCTAATATACACTATAGGTAGATGAGGTTGTGTGAGAGAAAAGACTAGGATACAAAGGGGGACTCCAGTTCTAAAAACAGTCCAGGTTGGAGGAGAAGGAGATGAGGGGAAGCAGTTCAGAGATGGAGAATGGCTTGACTATTAGAGGAGTGAGAACAAGTAGGCAGTGTTTACATTCACCCCTGAGTTTTATCTTCCCAGTCACCCATCATGGAGTCCCCTTTGTCTCGTGACTACAGGCCATCATTTGCCAAATCCTACTCATATTTTCAAATTATGAATCATATATATTCTGTGCTTCTGATCACAAATTTTAGCATCCCGATTCTCCACCTGAGTCCCTTACTTTGCTCCTTTTCAAATATTTGGCTCTTGCTACGACTTATCCATGGTCAAAGGATAATGATTTGCCACTCTAGAGGAAATTCTTTTGAAAAGGCAATTTCAAAGAAGAATTTTCTATGACAATATTGCTGAAATCAGTGCACAGAGTTCCAGGGTAACTGCTCTAAAGGGCAATGCTAATTCTTGTTTTTAAGTGTTTTTATGCTTGTTAAAAAGTCAGCCTCCATACTTTAAATTCCCAGCTCACAGTACTAAAGTGTTTTTCTAAAACCTCCATAAATTCTTTTTTCCCTTTGATACTTGAGCAAACCACCACTTCCTTCCCTACACAAACTAAAAGACATGTTTGTGGAAGAATAGGGAGGGAATGTAATTTCTCTGGATCCTCTCTAAAAAATAATGACCTTCAAGTGTGCTCCCCAATGCCTTGCTAGGTGGGATTTCTTAGAAGTGAGTCTAATGTGTCATTTGATGGCTCCTCTTGCTCCTCCTCCCAAAAATGATGAATGGCTTGAAAACTGCAGAAGCCATCCATCTCCTTGCCACAAAGAACAATGCTGATCTGCTTTATTTCCACCATCTGTGGAGGGAAAAGGCACAGCAGCAGTTGTATTTTGCTGAAGACTAATATGGGTTCCCTCTGCTGCAAAAGCCATCTCATAATTTAGGGGAATGGACTGGCTGCATGACCAGGAAGAGAGGGAGAGCAACGAAGACACAATTTGGACTCACTTAATTGTGTTTGGTTTCAGTTCATTACCCAGAAAACCCAGAGGTACACAATGAAACACCTGGTGAGATTCTTAAAAACCAGAAACTTGAGAAAAAAGTGGAGTGCTGGGCAACTGCAATATAGTGACACAAACATGTGGAGTTGGCAAAATGGCATTGCCCAAGTTGCCAATGAGTAGCTCTGGTTGTCTCAAATAGCCAGGCCTCTAAATTTCAACTGTGATCCTGGCACAGATAGCCTCAGTGAGGCAAGTCACAGCTGCCAAGTACAGACCTCACACATGATCAATGTTCTGTTGGTCCACATGGTTTTGAATTTTTTTAAATTTCTTAAACTACAAATCATCTTATATTTTAAAAGGTAGAAATCATGAGAAGGAGGGAAGGAAGGAAGGAGGAAGGGAGGAGGGAGGGAGAGAGGGAGAGGGGCGGAGAGAGAGAGAGAGAAAGAGAAAGAGAGAGAGAGAGAGAGAGAGAGAGAGAGAGAGAGAGAGAGAGAGAGAGCCTTCTCTTTGAAAACTTCCCAGTGTACCAAACACTGCAACAATAGCTGCCACATGGCTCAACCCTTGACCCTCAGCTTTACTGCCAGGTATTGTTGGGTGAAATCACTTGAGCCCAAACCATGCCTCTGGAACAGGGGCAGGGGGTGAGACTGAGTAGAGTATAATGAGATGATTTTAAAGCCTTGTTAACTTTTTCCATTTTAACTGATATTTCTGGATGAGGCAGCAGCTCTCTTGGGAGGCCAATTCTAAGGCATTCCATGGAACCCAAAGCCAGCTGTAAAAGACTAGCTTGGGGCAGAGCTGCTGGGGAAAGAGTTGCACTTGAATTTCCAAGTCTCAATTCAGAAGGCCGCAATTAGGGACGGAGGCTGCCTCTTTACTCCCCAGTCCCACAAGGAACACAAAATCAAATGACTTAAGAATATTCTCTACCTGTTATTGTTTGAGAACTAGAATTTCTTGTTAGTACTGAGGAAATACTAATATCCAAACGAAGGTTCAGAGGGGTTGACACAATTTACAAGGTACACATGGAAAGGAGGCAGTAGTTGTACTTCAGATGAGGTCTAGTAGAAATGAAGCCTGTTTTTTTTATACCTCTGCCCAACATACTAGCACAAGACACAGTCCTGAAGCTGCTAAAATGAATGAGACATAGTCCTTACCCCTAGGAGCTCAGATAGGAACAAAGATTTGGGTATCTTAGGGAGTTGCCATTCTAATTCCATTAGAGATTCATCTTGGCCTAAAGCATGCTCTTTCACTGAAAAAGCCTCCTTATACCTCGGTGTTTACATTTATGAAATGATAAGTCATACCTGCCATCAACTAAAATGTTCCTTTCAATATGCTCAAAGATTTACAAAATATTCTAGGGCCCTTGGCACTATGTCAATACAGAGTGTTATTCCTGTTATTAATGGGTAATGGGTACTACTATATACACATTTAAGTCTGAAGCTCTGTGCATTAATAAAATGACTTCACTTGGTAAGTAAGGTGACCTCATACCAGCTACTGCAGCACAAACTGATGGGGGCTGGGGTATCTTGATGTGGAAATATTTCGAAGTCCTGATTCCAGCTTGAGTTGTGTTAATAAGGAAGATATAATACCTACTAAATCACAAGAAAAATGGAAAAATAGTAGAAGGAAAATCTTAGTACCAAAACAAAGGGTCAGGAGAAACACATAGGTAACAATTACTGAGTGAAAGAAAGCATCCAAACCATTAGCTATATTGTTTTTGTCCTCCTGATATTAATTCAGGGCTATACAGCTGTTCAACAGCTGCCCAACTCTATCCCAAGGAAGGTAAAACTGCCCTTGGGCACAGTGTGCATTAAACCAAATCAACAAACTCCACGGCTTCCTCCCACAGGAGACTATAGACGTCAGAGGGGCTCTGGTTTAGCATGCCACAGGAGGGCTATGCAAAAAGAGAGTCTGGTCAAGGCTCTGGAAAGCCCTGTGGAGTCTATGGGGAACAATAAGAATGCAGAATATAAATGTAAGCTGTGAGCTGATGGGCCCATTAGGAATTAGGACAGTCTTTGAAAGGAATCTGCGGAGATGATGCAAAACACCAAGCATGTGACCCAAATCATGGCAGGGCATAGTGGAGGGAGAGGGGAATGGGAATGAGACATTTTCTAATCTGATTAGACTGAAGTTTCTCCTGAGTGTTGAGAAGGGTCACTGTACAATTAGAGGCAAAGTTAGACTGAACATGGTTGACTTAGTGGCTCAGAGGGATGACCTCCCTGAAGCTAAGCTGGGCTCAGAGACAGATGTGTTCTGAGATTGGGAGGACTTCGAAGTGAATTGTGGAATAGTCTTTCTGCCTTTAATGTCAAATTGTAAAGGCAAAAGCAAAACAGTCAGCTGAGAGGATAATGACTTGGTGGCCCCAGTACTGGATAAGAAACATCTAGGTCCTCCAGAGGCCAGACTCCCACATTCTGGCCTTTCCAGGACAACTCATCCTCGAGGCCATCAAGAGATAGTCTAATAAATATCCACAGCTTCCTGACTACAAAACAGCTTAAAATGTGAAAGGAATTCAGATCCAACTGTTAAAAACAAGTCTTCCTCTATGTAGGAGGACACAGGTTTCTTCCAGTTCATTTCTAAGTCAGAGTGTGTGGTTTATAGATTCTGACTTAAACTTTCCTAGTTTCCAATCAATACTTAGAACCAGGGGCAGTGCTGGGTACTTTATGTATATTATCTCAATTCATCCTCAGAACCACTGGGAAGTAGGTATTGTTATCTCATTCTAGAGGTAAGGAATATGAGGTTCATGCAGGTCAAAAATCTTGTACAAGATCAAACAGCTAGTAAGTAAATTCAAGATGCAACAATGCATTGTCTCTTTATAAGTGGTAAATCAAGCAAGTTAGAAGAAGGTCTCTACATCTGAATAGATCAAACGTCAAGTCACAGATCTTTACTACAAGGCGAGGGGCAAAAAGAGAAACATAAATAGTGTTATAAGAATCCTTAGGAGGAGATAATCACTGCCAGCCAAGCAAATCTGAGAGGGCTTCATGGATGTGGTGCTACTTGAAATGAGTTTTATTTTATTTATTTATTTAAATCCTCACCCAAGGATATTTTTCCATTTATCTTCAGATAGAGTGGGAGGGAGGGAGGAAGGGAGGGAGGGAGAGAGAAAGAGAGACATCGATGTGAGAGACACATAGTTTGGTTGCCTCCCGCATGACCCTGACCAGAACCAGGGACCAAACAGAACCGAAGTACGTGCCCTTAACTGTAATCGAACCCGAGACTCTTTGGTCCATGGGCCAACACTTTAACTGCTGAGTCAAACCGGTCAGGGTTTAGAATGAGTTTTAAAGGAAAAGCAAGCTTTCAGTAAGTGAAAAAAATTGGAAGTTACTTTCCAATGAAAAAAAATAGTAAGAGAGAAGGCAAAAAAAAAAAAAAAAAAAGTGCGAAGGCAGGAGGTATATGGGTGAAATGCTAACTGGCCCATTTGGCTTGATTATTGGGAATGGAAAGGGGAACTTTGGGAATGTATTAACTGTGAAGAACCCTGACTCCTAGGTCTGCCTACTTCATCTCATGTCCTTTACACCAGGATCACCTAGTTATCCTTCACCCTGCTGCTAGCAAGTAAAAATAAATAGATCTGATAATGCAGAAAATAACCCTAAGTCACTCTAATGCACATCTACATCCAAGTGGATTGATCCTCTTCTTTTTTTTTAAATCCTCACTTGAGGATATATATATATTTTTAAATTGATTCGAGAGAGAGGGTGGGGAACACCAATGTGAGACAAACATCGATCTGTTGACTGCCGTACACATCCCAAAGGGGGATCGAACGCACAACTCAGGCATGTACCCTGACCAGAAATCGAATCTGCCATTTTTCAGTGTTTGGGATGATGCTCCAACCAGCTGAGCCACACCGGCCAGGGCTGGCCTTCTTCTTGATTCCCCTCCTGACACCTTGGATACTAGTTCTCCTACATGGGATTTAGTTTTATATGTTCCTTCTGTTTCTCTTTTTGTCTCAGATGAGGATTCCCTACTACAGACCCTGCTTGAGAACAATGCTCCAACTGACAACACTAAGCTCCATGATGGAGAAAAAGAGTTCAAAGCTAAGAAGTTTGGTCTTCCTTTGCGAGCAAAGAGATGGTACAGAAGGTTTGTGAGTAGAAGAGTTACATTATGATATTTTTGCTCTAAGGTATTTAGCTGCTGTATGTAAAGATATATTTTAAAATTAAGAGACTAGGAGGATTTTAACATGGCAGTGGGCCGGACTGAAGTGAGGGTGAGAGTGTGAGTGGGTGAGCATGTGTGAGAGAGAGTGTGCGTAGGTATGAGTGTGGGTGGGCAGCTGCCTGTTGGTGGAGGAACCCAGGGAGGGCCATTTTGGTGCTCTGGGCAGAGGGAGCTGCCAGCAGCAGAAGTACACTCCACAGCTGGGTGCTTCTCCCAACTCGGGATCAGGAAGTGTGCCATTTTGGAGGATCCATAGGGTCCTCCTTGGGAGGAGGCTCCAGGGAATGGCACAGACCCAGTACCCAGAGGTCATAGATAGACTTGCCCCGCCCCAGCAACAGAGGGCCCTGCTGCCCCCATGGGACCCACCAGCAACAGATGGCCCCATCGCCCCCAATGGGACCTGCCTGTAGCAGAGAGCCACCAGCCCCATTACAGCCACAAGCTGCCAGCATCACGGGCCCCCTTGCTGCAGAGAGCTACCATCCACCGGCCCCACAGCAACAAAGAGCCACTGGCCCCACTACAGCTTCTGAGAGCTGCTAGTGCCCCTAGAAGGCTGGACCAGATCCAAGATCCAGCACACATGACCCACCACAACCAAATGCCCCTGGACACACCAACCTGCTCCTGCAACCTGGCCCATCCTACCTGGGCCCAGACCACCGGACCGATAAAACGGTGAGACAAAGAAACAACCCCCAAATGAAAGAAAAGGAGGAAAATCCAGATAAAGAGCTAAATAAAATGGAGGCAAGCAATTTATCAGATATAGAGTTCAAAGTAATTGTTATAAGGATGCTCAAAGAACTTAGAATTTCAAGAAACTTAGTGGAAATTACAATAGCAAGAAACAAGAAATAGAAAACATAAATAAGAATCAGGCAGAAATGAATAATAATGTATCTGACATTAAGAACACACTGGAAGGATTCAAAAGTAGACTGAATGAGGCAGAAGACCAAATCAATGATTTGGAAGACAAGGTAGAAAAAAGCACCCAATTAGAGTAGCAGAAAGAAAAAGGAATAAAAAGCAGGAGGATAGTTTAAGGGAACTTTGGGGCAACATGAAACATAACAACATCCATATCGCAGGGGTACCAGAAGGAGAAGACAGTGAACAAGGAACAGAGAAACTGTTTAAAGAAATAATGACAGAAAACTTCCCCAACTAGGTGAAGGAAAAAGTCACACAAGTTCAGGAAGCACAGAGAGTTCCAATCAAGATGAACCCAAAGAGACTCAGTCCAAGGCATATCATAATCAAAATGACAAATATTAAAGGCAAAGGAAGAATCTTAAAGGCAGGAAGAGAGAGACAGAAAGTTACCTACAAGGGAATTCCCATTAGACTGTCAGCTGATTTCTCAACAGAAACACTTCGGGCCAGAAGAGAGTGGCGTGAAGTATTCATAGTAATGAAAAACAAGGACCTAAACCCAAGACTACTCTATCCATCAAGGTTATCATTTAAAATTGAAGGTGAAATAAAGAGCTTCCCAGACAAAAAGGCTAAAGGAGTACATAACCACCAAACCAGCACTGCAGGAAATATTAAAAGGAGTGCTTTAAGAAGAAGAAGAAATAGAGAAAGAGAGGAACATAGTTATAAAGGGTAAAGGGGAAAAATGGCAGTAAATAAGTACCTGTCAATGATAACCTTAAATGTAAATGGAATAAATGCTCCAATCAAAAGACATAGGTAGTGGAATGGATAAGAAAACATGATCCATATATATGCTGTCTACAAGAGACCCACCTCAGAACAAAAGACTCATTAGATTGAAAGTGAAGGGATGGAAAAAAAAATTCAACCAATGAAATTGAAAAAACAAAACAAAACAAAACAAAAACCTGGGGTAGCAATACCCATATCTGACAAAAAGACTTTAAAATAAAGCCCCTAACAAAAGACAAAGAATAGCGTTACATAATACTGAATGGATCAATCCAACAAGAGGATATAACCCTTGTTAACATATATGTACCCTATACAGGAGCACCTAAGTATATTTAAAAAAAAATCTTGATGGACTTTAAGAGAGAGATCAATAGCAATACAGTCATAGTAGGGGACTTGAACATCCCACTGACATCACTAGATAGATCTTCCAGAAAAAAAATAAATAAACAAGGAAACAGCAACCTTAAATGACACACTAGATCAGATGGATTTAATTGATATTTACAGAACATTTCATCCCAATGCTATAGAATATACATTCTTCTCAGGTGCACATGGGAGATTCTTAAAGACAGACCATATATTAAGATACAAAATAAGTCTCTGCAAGTTCAGACTTGAACTTGAAATCATATTAAGCATCTTCTCTGACCACAATGGCATGAAAATGAAAATCAACTACAATCCTGGCAGGTTTGGCTCAGCAGTTAGAGCATTGGACCATGGACCGAAGGGTTAAGGGTTCAATTCCTGGTCAAAGGCATGTACTTGGGTTGCAGGTTCAATCTTCAGCTTTAATTGGGGATGTGTGGGAGACAACCAATCAATGTGCTTCTCTCACATCAATGTTTCTCTGTCTCTCTCTCCCTCTCACTCCCTTTGACTCTACCTAAAACTCAACAGAAAAATATCCCCAGGTGAGGAACAACAAAAATACAATTACAATAAAAACACACAAAAATACTCAAACACATGCAGGCAATGAATGGGTTACCAAGAACATTAATGAAGAAATAAAAAATTTACTGGAAACAAATGAAAATGAACAAAGGAAAAAACAAAATCTATGGGACACAGCAAAAGCAGACCTGAGAGGGAAGTTCATAGCATTACAGGCCTACCTCAAGAAACAGGAAAAATTTCTAATAAACTATCTAACCCTATAACTTAAAGAACTAGAAAGAGATAACAAAGAAAAAAAAAGAAAAATCCAGAGTAAGTAGAAGAAATGAAATAATAAAGATCAGAATGGAAATAAATGACATAGAGACTAAAAAATATATACAAAAGATCAATGAAACCAAGAATTGGTTCTTTGAAAAGATAAACAACATTGATCAACTTTTAGCCAGACTTACCAACAAACAGAGAGGACCCAAATAATTAAAATCAGAAATGAAAGAGGTAAAGTAACAACTAACACCACAGAAGTACAAAGGTTTGTAAGAAAATACTATGAACAACTATAAGTGAAGAAATTGGACAAACTAGGCAAAATGGACAAATTTCTCTAATCATACTGTCTTTCAAAACTCTACCAGGAAGAGTCAGAAAACCTGAACAGAACAATAACAACTAAGGAAATAGAAGGAGTAATCAATAAACTCCCAGCAAACAAAAGCCCTGGTCCAGACAGATTTACCAAACATTCAAAGAAGAACTAACACCTACTCTCCTCAAACTATTCCAAAAAATTCAAGAGGAAGGAAGACTTAAAAACTATTTTTATGATGCCAGCATAATCCTAATTACAAAGCCATAAAAGACACTAAAAAGAAAGAAAACAACAGGCCAATATCCCTAATGAACATAGATGTCAAAATCCTCAAAAAATATTAGCAAATTGGATCCACCAATATATTTAAAAAATTATTCATCATGACCAAGTAGGATTTATCCCAGGGATGCAAGGCTGGTACAATATTTGCAAATCAAAAAATGTGATACACCACTTAAACAAAATGAAAGATAAAAATCATATGAGCATATCAATAGATGCTGAAAAAGCATTTGACAAAATCCAGCACCCATTTTTGATAAGAACTTCAGCAAAGTGGGAATGGAGGGATCATACCTCAACATAATAAAGGCCATATATGACAAACCTACAGCCAACATCATACTCAATGGGGAAAAAAAAAAAAAAAAACTAAAAGCATTTCCTTAAGAACAGGAATAAGACATGAATGTCTACTTTTGCCATTCTTATTCAACATAGTACTGGGAGTCTTAGCTACAGTGATCAGAAAAGAACAAAAAATAAAAGGCATCCAAATTGGAAAGGAGGAAGTGAAACTGTCACTATTCACAGATGACATGATATTTTACATAGAAAACCCTAAAGGCTCCACCAAAAAACTACTAGATTTAATAAATGAATTCAGCAAAGTAGCAGGATACAAGATTAACATCCAGAAACGATGGGATTTTTATATAACTATAATGAACACTCAGAAAGAGAAATTAAAATAGCAATCCTCTTTACCACTGCAACAACAACAACAAAAAAGATACCAAGGAATAAACTTAACCAAGGAGGTAGAAGATCTGTTCTCAAAAAAACAGAACACTGACAAAAGAAGTAAAGGAAGATATAAACAAGTAGAAGCATATACCATATTCCTGCATTGGAAGAATCAACATCATTAAAATGTTCATACTACCCAAAGAAATCTATAAATTCAATGCAATCCCTATTAAAATACCAATGGCATATTTCACCGATCTAGGACTAACATTCCAAAAGTTTATATGGAACCAAAAAACTCCAAATAGCCACAGCAATCTTGAAAAAGAAGAACACAGTTGGAGGGATCACAATTCCGGATATCAGGTAATCAAAACAGCCTGGTACTGGCACAAGAAGAAGTATATAGATCAATGGAACAGAACAGAGAACCCTGAAATCGACCCAAGAGATTATGCTCAATTAATATTTGACAAAGGAGGCAAGAGCACACAATGGAGTAAAGACAGTCTCTTCAATAAATGGTGCTGGGAAAATTGGACAAGTGCATCTAAAAAAATGAAACTAGATCACCAACTTACACCATACATGAGAATAAACTCAACATGGATAAAAGACTTAAATGTAACTCGTGAATCCATAAAAATTCTAGAAGAAAATGCAGGCAACAAAATTTCAGACATCATACGCAGCAGAATTTTCACTGATACAACACCTAAGGCAAGAGAAACAAAGGAAAAAATGAACACATGGGACTACATTAAACTAAAAAGCTTCTGCACAGCAAAACAAACAACCATCAAAACAGAAAGGGATCCCACTCTATGGGAGACCATAATCGTCAATGATGCATCAGATAAGGGGTTAATTTCCAAAATATATGGAGTGCTCATACAACTCAACAAAAGGAAGACAAAGAACCCAATTAAAAAGTGGGCAGAGGAACTAAATAGACACCTCTTCAAACAGGACATACAAAGGGCCAAGAGACATATGACAAAATGCTCCATGTCACTAATCATCAGATAGATGCAAATTAAAACTATGAGGTATCACCTCACACCTGTCAGAATGGCTGCCATCAACAAATCATCAAACAACAAGTGCTGGTGAGGGTGTGGATAAAAGGGGACTCTAGTACACTGCTGGTGGGAATGCAGACTGGTGCAGCCACTGTGGAAAAGACTATGGTGTTACCTCAGAAAGTTAAAAATTGAACTGCCATTTGACTCAGTGATCCCACTTCTAGGAATATACCCTACGAAACCTGAAACACCAACCACAAAGAATATATGTACCCCTATGTTCATAGCAGCACTATTTACAATAGCTAAGATCTGGAAACAACCCAAGTGTCCATCAGTAGATGAGTGGATAAAAATCTGTGGTACATGTACACAATGGAATACTATGCAGCTGTAAGAAAGAAAGATCTCTTATCCTTTGAGATGGCACGGAAGGACCTGGAGAGTATTATGCTAAGTGAAACAGCCAAGTAGAGAAAGACAAATATCACATGATCTCACTTATTTGTGGAATATAATGAACTAAACAAACTGATGAACAGAATTGACCCAGAGACATAGAGGTGGGGTACAGACTGACAAGCCTTAGAGGAGGAGGTTGAGGGGGGAAAGGGATAAACCACAGAACTTATATGCATATATGCATGACCAATGGACATAGACAACAATGCTGGGGATGGGGCGGGGGGGATGGGGAGGAGAGTGTCAATGAGGGGAAAAGTAGAAACATCTGTAACAAAAACTAATAAAAAAAATAAAAATAAATAAATAAAATTAAAACAAAAAATCATAACTAAGTTTTTCTTTTGTAATAGTTAAATGGAGATATGTCATCAGTAATATAAACAAAACAGTCAAGGGTAAAACAAACATAATTAAAGGTAAATGTAAAACAAGAATAGTCCCCTAAACAAAAGCATGAAGGACAATTCCCAAGAAGGATGCAGATCTCACTTACTTGGACACCAAGGACTCTAGAAGATCATCAGTCAAAGGTAACCTGGAGGACTTGCACAGCCTTTTGATGTCTTTGCTGGGTAATACATTTTTTCTGGATTAAAACAAAATAAATGAGCTTATATATACTTTGGGCTTCTTGAGTAACAGTTTCATGCTACAGGAAAGAAAATATATTGTATTCTAAAAATGTACACTTGGAAATAAGTATGAAAATTGGTACTGGAATTCCCAGTAAGGAAAAACAGTCATATTGCATTTCATCAACTTTTTCCATTTCAGAAGTCACTTGATTCTGTCCTTACAAAGGTCTTTCAATCAAACTTCAGATTCTTGGTTGGTGATAGTAGCCTATGAAGGCTGTAGCCGAGTGTTGCTCTAAGTAATCAATCTGTATTCTTGACCACTAGTCAAAAATGGTTCTGATATTTGAAAACATCTCTTAATTTGACAGGCATCTAGAGCCTCCAACACAAGTATTATATGATTTGAGGGTATTTTTCTTGTCTTTTCCTTGGACCCAAACCTTACAAACTGGAAGCCCCAGCTGGGGCCTTAACATTCACCTGAATTTTGTTAGATGTTTTCTCCAGAGCAGCCCAACAGTAATTTTCCCCAGCAGGGGCACAGAAATATTTGTCTAATGTTCTTACTCTGCCAATGTTATTCAAGGCAACAGGCAAAGTTAGGACCAACAGGAAAGAAAGTGGGCTTCTTTCTTTACAATGAGGTTATAAAATTATGAGAGAAAATTTATGTCTAGAATCGAATCTTATCGGATCTGGAAAAATCTCAGAAATGTCTAATCAAGCACCCCATTATTCCCAAGAGCTGTTCCTTTAGTAAAGAAAGACTACACTTTTCACCATGGGGAAGGGGTACCACTAAGGTGGAAGGCAGGGCCAGGGTGCAAAGCTCAGGCCACATATCCTCTGGGAGGCTCAGGGAAACTTAAAGATTCAAGGAAAAATACCACTTTTATAAAACCTCAGTGAGGATATATTATGGATTTGGAAAAAAATCATTTTCATTGTTAAGATAAACTATAGGACCCTCAAAGATATAGGATATAGAGCTGGCTACTTGGGTGCAAACTTCAGGTGTGGCGATTGAGGGAAGTGGTCATTAGGAAGAGAGATGGCAGTGGTGTGTAGTAACAAAATTAGAAGCTAGAGTTGGAACTAAGATTTTCTAACTCCAGATGAGTACTTCCTCCCACTATATCAGGACTGTGGGAAAGATGAACACCAAAACATATTAAGGTGGGGGTCCAGTTGTTTATAACAATGACTTAATAAAGCTTAGTACAAACGTGATAAATGTACTAGAAATAGATTATGCTGAGCTTCATTATTTTCAAGAAAAAATAATTTCAAAGAAATTCTAAAGAAATTAGAATTTACTTGCAAGTTCCCTGTTCTGTATATTACACAAGTCCTGTTTACAAATTCCAGTTATCACTAAAATAATGTAAAAAGAAGAAATCTCGGAATTAAACCTTCTAACATCTTAATTTGCTATGTTTCAGTTGAAAATTTTTAGAAATCAATTAAAAGAAAATGCAAAGGAGCATCTCATTCTTTTGAAGACACATCAACAAACAACGCCCACCATCACTATGAATTATTTTTTACCCAGATACTCTCCAAAAATGATTTAAGGTGGCTTTGCTAAACAGTGGAGTATGATGAGACATGTCAATTTTCTATTTGCCCTTTTTGATAAAATATAAATTTCTTCAATACTCAGGTTCATAGGAACTTAAATTATTTATTAGAATCAATAAAAGCTTACTTTTCTCGATCTTCATATATACAGCAAGAAATGAGTCTTTCAAAATTCTCAAAAAAATTTTTCTTGAGCTGTTCATGGGCCATTGCAATTAGGAGATTCAAATCTACACACGGTTCGTCAGGCACCCCATAGTGACGTACAATGGTTATAAATTCTTGCTCTGTGAGTTTCCCAACAGTTATACCCATCAGTATGTCTCTGTAAAGAAAATGGAAAAATACTCATGAAATGATATCTGAAAATATTTTCCTTCTCTTCTATTTAAAAATACCTAGATCCCATTTTACAAAATTTTTACCAACTGCATAGTGGACAGGTGATTATATTTCTTTAATGGATTTCTATACTTAACTTATGAGTGGCATGAAGGTACCAGTGCTAAATAGAAAACAATAAGCACTATAGCTTTAATAAAATGGCATTTTACCAAGAGTCAAACTTCTACGAGATAATAGGCTGAAACCAGGAAGTTAAATTTCAAAGTCTTTAAATTGTCAAAAAACCTATCACTAAATACATGATTTCATTAAATGCACATTAATCTTACTTTACACAAAATAGCAAAAAACTTGGGGCTTTGGTTTCCCAGGGTATAAAATGTATAAATCAGCAAATGAAAAAGGTTTTTTGGAGATGGGGAAAGCAATTAAGCACATTTCTGTAGTAAAAAGTAAAAACTGACACACTCTGCCAGGGAGAAAAAAAAAATGAAAGAAAAAAATTGAAAAGGGATCATATCAAGCATCTTCTCAGATCACAATGGCATGAAACTAGAAATCAATTACAACAAAACATTCAAACACATGGAGGCTAAATAGCATGTTATTAAACAACAAATGGGTTACCAAGGAGATAAAGGAAGAAATTAAAAACTTTCTGGAACCCAAAGAAAATGAACAAACAACAACACAAAATCTATGGGACACAGCGAAAGCAGTCCTGAGAGGGAAGTTCATAGCACTACAGGACTACCTCAAGAAACAAGAAAAATTCCTAATTGACTTTCTAACCCTACAACTTAAAGAACTAGAAAGTAAACAAAAAGAAAAACCAAGAGCAAGTAGAAGGAAAGAAATAGTAAAGGTCAGAGCAGAAATAAACGACATAGAAACTAAAAACAAACAAACAAACAAAAACAAGAACAAAAAAAATCAAAAGACCAATGAAACAAAGAGCTGGTTCATTGAAAAGATAAACAAGCCCTGGCCGGTTTGGCTCAGCGGTTAGAGCGTCGGCCTGTGGTCCAGAGAGACCCAGGTTCGGTTCCCGCTGGGGGCATGTACTTCGGTTGCAGTTTGTCCCTGGCCCTGGTTGGTCGTGTGGGTGGCGGCCACTCGATGTGTCCCTTTCACGTTGATGTTTCTCTCTCTCTCTCTTCCTCTCTCTCCCTCCCACTCTATCTGGACAAAAAAAACAAAACAAAACAAAACAAAACAAAAAAACGAAAAAAAAAAAGAAAAGATAAAGATTGATGGACCCTGCGCAAGACTCACCAAGAAACAAATAGAGAGGACCAAGTAAACAAAATCAGCAACAAAAGAGGAAAAGTAACAACTGACACCAAAGAAATACAAAAGATCATTATAACATACTACGAACAATTATATGCCAACAAATTCGACAATTTAGCAGAAATGGACACATTTCTAGAAACACACAGTCTCCCAAAACTGAACAGGGAAGAGATAGAAAACTTGAACAGACCAATAACAACTAAGGAAATTGAAGATGTAATCAAGAAACTTCCAGCAAACAAAAGCCCAGGCCTGGACCGCTTCACAGGGGAGTTTTACCAAACATTTGAAGAAGATCTAACACCCATTCTCTTCAAACTATTCCAAAAAAATCCAAGCAGACAGAAGACTTCCAAACTCATTTTATGAGGTCAACATAATTCTAATTCCAAAACCAGACAAAAACACTACAAAGAAAGAAAACTACAGGTCAATATCCCTGATGAACACAGATGCCAAAATCCTTAACAAAATATTAGCAAATTGGATCCAGCAATACATAAAAAAATTATTCATCATAACCAAGTGGGATTCATCCCACGGATGGTACAATATTAGCAAATCAATAATTGTGATGCACCACATAAACAAAATGAAAGATAAAAACCATATGATCATATCAATAGATGCTGAAAAAGCATTTGACAAAATCCAGCATCCATTTCTGATAAAAATGCTCAGCAATGTGGGAATAGAGGGATCATATCTTGACATAATAAAGGCCATATATGAAAAACCTACAACCAACATCATACTCAATGGGCAAAAACTATAAGCATTTCCCTTAAGAAAAGGAACAAGACAGGGATACCCATTCTCGCCACTCTTATTTAACATAGTACTGGAAGTCTTAGCCACAGCAATCAGACATGAAAAAAGAAAAAACATAAAAGGAATCCAAATTGGAAAGGAGGAAGTGAAATTGTCATTATTTGCAGATGATATGATATTGTACATAGAAAACCCTAAACACTCCATAAAAAAATCTACTAGATTTAACAAATGAATTTGGCAAAGTAGCAGGATACAAAATTAATGTCAAGAAAAAAACGGCATTCTTATACACCAATAATAAACTCACAGAAAGAGAAACTAAAAAAAAAAAAGTCCCATTTACCATTGCAGCAAAAAACTAAGATACCTAGAAATAAACTTAACCAAAGAAGTACAGGACCTGTTCTCAGGAAACTACAGGACATTGGAAAAAGAAATAGAGGAAGATATGAAAAAGTGGAAGCATATACCTTGTACATGGATTGGAAGAATTATCATCATTAAAAAGTCCATACTACTCAAAGAAACCTATAGATTCAATGCAATCCCCATCAAAATACAAATGACATATTTCACAGAACTAGAATACTCCAAAATTTATATGGAATCAAAAAAGACCCCTAATAGCTACAGCAATCTTGAAAAAAAATAACAAAGTAGGAAGGATCACAATACCGGATATCAGGTTATACTACAAAGCCATAGTAATCAAAACAGCCTGGTATTGGCACAAGAACAGGCATATGGATGAATGAAACAGAATAGAGAACCCAGAAATTGACCAAAGTTATTATGCTCAATTAATATTTGACAAAGGTGGCAAGAGCATACAGTGGAGTCAAGACAGCCTCTTCAATAAATGGTGTTGGAAAAATTGGACAACTACATGCAAAAAAAACGAAGCTAGACCACCAACTTATACCATATACAAGAATAAACTCAAAATGGATAAAATACTTAAATGTGACTCGTGAATCCATAAAAATCCTCGAAGAAAATGTAGGCAATAAAATTTCAGACATCACACACAGCAGAATTTTCACTGATACAATGCCTAAGGCAAGAGAAAGAAAGGAAAAAATGAACACATGGAACTACATCAAACTAAAAAGCTTCTGCACAGCCCATTTGGTGTGGCTCCGTGGTTGAGAGTCGACCTATGCACCAAGAGGTCACCGGTTCGATTCCAGTCAGGGCACATGCCCAGGTTGTGGGACCGATCCCCAGTGGGCAGCATGCAGGAGGCTTCCAATCGATGTTTTCTCTCATCAATATTTCTATCTCTCTCTCCCTCTCACTTCCTCTCTCGCTAAAATCAATAAAGAAAAAAATAAATAAAAAGCTTCTGCACAACAAAAGTAACAAGCATCAGCATGGAAAGGGAACCCACTATATGGGAGAGCATAACTGCCAACGATACATCAGATAATTGGCTAATTGCCAAAATATATAGAGTGCTCATACAACTCAACAAAAGGAAGACAAAGAACCCAATTAAAAAATTGGCAGAGGACCTAAATAGACACCTCTCCAAACAGGACGTACAAAGGGCCAAGAGGCATATGAAAAAATGCTCAATGTCACTAATCATCAGAGAGATACAGATTCAAACAACTATGAGGTATCACCTCACACCTGTCAGAATGGCTGCCATCAACAAATCATCAAACAACAAGTGTTGGCGAGGGTGTGGAGAAAAGGGGACTCTAGTACACTGCTGGTGGGAATGTAGACTGGTGCAGCCACTGTGGAAAACAATATGGTGTTTCCTCAAAAAATTAAAAATTAAATTTCCATTTGACCTAGTGATCCCACTTCTAGGAATATAAGAAGCCGGAAACACCAATCAGAAAGAATATATGTACCCCCATGTTCATAGAGTGCTATTTACAATAGCTAAGATCTGGAAACAGCCCAAGTGTCCATCAGTAGACGAATGGATAAAAAAGCTATGGTACATATACACGATGGAGTACTATGCAGCTGTAAGAGAGAAAGATCTCTTATCCTTTGAGACGACATGGGAGGACCTGGAAACTATTATCCTAAGCGAAACAAGCCAAGCAGAGAAAAATATCATATGATCTCACTTATTTCTCGAATATAATGAACATAACAGTCTGAGGAACAGGGTAGTCCCAGAGACGTGGAAGTAGGGTACAGACTGACAATTGCCAGAAGAGGGGATGGGGGAGGGGAGCGATGAACCACAGAACTTGTATGCATGTACTCATAACCAATGGACATGGACAACAAAACTGGGGATGGGGCAGGGAGGGAGGGGGAGGAGGGTGTCAATGGGGGAAAAAGGAGAAACATCTGTAACAAAAATAAATAAATAAACATTAAAAAAAGTTAAAAGAGCTGTGTAAGGGTATAGTTGTTTGAGTCTTTAGAAGGCAAATTAGATTATTTGGCAGATCTAAAAATGACAACAATAACAACATATTAATGATGCAGATTCAAAGCCTAACAAATTGGCTGAATTGTTTTTTCTCTATATGAAAGCTATAAACTATGCAGCATGCATTAGAATGAATTACATCAAAATAGTTAAAATGCAAATTGTTATGGTGGTTAAATGGATAAACTTCCATCATCTAGAAAATGTACTTACTGGAAATAATTCAATTCCAAAGAATAGCAAATAAATGAAGGAATACAAGATTTTATGTGCTCTTCTGTCATAGTGTGGTCTTCCAGAATAATGTTTTTCAGTTCTTTTATGTATCTCTTGTCATTACCACTGTCATTTAAGAATTCTCAGTTCTCCTAGTCAAGAATTTCCTTAGAATATAGGAAAGCCCACAGCTACTATGTTCACCTATCTGAAGGAACTGCTTTTCACCTACATCCACTTAGGGTTTCTGGGGTTTGCCGTTTGTTTTGCTTTGATTTTTTAATGAGAAATGAAGGCCAAATTCAACCCAGAAGACTCCACAACTGCAGCAAGTCAGTGTAGGTCAATCAATCAGCAATATTGGCTGGGGGCTCACTTTGTGGAAAATACTGTAAAGTCGTTTTGGCACCTGAAATTTTCCAAGTCTATAATCAAATAGGGCTTCTCAAGCATACAGATGAACTCTCAAAATCACAAACTGGGAGGGCCACTTGAAGAACTGAGTAATAGTAAGAAATCTTGTCGTTCATTGAGTACTAGCTATGTGCCAGGTCCTATGCTGCCAGGTACTTTTGGCATGGATCATCTCATCTGGCCTAGAAGGTAGGTACTATTATCATCTTCATTTTACAGATGAGAACAATGAGGCACAGAAATGTTAAGTAATATGTCCAATGTCGCAAAAGCTAGAATGTGAACACTTGCAGTCGAGCTCCAAAGTCCATGCTCCTGCGTACTATTCTATCCCCCTTCTGTTGGGACACAGAAGACAAAGTGACCTGATGGAGTAGGGCTCAGTCAGGGAAAGATTCCTAAAGGCAGTGGATTTTGAGCTCATTTTTTACAGACCTTTATTCCCTTTACCATGCATGATCTCTGCTTTGAGGGCTATCACTGACCAGCATAAATAAAAGAAAATAATTTCAGAAACCCTGAGGCACCAACCATCTCTCACTGAGGGTTAAGTGACCATGAAGTAACCACTCCCAGGAAACTCTCCAGCTCATTTAGAACATTGGTCATGGAATAATCAGTCATGACATGTACATAAAAGGGAATACTATGCAACCATGAAAAGTGTGTTATTTATTGGTGTTTACTGGTATAAAAGATGTCCATCATAAATGTAGTATGATCCCAGTAAAACTGAAGATAGTGGTACATATATATTCATAGGAAAAAAGACTGGAAGGATACATGCCAAAACATCTATAGCATTATCACTGATTGCTGATAGATAGATGATAGATAGATAGATAGATAGATAGATAGATAGATAGATAGATAGATAGACAGATATGCATATTGATAGATATTGATAGTCTGCTTTTTCTGAATTTTCATAATAATCAAATATTACTTTCATCATCAGAGTAAAATAACACTTGAAAGCTTTTTCCTTTTGAAGGTAGAAAACGGTGTGAAGAAGTGGCACACACCCAAGGACCAAGGAAAAGAATGTGTGTGGAAATAACTAGAAAATTTCCATGCACCTTCAACTAAACTTTTCTGGCACCACCAGGTCATAAAAGTTTATTTTTCTTTTCATTGAATAAAATGAAATTATCCTGGTCTTACTGCAGTTAAAATTTATATCTGCTGGGTTTCTGCATACTTGGATTTTAAATGGTTTCAGTATTCCACAGCTTTCCATGCTTTATGTGAGGATTTCAAACAAGCTCTCCCAGACTTAAAAGTAGAGGATAACAGGGGGCCTGGGAGAGACTGCCTTGTGTGGCAGCTGCGCTCAAGTGAGGTAGGTCCCTGCACCAGTGATACATCAGAAAATACAGGCCTGTTTTGCAGGACTCAAGAGGCCGCCACCACTTCCCTTGAGTTTGCCACCTGCCCATTATTTAGGAGTCACCCCACCCTGTCAATCATTAATGGGCTTCACCACAAAATAGGAATCTTTTCAAAAGGTGTGCACTCCATTTTCTTATTGTGGTAAAATATACATAACAAAATTTACCATTAGTGACATTTAGTACATTCACAGTGTTGCACGACCACCACCTCTATCTAGTTCCAAAACATTTTTCCCCCTAAAAGCAGTCACTCCATCTTCCACCTCCCTGCTAGTCCTCTGCCCACCTGGCAACCACTAATCTGCTTTCTATCTCTGGAGATTTGCAAATTCTGGGTATTTTGTATAAATGGACTCATACTGTATGGCCTTTCCTGTTTGGCTTTTCTCGATTAGCATAATCTTTTGATGTTGATGTTCATACATGTTGCAGCATGTGTCAGTACTTCATTCCTTATTATTTATTTATTTATTTATTTATTTATTTATTTATTTGCTTAGATACATTCAAAAATTTATTGGATTGTTAGGAAATATGTTTTTAACTGTAACTGTTTGATTTTCTTCAAGGTTAACTTAGACATCAAGCGTCTAGATGTTATTAGAGCCCAGTTATTCATAGGATGGAGTAAAGTGGAGAGCTGCCAATTCATCAGTGAATTTAAGCTGTGTAGATAACCAGCACACAAAATTTAATTAATTAATTAACCACATTTTTTGTCTCATCCTAATCACAATTGTTTCAGATGGAAAGTACCTATAATTGATTAAGTACACTTAAAGTCCAATATCTGCCTGAATACCTCAGAGTTGTAAGCTTTCCCATTAATAATTGGTCCTGAGTCCCAAGCTAGAGATTTCCATTGGCGACATTATTGACATGGGGAACCCAGGCAACAAACTTTGCAAAATGGAGTCTATTACACTATCTGGGTGTCAAAGTGTACTTTCCAATATTGGCAGCAGAAGCAGTATCAACTTAGAAAAATGTGGAGGGTAACCTTTGCAAGCAAACCCTAGGTTCCCATGGGAAACTTTCTTTGGGGGACTAACAGATGCCCCATCTTGTTTACTTAGAAGGCTAGCAACCAAGGGAACAAGGAGAAAAGGTATGATGAGATCACAGAATTTGGTTTCAGTAATAACTAGTAGAACTCCACTCCTGCGGAAAATAATTTGTATCTGACAGACTTCAATTACTTTTTATGGCTGAATAATATTCCATTGTATGAACATACCGCATTTTGCTTATCCATTTATGCATCAATGGACATATGAGTTGTTTCCACATTTTGGCTATTATGAATAGTGCTGCTCTGAACATTCATGTACAACTATTTGTTTGAATAACTGTTCTCAATATATACCCAGGAGTGGAATTGCTGGGTCACATAGAAATTCTATGTTTAACCTATTGAAGACCCACCAACTTGTTTTCTGCATACACCATTTTTACTTAGCAGCAGCCACAAAAACAAAGCCAACTTCCATTAAACATAGCCCTTCTGTATCTAAACCTTCAGAGTGAACCTAAAATAAGGTCTGAGAGTAAAGTCTAATCTTGGTATTTCCTGCCTAATCATCTAAAGGAAACAAAAATGCATTTTAAAAAGCAGCTATTCTGTGATTACTATTGCTAATCTTAAAGATTCAAATGGCAAGTCACCTTTGCCTTTACCCAACATTACACTACATTTTCTGACACTAATATTTTATACAAATCATCACAATATATTTTAGTTAATATTTTAAGGGACACTGCCATGATTTTCTGTTTTTGTAATTAAAGCCATAAGATTCCAAAAGACAATGGCAAACTGCTCTAGGACATTGAGGTAACTATGCAGAATTTTGAAACATGAAATGAGCCAAACAGTTTTACAAGACATAATTCCATTAAAGTCATTCAGTCAATTAATGACTTCATTTTAATGTCCTGAATCTCAGGGTATTTTCTTACATATTGAATTGTTAAATTCTAAGCAATGTCTTTAAACCAAACTAAAAAATTTAGTTTTGATGTAAACAAAATCTCAAGAGTATAGGCTCTAAGGTTTAGAAGAAGATATGGTTGAGTCTAAATTAAACCAAGTCACAATTTTGATGACAATTTGGTAGCACACTTGATAATTTCTTTCAATTTTATAGTAATCTAATAAAATGTGTTTCACATCCTCTAATCAGAAGCCAGGCATACCTGCTCACATCCTACACTATCTTAGGATTTATCTTAACTTGTCACCCTAAGCTGCCAATACAGAGCAGAAAACCCTGGCTTCCCATCACTTACATCCTAGCCTGGCATACTGTTGGACTAGTGTGTTGCCAGATGGCAGACAAGGTAGAGGTAGCTGGTAGAATATGTGTCTGAGGAAGGAGAAATGAAAAGATACATCAAAGTGGAGCCAATACAAATATCTGACCAAATATATTTTGCTACTGGCCTAATCATAGTTCAAAACCATCTATAAAGCTCTTCAACCTCACTGGAGAAAAGTCTATATGACCCGTTAGGCCGGATACTCCCCACCTCTAGAGAGTACATTTATAGACTTATGGTATAAATGGTGTCCTCTGGAGTTGTATGACATGTAGGCCTCACCAGAGAAGCCAAGAAACTCCAGAGAAAAGAGAAAAAAAGGGATCACTGCAGACTATAAGAAAACCATCTAGCTTAGTTGGTGTGGCTCAGCAGATTGAGCATCGTCCCATGGACTGAGAGGTGCTGGTTCAATTCCCAGGCAGGGCACATGCCTGGGTTGTGGGCTCAATCCTCAGTAGGGGGCATGCAGGAGGCAGCTGATCAATGTTTCTCTCTCACATCGAAGTTTGTATCTCTATCTCCCTTCCTCTCTCTAAAACAATCAATAAAAACATATTAAAAAGAAAACCATCTACTCCAGCCTGTGTCACAAACCTGTTTGCAATTGGGAGGTGGTATGATTTAGTGAGGAAAGTGTGAGCTTTTGAATTACACAGTCCTGGATTAAAATTCCAGCCCCACTAATTCGCTAATAAATGGGAACTCTGGTAAATTAACCTATTTGAGCCTCTGTTCCTCATCTGTTATAATAGATAGACAAGACCACCTGCTTCATAGAATTTTATTTTACCACAAGAACCAGGATAATCCTGTTAAAATGTAAGTGAGATCATGTCATGTCTCCATTCAAAATTCTCTGAGGGCTTGCCATCTTTCTCGGAGTCTCATGACAGCATACCAGACCCGACATGATATAACCTCTCTTCTGCTATCTCTTGGACCTTGTTGTCCCTTCTCTTTCCCTCTGGACCCACCATACTGCACTCCTTGCTCTTCCTCATACAAACCAGGCATGCTCCAACTTCAGGGTATTTGTACTTGCTGTTCCCTCTACCTGGAATGCTCTTTCCCAAGACATTTACATAGTCTGGTCGTTCACCTCATTTGCTCAAGTGTCATCTTCTCTTTGAGACCTTCTCTGACCATTATTTTAAAAAGTGTGACCCCTCTCTCCCTACAAGCCTGTCTTTCCTCAACTCACTTCTCTGATTTATTTTCCTCAGTGGCATTCATCATTCTCCAATCTAGTATACCATTTACTTGCTTATTTTGCATATTGCATTTATTCTCCCCCCAACTAGAACTTAAGTTCCACAAAAGGCAAGGCTATTGATCTATTTTGTACACTGCTGAATCCCCAACACCTTAAATAGCCCCTGGCACATAGTAAGCCCTCTATAATAAATAGTTTGCTGAACATATAAAAAATGAGGGTTAAGTTAGCAAGGTATGAAAAGCATTTAGCATAGCACCTGGACTATAAACACTCAATAAATAATAGCAGTTTTTATTATTCTCATCATTCCACAATGGAGATAGTTTCAAGTTGTATTAAACTGAAAGTTACTTCTCTTAAGCAAGTTTATTTAGAAAAACAATGAAATATTTTTGATGACTGAAATCATAGAATTTATCTGCAGAATGTAAAAGGAAAATGATATACTTGTTTTAAATAGTCACATTCAGGATTAAGTCTGAACTGATAAAGTAATAAACTCCAGGTGTGCCTTCCTTTATATAATGGATAATATTTGAGAAGCTGCACAATGCTTAATTCTTAGAAATCAAACGAGATGCCTCCTTTTACTCTCTATTACATATAAAAATACTCTATGTTCATTTTGGTCATTTTTTTGTAGGCAATGGCACCTAAGACCTTAATTTTAAATTCTTCTAATTTCTGTCAAATTCTTAATGACAAGCAAGCACACTGAACCCTGAAATAACTCCTTTGGAAACTAAAGAATCTTTTGATAGTATAAATAATTACTGCCAAATTCAACTGCTTTGTAAATTGACTTTTTGATATATTGTTTCAAAGAAAAGTAATCTTCATTGAAAATCATTGACCCTGTTTTCTTATTCCAAATAAATGTAAGCAGCTTCTAGATTTCTCTGTTACTGCTCTAATCTTCACTTCACATCAAATACTATGGCTTTTCCTGTTTTGACATGTAGTGGAATGTACATGTTAATTTTGCTTTATTTAGTTTGAAATCTGGTATGTCTTGGTGTATTCAACTTTGGGGCTATTTAACTGTAGCCAAACAAAATGAGATTTTTCTCATGCAGTTAAGAGAAATTGTTGCATGTTATTAACAATATTCTTCATAGAGAAACCCTTTAAAACACTTATGTATAATTTTTCTACAATTTGGTACACTATGCACTTAAACAAGCTAAGACAACAGTGTTGTTGTTTTTTTAATCATGTCAAGATTTTTGGTAACAGCAAACGATGGTGCTTAACTTGCAATGTGGGCAGAAAGGCATGAATATTCATTGCATTTACAAGAAAAGTTATTCATTTTCTACCACCTTCATTTTCATTAACACCCATCCTGTGTTCAAAGATTATTTGTCTCCAAGAAAACTTCACTTGTTTGGCTTTCTGTTTTTAACTCTTTCTCACCGGTTGCCAGATGTTTTAGAGGCCATGCTAAGCTCTGCTATAAAGGAGGGTGGTGGTGTGCCTTACATGGAGAACGACCCCATATAAGCCCACAGTTATTTACTGATCATTAAATAGGCCTGTGCTCTCTGAGTGCTTACAATCAACTTATTAACTCAAAACTTACTCATATCAAAACATATAATCGGATTCTTAATTCTTTCTGAACACAAATTTTATTTATTTTATTTTTATTTTTATGTTTTATCTTTATTGTTGAAAGTATTAAAGTATAAAATTTATCGGCTTTACTCCATTACAAAAAGAACACATTTCTAATTATACAAAATTAATACATAAAAGAAAAAAAAGAAAAATCACACACACTCCCACCAAGCAAATACAACCAAGTAAACATTCTGGTATACATCTTTGCAGTCTCTTCTATGCATGGGTATTTAATTGCCTTTTTTCTTAATAGTTATAAACATATTTTATAGTCTTTTTTTAAATAAAACTAATATATTTCATTTTATCACATATTCTTCTGAAACCAAAATACTAAACCATACTTCTCTTATTAGATATTTCATGGGCTTCTCTCAAATTTTTATATAATGTCATAATGAATATCTTTATGCATAACCATTTGTCTGTATTTAAAATGATGTCCTTAGGTCTCCAAAGAGGACAAACAGATGGCCAATAGATATATGAAAAGATGCTCAACATCACTAATTATCAGAGAAATGCAAATACAAACCACAATGAGATATCATCTCACACCTGTCAGAATGGCTATTATCAATTAATCAATAAACAAGTGTTGGCTAGGATGTGGAGAAAAGGGAACCCTCATGCACTGTTGGTGCGTATGCAGATTGGTGCAGCACTATGGAAAGCAGCATGGAGTTTCCTCAAAAAATTAAAATTAGAGCTGCCTTATGACCCATTGATTCCACTTCTGGGAATATATCCAAAGAAACCCCAAACACTAATCCAAAAGAATATATGCACCCCTATGTTCATTGCAGCATTACTTACAACAGCCAAGATTTGGAGCAGCCCAAGTACCCATCATTAGATGAGTTTTTTAAAAAGCTGTGGTAGCCCTGGCTGGGTTGCTCAGTTGGTTGGAGCATAATCCTGTACACCAAAATGTTACAGGTTCAATTCCTGGTCAGGGCACATACCTTGGTTGCAGGTTCAATCCCTGGTTGGGGCATTTATGGGAGGCAGTCAATCGGCATTTCTCTCTCACACTGATGTTTATCTCTCTTTTTCTCTCTACCTGCCTCTCTCTCTAAAAAATTAATAAAAACATATCCTTGGGTGAGGGTTAAAAAAAAAAAAAAAGCTGTGGCCCAGCCGGTGTGGCTCAGTGGTTGAGCAACAACCCATGCACCAAGAGGTCACTGGTTCGATTCCCGATCAGGGCATATGCCCAGATTGTGGGCCCAGTCCCCAGTGGGGGGCATGCAGGAGACGGCCAATCTATGTTCTCTCTCATCGATGTTTCTATCTCTCCTTCTCTCTTCTTCTCTCTCTAAAATCAATAAAGGAAAAAAAAAGCTGTGGTACATTTACACAATGGAATACTACTTGGCCATAAAAAAGAAGGAAATCTAACCTTTTGTGACACAATAGATGGACCTAGAGAGTATTATGTTAAGCAAAATGAGCCAGTCAGAGAAAGATGAATACCATATGATTTCACTTACCTGTGGAATCTAATGAACAAAATAAACTAGCAAACAAAACAAAAACAGACTCATAGATACAGAGAACAGACTGAGAGCTGTCGGTGGGAGGGGTGTTGGGGGGCTGAGTGAAAAAGGTGAAGGGATTAAGGGAAAAAACAAACGAAACAACTCATAGACACAGACAACAGTATGGTGATTGCCAGAGGGATCGGGGAGTGGGGGGAGGAACAAGAGGGTAAAGGAGGGATAAATGGTGATGGAAAGAGACTGCACTAGGGGTGATAAACACACAGTACAATAAATAGATGATGTATTATAGAATTATACACCTGAAACCTATATAATTTTATTAACACTTGTCTCCCCCAATAAATTCAATAAAAATGAAAAATAAGTAAATAAAATATTTAAAAATAAGGAAAATAAAGTAAAATAAAATTGTGTCCTTTGAGTAGTGTCCCAGAAGTACAATTAGGTGGGCAAAAGAAAACGACATTTGAAAGGACCTTGATATATGGTATTAAACTGCTTTTACTCTCCCACCGGCAATGAGTGAGAGCCCACAGAAATGGATATTATGATTTTTAAAAGTGTTTCCTAATTCGACAGGTAAAAATAATGTCTCATTTTAATAAACAATGATTAGATTACTAATACAACTAAACAACTCTTACTTGGTAAGAAATTATATTGCTTCCTTTGGATTTTGTCTACATGTGTCAGCTATGTATCCATTTATTCATTCAACAAACACTAACTGAATATCAACTCCATGTCAGACCATGTCAACTGATGGAAAATAAGAGAGAAATAGACTAGATTCAACCCCCAACCTTCAATGTCTGCACCCTGGAGTTAATCCCAGACCAGAAGTAAAGCGAAGTCAACAAAGTAGAAAAGGGGCTGTAATAAGGATATGTCCAGAAACTCAGAGAAAGTATCCCTCATCCATCTGGCATGTGTATAAACATAGGGAAAATCCAGGAAGGCCTCATAGCAGAGGTGGTAGTGGAGCAGACCTTGAAGATAAAAAACAATTTGCCACTCAGAGAAGTAGGGCAGGTTTGGGAAAGAGGTTGAGAGAAATGGAAGAAAGAACCATATCCTCAAAGATACAAGGAGAGCAAGAGGATGTTACATCTGAGGAGCTATCTAAAGTATTCATAACAGGAGCTAACAATTATCAAGTGCTTATTTTATGCCAGACATTGATCTAACTGGTTCATATGCATGAACTCATTTAATCCTTACAACAATATTTTAAGTAAGACCTTTGATTATCCCCATTTAAAGATGAAGAACCAGCCCTGGACAGTTTAGCTCAGTGGTTAGAGCGTCGGCCCACGGATGAATGAGTCACGGGTTCGATTCCGGTCAAGGGCGCATACCTCAGTTGCGGTTCATCCCCGGCCATGGTTGGGTTGTGCGGGAGGCAACCAGTCGATGTGGCTCTATCACATCGATGTTTCTCTCTGTCTCTCTCTCTCCCTCCCACTCAGATAATAAGTAGAAAAATATCCTCAGGTGAGGAATAAAAAAAAAAAAAGATGAAGAACCAAGGCCCAGAAAGCTTCAATCAATCGCCCAAGCGTGCACAGCTAATAAGTGGTAGAGACCAGATTTGAACCCAGATGGTCAGGCCTCTTAGAATGACTAGAACATAAGGAAGTTAGGCAAGAGATAAGTTAGACAGCTCGTAGGTGAGCCTAATCGTGAAAGGCACCCATGTGGGTCATGTTAGGGCATCCAGATTTTCTTCCACAGATGAAGATCTCTTGGAAGATGTCAAGCAAGGGGGCAATATTAACAGAGTTTGATGTCAGAGCACTCAGGAAGCAACACAAGGGTAGGCATGAGTGAAGCCTGCTGGGGAAGAGGATGGAGCTGAGAAGCATCAACTAGGGTTGGATGTGTTTGGCCAAGGATGGGTTCCCAGGTCTCTTGTTGAGTGCCTCGGAGACAGGGCCATCATGGAAGCTAGCTTTGGACAGCAGGGGGAATGCTTTTTCTATTGAGATGAGAAAGGAAGAATGCAAAGTTATGGATGCAGGGCCTTGGGCAAGATTTGTATCTTGGGATCTCTATATTCTCTGTTAAACTGAACATGAGGTTTTCGGCTATAAGGTTAGAAGCTTAAGAATAAGAAAGTTTGAAACATACATGTGGGGAATGGGAAAAGGTATAACTAAGCCTTGACCAACACGTAACTGCTTCTTCCTCCTTAACTGCTCATGATCCATCAATTGTCCAGCCTGTCATCAAGGTCATCTATATCTTGGTCTCAGCTTATAGACATATGTATGTCTCTCCCAATTGAAAACAGCAGCAAAACCCAGTCCTCCACCTTCTGCCTAATTAAGTCACTGCAGTGGCATCCATCAACCCGGCAGAACCAGTCTCCCACAGCAGACTTGTGACAGCAAGAAACCACACGGCGGTGTTTGACAATGTTCTGACACTCTGTGGACAAAGTAAGTGCCCCTGAGGTTCCTGGACAACTAATAGGGGAGGGGAAGGAAAGAGGTCTCAAGAGGAACATATTGATCATTCCTCAAGAGGAATTCCTGACAATATAGCCCATGGGAGCTCAAGAATTAAATGGGAAAGTAAAAGAGAGGAGATCACATGCTGGCCTTGAGCAGGTAGAATGTGTCATAATGATTCTAGAGGCCATCAAAGAATTTACATTTATGGTCAAAACTACTCCTAGGACTTTTTTCCCATCATCTTGTTTTGTGTTTTCATGTTGCTATTACCTTCTATTGTTACTTGTCTTTTGCAATAAAGACTATACTAGGTTTGCTTTTAGGTTCTGCAATTTTTTTTTTTTCTAAAAAGGAATACTATACACTATACTTGTCTTTATTTTTTCTCTTAATAATGGGTTTCAAAATTATAAAACAAACACATCATGGTACGAATTCAAAAAGTGTAAGTTATTTAATGTATTTCCTCGCCACCCCAATTTTTAGTCCCATTCCCCAGAATTTTCCCCAAGCTTTGTTCAATTATAATCGACAAATTGTATATATTTAAAGTGTATAACATGATGATTTGCTACACATACACATTGTGAAAGAATTATTAGGTTCTGCAATTCTATTTGGAATTCTACTTTGGTTAAATTGAAACTGCCCTAAAGTATGTTAAACATATATCTACCCAATTTTCAAAGATAAGGATGACATATAATTTTATTTTCAAGATGGAATGTAAGGAATTCAGCCCTTATATTCCTCACTCTCTCTTTCTGAGTCTTGGCTATTTTATCTGGGGCATAAAATATGTTATCTTCCTTTTTAATTTTTCTAACAATATCATTCACCTCTTGACATCTTTGAATTTAGATGTATGAATGTGTGTGTAAACTGTTTTAGTGTTAAATGCTGTTCTAATTTTCAAAAATAGAAAATGGCTCCCTTGAGTTCATTTTGATTTCTCTTCATTTTTTGGAGTAATTTAATAAAATAATATATGACTTTGAGTAATTTATTAAAGAAACTATATTACCTCTTATTTTCTTAAAGATTTAAAAACATTTCTCCTGTTCCCATGTACAAAAACCAAATTGTCCCCAATTTGTTTACCCTCAAAAAATATTTAATCCATTGTCTCCTTGCATTACCTGAGGCCATATCTTTTTGGGTTTTCGATCATTAGTTGTACTGATGGTAATGTTGTTCTTAAGTTTTGTTTTGTGTATGTTTTACTTTGATGCTTATAAGATTGTTTCCTTAACTGTGACCTTTAAATTTTTACCAAAGTATATCTAGTGATCTCTTTTTATATATTTTGCTTGGAACAGAGTGAATTCTGTCAGTTTCCAGAAACATTTTTTTTTAAGCTTTGAAAAGGATTTTTCTAAACAATTATCTTGGATTATTACATTGGTTCCATTTGTCCAGTTCCCTCTCTACCTCCATTTCTGCTCTCTTCTTGTTTTAATCCCTTTCTTGTTTTTCTCTGTTTGGGATATTTCTAAAGATAGTTTTCTGGTTTACTACCAAGTTGTCTGTAGTGTCCAGTGTCCTATAAGTGGCTCCTGTTTAATTTTTAATTCAGAAAATATGTTTTATACATTTTAATACAACTGTTTCCCTATTTTGGTCTGTTTGTTTCTCAAAATAGTCTGCCCTTGATAAGACCAGCATGCATGTAGTTGTTGTGACCATAACATAACTAGTTGCTAAAAACAAATAAACAAAAAACAATTCCTCATACAATAAAATCATTCTTGGAACCTGCATGGATGCTCCTGCACTGTACTGTTTAGTTTTTCTCTGTGCAGCCTTACAAAGAAGTCTCTAGAGCAGTCTGGGCACTGTCATGTGGCTGTGCTTTGCCAAATTCCATAGGCTCTGTCACAGATGGGCATGTGTGTATGTGGGGGAGGGGAAGTTTAGGAAAAAAGGGATCCAACCATGTCCATCCTCAATGAATGTGCCCAAGTCAAAATGAAAAGAGGGAAGAAAGGAGAAAGGAAGACAAGTTTTTGATTTGGAGACCAAGATGCCAATTTGGAGTGGAGTTTGGTAGGGAAAGAAGAGGATAAGTGGCAGAGTAAAAATTGGGAGCTTTATCTCAATACCCCATACACTGACAGAGACTCCAAAAGAGTCTGTTCATATATAGTGTCCCCAGATTTATGCAGATCACAGTCTGCACAACCCATACAGTGGTCCTTCCCTATGACCACTTAATCACATAGAGGTCCCAGGGTAGGCTCTTTGGCTTATGCTCAATTTGACAGACTGTCATTGAGGCAACTGGTCTCCTATGCCAGGAAATAAATCAGAAAAGGAAGAAATATAAGTCTATCAATGAATACAACAATTCACTTCCTTATCAGAATATGAAGTAGGAAAATTTCTTACATTTTATTGTCGTGGTCTATGTTTGGGTTTGTTTTGGTCATCTATGAAGTATTCTGAGCTTGGGAGAGGGCAGCACTAGGATGAGGATTAAATCACTTGTCTGAATCAGAAGTCATAGACACAACCTAGGCAATTGACCTGACTATATTTTGACAATGGCTAGAACTTTTAAACTTTACAATGTCAGTGAGAAATCATTTTCAGTCTGAGAACTTGCTGTACTTAAAATATATAATGAATCCTAGTGTGTAACCACAGAACATCAGGCCTAAATATAGCAGTTTCAAAAGTAATATATGAAATCCATATGTTGATATCCTCATCTATAAAGCATAAGTGGCTCTAAATAAAAAATTAAAGTAAATATGCTCATCTATTAACAGTTTGACATTTCTATTTACAAAAATGTAAAGTAAAAATGAACAAGAATCAATTAAGATAAAACAAAATGGGAAGCTGGTTGTCAGCCACAAACCTAACTTCCCTGACACTTCAGGGGTCATGTTCCCCACTCTGGGTGGGAGAGAGCCACTCTGGCAGATGCTGGAGCATAATCCCTCCCAGGCCACACAATGGTCATTCCCAGGTCCATTTTCCCAGAGCTGATTTGCAACAGCAGTGACTAGCCACAGCCATAGCTACTTCATGCCCAAGCTTCCTGCAGGCCAAATTAATCTGCATTGTGGCAGCAGGTATAACCAGAGTGGGGGAGGGAGAAAGGGGGTTCTGTGCCTTAGGGGGTGGTGAACTTTTCCCACAGTTATTTCCATCCCCTCTGTGGGATGTTGTATCACTACCCTCAATTCTTTACCCCTCCCTGTATCCGTACCCTTTCCCATGTGACTTTGTTCCACCTTCTAAAGGGGCACGATTGTTTCCCTGCATCTTGACAATGGGGTCAACAACAAGATCTGCTTTGGCCAATACAATGATGTGGAAGTCAAAGTGTGTTAGTTTAAAGTCTAGGCCTCAAGAAGCCTTCCATGTTTCTCATTCTCTGACTGCACTTCTGCCACCTCTATGAGAATGATATGCTCAGGTTAGCCCACTGCTCCCTGGGGGAAAGTGAGAGAAACTTGGAACAGAGCTGCCCCAGGAGGGCCTAGCCCAGATCAAATGATCCTCTGACAACCCACAGATGTGTGACCTAAATAAATGTATTTTTTACATGACACTGAAATTTTGAGGTCATTTATTATACAGTGAAATTGTGGCAATAGATGATTGATTCCTTTCCCAGGTCTCCTTTTTTGTCCTTTCTTCTCCCCTCCTCTTTCACCTAGAGGCTAACAAGAAGCATCTTTATATCCCAGGTTAAGCTGGATCTCAAAAAGTTGGGCACCTGAACCATGGCACATGATGATCTTACAAAATTACAAAGGTAGAATCTTTCCTACCTTTATTTTTCTCTCTCACTTTTATTAATCAGTAGCCTGGTGGAATATCATTGTTTAATTCTGGCTTATTGTTGCTTCATGCTTATGGTCTGACATCTAGGAAGTTCAGAGCCAGCCTGTGGGTGACCTCTAGTAAATGCTCATGACCTCAGTGTCTGTATATTCTCATTCTCATTTTCTCTCTCTCTCTCTCTCTCTCTCTCTCTCTCTCTCTCTCTCTCTCTCAATCTCTCTCTCTCTCATGGAGAGAGACCTCCATGATTCTTTCCTACCTTTATTTTTTTCTCTCACTTTTATTATTTGTATATCCATGTTATGTTATAGAAGTATTTATAACTTAGTAACTCAGCTTAAATCCATTTCTGAAATAACACAAAATATAAATAAGCGTAAAAATCACATATGACAATGAAAAGAAAAAGTGAAAGGGTATATATACCCAAGAAGATTTTTAATTCTACACCAACTGCCCTCATTGCAGAAGAGAGCCTTCCAGAAAGGACAGAGTCAAGGAAGAAGATTTAAATGAGAACAAAGATGTCAAGGTTGGCGGACATAGCTACTGGGTCATCCAGGAGCACACACATGCTTTGTAGAGCCAGAAAGTGTAAGTTCCACAGGTGATGAGGAGAAGTGGTGAGGAGAAGTGAGTGGAACTAATGTCACTGGGCATTTACTAGCTGGATGTTTAGCACATATTAACTCATTAATCACTCCAGTAATCTCCTGAATTATTCTCATTTCACAAATGTAGAACTTAAAGCATGAGAGAGACAGAATGAGGAGTCAAACTTAGGTAGTTTAAATCTTTTTTTTTTTAATTTTTTTTCTTTATTGATTTTTAGAGATAGAGGAAGGGAGAGGGAGAGAGAGATAGAAACATTGATGAGAGAGAACATCGACCAGCCGCCTCCTGCATGCCCCCCACTGGGGTTTTGGCCCACAACCTGGGCATGTGCCCTGACCGGGAATTGAACCAGTGACCTCTTGGTGCATAGGTCGATGCTCAACCACTGAGCCACACCAGCTGGGCTAAATCTTAACTCATGATGAAACTGCTAGACCACCTGGTGCAAATCCCAGCCCTGCAACTTAATATGTGATGTTGTGTAGGTTCCTTAACCTCTCTGTGCCTTAGTTTCCTCATCTGAAAAATGGGAATAAAAACACCTTTCAGGGTTGCTATGAGGATTGAATAAATATATATATATGGCATTTAGTACAGTACCTATCATGTGCTAAAGCAGCATAGAAGTGTTAGCTTTTATTGTGGTAGAATAAATTGTCCTTCAAGAAAGGCCAAAATCAGTCTAGGAATCCCTTTCCAATAGAATCCTAACTACTAAGTGAGTGAAAATTGAATCCAAAAAAGGGCACTGTCTTTGTTCATGTGTTCATTTATTCTTCAACTAACATTCATGAGGGAATAAAAAGATGTGCTGAGTGGCACCAGCCATAAATGCAATGAGATCAAAGAGACAACACTATAAGCTGGGTGATCAGGAACTTCTTAAGAGAAGAAATGTAATTTGGATCATGTCTTCGAGAGTTGAAGAAAGCTGGACAGTAAAGAAGAGACCCCTTCCAAAATGGTGTAGGAAGAGAATGACACAGATTGAGTAGCCAAGAAACAGCAGTGCCACGTTCCATAGTGGATGATGGAGGTTCAGAGACGAGGCTGGTATTCTCCAAGGCAGCTCATTCATCTCTGAATTTATCTTCATCACCCATTGTGGGACCTGACACAAAGTACCTAATGTATGTTTATTGAACAAATGAATAAATGAATGACACACACACATGGTTAAACACTACACTATGAGGCATGCCTTCCAGACCAAGTACTCTGGATTGCAAAATTTACTTGAATAAAAAACAGCCAGATAGGACCTGCCCTTTGGTGGCCTAAGTGTCACTCCCCTCCTGCTGTGTAGTATTTTCTCATTTTACATAATTCTCCCACTGAGGAACTGAAAATTAGCATTTAGTTACTTCTCATTTTTTTTTCAAACAAAATTTAGACTCTAATGAAAGAAGAAAGCATGGGTGGTACTAACCTGATCAATTGTGCCCAACTAGATGGCCCACATAGCTGCCCTGCTTTTATTCATAGAAACTTCATTTAGAAAAGAGACCATTAGACCACTGTATTTTAGATGAAATAGTAGTTTCACTGTTAATGATTTACCCACTCCTACAAGAATATAATCATGGAAAAAGAAATAAAAGAAACAGTATAAATATATATGTATATATTAAAAACAGAAAAAAAGTTGCTCTTTTTTCCACTCTCTAGAAAAATAAGAAATAGGCTATCTGTTTTGGTACATTATATGGTTTATTTACTCTAAATTGCCAAGAATTTTTTCTAGCATCCCATAAAAGCTATAAGAATGGACAAGCTTCAAAAATAGAAAGAGAAAAGCCTGAGAGTTATTACGATTTTTAAATAGTGGAAATGATTTCAACTAAGCCTATATGAGCAAAGCCAAATCCACTTCAGCACAGGTATTAATAATAATGTGACATTCCCTAATAATAATGTGTCTAGTCAGTATTTTCTCCAGTATAATTTTAGAGAATCCGTATGGCATGGGAGAGAGATTGTGTGTGGCAAAATGGTAGACAAGGCAGCAATTAAAACTCAAACTCCCGGCTGAGCTTGCAAAAAAAAAGGAGAGAGAGAGAGATGTCCCAGGTACCAAGGCAAAGAGGTATCTGACAACCAGGGAAGAAGGTGTACAAGCTAATAGGGTAGGGCTTGGGGGTGGTGGGAACCAAACAATATTAACAGGTAAGAGCTTGGACTTTAATGCTCACTCAGGCACAAGAGACAAGGCCTCTGGTCAAGTTTGGTAGCAATTTGGAACTCCTACACATGAAACCTGTGCACAAAGCTAGGACTGTAAAAGGCTGCAATTGAAGTGAAATGATTAATATACTCTACCCATTGGCCAAGAGATATGACAATGAACCTTTTCTCTGCTGAGTCTCTGAGTATAAATAATAATAATAACAACAATAACAATAATAAGTTATCTAATGGAACTCAAAGTCAATATTCTCCCTAAAAACAATTTGGAGTACAAATTTATTTTACCCACTTACTGTGGAAACTCCAATGCAATAAATTAACATCAAAATTAAGATGAAATTAGGTCCAGTTTATAGGCCAGCTTGGGGAGGCAAAATCAAAACTAGTCTGAAAGTTCTATTGCTGGATAGAAAAATTAGTGGGCAAACATTTGAAGAAAAGCAGGATTTGCATAGTCTCAAAGTATCTCTCTCAAGGTATTTATACCCTACAAAAGGAAAGATATTTTACAATGGAGAAATGTGGCAGACACAATCTTAAGTGATCAAGGTCAGTATCACTAATAGTAAGACATATTAACATCATGAATCCTTTGATATGATGCACTAAGAAAGACAAATCATTTCTGCATTATTCTTGCCAAACATGCATAATCTCCAACCAGGAGAAAGCATCAAACAAAGTCAAATTGAGAGACATTTTACAAAATAACCGATCAATACTCAAAAAAATATCGAGGTCAGGAAAGACAAGGAAAGACTGAGGAACTGTTACAGATGACTAAGAAGAAAAAACAACTAAATGTGCCATGTGGAATCCTGGATAGGATCTTGGAACAGAAAAAGGACATTAGTGGAAAAATTGATGAAATTCAAATACGACGTTTAGTTTACAGTATTGTCCCAATGTTAATTTCTCGGTTTTGATAATTTCACTATAGCAAGATGTCAACATTAGAACCCAGATGAAGGGTATATGGAAACTCTCTGTACTATTTTGGAAACTTTTCTGTAAGTCTACAATTAATTTAAAATAAAAATATGTAAACAAAACAAAAAACTAGTCTGAAAGGCCAACCCAAGAAGCAAAAGAACACTGCAATGGGGAAGAAAGTCCAGTTTAAGATGAGTTTAGAAAGCATAAAAGAAATAATCCTTTATGAGTGAGAGTCAGCAGATATAACAGAAGGATTGTACTCAATGAATTTGGGACAAAAGAAAAAAATCAGTAATGAAATATGAAAGCGTTGTGTTTTAAATTACAAAAGATAAAATATAGAGAAAATATAAAACAAGATACCATGGAAAATAACAGAAATATATATTTTTTTATCTTTATTTTGAGAGTATTACAGATATCACCCTCTTTTGTCCCCTATTGCCATCCTCAACCTACTTTCCGCCCTGCACCAGGCCTTCCCCACCCTATTGTCTGTGTCCATGAGCAAAGCATATATCCATATAAGTTACTTGGATAATCTCTTCCCACCACCCCACACCCATTCCATCCGAGACTACTCAGTCTGTTCCATGTTTCCATGCCTCTGATTCTATTTTATTCATCAGTTTATTTTGTTCATTAGATGCTAAGTGAGATCATGTGATATTGGTCTTTCTCTGGCTTATTTCACTTAGCGTAATACTCTTCAGGTCTCTCCACACTGTCTCAAAGGATGAGAGATCTTTCTTTCTTACAGCTGCATAGTATTCCATTGTGTAAATGTACCACAGCTTTTTTACCCACCCATCTACCGATGGGCACTTGGGCTGTTTCCAGATCTTAGCTATTGTAAATAATGCTGCTATGAACATAGGGATGCATATTATTCTTTCTAGTTGGTAGTTCAATATTCTTAGGATAAATTCCTAGAATTTATCACTGGGATCACTGGGTCAAATGGTAGCATCATTTGTAATTTTTTGAGGGAACTCCATACTGTTTGCCACAGTGGCTCTACAAGTCTGTATTCCCACCAGTAGTGTACTAGGGTTCTCTCTTCTCCACATCCTTGCCAGCATTTGTTATGTTGATTTATTGATGGTAGCCATTCTGGCAGGTGTGAGGCGATACCTCATTTCATTTGAATTTGCATCTCTCTGATGATTAGTGATTTTGAACATTTTATCCTATGTCTCTTGACCATTTATATGTCCTCTTCGGAGAAGTGTCTATTCAGGCCCTCTGCCCATTTTTTAATTGGATTGTTTGTCTTCCTTTAGTTGAGTTATATGAGTACTTTATATATTTTGAAAATTAACCCCTTATCAGATGTATCATTGGCAAATATGTTCTCCCATACAATGAGTTCCATTTTCATTTTGATGCTAGTTTCTTTTGCTGTGCAGAAGCTTTTTAGTTTTATATTGTCCCATCTGTTTATTTTTTCCTTTGTTTCTCTCACCCTAGGCAATGTATTGGTGAAAATATTGCTACGTGAAATGTCTGAAATTTTGCTGCCTATATTTTCTTCTAGGATTTTTATTGTTTCACGACTTACACTGAAGTATTTTATCTATTTTGTTTATTCTTGTGTATGGTAGAAGTTGGTGGTCTAGTTTCATTTTTTTGCATGTGTCTGTCCAATTTTCCCAACACCATTTATTAAAGAGACTGTCTGTACTCCATTGTTTGCTCTTGTCTCCTTTGTCAAATATTAATTGAGCATAATAGTTTGGGTCGATTTCTGGTCTTTCTGTTGTGTTCCATTGATCTATATGCCTGTTCTTGTGCCAATACTAGGCTGTTTTGATTGTAGTAGCTTTGCAGTATAACTTGATATCTGGTACTGTGATCCCTCCCACTTTGTTCTTCTTTCACCAAGATTGCTTCAGCTATTTGGGATCTTCTTTGATTCCACATTAATTTTTGGAATATTTGTTCTAGATCTGTGAAATACCCCGTTTATATTTTAATAGGGATTGCATTGAATCTATAGATTGTTTTGGGTAGTATGGCTATTTTAATTATGTTAATTCTTCCAATCCATGAACATGGTATATTCTTTCACTTGTTTGTATCTTCCTCTATCTCTTATTTCAATATCCTGTAGTTTTCCAAGTATAGGTATTTTACCTCCTTGGCTAAGTTTATTCCTAAGTTTCTTAATTTTCTTTGTTATTACAATGGCAAAAGGTGTGTTTTTAAAGTTTCTCTTTCAGAGAGATCACTATTGGTGTATAAAAATACCATCAATTTCTGCTTGTTAATTTTGTATCCTGCTACTTTTGGCCAAATTCATTTATCAACCCTAGTAGATTTTTTTGGTAGATTCTGTAGGGTTTTCTATGTACAATATAATGTCATCTGTGAGTAATGACAGTTTTACTTCCTCTTTCCCAATTTGGATGCTTTTTATTTTTTCTCCTTTTCTGATTGCTATGTCTAGGACTTCCAGTAATATATTGAATAAATGTGGTGAAAGCAGACATCTCTGTCTTGTTCCTGCTCTTAAGGGAAAAGCTTTTAGTTTTTTCCCATTGAGTATGATTTAGGCTTTAGGTTTGTCATATATGGCCTTTATTATTTTGAGCTATGATCCCTCTATTCCCACTTTGCTGAGAGTTTCTATCAAAAATGGGTGCTAGATTTTGTTGAATGCTTTTTCTCCATATATTAATAGGATCATGTTATTTTTATCCTTCATTTTGTTAATGTGATGTATCACATTAATTGATTTACCAATATTGTACTAGCCTTGCATTCTCAGAATAGGTCACATTTGATCATGGTATATGATCTTTTTAATGTATTGCTGGATTCTATTTGCTAATGATTTGTTGAGGATTTTAGCATCTGTGTTCACCAGGGATATTGGCCTATAATTTTCTTTCTTTGTAGTGTCTTTATCTCGTTTTGGAATTAGGATAATGCTGGCCTCATTAAAACAACAACAACAACAAAAAACCACAACAACTTTGAAGTCTTCCTTCCTCTTGAATTTTTTAGAATAGTTTGAGGAGGATAAGTGTTAGTTCTTTCAATGTATGGTAAAATCCCCCGTGAAGCCATCTGGTCCAGGATTTTGTTTGCTGGAGTTTATTACTGCTTCAATTTAATTAGTTGTTATTGGTCTATTCAGGTTTTCTGATTCTTCCTGATTGAGTTTTGCAAGATTGTATGTTTCTAGGAATTTGTATATTTCTCACAGGTTGTCCAATTTGTTAGCATATAGTTGTTCATAGTACTTTCTTACAATCCTTCATATTCCTGTGGTGTCAGTTGTTACTTCACCTCTTTTCTTTCTGATTTTATTTTTTGAGGTCCTCTCTCATTGTTTCTTGATAAGTCTGGCTGAAGTTTCATCAATCTTGTTTATCTTTTCAAAGAACCAGCTCTTGGTTTTATTGATCTTTTTTATTGTTTCTTTAGTCTCTATGCCATTTATTTGCCCTCTGATCTTTATTATTTCCTCCCTTCTACTGACTCTGGGCTTTTCTTGTTGTTCTCTTTCCAATTCTTTTCGTTGTAGGGTTAGATACTTTATTAGAGATTTCTCTTGTTTCTTGAGGTAGGTCAGTAATGCTATGAACTTCCTTCTCAGGACTGTTTTTGCTGTGTCCCATAGATCTTGGGTTGTTGTATGTTCATTTTTGTTTCTTTCCAGAAGTTTTTGATTTATTCCTTGATTTAATTGGTAACCAATTCACTGTTTAATACTATGCTATTTAGACTCCATGTATTTGATTTTTTTTTTTTTTTAGGGGAGGGTCTTGTAATTTATTTCTAGTTTCATGCCATTGTGATCTGAGAAGATGCCTGATATGATTTCAATCTTCTTGAACTTGTGGAGATTTAGATTGTGTCCTAACATGGTCTATCTTTGAGAAGGTCCTGTGTGTACATGAGAAGAATGTATATTCTGCAGCTTTGGGTGAAATGTTTTGTAAATATCAATTAAATCCATCTGATCTAGTGTGTCATTTAAAGTCGTTGTTTCCTTGTTGACTTTTTGTCTCGAAGATCTATCGAATGATGCCAGTGGGGTCTTAAAGTCCCCTACTATGACTGTATTGCTGCTGATCTCCCCCTTAAAGTCCTTCATAAGTTTTTGAATATATTTTGGTGATCCTATATTGGGTGCACACATGTTTACCAGGGTTATACCCTCTTGTTGGATCAATCTTTGCTGTATTACATAGTGACCTTCTTTGTGTCCTGTTATAGCCTTCATTTTAAAGTCTATTTTGTCAAATATGAGTATTGCTACCCCTACTTTCTTTTCATTTCCATTTGCATGGAATTTTTTCCATTCCTTCACTTTTATCTTATGTGAATCTTTTGTTCTGTGGTGGGTCTCTTGTAGACAGCATATATATGGGTCATGTTTTCTTATCCAATCAGCTACCCTATATCTTTTGATTGGATCATTTAATCTATTTACATTTAAGGTTATCATTGATAGGTACTTGTTATTATTTTTTTTTTGTACGTGCCCCTACTGGGAACCGAACCCGGGACTCTTTGGTCTGCTGGCCGACGCTCCAACCACTGAGTCAAACCGGCCAGGGCGATAGGTACCTATTTATTGCCATTTTTATTCTTTAAGTTTATGGTCCTGTCTCTATAATTCTGCTTCTTCTTACAGCAGTCCATTTAACATTTCTCGCATTGCAGGTTTGGTGGCAATAAACTTTTTTAGCCTTTTTTTTTGGTCTGGGAAGTTCTTCATTTCACCATCAATTTTGAATGACAGTCTTGCTGAATAGAGTAGTCTTGGTTTTAGAGCCTTGCTTTTCATTAGTTTATATACTTCATGACAGTCCCTTTTAGCCTGCAGTGTTTCTGTTGAGAAATCAGCTTACAGCCTTATGGAAGCTCCCTTGTAGTTCACTAGCTGTTTCTCTTGCTGCCCTTAAGATTCTCTCTTTGACTTTAACCTCTGTCATTTTAATTATGATGTGTCTTAGAGTGAGTTTCTTTGGATTCATCTTGATTGGTACCTTCTGAGCTTCCTGAACTTGTGTGGCTTTTTCCTTCACCAGCTTAGGGAAATTTTCTCTAAACATTTCTTCAAACAAGTTCTCTATCCCTTGCTCACTTTCTTCTCCCTAAGGTACCTCTATGATGCAGATGTTGTTCTGTTTCATATTGTCCCAAAGATCCTTTAAACAGTTCTCATGCTTTTCAAGTATTTTTTTTTCTTTTTGCTGCTCTGATTGAGTGTTTTTTTCTACCTTGTTTTCTAATTCACTTATTCAATCCTCTGCTTCATTGAGTCTGCTTTTAATTCCTTCCAATGTATTCTTGATCTCAGATATAGTAATCTTCATTTCTGCCTGGTACTTCATAATTTCTATATATTTTTTCATTCTTCTATAGCTTTCACTAAGTTTCTTGTAGTTCACAGTAAGTTCCTTGTCATTCCCATTAAGTTTCTTGTAATTCTCACTAAGTCTCTTGAGTATCTTTATAACCATTACTCTGAACTCTATGGCTGATAACTTTCTTACCTCCATCTTGTTTAGATCTTTTTCTAGTGAGTCTTCCTTTTCTTTATGTTGAGTGCTGTTTCTTTGTCTCCACATTTTAGTTGCCTCTTTGTGTTTGCATCTATGTATTATATATACTTGATATGACTTTCAGTTTTCATGGGATGGGCTTTTGTAGTAAATGCCCTGTGGGACCCAGTGGTGCTGTTTCCTTGTACTATTGAGCTGTATGCTCTAGACATGACCTTTTTAATTGGGTCTTGACTGTTATTTTTCTGATCATGGATGGGATCTCTTCTCAGGCTGGTTAACTGTAAGGCTCAGCCACTAACATTGCATGTGAGCTGTTGTACAAGTGCTGATAGGGCAAAACAAAACAAAACAAAACTAACAGGGACATACAAAAGACAGCAACAGTGAAAACAACCACAACATTAAAGAGAACTGGAAAAGAGAAAAGAGAACATGAATTATAAACAAAAATGAAAGAGAGGAAAAGACAATATTGCTAATAGTAAAATAAAAAATAAAGAGGGCACTATAAGAGAAAAGGGGAAGAAAGATTCTGAAAGGAAAGGAGAGCAAAAAATAAGAGTAGACAGTGAGAAAAGGCAAACAGTTAAAAAAATACAAGAAGACAGAGGTAAACAGAAGATAGAGAAAGGTAAATCAAAAGAAAGAATGGAAAAGGAACAGGGGAAAAGAAAACAAACAAACAAACAAAAAAGATAGAGTAAGAAAAGGAAGGAGGTCAATAAGAGATATGAAAGAAACAAGAGAAAAAAGAGCAAAAATCTTAATAGCAAAGCAATAAAGCAGAAAAATGAAAAAAATATTGAGAAAAGAACGACAACAAAAAACACTAGCCAAGTGAAGTTTATCTGGGCAACTTATGTTGTCTGAGGCTCACTGTTTTTTTATATTGATTCCAGGGTTCTCAGGAGGTACTTTTGTGTCAGTCAATGCCAGGAGCTGTAGAAGTTTGGCTCTTGGTGTCCTGATGTAGCTACGGTTGGTCTGAGGCTCTCTGAGGACTGCTTCTACTATCAGCTACTCTACCTTTTGCTGAGGTTGCCTGGTGTTTCTCCAGTGTCTTCCAAAAGAGCCTTTAGGGTGGAGCCACCTAGCCCTAGATACACTAGTGTGCCCCCTACTTAGAGATTTCACCATCAGGTTCTCAATGAGGGGAAATTAATCTCTGCTTCAAAGGCAAATTTCTTAGTCTCTACCATATCCTCCAACTCTAGTTCCCCCTAAGGTGGCTTGGTACAGGTTCAAGTTGGATACAGCCTGCTGCCTTTTCTGCAGAAGTTTCAGCTGCCCTGGGCTCAGTGGGATTGATCAAAAGATTCTTCAGTGAGCAAGTTGCCTGCCCAACCCACAGGAGGGGTGGGCTAAGCATTTCCTCCTGGTCCCAGACAATAGCCTCTGAGGGTCTTACTCTTGGAATGTCCTCCTCTGAGCTGTTCTCCCTACCCCCAACAAACTGCACCCACCGTGGCTATCTGGGGCTGCAGAGAGCTGATCCACAGGTACCTTTCCTGATGGAGATGGTATTCACAGCCTGCAGAAGGGATAGACATGTTCTACCTACCCCTCCTTCCTGGGACTGGCTGGCTGAACTCACAGGGCGCCCAGCTTAGCCTCCCCACAATGCAGTCACAAAACCCAGCTCTTGCTCATCTGTCTCCCCAACACAAGCCTTCCTGGGGGATGTCCTGGGATGCTGTCCAAAAATAAAAACAAACAAACAAACAAAAACCTGCTTTGAGGGGACCCAGTGCCCCTGCACCAGGTCCAGGTAGAAAGGATTACAAAGTCAGCCCCATGCAGGACTCCAGTCTCTCTGCACAGTTGGTCTCAGTAAAGCCAAGGCTGAAAGTCACAGCTCCGCTCCTGCTCCCAACTCTCCTCAGTCTGGGCCAATAATCCCCAATCTGCCTTGCTGCCAGCACCACAGGAAGGAGCAGTCCACAGGTTGCAAAAGTGGGGGAAGGAGTCGCAATTCTGTTCTGGAGTTGGAAGAGTCCTCTGTCCCTTCCCTGCGCCACACAGCCCAGTCACTATCTGGGGATCTGTACAATGCTTTTCAGGAAAGCAGAGGGTCCCTTTAAGTCACTGCTGGGTACAGCCCTCAGGCCCCATTCCACTCTGGAGCCACACACTGCAGCACAGCCTCTCCAGCAGTCGGAGCCTAGAGTGAACCTCTCCCACTGAAGATGCTGATATTAGGCATGCTCTTTCACTGGGAAGGTATGGACCCAGCCTCCCAGGCAGACTGAGTTACCCTGGATCCCTCTGCCTAATGCTGTCCGGGCTCTCCTTCCAGTCTCTGCTGTTCAGGGCCCAGGATACCTGCATGGTGGAGCAAGTCCACACTCCCAAGGGGAGACAGCTTTGTAGCCACTATCACTTGGGCCTCTCTGCTGAGCACCAGCTCCAGAGGTCTCCCCCTTTCCGTGACTCCCTCTCTCTTACTAGTCTCTACATTGTTTCTTCAGGGCTCCTTAAACAAAATATGTCCAATCAGCTACACTTTTCTTGTTTTTTTTTTCAAGCTGACTGCTCAGTATTTTAGCTGCAAATCTGGTCTGTGGCTGGGAGCAAGAGCACTCAGCCTCCTGTTACACCACAGCCATCTTAAGCCCCCTCAGAACAGGAATATTTTTTTAAAACTAAATACCATTTAAGGAATTGGAAGGTACGGCACAGTCATTGAACCAATAAACTGGATAATGGACTTAAGGAAAATTATAAGAATGCAGCAAAGAATAAAAAAAATGCATAAAAATAATGAATGAAAGATTAAAAGACATGGGGATGAGAGAGACGTTTGAAAAGAAGTTAAGAGAAAACAGATTGAGAGTTTCAGAAGGAAAATAGAAAGAATGGACAAGAGAAGATATTTGAAGACATAATATCTCAGAAGAATTCTCAAATTGAACAGTTACACATAGTCCCAAGATACATGGCAGTGAAATTGCAGAACCCTCAAACCAGAGGAACAATTAATTATACTAACAAGAGACTTACCAACAACTACAATTAAGGGACCAAGATAATAGAATAATACCTTCAATGGGTCAAGGTAAAATAACTAAAATATATAATTATTTATCTACCCAGTTAAACTTCAGAAGTATGAGAAAAATAAATACATTTTAGAAAATAAAGTTTCATTCTCAGAGTTACAAAGCAAGCCTCAATAAATATCCAAGAATCAGTATCATGCAAACCATACTCTCTCACTAAATGTAATACAAAGAGAAATAAAGAACTAAAGAAAGCCAACCTCATACACATTTGGAAATTTAAAAACAAATAAATAATTAATTGACCCCAAAGAGATAATATTATTAGAAAATATTTACATATGAAAAATAATAAACACTAAACACACTAAAGCCAAAGCAGTACTCAGAAAGCAAATTAAACCTTAAGTACATTTCTTAGAAAATACTTATAGTCAGTGAAAGAAATGTCCAACTCAAGAAATTAGAAAATAAACACAAAGAAAAGAGAAACACGAGTATAATAAAAGCAAGAGTAGCAATTAATGAAATAGAAAACAAAATAAAAAGAGAGGGTCACCAAATTGAAATCTGGTTCTTTTTAAAACTAACCAAATTAACAACTCTAATAAAATTGATTTTTAAAAAGAGAAAAGGTATAAATCAACAATAACAGGTTTAAAAATGGTGATGATTTTTTTTTTCATATTTCCATGCTTCTGGTTCTATTTTATTCATGAGTTTATTTTGTTGCTTAGATTCTACATTTAAGTGAGATCACATGATATTTATCTTTCTCTGACTGGCTTATTTCCCTCTGCATAATTATCTCCATGACCCTCCATGCTGTCTCAAAGGGTAATAGATGCTTCTTTTTTACAGCTGCATAGTATTCCATTGTGTAAATGTACCATAGCTTTTTTATACACTCATCTGCTGATGGGCACTTGGGTTGTTTCCAGATCTTAGCTATTGTAAATAACACTACTATGAACATAGGGGTGCATATATAAATGGTAATGATTTTTTAAATTAGATAAAATGGAAACATTTATAGAAATATATAACTTTTCAAAACCAACTCAAGAATAAATTGAAATCTGAAATAAGATGTATTACCTTAAGAGAAAGTGAATCATTAGAATAAAATCTACCCCCATAAAAAGGAAGGCTATATGCTTTTACAAGCAACTTCTATGAAATCTTCAGAAAACTGATAATACCCACAAACTACTCTAAGAAAATGATAGTGAATATTCTGAAACTTATTTTAGAGACTATTACAAAACACTGATACCTTAACTGGATAACGACAGTATGAGAAAGAAAAAGTATAAGCTTATTTCCTTTATGAACAAAGATGTGAAAATCCTGAATAAAATATCTGAATTTATCAAAAACCTATGACAGAAATGCAATCATAGGAAAAAGATAAGTATACTTGCTATTACTATTTATCTTACATACTGTATTATACCTTCTAGCTAATATGATAAGAAAATAGAAAAAAAATTATAAGTATTAAAAGAGCAGAAGCAAGTATCATTATTTACAGTTTGCATGATGTAGTCCAAAATAAAACCCAAAAGAATCTACAGACTCTGAGAACTCAAAAGAGAAAATAGAGCAACATATAAAAAAGTAATATAAAACATCATATACACCGGGACTACAAATTAGAAAATGTAACTTTAGAGCAAAAAGACAATATTTGCAATAGCAACAAAACAATACAGCATTACAAAACAAGATATACTATATTCATGGATGGGAAATCACTATTTCATAGTAACAGCAATTCTGCCCCCAAATAATCTAAAAATTCAATATAATTCCAGTCAAAATTCAATCTGGCTTTTTAAAGGACTAGAAAAAGCAGTCATAAAATTGATATGGAAAAATAAAGACCTGGTAAAGGGGCAAGATGGTTGAAGCCTAAGAAAGTCCCGTCAGCTTACTCCAAACACAGGACCAGACCTGAGTCTAAACTACAGAGCATTGAACTTGAAAAGCCACCTGAAAATAGCTGACTGGAAATACTGTGAACAAGGATGCCAGTGGAGAGGAGAGAGGAGGAGACAGCGAAGTAGCAACCCAGGCAAACTGAGTCATTGGAAGGAGAAGGAGAGACTACCCACCTCTCCTGCAAGCTACAGGCACCACCCCCAACACAAATATGAGTAAACCACCCTGACTAGACCTGATACCCTGTAGAGCCCAGTGCTGTGGGGGGAGGGAAAGGAGCCCAGAACAAATACATACAAGTGGCTAACACTGAATGTGACCCAGCCTCTGGGCTTGGGTAGCCCAGCTCATAGGGCAACCTGGGACCACACCCTGCAGGGCTTCAGCCAGTAGGCCAAGGAACAGGCAGCGACAGTGATACACATTGGCCTACACCAGAGATCTTCCCAAGAGGACAGGTACTCACACTCAAGGGGCAAGATCCAACTACAATGGAGAAAGATCCAGTAAGCTCCATAAAGAGCAGATCCAAGGGCCTGGGTTGTGAATCTTAGTTAACCCTGAGGACTGAACCCACCCACAAACGGACAACAGCAATTAAGACCCAAATTCAACAGAAGAGCCCACATAACCCACACAAGGATCTATCCTAGAACACCCAACTCAGAAAATAAAGGAGACTATGTCACTGGGTCCCACAAGAAGGCCACCACAACAAGACTGGGAGCCATAGCAGTCTTATCTAATACACAACAACCTGCCTACCTGGCCAAACACACCTCACCTTGCCCCTAACTACCAGACTAATAAAATGGGGAGACAAAGAAACAACCCCCAAATGAAAGAAAAGGAGGAATTATTAGAAAATCACATGAAATACAGGGAAGCACTTTGTCAGATAAAGAATTCAAAGCAATGGTTTTAAGGGTGTTCAAACAACTTAGTGAAAACTATAAGAAACAATGAGAACTATACCAGCACAAAAAAGAGGTAGAAGCTATGAATAAAAATCAAGTGGAAATAAAGAATGACATACCCAGACACATCATAATTAAAATGGCAAACATTAAAGACAAAGAAAGATTCTTAAAGGAAGCAAGAGAGAGACAGAAAGTTGCTTACAAAGGGAGCTCCCATTAGACTGTCAACTGATTTCTCAATAGAAACACTACAGGCCAGAAGGGAGTAGCATGAAGTATACAAAGTAATGAAAGGCAAGGGTCTGAATCCAAGACTACTCTATCCAGCAAGGCTATCATTCAAAATTAAAGGTGAAATAAAGAGCTTCACAGACAAAAAAAAAAAAAGGCTAAAGGAATTTACTACCACCAAACCAGCACTAGAAGAAATACTAAAGAGACTGTTGTAAGAAGAAATAAAGAGGGGGAAGGGACACATGCACAAATAAAAAAAATCTCAACAAATAAGAACATATCAATAATAACCTTAAATGTAAATGGCTTAAATGCTCTAATCAAAAGACACAGGGTAGCTGATTGGATAAGAAAACATGACCCATATATTTGCTGCCTACAAGAGATCTACCTCAGAATAAAAGACACATGCAAAAGTGAAAAGATGGGGAAAAAAAATTTCCAGGCAAATAGAAACAGAGAAAAAGCTGGTGTAGCAATACTCATATCTGACAAGACAGACTTCAAAACGAGGGCCATAGTAAGAGACAAAGAAGGTCACTACATTATATTAAAAGGATCGATCCAACAACAGGATATAACTCTGGTAAACGTATATGCATTGAATATAGGAGCACCTAAATATATTAAGAAATGGACTTCAAGGGACAGATTGACAGCAATACAATCATAGTGGGGGACTTTAACGAAACTCTGACACTAATGGGTAGATTTTCCACACAAAAAATTAATAAGGAAACAAAGACCCTAAACCACGCACTAGATCAGCTGGATTAAACTGACATTTACAGAACATTTTACCTCAAAGCTGCAGAATATACATTCTTCTCAAGTATACACAGATCATTCTCAAAGATAGACCACATGTTAGGACACAAATTAAGTCTCTACAAGTTCAAGAAGACTGAAATTATATCAAGCAACTTCTCAGATCACAATAGCATGAAACTAGAAATTAATTACAATAAAAACATGCAAAAACATTGAAACACATGGAGGCTAAATAGCATGTTATTAAACAATGAATGGATTACCAAGGAGATCAAGGAAGAAATAAAAAAATTTCCGGAAATCAATGAAAACAAACACATAACAACACAAAATCTATGGAATGCAGTGAAAGCAGTCCTGAGAGGGAAGTTCAGAGCATTACAGGCCTATCTGAAGAAAGAAGGAAATTTTCTAATAGACTATCTAACCCTATAACTTAAAGAACTAGAAAGTAAACAAAAAGAAAAACCCAGAGGAAGTAGAAGGAAAGAAATAGTAACGATCAGAGTGGAAACAAATGACATAGATATTAAAAAAAAAAAATTCAAAAGATCAATGAAACAAAGAGCTAGTTCTTTGAAAATATAAACCATTAGCCAGACTCACGAAAAAACAAGAAACAGGACCAAAATAAACAAAATCAGAAACAAAAGAGAACAACTGACACCAAAGAAATACAAAGGATTGTTAGAAAATACTATGAACAATTATATGCCAACAATCTGGACAACTCAGGTGAAATGGACACATTTCTAGATTCACAGTCTCCCAATACTGAACAAGAAAGAATCAGAAAATCTGAACAGAACAATAACAACCAAGGAAATTGAAGATGTAATCAATAAACTCCCAGCAAACAAAACCCCAGGTTCGAGTGGCATCACATGGCAGTTTTACTGAACATTCAAAGAAGAACTAACACCCACTCTGCTCAAACTACTCCAAAAAATTCAAGAGGAAGGAAAACTTCCACTTTTTTTGAGGCCAGCATAACCCTAATTCCAAAACCAGATAAAGATACTACAAAGAAAGAAAAGTACAGGCCAATATCCCTGATGAACATAGTTTCCTAAATCCTTAACAAAATGTTACCAAATCAGATCCAGCAATATATTTTAAAAAGTATTCACCATGACCAAGTAGGATTCATCCCAGGGATGCAAGGCTGGTATAATATTCGCAAATCAATAAAAGTGATACACCACATAAACAAAATGAAAGATGAAAATCATATAATCATATCAATAGATGCAGAAAAGGCATTTGACAAAATCCAGGACCCATTTCTGATAAAAACGCTCAGCAAAGTGGGAATAGAGGGATCATATCTTGACATAATAAAGGCCACATATGAAAAACCTACAGCCAACATCATACTCAATGCGAAAAAACTAAAAGCATTTCCCTTATGAATAGGAACAAGACAGGGATGCGCACTTACACCACTCTTATTTAACATAGTACTGGAAGTCTTGGCCACAGCAATTAGACAAGAACAAAAAATAAAAGGAATCCAAATTGGAAAGGAGGAAGTGAAACTGTCATTATTCTCAGATGACATGATATTGTACACAGAAAACCCTAAAGACTCCATCAAATATCTATTAGAATTAATAAATGAATTTGGCAAAGTAGCAGGATACAAAATTAACATTCAGAAATCAATGGCATTCCTATATACCAATAATGAACACTAAGACAAGGAAACTAAAACGGTAATCCCATTTACCATTGCAACAACAACAACAAAAATATGATACCTAGGAATAAACTTAACCAAGGAGGTAAAAGACCTGTTCTCAGAAAACTACAAGACGTTGAGAAAAGAAATAGAGGAAGATATAAAAATGTAGAAGCATATACCATATTCCTGCATTGGAAGAATCAACATCATTAAAATGTTCATACTACCCAAAGAAATCTATAAATTCAATTCAATTCCCATTAAAATATCAATGGCATAGTTCACTAATCTAGGATGAACACTCCAAAGGTTTATATGGAACCAAAAAAGCCCCAAATAGCCACAGCAATCTTGAAAAAGAAGAACAGAGTTGGAGGGATCACAATTCCAGATATCAGATAATCAAAAGAGCCTGGTACTGGCATAAGAACAGACATATAGGTCAATGGAACAGAACAGAGAACCCTGAAATCAACCCAAGCCATTATGCTCAATTAATATTTGACAAAGGAGGCAAGAGCATACAATGGAGTACAGACAGTCTCTTCAATAAATGGGTTGGAAAAATTGGACAAGTATATCTAAAAAGTGAAACTAGACCATCAACTTACACCATACACAAGAATAAACTCAAAATGGATATAATACTTAAATGTGACTCATGAATCCATAAAAATCCTGGAAGAAAATGTAGGCAACAAAATTTCAGACATCACACACAGCAGAATTTTCACTGATAGAACGCCTAAGGCAAGAGAAACAAAAGAAAGAATGAACACACGGGACTACATCAAACTAAAAAGCTTCTGCACAGCAAAAGAAACAACAGCAAAAGGGAAAGGGAACCCACTATATGGGAGAGCATAATTGCCAATGATACATCAGATAAGGGGTTAATTTCCAAAATATATAGAGTGCTCATACAACTCAACAAAAGGAAGACAAAGAACCCAATTAAAAAGTGGGCAGAGGAACTAAATAGACCCCTCTCCAAACAGGACATACAAAGGGCCAAGAGACATATGAAAAAATGTTCAATGTCTCTAATCATCATAGAGATGCAAATTAAAACAAGAATGAGGTATCACCTCACACCTGTCAGAATGGCTGCCATCAACAAATCATTAAACAACAAGTGCTGGTGAGGGTGTGGAGAAAAAGGGGACTCTAGTACACTGTTGGTAGGAATGCAGACTGGTGCAAGCACTATGGAAAACAATATGGTGTTTCCTCAAAAAATTAAAAATTGAACTTCCATTTGACTCAGTGATCCCATTTCTAGGAATATACCCTAAGAAGCCTGAAACACCTATCAGAAAGAATATATGTACCCCCATGTTCATAGCAACACTGCTGACAATCGCTAAGATCTGGAAACAGCCCAAGTGTCCATCAGTAGATGAGTGGATAAAAAAACCTACGGTACATATACACAATGGAACATTATGCAGCTGTAATAAAGAAGGATCTGGTATCCTTTGAGACGACATGGAGGGATCTGTAGAGTATTATGCTAAGCGAAATAAGCCAATCAGAGAAAGACAAATACCACATGATCTCACTTATTTGTGGAATATAATAAACAAAAAAAGCTGATGAATAAAACAGACCCGGAGAGACAGAAAAGAATATGGTTTAGACTGATAAACCCCAGAGGAGAGGAGTGGGGGGGGGAGGTGAGGAGGGATGAGATAAACCAAAGAACTTATATGCATGTATGTGTAACCAGTGGACATACACAACAATGCTTGGTGGGGGGGTGGGATAGGCAGGAGGGTGTCTGAGGGGAAAAAGAAGAAACATCTGTAACAAAAATAAATTAATTTAAAAAAAGAAGAAAAAAACTATAGGACATTGGAAAAAGAAACAGAGGAAGATATAAAAAAGTAGAAACATATACCATGTCATGGATTGGAAGAATCAACATCATTAAAATGCCCATACTACCCAAAGCAATCTACAGAGTCAATGCAATCCCTATTAAAGTACCAATGGCATATTTCACAGATCGAGAACAAATACTCCAAAAGTTTTTATGGCACCAAAGAGGACCCCGAATAGCCACAGCAATCGTGAAAAGGAAGAACAAAGTGAAAGGGATCACAATGCCACATATCAAGTTATACTACAAAGCCTGGTACTGGCACAAGAACAGGCATATAGATCAATGGAACAGAACAGAGAACTCAGAAACCGACCCAAGACCGTATGTGCAATTAATATTCGACAAAGGAGGTAAAAGCATACAATGGAGAAAAGAGTGTCTTCAATAAATGGTGCTGGGAAAATTGGACAGGTACATGCAAAAAAATGAAACTAGATCACCAACTTACACCATACGCAAGAATAAACTCAAAATGGATAAAATACTTAAATGTAGCCTGTGAAACCATAAAAATCCTAGTAGACAATGTAGGTAGAAAAATCTTAGACATAATATGTAGCAGAATTTTCACTGATACATCACTTAGGGCAAGAGAAACAAAGGAAACAACTAATAAATGGTACTACATCAAAGTATAAAAGCTTCTGCACAGCAAAACAAACCAGCATCAAAATGAAAAGGGAACCAACCCACTCTCTCGGAGAACATATTTGCCAATGATACATCTGATAAGGGGTTAATATCCAAAATATAGAGAGTACTAATACAACTCAACAAAAGGAAGAAAAACAATCCAATTAAAAAATGGGCAAAGACAAGTGCCACATGGTCTCATTTGTTTGTGGAACATAATCAACAAAATAAGCTGTCAACCAACAGAGATCCAGAATCATGGAAGTAGGGAACAGACTGACAAACCTCAGAGGGATGGGGGGTGGGAAGATATAAACCAAAGAACTTATATGCATATATGCACAACCAATCAACAGAGACACTAGGCTGGGGAAGGCAGGAGGGAGGTGGGAGCGGGAAGGAGGGGATCAATGGGGGGGAAAAGGGACACATATAATTCTTTCAACAATAAAAAAAAAGAAAATTAAAGATCTAGGAATAATCAGAAGAAGAAAAATTAGAACTCCACTCTATATCACCACTTATCATGAAAGTTATGGTAACAAATTAAAACAGGTGGTACCACTTACAGATTGAAAAGTAGACAAATTTAACAAAATAGAGAGCTTAGAAATCAAGTCATATAGAGATGGGACCATGAAATATATCAGATGTGTCAATACAAACCATTCAGAAAAGGAGAGACTTCATGCATAGTTCTGGAACAACCGGCAACTCAAATGGCATTCATAATTTCTTAAAGAGAATGCAAAAATCGCAAACCATAAAGTTTAAAAAGTAGATAAGTCCATTTACAATTAAAAATCTGAACTGCCATATGACAAAAGATACCATGCAGAAAGTGCAAAGAGAAGCCCACAAAGGGAATGTATCTGCTGCAATGCATATAATGAACAGAGAACTTACATCCAAAACGTAGCAAGAACAAAGCAATAAAACTTAAATCTCACCAGAAAAAATGAGCGATAGGAAAATATAAATTGGTGCTTCCACTTTTAAGAATAATTTAACAATCCTTAGTCACAGCCTATAGCCCAGTAATCCTACTTCTCTTTGTACTCTAGAGAAACTAGTACATATTCACAGAGACGTGTGTTTCCTTGCTGCCATCTGCAATAGCAAAATAGTTGTTCATAAGTGTAGGAGACTAAAAAATGACCTCTAAAGATAACAAATCTTAATCTCTGGAACCTGTAAATGTTACTCTATTTGAAAAAAGAGTCTTTGCAGATGTGGTTAGTTTATGAATCTTGAATTTGAGAGATTCCCTATACTATCCTGGAAATTCCAGGTGGGCCCTAATTGCCATCACAAGTATATATATCCTTATAAGAGAGATTGGTGGGGGGAGGGAGGAGGGAGGGAGGGACAGAGAGGGAGAGGGAGAGGGAGAGGGGGAGAGAGAGAGAGAGAGAGAAGCAGAAGAGGAGGAGATGATGATGTGAAGACAGAGGCAGAGATTAATGTGGCCACAAACCGAGGAATGCCAGTAGCCACCAGAAACTGGAAGAAGCAAGGATAAGATTCTCCCATAGAAACTCCAGAGGCATCACGACCCTGCCAACATCTTGATTTCAGCCCAGTAATAATGATTTGGGATATCTGGCCTCCAGAACTGTGAGAAAATATATTTCCTTTGTTTTAATCTGCCTTTTGTGGAAATTTGTTACAGTGGATGCAGGAAACTAATATAATAAGTAAAAAATTAATAAGCTGTATTTATTAATAAAATGGAGTACTGTAAAATGATGAGAACAAATGAACTAGATCTACATGTACTGACATGGAAATATCTCAATATCATATGTTGACTGAAAACAGCAAGTTGCGAAAGAATATATAGTGCTTGTACCATTGTGAACATTTTTTTTCCTTTTATTGATTTTAGAGAGAGAGGAAGTGAAAGGGAGAGAGAGGAAGTGAAAGGGAGAGAAAGATAGAAACATCGATGAGAGAGAACACCGATTGGCCGCCTCCCGCATGTCCCCCACTGGGGATAGGGCCCACAACCTGGGCATGTGTCCTGGCTGGGAATCGAACCAGTGACCTCTTGGTGCATGGGTCAACGCTCAACTACTGAGCCACACCAGCCGGACCATTGTAAACATTTTTAAGTACACAAAACAATATAAATTATTTATGGATACATATATATGGAAAAAATTAAGTGTGGAGATTATATATACATATTGACACTGGTAAGGGAAAGACATGTTGGGAAGAGGGTTTTACCTATATATCCACTTCTTACTTATCTTTATAAAAGATAAAAGATAAAAGGAAAATATAGAAAAATGTTAACATTTACTAATCTGGTATTTTTTTTTAAAATTTTTTCATTATTACAATTTCATTTAAGTTGAACAGAAAAAATATCAGATTTGGAATCAAACAGATTTAGGTCTGAATCTTAGCTCTGCCCCTAATTAGCTCTGTGACCTTGGGCTAACTAATGAATTTGCCTTGAAGGCTTATTTTAAGGAAGAAATTAGGTTTTATATCAATGTCCAACACAACCTCAAAGACTGATTACAAAGTGATTCAAGTGGGAAAGACTGAGGCCTGTGAAAAAGCTTAGTTCTGCTGGCCAGGAGAATTATATGTAGTAATGTTTTCAATTTTTTTTAAATTGATTTTAGAGAAAAAGGAAAGGAGAGGGGGAGAAAGAGAAAAAAAAACATGGATGTGAGAGAGAAATATTGATAGGCTGCCTCCCCCACACACCCTGACCAGGGATTGGGCCTATAAACTGCACACGTGCCCTGACCAGGAATCAAACAGGCAAACCTTTGGTGCACAGGATAATGCCCAACCAACTGAACATCGGCCCTGACTGTTTTCCAAATTGTTTTGATCAAGCAGCCCTCCATTAAAAAATGTTTGAGCCGTCACCCTCATATATATATGTATTACTTAATAATATACCTATGCTATTGTACTTTTATATATAATTAAATATATGCAAAATAATTTTAAAGACTAAATAAAGATAAATGTAAATCATAGAAAAATAAATATGAATAATGGAAAAAAAAACAGGTTCCCTTATAATAGAAAATAATGACTAGATCTATCCTGTCTATTCTTTTCACATATAATAAAATGAAATCCCAATAGGTAAAGTGATCTGGCCACTATTACAGGCAGGCAACTCATATGAGGCTTCATGAAAAGAGATGTAAAATTTTAAACAAAATTTCAGCATATCAAATACAACAATATATAAAAGGGAAAATAACATGATAACCAAGTGGGGTTTATCCCAGAAATACAAAGATTATCATTCAAAAATCAGTCAATGTAAATTACCATATTAACAAACCAGAAGAGAAAACCAATAAAATCATCTCAATAGATACAGCAAAAGGACTTGACAAAATCTAACACTTAATTTAAGAATAGAAATGAACTTCCTCAATATGATGAAAGGCATCTATCAAAAACTCTTAAGTAACAGTACACTTATTGTTGAAAGATTGAATGCCTTCCCCCTAATTTAAGAAACAAGAGAACAATTTTATCTCTCACCTCCAGTATTTAACATTGTATTGGCACTTCTAACCAGTAAAATAAAGCAAGAAAATAAATCCAGTTTGGAAATAAAAAAAGTAAAACTGCCTTTATTCACAGATGACATGACTGTCAATGTAGAAAACCTGATGGAATAAAAAAGAAAGTTACTAGGACAAGTAGGTGAGTTTAACAATGTAGCAGGATATAAGATCAATATATAAATATCATACTTGAAATATACAATTGGAAACAGAAATGAAAAACAATATAATTTACAAAGGTATCAAAAATATAAAAAATTCAGAAAAAAATCTGGTAAGAGATGTATAAGATCTGCTCCCTGAAAACTATAAAGTATTTCTGAGATAAATTAATTCCCAAATAAGTGAAGAGATATCAGAAGACTCAATACTCTTGACAAATTTATCTATAGATTCAATGTAATCATAACCAAAATCCCCACAGGATTTGTTATACAAATTGCCAGGCTGATTCCAAAGTTCGAAAGGAAATACCAGTACCATAGCCAATTTAACTTTGAAAAAGAACATAGCTGGAGGACTAACATTACCTGATTTTAAGACTTATTATAAAGATACAGCAATCAAGAAAATGTGGTATCAGTGACAAGATAGACAAATAGACCCATGGAACAGAACAGAGTCCACAATAGGCCCATTCATATATGTACAACTGATTTTTAACAATTTGAAGACAATTAATTGGAGAAAGCATAGTTTTTCCAACAAAAGGTGCTGAAAAAGTTACATATCTACATGTAAACAAACAAAACTTCAACTCAAGGTGGATCATAGACCTGAATGTAAAACTTAAAACTGTAATGCCTCTAGAAGAAAACATGGTAGAAAATCTTTGTGACCTTGAATTAGTGAAAGAGTTCTCAGATACAATACCAAAAGCATAATCAAAAGCAAAAACTAATAAATGGGACTTAATCAGAATCTAAAACTTTAGCTCTTCAAAAAACCCTTTTAAGGGAATAAAATCACAAACAGAAAATATTTGGCAATCATTTATCTGATAAGAATTGGTATCCAGAATTCATAAAGAATTCTCACACTCAGAAATAACAAAATAACTCAAAAAATGGGCAAAGGACTTGAACAGAAAGTTCATCAAAAAAAGATTTATAGATGGCAAATAAGTTCATGAAAAACCACACTGAAAAACTACTACATATCTATTAGAATGTCTAAAATTAAACAGACCATAACAAGAGTGGTAAGCATGTGGAGGAACTGGAACTCTCAAAGACTCTTGGTAAAAATAAAAAATGATATAATTGCTTTAAAAAACATTTTGGGAAGTAAAAAGCTAAACTAACTGAAAAATCAACAACTCTTCTTAGATCCCTCAGAGAAGTGAGGTCACAGGACAAACCACTGCTCCCAAAATTAAAAAGACAGGCAGATACAGAGACTCATGACTTAAAAGAGCAGAAACCTACAAGCAGAAATCTCCGTGGGAACTGGAAGCAGGGTAGGAAAATCTGAGTTGTAACTGACAAATTTCTGGAGGCTCAGTGTAGACAAATCTAAGACATAAAAACTCCAGGGGAAGCCAGTCATCAAGGGGACCCCACATTTGTGAGTTTTACCTCCAGGAGCTTAATCAGATGCTCACAGTGAATACTGAAGAAAAATTTCCTCTGGTTTCTGGCAGAGAGGGGAAATAGTAACCATTCTGAAATATGCCAGAGCATTCTGTTCTTAACAAGGCCTGCCCCCAAAAGAAACTATTTTAGGCCTTGTAGATGCCACCCATGCCCAGCCATGGTCAACCTCACCTTGTTCTTCAACATCACTGTCCACAACAAGCCCTTGGATACATCTCCTTTGAGCTGTTTGCAGACAAAGTTCCAAAGACAGCAGAAAACTTTTGTGCTCTGATCACTGGGGAGAAAGGATTTGGTTATAGAAGTTCCTCCTTTCACAGAATTATTCTGGGAGTTATGTGCCAGGGTGGTGATTTCACATGCTATAATGGCATGGGTGGCAAGTCTATCTATGGGGAGAATCTAATGATGAGAATTTCATCCTGAAGCATATGGTTCTTGGCATCTTTTCCATAGAAAATGCTGGACCCAACACAAACAGTTCCCAGTTTTTCATCTGCACTGCCAAGACTGAGTGGTTGGATGATGAACATGTGGTCCTTGGCAAGGTGAAGGAAGGCATGAATATTGTGGAAGCCATAAAACACTTTGGGTCCAAGAATGGCAAGACCAGCAAGATCACCATTGCTGACTTTGGACAACGCTAATAAATTTGACCTGTTTTATCTTAACCACCAGACCATTTCTTCTGTAGCAATGGAGAGCATCCCTTCACCCCTATCTGCTCAGAATATCCTAGAATTTTTGTGTTCTTGCTGCAGTTCATTGGGTTCCATGTTTTTCTTACCCCCATCCACATCTAGCTGGATTTAAGAGTTAGGTTTATGACAATGAAATAAAGACTAAACAAGAGCAACACAAAAAAAGAGAAACTATATTACCAGAGCCTAACCTATTGGGCTAGCTTTATCAGAGACTAACTGACCTGGGGCAAGGGAATTACTCAACTCTAGCTTGCCTGAGCCTTCCATGGCGGTAAGGGAAATACCCAAACCTAAACCCCTCCAACCATCCTGTCCCACCTGGGGGGAAATTAAAAGTTATTTGTGAAGTTCACAGCCAAGGGACACAGGCACACTAAAAGATGGAGACCTAATGAAAGCAATAGAGAATCCCCTTACCCCATACCTTACCACATCACTAAAGGCCTAGTTACCAGAGTTCCTATTACACAGTACATCATGTCTGGCTTTTAACAAAACATTACAAGGCATAGTAAAAGGTAAAAAACACAGTTTGAACAGACAGAGCAAGCATCAGAACCAGACTCGGATATGGCAAAGATGTTGTAATTATCAGACTGTGGATTTAAAATGACTATAGTTAATATGCAAAGGGCTCTAGTACAAAAAGTAGACAGCATGCAAGAACTGATGGATACTGTAAGGAAAGAGATGGAAATTCTGCAAAAGCATCAAGAAGAAATGTTAGAAATCAAAAACATTGTAATGGAAATGAAGAATGTCTTTGATGGGCTCATTAGTATATAGCTGTGTAAAGAATCTATGCTCTTAAGGATATGTCAATAGGAGTATACAGAACTGAAAAGCAAAGAGAAAAAGACTGAAAAAAAAAATAGAACAGAATATCCAAGAACTTTGGGACAACTTCAGAAGGTATAATGGGAATATCAAAAAAAGAGGAATGAGAAAAAGGAGCAGCAGAAACAGGTGAAGTAATAATGACTAAGAAATTCCCTAAAATTAATATTAAACACCAAACCACAGATCCAGGAAAATCAGAAAACACCAGGCAGAATAAATGCTCCCAAAAAACTACATCTAGGCATATCATATTTAATCTGTAAAAAATCAAACACAAAGAAAAAAAATCTTGAATGAGGCCGGGGCAGGGGAGAACACATTACCTATAGAGGATCGAAGATAAGACCCAGAGACGTGGAAGTAGGGTATAAACTGACACCCCTCAGGAGAGGGGGTGGGGGGGAGGGAGGAGATGAACCACAGAACTTATGCACATGTATGCATAAGTGATGGACATGGACAACAAGGCTGGGGACAGGGTGGGGGGATGGGGAGGAGGGTGTCAATGGGGAAAAAAAGGAGAAACCTCTGTAACAAAAATAAATTAATAAAAAAAAAAATAGAAAAAAAAAAAAAAAGAATTACATTCTACTTCTCAAAAACCATGCAAGCAAAAGGGAGTGATGCAAACTATTTAAAACGTTGAGGAACAAAAACCACAAACCTAGAATTCTGTATCCCGTGAAACTATCCTTCAAAAGTGAAGGAGACTTTCTCAGACAGGCAAACATTGAAGGAATATGTTGCCAATAGACTCCTCTTACAAGAAATGTTCAAAGTTTTTCAGAAAGAAGGAAATTGACATAGATCAGAAACTTAGATCTATATTTTTTAAAAGAGCATTAGAGAAGAAATAGGTCAAGGTAAACAAAAACTTTTATTTTCTTATTCTTAAGTGATTTAACAACAGTTTGTTCAAAATAATAACAGCAACAATGTATTTGATTATGTACATATACACATATATGCCTCTGTATAAGTGAAATGAATGACAGTAATGACACAGATGGGAGAAAGGAATTAGGAATATTTTGGTACTATAAGGTTCCCCCACTACCCATGAAGCAATATAGTGTTATTTAAAAGTGGATTTGGCTTAATTGTAAACATATACTGCAAACTCTCGTGCAACTACTAGAAAAGATGCCATTTATAATAGCACAAAAAATATCAAATATCGAGGAAAAAATCTAATAAAGGATGCAGAAAAGCTCTTAAAAAAACCAAATTTGATAGTTTCTCAAACAGTTATACATATGCCTAGAAATCCCACTCCTAGGCATTTACTCAAGAGAAAGTATATTTCAATTTTTTGGTGGGGAGGCAGAGGTGCTAAAACTCTTCTGTATCTTTATTGTGGTAGTGGTCGCATAACTCTAGGAGTCTGTCACAATCATAGAACTATATACCAAACAGAGTGAATCGATTTGTATGTAAATTTTTGTATGAAAATTTCTATTCTAAATAAAATAGAATTTAAAAAATCAAATGTGGTCTTGGGAAATAAGGCCACATCTTCTTTGGATGGAAAACATATCTAAACTCACAAAAGCCCCACCTTACCTGGCTCAGTTCAGATGGAAGGAGGAGAGTTTATTACTATTCTTCCAGATGAAAGGTATGAGTACAAAGAATTTTGGGGGACATATTCTGCATTCTAACTTAGATGTGGAGATCTTTTCATAAGAACAACTTCTAAGATGTAGCATAGGATTTCTCTACCTCTGCAATTAAGGAACTGGGAATCCGTGACACTGAGGCACTGAAGGATATCAAATTGTTTCTCAAATAATTAGAAATTAAATAGTTTGAGGACTGCATATTTTCAGTCTTCTAATTCCATGGAATGTGTTGGTGCATGATGCTACAGTTAATATTGCTATTTTAAAAATTACCCTTAAAATTAAGAGCTTAAAGCAACCATTTTATTATGTTCATGGATTCTGTGGGTCAGGAATTCAGACAGAGCACAGAAGAATGGCTTGGAGTTTCAATTTAGAAGTTTCTGTAAATGGGGTCTTGAATTATGTAAAAGTGTCTTTGCTCACAAGTCCAGTGTATGGCAGTGACCATTAGTCAAGATTTCAGTTCCTGCTGTCAACTGAATTATCATCTATACATGGTTTCTCCATGCAGTCTTGGCTTCCTCATAGCCTGGCAGACTCAAGGTGGTAGGACTTCTTACATGGTAGCTCAGGGCTCCAAAAGCAAATGTCACAGCAAACCATGCAGAAGCTCCATCACCTTTTCTGATCTGCCCTCAGAAGTCACACAGTCTCACTTCTGTCACATTCTATTGGTTACAGGAGAATCACAAGGCACTCAGGATTCAAGGGAAGATGACATAGACCCCATCTTTCAGTGGAAAGAATGTCAAGTTTATATTTTAGATGAACATGTTGGATGGAAGATACTGTTGCAGCCATCTTTGAAAAATACGGTCTGCCATATGTGTGTGGTATAGTTTCCTTCAGTTAACAAGATCCTTGGTATGTAGCATTCCTCAGTTAACTGAGATATCAATTTAGTGAGGATACTTTAACTCTCATGAAGTGAGAATTTATTACATAAGGAAATTCTTGAAAACTATAAGATGTGAGAAAATATTTTAAAATCAGCATTTTTTTAAAAAAAATTTTCTTTACTGATTTTTAGAGAGAGAGGAAGGGAGAGGGAGAGAGATAGAAACATTGATGAGAGAGACCATTGATTGGCTGCCTCCTGCATGCCCCTCACTGGGGATTGGGGCCCACAACCTGAGTATGTGCCCTGACCAGGAATCGAACAGGCAACCTCTTGGTGCATGGGTCGACGCTCAACCACTGAGCCACATCAGCTGGGCAAAATCAGCATTTTAATAAGCAAAACTATGCCATAGAATAAGAAAAAAAAATGAATGGATGAATGGGCAAGACTGCCACTTATTTAATAAGAATTTGAAAATTTTAAAAATTCTTCCATTTCAAAATTATATTTTAAATCTCTGGAATTGGTTTTACTTTTTTACTTTAATATAAAATATTCTGGCCCATAAGAATTTCAAATAACCATTTTAAGAATTTAAGTAAAATAAATCTCTATGCTTATCTTACAGCATACACAAAATTTAATTTGAGAGGAATCATAGACTTAAAAGTGAAAGCTAAGCCCTGTCTTGTAGTTCAGTTAGTTGAGTCATCCCATGCATCAGGTACTATGCCTGGGTTGCAGGCTTCATCCCCAGTAGGGGCGCAGGAGGCAGCCAATCAATGTTTCTTTCTCACTGATGTTTCTATCTCTCTCTCCCTCTCCCTTCCACTCTCTGATATCAATAAAAACATATTTTTTTAAGTGAAAGCTAAAATCGTAAAGCTGTTAGAGGAAAACATAGGAGAATATCAAGGACTTTGAGGTAGCCAAAAACATCTTAAACACTAAAAACATCTTAAACAGATTACAGAAAGCAATAACCATAAAACAAAAGATTGACTACTTGAACTTCATCAAAATTTAAAATGTATACAGTATCATCAAAGGACAGCATTGAGAAAGTGAATAGGAAAGCCATAGACTGGGAGAAAAATATTTGCAAAACGTATCTGACAAACGACTAGCATCCAGAAAATATAAAGAACTCCTATAACTCAATAATACAACACAAACAACCAATAAAAATTGACAAAATATTTGAAAAGACACTTCACAAAAAAGATATACAAATGGCCAATAACCACATTTTAAAAAGTGCTCAACATTATGGGTTATCAGGAAAATACAAATTAAACTACAACAAAACAGACTCTACTATATATCTCTCCTTGGGTTTCCCTATTCCCTGAGACACAACAATATTGATATCAGGCCAATTAATAACCTTACAATGGCCTCTAAGTGTTCAAGTGAAAGAAGAGTTTCACATCTCTCACTTTAAATAAAAAGCTAGAAAACAATTAAGCATAGTGAGGAAGGCATGTTGAAAGCCGAGACAGGCAGAACGCTAGGCCTCTTGTACCAACCAGTTAGCCAAGTTGTGAATGCAAAGGAAAAGTTCTTGAAGGAAATTAAAAGTGCTACTCCAGTGAACACATGAATAAGAAAGTTTAACAGCCTTGTTGATTATATGAATAAAGTTTTAATGGTTTGGAAAGAAAATCAAATCAGCCATAACATTCCCCTAAGCCAAAGCTTAATCCAGACCAAGGCTAACTCTTTTCAATTCTATGAAGGCTGGGAGAGGGGAGGAAGCTATACAAGAAAAGTCTAAAGCTAGCAGAGGTTGGTTTATGAGGTTTAAGGAAAGAAGTCATCTCCACAATATAAAAGTACAAGGTGAAACAGCATAAAATGTATAATACTACATAAACTTAGTTGATAAAGCAGTGGCAGGGTTTGAGAGAAAATATTCATGAAAGGAAGAATCAACTGATGCAACAAACTTCACTGTTGTCTCATTTTAATAAATTGCCACAACCACCCCAAACTCCATCAATCACCAGCCTGATCAACCAGCAGCCATCAACATCAAGATAAGACCCTCCAAAAGCAAAAAATATTATGACTCTCTGAAGGCTCAGATAATGGTTAGCATCTTTTAGCAATAAAGTATTTTTAATTAAGGTGTATATGGCACATTGCTTTTTAGACGTAATACTATTACACTATGTATAGTGTAAACATAACTTTTATATGCATTGGGAAACCAAAATATTTGTGTGATTTGCTTTATTGTGACTTTGGCTTTTTTGTAGTGATCTAGAACCAAACCCACAATATCTCTGAGGTATGCCTATATAGTAAAATGTTAATGATACAATCTAAGTGATGGGTTTATGGGTGGTCACTGTTCAATTCTTTCAAATTTTCTGAATGTTGGGGGAAAATTAATGGGTAAGACTTTGTTGCTAATTTGATTAAAATTTGAAAATTATAAGAACTATTCCATCCCAAAATTTATTTTTAAAGTCCTAGAATTTTGTAACATTAAGACAAAGTATTCTGTTCCATAAGGTAAGAATTTTAATAAGCATACTGAATTTATTGGATTCTAATCAATAATTAGAGTAGAGCTTCAAGTAAAACAACTGTTCTATGATTCTGAGACTCTTGACTTTTGCTCAGAAGATTCTGCCAGAATTTGCCATTAGTTCTTTCTGGAAACTGAAGCAAGAAATTAAAAAATGTCCAGTGCTCTTTGCCCAGGCTTTTTGGTTTTATTTGTTTGGATTTTATTTGTTTTTAATCTTTTTATTTTTTTAACAATTGCTTCATTGTTAAAAAAAAAAAAATCAAAGAATGAGACATACTCTATTAACAGTTTGGCATGTAGCCTGCTAGGATTTCTTCAAAGGATACACAATCCTTGAAATATTTATATAAATATACATTCATACATAATCCTTAGATTTTTGGCATAAATAGGATCATATTATACAGACTGCTGAATTTTGCTTTATCTACAAAACAGCAAGACATATATATGGTAGCCATTAGTGCTATTCACCAACATCTGGTTTCCTTCTTTCTTCTGAACATATGGATGGGGCAATGTGACTAGTACCCATCAATGAATTAAGAGAGTAAGTGATATGTATTTCTTCCCAGTTAAGCATTTGTTGGGCTCAACCCTCCAAAGTTCTCTTCCTTCTCTGGCAGAGTGATCGGTACATTCAAGGTAATGGCTGTTCTGTCAGCTTCAGTCCCTGAGTGGATACTATGAAAAAACTCCCTCATTGACACAAGAACAAGGGATACACAGAGTAAGCAAGAAATAATCCTTTGTTGATTTAATCCCCAGATATTTGGGGGTTAGTTGTAACTGCAGCATTACTTAGCCAATCCCAACTAATACATTGAACATTTCCTTAAGGTATGCATATTTGGTCTATCTCATTCTTTCTTATGGCTAAATAGCACTTTCTTAAACTAATGCAACAGAATGGATCTAACTATTCCCCTATTGTTGGGTACCCGATTTTTTCCAAATTTTTGCTATTACAAAGTTTGTTGCAATAAATAATGTGTGTGCACAAACACACCCATCTATTACAATACCTTTGTTAAAGTTTTTCTGATTAAAATTTTCTAAAAGTAAATTAACAGGTAAAGGGGTTTAAACATTAGACATGATGCTGCCATTTGCCCTCCAAAATGCTGAGCCAATTTAAATTCCAATCAATAAAAAGTGAGAGTACCTGTTAGCCCACATGTGCATCTGCAGTCACTTATATTAATTAAAATGTTGCCAATATAAAATGCTAGAGATGAAAAAATAAACAAAGGAATGAATAAATATTTTAAAAACTGAACTGCTGTAACATTTAAGAGATGTAGTGATGATATGAACAATGTTTTTATATGGATTTTAAGATAAACAAAGAAAATACTAAATAGCATCCTCTACAGTTTGTAATCTAGACATAGGAATTATTGTTCGGCACTGATGTTTGTATAGCCAAATAAATTACTGATTAACAACTATAAAAAGTATATAAATAAAGTAAAACATAACAAAATAATGTTGCCAATATAATATTCCATGAAGATTATATTTCATTGTTATTTCAGTTTGCACCATTATTAGGCTTCTTTCAATTGGTTTAAAGACTATTTGTATTTCTTCTGAGAATTGTCTATCCCAGTAATTAACACATTTTTGTCTGTTGATTTTATAGGAGTTTTCCATAAATCCTGAATGTTAATCCCCTGGTTGTAAATATTTTCTCTCAGTCTATCCCTTATCTTTAAGTTTTTTATGGTATATTTTGCTATAGAGAAATATAAAAATTTCCTGTAGTCAATACAGTCAACTTTTACTTTATGGTTATTGGAAACTATGCCCTACCACAAAATAAAAGTGTATTCAATATTTTCCAATAGACTGTCACTAATACCTTTATTAATAATCCATTCTTTCTCCACTGACTTGAAAAGTGGAGAGAGAGATCTTACAATAAAGTCAATAAAATGGATCTTTTATGGACTATATATTCTAGTCCACTGATATTTTGTTTTATTCCTCAACTAGTACATTTTGATACTTGCAAATATCTATAAACTATATAAATTCTAGTATCTAAAGTTCAATATTCTTCTTTTTCAACATTTCTCAATCCCTTATTTTTCTTGAGGAGCTTTAAAATCAATGAGCCAATTTCCCTTCCCCTAAACCCACAAAACCAAACCAAATCTAACAACAGCAACAACAAAAACTCACGTTGTAATTCTGAATGGAATTGCTTCAAATCTAGAATAATTTGGACAGATTAAAATTTTTACAAAAGTGTTTCCCATTCAGAGATATGTATAATATTTTGAAATTATATCATTTTAATCTTACACATTTGTTGTCCAATTTATTCCCAAGTATTTCATGATTTTTGTTGCTATAGTGAATAGTATCCCCCTTACATAACATTTCCTAACCAGTTATTATTGTTTTTTATGTAGTTTTCTTGTATTTAGCTACTTTTCTGAATACTTTTAATAGTTCTAACCATTTGAAAATGAAGTCTTTTGGATTTTTAGATACACAGTCATATTCAGGTTCTAATTTAAAAAGAAGTCTTCAGTTCTATTTTGGGCTCTTTAATCAGTGATTCCTAAATGCCTATTTCCACTATACCTAGGGGTAAGAAAATAATGGGATTTTACGGCTGGAAGGAACCTTATAATGATCTAATCCAAGGATTAGCTAGTCAAGTACCTACTAGGGTATGCAGGTAAAATAACTGGGAGAAGGTATAAGACAATGAGGAATTGTAGAGACTGGGAAGAAATACAGAGAACAGGTTCTGTCTGACTTGGGCAGCTGCCACTCATCCCCAACTGGTTGTTGCCACGGGGAAATGTAGATCCACTTTCTATTTTTCAAGAGGTACCATGCCCGGCCGGTGTGGCTCAGTGGTTAAATGTCGACCAATGCACCAAGAGGTCACCAGTTCGATTCCCAGTCAGGGCACACGCCCAGGTTGTGGGTCAAGTCCCCAGTGTGGGGCATGCAGGAGGCGGCCAATCGATGTTCTCTCTCATCGATGTTTCCATTTCTCTCTCCCTCTCCCTTCTCTCTCTCTAAAATCAGTAAGGAAAAAATTAAAAAAAAAAAAAGAGATGCCAGATCTATAGATTTTTACATTTAAACTTCTAATTTAAAAAACATTAAACAAAAGCCAAACATTCACTTCAGAAGAGGGGGGTGCGGGGGAGGGATGAGATAAACCAAAGAACTTATATGCATGTATGCATAACCAATGGACATAGACAACAATGCTGGGGGTGGGGATCGGAAGGAGGGAGTCTAGGGGGGGAAAAGGAGAAATATCTGTAACAAAAATAAATTAATTAATTTTAAAAATGTAAAAAAATAAAAATAAATAAATAAGATGGGTAGTTATGTAGAAAGCAGATTATTAGATTTGAAGTTCTTTTGAAATTTCATGCAAATAATTGTTTTATGCTTATTAAAATTATTATTATATTGGTTAATTAAAAAAAAGGCCAAACAAAATACAATTGCCAGCTTTCAATCCAGGAATTGAATCTAATCAAATACTTTCATTTAAGGCAATTTAAACTCAGAAAGGTGTATCAGAGATTGCCAAAGGAATGGAGTGTAAGAGAGGGCTTTGTATTTTAACTGCTTGGTGGATCAGACCACTATCTGCAAAGTGCTTAACTAAGCAAGTGTTTGGTTTGGTTTGGTTACAAACAAGGAGTTTAGTCCCCAATATCAAAATTTTGTGTTCCTTGCTTAGCTCATCTTGGCTTAGATGTGCTATAGTGGCAAGAGAAAAGGGTACCTTTTAAATCATCCTTCTACATTTGGGGAAATTCCCATATTATGATCCCCATTACCCCAACATGGAAGTCAGAGCTCAATCTCCCAGCCTTCCGTGCAGTTGGAAACATGCAGGTGACCCAGGCTCCACCAATCACAGATGCTTACATGAAACTTTGAATTGGAAAGGATTAACAGACAAAACCCAGCTAGGTATGGACCACATTTGGTGTCAGAGGGGTCCAGCTTTCTGGGGTGGCAAAGGACACAAGGTTGCCAAAAGCACTGGTAGTCATGGCTGCAGTAAAATTGAGCTCTTGGCAGCACTGCAAATGTAGCAATGAGTCGTGGGTGGTGCAGTGGTAACAGAGGCCATTTTCTCACCAGACAACTTCTACAACCCATTCTGGGCACTGTTCCTAGAATTTAGCCTCAAGCTTATTTCTCCAGCCTGTCCAAAGATACTGTGAATCCAGGATCCTTTTAATAAATTTCTTTTCTGCTTAACTAGCCAGAGAGGATACTGCTTTTTAAAACTAAGCTCTCACCAATACAAACACCATCAGGCAGTGACAGAATCAAATCTAAGATCTCGGTCTTTTTGATTCCCAAGCCAGCATTCTTTTTATGACATCATACTATTTATATTTAATGTTTTTAGGGGGGTTCAAAATACTTTTTTTTTTAATGCATGCTGATGTTTCAGTCTCAAAGATATGCTGTGAAGACTATCAAAATGTCTATTTGGTTCTTGATGAGAATAGAAGTTTGAGTGCTTTTGGAATTTTTTTGTCTTTGTATTTGCTTTTGTTCATATAGATTCATAGACTAGTGACTTCCTTAAAAGATTTTAGACAGCTTACAATAAAAACACCAATAATAATGTACACAGAGTTGTTCAAATAAAGATAGAGCAAAACCACATAAATGAAGAGATAATTGTCCCAGATAAATCAGGATGAGATCATTACAATGTTCTAAGCAGTAAATTTACAATCCTCTTCCTTGAAGCAAAGGACAGTAATAGGGTGGATTACATTAATGTTTCCCAACCTTGGTCCACCAACGATGATGTTTATTTTCCACCTTCGTGGCCTCCAAGTTTTTTAAAGAGTTTCTTCCAATCTCATTTATTACAGAATGTTTTCAATGACCTCATCATGGGTAAATACATAACTAATTGAAAAACCAAAAACAGAACATAGATTCATATTGCTATTTTCAATGACACCAATTTGCAACTATTGATAAAGGGGTTTAATTTTCTAGTGTCCACTATGCACTATAGTTTGCTAAAATAAGAACTTTGCATATATTGTTAAATGTATTCATCGTAACAGCTATATGTAGTAGGTATTATTATTCTCATTTTATAGGTGAAAATATTGTTGAGCAACTTATTCAAGGCCACCAAGCTGACAAATGACAAAGCTGAGATTTGGATTCAGGTCTGCAAGTCCAAAATCAGATCTATTTATGTTATGCTACCTCCCTCAGGATAAATTTTAGTTTTAAAAGAGAGAACAATTTCTCGAGGCTCTAAGTCTTAGGAATTTATTACATGAATATTCACAGAAAACCTCCTGACCCTGCCATTGATAATGGAGGTCTGAGGAAGAACGGTATAATAATTCACTACATTCACAGAGGCCTGAGACACAATACTGAAGGTATCTGGGAAAGAAAAAAGGCAAGGGTGTGTGGACCCTGCCCTCTGAGAGCTCCACCGAGGGGGGAAGAGGAGGTGAACACACAGAAAACCAAAATACACACAGGCTACATGGGGTGGGTGTCATCTCTGATGAGCAGATCAAGGCTTGGGGAAGTGACCAGAGGGAGGGGCTGGCCATACAGTCCCTGGCATGGGGCCCTCCCTGATGCTGCTACTGCCTGTGGTTCAAAATCCAGGATCCACAATTGGAAGCCTCACCCTGCCCACGTTCCCAATTGCCTGGCCCTGCCAAGCCTACTCCCTGTCTGGATCCCTGCTGAAATCTTCCCATCAGGTATCCAAGGCTCTGAGAAAGACTCTCTGCCCTCAGCAGCTCTAATATAGGCCAATCTGACAGACCATGAAAAAAAAAAATGGTCCCAGAGAAACAGGTACAGCCTAGAGGCAAAACTAGTGACCCCCACAAGGCAGAAGAGAAACATTCCCTCCCCAAACTGCCTCATTTTCTCTAGTCCCTGCATTCCCTTAAGTCAATTTTGAGACAAATACCTCAGGAAGGCCCACTCATTAATCCATTATCAACCCTGGCACCTTAGGCAGAGGTAATATATTAGCTCCCACCCTCAAGGTTGTCCCTGAGAAGAGATGCAAATCTGTGAGAAGAAAAATGCCCGGGGTTGAACCTCTGCCAAGTAGCAGGTCCAGGCTCTGAGTCCCCAGGTGTGTACTAAGAGTGCCAGGTATGGAAGTAGGGGACAGTCAGGATCATAGAGGTGAAGCCCAGAGGCCTTATACCACAATTCTGCCTCTGTCTGCCTACTCTATTTTAATGCATGAATTTGTAAAGGGAACATTTTATAAGTATATTCATAAACATACATTTAAAGAGTTTTAAAATATCAATGCCTAGAATGGGCCTTAGAGACCATTATATAGACAAAAGAGTGAGGTGCAAGTAGGTAAGTGAGTTGCCCAAGTCACTTGGCTTGTGAGGCTGAGGCCTAGCTCTCCTTGACTCCCCTACAGTCAGAGACCGATTGTTCTTCCCCAGTAATCAATTATTTACTTGTTTGTTGCAAACTGTAGACTGAATGCTCCTTGAGAAATAGGACCATTCATTAAATTATTCAACAAACAACTATTGTACTTGGCAGGAACCAATTGTGGAAGCAGAGAAATAAACAAATAACTCAGCAGGGGCTACCAAAGGATAGTAGATGAAAAGCACTTAGCATCATATTTGGCCCAAAGTAAGTATTCAATGAATGGTGACTTCTACAAAAGCATTCTTCTAGTGAAATGGAATAAGGAGACAGGTATAGACAAGGGTCAGATTATGACCAAACTCACATGAAACACTGAAAGGGTGGGATTTACCCTGAAGACAATGAGGAGTTAATGCAGGGTTTAGAGCAAAGGAATGACGTGATCAGATTTTAGGAAGGTCACTCTAGCAAAACTTTGGAATATGAGAGTTAAGAAAAGAAAATTAGTTACAAAGCTCTCAAGAAAGTCCAAGTGAACAGTGATGAAAAGCTGAACTGAAACAGTGAAGCTGTGGATGGAGAGAAGTAGTTTAAGAAATGCAATTTCAAGAGGTTGGGAGAGGTCAAAATAGGAGAGAGGGGAGAGACAAGGCAAACTCTGGCCCAGTTGCTGGGGAGAAGTATGGTGGCCTCTACCAAGACAGGGTCCCCAGCTGAAACTTTATGGGAGAAGAAAATTAAGTCAACTCAGGGAAAGTTATTTTTGGATGCCTCAGGAATATCCAAGGGAGAGATGTCCTAGAGGCATTTGTATTTCCAGGTCTATAGTTCAGGAGAAAGGCCGGAGCTTAAGGAACTAATATGGAGAACTCAGCCTTCAGCTGACAGCCAGAGCAATGAGATCTGGATAAAATGTAGCCACTTAACAAATATTTATTAACATTCTACTATCATCCAGGCACTGTGAAAAGTGATAACATTCTACTGTCATCCAGGCACTGTGAAAAGTGATAAGGCTAAAGCAGAAAACAAGAAAGAGAAGGTTCCTGCCCTGAAAGATATTACTTTATGGTGAGAAGAGCTAGAATATTCATATATACATAAACATATAAAACAATTATTAGCTAGTAAAAGTGCCAAACACAGAATTATAGGGTGTGGTGTGATAGCAACTGGCTATGTAGATCCTTTGCCTTTGCCTAGGAAAAAGCATGAGAAGCAAAAGAGAAGGCTGAAGACCATGAACTAGGGACCCATAGTTGTGGGCCAACCAAAAAGGCACAGTGCAAAACGCCATATGGTCTATTCTCATCTGGAAACAATTCCACCACTTCCAAACTAAAAGCCCTAAGAATAATTCTAGCAGTGTGTTGTTCTGTTCAGGAACTATGATATATACTGAGCCCAGTGCTAGGTGTTGGGAATAGGACAGTGAACAGGGCCATCAAGATCCCTACCCCTCAGAAAGTTCATATTCTAATAGGATAAGATGCACATACGCACACACACACCAAGTACAGATATCTAAGTAAAGTAAATGCAAGTTGTCATAAGAAAAATATAAATAAGGGGCTAAGAATAAGTGAGTGATCTACTTTAGGTAGAATAGTCAGAAAGTAAGTCTATCTGAGGAAGTGACATTTAATCTGAGTCCTAGAGTTTCTCATGAAAAGGATGGTGGTGTGGACCTTTCAAGCAGAGGGAACTATGTGTGCATAGGCTTAGAATCAGAAAAGAGTTTGATGTGTTTGAGAAACTGTGTGACAGCCAGCAAGGCCAGAGGACATGGCTGAAGAAAAAGAAGTGATGACACTAGAAATGTAAACAGAGAGTCACATCACTCAAAGCTCTGCCAGCTGCAGTAAAATGTTAGGATCTTATTGTAAGGACAATGGCAAGCCACTGAAGGGTTTTTCAAGCCAGGCACAACCTGATTTGATTTTCATCTGAAGACCATGAGCTGGTTCTTTTTGAGCATGCATGCCTTGAGGCCATGCTCCAACCACAATGAGGTGGTCCTTTATTCCACCCTCAATTAGGGTCAGGCCTCCATCTGTGGAACAACTTTTGCTCCCTGGATCTCCTGCCTGGCTTAAGTGCTTCCCCAAAAGCCCCATAAACTCACTAAAGTATTTCTAATAGACTTTGCTAGAGTGTTGGGAGAATGGATGCTTTCGTAAAAGGACACAAAATAATAAAACAAAACCACTCCCTCATTTCTGATGGAAATTTTTCTCCTCCACTGTTTGTCATTAGTCCATGGCCTGAGCAATTGTCTTTGTTCTTTATTCTGTCTCTGTTTATTTTGCAAAAGGCCATGAACATGTGTACTACTATGAACAATAACAGAACTATAAATTCTTATTGATCTCAGAAAGTTGGGAATTCTAAACAACAAAAATATGTCCTCTGACTGCTTCTCTCAAACCAACATTTTAAAAAGACAAAAATGCTTTGTTAAAACAACAAATGAGCTTTTGGGACACTTTGGGCCTCAAGGTGGGCTCAGGTCACCAGGTATTGATGCAAGAGGCGACTTCAGGCACAAAATTGGAAAGACCTCCCTGCCACCCTCTCCTGGGCTCACTTCTCATTTCTCAGTCCACATCTTGACTGCATCAAGCCCAGTTTCCTATATAGCTTTCAGCCACAATTGTTTTTAGGAGCCAGAATTCTCAGCCTAAAGAGAAAGTCCCCTTTGTCCTCCATCCATGATTTAATTTACATTCTCCTGAACGCTCCATTCACTTTGTTTTCAGGGTAAGAGAAGTCTCAATTGTACTAGATCCTTAATTTGAATTTCCCTGTGTTTCCACTGTTTGGAAATTTGCCTAGGTCAGGCACTGAACAGTCCCTTCAGAATTCAGCTGTACCTTAGAGAAATCTTTACTGTTCATGATTTCTTACAATATTTCTATAACTACTATCATATTTTCCCTCAATTTCCCTATTCTTTATGTCTTTCAAAACACACAGATATATGTGAGCATACATACAGACAGTGATATGCATACATATAACTTTTTCTCTGATAATCAGCAAAGTTTTCACTATCTTTTACAACTGGATCGCATTCCTAGGGAGATGTCCCTCCTTTGCTGCCCAGATTTTGGAGGGGTGCACTTAGCTCCATTTTTTTCTGCATTTCTCACTCAAATGCATCCTTCCTGGCATTCCCCTGATCCTTCAACACCATGATTCACAAGACAATGCGACAAACTGACTTTCTATGCTTTTGTCTCTTTGTTCTCACCTATAAACGTCTTTAATATGCAAATTCATAAGAATTTACTAGAAATGAGCAAAATTTGACTACAAAGTAATATAAATGAAAAGAATTGTCAATTTCTAATAAAAAGTATGTAGTATTAATTAGGAAACACTAGGGAAGAAATTGTTCTTTCTGCTTTTTGAAAATTCCTGAGGGGAAAAACAGATTATTGCTAGCAGAATATGGCTTACCTGAATGTATTATAATCCACCATCTTCGTGACTTTACAGTCAGCAGCCCTAAATACCTGCTTGATCTCTCTGGATTTTGATTTTTCGTCTTTCAGCTTTTGTAGTGCAAGTTCAAGGTTGCTAAAAGGAAACTGGAAGGGAGAAAACAAAGGATAGATAATTAAATATGCCTGAGATATACACAGCCCAATCTTTCTGATGGCCAGAAAAGAGACTTCACACTGTGAACCTGAAGTTAGTTGGGCATGTCTTTCCATAAAGATCAACACAGAGAAGACAGGACTAGATTTGTATCTCTTCAGTTAAGGCAGAGGTGGGGAATGTCTAGCCCATAGGCCATATAAGGACCAAGAAATCAATTGGTCTGGCCTTGCCAATGCAACCGCAGGTAGGACTCAAAATTCAATAAATCTAGGAGCTTTTTTCATAGCAACATAAATTTTATATTAAGTGAATAGTAACTATAATGTAAATTTTGAGGGACAAGCAAGGAAGTCCATTATGGGATAGACAGAACACATACGAGTACATGACGAGACAGACATGTATGCTTCTCATTGGCTGCCCGTGGCCCATCTGCCTGTATTGCAGTGACTCAGAACAGTCAGTGCCAGGTAGGCTGGGAGTGTACACATTGAAAAAGTGTTAACACATTGTGCTGAAACTACAGCAATCTGGTGATGATAACACGAGATGTGAGATGATTCCTTGTGACGCTGATGACCTTGCCTCCAATGATAGATGACGATGTTGTCAACTTCTTTGTAGACACAGACGATAACTCCAATCCAACCTTCATCCACACATCCATGATCAACAATCCTCTCAAAAACTGAATCTCAGATGAAGATGAAGTAAATTACAGTACACAGAAAAGACCTCAAGAATCGATGATACGAATGTTGGATATGTTCCAAACCCAAGATGCAGGATTAGAACAGTGATCAAAGCAAAATAATAACATCACTGGTGACACACACACTGGATAGTTATTAAAACTTAAGTGTGTGACATCCTACAAATGGTGACTACAAAGAAAAGTTGATGCAGAGTGTCAGTCTTTCCAAGAGAAATGGACAAATTATTGTTTTTTTGTTGAAGTCAAAGGCAAACCTGTGTGCCTACTTTATGGTAACACATTAGCAGTAATGAAAAAAAGCCAGTCTGGAGCATCATTACAGCTCAAAACATGCTAAACTCAATGAATTGGGAGGCCAAATGCATCTGGATAAAATCAATGCTCTTCAGCAGAGTTTGGAATCATAACAAGCTGCTTTCACTAGGCCTCACTGTGATAGAGACAGTGTTATTCAGATGAGTTACGTGGTAAGCGAACTAACTGCAAAGAAGCTGAGGCCTCATGTAGAGGGAGAGTTTGTGAAAGAGTACATGGTGGCTGCTGCGGAGTTGTTAGCACCAGACAAAGTAAAATTGTTTCAGAGTGTTAGTTTGCCTGAGAGAACCTTCTCAGATTGGATTACTGACTTAGCACAAGATATTGAAAACACACTGAAGGATTCTGCAGAAGATTTCCAATTTTTCTCTCTGGCTTGTGACGAGACAATAAACATAATACTGCTCAACTGGCCATTTTCGTTTGTGGGATAACTGCAGAGATTGACATGTGAGAGGAACTGCTGTCACTGGAAGACATGCATGGCACAACAAGAGGTGAGGACTTGAGAGACTTGTTTTATCAATGAAAAACTTGAGTTAACATTTGAAAAGTTAAGTGGCCTTACTACAGATGGAGCTCCAGCCATGGTTGGCTCACAAAAAGGGTTAACTGCATTTGTCATGAAAGAACTGAATCATCTCAGTCTTGATCCAAATGATTTAATTATATGCCACAGCATCGTACACCAAGAAAATCTCTGTGCACAGTCGTTGCGGCTCAACAATGTGATGTCAACAGTAGTATCATGCATAAATTTTGTCAAAAGCAAAGGGTTTAACAGCCACCAGTTTAAGGAGTTACTGAATGATCTTGAGTACAGTGGTCTTGTTTATCACTGTGAAGTGCGGCAGCTGAGTCGGAGGAACATGCTCATGAGGTTTTAAGAACTTCAGGATGAAGTCAAGCAGTTCATGAAGGGAAAACATGTCAGGGAACTCAATGATAGCAAGAGGTTGTGTGATTTAGCATTCATGGTGGACATTACCAAGTATCTCTCAGAGCTGGATGTCAAGCTCCAGGGCCCCAACCAACTTTTCAGCTCCCTGCTTTCAAACATGAAATCATTTGAAGCCGAATTAAGCCTGTAGAAAGTGCAACGCAAAAGGAATAACATGGTGCACTTCCCCACTCTGGAAGGACTTAAAAGCCTTCTACAACACTTAAATATGTTGGTGAATGTGCGAAACGAATTGAGGCATTTAATAAAAGATTCGAGGATGTGAAAAGTAAACAAATGGAATTGAACATCTTTGCTACACTATTCAATGTGGAACCTGATGATGTGCCTGATAACGTACAACATGAAATCACTGAGCTGCAAAGCAATGATGAGCTGAAAGCTAGGTACAACAACCTCCCACTGCTTGAGGTCTATAAATGTTACATAAACAATGATGAATTTCCCACTTTCAGGAGACATGCATTGAAATATTCATCTGTGTTTGAAACAACTTACCGCTGCAAAGAGTCAACTGCGCTCCAGACTAACAGATTCAAACCTGGAAAAGCAGTTGTGGGTAGCAACATCATCAGTACCAGCTAACATCACACGTCTCACCAAAGGGAAGCAGTTCCAGCCATCATGTTAGGGGTGAGTTAATTAAATGTTTGACCAAATATAGCAGGCTAATTTTTAGGTTGATAATTTTGTATGGCCTGTGAATGATGTTATAAATATTCAAATGGCCCTTGGCACAAAAAAGGTTCCCTACCCCTGAGTCAAGGAATGACATTAGCATAAGCCCAATTCTGAAAGAAATGAACTGAAGGTACGGCAGGCCAAAGGAATCAGAAAACAACACCTACTTCTATCTCAGCCTCCTACCTTAAGCCCTTAGACATTGGCCTAGTACTTTGGGAGACCCTAACAGAGACAATGGGGATTCAAAATTGGATAAGTGGATGCTCATTTTCTCCAGATCTTTAGAGTGGGCCCCTGAAACTGCTGGCCACCATGCCATGCACTGAGCAGAGCAAGACTGGGTGTTAAAGGTCCACACACACTGAAATCCCCTTTCATTCATTCTCTAGGCATCCCCCAGCTTCTGTCTCCTACTCTGTGATTTGATTTTTGACTCTGTAAGAATACTCCTTATTCGATCCAGTAAAGCATAAGGTTGTAAATAATCACAGCTAACAGCTAAAAAAAACAATAAAAGACTAAATATGAAAATAACATGGATGGTAATTTAGTATAAAGCTCACTCTCTTCCACCAGGGGGTTTGGCACCTATTACAGCCCCCCAATTCTCTCCTCATTTAGCTTTTTCTTTCATCTATTTCCATAATAGGATCTATTAGCACTTTTGAAAAGACTTCTCAGACTGATAAAGAGTGTATTAATCTTTCTGCCCTGGCCTGTTTGGCTCAGCGGTTAGAGCGTTGGCCCGCGGACCAGAGAGACCGGGGTTCGGTTCCTGCTAAGGGCACGTACCTCGGTTGCAGTTTGTACCCGGCCCCAGTTGGGGTTGTGTGGGTGGCAACCACTCGATGTGTCTCTCTCACATCGATGTTAAAAAAAACAAAAACAAAACAAAAGAGTGTATTAATCTTTCTCTACTTAGAATGCCCTTGTTAAGGACAGTTTTAAAATAATGAAGGTTTCACTTGGGATGCTGATACCAGGTAATGCCCTACACCCTGCTTTTATCTTTCTGAAAGGAGAAAAACCCTTTATATTTAAAAAAAATATATATATATATTCATTATTTCTTATATATATTCATTATTGTATGTCGACTGTAATTGAAAAATAAAATTTGAAAACATGCTATATATACAGTTGACCCTTGAACAACATGGGTTTGAAGTGCATGGGTCTACTTTTACATGGATTTTTTTCAATAAACACTGCAAATGTATTTTTTCTTCCTTATGATTTTCTTAATATTTTCTTTTCTGTAGCTTTTTATTATCAGAACATACTATATAATACATATAACATACAAAATATGTTTATCGACTGCTTATGTCATTGATTAGTAATGCTTCCAGTCAATATTAGGTTATTGGTCATTAAGTTTTGGGGGAATCAAAAGTTATATGTGTATATTTTACTGTGTGGGGGATCAGTGCCCCTAATAACTGTGTTGTTCAACGGTCGATTGTATTTTATATAAAGGTATAGGCTTGCCCTGTGTTTGAATATCGAGCCCTAATTTATAATAGCCATTGTAAATTATACATTGACTGAGTTTTCTATGTGCCACATAGAGTTAAGCACTTTACACACATTATGGCATCTAATCTTCATAGGAAGTCTACAAAACAGACACTGTTGCTACTCCCATTTCAAAGATAAAGAAAGTGAAGCTCAGGAAGGTTACATGTCTAAAGTCCCCCAACTATTAAGTGTGGAGTCAGGATTCCCAAACAAGCCTGCTGATCTCCAAAAACTGAACTGCCCTATTATTGGGCCTCTCACCTGAATTCAGTGCATATGAATAGATACTGGTTCATGGTTTAACAATAACCTGAATGCTTAACCTTACAAACGGAGAGATGGTGTGAGAGCCCTGGAGCATGCTGCCCAGGATCTACTGTCAGAGAGACTGTGCAGAGAAGAGCATTGTTAGGTTATAGCCCTCAGGTGCTGTACCTTCAAGATTGGTACAGTGTTCCTACTGAGGCCACACTCTCTCAGGCTGTTCCCACCACTGACTGAGCAGGGTGGAGGCACCAGAGCTGGGCCATCCTGCCTGACACGAGACTTCTCTGATGTGAAGTCTTTGCTCTTGGCTCCCCACTGGCCTGGCCAAGACTTTCTCAAAGCTCTGCTGTATTTGAGGCTCTTCCTAACCCATCCTCCTTCCTTCTCATTCCTTTCTCAGGGTTTAGACCTCTGAAGGCTCTTCCTGCCTACTCTTGTTTCCTCTACCTTTATCCTTCATATGTATTTCTTCCAATACATCTCTTACCCATCTAATTCTGCCTTGGCATCTGCTTCTCAGAGGACCCAAACTGACACAGATGATGTGATATACACTGAGAAACTGATCTTAGAAACTTGCCCCTGAGCATTTTATATAGAAATGAAACAAAATTGATACTGTATATTTATAATTGGCACATAAATATTATTTCTTACAGGCAGACTTTTCAAATAATTTTTTCTAGATAGATTTTTCAATATTAGGAAATGACTCTTAAATATACATGTTTGTTTTGCATACCAAACTAGTCCACGCTTAAAATCAAGATTTTATCAACATGTTATTTTTACTGAAGAGCACTGCCTAATAGTACTTTTAGTAACAGTGTCCATCTGCCATCTTATTTTAAATGAAAAACTCTTTGAGCTCACTGTTACCAATTTGTCCTTGAATTCTTATTTAGGCCTCAGGTGGCTCCCGTTATGGGAAGTTGCAACCCCAGCAACTATTGGATTCCCTAGGGGACTCTGTTTGTTCAGGTCTTGGCCTTCCCTGTAGGCCTGTGCCAATTAACTGGAACAGCACAGTGTGTGGCACCAGATTTTCTTCCTTTCCTATAGTTGCTGGATTTCTTTCTGAAAACATTGTTGGTGTCAGCAGAAAACTCAGGAAACTTGATTCAACCCTGGGCCTGCCTCCTGCCTGTGCCTGGCATCTGTAATGCTGGGCAGCAAAGGACCCAGCATGTAAACAGAGTAGACTGGGACCTGGCCTCTGTGACAGGACCTGTAGCCAAGTCACGCTGATCCATTATTCATGCCCACATGTGTGAATGCACAATGTAAAACGGGTGGCAAGATGGAGAAGAAAAGGCCTAGAGAAAGAAAAACACATACTGCAGAGTGCTGACAGACAAGTCAAGAATTATACAAAGTAATTTACCCTATCTGAATTCTCCTCCATGAATTTTAAGGTGTACTCATCAGCATTGAGCAAAATAAACAGGTAGCCATTCACGTTCACTTTGGCTCCAACATACAGCTCCTCAGGCTGGATATATTCTGATAGTTCACTTTTAAAGACTTCTTGTCCAGGCCTCTTAACACGCATTCTTTTCAAGAACAATCCACCAGCATTCCCTACAGAAAAAGAGAAAGGTTAGTAAGTAGGCTTTATTCTTAAAAGAACCATACAACTTGCCTTTAGAGTTACTTCATGCTCAAACAGAGACTGTACAACTTAGCTGTGAACTCACAGTGCCTATTATTCTCAGACTGAAAGGAAGAATGAGAAGTGGAGGAAGAAATGAGGCTCCCTAGGTAAGTGTGTAAAGAAAAAAGTGGTATGGCATCCCAGCCTTTTCTTTACTCTCTCTATTCCCTTCCCAATCCAAACATTTAAATTAGCACTTAGCAAGTTCCTGCTATATGCCAGCACCATACTGAGAACTGGGACATCAGAAAGACACTCTTCTTTAGTCCATGTTTGAATAATACCAGGTAGAAAATTCCTCACTTGAGTTTATTTCCATTTATTTGTCCCAGATGACCTTATACCTATTCTGACATACAGATTAACTCTTTTTTTTCCCTTTAGGCAAAATATCTTTGCTTCCTTTAGCTTTCCAGAATTCTCTCCATTTCATCTGCTCTCTTCTCAGCATTATTTGATTTTTGACCTCTTGAATAGCAACGAGCAGAGTTGAACATGAAACTCTAGTATCTCCTAACTGATAGTGAATTGAAATCTTTAGATCTATGAATAAAACCTGAGACCAGATGAGCTTTTGGGATCAGCTTCATCATATTCCTCCTACCATATTCAGAAACCATAGGTGGTAGAAAGACCAGGCTTTGGAGCCAAATAGAGCTGGAGTCCATCCTGGCTTTGTTGCTTGTTTGATGATCTTTAGGAGTTATTGAACCTCTCTGAATTCTCATTCATAAAATGGGAATAAAACTTATAGAGGCACGAAAATGTACCTCTCAGATCGCTTACTGTGGGAACATAGTTGATGGAAAGCCCCAGTTGCTATGTTCTCAATTCTATCCCTAGATTTGTGCTGAGTTCTTGCTTCCAACAAGCTACTGTCAACAAATGACTAAGCAAGGCAGAGATACAAGGCAAGCCCATTTCTGCAAGATAGAAGCACAACTAGTGACTTTGGCTGTAGGACTCCCAGTCAGTCTTACTGAATGAAACTTTCTTAGAATTTCACTGCATTCTAAGACTGCTCCCTTTCTTCCTTTCCTCTGTCCTTCTCAAGAGTCAGACATGCACTGTAGTCTGATGGCTCCCCCAGCCTCTTCTGGCTCCTTCCACATTTTCCCTCACCCACATTTCCCCTAATAAATCTCTTGCACATTAATCCCATCTTGGGGTTTGCCTCTTAAAGGACAAAATTTAACCTCATAAAGTTCTTATAAGGATAATAGTGGGTACTCAAACATGGCTGCTATTATTACTAGTAAACTTGTAGTTAACTATCAGCACCCTTTCTGTTTTACGTGTGCTGCAGTTGACTTGGCCATATCTTTCCCATTCTAGATGTATAGAGTTTGTTTTTTGACCTTTAAGAGCATGATTTATATTCATCCATATTTTATTTCATATTTTAAGATTTTATCCATTATTCAAATCACTGTGGAGCCTGACTTAATTATACAAATTATTCATTATTCATTGGTGTGCTGAGTGGCTCATACCAGCTCATAAGGACTGATTGTTCAACTTCCAGAGATTTTGCAAGCCAGTTGTTAAACTGGTGATTGCTTGAAATTGAAATTGGCCACAGTTGGGGTATTTACACCATGGAAATTGGCAAATGGTACAAATTAGAGGCTTTGACATTTTTTCACAGTGCCTGTTAACCATTATATCACTGATTATTCTACCCAAACATGTGTCTTCAGTACAAATAAAAGTTTTAAACATGTTGGGACAAAGAACTGTGCCATGCAGCTCCATAATTTGGTCAAAATCAATGGCTTTCCTCAATAATGGCCACAGTATCAGCACAGTGTGTAGAGGCATTCCATGGGCCTGGGTGCTAGAACCTTGGCAACAGCCTCAACAGACAGAAAAGCCAGAAGAAAGTGGACTCTAAAGATTATATTTGTTAATCTGGGATTCTTGTCTTATAGTTAAGCAACAATTTTTGTAAGCAGTACTATCAAGAATACAGATTTCCTCTTGTGTTGCTGGCTGTCACTGGAATTGGAGGTAGCCAATCCATGATTTTGAAGCCCTTGGATTCCACAGAGGTGTCTCAAAAGCCACAGAGGAAGCGGAGATAGTGTCCAAAAGGAGGCATCCCAAGTTCCCCAGTCCCAAGCCAACTCAAACTGTTCCTCTTTTATAATTTCATATGTCTGGATTCCCATTTAGAGATCTTTATAAAATGAGTATTAGTGGTTAAAAAAATGAAAGCCACTATCTTAGATCATCTAGCATATAAAATCAGATCATACTCTCTAATTTTCAAAGTGAAGAGACAGTTAATTTGTCTGAGGAAATTGCTATGAGAGGTATGTCTCTTACCTGAATTCCTCTCTATGGGTTCAAACACTGAAATTGTATTATTGCTGAGAAAATATGAAATAATAAACAGCCTGTCCTGGTCGGCACATTTGTCTGTAATCAGTTTTGCAAAGAACCGGAGTATATTGCTTATGTTGCCATAGCTAAATGGAAGAAAAATGAAGATTATAGTGTTATACAAATAATCTTCCACACATTTTATATATATATATATATATATATATATATATATATATATATATATATATATAATAAAACCTGTAAAAGGTGTGCTATGGATTTTTTTCATCGAGTTATAATTGACATAAAACATTATATTCAATTCAGGTATACAACATAATAATTTGATATTGGTACATATTGTGCAATGATCACCACAATAAGTCTAGCTAACAGCTGTGATCATGCATAGTTACAAATTTTTTTCTTATTATGAGGACTTTAAAGATCTACTCTCTTAGCAACTTTCTAACATATAATGCAGTATTATTAACTATAGTCAGCATGCTGTATATTAGATCCCCATGACTTACTTTTTTTGAAATTGGGAATTTGTACCTTTTGACCCCTTCACCCATTGCACACACACCCCAACCCCATGTGTGCTATGGTTTTAAGACAGTAGGATAAACTCTCTGAAGTTGAAAAAGTTCAACCATCTTCTTACTAAGGCTCTAAATCTATATGCAGAAGAATTTCTCAATTTATTAAAATATCACTTATTCTTTAGATGTCCAGGGTAACACATTGGGAAAATGTACCCAAAACAAATGCCATAAACACACTACTCAAACCAGCTCCATTCAACAGTTCTTCCCTACTCCCAAGGCTAGTCAACAAATTACAACAATCATATTAGCAAGAAGACCACCTAGCCCTCATTGCCTGAGCATGAGCACGCCAGCAGGTGTACTCCACGGGGGACCTGGTGCCACCTCCCCATTTCACCTCCCACTTTCTCATGTCCATTTCTTTTCTTTCTTCTAGCCCCACATCCTCTCCTCCCTGAGTCATTCCCCCAGCTCCTCAGCATCCCTCCAAATCCCTTTATAAGGGAAAAATTACCTTTTCCCTTTCAAATGCTATATTAAGTATTATTTCACTTATCACCCACATTGTAAGTAGCCATTACAAGTCTGTTTTCTAACTTCATCTTATTAACCATTGTCTAATATAACACTTTTTACATTGTAAGTACTCAATAAATGTTTATAGAAAATTGTTATAAGATCTGTATAGTTTGGAATTTGCACTTAGAATTCTATGCATGAATAGAATAATCTAGTAGACTGAGGATGGGATCAAAGTCTAGAATCAAAGTTTCCAAAGCTAATTGCCTCGTCATTGAAGAAACTAATTTATGGTCTGTCAGCAGAAGCATGTCTATGGATATCAGCTAGTGAAATGTGGAATACATAACAAATCCTAAACCCTTGGGGAGGTCTTTGATAATCAAAATCATTATCCCAAGGAGGCATAGAGTAAAATAAACCATGTAGTTCGTCACTTCTCTGTCATAACTCTAAGCAGGGAGGTTTCAAATATTCTTATGCTGAAATCCATTGTTTCCTTGTGGTCACAGTGATAAAAACAAAACAAAACAAAACAAAAACAGAAAAGCAAAAACAAAAAATAATTCTATTTTACAGAATCAGAAAGTGCTTTTCTCTGCCTTTTTTTTTTTTTCAGATTGTACAAGTAAGCAGGACTGCAAAAGCATGGCACCAAGATTCCCAGTTTGAGGTCTCATGTGAGATGAAAAGTAGCAATTTGGAAGGCTAGCCCTGGGCAGCCCAGGCAAAACAGCCATATCTCCACAGCTGTTTTCTTAGTTCCTCCCAGGCTTCAGATAGACCTCATACAGTACTACAATACAGGGGGTGGGTGGGCATCTATACCTTGTCAACCATCTTCTCTGGTAGATAATTGGATTTATAAGTAACAAAGATTTGGTAACCCTATCTTATGCTATATGGTTATGAATTGCACAAGTCTGGGATAATAACCTTCGTGATGGGAAATCCAGGAAATCCATCTGTCTCTTCTATCCATCATTAAGAACTAGAAGGGTGAATGTTTATTCTATTTAATTGCTTATGTATCCATTCCTTCTCTTATTAGAAAAATATTTATTGAGCTCCTAGTATGTAGTCAGCACTGTTCTAACTCTTAGGGAAGCAGGAAAGCCAGTCCCTGCCCTCAAGGAGTTCTTTCAGGGGTGGGGAACGTCCAGCCTACAGGCAGCATAAGGCCCACAAAATCAATACAAGCTAATATCACACGCCTCAGCAAATCAGCCTGACCAAATATAGCAGGCTAATTTTTAAATTGATAATTTTGTATGGCCTGCAAATGATGTTATAAATATCCAAATGGCCTTTGGCAGAAAAAAGGTCCCCAACCCCTGATAGGGGGAGATCATAATTACATAATCAAGTAAGTGCCACACACTTCAATAAGTACAGGTTCTGTGGCAAAAATAAAACAAAAGAGGTGAACTCCAGAACTCACACTTCTTCTGGATCCAAATCCTACTTCAACTAAAAATGATCTGTGTGAGCTTGGGCAAATTGTATAGCTTCTCTGAGCTTTAGTTTTCTCGTGTGAAGAATGGGTACAATAATATTATCTACTTTATGAGGCTGTTTTGAGGATTAAATAAGATAAAATATTGTAAAGTAGTTAGTACATCATAACTACAAATTGCTTTTTATTAGTAGTAATAGTATTATTATTATTAGAGATATGATCAGCAGAGCATTGTGGACACACAGAGAACAAAGTAACTAATTCAGCCTGGTATAGCAAGAAAGACATTATTCTGGTTATCACAAGTCAGATTAGACAATCTGTCCAGAGGCCACCAGCCTGGTATAGCAAGAAAGACATTACTCTGGTTATCCCAAGTCAGACAAGATAATCTGCCCAGAGGCCACCACAGTGAATTTTTACCCAGACAACAAAGGTCTTCATTCCATCAAAAACGTCATATGTTTTAATTTGAAATTATTTCCTCCAACAACTCATACTAGGTCACCATTAACCTCATACAACAATTAGTACCCAGTAAATTTTTATTGGCAAGGCATATAATCAATATATATTATATACAATTGTATGTCTCAATTCAGTTTATTTATTTGCATTAAGAAACTGGTCTTTATATGCTTTGTGAGATCATCTTCCTTAGGTTCTCGCAATTTTAAAACCTTGGGTTATTCAAACTCATGTATAAGACTCCAGCTGAATGTGCCAGTTACTATGGAAACAAGGTCACTGTGTAGGAGGAGCTTGAGGGCAGTGTATTCCTGGCACAGAATGGGTAGTGGACAGAAAGAAACAAAACTAGAGACATTTGCACTTGTATCACCATCCTCTAGCCACAACATTACAAGAACATGGAATACTGTCTATAGTCAGGGCTCTATGGGCAAGTTTACACAGTATAGACAGAAGGAGAGACTAAGGCAACTACCCACAAGAAAATGTTTTTCCCTGGATTCCAGAAGAAACACCCTGGATCATGTTTCATCTTGTTTACTTATAAGAAAATATTTTCTCTCCTTTTATAATAGGGACATTCTTTCTGTCTGCCTCCTTCGGGTAGCTGCTCTTAAAAACAGAAGTTAGTAAAAAGTATTCATCAAAAACCCTACCCTGCAACCTCACGGTAAACACTGCTATCCATAAATGAGGAGGATGGTGTTCCTCTTATGTAATCAAAATCAGTAGTTCTCAAACCCTGGTACACATCAGAAACCTTGGAGGGCTGGTTAAACACAGTACCAGCGCCACCCCCAGGGTTTCTGCCTCAGAAGGTTCAGAGTGTGGCACAAGAATTAGCATTTCTAACAAGTGCGGGTGCCACATTTTGAGTAGCATAGATTTTTTTTTTTTTTATCCTCACCCGGGGACATTTTTGCATCTATCTTGAGACAGCGGGAGGGAGAGACGGAAGAGAGAGAGAAACATCGACGTGAGAGAGACACATCGAGTGGTTGCCACGCACACGACCCCAACTGGGGCCGGGGACAAACCGCAACTGAGGTACGTACCCTTAGCGGGAACCGAACCCGGGACTCTCCAGTCCGCAAGCTGACGCTCTAACCGCTGAGCCAAACTGGCCAGGGCGAGTAGCATAGATTCTAAAACTGAAAACAAAACTCTGAAGTTCCCAAGAATAAAAGATTATTTCTTGAAAGACAAAGGACATCATATAATGACAAAGGCAGCCTTTTAGACATTCTGTATAGCTCTTAATAATATATTTCACCATTTTTACAGTTATAGCAAAACTATTGTTTTCTCTACTTCAAAATGTTCTACAATAGCATCTGACTCCATAAATTTTATCAAATTCAGGGTGCTGTCTCTTCTCCTTCTCCTGGTCTAACTACATGTTCCCTTCATCATTTTTCTCCACAGGTTCTCCTGACCCTTTATTTCCCTTACACAGGACTTCAATATTTGGCCAACTCCTATTCTGATATTTGCAACATTTTCCTACCACTTTCCCCCCAGCTTCTTTCTATTTTTTTTTATCCTCACCCGAGGACAATTTTTTTTTTTTTGCATTTATCTGCAGATAGAGCGGGAGGGAGAGGGGGGGAAGAAAGAGAGAGAAACATCAATGGGAGAGAGACACATTGACTAGTTGCCACCACACGACCCCAACTAGGGCCAGGGACAAATCACAACCGAGGTACGTGCCCTTAGCGGGAACCGAACCTGGGACTCTCTGGTTCACGAGACAACGCTCTAACCACTGAGCCAAACTGGCCAGGGCTCCCCCCAGCTTCTTTCTCCAGAGCCTGCTCTCCTTAAAAAAGGGAAAAGTAGCTAAGGGCAGTGCCCACATTCTATACATATAATAATTCAGGGGCAGATTTTTCCTCATATATATTAGGAATACTTTTTTTTTTTATAATTCAATATCTTTTATTAATTTATTTTTGTTACAGATGTTTCTCCTTTTTTCCCCATTGACACCCTCCTCCCCATCCCTCCACCCCTTCCTCAGCTTTGTTGTCCATGTCCATCAGTTATGCATAAATGCGTATAAGTTCTGTGGTTTATCTCTTCCCCCCCCACCCCCTCTTTTGAGGGTTGTCAGTCTGTACCTATTAGGAATACTTTTGAAAGTTCATCTTTTGAAATTAGATTCAGCCATGTGAGCAGTCTATGGCTACTGAACTCAGCTAAACCTCTCAAATTAAATCCACATTAATTGCAACAGAAACAAATTCATAGATACAGAGAACATTTTGATGGTTGCCAGATGGGAGGGAGGTTGGGGGGAATGGGTGAAAAGAGAAAGGGATTAAGAAGTACAAATTGCCAGTTATAAAAACAATCAGGGGGATGTAAAGTACAGGATAGAGAGTATAGTCAATAATATTGTAATAATTGTGTATGATATCAGATGGGTACTAAACTTATCAGAGTAATCACTTGGTAAGTTATATAAATGTGTAACCACTATGTTATATACCTGAAACTAATATGATATTGTATGTCAACTGTAACTGAAAAAACAGTCACATTAATTGCCAAATAACATTCTGAAAAACACATAAATCATGGAAGCTTCTATGCCAGGGGTAGGAAAACTACACCTTATGAGCCAAATATAGCTGACCATCTGTTTTTATATGGCCTGTGAGATAAGAATTATTTTTACATTTTTAAGTGGCTGAAAAAAATCAAAAGAATAATATTTTGTAATAGGTAAAAATTATATGAAATTCAAATGTCAGTGTCCACAAACAAAGTTTTATTGGAACATAGTCACACATTTGTTTATGGACTCTTTGTGGCTGCTTTCACACTACAACTGCAGAGTTAAGTGGTTGTGACAGAGGCCATGTGGCCTGCAAAGCCAAAAACATTTACTATCTGACCCTTTAAGAAAAAGTCTACTCTACACCATTTCCTAGGGACCATCATGAGGAAATATATATACATAAAGGCATATATATAATAAAGGCATCTTTGCCATCTCGCTGACTATATGATTTTAGGTGCTTCCAGATGACACATTAAAATAACTACTCAATGGCAAGGATTTGGAGAAAAGGGAACCCTTGTACACTGTTGGTAGGAACGTAAATTGGTGCAGCCACTATTGAAAACACTAAAATTAAAAATAGAACTACCATAAGATCCAGCAATTCCACTTCTGGGTATATATTTGAATGAAATGAAATCATTGTCCCAAAGAGTTATCTGCACCCTCACATTCACTGCATCATTGTTTACAATAGCCAAGACATGGAAACAACCTATGTGTCCACTAACAAATGAATGGATAAAGAAAATTCGATATATGTCATATATATACAATGGAATGTTATTCAGCCATTAAAAAAAAAAGGAAGTCCTGCCATTTGATACAACAAAGATGGAACTTGAGGGCATCATGCTAAGTGAAATAAGTCAGACAGAGAAACAACTACTGTATGATCTCACTTATATGTGGAATCTAATAAAACCAAACTTATAGAAATAGATATCAGATTGGTGGTTGCCAGAGACAGGGAGTGGGAAGTGAATGAATTAGATTAAGGTGATCAAAAGGTACAAATTTCCAGTTATAAGATAAATAAGTTCTGGTGATGTAACTAATGTACAACATGGTGACTATAGTTAACTATATTGTATATTTAAAAGTTGTGAGAGTAAACCTTAAAAGTTTCATCACAAGGAAAAAATTGTAACTATTTGAGGTACTGAATGTTAACTAATTTTATTGTAGTAATCATTTTTCAGTATATACATATATCAAATCAGTATGTTATACAATCTTATATGTCAATTATATCTCAATAAAACTGGGAAAAATATAATAACCACTCAATAAGAACCTCTAATATTTGCATGTTACTCAACTTCATTAAAAAGCTATAACATGTCCCTGGTCTTAAGATTAGATGAGCTGAGTGTCATCTGTGTCATCATGGGGACTATATTATAAATCTTGAACACATTTGGGAAAGATCAGACCAAAATCATGGTTCCCTCAAGTACCTGTCTATTTCCATGAACTTCCTGAAGTCCTCCAGATTAGGACGAGGTATGGGTACAAGGCCTATGCAAGAGCGGAGAGAATCTTCTTCAGAACCAAAGCCAGTGTAAGGTGGAAATTTCCTTTCTATTTTTGGAGGAGATGGAGGCTTGCATGAAATTGAGGTAAAGTTCTCTAGAACAAAACAAAGGCAAATGAAACATCAATATTTTTTTTGCTCTGATTATGGCTGTTTTGAAAGGTTTGTTATGTTTTCAGGATGAACATGGATATCTTTGTAGACTATTTTAAACTCTTTCAAACAAAACAGCAAAATCCTGTGAGGGTAGGTTTCAATCATATTTACAAAAACCACAGAACTCACTCAATAATCGTCATTGGTTCAAAAGAAACTATGTCGAATAAGTAAATATTTATCTTTTGTCATCACATCCTATTTCTGAATATTTTTGTTCATCCTGATTTTTCCAATGATATGAAAATTCAAACTTAGAATTTTAGGCCACCCATTCCATATTTTAAACTGTAGTTTAGCTCTCTCCTATGTTTAGTCAACACTCACTAATAAAATTCCTTTCCAAACAGGACTGACTCCTGACTAGTCTGCCTTTACCTTTCCCATCCACTGTCCCCTCATCCTGTGTGAACTTTCAAACCCTCTCCCTTTCCCCAAACTCAACTCCAGGCCATGGCCCTTCACTGTCTAGTTAAAAAACAAGCCCTGGCTAGTAGGGCTTAGTGGTTAGAGCATCGGCTTACACACCCAAGGGTCAAGGGTTCGATTCCCAGTGAAGGGTACATACCTCGGGTGCAGGTTCCATTCCTGGCCTCAGTCAGGGTGTATGCAGGAGGCCACCAATCAATGTGTCTCTCTCACATCTCTCTCTCTCTCTCTCTCTCTCTCTCTGTCTCTCTCTCTCCCTCCCACCCTCCCTCCCTTCCTCCCTCCCTTCAACTCTCTAAAAATCAATGGAAAAATATCCTTGGGTGAGGATTAACAACAACAACCACCCAAAAAACCTCACAAAAAAAAAAACAAAAAAACAAAAAAAAGCAACCTTTTTGTCACCAACCACTGCTCCAGGTTGCTCTTGTTACTGCCCACAAAAAGACTGTAATTAAATTAAAAAGCAATGAAGCAAAAAATAAAAATAAAAAATAAACCCAAAACAAACCAACCAAATAAAACTTTTAAAATAGCCAGCACCAACTCCCTCAAAAGGAGTGTTAAGCCCCGGCCTGTGTAGCTCAGTGGTTGAGCTTGACCCATGCACCGAGAGGTTGCTGGTCACTGGTTCAATTACCGGTCAGGGCACATGCCCAGGTTGTGGGCCCGGTCCCCAGTGGGAGGCATGCAGGAGGCGGCCAGTCGGTGTTCTCTCTCATCGATGTTTCTATCTCTCTCCCCCTCTCCATTCCTCTCTCTCTAAAATCAATAAAGAAAAAAAAATTTAAAGGAGTGTTAAGTAATAAATAATGTTGGTTTTCTTTATTATCATCTGTGAAGAAGGAGAGAAGGAGAGCTAGCTATCTGTAACAGCCTATGAGCTTTTAGGTACTCATTTGTGAGGCTGTACATACTCTGAGAAGCAAGTGTGCTCTCTACAGCAAATAACACATTGACCTAATAGATGCAAATCACTTGTGTTTGTCCCACCAAAAATGGCAAAGAAGATGCCAGGATCTTTCCTAAAACAAAACAAAACAATACAACCCCTGGAATCTAATTTATACTTCTTCCCCAAACTTGAGTATCCATAGGTATTGCCATCCATGACTGAAAGAAATTCACATAAGCAATGATTTCCTTTTCCATTGTTAAAGTTCCAATAGGTGGAAGAATCCAGATTTAGTGCACACCTCTCTAATTGAAAATGTGCATCAATTTGTCATCCAGGGCAACCTAACTCTTAAAATTGAAGCATTTTTTTTTAACACTGATTGATTAAAAGGTTAAGGGTTTGAGGCTATTTCTAACTCTAATTTGAAAACGTTTTCCAATTTCACATTTCCTTGGACTTCATCACAGCCTTTCTGTGCTCCCCTCAGGCATAATTCCCAAAAGAGTTACTGTTCCATCCTAACAGAAACTTCTCACAGAAGACAACATCAAGTATTTCTCACTGACTGAGTGAAAGGGGGCGACCCGACTGCCTGTATAGAAGTGACTCATAAGCCTCTCCTATTGCTGTCTTTGTGGCAAAGAGAAGCTTTGGTAATTAAAGAGGAAAGTTCAGATCTTGGAATCAGGCAGACTTGCAGGAGACCCTATCATTTCTAACTGTTACATGAAACCACCTACTGCTACCTTCATTTCATTGAGAGGACCATAGGAATGAAAGGGAGTGCTCTATGTAATTACTAGAAAATTGGGACATGATCACTTTCTTCTAACAAGGGACCTATACAACTCTACATATTAATCTGAGCAGTCTAACCAAAAGAGGACACATATTAAATTGCAAAGTAATTAAGAATGCAGTCTATACTTTCCCCTAAAATTACAGATTTCATAACACAGTGTTGTTTTCTCAACTACATAATTTTTGCAACGAATTTAAGTAACAAAAGAACCAATTCAGAGAATTCCTCCGCACCCACAGTGCCATCTAGTGTATAAAACTTGAGAACTGTTCCATTCCATCATGCCTGACTGTTCTAACACCACATACATCTTTTTGGATATTCTGATTCAATATATCATTTCTCTGGATAATAGCTTACATGCACAGTGCTTTGTACTTGTACCTGAATAAGTTTCCTGTCTTTGGTTTTCCATCATCCCAGCATCCTGCATTTTTCAGGTGTTAAAAAATATTTGGTGAATGAAAAAGTATACATTTTTATACAAAGCGTCTCCCCAAATACTTTCTTAAACTGATATTCTGCTGGATCTTGAGACACATCTGTTTTTCAAATAGTCTGAATCCTCTAATTCCAAGTGACTTGTAAAAACATATATATTGGATGTCTATATATAATTAACTAGATTCCAATAAATTTACAGAGATGTGATATATTTTTTAAAGGAATCTTAATGTTCATTCACAGTGATTTACTATTCACCATCTCAGTTGGAAACAATTGCTGGGAAAAGCCTTCAATTACCTCAAAGTTCATTTTGTATGTTCTAGTAACCCAGATATGGACTCAGCTTTAGGGAGACCTGAAGCTTATATAATTTGGAGCTCTTAAAGACAAAGAATTCCAAATTATTAAAACCAAATTAGGCCCAGGGCTTTGGACTGGGGCCCCTGCAAAGGAAAAACCCAGAACTTCATAGTAATTAATTTCAAGGTAAATCCATCTCTGCTTGTACCCAATACCCAGGTGAAACGATGTTGATGGGATGTTCATTTTGGAGTCAATTGACCAGTGAATCACATGATTTTCTAGCTTTAGCTAGAAACTCCTTAGAAATCATCTAATCTTCTTCACTTCATAAGGGAGGAAAAAGAGGTAAATTTGTTAACTCCATTGAGGCCACGTGGTGAGACTAGAATTCCACCCCTGTCATCTACCTTGGGATGGCTAATTTGCTCAAATGATCATTAAGCTCTCATCTAGGATGTCCTGCTGCTTCTAGCACCAAGAGTTCAGCGATGGCTAGAGATGACTCCAAAAATCAAAGGTGTTTTAAGTTTTTGTTCATCTTTGTACAGCCCATTAAGTGTTGAAGGGCAATGGGAATGAATGGTCCTGTTACTAGTTTGGTTGCCTCAGTCACTAAGAATCGATAAGAAAGTCCTCTTATAGACAAAAAAAATAATAACCCAACGAAGGAATTCTAAGTACAAACAGTTTACATTAAAATCCCTGTCCCTTTAGTGAAAGAAATACCCGTTAGAGCCTCTGGAGCCTTTTCCAACCTTCATGCTACAAGAAAGTCCAACATACCTCCATCTGCCAATACATGTTCATCCACATGAAATGAGGGAGTGACATGTTACAGCCCGCAGGCAAGCCTTGGTCAGTGGGATGGCCAAGCTGCTTAGTGGGGGGCGGAGGGATCACACTAGACTGTTCTGTGGAAGAATTCTATGGAATCACCTTCTCCTTAGAACCCTTAAATGCATTTTAAAAATCTCATCTTTTTAGGAGTCAGATTGGATTTTACAGAGGGGTACAGATATCTCTTGGATTTCTATCAAGCCCTGTTTCCACATAAATAGAAAGCTTACTCAAGCACCTTTCTTGGGGCTGTTCTCTTAGTCTGTCTGACACTTTTTTCTCCCTCCAAATATGTTGTAATACCATTAGTTAAAAGAAAGTTCTAAAGCACCAAGGTTTCACACTGCATTAGAAATATCCCTCTGGCTTCCTCTTAGGGAGGTCCCTAGCTGTGTTATTGGCACTTTTCAGCACCTTCCTGTGGCACTAGAGTGGAGACACCAGGTATTCTACTGACCACTATTACTGCCAAGGAAGGAAATGTAACTACAATTATTGATGAGACTTTGTCTTGATTTGAGCATCAAGGATACCAAAATATAATGTATAGAATTTGGTCAGTCTTATGAATTTTAGAACCAGATCAATTATAAACAAAAGCAATTATCTAAGTAACATTAAGTATATTAATTTAACCTTACCAAAATGTCAGAAAAAGCAAATGTAAAGATTGTAGGAGAGTATTTATTCGTTCCCCACCTACCCTGCCTCGTGGATATAATTTCTAGTTATTAGTTACATTAAGTACACTGTTGTTACTTAAGAAATGTTGTGTAATAAATAGTGTCTGCTAAATTGGATATTTTAACATATGTTATGAGAAATATAAAAAGTCAGCATGACTATAAAATGCATCATAATTTTGAATTTGCATAATTTTCTGTTTAAATGCATAATGTTCATGTTATATTAGCTGTAAAGGCACAAACTACATTTTACATAATATAGTAAGTTTATATAGTGAACAAAAGCGAGCAAAAAGAAATTAAGCACTAGGGATCAACCGAAAAGGACTATAATGCATTTGAAACCAAGGACAGCTCAATTTGGAGTGCACCGTGAATTCACTTGGCCTCTCAAAGTTCACTGCAAACCCGTTAAGAGATAATGAACCATGTCTCTTTCCCAAATGCAATCTTTATATTCTCCAAATCAAGCTGACAGACAAACATCAACCAAATGTTGGACTTTATGTTTAAGGGATCATATGATGTCTTAGAAACTTCACCACATCCTTTATATTAAAGTAATCAGTCCGTAGAAAACAAGAAAATGTTTTCAGTGACTTATCTTTTTTTTTTTTCAAATTTTCAAGTCTATACTGAAGACCTGTTGATTCTAAATAAGCATCTACATTTATTAAAGACCAAGTTCTCCTCCCAGTGATCTAAAGGTTACTAGCAGCTTCCTTCCCACTCCTACGAATATACCCTAAGAAGCCTGAAACACCAAACAGAAAGAATATATGTACCCCCATGTTCATAGAAGCACTATTTACAATAGCTAAGATCTGGAAACAGCCAAAGTGTCCATCAGCAGACGAATGGATAAAAAAGCTGTGGTATATATACACAATGGAGTACTACGCAGCTATAAGAAAGAAAGATCTCTTATCCTTTGCAACGACATGGGAGGACCTGGAAACTATTATCCTAAGTGAAACAAGCCAAGCAGAGAAAGACAAATATCATATGATCTCACTTATTTCTGGAATATAATAAGCATAACAGTCTGAGGAACAGGGTAGTCCCAGAGACGTGGAAGTAGGGTACAGACTGACAATTGCCAGAAGAGGGGGTGGGGGAGGGGAGCGATGAACCACAGAACTTGTACACATGTACTCATAACCAATGGATGTGGACAACAAAACTGGGGACGGGGCAGGGAGGGAGGGGGAGGAGGGTGACAATGGGGGAAAAAGGAGAAACATCTGTAACAAAAATAAATTAATAGAAAATAAATTATCAAAAATAAATAAATAAATAAATAAAAAATAAAAGTTACTAGCAGCTTCTTAACAGCAGCTACCACCTGCACATTCCTGGCTACCTCTTGCCCACAGTACCCCAAAACAAACATGCCCAACTGTGTTCAGTAAAGATTACCAATGTTAGAAAATAAAATAAGGCTACCAATATGGCCTCATAAGGCCCACACATTTTTACTAATCTGGCAGGTAGATGCAGTGGAACAAATCCCCTTAACAAACTGAAGAGAGAAATTGACAGCCTTATTTTTTTTATTCCAACCTCTTAGTTCACTCAGTGTGCCTTCTCTCACAATGTAAAGATTCCCAGAAGGCCAGGGATACTACACAGTGGGGACACCAAGACACATAAGAGGACTTCGTCTCATTCTAGAGATGAACTACCTTGTCTTTTAGGAAGTTGTAGTGAATTCTGGCTTCCACCTCATCCCTTGGGAAAGTGTGCTCACATGACTACTCCAAGGTTCAGAGAGTAGAGGAGTAAGCATCTGCTACCCCAGCTCCAAACCTCAATCTATGAGGTTAGCAACTCCCACCATCTGCACTTAGCCTACCACCCAGCACGTACCTGGAGCCTACAGTAGAAGGCCAGAAAGGGTGCAGAGCTAGCTGGCAGGTTTAACACATGAAGGGGTTTTATTCTGGCTTCACATCAGGTCCTCCACCTGATTCTATGACTCTCTTAACACCGTGTAACATGCTGTAAGTCTCTGCTCCCCTTCCAACCTAGAAACTCCTTACTGACCTCTGTAGCTCCAAAGTCTACTAAAATAACCTGCACCTAATAGGTGTCTAATAAATCATTGGTTTTCATTTTGAACTGAACTAACCTGAATGAAATTGAAATCTAGGAAGAGAGGAGCTAGAAATCTGGCTGAGTCTCCCCAGGAAAGGTAGAGCAAATTGGCAGAAGAAAATTCCCCAGAGAAATCAAATAATTATATCCATTGTGGTAAACAAGAATGCAGTGAAAAGAAAAGCATTTAGATTTCCATTTTGATTGTCTGACCAAAACATTCACCCATATTGTAGTGAGGCAGACGACTATAAGGGGAAATGGAAGCCTCTGGCCATCAGGCAGACAAGTTCAAATCTTGGCTCATCCTTTACTTGCTGTTATGACCTTCGACAAGTTAGCCCATTTTAAGCCTCAGTTTCTTCGCCCCTAAAGTGGGGATAATGAGCCTACCCTTGTAGAATAGGAAAAAATAAAACATCAAATGCCTGGCAGATAGAAAATGTTCAATAAATGATAGCTATTATGAGTTTAGCATTTAAAACTCAAAAGTAAAATCTTAACTAGGGAACAAAGATTCTAAGTTTTCAATATTATTTTCTAATTTACAGATGTATCACTTACCTATTCCATATTTAGTCTTATAATAAGTCTTTGTAAACTCATCACAGTCACAAAGGAGTACTTTCCTTCCCCACACATTGATGGTGGTTCCTATGGACAGGTCACTATCTTTGTAAAACTCTTGTTCTAATTTTCCAATCTAATAAAAACAAAGGAACACACGTTGGCACCACAGACCCTCCAAAGATCTAACTGTTCCCAAACGAAAAAAGATATTAAAAAAAAAAAACAACCCTCACTTATATAATTTATAACCAAATTTAAAAAATCAAACCAAAAGACAACTGGTCGATATTAACATTTTAAAACATTCTTTTAGCAATGTAGTCTTACCCAATAGCAATGCAAGGCATATATTTACATATGCACTTAAGTATGTTTATTATTCATAAACAACAATGCAATGCATACATTTATATATTCATTCATTTCACTTACAATCAATCTCACAAGAGAAGAATATGTAACTCAACCCGCATTTCAGGTTCCAGGGATGTCACATTGGAAACAGTAATAAAATGTAAGATTCCTCACCTTGTATTTATCCAACAGGTAGCCATGCACTCGGCTCACTCTATAGCCACTATACACATTGAGAACTATTCGATCTGTTACCTCGCCTGGTTGATAGGCTCCAGGTGGGCCATACTGGAAGACAAAACCAAAGCAAGATGTGGTGGATGGCCTCTAAACACAAAGATGATCTTTTTGAGGGGCTCAAATGGGAAATATGCATTGTATGGTTCTTCTCTGCCATCCATAAGAAGACAAGACATTTACTTTTTCTACCTGTCACTGTGCTTCCTCACTCCCTTCAGGCCAGACTATACGCCACCTATCCATCAAAGCCTTGATAAAGCCCCATCTTTCCCCATGACCTCTCCCATCCTACTGGCCTATCCCCAATCCAAAGCTCCATAGCACCTATCACAGGAATAAACCACATTTTGTGGTTCTCTAACTGATTCATCAGCAGTCATCTTTTCTCTTCACTCAACTACAAACCATGCTTTGCCTTCTTTTCTTTACTCTGCTTAGCATCCTGCCTGATCCTGAACTCAGGAGGCATTTGCTGGCTGAGAGAGGCAGTGTGGTGACATGGTAAGAACAATAGAATATGGTCGGCCTTTAACAGAAATAGAAGTGAACCATGGCACTCCTCAGTTCTACACACACTGGAGGTAGTCCAAGCAGTTGCATGAGCTGCAAGAAATACCTTAATTAACTTACAAATTCACAGTGATCAGTTTGTCATATACAGATGAGAAATCTGAATCATCTCTGATACATATGACATACTGTGTAAGTTCAAACATGTGAATTTATTTTGTGTGGGGTATAAGTAAGCTACGTAACATAGGAAAACAGTACATATGGACACAAACTCTCTCTTCACCACTTACTAGTTACAGGACTTGGGGCCAGGTATTTATCTTCAGTTTCATGTAACTACAACAACAGTACTTATTCTTTGCTTTCTCAAAAGATGTTGAGAGTGCCAGGGGAACATCTACTGTATCTTTCCCCCATGAGAATGTAAGCTCCATGAAGTAGGACTTAATCCATTTTCTTTATCACTGTAACCCCAGAGGTGACCTACGGTTGACGATAAGTATGCGTTCAATGAATGAATAAATGAAGCAATTGATGTCCAGGCACACTGCAAATGTCAGGTGTGTCATTATTTTATATTCAGCCTATTTGTCAAAGCCATTCTAAAAACAGGCTTCCCAGGTATCTCCTGGCCACCTGCTGTCCAGAGCTCCCTCTGAGACAAATCTTGCCTATCACCACCACCACCACCCCCCCTCCCAGCAATACTACAGGGCTTCTGACTATGGGTTCAAAGAATCTGGGAGAGCCTCCTGTCTAGACCATATAACCAGCGGTTGTTTGCATCAGAAATGAGTGTTACAGTCACCTCTTCAGCAGCACTAAGAAATAAGTTAAAAAATACTTTCTCCAAATAAGAAATGAAACGTAACATAGAACTGTGAAAAAGCCTTTATGTTTCCGTATCCTTACAGGTATTTACAGGTCCTTAGATAGTGTTTTTTACTATGTTACCTCATTCTAGCTTCACAGTTACCTCTAGATGGAGGCCTTGTTAACTACATTTTAGAGATAAGAAAATACACTCAGAGAGGTTAAGTGACTTGCCCAAGGTCACATAGCTATTAAGTGCAGAATCACAATTCTAACCCAGGTCATCTATCTTTGGGACATTTTTGGCTGTATTCAAGTTATACTAGCTCTCAAATAGCCATAAATATGTGTAGAAATCAGTCTGACAACTCTCTCTCAATAGCAAATAAAATGCAAAAGCTGCCACTGCTGCTAGTTAGTGGCTAGCTGGTGATTAGTAGTTACTCTCAGAAGTTACTCCTGTGTGTGTGTCACAACACAGACCAATACCATGGGATCTCCTTAGTAGGCTACAGAGGCCAGAAACCAGTATCTCATTCAAGACCATAAGCAATTCTTTTACTAGAGAGTCATTTATCTTCATAAGACAGATTGTGAACTCAATATTGAATAGGTAATTTCTTGTGCATTTGACATTTTCCTTTTATTTGCCTTGTGCCCAGAATATTCCAACTCCAATTTGTCATTTCCAAGATGTATATTAATATAGGGCACAAAATGAAAGTTTTCTAAACATTTGCACTAATATATGGTAACTGTCATCACATAGTCATAACACATGACATTCCAGTGAGTGACTACAGTCTTTCAGCTCACAAGCAAACTCAGAAAGTAGTTCTGTGTCCACTGCTCACCTTGGGCAGCTTTCCCCTCTGGAGGAAATATGACATAGGATCTCGGCCTGAGTTGTGGGGCAGCAATTCTTTGATTTCGATAGTATCATCAGACAAAAAATAATGCAAGACGAGTTGTCTACGGTCCCCAAACAATGAGACTGAGTCATCCCACAGGCAGAAGAAACGCAAAACCTTCTTATCATACTCAAGGAACTGTTTCAGGGTGTCGAAGGACTCATAGGGACGTAAAGGCTGGACGCAGTCTAGTGTCTGAAAATGAAGAAAAGTTTCATAATAGTTGTGGTTTGGTTATAAGCACTTCTGGGATGCAAGCAATCAAAGAACATAAAGGTATCTTTTCCACAGACTATTCTATGATATTTTTTAAATTTCAACTAACTATATATATATTTATATTTATATATATATGAATTATAACCAGTTTTAACCTTAAAAATATAATCAAGTATGAGGAAGCTTTGATATTAAACATTATTTCAATACACTAAAATATATTTCTATAATGTGTTTCAAAACTGATTTTTCTCAAAGACTTTAAATTCTTGTTTAAGAAAAGACAAAAATAATGTAGAGTGACAGAAATTAGAATAGCAATTGCCGCTTGGTAGGGGATTGACTGGAAAGAGAAATTTCTGGGGTGATGGAAATATTCTGTCTTGATTTTCATGTTAGTTACTAAATTGCATACATTTTTCAAAACTTGTTGATCTGTATGCTTAAGATCTATACATCTATGTTAATTATATCTCAGTAAAAAATGGTTTGTCTTTTCAATGAAAATTCATATCTGTATATTCTTCTTACTCATCCAAAGATTTTTGTGAAGGTAAAAGGGAAGACATATATTCATGGTTTTGTTTTGCTCAAAAGCTTTAGATATTGAGGATCTGAAAGGCCATGGAAACAAAAGCAGAAGAAATGGAAAACTTCCCAGTTGGCACAGAACCAGTGCCTGGGCTCTGTCCCCCAAACCAGAACCCACTGGCTCTGCAGTCTTCTTGGTGCAACCTTTCTTTATTTGCATGTTCCCAGCCCAGTCTTGGAGCAAAATTTCCCATTCTATCTGATGTATCCAAATAGGATTGTTATATAAGAAAGTGTTCATTGGCAAGGGAGATGTAGTCCCACATCAACTTACGTAATATGATGTGTAAATTTTCAAAATTCTGTACCTGTCTAGGGCAGTCTAGGTACAGACTTACCCCAAGAAAGGAAGGAGACATGATAGTCTTTCAGAGGCTCTCTTGCCTTATCCTTGATACTGAAATAAAATTATGGGACCTCTACTCTCATTGATTGAAAAATGTTTCTTCAGCATTATAAGGCTTCTAAGAAATGTATTATTGATTACATACCATTGGGGCTCTTTTCAGTTTAAGTTAAATTGTCTAATTTTAACTTTATATTTCAATGCAGCAAGCACTGGAGAAGTAAAAGCATTAAAGTCAATATAAAAGCTTCTTATTAAACTCCTAACTTTCCACAGATTTCTATATTTATTGAAGAGCTTTCTCCCTGAGGGAATAAATGCTAAAATGATTCTCCCAACCTGAAAGGAAATTACTTAAAACATTTCTTGGATGTTCTTGGTATTTAGTCTCGATTCCTGGCTCAAAACAATTTTTTCTTTATAAACCTATGAAATTGCACAGTGCTCTACGCATTTCATATAATGCATAATCATTCACAATCACTAACATATAATACCAACTGTTAGTGAATGAATGCAGCCATATGTAAAGGGTAGTGATTCATTTGGATCCATTTTTTTAGGTTCTTTCTGCTGGTTCTAAAGACTTTGTATTTAATCTAGATTCTTTCATCTAGGGCATTTGGAAAAAATAAAAATGAGCCCAAACCATAAATCTCCTTGCATGCCAAGACACACAGGTATAATGCCACAAGGATTTCACCTTGGATACTCCAAGATCAATAATATATATTTTTCAGGAGGGTTGTTTGCCTACATTAAATAATAATTCTGCTGGGGCTAGAAAGCAGGAACAGATGAATGACCCTACATGCAAATTTTAACAAGAGATCAAAGAAAAATCAAAGGAGAATTTCATTCAAAATTTTATATTATCTTTCTGCAAGGAAGTGAATTACAAGTTTTAGAAACAATAAAAATGAGATTAAACTAATTGGTAGGGATAGAAATGAGAACAGTTGTTAACCCTGGGTGGACAGAAGGACTGATTAGAAAAAGGCATGAGGGTACTTTCTGGAGGGGAGTGGGGTGTGGAAATGTTCTATATCTTGATTTGAGTAAGGATTACATGGGTGTATGTATTTTTTAAGACTCATCCAACTGTATACTTAATTTCTGTGCATTTTACTGTGTATAACCATACTTCAATAAAAAGAAAACAAGAAAACAAATGACAATAATGAAAATCAAGGTAAGAAGCAAAAAATTTGAATTCAAACCCCAGCAAGAAGACTGGTTAGGTATGTGATCTTCCACATGACACTTGCCCTTTTGGGTGTTCAGATTGGGTGTTCAGATTCTTTTATAAAACATAAAATTTGGGCCATGGGATCATTAAAAAAAACTTTAGAAAGAAAACAATGATACAACTAACACTTATTCTTTCCTCCCTACACTAATTGGGGTTAGACTTTCCTTTCATAATGTGGGTACATCACAATCATGGCCCTTCTCACTCCTCCAGAACATCTCTGTATCTGATGCTGCCATAAGGGAAGCTGGGAGTCCCAAGGAAGAAGGGGAAAGGTAAAAGGTATACCCAAGGCTTGGTTCAATAAATCAGTAGAAAAGAAGCAAAGATTTTTCCCAGAGTTAGGGAACTAAAATGAGAAAAGACAAGCCAGGTAAATGTGGGCCCACTGTCAGTAACCACAAAACCAATTGCGGGTTCTTAGAAATTGTCCCAGGTGGGTGGCTCACTGAAGACTCCTACTGCCTGGAAGAGAGACTCTCCGTGGAGAGAAGTGTGGGCAGAGGCAGGAAGTGAGACTTTCTTGCACTGACACCCACACCCAGCCTTCCCTCCAGCCTAAAGGAGAAGAGGATAACTCCAGGAACTATAGCCCCAAAAGTTCCTTCACATCTGCATCAGAAGTAACAATACCCTCTACTGAGTCTCTGGAGCAATTCTCATTCTGAAGAAAAGAACTCATGGATGTTATCAACTTCTTACCTCTTTCCGCATCTTTGTGTAAGGATCTTCTGGACACTGTCCCGGAGGGTTTACTTTGATTCCTATTTTCTTCAAAAAGTTTTTTGTGAATGCATCACAGTCATAAATCTTGAAAGTCCGGCCATAAAAGACAATATCTATGTTGATATTGAAGTGATACACAGTATAAAACTGATCATCATCAGGAGGTGGGAGAGGAATCCGATGACGCCGGATAAAAGTCCCTGTGGTATGAAATAAAATAAAATTGTTTCATCATGCAGCAAAAGAGGTCACAGCACATTTCAGTAACAGCCCCAAATGCTTTCCCACAACAGTGATTTGGGCAAAGGGCTGATTCTTGGAGGCAGCATTAGTATGTTCAAACTCTGAGGAAGCCAGAGGAAGCTGAGACTTCTGAGGTCTAGAGTTATTTGAACAGTCTTACATGTTATTAGAATTGCCTAAGTGGTACTAGAGAGGTACTTTAATAAACCATAAACACTAGGGTAGGAGGAAAGAGGGGGCCGTAAACAAAGTGAACTAATGCACCAGACACTGCCACCATGCCTTTTCCCAGAACAAGCATGGTCACTTTCACTCACTTACACTCAATGTGAGCACCCTATAAAAGGCACTAACTGTGCACCATGGCAACGGCTTGTGATGATGCCTTTTCCTTCCCAGCTTCTGGGTGTCGTTTCAGGTCTTGTGTTCTAAGCTGTGAGAGGGGGAGGGTGTGGGAGGTTTCTGATATGACAATGTGAAGGAACGAAGAGAAGACAACTTTGACGGTATAAGTACTAATCACCTACGGCAGTTACTGGAAGAAATCCACTTGAACTGAGTTGGAGGGTGATACATAGGGGGGCTGGGAGCCCACAGACAGCAGCGGTCTTAACTGTGAGCACTGCCCTCAGGGTTAAAGCCCAAGCCGGCTACTCAGCACAGAGGGACGGGACAGAGAGCTAAAATAGCCACAGCTACCCACCTGGGGCTCCAGCAGAGGGAGAGCAGACTGGACTGGAACTCTGTGGGGACACTCAGGATTTGGAGGGCGCTCAGAGCTTTTGCTGAGATGCGGCCACGCAGGACAGTGGCCATCTTACTCCTTCCCAGGGCTCTGGGGAAAGGCGGCAGCCCCTCCCTCGGACATTCAACCACACCCAGGTGGACTATTGAAATGCAAACTGAGGCTCATTAACTACCAACATCTGCCCCACCCTCAGGAAATCCTCTCACGCTGAACACCTGAGGGAGGTTTTCATTCAACAGAGAACCCAAGGCTCTTCAAGTAACCTGGACTAATAGCTTCCAGGCAAAAAGCTAGGGGATAACTTAACCTTTTCGGGCCTTGCAAATCTACCCAGGAAAGTAAGACTTGACAGTGGTGTATAACGTGGGTCCTCCCACGCTCATCCAAACCCAGTACAGGGAGCCACAAAGAGCAGAACACTAACATCCACAGGGAAAATTGGCAGGCTCCAAAACCCACTGAGATAGCCAAAATGGTGAAACAAAGAAACAGATGCCAAATGAAAGAACAAGAGACCTCCACCAAAGATGAGATAAATGAAATGGAGTTAAGCAGGTTAACAGAACTAGAATTCAGAGCCATGATCTTGAGGAAGCTCAACAGCATGTGTAAGGACATAAACAAAATGAGCAAAGACATAGAAATATTACAAATAAACCAATTGGAAATGAAAAATGACATAGCAGAAATGAAGAACACATTGGAAGGACTAAACAGCAGAGTAGAAGAAGCTGAGGACCGGATCAATGAATTAGAAGACAGTGTAGAAAAAAATCAACCAATCAGAAAACCAAAAGGAAAAAACAATGAAAAAACAGGAAGACAACTTAAGAGAACTGTGGGACAACTGGAAACATAATAATATTCACATAATAGGAGTCCCCAAAGAAGAAGAAAATGAGCAAGGGTTAGAGAATATGTTTGAAGAAACAGTGACAGAAAACTTCTCTAATTTGGTGAAGAAAGAAGGCATTAAAGTTCAAGAAGCACAGAGAGCCCCAAGTAAGAAGAACCCAAACAGGACCACACCAAGACAAACAGTAATTAAAATGCCAAAAATTAAAGACAAAGAGAGAATCCTAAAGGCAGCAAGAAATAAGCAACAGGTTACCTACAAAGGACCTCCATAAGGCTATCAGCTGACTTCTCAACAGAAACACTACAGGCCAGAAGGGAATGGCATGAAGTAATCAAGGTCATGAAAAACAAGGATCTGAACCCAAGACTACTCTACCCAGCAAGGCTATCATTCAAAATAGAAGGTCAAATAAAGAGCTTTCCAGACAAAAAAAGGCCAACGGAATACATTAGCACCAAACCAGTACTGCAAGAAATGTTAAAAGGTCTGCTGTAATTAGTAGAAGAAATAGGAAGGAAAATAGAACCACACTAAACAAAAATGGCAATAAATAAGTACATATCAATAATCACCTTAAATGTAAACAGATTGAATGCTCCGATAAAAAGACACAGAGTAGTGGATTGGATAAGAAAGCATGACCAATATGTATGTTATTTACAAGAGACCCACCTCACAACAAAAGACTCACATAGGTTGAAAGTGAAGGGATGGAAAAAAAAATCTTCCAAGCAAACAGAAAGAAAAAAAAAAGCTGGGGTAGCAATACTCATGTCTGATAAAATAGATTTCAAAATGAAGGCCATAACTAGAGACAAAGAAGGTCACTACATAATATTGAAAGGATCTATCCAAGAGGAAGATATAACCTTGGTAAACATATATGCACCCAATATAGGAGCACCAAAATACATTAAAAATCTTCTGGAGGACTTCAAAGGAGAAATCGAGAGCAATACAATCATAGCAAGGGACTTCAACACCCTGCTGATATCACTGGATAGATCCTCTAGACAAAAAATTAACAAGGAAACAGAGATTCTAAAAGAAGCACTAGATCAAATGGATTTAATAGATATTGACAGAGAATTACACCTCAAAACTACAGAATTCACATTCTTCTCAAGTGCACATGGGACATTCTCAAAGATAGACCACATGTTAGGACACAAAAGAAGTCTCTACAAGTTCAAGAAGATTGAAATCATATCAAGCATCTTCTCCAGATCACAATGGCATGAAACTAGAAATTAACTGCAACAGGAACATGCAAAGACATTTGAATACATGGAGGCTAAATAGCATGTTATTAAACAATGAATGAGTTACCGAGGAGATCAAGAAAGGAATTAAAAACTTCCTGGAATCCAATGAAAATGAACACACAACAACACAAAATCTATGGGATGCAGCGAGAGCAGTTCTGAGAGGGAAGTTCACAGCACTACAGGCCTACCTCAAGAAACAAGAAAAATTTCTAATAGACTTTCTAACCTCACAACTTAGAGAACTAGAAAGCAAACAAAAAGAAAACCCCAGAGCAAGTAGAAGGAAGGAAATAATAAAGATCAGAGCAGAAATAAATGACATAGAGACCAGAAAAACAATTCAAAGGATCAATGAAACAAAGAGCTGGTTTTTTGAAAAGATAAACAAGACTGATGGACCCTTAGCTAGACTCACCAAGAAACAAAGAGAGAGAACCCAAATACACAAAATCAGAAATGAGAGAGGAGAAGTAACAACTGACACCACAGAAACACAAAGGATCATTAACAAATACTATGAACATTTATATTGTGACAAATTCGACAATCTAAGCGAAATGGACAAATTTCTAGAAACACATAGTCTCCCAAAACTGGACCAGAAAGAGATAGAAACCTTGAACAGACCAATAACAACAAAGGAAATTGAAGATGTAATTAAGAAACTCCCAGCAAACAAAAGCCCAGGCCCAGATGGCTTCACGGGGAAGTTTTACCGAACATTCAAAGAAGAACTAACACCCATTCTCCTCAAACAACTTTTAAAAATTCAAGAAGAAGGAAGACTTCCAAACACGTTTTATGAGGCCACCATAATTCTAATTCTAAAACCAGAAAAAGACACTACAAAGAAAGAAAACTACAGGCCAATATCCCTGATGAACATAGATGCCAAAATCCTAAACAAAATACTAGCAAATCGGATCCAGCAATACATCAAAAAAATTATTCACCATGACCAAGTGGGATTCATCCCAGGGATGCAAGGCTGGTCCAATATTCGCAAATCAATAAATGTGATATACCACATAAACAAAATGAAAAAATAAAAACCACATGATCATATCAATAGACGCTGAAAAAGCATTCGACAAAATCCAGCACCCATTTCTGATAAAAACGCTCAGCAACGTGGGACTAGAGGTATCATATCTTGATATAATAAAGGCCATATATGAAAGACCTACAGCCAACATCATACTCAATGGGCAAAAACTAAAAACCTTTCCCTTAAGAACAGGAACAAGACAGGGATGCCCACTTTCACCACTCTTACTTAACATAGTACTGGAAGTCTTAGCCACAGCAATCAGACGTGAAGAAAAAATAAAAGGAATCCAAATTGGAAAGGAGGAAGTGAAACTGTCATTATTCGCAGATGACATGATATTATACATAGAAAACCCTAAAGACTCCATAAAAATCTACTAGACCTAATAAATGAATTTGGCAAAGTAGCAGGATACAAAATTAACGTCAAGAAATCAACGGCATTCTTATACACCAATGATGAACTCACAGAAAGAGAAACTAAAAAAACAATCCCATTTACCATCGTGGCAAAAAAATTAAGATACCTAGGAATAAACTTAACCAAACAAGTAAAGGATCTATTTGCAGAAACCTACAGCACATTGAAAAAAGAAATAGAGGAAGATATAAAAAAGTGGAAGCACATACCTTATTCATGGATTGGAAGAATTAACATCATTAAAATGTCCATATTACCCAAAGCAATCTAGAGTCAATGTAATCCCCATCAAAATACCAGTGACATATTTCACAGAACTAGAACAAATACTCCAAAACTTCATATGGACCCAAAAAAGACCCCGAATAGCCACAGCAATCTTGACAAAGAAGGATAAAGTAGGTGGGATCACAATACAGGATATCAGGTTATACTACAAAGCTACTATAATCAAAACAGCCTGGTACTGGCACAGGAACAGGCATATAGACCAGTGGAACAGAACAGAGAATCCGGAAATTGACCCAAGACATTATGCTCAATTAATATTTGACAAAGGTGGCAAGAGCATACAATGGAGCAAAGACAGCCTCTTTAATAAATGGTTTTGGGAAAATTGGACAGCTACATGCAAAAAAATGAAACTAGACCATCAACTTACACCATACACAAGAATAAACTCAAAATGGGTAAAAACTTAAATGTGACTCGTGAATCCATAAAAACCCTAGTAGAAAATGTAGGCATCAAAATTTCGGACATCATACGCAGCAGAATCTTCACTGATACATCACCTAAGGCAACCGAAACAAAGGGAAAAATGAACACATGGGACTACATCAAACTCAAAAGCTTCTGCACAGCAAAAGAAACAACCATCAAAATGGAAAGGGAACCCACTGTATGGGACAGCATAATTGCCAATGATACATCAGATAAAGGGTTAATCTCCAAACTATATAGAGTGCTCATACAACTCAACAAAAGGAAGACAAAGAACCCAATTAAAAAATGGGCAGAGGTACTAAATAGACACCTCTCCAAACAGGACATACAAATGGCTAAGAGACATATGAGGAAATGCTCAACATCACTAATCATCAGAGAGATGTAAATTAAAACAACAATGACATATCACCTCACACCTGTCAGAATGGCCGCCATCAACAAATCATCAAACAACAAGTGTTGGCGAGGGTCTGGAGAAAAGAGGACTCTAGTACACTGCTGGTGGGAATGCAGACTGGTGCAGCCACTGTGGAAAACACTATGGTGTTACCTCAAAAAATTAAAAATTGAATTGCCATTTGACCCAGTGATCCCACTTCTGGGAATATACCCTAAGAAACCTGAAACACCAATAAAAAGAATACATGTACTCCCATGTTCATAGCAGCACTATTTACAATAGCTAAGATCTGGAAACAGCCCAAGTGTTCATCAGTGGATGAATGGACAAAAAAGCTGTGGCACATATACACAATGGAGTATTATGCAGCTGTAAGGAAGAAAGATCTCTTATCCTTTGAGATGACATGGAGGGACCTCAAGAGTATTATGCTAAGCGAAACAAGCCAAGCAGAGAAAGACAAATATCACATGATCTCACTCAGTTGTGGAATATAATAAACATATCAGTCTGGGGAACAGGGTAGACCCAGAGATGTGAAAGTAGGGTACAGACTGACAACCCTCAGAAGAGGGGGGGGAAGGGAAGAGATAACCACAGAACTTATATGCATGTATGCATAACTGATGGACATGGACAACAAAGCTGGGGACGGGGTGGGGGGTGGGGGGAGGAGGGTGTCAATGGGGAAAAAAGGAGAAACATCTGTAACAAAAATAAATTAATAAAATACAGCACTATTAGAAAAACAAAAAACAAAAACAAAAATAAAGATGAATGTGAAAGTGTAAAAAAAAAAAAAGAAGAAGCCACATCATGACTGGTAGGATGGGCAGAGGCGCAGATGGGCTAGTCCCACACCCAAGTATGGCGGACAAAAATCAGGAGGGATGCCTTGGCTGTTAGGTCCTCTCTGAGGAGTGAGGGGTCCCTGTTCCACATCAGGTGCCCAGCTCAGGATTCCAGTGCCAGGAAAAGAAGTCCCCATCACTTCTAGTTGTAAAAACCAGTGGAAACTGAAGCTGAGGGGGGCTGAAGCTCCTGGAGCCCTAGGCAGTTGCTCTTAAAGTGCCCACGCACAAATTTACTGAGACTTGCTCCCTCTGAGCTCCAGCGTGGAGCAGAGGCAGCTTGAAAGGCACCAGAGACATACGGGGAAGAACTGAGTTATTTGGAATTGGGGTGAGAGCTGGAGAGGCAGCTTCCTCCCAGACAGACATGCTGGTGGAGGCCTTTGTTCCTTTGGTGAGCCCTTCCCCCACAAGGCTGGTAGACAGCTGCCATATCTGGGACTCCTGGAACCTGGCTCACACTGGTTTCTCCACCTTGGTGATTCCCTGAGGCCCTGCCCCACCCAACTTTTGGTCCCACCCAAGCTGTTCCCAGTGGTGTTATCATAGAATTGGCCTGTTTTGGCTCCTGCTTCAGATTTTCTTAATTTCTCTCAAACAAGCAGCATCTGGCCACAGCGAGCCCCATACTTCTCGCAAAGTGGCCCCAGGCCTGGCACTAGCAGCAGCCAGCCTTGGTTCACAGCTTGGCTTTGGCTAGGCACCTCCAAGCCCAGCACAAGAAGCAGCCATCAGAAGATCACTTTGTAGCTTATGCCTGGTGGCCTCAGGTGGAACACATGAAGTGGCTGACCTTGCCCAGAACAAGCACACCCAGTGGACAACTTCAGGCCACACTGAAACCACCACCCAACCACCTCCACAAGTGACACACTCAATGAGCAGACTCAATGGGTACCAGAGCCCTGCTGAAGTAAGTCTTCCTCTGTGTGGTGGGCCCATGCACAGCTGATCATCCAAGATAGTCAGAGGCCAGTGGTCAGTGGAAACAGCCAGTCCTTGCAGCTGATCAGCCTGAGTAAAACCCTCCCATTGACATGCCAACAGCAATCAAGATTCAGTTACAACCGAATGGTATAAAGTCCACATGAGGAGTGCATCTCAAGGGCCCAGCTGGGTGACCAGGGAGGCTGTGCCACTGGACCCTACAGGACACCTACTACAATAGGCCACCCTAGGAAGCCTAGGAAACATAGCAAGTCTACCTAATACACAGAAACAAACACAGAGAGGCAGACAAAATGAGGAGACAAAGAAACATGTCCTAAATGAAAGACCAGAACAAAACTCCAAGTAAAAGAACTAAACGAAATGGAGATAAGCAATCTAACAGACGCAGAGTTTAAAACACTGCTTATGAGGACACTCAATGAACTTAGTGAGACTTTCAAGGAACTTCGTGAGGAACTCAAGAGCATAATTAAGGACCAGTCAGAAATGAAGGCTACGCTAACTGAAATAAAGAACAATTTACAGGGAATCAATAGTAGAGGAGGTGAAGCCAAGAAACAAACTATTGATTTGGAATATAAGGAAACAAAAACACCCAATCAGAACAGCAAAAAAGAAAAAAGAATCCAAACGAATGAGGATAGTATAAGGAGCCTCTGGGACAACTTAAAGCGTACCAACATTCGCATCATGGGAGTGCCAGAAGGAGAAGAGAGAGAGCAAGAAATTGAAAACCTATTTGAAAAAATAACGACAGAAAACTTCCCTAACTTGGTGAAAGAAATAGACATACAACTCCAGGAAGCACAGAGAGTCTCAAACAAGATGAAACCAAAGAGGTCCATACCATGACACATCATCATCAAAATGCAAAAGGTTAAAGACAAAGAGAAAATCTTAAAAGCAATAAGAGAAAAGCAGGTACCTACAACGGAGCTCCCATAAGGCTGTCAGCCAATTTCTCAAAAGAAACTTTGCAGGCCAGAAGGAAGTGGCAAGAAATATTTAAAGTGATGAAAAGCAAAGACCTACAACCAAGATTACTCTGTCCCGCAAAGCTATCATTTAGAATCAATGACCATACAAAGAGTTTCCCAGACAAGAAAAAGCTAAAGGAGTTCATCACCACCAAACCAGTATTATATGAAATGTTGATGGGTCTTCCTGAAGAAGGAAGAAGAAAAAGATTTAAAAATATGAAGAATAAAATAGCAATAAATACATATCTATCAACAATCTAATCTACAAACAAAATGAGCAAGCAGAACAGAAACAGACTCGTAGATACAGAGAACTTTTTGTTGGTTGCCAGATGGGAGGGGGGTTGGGTGAAAAAGATGAAGGGATTAAGAAGTACAAATTGGTTGTTAGACTGAAGAACCTCAAAGGGAAGTGGGGAGGTGGGGCGGGAAGAGAGAAATCAAAGAACTTATATGCATACATACATAACCAATAGACACAGACAATAGTGTGGGGAAGGCAGGAGGGGGTAGGAGTGGGAAGGAGGGGGTCAAGGGGGGGAATATTGAAGTGACATCTTAATACATTCAACAATAAAGATAAGTTTAAAAAGGAAAAAAAAAAGATCATACACCATGATCTAGTCAGATTTATTCATGGGATGCAAGGAAGGTTCAACATCAGCAAATCAATTGACATGATACACCACATAAAAAAAAGGAAAGATAATAATTATATTATCATATCATTAGATGTAGAAAAAGTACTTGACAAAATCTAGCAACGATTTATGATAAAAAAATCTCAGCAAAGTGGGAATAGAGGAAACATACCTCAAAATAATAAATGCCATATATGACAAACCCACAGCTAGCATCATACTCAATGCGGAAATACTGAAAGTATTTTCCTTAAAATCAGGAACAAGACAAGGATGTCCACTTTCACGACTCTTATTCAACATAGTACGGGACATCCTAGCCACAGCAATCAGACAATAAGAAGAAATAAAATGCATCCAAGTTGGAAATAAAGAAGTAAAACTGTCATTATTTACAGATGACATGATACAATATAGAGAAAACCCTAAAAAAATTTTTTAAAAAAACACCAAAAAAATTACTAGAATAGATCAGGAGGAGGGTGTCAATGGGGGAAAAAGGAAAAACATCTGTAACAAAAATAAATTAATTAATAAAAATTACTAGAATAAACGAATTCAGTAAAGTAGAAGGATACAAAATAAATATTCAGAAATCAGTTGCATTTTTATACAGCAATAATGAACTATCAGAAAGAAAAACTAAGAATATGATCCCATTTACAATTGCATCCAAAAAATAAAATAAAATACCTAGAAATAAATTTAACCAAGGATGTAAAAGACTTGTACTCAGAAAATTATAAGACGCTGAAGAAAGAAATTAAAGAGGACACAAATAAATGAAAGCATATACCATGTTCATGGATAAGAAGTATTAACATCATTAAAATGTCCATATCACCCAAGGAAATCTACAGATTCAATGCAATTCCTATCAGAATACCAATGGTGTTTTTCACAGAACTAGAACAAATAATTCTAAAATTTATATAGAACCACAAAAGACCCCCAATAGCAACAGCAATCTTGAGAAAGAGAAACAAAGTTGGAGGTATCATGGTACCTGATATCAAACTATACTACAAGGACATAGTAATCAAAACAGCATGGTACTGGCATGAAAACAGACACATAGATCAATGGAACAGAACAGAGAAACCAGAAATAAATCCATGCCTATATGATCAATTAATATATGATGAAGAAGGCAAGAACATACAATGGGGTAAAGACAGTCTATTCAATAAGTGGAGCTGGGAAAATTGGACAGACACATGCAGAAAAATGAAACTAGACTGTCTTTTTATACCATATACAAGAATAAACACAAAATGGATTAAGGACTTTTAAATGTTAAGACTGGAAACCATAAAACTCCTAGAAGAAAACATTGGCAGTAAAATCTCTTAACATTTCTTCAGCAATATTTTTTCTGACATACCTCCTCAGGCAAGGGAAACAAAAGAAATAAATTAAGAAATGGGACTATGTCAAACTAAGGAAACCATCAACTAAACAAAAAGTCAGCCTCCTAAATGGAAGAAGATATTAGCCAATGCGATATCCGATAGGATGTTAATATCCAAAATTTATAAAGAACTCACACAACTCATCCCCCCGCCCCAAAAATCCAATTAAAAAGTGGGCTTGAATAGACACTTCTCCAAAAAGTACACACAGATGGCCAATAGACATATAAAAAGATGCTCAACATCACTAATAATCAGAGATATGCAAATTAAAACCACAATGAGATATCACCTCACACCTGTCAGAATGGCTGTCATCAATCAACAAACAATAAGTGTTGGTGAGAATGTGAAGAAAAGGGAACCCTCATGCACTGTTTGTGGGAATTTGGATTGGTATGGGTGTTCCCCATAGAATTATAAATGGAACTGCCTTATGATCCAGCAATTCTACTTCTTGGTATATATCTGAAACAACCCAAAACACTAATTTGAACGAATAGATGCACCCCTATGTTCATTGCAGCATTATTTACAATACCCAAGATATGGAAGCAACCCAAGTGCCTATCAATAAACAATCGGGTAAAAAAGTGACAGTACATATATACGATGGAATATTACTCAGACATCAAAACAGAATGAAATATTACCATTTGTGACAGCATAGATGAACCTAGAGGGTATTATGCTAAATGAAATAAGTCACACAGAGAAAGACATATACCATGTGATTTCACTTATACATGAAATCTAAAGAACAAAATAAACAAGCTAACAAAATAGAAACAGGCTCATAGACACAAAGAACAGACTGATGGTTGCCAGAGGGGAGAGGGGTTGAGGATTCGGTGAAAAAGGTGAAATGATTAATAAGTACAAATTGTTAATCACAAAAAGGTCATGGGGATGTAAAGTACAGCATAGGGAATATAGTCAATATATTTTAATAACTATGTATAGCGCCAGGTGGGTACTTGAAATATCAAGGGAGTCACTTTGTAAAGTATATGATTGTCTAACCACTATGGTGTGCACCTGAAACTAACAGAAAACAATATTGAATATAAACTGTAACTGAAAAATAAAATAAAATAAATTTTCCCAGATGTTGTTACTCAGTAACTACATAATCTTGGGCAAGTTAATGAATCTCTTTAAGTTTCAGTTTTCTTAACTCTAAGATTGCTATACAAATGATCTCATACCTCTTGTGGTTGTCGCCAGGACTAAGTAAAATGCATGGAAAGCACTTAGCATTGGCTTATAATAAGCATTCAGTGGAAGTTAGCTGCTTCTCTTGCTATTGTTCTGTTCACTTATTCACTGTAGTACCTTAAACACTTAGCACAATGTCTTGAACACAATAGGCATTCAAAAATATGTGTTGATATACCCTGGTTTCTCTTCAGATCACATAAATCTTCCACCTTTTACAAAAATATGTGTTGAATAAATGATTCTGTCATCATTTTTTAAAACAAAGGCAATAAGACCCCAAAGCAGAGTGCTTACAAAAATGCAAACTCTTGGCTCAAAAATATAAGCTAATAACCGGCGATATGGTAGGTGCCAACACCAAGATTTATGCTCCTATAAGCATAAACAACTGTATGTTGCTTTGAAGTTTTGTGGATGCTTTCCTCTACCACTCTCTTCTCTCTTCTTCTTCCTCTATATAGCCTCTTTCCACCTCCACCCAACCACACTCACAAAGTGAGCATTATCAGAGGCTTCATGGTTTTAGACAGTGCTCTGGGCCAAAGGTTCTGGATCTCATCCTACCTTTTACTTCCAACCCTATAATGCTCATTCACTTCTCCTCTTGAGAATATGGACCCAGGATCCCAAGTATACTGAAAATGGTGGGTAGCCACTGGAGGTAAACATATTCCCTTCCTAGATGAGTGTACTAACAACACCACATCATACTAGCCAACTTACCCAAACACTGCTGAAACCTGTTGTCAAGAATTGTTTATAGTTGAGATTTTACCCTACTTGCAAGTGAACAAGTTAGCCTGCCACAGATTCATGGATGCTGGCAGAAGACACAAGATGCTTTGGTTAGAAATAAAGGGCAGTTTATTACTAATAGTAATACCAGTAGCCAAAACATCAGCACTTTTTGCACCAGTTTCCTAAGCCTCAATTCCCACAGGTGATACAACAAGGTCCTAGTAACTCCTGCATACACAGTGGGTTACATTACACAAGAGGAACTCCATGCTTAGGGAACCCAAATCTTTTATAATGGGAAACAATCAATCCTGCCTTTTGTCTCAGAGTGGGACATTACTTTTATTAGACTAGACAGTAAGCATGCCTGCACTTCGGTATGGAAGGAGACACCACCTCTCTTTTCCAAGGCTAGGAGCAAATCTGTAACTTGCTCCAGAGGGAGAAACTATCTTTGTCTTCCAAAGTTGTCTGCTATATAAACATCCTGGAAGAGATAGTCCAGAACAAAGAGCAGTCAGTGCCTCTGCTTGCAAGATCTATAGTAATGCAAGATACCCATGGAGAATTGTCTCTCAACATCTTTGACTAGCTTAGGCCTGAGAATCTAGTTCAAGAGTAAAGAGAAAAGACAAGCACAGCAAACTGAGGCTCTAATGGCTCAAGAAAAATTGGTCTGTTCTGTATGGAAGTATTTCAGTATAAAGATGTCAAGCGATCTTCTTCATATTTTATATAGCATGGAGAATGGTGCCTTTTCCCAAGTCTAGAAATACTCATTAATTATCCATTACAATTTATTAGAGAGCATTCAATGAATATCTTTATGTGCCAGGAATTGTGTTGAGCTCTGTTCCATTATTCTGCTTATCATCTTTTCACTCTGTTGAAAGGAGTTTTACTAAAATCATTTTCATCTTTTCTTTTTTTAAAATGTTTTTATTGATTTTTTCGAGAGAGAAGAAGGGAGAGGGAGAGAGAGATAGAAACATCAATGAGAGAGAAACATTGATGGGCTGCCTCCTACATGTCCCCCACTGGAGATCACGAGCCTACAACCCCAGGCATGTGCCCTGACAGGTAATCAAAGTGGTAACCTCTTGGTGCATGGGACAATGCTCAATCCACTGAGCCACACCTGTAGGGCCATCTTCTTCTCTTTGCAGCAATTTTTAATTACTTGGTACATTAAATTAAAATAATAAAACTACAAAATTAGAACTGGCCTAGAATATTTTTAAATGTACTACATGAAAGATGATATAATTTTACTGCAAAAAATTATATTTCAATTAGCCTTTAATTCATGCCACTGAAAACAGTATGCAAATTGTTTAATCATTCAAGATTAGACATTTAAAACAAATTGCATACTTATACATCTATAAAAGCATGGGCATTTCAGGTATTTTCTGGAACCATTATATATCTCTTTAAAAATACTTCTATTGTGACAGTTTTTTTAAATATGTAAGATTTATTCAGTAGCCAGGAGCTTCTTCAGAAAGTCCATCTATCTTGCATTTATACTTCATTATAAAAATTCATATAAGCAAGTTAGTGATGATTTCTGTTCAGTAAGATTTTGAATAGGAATTCTATATTTTTCAATGTAGGAAGAACTAGCCCACCCACTAAGCTTTTAAATCATCATCATAATCATAGCTGTAAGATATGCTTTTACATACATTTTCTCAATTTTCAATAATCCCATGAGGCAGATAATGCATGAAATATAAATATTCAGTTTATGGATAAGAAAACCAAAGCTCAGAGTAGTTAAGTGACATGCCTAAGGTCACGCCCTAACAAATGGCAGAAAAAGATCTTGAGCCTGGGTTTTCAAGCTCAAACTGTGGAAACTGTATCTTACTGTACTGAAGCCACAAATTAATTAAGGGAAGGAGGGGAGGGAGTTTTATAGGCAAAACAGGATAGAAATAGGGAGAAGAACTGCTAGCTACCATGGAAAGCAAAAAAGGAAAGAAAAGATGATGAAGCTGCTCCTCCCTTAGAAGCCTACATATCTCAGACCCCTACATTCTTTCTGTCTTAGCTCCCACACTTCTATCACTAGATGGTTTTCAGAAGTTTTTTTGTGGTAGCAAAAAACAGTCCTGACCATCCATGGGTTGGAAAAAGAAGGCATGTCCAACACTAAATTAAAAAAATTTTAGTAACAAGAAATCCAAAGTCACAATTCCATGTTAATCAGAAAACTAATGTGGGCCATTTGAAATATATAGCTGCACATGAGAGCTTTCAGTAATATATTCGTGGGATCTCTCAACTGTATCCTTTGGGAATTGAAATTTCTATTTATTGGTAATTTGTGTGTTTATAGTCTTCCATGATAAAAAACAGAAACTCCACCAGCAGGAATTTATTCTGGAATATCAAAGAGATGGGCAGGATGCCATGTCTTTGGCACACATTGAAGAACACTCAAGTGCATCAGGGTATAAAATAAAAATAATGCTACAAAATGGAAAAACAATGAAAGCACTATATTTGCCCTTTAAATCTTTATATTTTTACATTCTAAAATGCCCCAAGTTGGGCAGATGTCCAGGTATCAGATGCCTGCTTTTAAGCTGTTCCTTATCTTGAAATTTTACATCCATCTTCCAATTTTTAAAGGCCCTGCTATCTGATTATGCTCTGAAAGCTTTAACTTTGTAACATTTCCCTGTGGTTTAGATCAAAATGATGATAGATCCCTTTATGTTTAATGTGTTTTCATTTCACTCAGTTGGGACTTGCTTTATTTAGATCTTGCTCATACCACTAAATTTAGTTTTTAGGAATTCACCTCCCAGAATTAAGTATGTTGAGTTCATTTTAGTAACACTGTAGACCTAGAGTACATTCAAGTCTAGAGGCAGGTATTTCTTGGTGAATCAATGTACAATGGGAGTTGCCACTTGTCATCATGTCTACTAAGTTTGGGTCCTAAAAAGACCCTTCAAATGCTGCTAAGAGCTGGGACCTTCAGAGCACATCTCCCTCACAGGCTCTGGTCCAGGGCTGGAGTGGGCACAGCTACGCAGCTAAAAGGAGGCATGGAACTTGCTCCCCTCCCCTAGACTCCTCCAGCACCACCAATGGAGGACTGTCTTGATCTGTTTTCCCGAGTCCCGGTGGACCCATCCTGCTGAGCTTGTCCTGCAGTGAGGACAGCTGGTTACACCCGACCTGAACTGATGGTGCACTCCTCCTTCAGGAGGTAGAATTGGAGACTCTAGCAGAGACTGAGTGGTATGTCTCTGGAATAGGATCCACATTCTCCCCACTGAGTGCCTGACCAAGGTGCCCCCAATAGAGTACCCACTTGTCTCATCCTCCTGACCTAGTAACCCCACCCCACTGAGCTTATGCCAAGTGGAAGGGGCAATGGGGCATGGCCAGCTTGGGCCTACTCCACAGCCTTTCTTCAAAAGGCACTGGAGGATGTACAGGCAACCTCAGGGGGTGGTGGAGTAGCCAACAGGTGAACTCCAATCTCTGAGAGCCTTTGATCTGCAGGAGGATGAGCTCAGAACTGCAGGAAGCCAACCCCTATACAGACGTTGGCCCCTCCCATGCACACCCAGGCCCAGCAGACACAGCCAAAATCAGCAAATAGTGTGGTAGTTCCAGAGAGGTATCCCAAGGCCGGTTACACACAACGTTTGACACTGACCTACACCAGAACACATCCAAGTGGGCCCAGAACCAATATAACCACTGGTGAGCTTCAAACATCACCAGAACTCTATCCAACTAGCCACATAAATGTCACAGCCAAAGGGGAACTCAGGCAGGCACAAGAACCTGCTGGGAACAATTCTGCCTTAGAGAGCAGTCCTTAAACAGCAACTCATACACAGTGAACTATGTCTATCATTATAGTCAACCAGCTTGAGGGTTAACTCCACCCACGAATGGGCCAACAGCACTCATGACTCAACTACAACAAGAGGAGGCATGTAACCTACACAGGAAACATTTCTGGAGCACCTAGCTCAGGTGATTTAGAAGACTATGCCACTGAGACCCACAAGGCACCTACACCAGAAAGCCCTCATAAATAGCTTGGGAGATAGCAGATCTGCCTAATACACAGAGGCAAATACAAAAAGGCAGACAAAGTGGGGAGACAAAGACATATGCCCCCCGAAAAAAGAAAAAGAAAAATCCCCAGAAAAAGAATTAAATGAAATGGAAGCCAGATGCAGAGTTTAAACCAATGGTTATAAGGATGTTCAAGAAACTTAAGGGAAGAATGGATGATCTCAGTGAGAAATTAAAGAGATAGTAAGCATTGAAAAGAACATAAAAAAGAACTGTTCATAAATGCAGAATACAATATCTGAAATGAAGAACATACTAAAAGGAATCAACAGCAGGTTAGATGAAGCAGAGGATCTAATCAGTGATTTAGAGGACAAGATAACAGTAAGCACCCAAGCAGAGGAACAAAAAGATAAAAGTTTTTTAAAATGAAGGAAGTCTAAGGAACCTCTGGGACAACAGCAAGAGTAACAACATCCACATCACAGGGGTACCAGAAGTAGAAAAGAGAAAGTAAAAGATTGAGAATCTGTTGGAAGAAATAATGGCTGAAAACTTCCCTAAGATGATGAAGGAAAAAGTCACACAAGCTCAAGAAGCACAGAGCCTCCCTATCAAGATGAACTCAAAAAGCCCCACAAAAGACACATCATAATTGAAATGGCACAGGTTAAAGACAATGAGAGAATCTTAAAAGCAGCAAGAAAAAGACAGTTATCTACAAGGGAGCTCCCATAAAGCTGTCAGCTGATTTCTCAACAGAAACACTTCAGGCCAGAAGGGATTGGTATGAAATATTCAAACTGATGAAAATCAAGGACCTACAATCAAGACTACTCTATCTAGCAAGGCTATCATTTAAAACTGAAGGCAAAATAAACAGCTTCTCAGACAAAAAAATAAAAAGCTAAAGGAGTTCATTACCACCAAATCAGTATTACAAAAAATGTTACCTTCTTTAAGAAGAAGAAAGAGCCCGGCCAGTGTGGCTCAGTGGACTGAGCATCGTCCCATGGACTGAGAGGTCCCAATTTGATTCCCAGTCAGGGCACATGCCTCGGTTGTGGGTTCAATCCCCAGTGGAGGGTGTGCAGGAGGCAGCTGATCGATGTTTCTCTCTCACATCGATGTTTCTATCTCTCACATCAATGTTTCTATCTCTCTCTCCCTTCCTCACTCTCTAAAAAATCAAAACATATTTTTTAAAGAAGAAACAAAAAAATAGAGAAAAGGATGAATATAAGTATAAAGAATAAAATGGCAATAAATAAGTACCTATCAATAATAACTTAAAATGTGAACAGATTAAATGTTCCAATCAAAATATATAGTGTAGCTGAATGGATAAAAAACATGACCCATATATATGCTGTCTACAAGAGACCCACTTCAGAACAAAAAATACACACAGACTAAGAGTGAAGGGATGGAAAAAATATTCCATGCAAGTGAAAATGAAAAAAAAGCTGGGGTAGCAATACTCACAGCAGACAAAATAGACTTCAAAACAAAGGCCATAATAAGAGAGAAAGAAGGACATTACATAATACTAAAGAGAACTATCCAACAAGAGGATATAACCCTGGTAAACATATATGCACTTGACATAGGAATACCTAAATATGTTTAAAAAATCTTGGTGGACATTAAGGGAGAGATCTATAGCAATAAAGTCATAGATGGGGATTGTTAACACATCATTGATATCAATGGATAGATCTTTCAGACAAAAAAATCAATAAGGCAACAGCAACCTTAAGTGACATACTGGACCAGACGGATTTAATTGATATTTACAGATCATTTCATCCTAAAGCAGCAGAACATACATTATTTTCAAGTGCATATGGAACATTCTCTAAGATAGACCACATGCTAGGACACAAGATAAGTCTTAATAAATTCAAAAACATTGAAATCATATGAAGCATTTTCTCTGACCACAACAGTATAAAACTAGAAATCAATTACAATAAAAAAAACTCAAAAACAAACAATTGGAAACTAAATAACATTGTAAACAATGAATGGGTTAACAATGAGATCAAGGAAGAAATCAAAAGTTAGCTGGAGACAAAGAAAAATGAAAACACAACAACAAAGCAGAAGCAGTCCTGATAGGGAAGTTCATAGCATGACAGGCCTACCTCAAGAAATGGAGTACTATGCAGCTGTAAGAAAGAAAGATCTCTTATCCTTTGCGACGACATGGGAGGACCTGGAAACTATTATCCTAAGCGAAACAAGCCAAGCAGAGAAAGACAAATATCATATGATCTCACTTGTTTCTGGAATATAATAAACATAACAGTCTGAGGAACAGGGTAGTCCCAGAGACGTGGAAGTAGGGTACAGACTGACAATTGCCAGAAGAGGGGGTGGGGGAGGGGAGCGATGAACCACAGAACTTGTACGCATGTACTTATAACCAATGGACATGGACAACAAAACTGGGGACAGGGCAGGGAGGGAGGGGGAGTAGGGTGACAATGGGGGAAAAAGGAGAAACATCTGTAACAAAAATAAATTAATAAAATAAAAAAATAAATAAATAAGAAAAATCCCAAATAAACAATCTAATCCCACACCTAAAGAACTAGAAAAAGAACAACAAACAAAGCCCAGAGTAAGTAGAAGGAAGGAAATAATAAAGATTAAAGAGGAAATAAATTACATAGAGACTTAAAAAAGAAAAGAATGATACACGAGATCAATGAAACCAAGAGCTGGTTCCTTGAAAAGATAAACAAAACTGGCAAACCTTCAACCAGACTCATCAAGAAGAAAAAAAAAGACAGGACCTAAATAAAATCAGAAATGAAAGAGTAGACATAACAACAGACACCACAGAAATACAAAGGATTGTAAGAAAATATCATGAACAACTATATCCCAACAAATTGGACAACCTGGGTGAAACAGATACATTTCTAGAAATATACATCTTCTAAAACTGAATCAAGAAGAATCAGAAAATCTGGATAGACCAATTACAACTAAAGAAATCAAAGCAGTAATCAAAAAAACTCCCAGCAAACAAAAGTCCTGGACCAGAGAGCTTCACACGTGAATTTAACCAAACATTCAAAGAAGAACTAACACCTATCCTCAAACTATTCCAACATATTCAAGAGGAGGGAAAACTCCCAAGCTCATTTTATGAGGCTAGCATTATCTAGTTCTATTCTTACCTTTGGTGACAGCATGATTGGACATAGAGAATATTATGCTAAGTGAAATAACCCAGTCAGAGAAAGACAAATACTGTGCCATATGATCTCTCTTATATGTGGAATCTAATGAACAGAATAAGTTAACAAAGTAGAAGCAGAAGTACAGATACATAGAACAGACTAACAGCTGTCAGAGGGGAGGGGGCTTGGGGGCCTGGGTGAAAAAAAGGTGGAGATTAAGCCATATATATATCTCACAGACACAGACAACCATATGGTGATAGCCAGAGGAAAAGGGGGGTAGAGGGAGGTGGAAGAGGGCCAAGGAGGAATAAAATGGGGATGGAAACACAGACTTTATTTTGGGTGGTAAGCACATGATGCAATATGCAGATGTTTTGTTGAGTTGTACACTTGAAACCTGTATGGTTTTATTAACCAAGGTCAGTCCAATAAACTCAATAAAAAATAAAGAGTACAAAAAAATACTAAGACTCTTCACTCTGATCAGAGATAATATAGTATCTTCTCCTCCTCTTGTGTTCACTATTATTTCTGCAAATGACTATTCCATTTTTATATTTATACAGTGTCATCTTTGGGGTTTCTGTTTCATAAAAATAACTTTTTCATCTATAGATAGTCTGATGCCTGTCTTGTAGCAAACGAATAAAAATTTTAAATTCCACATCTCTGATCATAATAAGAAATAATATATCTTATGCATTCCCTCCCAGCCATTAAGTGATCCCTAAATGATAGCATGTTAGGTGCTCTAGTGTCCTCTTGATTAGTGCCTTCTTGCCTAGTTTTCCTTACACACTCTGATCTGCTCTTAGAAACCTCCCAACTCCTTACCACCACTTTCCCACCTCTTTATCTCATGCTGTTTGTTTTTATTAATGTGCCTTCTCTTCCATCTTTATCTGGAGAAACTTTTGAGGTACCAGTCAAATGCCCTCTTCTCTAGTGTATACTAGCATTTCCTCCTCTGATCCCTCAAAGGACCTGGTACCATTTATGATGCCTGCATTGTGTTATGGGCATTGTGTAGCACTTTTCCTCTCCTTTTTTCCTTCCTCTCTCCCTTCTTTCCTTCTTTTCTTCAACAAATATTCATCAAGCAGTCACCATGAACCAAGCACCTATCTTCACAGATCAATGACTTACCTCCACTCTTAAATTCCACTCTGTTCCATTCAGTGACAATTCCCTCCCCAAGGTTCACTCGCTAGGCTTGTCAGATTTAGCAAATAAAAATATAGGATATCTAGTTAAATTTGAATTCCACATAAACAATGACTAATTTTTAGTACAAGTATGTCCCATGCAATATTTGGAACATAGTTACACTAAAAAACTTCATTGCTCATCTGAAATTCAAATTTAACTGTGTATCTTGTATTTCATCTGGCAACCTTACTACCACCCCTCTTCCACTTTATGAAATACAGTACTGAAATATGGCATATGCCCAACATGAATGACTGACTTCTATTTTGTGATTATATTCGCTTGATTAAGTTAGAGTATCTTAGAGTATAAAAATATAGGTAAGAAATACTACCATGTTGAGGGGATGAAACAAGGTACTAGTTGAGATCAGTGTTGTTAACCAGGGATACACTAAGAACCAAGTGGAAACCAGTTCTAGATCCCATGCCTACAGAATCAGAAATTCTTGGAGTAGGTCAGGAGATTCTGGTGATCACTCTCAACTGAGAACTGGTACAGACCTTACCAGAATATCATGGCATGTTTCTAATAATTATCCTTTCTTTAGCATAGATTAGTTTGGACTTGGTAGTATTTGACAAACATTTTTTCTGTTAGACAATTGCAGGTAAAACTACTGGGGTTAACCTCTGACATTCTTGGCTTGGTATAACATTGTTTTAACTACTTTGCAACAAATTCTACAAATATAACACATCTAAGCAAAACGAGAGTGATGTCCTGGCAAGAAATTAAAGCAAGCCTTGAAGTGCAACAGTGACTTGAATTATAACACAAATACATCTCTCTGTCAGCCAGGATTTGGGAACATTAAAAATATGTTCTAATTAGAAGCTGCATATAACTGAATGCCTATTATGGAACCATGCTAAGGGATGTCTCTTTGTTTTTGGCTTATTCTAAACTCCCCTCTCCCTGAAAAAAATTACATGATAGGAAAGGCAACTAAAAGGGAAGCTAAATCCAGGTGCACTAATTTCTAAATGGTCAACTCCAAAAAAAAAAAAAAAAAAAAAAAAAAAAAAAACATAATTAAATAGGTGCATTTGACCTTCTGGTTCATTTGGAAAATACTGAAGCCCTATGGAAGTGTCAGGAACACCATCAGTGTGCAGCACCTAAAGGTGACCCCTAGCCCCTTTCTAGGGCCCACAGGCACATGAAAAGCAGTCCCAGGCCACTGAAGACACAACTGAAAGAAATACTACCTACCCTATTCCAGGTCTGAGTCACTGATTCATTAAGCTTGTTTATTTTTCCCAATTATTAATTTAGAAAAGCCTAAAGAAGACATTTAAATGATTTTCCAGAGTATCCTCTGTTCAAACAGACCGTTCTTAAAAAAATCATCATATTAAATATTTCGAGACTGGTTTCTCACTAAACAAAGCTTGATGATAGAGTGGTTATTCATGTTTGCTTTCCACAGAACTTGCTAGAGCCCATCAGGTTATCCTCACTCTGCTCAAAAATTCAGTCTCGTTACATATCATGATTAGTATGTATTCTGTACAGATCCCTTGAGTTGTGTCTTCACTCAGGGAAATGACCTGATTAGAACGAGCCAATCAGAAATTCTGAAATTTTCACAAGATTTTTTTACTCAGGTTTTTTCTCCAAGTGTTTATGAATAACATTCTCTACTACTTACATAAAAATTACTTTCATATAAATCATTATGACTATCTTCAATTTGCCTTTGAAATCTGCCTGTGTGAGATTTGAAATCAAGAAGGTGAAAAAAAATTGAAACCTCTTAATAAAAGCCCTTCCAAAGTCCTCGTAGAGGATCTTGCATTTCATTTCTTTTCTTAGATAGTTTAATAAAACCAAGACTCACTGGACAGGTGCCAGTGAGCTACAGGAATATGAGCTTTTACTCAAAAAGTGATAATAATAATAATAAAATAATGCAAGTCACTAATGCAGGTTTGGGATGTCCTAGACCTCCAGTCCATCATTTGTGTAAATTTGGTGTCATGTGGGGAAGGTGATCAAAACACAAGCAAGGCTTGTTAGACAATATCAGAGTAAAGCATTTAAGTGTTAACTTCTAAGAAAACCTTTTTTTTTTTTGCTAAAACAATACTGTTGCTTACTTAATATACACACTTAGGTAAAATAAATGCTCATAGAAATTAAAAATTTCTTTCTTTTTTGAAATAATTCTTCAAACATTTTCTAATACATTATTGTAAATATTTAAAAACCACCTTATAATAAAAAAAAATGGCGGTGGGCAGGACTGGAGCGAGAGTGAGTGTGTGAGAGTGTAAGCGAGTGTGACAGTATGAGTGAACGTGAGTGTGGATGAGTAACCTCAAGCAGTGCAGAAACATGGGGCAGAGGATTCCTCTGCTGTGGATGGGGAACAGCCGGCTACCATGGTACAGCTTATCAGGGAGCTTTTCGTTGTGCAGCCAGAAGGCCCTGCCATCTTGAAATATCCCTGGTCTTGTCTGGGCGGAGGCAGTGAGGAGTGGATAGAGCCGAGTGACCTGAGTCCACCAGTGTGACTTGCACTGTTGGACCAGTGGACCCCACTGTATCAAATAGGACTAGTGCACAGTAGCGACACTGTCAAGGAACCTGCTCAGGGAAGCAGCAATCGGCAGGAGCCAAGCACCATCCCCCACAGCAGTGGCCTGTTTGGAGCCGAGCACCACCCCAACAGCAGTAGCACCAGCTTGGGAGCCCAGCACCTTCCCCCATGGCAGCAGTGACTGGTGGGAGTGAAGCTCCATACCCAACAGCAGCTGAGGTTCAGGAGCTAAGACACCCCCCCAGCAACAGAGGCTCCACAGTGGACATCCAGCCCCAGGCAGCAGCAGCACAGAACAGCAGCTGAGACCCATTCCCAGCAGCATCGGCAGAGGCTGATCAGGAACGGTGCCCCAGCCCAAGCAGCAGTGAGGCTCGGGCAGCTGAGACCCACCCCTGACAACTGCAGCAATGGATTTGGAGTGGAGTCTCTCTTCCAGCAGCAGAAAAGCCCTGGGAGCTGAACATCCTCAGCTCCCAACAGCAGCAGAGGATTGGGAGCTGAGAGCACCCCCTGGCAACAGCAGCAGCAGTAGCAGCAGCACAAACCAGGAGTTGACACTCAGCCCCAGCAGCATCAGCAGTGACTGATCAGGAGCTGAGCCCAACCAGGAAGCAGAACACCCCAGCAGCTCACCAGGTAGACCCACGCACCCCCAGAAGCACACCAGCAGGACCCACGCACTCCAGCAGCGCCTAGCACAACAGACCAACACCAGCCACCAGTTGTCAGTCCTCCAGGACCCAATGCAGGCAAGAAGTGCCAAGCACCAAAACAGTCTGAGGCACAGCAGCCTTATTTGATACACACCGACCTGCCTACATATCCCAACATCCCTCACCAGGCCTAGAACTACCAGATTGCTAAAATGGTGACACAAAGAAACAACACCTAAATCAAAGAAAAGGAGGAATCACCAGAAAAGGAACTACATGAAATGGAAGTAAGCAACTTGTCAGATAAAGAATTCAAAGCAATGATTTTAAGGGATTCCACATGGAGGCTAAATAGCATGAATGGGTTACCAATGAGATCAAGAAAGAGATCAAAACCTTCCTGTAAATTAAAGAAAATGAACACACAACAATACAAAATCTATGGGACACAGCAAAAGCAGTGCTGAGAAGGAAGTTCATAGCAATACAGGCCTACTTCAATAAAGAAGAAAAATTTCTAGTAAACTATCTAACCCAACAACATAAAGATTTACAAAGAAAACAAAAAGAAAAACCCAGTTGTAGGAGGAAGGAAATAATTAAAATCAGAGCCAAAATAAATGACATAGAGACTAAAAAAAAAAAACAAAAAACAACAACAATACAAAAGAACAATGAAACCAAGAGCTGGTTCTTTGAAAAGATAAACAAGATTGGTCAACCTTTAGCCAGACTGACCAAGAAACAAAGAGAACCCAAATTAATAAAATCAGAAATGAAAGAGATGAATTAACAACGAACACCACAGAAATACAAAGAATGTAAGAAAATACTATGAACAAGTATATGCCAACAAATTTGACAACCTAGGCAAAATGGACAAATTCTTAGAATCATATACTACTCCAAAACTCAACTGGGAAGAGTAAGAAAACCTAAACAGACCAATAACAATTAAGGAAATAGAAAAAGTAATCAATAAAATCCCAGCAAACAAAAGCCCTGGTCCGGAAGGCTACACAGGGGAGTTTTACCAAACATTCAAAGAAGAACTATCACATATTCTTCTCAAACTATTCCAAAAAATTCAAGAGCAAGGAAGATTTCCAAGCTCTTTTCATGAGACCAGCATAATCCCAATCTCAAAACAAGATAAACACACTACAAAGAAAGAAAATTACAGGCCAATATCCCTGATGAACATAGATGCCAAAATCTTCAACAAAATCTTAGCAAATTGAATCCAGCAATATATTTAAAAAATTATACACCATGATTGCAAGGCTGGTACAATATTCGTAAATTGATAAATGTGATACACCACATAAACAAAATGAAAGACAACAATCATGTGATCATAACAATAGATCTGAAAAGCATTTGACAAAATCCAACATCCATTTTTGATAAAATCTCTCAGCAAAGTAGGAATAGAAGGATCATATCTCAACATAATAAAAGCCATTTATAACAAACCTACAGCCAACACCATACTCAATGGGCAAAAACTAAAAGCATTTCCCTGAAGAACAGGAACAAGACAGGGATATTCACTTTCACCACTCTTGTTTAACATAGTACTGGAAGTCTTAGCCACAGCAATCAGACAAGGAAAAAAAAATGAAAGGGATCCAAATTGGAAAGGAAGAAGTGAAACTGTCATTATTCGCAGATGGCATGATATTGTACATAGAAAACCCTAAAGACTCCACCAAAATGTACTAGATTTAATAAATGAATTTGGCAAAGTAGCAGGATACAAAATCAACATCCATTTTTATACACCAATAATGAACACACAGAAATAGAAACTAAAAAAACAATCCCATTTACCACTGCAACAAAAAAAAATTAAGATACCTAGGAATAAACGTAACCAAAGAAGTAAAGGACCTATTCCCAGAAAACTACAGGACATTGAAAAAAGAAATAGAGCAAGATATAAAAATGTAGAAGCATATACCTTGTACATGGTTTGGAAGAATTAACATCATTAAAATGTTCATACTACTCAATGCAATCTATAGATTTAATGCAATCCCCATGAAAATACCAACAACATATTTTGCAGAACTAGAACATTCCAAAAGTTTATATGAAACAAAAAAGACCCCGAATAGCCACAGCAATCTTGAAAAAGAAGAACAAAGTAGGAGGGATCACAATACTGAATATCAGGTTATACTACAAAGCCATTGTAATCAAAACAGCCTGGTACTGGCACAAGAACAGGCATATAGATCAATGGAATAGAACAGAAAACCCAGAAATTGACGCAAGACATTATGCTCAATTAATATTTGACAAAGATGTCAACATTATACAATGGAGTAAAGACAGCCTCTTTTATAAATGGTGTTGGGAAAATTGGACAGCTCCATGCAAAGAAATGAAACTAGACCATCAACTTACACCACACACAATAATAAACTCAAAATGGATAAAAGACTTAAATGTGACTCATGAATCCATAAAAATCCTGGAAGAAAATGTAGGCAACAAAATTTCAGACATCACACACAGCAGAATTTTCACTGATACAACAGCGAAGGCAAGAGAAACAAAGGAAAAAATTAATACACAGGACTACATCAAACTAAAAAGCTTATTCACAGTGAAAGAAACAAGCATCAAAATGGAAAGGGAACCCACTATATGGGAGAGCATAATTGCCAATGAGACATTAGATAAGGGGTTAATTTCCAAAATATATAGAGTACTCATACAACTCAACAAAAGGAAGACAAAGAATCCAATTAAAAAATGAGCAGAGGACCTAAAGAGACACCTCTCCAAACAGGACATACAAATGGCCAAGAGACATATGAAAAAAATGCTCAACGTCACTAATCATCAGAGAGATGCAAATACAAGCAACTATGACATATCACCTCACACCTGCCAGAATGGCTGCCATCAACAAATCATTAAACAAGTGCTGGCAAGAGTGTAGAGAAAAGCGGACTCTAGTACACTGCTGGTGGGAATGCAGACTGGTGCAGCCACTATGGAAAAAAAATATGTTGTTTCCTCAAAAAATTAAAAATTGATCTGCCACTTGACCCAGTGATCCCACTTCCAGGAATATATCCTAAGAAGCCTGAAACACCAATCAGAAAGAATATATGTACCCCTATGTGCACAGCAGCACTATTTACAATTGCTAAGATCTGGAAACAGCCCAAGTGTCCATCAATAGATGAGTGGATAAAAAAGCTGTGGTAATATACACAATGGAATACTATGCAGCTGTAAGAAAGAAAGATCTCTTATCCTTTGAGATGACATGGAAGGACTTGGAGAGTATTATGTTAAGCGAAATAAGCCAGTCAGAGAAAGACAAATGTCACGTGATCTGTTATTTGTGGAATATAATGAACAAAATAAGGTGATAAACAAAATGGACCCAGAGATATAGAAGTAGGGTTCAGACTGACCAACTTCAGAGGAGGGGGCTTAGGGGAGGGAAGAGATAAACCAGAGAATTTATGCATATTAGCATAACCAGTGGACATAGACAACAATGCTGGGGGTCGTGCTGGAATGGGAGGAGGATGTCAATTGGGGAAGATGGAGAAATATCTGTAATAAAAATAAATTAATTAAATTTAAAAAATTTAAAAATAAAAAATAAAATAAAAACCACCTTATACATGTTAAAAATGACTCTAGAGTCTAAAGACCTCCTGTCCATTTACAAAATAAAATGTCACACTTTCAACCTTAAAAGTTTATGAACACATTTTTAAAATATCAAGACATTTCCATATTTCCTAAAAGATTTACCATTAAATCATAATTTCTCCAAATGAGAAGACCAAGGAGTAGAAAACATATCAGTTAGAACACGAAGAACAATGAGCACAGCTCATATTGCCTCCTCAAACCAAGTCTCACCTTCTCCCTCCACTGATAAAATCAAGCACAGACATTAAATCAAATCGTTTTCGTCTTTCCACCACCTCAACAGCAGCTCTATTCTAACATGGTGGAGTAAGCCTGATTCTATTCATGATCTGAACATCCCTAATTCCAAGTCCACATCTCTAGTCTTTTCCCTGAAAACACATGCCAAGGTACCACCAACCTGGTGGGCATCACCATAGAGATGTCCCAACACACCTTCAAAGTTCTCATAACCCAAACAAACACACCTGAGCTCCAAACCCAATGCTGCTCCTTGCTCCATGCCCCTGGGCTTTATCAATGCATTAACCACATAGTGAGTCTCATTCAAGACTCAGATGGAGCAAATTACCTCTCTAAGCCTGTTTACTTTTCTGTAAAATCTGACAATGACCTACTTTAGATGGTTGCTGGGGGATTAAATAAGATAACAATAAAGCAGACACTTTATCATTAGATATTCCCCTTCCTCATTCTGTGTATTTAATTATTGCTCAAGGACTATCAACTCTGCCAACCAAAAGTCTCTAAAATCGTTCCCTTATTTTCTTTTTCCTCTCTCATGGTATTTATTTACAAATCACAGAAAATTCACACTCATTTGTCTACCTGCTCCTGCAACCTTTGAATCGCTAGAGTAGTAGTTCTCAAAGTGAAATAAGCAGACCCCTCAGGGTCCCTGAGACCCTTTTGGGGTATTTGCAAAGTCAAATCTATTTTCAAAATAACATTAAGATAGTATTTGTCATTTCCACATGAGGTATCACCTCACACCTGTCAGAATGGCCGCCATCAACAAATCATCAAACAACAAGTGTTGGCGAGGGAGTGGAGAAAAGGGGACTCTAGTACACTGCTGGTGGGAATGCAGACTGGTGCAGCCACTATGGAAAACACTATGGTGTTACTTCAAAAAATTAAAAATTGAATTGCCGTTCCCTTATTTTCTATTCCTACCATCAGTGTCCTGATTTGGACACTCAGTATTTGTAACCTAAACAATTGCAAAACTCTTAGACTAGTCACCTTGTTTCCTTTTCTCTCTAACCTGCTTGCCTATAAGCTCCACAAGATAGGAGTATAACGGGTCTTTTTCCTTTTGTCCATTTCCCCCAAAAACCAGCACAGTACCTGGCAGAAAATAGGTTGGCAATGCTGACTGGCTCCCAATTCTTCATCCAGACACAATGTAGCCATGCTCTAAGAAAAATCTCAATCCATTGAGCATTGAAGGAAGTCTTTTGCATACTGACTCATCATAACCTTATTCTCAGAGGCCCACGGTCCCCAAATTCCTCTGTTTCCCCACTAGAACTCAATGCAGTATATCAATATGAAGGCATTAGGCCCAGATAAGTAGTAAGCAAAAAGTTTTTTCGACATAGGCAGAAAATCATAAAGTGTGTTAAATAATGATAAGTAGATAGTAAGTAGAGCATGTATATGTTAAACATAGAAAGAAAGGGATGGAAGGACCAAGAGATAACTAATTTTCAGTATGTATTAAATATACATGAGGAACCTGGATTCTAAATATTCATAATACACTAATCTACAAGATGTAGTAAATATTCATGAGTACTCAATATTCATAAGGCCTTAATTCGGCCACTCATCCACTGGTGACACCCATTCTGGCCCCATGTGTCTTTTGCCCAAGAAACACAAACAAAGTCTCTACTATTCAGCAGGCTTATTGGTGAGCTGCTGCTGTGGCCAGGCCCAATGTCCCTGCATCTCTCTGACAGAGGGCATGCCCTTACCCCAGGTCTCTTCTGTCTGTGGTCTTTCTTGAATTTCCACTCTGGTCTCCAAACTACACTATTAGCAGGAAGGACTGATGAGGCAAAAAGAGACAGGCAGGACTATTGCTTAACCCAAGTTCAGGCAGGATAGTCATCCCACCCATTTTTACCCTGTCCTAAGTGTGTGAACTTACCTCATCTCTTTTCCCTTGCTTCTGGCTATGTATTTGAAATTATTTTATTACATCATGTGATTGATGCATTTTAATTTGACCCATGAGACTTCTGTTCTGTGGTCTCTAGAAAAACCTGCACGCATGCTTCTTGTAGGCCACCACTGCATCAAGGTAATATCCCACACTACACTCTGGCTGCTGCATAGAGAACAGACTGTAGGAGGAGCAGAAATTGAATCAGAGAGATCTATTAGGCAGCTATCCCATTACTCTAGCCAAGAAATAAGGGTAGCTGGGGTTAGAATAGTAGCAAAGGGGATATAAAAACATAAACACATTCAAGATATGTTTTGCTAGGAGAATGAAGAACAAAGATGGTGGGAGTAAACAATAGGGAAAGTAAATGAAGTAGAGACTACAGTCAGAGAAGGCAATTTCAGAGCCTAAGATATTGAAGATGGCAATACTCTGAAAGACAAAGAGACAATAACCTACACAGGAATCATGGCTTGTCAGAGATCAAAGGGGCCTGGGAAGGTCATTTACACCAAAACCAAACAAACATGTTACTCCCTTCTTACACCTCTACTAAACTGTCAGTAAAAAATAACCCCTGGGGGATTCCAAAATGGCGGCGGAGTGAATGGAAGCTACACAGACCATCTCCCAGGACCAAACTGGAATTACAACTAAAATAAAGACAAATCGTCGGGAAAAAGCAACAGAAAAGCAGCTTGCGAGGACCATACAACCAGGGACACTGACTCAACCCAGGTAGGATTGCGGAGGCGCGAGAGGGGGGCTGGGAGCCCACAGACAGCAGCGGCCTTAGCCGTGAGCAGCGCTCCGCCCTCAGGGTTAAAGCCTAAGCCGGCTCCACAGCGCTGAGCCGGGACAGAGCACTAAAATAGCCACAGCCACTCACCTGGGCTCCGGCAGAGGGAGGGCGGACTGGACTGGAACTGTGTGGGGACACTCGGGATTTGGAGGGCGCTCAGAGCTTTTGCTGAGTTGTGGCGACGCAGGACTGTGGCCTGGCCGTTTTACTCCATCCCAGGGCTCTGGGGAGAGGCAGCAGCCCCTCCCTCGGAGATCCAGCCACACCCTAGTGGGCCATTGAAATGCAAACTGAGGCTCATTAACGACTAGCATCTGCCCTACCCTCGGGAAATCCTCTCACCTTGAACACCTGAGGGAGGTTTTCACTCAACTGAAAACCCAAGGCTCTTCAAGCAACCATGACAAATAGCCTCTAGGCAAAAAGCTAGAGGATAACTTAACCTCTGCTGGGCTTGCAAATATACCCTGGTAAGTAAGACTCCACGGTGGTGTTTAAAGTGGGTCCTCCCACGCTCATCCAAACCCAGTAGAGGGAGCCACAAACAACAGAACACCAACATCCACAGGAAAATTTGGAAGGCTCCAAAAACCACTGAGATAGCCAAAATGGTGAAACAAAGAAACAGATCCCAAATGAAAGAACAAGAGACCTCTATCGAAGATGAGATAATGAAATGGAGTTAAGCAAGTTAACAGAGCTAGAATTCAGAGCCATGATCTTGAGGAAGCTCAACAGCATAAGTAAGGACATCAACACCTTGAGTAAAGACATCCACACCATGAGCAAAGACATAGAAACACTGAAAACCAACCAAGTGGAAATGAAGAAGCAGCAAGAAGAAATGAAGAAGCAGCAAGAAGAAATGAAGAATGACATAGCAGAAATGAAGAACACATTGGAAGGACTAAACAGCAGAGTAGAGAAAGCTGAGGACCGGATCAGTGAATTAGAAGACAGGGCAGAAAAAAATCAACCAATCAGAAAACCAAAAGGAAAAAACAACGAAAAAACAGGAATACAGCTTAAGACAACTGTGGGACAACTGGAAACGTAATAACATTCACATCATTGGAGTCCCTGAAGAAGAAGAAAATGAGCAAGGGTTAGAGAATATATTTGAAGAAATAATGACAGAAAACTTCCCTAATTTGGTGAAGAAAGAAGGTATTCAAGTTCAAGAAGCACAGAGAGTCCCAAGTAAGAAGAACCCAAACAGGCCCACACCAAGACACATAGTAATTAAAATGCCAAAAATTAAAGACAAAGAGAGAATCCTCAAGGCAGCAAGAGAAAAACAACAGGTTACCTACAAAGGAACCCCCATCAGGCTATCAGCTGACTTCTCAACAGAAACACTACAGGCCAGAAGGGAATGGCATGAAGTAATCAAGGTCATGAAAAACAAGGATCTGAATCCAAGACTACTCTACCCAGCAAGGTGTCATTCAAAATAGAAGGTCAAATAAAGAGCTTCTCAGACAAAAAAAGGCTAAGGGAATATATTAGCACCAAACCAGCACTGCAAGAAATGTTAAAAGGACTGCTGTAATTAGTAGAAGAAATAGGAAGGAAAGTAGAACCACACTGAACAAAAATGGCAATAAATAAGTACATATCAATAATCACCTTAAATGTAAATGGATTGAATGCTCCGATAAAAAGACACAGAGTAGTGGATTGGATAAGAAAGCATAACCCATATATATGTTGTTTACAAGAGACCCACCTCACAACAAAAGACTCACATAGGCTGAAAGTGAAGGGATGGAAAAAAATCTTCCAAGCAAATGGAAAGGAAAAAAAAGCTGGGGTAGCAATACTCATATCTGATAAAATAGATTTCAAAAGGAAAGCCATAACTAGAGACAAAGAAGGTCACTACATAATATTGAAAGGATCTATCCAACAGGAAGATATAACCTTGGTAAAATATAAGCACTCAATATAGGAGCACCAAAATATATTAAAAATCTTCTGGAGGACTTCAAAGGAGAAATTGACAGCAATACAATCATAGCAGGGGACTTCAACACCCCGCTGATATCACTGGATAGATCCTCTAGACAAAAAATTAACAAGGAAACAGAGACTCTAAATGAAGCACTAGACCAAATGAATTTAATAGATATTGACAGAGAATTACACCCCAAAACTATAGAATTCACATTCTTCTCAAGTGCACATGGGACATTCTCAAAGATAGACCACATGTTAGGACACAAACGAAGTCTCTACAAGTTCAAGAAGATTGAAATCATATCAGGCATCTTCTCAGATCACAATGGCATGAAACTAGAAATCAATTGCAACAAGAACATGCAAAGACATTTGAATACATGGAGGCTAAATAGCATGTTATTAAACAATGAATGGGTTACCTAGGAGATCAAGGAAGAAATTAAAAACTTCCTGGAAACCAATGAAAATGAACACACAACAACACAAAATCTATGGGATGCAGCGAAAGCTGTTCTGAGAGGGAAGTTCATAGCACTACAGGCCTACCTCAAGAAACAACAAAAATTTCTAATAGACTATCTAACCTCACAACTTAAAGAACTAGAAAGCAAACAAAAAGAAAAACCCAGAGCAAGTAGAAGAAAGCAAATAGTAAAGATCAGAGCAGAAATAAATGACATAGAGACCAGAGAAACAATTCAAAGGATCAATGAAACAAAGAGGTCGTTTTTTGAAAAGATAAACAAGATAGATGGACCTTTAGCTAGACTCACCAAGAAACAAAGAGAGAGAACCCAAATACACAAAATCAGAAATGAAAGAGGAGAAGTAACAACTGACACAACAGAAATACAAAGGATCATTAGCAAATACTACGAGCATTTATATGGCAACAAATTCGACAATCTAAGTGAAATGGACACATTTCTAGAAACACATAGTCTCCCAAAACTGGACCGGGAAGAGATAGAAAACTTGAACAGACCAATAACAGCTAAGGAAATTGAAGATGTAATCAAGACTCTCCCAGCAAACAAAAGCCCAGGCCCGAATGGCTTCACGGGGGAGTTTTACCGAACATTCAAAGAAGAACTAACACCCATTCTCCTCAAACTATTTCAAAAAATTCAAGAAGAAGGAAGACTTCCAAACTCGTTTTATGAGGCCAGCATAATCCTAATTCCAAAACCAGAAAAAGACACTACAAAGAAAGAAAACTACAGGCCAATATCCCTGATGAACGTAGATGCCAAAATCCTAAACAAAATACTAGCAAATCGGATCCAGCAATACATCAAAAAAATTATTCACCATGACCAAGTGGGTTTCATCCGAGGGATGCAAGGCTGGTTCAACATTCGAAAATCAATAAATGTGATACATCACATAAACAAAATGAAAGATAAAAATCACATGATCATATCAATAGACGCTGAAAAAGCATTCGACAAAATCCAGCACCCATTTCTGATAAAAACGCTCAGCAATTTGGGAGTAGAGGGATCATATCTTGATATAATAAAGGCCATATATGAAAGACCTACAGCCAACATCATACTCAATGGGCAAAAACTAAAAACATTTTCCTTAAGAACAGGTACAAGACAGGGATGCCCACTTTCGCCCCTCTTATTTAACATAGTACTGGAAGTCTTAGCCACAGCAATCAGACGTGAAGAAAAAATAAAAGGAATCCAAATTGGAAAGGAGGAAGTGAAACTGTCATTATTCGCAGACGATATGATATTATATATAGAAAACCCTAAAGACTCCATCAAAAATCTACTAGACCTAATAAATGAATTTGGCAAAGTAGCAGGATATAAAATTAACGTCAAGAAATCAACGGCATTCTTATACACCAATGATGAACTCACGGAAAGAGAAACTAAAAAAACAATTCCATGTACCATCGCGGCAAAAAAATTAAGATACCTAGGAATAAACTTAACCAAACAAGTAAAGGACCTATTTGCAGAAACCTACAGGACATTGAAAAAAGAAATAGAGGAAGATATAAAAAAGTGGAAGCACATACCTTGTTCATGGATTGGAAGAATTAACATCATTAAAATGTCCATACCACCCAAAGCAATCTATAGATTCAATGCAATCCCCATCAAAATACCAGTGACATATTTCACAGAACTAGAACAAATATTTCAAAAGTTCATATGGAACCAAAAAAGACCTCGAATAGCCACAGCAATCTTGAAAAAGAAGGACAAAGTAGGTGTGATCACAATACCGGATATCAGCTTATACTACAAAGCTACTGTAATCAAAACAGCCTGGTACTAGCACAAGAACAGGCATATAGACCAGTGGAACAGAGCAGAGAATCCGGAAATTGACCCAAGACATTATGCTCAATTAATATTCGACAAAGGTGGCAAGAGCATACAATGGAGTAAAGACAGCCTCTTTAATAAATGGTGTTGGGAAAATTGGACAGCTACATGCAAAAAAATGAAACTAGACCATCAACTTACACCATACACAAGAATAAACTCAAAATGGATAAAAGACTTAAATGTGACTCGTGAATCCATAAAAATCCTAGAAGAAAATGTAGGCAACAAAATTTCGGACATCATACGCAGTAGAATCTTCACTGATACATCACCTAAGGCAACAGAAACATAGGGAAAAGTGAACACATGGGACTACATCAAACTCAAAAGCTTCTGCACAGCAAAAGAAACAACCATCAAAACAGACAGGGAACCCACTCTATGGGAGAGCATAATTGCCAATGATACATCAGATAAGGGGTTAATTTCCAAAATATACAGAGTGCTCATACAACTCAACAAAAGGAAGACAAAGAACTCAATTAAAAAATGGGCAGAGGAACTAAATAGACACCTCTCCAAACAGGACATACAAATGGCTAAGAGACATATGAAGAAATGCTCAACATCACTAATCATCAGAGAGATGCAAATTAAAACAACAATGAGGTATCACCTCACACCTGTCAGAATGGCCGCCATCAACAAATCATCAAACAACAAGTGTTGGCAAGGGTGTGTAGAAAAGGGGACTCTAGTACACTGCTGGTGGGAATGCAGACTGGTGCAGCCACTGTGGAAAACACTATGGTGTTACCTCAAAAAATTAAAAATTGAATTGCCATTTGACCCAGTGATCCCAATTCTAGGAATATACCCTAAGAAGCCTGAAACACCAATCAGAAAAAATACATGTGCTCCCATGTTCATAGCAGCACTATTTACAATAGCTAAGATCTGGAAACAGCCCAAGTGTCCATCAGTGGATGAATGGATAAAAAAGCTGTGGTACATATACACAATGGAGTACTATGCAGCTGTAAGAAAGAAAGATCTCTTATCCTTTGAGACGACATGGAGGGACCTCGAGAGTATTATCCTAAGCGAAACAAGCCAAGCAGAGAAAGACAAATATCACATGATCTCTCTTATTTGTGGAATATAATGAATATAACAGTCTAAGGAACAGGGTAGACCCAGAGATGTGGAAGTAGGGTATAAACTGACACCCCTCAGAAGAGGGGGTTGGGGGGGAGGGAAGAGATAAACCACAGAACTTATGCGCATGTATTCATAAGTGATGGACATGGACAACAAAGCTGGGGACGGGGTCGGGGGATGGGGAGGAGGGTGTCAATGGGGAAAAAAGGAGAAACATCTGTAACAAAAATAAATTAATAAAATAAATAAATAAATAAATAACCCCTGACCTGCCCCCAGGGCCATCCATCTATACCAGTAACCAAACAAATATGTGACTCCCTTCTCCACCCAACTTTGACCTTGCTCATCCAGAGTCATCCACTACAATTTCTGGAAGCTTTCTTCCAGAACATTATTCGTCTTACTGACCTGAATTCTGATCTATTTGGTCCTATCCTTGAGGATACAGAAAATTTGGTCACCCCTCTTCCACATGATATCCCTTTATATTTCTGAAGACATTTATCAGCACACCTGAGTCTTCCCTTTACAGATTTCCCATTTCAATATTTTGCCTTACACATGACAATTTTCAATTCTATCACATCATGGTTGCTATCCCCTGAAGGCATAAAGAACTCAGTATCATCTCATGTGATGGATTATAGCACAAACAGAAGAAACCAGTCACCTCCCTTGATCTCTGCAATGCTTCTAATAATGCCACTGAAGATTAACTTCTCTGGTGATCACATCATAGAGTCAACTCTTGTTTGGCTGAAGTGGAGTATGGATAAAGATGACTAGCACACATACATAGGGTGAAGGAACAACACCCTCTGTTCAAGTACCATCAAAGTCTGTAGTTAACAGGTATGAGATTGAGGAGTAGGTGGTTGAAGCAAGTGGGCAGTAAATTCAAGAAAAGAGTGAATACCAATCTGGAAGTGGCAGTAGAGAACAATCTTCTCTCTTCCCTTGAGAGTGTTGTGAAGGAAGTAATGGGATCATAGCAAAAAGACCAAAAACATTTGAAGAAAAAAGGTCAAATACATGGGAGAGTTTGCTCACACTACAGCACACCTGAAAGGATACAAGCATGTCACTGAAGAGTGAGAGAAATGGCCAATGTTGAGGTAGGGAGTAGAAATCTGGTAAGTCACTATCAATAACTACAAGCTAATGGCATGTGTATATTCACCATTGCCAACAAGTTAGACACCTAAGCAGTACCATGGTGTCTTTTTAAAAAGCTAGAGAAAGACAGTATATAAAGACAGAACTTAGAAATGAAAGAACTGTAACTCAGTTTTAAATAGATACCTTGAGGCAGTCCGCTATTTTTCACCTCTGGTTCATTTACTTGAATTGTGTCATCTTCAAGGTAGAAGAAGATTTTATAGTATCTTATTCTATATTTTTCTTGCCTTTTATCATGTACTTCATATTCTTCATAGGCATCAAAAGATAATACCTGTTGGAGTCATAATTAGAAACTAAGAAATGAAAAAAATATTCAGCAAACTTAAAATCAATAAAGCTACTTACTTGTCTGTATAGTTTTGTTACTGTAAAGTAAAAAGTTGAGGCGATTTTGCAAAAATACATTCTACATATTAGCTATGAGAATGAATATACAATCCAGGTTTCAGTATATAAAGATTATTTTATATTTTCATCACCATCTGGTTAGACTGAGGAAATGATATTCAAGCAATAAATCCATCATTCAGCTCTACCACAAATTGAATTAGCATCTGTCTTTGGAATTTCACAGTGGGTTTCTATATGTATGTGTTATAGGCAAAACAATATTCTTTCTCACAAGATAAATATAAGTTTTGACATTTTTCACATTAAAAATAACACAAAAATACCTTGATTCTAAGATAAAATTATCCTGACGTCTGGACCTGCTGAATGCTTGCCTTGAGAGCAATTCAAACAGGCAGATCTGAAATTTTTCCAGTGTACCAGAGACTCCACCTTATACTTCTTCAGGAACCACAAAGAGCCCACCCAGCTCAATGCTAGATCCAATCTCATCTCACATTGTGTGTGTGTTTGGGTGGGTGGGGCACTCAGGTAGGAGAGGTAGATTCTAAAGTAGTTAGTAAAAATCAGAGATAGTAAAAAAAGACCCTTGAAAATTCTTTAACCACTTTGGAAAACTGTGCCTCATTCAGCAATACAACACAGCTCAATTTTCTCCCATGTCGAAGCAAAGGACTGACTGCCTCTTTGTTGAAGATTAGTTGAAATAGTTTCCTTAGTGCCATGCTATATGGGGAGGAGAATGTATCTTTAACCACTGGAGTAACTATCAACATGGTGAGATGCTCACATACTGAGAAAGACATGTTAATTGAGGACAACTAAGGGAATAGTAGATTTAGGCTACCATTTCAAGCTTGACCTGGGGCACAGGCTCCTTGAAAGCTCCATTTTAATATTCCCTTTGCTCCCACTTTTATCAATTTTTATAATTAAATTTGTAAATTTTTAATTGTGCATATGATGTAACATCATGGTAATTCAACATGGACAGTATGATAGATATGAGTGAGTCTGTTTGGGGTGGTCAGTTATCCTAATTAGGAATATGCTCTGGGAGTGTTTAGCAAATTTCTACCAGAAGCCCACACTTCAGAAGGGGCTGACAAAATGTGTCAGTAGTTTATCTCTGATCAATACAGGAAGTTTTGTTAATTACCATAAAGGATTAGAGAAGTGAGTTTTAGTTAGTGAAATAATTGTATTCAAAATGAAAGAATCAGTTACAAATATTGGCCAGGCACTGTCTTTATTGGATCAGGTTCTAAAAATCTAGTAAGCCCAGAGATCTACACCCTTCAAAATGACACCTTTGGCTTCATCCCCAAATTGTCCCATGTTCAGCTGCTTCCTTGGGGAATTCTTCTGGCGTGATTCTATTTAGAAGTTAGCTAAACTCACAACTAGAATGTTGTCATATTTATGTTGAGTGAATATTTCTGGTAAGATGCTATTGAATGAATACAGGGTTTCCTTCTGGGGTGATGAAAATGTCTTGGAACTAGAAAGGGGTGATAGTTGTACAACACTGTGGATATACTAGATGCCACTGAACTGCACACTTTAAAATGACTAATGATTTATTTATGTTATATAAATTTTACCTCAATTAAAAAAAATTTTGACACCAAACTGTGTTGAACACGTTAAAATAGTGAATTTTATATTATATGAATTGTATCTCAATAAGAAAAAGTAGGAGGTAAAAAGATGTTGCTGGAACACCTAAAAGGACAACAGAGCTGGGGTTTTATTGAGCTTTCAGTAAAGGTAGTAAGAGAGAACAGAATATGCCCCACCCCCCCCACCAGAATATGCCACTTTGGCAGGTGGGTTATTTCAAGCTGAAGACAATAGGGGCCCAACAGACTCAGGAAGAACTTTTTACCTCCCACTTAACTACCTAAAAGAATTCAGACAGGAGCCCTGTACCAGGAAGAGAGCTATTATCAGAGAAAACTTTTTTATATCAGAAAGACTTATCTGCATGGCATGGCAAACATTTGTTTACCAAACATTTGCTCTTCCCAACTTCCTGTGAACTGTCCTACTCCCCTTGCAAGCCCCAGAGCCCTGCCTATGCATCCTTAGCTCAAGATGGATGTAATCCTTGCCCAGCTGGTGTGGCTCAGTGGTTGAGCATCAACCCACGCACAAAAAGGTCACCAGTTCCATTCCCAGGCAGGGCACATGCCCAGGTTGTGGGCTAAATCCCAAGTTGGGGGACATGCAGGAGGCGGCCAATTGATGTTCTCTCTTATCGGTGTTTCTATCTCTCTCTCCCCTCCCTTCCTCTCTCTCTAAAATCAATAAAGAAAAAAAGTTTTTTTTAAAAGATGGCTATAAGCCTCAATTACCTGAATGCCAAGAAATCTCATATTTTTATGGGGTCCCCATATATACAAACTTTGTTTTCCTCTTGTTAATCGGTCTTAAGTCAATTTAATTACTAAACCAGCCAAAGAACCTAGAAGGGAAAAGTTTTCCACCCCTACAGTAATATTCAATCTGAAACATTTTTTTTCTTTGTAATTGGGTAGGAAAGTGTAAAGAAAATATTCATAGCTCTCACCTACCTCTATGTATTGAATGCTACTGATAAATATTTGTGAATGACCAAACTGGCATAGATCAGTTTACAATACTGTCATGTATATAATCATTAAATATTTATCAACCTAATGATGCATTAAGAGAAAATAAAGGATGCTAAATGAAAATAGAGAGAAAAAAGACATTATTTTAGGCTGGACTTCAAATTTCTAGAAGTGGGATATACTGATAGTTCATGTTCTGATCCCTTGAGAATACAGGGCTGCAGAACTCCACCATGAAAGTGAAGGGGAACAGAATCTGTTACCTCAAAATATGCTTATTTGGCATAAGGATTATTTTAGGTTAGTTATTTTTATGAAATTGCAGACACTGGGGAAATGCTGAAGTTACCCTTTGGTAAGAGACATTTACATTTATAAGGGAGATCTCCACTTGTAAGGGTGTCCTCCTCCCTGTATCAGGAAGAAAAGGATGACACTAAATCTTTAGAAACTCTTACCAATGCAGAGGCAAAGACTTAAATCTGTATAACAACCATACCCTTGTTTACTGTGTGTTTCCTGATAACCTCCCATAACTGTCCTTCCTCTTCACACCACATCTTATGTCTTTAGCTACAGATGATATTTAAGGTGTTGGTTTACACCATTTCTGGGAGTTACTCAGTTTTCCTGGGTCTCGACCATGTATACAGGCAGTAGCCATTACTGACAGAGACCTCTGATGCACTCTGCATTTCAGGAAAAGACACAGACTGAGATTTCAGCCTCCTGTACTATTCCCCTACACCCTCTGACCTCTGAGTCAACCACTGCAAGGAAGTTCCTGGTTTCATCTTTCGACCAATGAACTCAGACCTGTCCCAACCTGCATAAAACAGACCAGATCGGGAACTTTGGAGGAAACTTTCTCCATAAAAAGCAGCACCTTTCTTTATAAAAGGCAACCTCCCTTTGTCTCGGTAGAACACAAATTAGGTTGCTACCTAAATCTGTGTCTCCCAGGCTACAGCTCTTTTTGTTAAAATAAATGCTTTCTTTTATTTATTACAGTCTAAAATTACATTTTGGTTTACATAATTATTGCGCTGAGAATATATTGAAAAATACAAAAAGTATTGAATCTAATAAAATTTGAAGATGTACTAACCTATAAGATACAGGCAAATCTGTAAATCTTGGGTAAATTATTGGATTTAGATTATAACATAAGAGAACTTAAAGAGAACGGACTTAGTTAAATGTGCTAATTCAGCAATTCTCAGCTTTGACTTCGAATTAGGAACTTAACAAATAAAAAAAATAAAAAAACAGAGCCAAGCCTAAATAAATTATATCAGAATCTTGGGGTGGTTTAGAGTGGCATTAGTATTTTTTAAAGCTCCCCCAAGTAATTCTGAAATGCAGTCAGTTTTGAACTAGTGAGCAATGAACTGAACAAAAATTTTTGAAAGTACAAAAATTTGTCATAAGAAAAACAAGTAGAAAGAAAAAAGGATAAAAGCACAAATAGATGGATTTGAAAGGAGAAAAATAACTGCAACAAATAAATCCAAGTTTTTTAAGTACATAAAATAGATAAGATTCTAGCAAAGATGATCAAGAAGGAATATAAATAAGTAAATAAATAAAAATGAAACTACATGATAGAGATGTAATAAATAAGATATAAATTATCGTATTATGATAAATTATACAAGATTTTATGAAAAAAATTAAAGCCACAATTAAAGAGATGATATTTCTGTAAGAACTGTGAACTATCAAAACACATGAATAAACTAATAACCAAATAAGAAGTAAAAAAATTACAAAAAAAAAAAAAATTGCCCCAACAAAAGCTCCAACCAAGATAATTCACTAATGGATTCTTTCGAACTTTCAAGAAAAACAAAATTTCCACAATGTTATATAACTCTCCCAGGATACCAAAAATGATAAAAAGCCACAAAGGTGAATTGCCATGCCTGACAGACTTGCCATTAAAAAAAAGTAAACTGTGGACCAATAGTTTTCACTCTGGCTGCACATTAGAATCACCTGTAGAGCTTTTTAAACTGATGCTTGGGACAGATACACACACACACACACACACACACACACACACACACACACACACACACACAGAATGAAATCAGAATTTCTCAGAGTGGGCCCAGGCATCAGTGATTTTTAAAGTTTCCCAGCTGATTACAATGTGCAAGCAAAGGTTCAGAACTACTGCTCCAGAGCAATTCCACTGCTTATAATTTATAGAGCAAAGATTCTAACTAAAATACAAGCAAACAGAATTCAACAGTCCATAACAGTTATAAGCCACCTACACACACAAAAAGCAGTGTTTTCCTCACAGATGTAAAGATGTTTACAAATTAATAAAATAAGGGTAAATATATAATCTCATACCATTTCCTACATACATTTTAAAACATAAGAGTAATTCCTTTACAAAATTAAAAAGCCTCTGCTTAAAAACAATAGGCAAAATATCCAGCATTATAATTAATTAAACTATGTGTTCACTAAAATCAGAAACAGAATAAAAATGCCTCGACTAACATCATTATTTAATATTGTTTTTAGCAGTTATACACAATGTAAGAAGGTATGAAGGAAAAATATTAGGAATAAAGACACAAAAGTATCATTATAAGCAAATAAAATAATGGCATAGGCAAAGGTCAAAAAACTAAGAAAAAATAAAAGATTTCAGCATAACCACAACTGAATCAAAAATATTCTTATGTACTATCAATAACAAGCTGAAAATACAGTGGGAGGAAAAAGTATATTCACAATAGAATAAAAAATTATACAACACTTAAAATTAGTTTTAATGAAAACTCTGTGACCCTGATAAAACTCTAAAAATATTTACTAGAAGACAGAGAAGAACTTGACTGATAGAATAAGTAAAGTATATATTGAATAAGCAGACTAAAATACCATATTTTAAGTGGATATTTCATTGCTATGTTGAAGGGAATTGAAAAAATAACAATTCTGAGTGCATGTGATAAAATAAACATGTCAGCCTATTAAAGATAACTATGAAAATTAAGGGTAACACAGAAGACAACTCTTCCAGATTTTATAACTTACTATAATGGTTCAATTATTAAAATAGTGCTACACCACAGTAACAAGAGAAATACTAGTATGTGAAAAGAATAGACGTTCTGGAAATAGACTCTATTACATATAGGAATTTAATACCTGATGAAAGAGAAGTCACATATCAATAAGTGAAAAAAGTACTAACTTGGAAAAGCATCAATGTATATCCCCACCTAAAATAAATTATAACCCAAGATAAATACCAGATGGTTTATTAAATTAAATATAACAAACCAGTCCCTTTTACCCTCCAAAAAACAACTACAAATGTGTCAAAGCCTTGAAAGAAAAGATGACTATTCTAGTCTTGGGAGAAAAAGAAAATTGTGAAAGAAAAAAAATAAGATTTGACTACAAAACAAGTTATAACATCAATAAACCAACATATAAATAAAAAACAAACAACATACTGTTAAGAAGAAAAAGAAGGACAAGAACAACATCAACAGGCCCAAGGTAGAGTCTCTTGCCCCTAAGACAGTAAACCAAGACCTAATTGCAGGGTCAGCTCCTCCCAGGAGTGACCTCAAACCAATCAGTCTGGAATTTTCTGACTAATACAAATGAGGTAATATGCCTAACTAGACTCCTGCCACCCCTCTCCAAAAGGTCACTTTGCCTGAAACAATCCTATCTTTCCTTTTGATAACTTTCTTGTCCTGCTCAGTTTCTGCCTATAAAAACCTTCTATTTTGTACTTCTCAGAGCACTGCTCTATTTAGCATGTGGGACTCTGTCCAATTCATGATTTGTTCAATAAAGCCAATTAAATCTTTAAGTTTACTCAGTTGACTTTTTTGTTCATTAAAAATACTAATAAAATTTTAGAAAATATGACAAGTTTAATTTTTTTATAATTTTTAAATTAAGTTTTAAAACACCCTAAAAAAGAAATGAAAAGGAACTTAAAATTCAGGAGTGTGTCAATAAATAAGAAAATATTCACTCTAAGAAAGTATTAGGTAAGTGCAAATTAAAATAACAGTGAGTTACTGGTTTTGTTTGTTTCTCCTATTAAATAGACATGGAAGGATTATTCATCATGGATGGGATGTTAAATTATTATAATTCTTCTGGGACAATGTGGTGCTATGAGGAGACATTTTAAAATCCCTATTTTATTAGAGAAAAAACTAGAGTGAGGGAACTTGAGAGTTAACAAAAAGCGAAATGTTTGGTGAATAATGGCACATCTATGTTCTGAATTATGATGAAAGCACTAAAACATTGTTTTTTGAAAACTACACAGCAATAAAAGAAATACTTAGGATATGTAGAAATGTCGAGTGGAAAAAAAAACAGCACTGAAAATGGTAGCATACTACAAAAACTATGGTTTTCAAAGCATGTATATTGAAACTGTTTTAAAATGTGTAACTATGTTCTTGGAAAAAAATGTGTGGGGAAAGGAACAAAACACAAGCAATGGTGGCAGCCTCAGGGGTAGACTGACCTGACGTAAAGTTGAAAGAGTACCCTGCGCGCACTGCTCTCCACCATACCCTTCCCCCCTCCCCCTCAAACTCCCCACTCCCCCCCCATCACCACTGCCCCACCTTCACCACTCCCCATTGGTTGAGGGGAATGCTTCCGGGGGAGAGGACTGGTGGGCGGGGCCCCAAGCTGTGCCCTGCCGCCCTCAACTCTCTGTTGTGGACCTGGATTTGGCCACAACATTGGTGGCCTGAACCTCCAAACCAGAAGCCCAGTTCAAGAGTGCCCTGTGTGTGGTCTCTAAGACACCCGGCAGTCTTTTCAAGGGCTTTGACATCTCAAAAGGGCCTTCTATTCTAAACTACATATAAGAGCTTTATAGCCCCACCCCAACCCCCATCCCGATCCGGAAGTACTTTAGTGTCCCGGAAGTGCTTTGACATACCGGAAGGAGCTTTGTACAAAAGGGAAAGTGCTTAGTCATCTCGGAAGCACATCGTAGGCTTGGACGCTAAACCAAGCCTTCGGTAAATCTTGCATCCTCGAGTCATAATCTCAGTGCAAGGCCTTTGACATCTCTGGAACACTGAGAACTGTTATGGGCAGGTGAAAGAAAGGGGACCTGTCCGTAAGCCTCCTTCGGAGCACTGCAAAGTCAAGTACCACAGGAGCGGCACAGAGGTAGGGTCCGCAAGCAATTGTAAATGACTCTGGGAGCCCACTAATGTGATCTTCTCCAGCTAGCCACCTCATAACTCTGCCTCACATTCGGGAGAGGCCAGCAGCCCTGAGTGTCTGAAAGCCCAGGGGAGGACATTGTAGCCTTCAAGCGGAGGTTTTTCCAGGGGCTCATCCCGTCAGGGAAATTACTCCTCCTCCTCCTCCCCCCATTTCTCAGGCCCAGGTGTGGGTGGAGCGGCCGCCAAAGACTGCCTGATTCGGAGCACCCCAGGTTCCTTTTGTCTGTGGAATCCCCGCTGCGCCATCTCCTACATACTATCCCCTACGTGCTCTGCCACCCCTTTCTGGAAGAAATGGCTTCTCTAGAGGATGCCTTAAGTTTTCAAGTTAATTCCAAAAACAGTTCCCATAATTCTATGAACTCTGAATTTGCAGCCAAAGCTGAGAGTCAAAATGATAACAGTGAGAAACCAAACAAGACCCAGAGAAGGAAGGGTAGACGGCAAGGCCAAGGCTCTTCAATGACCTATGGGTTAGCTATCCAGAACACCTTGGTAAAATCAATACCAAAAGGAAAGGGAGAGGCTGCAGCTAGTACAAAACCGAGCACTAGAGAGCATCCCAATCCTGCAGAAAGACTGGCTACTGCTGTCACCATCTCTGTTCCTCAGAAAAAGAAAGTGTCAGCCCCAGAGGTCAAGTTAGAAAAGGAAAAGATTGTGATAAATGTCAGCAACTTCTGTGACAGAAAAGTGTTTATATATCCTCAGGAGAAACCCAGTGAGAAGCCACTTGGTGACACAAGAGCAGTTATTTTTGAAAAAGGCTCTCCAGCCCTAAAATTTCTAGACAAAGGTGACTCTCATTCAGAAATCCAAAAGCATAAAGAAAGGGGTGTGGTTATTAAGCAACCCCTTTCAGTAAGGGACTGCTCTAATGTGGATGAGATTTCTGCAGTCAGATTCTCTCAGGAGGAGCCAGACTCACTGAGTCTCTCAAGAATTTCAAAGTCTTCAACCTTCACCACTGACCATGTCATGTACCAGCCTCCTATGTACAGTGGTCCTTCACATGACTATGCCAGCTACCGGACCAGCAGTCCCAAGCCTTCTCACTATCCCTCCATGGGCAGCAGCAGCAACAATACATCCCAGGCAGGGAAAGGCAACTGGAGCTTAAGTAATTATTCCTCCAACTCTACAGTGCACTCTCAAAACTGGTCCAGAGACCTGAAGGCAGCAGAGGAAGGTCATTCCCAGAATTCTCGTTCATTACATTTCCCCAGAAGTTCAAAAGCCATGGTGAGGGAGAAAAGAACATTCCAAGAGGAGACACCATCACGTCCTTGGGGAGGATATGCATCTAGTTCCCTGCCAAGCAGCCACTGGGAGCAAAGCCTAAAGGAGGGTTTCATTGATACCCATTGTCACTTGGACATGCTCTATTCCAAGTTGTCATTCAATGGGACCTTTACCAAGTTCAGAAAAATATATAGTCATTCTTTCCCTAAGGAATTTCAGGGCTGCATCTCTAATTTCTGTGATCCTCGCACAATGAGGGATGGCCTATGGGAGAAGCTGTTGAGTGAGGATTTGGTTTGGGGAGCCTTTGGCTGTCACCCCCATTTTGCATGTTACTACAGTGAGTGTCAAGAAAGAAATATTTTGCAAGGCTTACGGCACCCCAAGGCTGTAGCTTTTGGAGAAATAGGCTTGGATTACTCTTATAAGTGCATGACACCTATCCCACAGCAGCACAAGATATTTGAGAGACAGCTGCAGCTTGCTGTGTCTCTAAAGAAGCCCTTGGTGATCCACTGCCGAGAAGCTGACAAAGATCTGCTGGCCATCATGAAAAAATTTGTGCCTTCTGACTATAAGATCCATAGACATTGCTTCACTAGCAGTTATCCAGTAATTGAGCCCCTTTTGGAGTACTTTCCCAACATGTCTGTGGGCTTCACAGCAGTCCTGACTTACACTTCCGCCTGGCAGGCCCGGGATGCTCTGAAAAAGATCCCACTGGAGAGAATTGTTGTGGAAACTGATGCTCCCTACTTCCTTCCTCGTGGGGTTCCCAAAAGCCTTTGCCAGTATGCTCACCCAGGCCTGGCCCTGAATACAATTCAAGAGATTGCCATAATCAAAGATCAGCCACTTGACCATACCTTAGCCACCTTGCGTGAGAACACGAGTCGCCTCTACAGTCTTTGAGCAGAGAGGATGTAGTCAGGAGTCTTGCCCCCAAAAAGGACACTAACGAATTGACAACATAGACTTGGTTTGAACTCTGCCTGTGTCCCAGGTCAATGATGTGTTCAGTGAGCCCATTGGCACAGAAAAAACCAGGACAAGATGTTTTCCTCAAAACCTCTTCAGAAGACTTCTGCTTCTGGCTGGTAGGGTGTGGTGCAATGGGATGGGAGGAGGGGTAAGGGGATCTTCCCTTGATTTTATCAGGATTTTTCCTCCCAGCCAGATTGTGCCAGCATAATCAGTAAAGAAGAAAGAGTTCCATTGGGCATAAGTTTGCTAATCCAAATTCCTATTTTCTGCAGCCTGGGTTTTTGAGCAGTTGGTGAATAAAATCACCCTCCTACTTGTCTTTAAGAAAAAAAAGAAAGCAAAGAATGTTGAATTTTGAAAGTGAGCTAGGTGATTTGTTCTGTTTATTCCATAAATTTATTTTTATAGGAATTCTATAATCCATATGGTTTGTTGTTAAATTCATAAATTCAGTGACTGTTCAACTTTCAATTTCTTATTTCTAAATATAAACCAGCACTAGTATTTCATCTAAAAGGAAATTGATTTAGATAAAAATTGGTCAGTTAATAGTCATAATGTGCCATGAGGGGCTGTGGAGGAGCTTAGAATGATGGGGCCAAACCGGTTGAATCTTAGAACACCACTTAGGAGATGAGTTTTGAATCTGAACTGAACTCCCAAAAGTTGTATAATTCCAAATCTCTGGTGGTAACCAGTATATAATAGCAATTATTCATTCAAATTGCTCTGATTCTTAACAAGGCCCAAATATATACCATTTAGAAATACTGTTCTCCAGAAGGACTTCAAAAGCATTGACAAGACTGAAACAGAGAAGGACTTTAGCTGTCCACTTATCAAACAGCTGTCCTTTGTGAGAAATTAAAATGAACCCACATTTTAAGGAAAATATTTGAGCTATGAAAGTTAACTTTGCCAGCCAAAGCACACACCTAAATACAAAAGTCCCATTATTGGATGAGAAATGCCATTTTTAAAATGGAAAATCTCTTTTACTCTTGAAAACTAAATCACTGAAAATAGGCCCAGAGTACTCCAGACTGCTCTAGTTTCTTTTGTGCCCATTTACCTGGATCCAGAAAAATCAGCTGGCTCCTCACCATTTGGTTCTCAGCTCAAAAGTCTCCACAGAAAATCCCTCCCTGGCCACCAATCTATAGTGTTCCTCTCACCTGGGAGGAAAAGAATCCTTGACTTATTGTTTTAATTTAACCATAGCACTTAATACTGTTTGAGATTGTGTTGTTAATTTATTTATGTGTTCATTGGTTATTTTCCTCACCAGTTTGTAAGTTTACAAGCTTGTCAGTCTCATTTACACTGTATATATATATATATACCCGATGTAAGAATAGTGCCTGGAACAGAGCAGACAGTCAGTAAAGACTTCTTGAATTAACATATTAATGAATATCAGACTTCATTAACCCCTGGGAGTTAATGACAATATTTGGACAAAGGGGGCAGATATTAGGAAGAGAATACAGAAATAAACCATCATATTTCTAGCCCCCTTCTTTAATTCAAAAGATAAGACAATGATTAAAGGCTACCTATATTCTGGTGTTAGATGTCATCCATGATAAAATAAACAAATAAGGTCAAGCCCTACCAGGAGCTTGACAGTTCATATTCCCTGTAAATAACACTGAGTATATCATAGACTCTCCTCTTGGATTAGAATCTGGTCTTTTGAGAAGACGACTTTCTAGCTAGAATGCTTCTTTCCTTTAGTAGAACAAAAGAAGTTGATGCAATATTAAAGGTGTAATTTGATTCTATTTTTCAGGACAAAAAAAAACCTTAAAAAACTAAGCCAATGTTCTGAATTAAGAAGGTTTTTTTCCACTTAATGTACACTTTCAATAGACATTGTTCAAAGTGTGTCCCTCAACCTATAGGAGCCCTGAGCTTTTTATAAAGGATTGCAGAAAAGAGGGTTCCATAGATACACATTTTGGGGAAATAGTTGTACAAAGTTCCACAGATTTTGTGTCTCAGTATCTTGCATATCCTTTGATATGTTAATGTGGGCCACAAATACCTAAGAGGTTATTTCTCAAAGTTACTTGTAGATTAATTTGTTTAATTTGAGGTACAATTCAATGAGCTCGAGTTCTTTGGGAACCTAAACTTAGGAAATGCTACCTCAGTCATACTTTTGCTATTGCAGTACCCTTATCACATTTTGTATGTATTTCTACTTATCATATTTTAACATCCTCGTTCATTTACGTTTCTCACTACATAAGATCTATGGAGAATAAAATGTCATTTATCTAGTACTAGCAAAGTGACATTACCAAGTGGGCATTTAAAAAATGTGTGTGAATAAATGGTTGCATTTATAAGAACACATTCAACAAGAGAAAGAGGATATACACATAATTAAAATAATTTTCATTTCCAAAAATAAGATCTCCATTTTACATGGAGAAAGTACTTTATATGGTACCTGGTGTGTCTACTCTCCTGTTCTGGAGGTATCAGAGAACTATGAAGGCAGCCGGTGATCTAGAAATTCAATTTGCCTTTAGTGGTCCCTGGGCCATCAGTCAGCCTGGAGTCACAGGGCCTCTCAGGCCCACTAATGGGCTCTCTGAACCTTGGCAGTCCTTTCACTGCAGGTCAATATTTCGTTTCACTTAAATTTTAGAAAGGCAGCTATTTCTACCTTTAAAGCTAAAAAGGAACAAACTATCCACTTTGTCCTGGGAGATGGGAGATGGAGGATTCTGTTTTTTTCAGTTGATCTTTATTCACATCTGACTTCAAAATTAGTACCTACTTTATCATAGGTTTTTTTTGAGACTACTACAGAGCACAAAATGGGAAAAAATAATCCATAATCCTACTACTTAGAGACAATCACTTTAACAATAGGAGCAGCTCTTTGGCCGTTTCTCTAATATTATTGGCCAATTCCAGCACTGTTTTTGAGTCATTTTGGTAATTAATATATACTATAACATTTGCTTCACTTCATAATTAGCATAAGCTGTACATTTTACTGTCTTTAAACTTGTGATTTAAGTACATCATTTTGTGTATTTTTGTTTGCTTTCCTGAGCAAACAAGCTAGAAATTTAATTATTTGTTATAAAGAATCAACCCTTAGACTTTTTGTTCAAATATATTCTGTTTACTGGTTTATAAAATTTTGCCTTTAAGTTTATGACTTTTTCCTTCAGTTTTCAGATGTCTGATTTTTTTTTTGTCGTTTTCTAATGGCTTAAATTAAATGCTTAGTTTATTTTTCATTGGGAGGGGAGAAGAACCATTTAATGTCATAAATTTGCCTGTAATTATAATTCTGCTGTATCTATAGGAATTTTTATTTTAAGGAAGTTTATTTTCCCACTGTAAAAATAATGCATATGCATTACAAAGATAAGGAAATAGAAACAGAAAGAAGTGCAGGGTATTTCTACTATCTAGAACCCATTATTTTGTTAATATCTTTCCTAATGTAATTGTGATTATATAACTATACCAAATTATATGTACTTTTAAAAAATGCATATGTTTTCATGCCCATACTTACTGAAGATTAACATACCACAAAATCCCACCACCAATCTATATAAAATGTTGGTGTTCTGGTATAGTTTTACTTACAGTTATTTTTTAAAAACATAGTTAAAAATACAAAGTGTATATGTTTATTAAGCAGAGTTAAAGAAAGAACATTTATAGGTCCTAGAAAAAGATGATATAAAGATAAACTTTTTTCTCTTGATTATTTGTTGTTTTTAATTTTTTTAAAAATTGTCAATTCAAGTATTAACTCTAAAAGGTAATATATATTGAAACCTACCTAAATAGAGAAAAGTAATGTACTACTTTTTATACCCCTGTCTTGCATTTGGGATTCATTTTATTATTATTATTCTTTTATATTCCAATAAACATTTATAGTGTTTATATTGTTTTGAATTTTAAATAAAGTTTATTTTACAGTTACTTACAAGTTTATTTCCACTGTTCACCACTAATCCTTTTATTTCATGACTTCCCCATGGTTAAACTGTTTAATTTGCTTTAAAATTGGCTGGAGTACATCTTCAAGCAACTTTCTCAGGAAAAAATATGTGGATGGCATATTTGTGAGAAATTATATATCTGAGAACATCTTACTGTTGCTTACTGTTGCAATGAATAACATCTTGGCTGAGTCTAGAATTTCTGGGTCACAAATATTTTCCCCTAAAGGTAACAGATACTGCTTCATTGTCTTCTAGCATTTAATATTGCAAAGAATCTTTTCCTTGTATGGGGTTAAACTAAGTTTTTTCTGACAGGATGCTTGGTAATTTCTTTGTTTTACCCTTGAAATTAACATAACATTGCCAGGATAAGCCTAATTATTGGTCTTTCCTTTGTTATTTTCTCTGGCACATAGTAAACCACTCCATCTGCAGATCTACATTTTTATAGTTGAGAAAGTTAGTTTTTTTTTTTTTTCATTATTTTCTTATAGTATGGTTAGTTGACTCAGTTGCTTTTAATCTAGTTTCTAATTCTTTAGGAACAATTGTCAGTATATTAGAACTCTATCCTCTGTCCAACCTTTCAGTATCTCATTGCTCTTTTGTTTTTAATTTATCTTTATTGTTGAAAATATTATATATGTCCTTCCTTTTTTCCCCCATTGACACCCTCATCTCCGCTCCCTTTCCCTTGCCTTCACCATCTGTGTCCATTGATTATGCATATATGCATATAAATTCTTTAGCTCATCTCTTCCTGCCTCCCCACCCCCATTCCCTCTGAGGTTTGTCAGTCTGTTCCCTACTTCCATGTCTCTGGATCTATTTTGTTCATCAGTTTGTTTTGTTCATTAGATTCCACATATAAGTGAGATCATGTGATACTTGTCTTTCTCTGACTGGCTTATTTCACTTAGCATAATACTTTCCAGGTCCCTCCATGTCGTCTCAAAGGATAAGAGATCTTTCTTTCTTATAGCTGCATAGTATTCCACTGTGTAAATGTACCACAGCTGTTTTATCTACTCATCTACTGATGGGCACTTGGTCTATTTCCAAATCTTAGCTATTATAAATAGCACTGCTATGAACACAGGGGTGCATATATTCTTTCTGATTGGTGTTTCAGGCTTCTTAGGATATATTCCTAGAAGCAGGAACAGTAAATCAAATGGCAGTTCCATTTTTAAGTTTTGAGAAAAGTCCATACTGTTTTCCATAGTGGCTGTACCAGTCTGCATTCCCACCAGCAGGGTACTAAGGTGCCCTTTCTTCCACATCCTTGTCAGCATTTGACGTTTGTTAATTTGTTGATGGTAGCCATTCTGGCAGGTGTGAAGTGATACCTCATAACCATTTTAATTTGCATCTCTCTGATGATTAGTGACATCGAACATTTTTTTCATGTATCACCTGGCCATTTGTATGTCCTCTTTGGAGAAATGTCTATTCAGGTCTTCTGCCCATTTTTTAAAAAAAAATTATTTTAATCCTCATGCGAGGATATTTTTCCATTTTATCTTCAGATAGAGCAAGGCGTGGAGGGGGGAGAGAGAGAGAGAAACATCAATGTGAGAGAGATACGTCGATTGGTTGCCTCCCACATGACCCCGACCAGGGCCAGGGACAAATTTCAGCCAAGGTAGGGCTCTTGACCGGAATTGAACCCGTGACTCTTTGGTCCACAGGCCGACACTCTAACCACTGAGCCAAACTGGACAGGGCGTCTCTGCCCATTTTTTAATTGGATTGTTTGCCTTCATTTTGTTGAGTTATATGAGTACTTTATATATTTTGGAAATTAACCCCTTATCCATTGTATCATTGGCAAAGATGTTCTCCCATACAGTGGGTTTCCTTTTCATTTTGATGCTGGTTTCTTTTGCTGGGCAGAAGCTGTTTAGTTTGATATAGTCCCATGTATTGTTTTTTTCCTTTGTTTCTCTGGCCCTAGGCAATGTATCGGTGAATACTCTGCTGCGTGTAATATCTGAGATTTTGCTGCCTACATATTTTACTAGGATTTTTATGGTTTCACGACTTACATTAAAGTCTTTTATCCATTTCGAGTTTATTCTTGTGTATGGTGTAAGTTGGTGGTCTAGTTTCATTTTTTGGGAGGGATGTATCTGTCCAATTTTCCCAACACCATTTATTGAAGAGACTGTCCTTACTCCATTGTATGCTCTTGCCTCCTTTGTCAAATATTAATTGAGCATAATGTCTTGGGTCGATTTCAGGGTTCTCTGTTCTGTTCCATTGATCTATATGCTTGTTCTTGTGCCAGTACCGGGCTGTTTTGATTACCTGACATCCAGAATTATGATCCCTCCAACTCTGTTCTTCTTTTTCAAGATTGCTGTGGCTATTCGGGGCTTTTTTGGTTCCATATAAACTTTTGGAGTGTTTGTCCTAGATCTGTGAAATATGCCATTGGTATTTTAATAGGGATTGCATTGAATTTATAGATTTCTTTGGGTAGTATGAACATTTTAATGATGTTGATTCTTCCAATGCAGGAATATGGTATATGCTTCTACTTTTTTATATCTTCCTGTATTTCTTTTGTCAATGTCCTGTAGTTTTTCTCCTGAGCTGAATGCTCTAGGAATGTCCTTTGTGTGGGTTATATGGACCCTCCTGTTGTAATTGGGAGCTCATTGTTGTTGGCCTGTTCATGGGTGGGATTGGCTTTCACCCTGTGGAAATGACTTTAGCAGGATGGGGCCAGCAAGATTTGGTACTGCAAACCCAATCGGCCTTTTGATTGGGGTGACATGGGCCCTCAGCCCTTGAGAGGGGAGCTAGCTACTTGCCTTCTATCTCAGTGGTGCCCCACCAGAGACCCTGAGGGGAGGCTTCAAGCAGTTCGCACCAGATACCCCAGTACTGAGTTGTGCCCCCTTTCACCTGTGAGGCTGCACCAGCAAGGATGTGCCAGCGGGGCTTGGAGGAAGAGAACAAGGTTTCCCCCTCCACTTGGGGTGGCAGTGGCCCTTGCAGGAGGAAAGAGAGCTGTTCACCTCCTTCTATCTCTGCAGTGCATTACCAGAGGCCCTGATGGAGTGCTCCCAGGAAGTCATATCCAATGTTCCAAGCTCTGATTTGCACCCTCTTCCCCCAGTGGTTATGAGTTTAGCAAGGTGGGACCAGCAGGATCTGGGAAGGCAAATCCAATCTACTTTTTGATTGGGGTGGCATGGGTCCCTAGCCCTCGAGAGGGGAGGTAGCTATTTTCCTTCTAGCTTCATGCCAGAGCTCCTGAAGGGATGATCCAAGGGGGTTGCTCCTGATACACCAATTCTGAGTTGTGACTCCTTTTCCCTGTGAGGCTGCACCTGCCAGAAGGTGCAAGTGGAGCTTGGAGGAATAGATCAAGGCTGCTCCATCCACTTGGGGTGGCACCAGGTCTTGGGAGGTGTGAGAGCTTGTCACCCTCTTCTATCTCTGCAGGTCACTGTTGGAAGCCCTGATGGAAGCCTCTGAGGGAGTTTTGCCAAATTTCCCAGTTCTGGTTTGCACTTCCTTCCCCCTGCAGGACTGCACTTGGCAGGCAGTGCCACCCAATTTGGGGAATGCTAATCCAGGCAGGCCCTGGGTCCTCAGGAAGGGAGCTATGAGCTTGCCTTCTAGCTCAGAGGTGACCCACCAGAGCTCCTGAAATCTAGGGACATGCCAGATTTCCCAGTTCTGAATTGCGACCCCTTTACCTGCGAGGCTGCACCTGCTGGATGGTGCAGGTGGGACTTGAAGAAATAGATTAAGGCTGCCCACTCTGCTTGGGGTGGTGTGGTCCTTGGAGGTATGAGAGCTTATCTCCCCCTTCTATCTCTACAACTCACTACCAAAGGCCTTGATGAAGGCCTCCAAGGGGGGTGGCTCCAAATGCCTCTGTTCTGAATTGCACTTCCCCTGTGGAACTGTGCTTTGGAGGCAGTACCAGCAGATTTGGGAAATGCTAATCCAGGCAGACCTTTGTTGGGGGTGGTGCAGGCCCTAGGCCCTCAAGAAGGGTTGTAGGTGCTCACCTTCTAGCTCAGCAGTGCCCTGCCAGAGCTCCTGACAGGCTGCTCCAAGGGTGTCACACCAGATTTCCCAGTTCTGAATTGTGGCCCCTTTACCCTGCAAGGCTGCACCTGCCGGACAGTGCAGGTGGGGCTTGGAGGAATAGATCAAGGCTGCCCTGTCCACTTGGGGTGGTGCTGGCTCTTGGGAGGGGAGAGAGCTTGTCATCCCCTTCTGTCTCTGCAACTCACTGCCAGAGGCCCTGATGGAGTCTTCCAAAGGGGGTGGCTCCAAATGTCTCTTCTGAATTACACCTTGTTCCCCCTGTGGGACTGTGCTTTGAAGGTGGTGTTCTCAGATTTGGGGAATGCAAATCCAGGCAGCCTTTTGTTGGGGGTGGTGTGGGTCCTCAGCCAGCCCCTGCCTGGTAGTTAGCCACTTGCTTTCTGGCTCAGCAGTGGCACTCGCCAGGGATCCTGAATGGAGGCTTGCAAGTGCATGCCTCCCCCTAGCTCCATAGCTGCCTGCTGCCTGAGGCACTGACCAGGGTGCCTTTTGTTGGGGATGGTGCCTGCCTAACTCATGGGGAGGGGGGAAGATTGTCTCCTCTTCCCAAGCCACTCAGTTCAATGTTCATCTGAGACTGTATAGTTTCTCCAGAAAAAAAAGTACATACACCTCAGGTTCCTTTTGGGTACAGCCCAAAGTCCTTTATGCCCGATTCAAGCTTGGCAGGGTGGAGTGGCCAGTATTTGGACGACAGTGTTAGTGCACTTTCTCCAGCTGGTGCTGTAAAAGTAGAAGTGCTGGACCCTAGGAGATGGTGTCTGAGGGTGGTGTGGGATATTCGCTCAGGACTGGAACCTCAGAAGTCTATCTTCCCAATCTCCAGTGCTATGCCCCCCACATCTTCTCCTTATGGCTTCCATATGCCCAGACTCTCCTTCCCTCTACCAGAGCTCTGGGAGAATGCCCAAGAGGAAGTCCCTCTGCATTAGCCTGGGATTCAAGCAGACTCCCTCCTCTTCCCATTGGACAAAGTCCCAGCTTATTTTTGCTGCCAAATGTTATGCAGTCTCTTCTTCCAGGCCCTGGTGTTCTGGGTTGGGGGTCCCAGTGTGGGACTGAGACCCCACTTTCCTCCGGGTGGGCTTTTGTAGCTGCACTATTTCTCTGGCTTCACAGCTGCTGCCCCTGGGTGCTGCGACCAGCCCTTTACATGTGTCCACCCTTCTTACCAGTCTCTGTGTAGTTTCTTTTTTTCAGTCCTTGGTATAATACTCCAGTTCAGGTAACCTTCTGTTGTTAATTCAGGTTAATTGCTCTAAATTTTAGCTGTGACAGGTTTAACGCCAGGAGGCAGTGTGTTGCTTTCACTTATTCCGCCACCATTTTCCCTCCAGTCTCTCTCATTGTTCTTATATCTGACCTTTTCCTCTGCATTTTGGGAGAATTACTCAAGTTTGCCTTTTCCATTACTCATTCCATTTTCTCCAGTTTCAATATTTTTCTTTACTACATATAATGCATTTTTCTAGTTTCCTCACATTTCTTCCTTCTTACCGAGCTCCTTTTGCCTTTTGACCTAAAGATTCATTCAGCAATATTTTATATTATTTTATTTTTGCTTTATTTGCCTAAATGTTTTTATTTGAAACAAATAACATTTGAAACCAAGCAAGCATTTATTCTCTGCACTCCAAATTAAAACAGAACACAACAGGGGCAAACATCATTTGACAGTACAGTTCCAATATGTGAACATCCTTCTACTCACTGTGGTTGTGGAAACTTTACACATAATCAATCATTCTTAAACAAAATATTAATTTTAAAGTACTAACATCAAACTAAAGGAAGTGGTCTTAATTTCATATATGGGGAAGTATATTCTATAAATGCCAAAAGGTGGGAGAAGCATAAACACAACTCACTCTTTAAAAGAACTAAATAGAATTTTCCACCACCACCCCCCAATTTCTCCCATAGTAAAAAGTAGTGCTGAGATCTGACACCCAGATTTGGTTTTTATCTGGCCCATTTATAAAGTGTTCCCCCATATGACTTGCATCATTAGAGTTATGGATAATAGTCCATTCTCTTTGAGGAGAGGTGTATCTACTCCTTCCTCCTCTTCTTGCCTTCATGCTCATATTTCTTGGGATGGCTGCTACCTGAGGGTCTTTTAGAGCCACCATGCTGTTTGACTTCCTCCAAAAATTTATCCTAACCAAAAGGACCTTCCTCAAACTGAACTGTTCCTTTTCAACCTCCTTGCCTACAATCTGAACCAGAAAACTCCTTATTGGGAACAAATCTGTCAGTGTTTATTCTGGCTTCTAGGTCATCACCATACATGTCCTTGTCCAGATTTTTACTGGGCCTGCAAATATTCTGGGCCATATCTTTACCACCTCTCCAGGCTTGATTATAAACATTGTAAATTTCATCTTCTCCATCTGCAAAACCACTGTCCATACCCTTGGATTGGTTGAACAGCCTTTGGTCATATTGAACTTCACTGGAAGTTCGAGGATTGGGCACACCAAGAGCAATGACCTCACTGATATCTCGATTTTCATTTCTCTGCAGTTTTGACCTCTTATCAGGAGTGTCCCTGGAAAGATTCCAGTCATGCTGTCTCTCTTTTTGCCAATCATGCCAAATTTCATCCCTCTCACTTGCCTCCCCATCTTCTTTTTCCACATGGGTTTTGATCCTAGCTCTTCTCTCCTTGGCTTTCTGGGCCATTTCTCTAAGTTTCTCTTTATGTTTCTCCTTTTCTTTTTGAACCATCTTTCTCTCTACTTGAGCATTCATTTCCACAGATTTATAAGCCTTCTGATCATCAATGTAGAGAGCTTCAGCTAGTTTGGCAAAATTTTCACTTATGTGAACTCTCTGCAGTCCTCTTCCATCAACAGCCAGATGTTGATCTAATGGAATTATATAACCCTTCACATTTTTCCAGTTTGAAATATAAGGAGGAATCTTCCACCCTTGTTTCTTCACAGTCATCTTTCAGCTAGGAGAATGCATGACAGGTACAGGAAGAGAAGGCAAGGCGGTCCCCAGGGAATTTTCTTATTAATCTTGAACCTTGAAGGTTCCATTGTATCTTTCTGCATTTCGACCATCCAAATAACCCTCTTTTTTTCTCCAGAGTTGAAAGGCACTACTTGTTGAGATGGTGTACATCAGATAAACTGAGCAGGAGCCAGTTTATCAGCTGTTCGAACAGGCATGGCCTCAGCCACCTTCTAAGGCCACCCTTGCCTTTTCTGTTATCTCTTCAAAGCTTCTTCATCATGTCTTTGCAGGTCTGGATCATCTGCATTCATGACTTCCTTGGGAATCAAGTCAGTATACTTGCTATAAGTGACTTTGTCTTTTGAATGTCCTTGTCGAGCAATTACATAGTATTTAATTTTTCCCTCAGCATCCACCTGAATAGCCAGTGCATTTGACTTTTTTTTTTTCTTTCGTCCCATATCCAATGGATACTGGGCCACATGATCCTGGGAAAGCACCTCCATCTCCAAAATCCTCTAATAACCAAGGTATCCAGCCTTTCTGGTACCTGTGTCAGGGAGGTTCTCTTCAGGCGGAAACCAGTGAGATCTGTAATGGTCTCTGGACTCTTGCATTTTCTTCAGCCTCAAGCGAGTCTTGTGATAGCTGAGTAGGTGTAGGAAAAAGCTGGTGAGCGCCACCTTCTTCCACTTGCTTCCAGCAGAAGCGACCTCAGCAATATTTTGAGTATATTCTCTTGTTCTATTTTCTCCTTCCAGCCTTCACTTCACAGTCTGCTTTAACTTCTTACTTTATTTTGTTACTTCTTTGAATTCAATAGAAATCACAGAGCAAACATATAAAAAATATCCATTTTCCTGATGAAAACATACTTTTGAAATAAATATTTTTTTCCCCTGCCTCTTAAATACTATGTTGGATTTCTTTGTTCATTCTTGAAAAAAAAAAAAAAAAAAAAAGCAATCTGTCCAAACTGGTGTTTTCCCAAAAATAGAGCAGGTGAGTTCTCTTCCCTTCCTTCACCATCTATTCTGGTTGATAGAAATTCACATACAGCATGTTAAGAGAAGTAGGGAGGAAGCTGGGGCCATAGTTAGTCCCCTGGAGGAAAAGCTTCAAATTTTTCCATATAAACATTTTATAAATTGACCTGACCGCCACTCCAAGAACAGGAGAACAGGATGTGTGTAGACAGTCCTTCATGCGTATGCCTGTCACATCAGAGAAATGCCTTAACACAGGGCCTGTTTTTCCCTCAGTATGACTTATCCTGGGCTTCCTAGTGACACTCTTAACCCATCAATAGCTATGAAAATAATCTAAGAGGAAGCCCCTACAGGTTATCCTAACCCCCAACTCAATTATTATCTCTTAAGATGTAAAATTGAAAATTGTTTTTTGGTATGTTTCTTCAATATGATTCCATCTACACTGTATAAAGGGAATCCTTCAAACTTTGCAGCATGAAAATGGAACTCCTGGCCTCCAACACTAACTAATATGGTTTTTCCATATTTTAAAATGTTGCAGTCATTTTAACTGGGATTGTGAAGGTGGAGAAGTTAATCTAAATATCAACACTCAGGTTATAATCTCACTCCAAATTCTCATTTTTTTTCTCTCACTTCTCTTTTTTTTCTTTTTTTTAAAATCCTCACCTGAGGGTATTTTTCCATTTAATTTTCAGACAGAGTGAGAGGGAGAGAGAGAGAGACATCGATGTGAGAGAGACACATCGATTGGTTGCTTTCCACATGACCCCTACCAGGGCCAGGGACCGAACTGCAACTGAGATACGTGCCCTTGACCGGAATCGAACCTGCGACTCTTTGGTCCATGGGCCGATGCTCTAACCGCTGTGCCACACTGGTCAGGGCTCATTTCTCTTTTTTGATAAATTTATGCTCCTGTGGATACTGTCTTTAGTCATATCTTATTTTAAGAAAATTCAATTTATACAAATCTGAATCTCATTTAGCTTGTTGAACATAAGAGATAGTCAATAAGGTAAGTTGCATAAATGAATGACAAAAATACAAATTATAGAAAGATGACTCCCAAATAATTTTTTGTATTACAAAAATATCATTATAAATCTATTTATAATTTATGCTCATATTTTCATGATTAAATCTAAGGTTTATGATGAAATGTACCTATATGGAGAGCATAAGCATTCAATGAATTTATTTTTATTTGTCTGCTTCTTAAGACCTGATTTTATAATGCATAAAAGGGGAAAAGATGTAGCTATAATGCTAGAATAGTCTTTTTTTAGCTTTATCACTAATTAACCATATAAATGGTACAAACCACTTAAACTCTTTGTCTGCTGATTAACCTTTCAGCCAAAATTAGAAAATCAGCACTTGCTAACCACAGGACAGTGTAGTACCATTTAAAGGATTAAGAAAATGATGTATATATAACAGAGCTTTGGAGAGAAAATGAATGTATAAAAATACTGAATAATATATAAATCAGTGTAGGATGCAAAGCTGGAAGCTTAAAAATACTGTCAAAATCACATCTTAAAATAGTCTTTTTACATCCTTATGGAATCTATTGAGCAATGCAATTAAAAAACACTTGCTATTACTGAGAGGTTCAGACCCACTGCTTAAAATCAGACTTCCTGGAAAATTAATTAGGACTAGAAGAAGGGGGTTACCCTATCCAACAGAAATCACATTGCTAATCATGGAGCTTCATAAACTGAATAGAGAAACCTGGACATTCAAATATTCAATATTAAAGATACAAAAGAAAAACAGCACCTAAAATATAAAGGAAAAATATTTGGTAAAAAATATATACGTGTAACTTACCAATTATTATACATATATTCAGAGAGAATAATGTGAAAACTGAGGCAAAAACATTCCTTCGTGCCATTGTTTTGATATATATGTTAAAAGGCTGGATTCCACCCAAAAGTGTCAGAAAAAAGATGCTAAGATAAGATGTTTTTTATGTCCTCCAATAGAAACAATCTATTCTATAATTCTAGTAATTACTAATAAACTAGACTCCCCAATACGTTAGATTATCCTACTGGTTTCAAAGTATGTTATTTACTTCCCATAAGTGCATCAACAGCTGAGATCACAAAATGGATACTTGATATGAAAAGGCTCCTTTATCAAAACCAAAGTAATACAGACCAACCCAGTTACAGAGTACCTGCTAAGTTCAAAGCTGTATGTGGAAAGGACAACACTCAATAAGTCAATCTCTATGACTACAAGGATTGTACCATCAAGTAAGGGAGATTAGTCTACATACAAATAACTGTAAAACAGCGTATGGTACCTCCAAATAATCATAATGCATTGGAGATAAAGCTAAAAGCCGTTTGGAAAGACTCAGTAATATTTTAAAAAATCCACTCGGTACATTGCTGAGCACCCTGCTATGTATCAGGCTCTGTGCAAGGCTTTGAGAATACAAAGATTAATGAAAATGGCTAACACTAATTAAGTAGCTATAGTGGGACAAGCAATGTGTTAAGTGCTTTTATCTCCTCATAACACATCTATAAAGTAGGTAATATTGTGATCCTTGTTTTACAGAAGTCAAGGTTTCATAGGTTAGGTAACTTACCACAAGGTCTCAAGGTAAGAGAATGGGACAGCTGGGATTAGAACTCAAGCTGCCTAGTTTCAGAGGCCGCAAGTTAACCATTATTTCCTGAACTGCCACAAAATCCTCACCATATTCCAGCTCAGTGGAGGACACAGAGAAGAGTAACAGGGCTATTCTAACAGGGGTTTGAAAATGCTCAGTAGGAGGGAGATGTGTCGAATCACTTGGAGTATTACAAGGGAGGTGAGTGAAATGGGTCGTCACGATTGAGAGATGGAGGAAGAAATGCACACAGTGGGTAATAGCATTCTCTGTAGAGGGAACAGAATGTGCAAAGTTACAACAGCATGGTAGTGTATGGTACGTAGGGTCCTACAAATCATTCTGTGTGGCTGATGGCTGAGTGGGGAAGGGAGAGCAGAGGAGATAAGATTAAGAAGGTTCAAGAGCCAAAAGATAGGTGGTCCCTGGGCCATGCAAAATTATGTCAAAAGATTCTAAACACTTTAAAAAGTTAACTCTAATAGAATGGGTAGTCAAAAAGGAGAATCAGATTGAGGGCAAGGGATGAAGACGCTACTCTCTAGGTGAAAGATATCAACTAGGATAGCACCAATAACCTTGGAAAGGAGACTGATGAAAGAGATTTCAGAGGGAGATGAGAGAGAACTTAGGTCAAATGATTGGTAACAGAGATGGTAATGGTGGTTCTCTTATTTGTTTAAACATAAACAAAAATACATAATTTAGTGAGTTGACATTTAGATGTAACTCAAATAACAAGCCAATGTGGACCAGTCTCAGCATGGTAGTATATTCAAAGAAAAGGCTGAGCAATTCAATACCAGTTAAAAAGTCCATCTCGATTTAAACCTCTGAAGAAACTCTAAAGGTGATCCAATTTATGCTCCCATGTACACTTCTCAAAAAAATGCCTTCCCCTTTCTTTTGATTCTCTCAAGTCCCACATTTCCTCACCATCAGCTCAGTCTATGGTATCTCTCCCTCTTTCTCTCTCCTCACCCTTGTCCCTACATCTTTCTCTAGCCCTTCTCCCTTTCCTAAATCCCCCAAAGCCTGAGAATCTGACTGAAAATTTCAGAAGAATCCTTAGAGGATGGAGGAGGCGGAAAAGTATAATGAACAAAGAAAGTTATTTTATTCAGCAAGGAGGATGTGGGGAAAAGGAAAAAGCTGTGAACACACATTAATAATATTATTCCCATTACACATCAGTGAGAACCAAAGCTTCAATTAAAGCTGACTATAAAAGCCAACTGGACCAGAATCTAAAATTGTTTTATTTTTTGAAACCCAAACACAAATGCAAAAATAAATGCCCTGAAATGCTAGATTAAAAAAAAAAAAGTAAACAAGTAGAATAATAGAGAAGTAGAATAAAAAAATTCAAAACAGACTTCCTATTTTAAGCTTAAAAGGAGAGAAATAACAAAGTAGACTGCAAAAGAAATAAAATTTTGATTAAACAAAAAAGGGCCACTAAGCTGTATGACTGAAAGCAATACAAAATAAAATTGAAGGAAAAAGGAAATTAAGGCAAAAAATCCAGTGTTCACAGAGACAATGATTTGACTTTGGGTGGTAAGCACACAAAGCAATATACAGATCATGTATCATAGAAATACACACTTGAAACCTGTATAATCTTATTAACCAAAGTCACCCCAATGCATCTAATAAAAAAATATAAAACAAAACAAAAAAGGGGGGCCTACATGGAGTTTCTAGAACCTAGATGATGATGATGTAGAGTCTTTGAGAAAAAGTGCAGAATAATTAGAATGTAAACACAACTGTAGTAGTCTATTACTGACTGCTATTAGTTCCAAATAAAGAAAAAATAAAACAATAAAGGTAGTTATTTATCACCTTTCCTCCTAAAAGACTATTAAGTGAATTTGCTAAAACCAAAGAAACATGACAAAATCTCTTATTTAAATAATAGAAGACTTTTTAAATTACCCTAATACCCATAGCATAAATGAAATATGGGAACAACCGGGAATAGCAATGAATCAATTATTTAATGGCTACTTTTTAGAACTCACTGCTCTCAATGGCTGCATCTCCAAACTTATTCTGGAATAAGCCAGAATTGGTGCCAAAGAAACATGCAAGAATCATGCAGCTCAGGTGATGACTGGAATAGTCCCAGTTTATGCTTCAGTTCCCCTAAGAACACTACTCTCCCTACCCCATGTAAAAAAAATAAGCCAAGTCTTAGGAAAAGGAGGAGAGTTAATTCTTCATGGCTACCGACTATGAGCTGGGCACTTGACATGCATTGTCCATCTGATGCTCAAAAGAACTCTTAGTTGGGTTTGTTATTCTTACTTGACAGATAAGGTAATTGAGACCAAAGAGGTTGAAAACACAGCCAAGATGAAATACGTAATCCCTGGTAAATCCAGATTCTGTGCCCATTTGTCTGATTGAAAGCCCTTGAAAGCCCTTGTTGTTCCATTAGGAGGTTGCTGCAGGAGGACCATGTTCCCAAGAGACACCCTGACCGCTGTACACATAGTTCATTTCAACACTCCATTTGGAGAGACATTTACCCTGGATTCAACACTATGGGCAAAGGGAAGGGAAAAGACCCTGATAACAATAATAATGATGATGATGATGGTTATACTCTCCTAAGAGTTGAAGTCAGGCCTGAAGCAGAGGAAGACAAAGTAGAGAAAGTAAAGAAAATGAGGATGAAGAGACAGACAAAGTCCAATAAAACAGAAAAAGAAATATAGAAAAGGACAAAAGAATGGAAGAGGAAAGGAACAAGGAGAGTGAGAGACCAGGGAGGAGGAGGTGGACAACTTTGAAAAAGAATGGAGATAAGCATTTCTGCCTCCCTTTGAATAATGTGGCATTCATGCCCTCCCTGCCACCTCGCATTTCTGATTCTTAGAATAAACAACCATGCTCCCTCAATTATTTATACCTCTGATAAAAGGTCTATGATAATGACATGTGTCCCTGGAGAATCTTCTTTATTAAAAGAACTATTACCACACTAAACAGCACAATGAATTTCATAATCAAAACAGGTATTTAAATGGAAGAGCATAATTAAAATAAGTAAAAGAATGTACTAAATTTTAAAAACCTCTGAAGGGGGTTAGGAGAGTAATGTATTAGAAAAAGTAAAACCTGTATGTTTAAAAATAAAGGGATATGACTCCAGAGGATAAAAAACGATTATACAAATACCCAGAAATACGCCATGGTGTAGTATTACTTGAATTAGCTGCACTTTGCTTACATACATACATGTTATAAAAGCTGTGCCTCAAATCTTAAATCCCAAACAGTGAGCTAGGCGCCAGAGAAGATAGACTGTAAGATTAAATTTATATGAAGTTCAAACCAGGCAAAACTAATCTATGGTGATCCAAGTCAGAGCAATGGCAGAGGGCTGAATGGAAGAGGGCATGAGGAAACTTTCTGGGGTGGGTGGTAGAGTATTCTATATGGTGTGATTCTATATTCTATATGGGGTGGTGGTGTATATATGTATCAGAACTTATGGAACTGTATGCTTAAAATGGGCACATTTCATCATGTATAAATTATACCTCAATAAAGTTGATTTGAAAAATTAAAATAAGGTTTACCTCAATAAAGTTGATTAAAATAGACTCAAACAATAAAATCCTAAAAGAATACAATTATTCTGTATCCTGATTGTGGTGGTTGTCACACAAATCTATACATGTGATACAATTTTATAGAACTATAGCCCTGGCTGGGTGGCTGAGTTTGTTGGAGCATCATCTGCTACACCAAAAGGTTGTGGGTTTGATTCCCAATCAGGGCACACACCTAGGTTGTGAGTTCTATCCTCGGTCGAGGCGCATACGAGAGGCAAGTGATCGATGTCTCTCTCTCACATCAATGTTTCTCTCTCTCTCTCTCTCTCCCCCTCTATAAAATCAATAAACATATCCTCAGGTGAGTATAAAAAAATTTCATACAGCTATAAATTAAGGAAGAAATGAGTGGATCGAAAAACAGGTGAAATTCAAATAAGGTCTGCAAGTTTAGTATTATACCAATGTAGATTTCCTGGCTTTGGTAATGTACTATGGTTATATACTATGTTATCATTGGGGAAAGCTAGGAAAAGAGTACATAGGAACTGTCTTAGACCATTTTTGTGATTTCTTATAAGTCCAAATTATTTCAAAAATACACTTTTTAAAAAGAACACAGATTATATAGTCAGTATTTGTACTACCACCCACCATCAAAGGAATGGGCTTACTATAGGGCAGAATCCTGAAAATAAAAAATTGAGGAAGGCCAATAAACTTGCAGCTGGTCTGAATTTAGAAGGGGAAAGTAAATAAATAAACATTACAGATTAAAATTTCAGAACAAAATATAAATCAGTCTGAACTATAAGTCAACAAATCAAATAGTAACTATTAGTTCCTAATTTGTGAACTAAAATGTTACCCATAACAAAGATTTTATGTCCAAAAAATAATCAGTGTGCACAGAGGACAACCATGTGAAAAGGCAGCAAAAGGGCAGCCATCTGCAAGCCAAGGAGAGAGGCCTTATGAGAAACCAACCCTGCCAGCACCAGAACTGTGAGCAAATAAATTTCTATGATTTAAGGCACCCAGTCTATGGTGGTAGTCCTAGCAAACTAACAGATTAAACTGTAATTTACATAGCATAAGATTTACCTCTTGTAAGTATACAGTTCAACAACTTTTCATAAATGTATACAGTTGTGTAGCCATTACTACAATCCAGTTTAGCACGTTTCCATCACCCCCTAAAAGTTCTCTCTGTCACCACCAGCCCCAGGCAACTACTGATCTGCTTTCTCTGATGTATTTGCCTTTTCTAGGATTTTTAGATACATGGAATCATACATTCTGAAGTCTTCTTTGTCTGCTTTCTTTCACTTAGCATGTTTTTGAGGTTTGTCCTTGTTGTAATATATATCATAGCTCCTTTTCATTGCTGAATAGTTTCCACTACATGGCTATACCACTTTTTGTTTATCCATTCATCAGCTGATGGACACTTGGGTTGTTCCTTGTTTTGTGCTATTAAGAATAATGATGCTATGAAGTTTTTATGTGAATATATATTTTAATTTCTCTTAGAATGATATGTAGGAGACGAATTACTGAGTCGTGTGGTAAATATTATTTGTTTAACTATTTAAGAAACTGCCAAGCTGTCTTCCAAAATAGCAGTATCATTTTACATTCCTACCAGGAATGTTTGAAAGTTCCAGTTTCTTCACATCCTTGCCAACACTTAGTATTTGTCAGTCTCTTAAAATTATATCCATTCTAATAGGTATGTAGTGGTATCTACTCAAGTTAAGCTCAAAAAGGCAATTTTAACTTTGGGCTAATCTTAGGCCAGAGGGCAGTATCTTAAAATTTTGTCTAATAACTAAACTCTAGGTTTTAGAAAAGAGGGAAAGAAGAACTCTATTTTCTTTAATAAGAGACTCATTTGTGAATCTCATTATTTTTATTCCAAAAACTTTTATTCCAAATTCGGGAATTTTTTATTAAATGCCTTTTAAATTTCAAAAGATTAAAAAAACCATATTGCATGATAAAATTAGAAACTTTAACACTTCAATATACATTTAAATAATGTAATTTTGTGTTTTACTCCTAGTGATAAATGCAGAATGCATAGTTTGAAATTTGGGGCATGACATGTTTGATTTTAGGCAAGTCTTTTGATTTCTTCTTCAGAATTAAATAGCTAAAGATTTATGTAGTTGTAATGTAAAACATGGTATTTAAACGAATACATTGCAATTACATTGTGTTATAAGTATACATCTCGGTGTCTTATATGAAATAATTCTAATTGGATTCAGATAATCTGAAAAGTACATAAAACTATAGAAAATTTTTCATTTAAAATTTTGGGTATGGTTTAAAGGTATAATATCTGACATACCTTCCAATTATTTTTAAATTTTTAATTGTATTTTATTTTTATATACTCTCATTATATTTTATAACATTCCTAATTGGATTTAGGCAAAACTTCAGAAATCTGTATTTATGTATTTTTCTTTGCTAATCATATATAATTATAATGTACTTGATTGCTCCTTGATCCCCCTGTAGGAAAATTTAAAATTTTGGCTGGTATTAGGTGAGAAAGAGAAAAGTAACCCCTGACATTCAAGAGCCAGTCTGGCACTATCAGCTGGCCTTGGTGTTACTACAAGCTGGGCTGGAAACCACAACAAAGCCTTGGTGTTTTCCTGTTGAATATGAACATTTTCAGAGGACACCAACCTCAGATAAGGCCAGTCTGTGACCGTAATGGATTAAGACAAAAACAAGACCATTCTATAACTGTGTCTGAACACAGACTGAACATGAACATTGTCCAAGCCACAACTGTGTCAAACATCCCCCTCTCTTAGCCCACAGGAGTGACAGTTGTTTCTCTTCCAATAGCTGTAGCTTCACTCTAGTTTACTCCCATTATAAGTGAGATTATTTATACAAAATCAGAAAAGCACCCCTGCTTCTTAAGGGTAACCAATGCAAAGCAAGATCCCACTTCCTTAAGCCCCCCCAAATTACCTAACACAAGCCCAAATCCTATAGTAAGTCTTTTCTAATACCTGCTTGCTTAGACATCCCGTGTTTACTAAGGGTGTGTGTTTTCCCTCATAGCAATGAATAATAAACCAACTTGTTCAATTTTTAAAAGTTAAGGTGACCTAAGAGATGAGATTATATTTTAAATGTTTATTTTTATATTGTTCAAAGCATAAGAGAGCCACACAGTACTACATAAATAATCAGCTCACCACAAACCTGATGCCAATGAATTCAAAGTCATTAAAATTCTAATTCTGTGGTCAGTAAGTGTTATTATAATTATTATGTTCACAATAGATGGAAAAAATAAAATAACATTTTTAAATGCATGCATACCCCATAGGATCAACCTTTATCCTGCCACTTACTATAATAGAGTCATTTGCAAAATAGCAAACAAATTAGGCTAAGTAGGAGCCATTGACAAATGAAAATGAGAGCATAATTGTAGAGTCTATGTAAATGGTATTTAACATCCAGATAAAAGTCACATAAAAACATTGTCATTTGAAAATTTCTAACTAGTCTGATTTTTTTGTAACAGCAACTAATGATACATCACATATGATAGCAACAACAGCATATTATAAACTACTAAAGGCCAAATTTAAATTAATAATGAAGCAATAGGTGCCTGGTGTAATTAGAAAGAGCCGCAGGCCAGGAGATCCACGGTCTGGGCTCTGTTCTAAGATGAACAAGCTGACTTTTAGTCATAGACTAAATGCCATAGAGTAAGACTAAAGTCTTAGGCATAGACTGCTAGTGGTAAAATGTTATTGGAGATCAGCTAGCCCAGTGGTTCTCAACCTTCCTAATGCCGCGACCCTTTAATACAGTTCCTCATGTTGTGGTGACCCCCAACCATAAAATTATTTTCGTTGCTACTTCATAATTGTAATTTTGCTACTGTTATGAATTGCCATAGGAAATATGTGTTTTCCAATGGTCTTAGGCGACCCCTGTGAAAGGGTCGTTCGACCCCCAAAGGGGTCGCGACCCACAGGTTGAGAACCACTGAGCTAGCCAAACTTCACATTACAGTCAAGAAAAATGAGGCTCAGAGAGGTTAAGAGACTAAGCCACAATCAGTTAGTTAGTTAGTTAGTTAGTTAGTTATGTGAAAATAAAGAAAACCTCATTTAAAATCATCAGAGTTGGGACACCCTGAAGGGAGAGCTCTCACACACTGCCACCCACTGCCCTCTGCAGACTCTAGCCCAAAGAAGCATACTTTGTACTCCCTAACAGGAAGAGGCTTACTTTACTACTCCAGCAGGAAAAAAGAACTATTTTCTCCTTGCCCAGCAACAATCCAGCCAATGAGAAATGCCACAACTCAGCCAATGAGAAGCCATCACCCTCCTGAACTCTAACTCTCCTCCAGTGGACTTTTGCTCATAACCTCCCCTCCCAACTTCCTTCTTTTTCTCTATAAAGTAACACTCCCTTCTTTTGTTCTGTGGACTTTCCTATGGTTTGCCATAGTTTGCATGTCCCAAATTGTAATTGCTCTACCATTTCTGAATAAGCTAATTTTTACTGGTAAAATCTGGCTATTTTATTTTTAAGGTTAACATTACATGACAGTTCTAGTGCCTTCAACATGCAGCCTCAGACCCCTGGCCCCTGCCCCACTTCTTGTAAATGATTCCTCATTTATAGAATGAGAACAAATCCAGGTTTGCTTATTCCTTATGGAGGTGCAGGGATGATGATGGCAACTAATTGGTGTGAGTGAATAGGTGTTTGTTTGTATTTAAATGAATTCAATAAAATAACTAGTCTTTGAAAGGTGGATGTATTATCAGGCAAATTATGTTTGGCTGTTTGCATAAATCCTCCCAATGCCAAGAGTTTTAAGCAAGTAGACTGTATTTCTCAATGGGAGCACTGTTGGCATTTTAGGTAGAACATTCTCTCCAGTGTGTGGTTGCCATTCCCATGTAGCAGGATGTAAAATCATGGTTGGCCCCAGCCACTCAATAGCAACAGCATCTCCCAATCAGGGCTGGCCCTAGGGCAAGGTGATTTAAAACATCAAAAGTAATGCAAAAAAATTAATGATGCCAAATGTTAAAGAAAGATAGAATCGGTATTACTGATTTTTCCTTTTGCCTCAGGTTCTAATATAGCTAAGCATAGCAGTTACTAATCCTAAAATGTTGGCATTTTGTTCATCATGAATTTTTTTGCATTAATTTTGATTTTTTAATATATTTCATTAAAATATAATCTGGCTTGATTACTAAGTTTTTGGGTGCCCCTTAAATTTTGCATCCAAGGCAAGTGCCTCACTCACCTCACCTAGTCCAGTGCTGCTCCAGGTCATTCTAACAACCTAAAACACCTCCTCACACTTCCAAAGGCCTCCTTGGATTGAGAATATCTGAAATAGAGGCTGATTTTTCTCATATAACAAGAATTCTAGAGAGAGACAACCTGGGCCTGAAAATGGTGACTCCATGATAGCAGCAGGGCCCTAGGTCCCCTTTATATCTGCAGCACTCACAAGGTGGCTGCTATGCCCTGAGGAATCATGTCCTAGTTCCAGACAGGAAAACAAAAGGTAGTGTGAAGGGCAGGAAGAATTACAAGCTGAGCCTGACTCTTCTAATTAAAAAATTAACTTTCCCAAGGCCACATCCAATAAAACTTAACTCATGTATCACTGGCCAAAAGTGAGTCATATGGCTGGCCCTAGCTGCAAGGAGTCTGGGGCAGTGAACATTTTTAAGTGCTCACATCTCCAGCCTAAATAAAACTGGTGTTCTCTCCTTGAGAATGAAGGTGGCGGGAGAGAATAAAAGATAAACAGCTAGAAATGTCTGCCATGGGGGCCATATAGGATAATAAACACTGGTTCCTTTTGGTAACTACAAATAGATTCTTCTCTGCTTGTAATTTGATAGTCAGCCTGAGCACAGCATTTTGATGGTCACTTTTAGAATTATGAATAAAAACCAGAATGTTTTCTTAGGCTGGACTCCACAGAAGCAGCATGAAACAGGGATTTAGGTACATGTGACTTGTTATGGCCATACTCATAGGAGAAACCTGAAAGGGAGTGAGGAGGGGAGCAGCCAAGGGAAGGGAAATGAGCCAAGCAAGGATGTGTAATTTTGCTTTGGCCAGATGCATAGGGACTAGGAGCCTATATCAGAATAAAGAGGTGCCCACCTTGAAGAAGCTCAGCTCTTTACCCTTGACAAATCAGTCAACCATTTGCTACCCTCTCTTGTGGTAAAAGGGCCAGTGTAACCTCCCAGGCTTTGCTGGGTGATGCAATGCCCACTGGCAAAGAGCAACACTCCATATGAGGGTTACAATTGTGAACTGTTTGCCAAAGCACTTGTTTCAGTTAGGGAGGATGGATGCCCCATTCTTAATGTGGATCTGGATGGGCACCAAGAGCATCTACTACTACAGATATTAAGTTTGATACACTTTCCAGGGAACTGCCTTTATTTCTACTTTGTATTGTTTGAAAATGTAACCCTAGATGTATTGCTATGATTAAAAACTATTGGAAAAACTGGCAATGGGTGAAAAATGTCTCATTTTTAAGAAAAATGATTAACAGGTGTTGACTTGTTTTGTTGAACCACAAATCTAGAAAGTGTTTTATAATTTGCTATGGGTATTAACCAGGATCCAGTCTGTAGTGCAGAATCTCATCAGAGCATGTAAATATTTCATAGTTTTAGTGTCTTGTTTAAAGCTTGATGAATATTTAATTGAAGTTGACCAACAAAATAACTGAAAGAATTATGTTGCATTTAGTTAGGCCTGAAATGAGCAAGCTCTTCATTTTCCCAAGTACTTGGAAGCTAAAATTATTCCGACTTCACAAAATATTCTACATAATTTTATAAGTAATTAAAGGCCTGCAAAATAGGCTTGAAAGACACATATTACATATTGAGAAAAACATAAAATAAAAGGAATTTTCAATTTTAAATTCAAGAGAATAGTTTAATATTTTACGGTCTACAACATTACTTATTCAGTAGAGAATTACTTTCACCTATTGTGAATAATCAATCCTCTTTTTGACACAAGAAGTAAAAGTAAAATCTTTTCTTTGGACCTTACAAATTAAATATTCTAGAATGATGATGTACAAACACCTATAAGGTTAATATTAACAGGAAAACATGAATGATTCACTCAAGTACATAATCACAGAAATTGTTTCTGAACTCTGGGTCCAACACTGAGCCAGGTACTGAAAATATTTTTTTTTAAAGAGAGAGAGAAATATTGGTCTTGTTCAAAGTTGAGATGGTTTCCCAGGAAAGAAGCTTCCCTGCAGTCTGTTAGATCTCCATAAGTGTCAGAACTAGGCTTCAAAAAGATATGTGCTCTAAGTGAAGGACCCTAATGCTGCTGACATGGGATATGTCATTTCTACTGAATTTGAAGACATTTCAAGTGGAATCAAAGTATTGTCAACCAATCCATGTTAAAGCTTCTAAAAACCACCTGGTAAACAGCATACTAAGGTTTGAATTATTTATCTAGTTCTGAATTATGTTTTGATTACAGGACCTAAATCATCAAATAACAGGCTCTGTTTTGGAGAACAGAACATGGGGCAGTGGTACAGGGTTGTCGATAAACAAAGCAATGAGAACTGGTCATCTTGGGTTTCTTCCTTTTGATCTTAGTCCCTTTTTAAGACATTCAGATGGACTGCCTTTGTCAACTGTCAATATGCCAGTATATATGTGTGTGTGTTATGTGTATAAACATACACAAGAAGTTCAAATTCTTCTCTAATAATGGCACCTCTTTCCTTTACTTCTACAATTCTTGCAATGAGACTCTTTGGTTCTCTGGGATGGGGAACCATAATTAGTATGAAAAGAAAAGTCATCTTTCTCTTGCTATCTAAAGGTACATCCACAATCAAACAAAATTATTTAGTTAATGGCAACTCACTAAGCAAAAGTGACAGCCTGACCAGACTCTTCATATCTATAGAATAACAGCTTAAGGAGGAGATGAGAGAATGCTTGATAAAATATCGTATCATTTCACTTATATGTGGAATATAAGGAACAATATAAATGAACAAACAAAACAGAAACACAATCATAGATACAGAGAACAGACTGATTTGGTTGCCAGAGAGGAGGGGGTTGGGGGACTGGGTGAAAAAGGTAAAGGGATTGAGAAGTACAGATTTGTAGTTAGAAAATAGTCATGGGGATGTAAAGTACAGCATAGGGAATATAGTCAATGATATTGTAGTAACTATGTATGGTGCCAGGTGGGTACTGGACATATTAGGGGGAAACTGTGTAAAGTATATGATTGTCTAACCACCATGCTGTACACCTGAAACTAATACAAAATAATATTGAATGTAAACTGTAATTTGAAAACAATTAATTAATTAATTAATTAATTAAAAGAAAGAAAGGTATGCCCAGCCAGTGTGGCTCAGTGGCTGAGCATCGTCCCATGGACTGAAAGGTCCCAGTTCAATTCCCGGTCAGGGCGCATCCCTGGGTTGCAGGCTCATTCCCCAGTAGGGGGCATGCAGGAGGCAGTCGATTGATATAGCTCTCTCACATCTATGTTTCTATCTCTCCCTTCCTTTTTCTCTAAAAAATCAATTAAAAAATATTCCAAAAAAAGAAAGAAAGTTGATAAGCATTAGCCAAGAAAGGTGAACATTTGGCATCCTGCAACCAATGAGCCTGGTCAGAAACAAGAGCAGGGATAACTTTTCTTTGTTTAGGGTACTTTTGTTTTGACTGTGTCTTTTGAGAAAAACTAGCCTTAGCATTTACATTGAGGACTCTTATTTTCTCAAATCTACTTAATATTTAGTACATGTAACATTTTAAGACTGTATTTCTCCCAATGTCATGTAACTTACCTGTTTATCAAAAGCTACCCAGGATGGGACTGCACTTCCCATTGCTTTAGGAAATACACTGTAATTAGGCTTCGTCTTTTGCCCAAGAGGCAATTCACCTATTCCAGGTTTACCTTCAGTCACCAGCATTCTGTGGGACTTACTCTTTCCTACCTGTGAACACAAGAGACAACATAAAAAGGCCAAACTTACTCTTTAAGACTTTTCTTATTTGTTTTAGAAGGTAAACACATTTTCTATCATTTATTTTTCCCATTACAATATGCATATTAGAGTGGCAAATAATTATGACCAATCTTCTTCCATGAAGTTGTGTCACATTTTAAATTCAATTCATTTTAACAAATTAAAAACGTTGAAAAGCAATAAGAATAAACCCAATGCTCCATGCTATTTAAAATATTTTAAAATAAGTATTACCACAAGAGAACATTTAGAACATTAGCTTGCTAATTGGCATATTCTACTTATTTGCAAAGAATGAAAACAAAACGGGGTGGGGAGGTTACCTCCTCTACTTCAGAGTAAGAATGTAAGTTTTCCCACAGAAGTCTAATATTATTTTCACTAAAACAGAAAATGAAGCCTTTTGCTTATTAAAATAAATGTAACAGGAAATTCCTCAGAGCTGACATTCTCCTCCTAATTGTAGAACCTCGCTCTCCCTCCTCCTCATTCCTCTCCCATTTTTTCTGGGGATCTGGGCAAAGAGGTAGAAGCCCAAAATAGGCTACCAAGGACTGGCAAAGATGTGGGCCAACATCAACACACATGTACTGCCAGTAGAAAAGTAAAGCAGAAGAATCCCTCTGAGTTATGGTATATGTCCTACAGGCTAGCAAGTCGACCCCTAAATATATTTTGTGTTGTACATAATGAGCTATATGTCAGTTGATTTGTTATAGCCGTGTTTTTATGAGTGAAAAATAGGAAAGAATCTAAATGTCCATCAATAGCAGAAAAGATGCCTCAATTGTGTTCTCTTTATGAAATGGAATATTAATACAGAGGTCTAAATTACAGCAAAACAAAAAAAACAGGTAGTAGAAGGGAACATAAAATTTGATAATTCCATATATATAAAGCCTGAAAATATTCAAAAATACAGTATTATTTATGGATAATATAGGCATAGAAATGATAAATAGCAAATTCAAGATAATGTAATATTCATTACAATATAACATATGATACAATAAATACAATATATCATATCAAAATGAACACCCATGTACCCCACAGCCCTGCATAAAAATATAATATTTTAGGTACAATTTAAGCCCTCTCTCAGAGTTCATGCCCTTGCCTGCATCTCCAGAGGTAACCATTATCCTGAATTTGCTGCTTAAACTTGAACACTTTGTCAGGATTGTATACAGCCAGGGCAAATGCCTCTTGCAAAGCATGATGCACTGGCAGGGAACTCTGAGAGGAAATTCAAAAAGGTGTTGTTTCTTTGTTTGTGTTTTCTTGTTTCAAGGCAAACTACTGAATGAGAGAAAATATTTGCAAATCATATATCTGATAAAGGGCTAATCTGTAAAATATATAAAGAACTCATACAACTTAATAGCAAAAAGAAATCCAATTTAAAATTGGGCAGAGGATCTGAGTAGACATTTTTCCAAAGACATACAAATGGCCAACAGATATATGAAAAGATGCTCAACATCACTAATTATCAGGGAAATGCAAATTAAAACCACAGTGAGATATCACCTCACACCAGTTATTATAAAAAAAAATAACAAGCATTGGCAATGATGTGGAAAAAGGGAACCCTAATGCATTTTTGATGGGAATGTAAATTGGTGTAGCCACTATGGAAAACAGTATGAAGGTTCCTCAAGAAAAATAAAAATAGAACTACCATATGATCCAGCAATTCCACTCCTGGTATTTATCTTAAAATGAAAACACTAATTTGAAAAATACATGCACCGCCCCCCATGTTCAAATCACAGTGGTATTTACAATAGTCAAGACATGGAAACAACCTAAGTGTCTACCAATAGATGACTAAATAAAGAAAATGTAATATATATAATAGAATATTATTCAGCCATAACAAATATCAAAGACAAATATCACATGATCTCATTTATATGTGGAATCTGAAAAAAAAATACTCATAGACACACAGAAAAGATTGGTGATTACAAGAGGTGAAGGGTTGGAGGTGGTGGGCAAAATGAATAAAGGGGGGGTCAAAGGTACAAACTTCCCGTTATAATATAAATAAGCAGGGTGATTATAGTTAACAATACTGTATTGTAGACTTGAAAGTTGCTAAGAGAGTACATCTTAAAAGTTCTCATCACATGAAAAAAAATTTGTAACTATGTATGGTGACAGATGTTAACTAGACTTACTGTGGTGATCATTTTGCAATATATACAAATATCAAATCATTACATTGTACACCTGCAACTAACATAATGTTATATATCAATTACACCTCAATAAAAATAAAAAAAATAAACTACTCAATATCAAAAAGAAAAGACCTCATTTACTCTTGTAGTGAAGGCAGCCTAGAAGGATGGGGAAGAGCCTAAGCAGCCCTGCCTAGGGGAACTGGACCACAAGGGCTGCCCTGAACAGATAAACAGCCCAGCTCCAAGGCTGTGGGAGGAAAGCTAGAGGCAATAGTTAGTATGGTGAGCTGCAGCCTGGCTCTGTCCCTTAGAGAATTCATTGCCACCACCTCAACCAGTCCCCCATACACCATCACATTCATAACCATACATAGAGACACAGATACAGACACAGACATACACAGACACACACACACACACACACACACACACACACACACTCAGGTTACCATAATTCAGTCCCAAATCACCACAGCAAAGCAAAAGTTGGGTTGGTTAAATGAATGTTGGAATAATAGAATTGTATAACAGTATTTGTTCCTTTTTTTAAAGCAATTAATTTGGGGTAATCACAAACTTACCTCAGGTCAAACCAGTAAATGTTTCTTAAGTATTTACTATATCCCTAGATTTGTTCCAGATATATCAGTTAAAATAAGCATAATACTCAGCCCTTGCTCTAAAGAAGAAACCCAAAATTTTGTTGATGAGGCCAGATTTAAATATATAAAACAACTGGAAAACTACAAAACAGTATAACTATCATTTTTGACCACTTACTATGACCTAGACTCTTTACTAAGGGCTTTATATACATTATCTAACTGCACCATCACAAAACTAGTTGATAGGTGTCATTACTGACATGTTACCAGTGAGTTAACCAAGGCAGAGAGAGGTAGACTGGCATACCCACAATTATACTGTAACGAGTGGAGCCTGCATCTGAACCTAACTTCATGTGACCCTAAACTCTGGTAAGTTTATTCACCTAGAGCTATATACTGCCAGGCTGGAGTAGTAGTGTTGAAGTGCTGTGGATAATTGGATACTGTCTTGGGCCTGGAGGAATGAGATGAATTAGACAGGAGAGGAGAGGCAAGGGTGTTCCAGAAAGGGTTATGAGTGATTCACTGCAGCTGAGCTGACAGCACCTAGTGTGAGGGGCAAGAGAGGGGCAAGTCTAATAAAAAGGACAAATTCAAGTATAGAAGGAGGATGAGATAGAGGAGAATATGTAAGGAGATCTATATTATGGAAGACCTCACATTTAAATACCATATACATCTAAAACTCTCCTTGAGCAAGAATGAAATATAATGAAAGAGTTTCTGAGATGGTAATGTTATAGATGGACTGAAAACCATTTTATAGTCATCAGACTATATTCAAGAATTAGAAAGCTGGATAATATCAAAGGTTGGAGAGAATATGGGGAAATAGGAACCCTAGTACTATGTTGACAGGCGAGTAAATGGTCATTCTAGGTAGCAATGTGGTACTACTTGGCAAAATTAGGGATGGTATTCCCTATGATTCAAGAATCTCATTCCTGAATATATACCTCATAAAAATTCTCATGGTAGCCAATAAATGGATATATATGAGAATGTATTTTAGGGAAGTTGGAGGCAACCTAGACATCCATATTAATTGAATGGATAAGAAAATATGGATTAATGGATAAGTACATTATGGTCGGTGTTAACTTTACCTCACTGCTTAAAAAACAATAAACCATATGTATTAACTCTGGATGCCATAACAAAATTCCATAGACTGAGTGGCTTAAACAACAGAAATTTATTTTTCACAGTTCTGAAGATCTGAATGTCCATAATCAAGGCATTGATCAATTTGGTTGCCCACTGAGGGCTCTCTTCTTGGCTTACAAACTGCCAACTTCTCACTGTGTCCCCACATGGCAGAGAGAAAGAAACAGAGAGAGAGAGAGAAACAGAGGGAGACACAGAGAGAGAGAGCTCTCTGGTGTCTCTTCTTATAAGAGCACTAATCTCATCATGGGGGCCCTACCCTCATGACCTCATCTAAAACCTAACTACTTTACAAGGCCCCATGTCCAAATATCATCACATTGGGGGTTGGGGCTTAAATATAAATTTGAGGAGGCACAATTCATTCCATAGCATCAGATGAGCATATAGCAACACAGACAGATCCTTAAAACATACTGTTGGGTGAAAAAAAATTGTATCTATTGCACACAATATCATATATATATATATATATATATATATATATATATATAAACTACATGTTATATATCTATAAACTACATGTTTATATATATATAAACTACATATTTTACAAGGACATATACAGATTCAATAATGTACATCAAACACTTTGTATGCAACCCTACATAAAATGGAAGGGGAATGAGATTAGGGATCAGAAATGATGAGGAATAAAAATACATAAAATGAGAGAAATCTTGCACAGATTAATGATGATATTGTGCCAGAAATGGAGGAATAGAATTAATTCACCTCTTTGCACCTGACATTTGTTTTATTTGTTTAAGACTGACAGCTGTCAGAGGGGAGGGAGGTTGGGAGGCTGGATGAAACAAGGTGAAGGGATTAAGCAAAAAAATATATATAGATTTATGTATATAAACACATAGACATAGACAACAGTATGGTGATGGCCAGAGGAAAAGGGGGTGGGGGTAGGTGGAGATGGGAAAGGGGGGATAAAAGGGGACGGAAAGAGACTTTGCTTGGGGCAATGGGCACATGAAGCAGTGTGCAGATAATGTTTTGTTGAGTTGTACACTTGAAACATGTGTGGTTTTGTGAACCAATGTTACCCCAACAAATTCAATAAAATAAATAAAAATGACAGATTAGAATGATAGGTGAAAGGTAGGCAGACCAGGCAACCTGCTAGTGCAGCTGAGCAAGCACAAGGCGGGAAAGGCTTGCACCAGGGTAAAGACAATGGAAATGGAAAGGAAGAAACATCCTATAAAACAGGGACCCTCAAACTATCTTTGAGGACGGATAAGTTCGATTGTTTCCCCAAATCATTTCAGACTGAAACTTTTGTAATATGTAATAAAATTAATTACAAGAAATTGAAATAAAAACAGACATAAAAACTTACAAGCTCACTGGTCATATTCTTAGATGTCATGGCAATGTCAAATTGCTTTATAAGTTTCTAAAGACTCCCAATGTCACAAATGCACATCACACTTTGAGTAGCACTATTGTAGTGGACCACAGGCAAAGAAACCAGCATCTGTGTTGGGTGTGTTAAGAAAGAGTGATGAAAGGTGACTTGAAAGTTTCGTTTTAGCCTCACTTCCACTTTGAAAGTGGGTGGGGGGAGGCAAAGGAAAAACAATAAGGAGGATGAAGTACTTCCATCACCTGGCTCCTTAGCCTACATATTGCTGCAGCTCCCAAGCATGGTTCTACCAACACAGGCTGAGTTTTTCATTTCTAAAATTTCTTATGGAGACTAAAACAGTGGATTGAGCCTGAAGCGCCCTCAGCAAACCTAGCCCTTCCTTTCCTGGTCACCATCACAGCAGCAAGGGAAAGAAAAGGGACTGAAAGGAGCAAAGGGCAAATGAGGTATACCCAACCTACCAATATATATATATACAAATACACAAGTTCTGTGAACTCTTGTCAGCACATTTTTGTTTAGTAAGTGACAATGACTAAAAATACCATACAACAGGGCCTTTTTATTTTAAACGTACGATTCATGAGTGTTGTGAAACTGAAGAGAAATCACAATGTATAAAATTCAGGAGGTATTTCAATCGAGTTCCAGCTAAACTGGTGAGCAATTTATCTATCCAATGAGTATTAAGCTATATACTTGCTAAATATTTCCAATTCTTTTGCTTAAAAAAAATTAGCCAGGCCTAATTCTTCAAAATAATATTTTTATCATGAAAGGAACTATTACTAAAACCTTTTCAAAACTATTGCCTTGTGAGTTATGAATTCATACATTCAAACCAAAAACAACACACACACACACACACACACACACACACACACACACACACTGTTTAAAATTCAGTAATGCCAATTTCTATTGTCATTCTAATCAACATACCAAGCAAAATTCCATTAACTTGAAATTTCAATTCAAAATTCTATACCTTAAAATCGTATTGCTTGAGGATTTGTTTAGGATAATGTAAAATTCCATAAGGCATCTGTTTCAAATGTTTGTCCCTCCCAACACACACACAAGCTTGAGATCTGCTATTATAATCTCTTTAGAATCACATGTCAACCTTCCCTTTGCCCTAGTGACTATGAAGTGGTGCTCAGTCTCAGTCCAAAGATAATAGGCAAATGACTTAGCAAATGATAATCTCAGGAATATACTATCCTCAGATCCAGTGTCCCTTAGTATCTCACCCTCTTGGGTCCCATCCTACTTATGACACCACTATTGGAAAAACTGCAGCCAAATCCAGACCCCCTTTGATGTTTCATATCAAATTAACAGCTAATACTACCACCCCTTCTGTGTTGCTCAAGATTGGGTAATTTTATCACATGCTTGGATTGATTAATGAATAATCAATAAGTTGTCAGGGCCGCTATAGAAAACCACAAAGCTAACTCAGACTGAGAAGCAGGCTATAGTCATCAACATGAGTTGTCTATCCATTTATTACCTCTCTTTCAGAGCTCCAACACATCAGAGTCTTTTTGTTTCTTTCTAGGCTGTACTCCAAAACTCGAATGCTTAACAACAATATGACAAAAGCAGGAAGAGTGAGGTGCTTCCTAAGAACATGACAGCTGGTTAGGGCCACCATGAGCTAGAGATTTATCTTTGCATATGTGAATATCATTCCTGTAGCCGTAACAGCTAAAATGTGTAGCACAGTTCTAAGTACTTTAGATGCATTAAATTTTTTAAATTCTCAGAGCAAATATCTGAGTGTGTTTTATCATTATTCTTATTTTATAGATGGAGAAACTCAGGCACAGAGAGTTTAAGTAATTTTCCCAAACTCACTCAACTAGTATAAGTGATACATCCAGGGTATAAACTCGATGCCTAAGCCCTTAAGCATTAGGCCTCACATTGATTGCCCCCTCTTAGAGAAAAGTAATTGTTTAAGACATCAGGATTGAATTAATACTTGTGTTTTTGACAAACATAATAATAACAATGACCAGCACCATGACCTGGAAGGGAGGGATTAGATCAGATCATTGTACCTAAACTCAATGCCTTAAAAGCAGGGCAAATATTAGAGAGTGCTATAGAAACCCTTTTACAGCAACCAGCAAGTTAATTGAAAATTTGGGGACTGAAGAGAGCCAGTTAATAATTAATATTTCAATGTACATTAATAATACATTTCTAACTACTTTTTGAGGGTAATGGAAAATATGATATAGAATTGCCTAAAACTATCATTCTTAAACCTGATCAGGTTTGGGACTAGCTTACTTATATTCCATAAATTGTTTATTTTTTTCTCCTTTTATATCATATTTATCTTAGAAATTCCTTTTTTCTTTTCTTCTTTTCTGTACTTTCATAGAGGAAAAGAAGTCACTCAGCAAATACTGAGAACTTCCCAAAGAAAATAACAACAAAATTGCTTCAGGTATAGTGAAATCTTAGAGTTCAGGACCATAAGAGCATGAAAGCTATCATTACTTATTAATAAGGTTAAATCACTCAAAAAGAAACCCCAAATATAAAAATAAAAAGTCATGTCAAAGAAAACTACACACATTTTAAAGTTAATTTTCTTCTCTTTCCACACCTAACTTGGAAAAGTGTTGTGCTCATGATTCTTAGCCACCAACTCAGTATAACAACAAGATTTGTTTTCTATATTTAATAATGTATTTAAATCAGTAGAGTGGAAAATAAAATTTAAGTCAACAAGATCGAGAGAGATATATAACCCCTTCCTCAAAAGACTCTAAATTTTTTCTCTAAATAATTCAACTCAAAGAACCAATCAATAAAAAGAATGCTAAAAAGACTTCCTCAAGAGTCAATTAAAGTCACTGGCTCATTGTAACTGATTAGTACATCCATCCCCAAATTCCTTCTCCATTGCCAGCCGCCATTTTTAAGTCAGAAAATGCTAAAAACTCCACTTGTTTCATCAGCCTCCTTTTCAGAAGTCTGTCCTGGGATTCTGAAAAAAGCTTTTGTCCTCTTGAGCCAAGGGATAAATGCATGTGACGCTGCCCCTACTTCTCCTCTTCTTGCCTTGAGATGTATACATGATGCCTGAAGCTACAGCAGCTACCTTGAGATAATGGGCATGATGCTAGCTCAGACAAAGTTGAGACTTTAAATGTATGCCAGCAGCCACCTACCTCCAGACTTCCTGCTTAGTAAAAGAATAAATAAATAAACCTTTGCTTGTTTAAGCTTCTATTGGTCAGGTATACCATTACTTGCAGTAAAGAAACTGTGTACATACATGGAATATTACTCAGCAATAAAAATGAATGAAAAATTGATACATGCAACTACCTGGATAAATCTCCAGGGAATTATGCCAAATGGAAAAAAAAAATAATCCCAAGAGGTACATACTTTATGATTCTATTTATATAACATTTCAAAGGAATAAAATGTTAGACATGGAAAATAGATTAGTGGTTGCTAGAAGTGAGGGATGTTGTGGCAGGGTAAGGGGGGTTGATGGGAAGAAGGTGGGTGTGGTTATAAAAGGGTAACAGGAAGGATCCTTGTGATACTGGAACCATACTATATTTTTAGTCATGATGGTTGCAGTAACCTACACATGTGGTGCAATGTATAGACTAAATATACACACATAAGTACAAGTAAAACTAGGGAAATCTGAATAAGATAGGTGGATTATACTAATGTTAATATCCTGGTTGTGCTATACTATAGTTTTGCAAAATGTTATCAATCAGAAACTGGGCAAAGGGTACACAGGATCTCTCTGTATTATCTCTTACTACATGTGAATTTACAATGATCTCAATAAAAATTTCAATCATCAATAAAATGAAAGGCAGGGTCCACTTTCTTTGGTAACTAGGAGAGGTTTCACTCAGGTGCCTTTCATAAAGTATTAAGTATGAACATGAACAGATAAGCAATAAATAACTAGTCGCAACAAAAATGAGATGGAAATAGTCCTATAAATGATAAAACAAATATCTCCATTTCAATTACCAAGCTCATGTAAAGAAGAAAACACAGTCTAAACCAACCATTAAGCCATGTGGATTGACCTTGTCATCCCCAAAACTCTAGCAATTGTGACCATTCCCTACTTTAGGATGGCAAACACACAGTTAAGAAAGCAAACAATTTGTTTAGCCTTTAACTGGCCAAGCTGGTTACTTTGTCACAGCGGAGTTGCCAGGTTGAATTTGGGCATCCAGAGGCCTGGTTAATGAGGAAGTAAAAATGCCCACTTCTCCCTTCCCTTTGTTTTGGAGAGTTACACACACACACACACACACACACACACACAGTTTGTTCTGCCCTTTCTACAACTGTAGGAACATGACACACTCAGGAAATGGTCCAAGAAATCCCTTTGCATTTGCACTAGTGCGTATCTGGAATTCTGTTGTTGGGAGACGGGTCTCCTAAGGGCTCCTGTCTAATGAAAGCACAAAGAAAAATAGGATGCCTCCAGAAAAAGTCAAACTGTATGCCAACAAGGAAAAGAGCAATGTCCCTTTGCATAACACAATAGGCCCCAGAGAGGCTTTGAGCCGCAACTTGCATAGTACATCTTTGTGCTGTCCTGGCCATTTCATTATAAGCCACCCATCCTGAGAGGCATATAACCTATTTAAGCTACAAAAGCAAATGGCTTTCTTCCTCTTTTATATTTATTCTTGCTAAAATAAAAAATAAGTATTTTGTACCACAGCAGCGGTGGAAGACACAAACAAGAAGTTAATTCTAGAGATGATTCTCCCAAGCTATGCTTACCCCTCGAGTTTTTAGGCATGGCTGCTACAGGTAAACAGGCACAACTGACAGGCACCTATTAAGGGCCTGCCCTGAGTAAGAAAGGGCAACCCAAAGAGCAACCACAGTTTCTCACTCAGCTGAAGAATGTCTCAATCACACAAAAAAGAACACAAAACACAACACAGGCAATAAGGCAAAACATGAGTGGTCTGGACAATATGAGTGTTCAGGGTAATGCAGAACAAGAGAAGGCTCCTGCTGAAATGATCAGGGAAAGCTTTAATGCGGAGAGGGGATTAGAGCCAAGTTTCCAGGGAAGGCTAAGATCTGTATGGAAAGAGGGAGAGAATACTATCAGGAAAGGGGGATAAGTAAACCGATAATTGAGTGGAAAAGTCCAAAATATATTTAAAAGATAGACAGTGAGCATGCTGGTTTAACTGGAGTAGTAGACTTGTTTTCCATTATGATGTAGTCATGTATCACTTGAATAATTAAAAGACACAAACAAAAAAATAAAATAAATTTTTAAAAAGACACAAAAAGTTCTTAAAGGACGGGATGCTAAGGCTAAGAATATCTAGACTCACAGGTATTGAGTCTGTGGTTGGTGTGGCACAGTTTGCTGGCTCCCAAGAGCCATTATTTACTCCCTTTTCTCTTTCCTAGCTCCAAAAATAGATAGGGAAAAAATCAAGTTCCCAACATCCCTTGTAGCAAATGACAGCCATGTGACTCAATTTTAGACTATAAGGTAGAAGGGGGAAACTTACTGGGGAGCTAGAAAATACTTTGTTTTCTGATGTGAAAGCCTTTTTCCCTCCCTTTCCTTCCTACTTATCTTGAACATGGTTATGAGAAGCTGTGATATCTGGAATGGAGGCAACCATGAGGACACTAGTCTAAGAAAGAGAAAAGGCTGTTCTGAAGATGGCAGAATGGAGAGATAAAAAGAGTCTGAGTCCTTTATGACATTCATCAGCAACTGCCTAAACCTGACACTGCCACATCTCTAGAGTTCTTATAACATGAGATAATTAATTTGGTTGAAGTCACTGTTAGTCAGGTATTAATATTTTATTACTTACAGCCAAAAGTACCCTAAGTGTCACAGCTATAAAGTTCAGTACAAAATATAAAAGTGAGCAAAGTTAGGTGTTTGATTCCCTGAATAGGCAAAGTGACTAATTTCGGAACCCCAAATTAACACTTAGTAACAGCAATGGAATATTAGGTCATTTCCAAAGTATGAATGGCAGCTTCAAGAAGTGGCCTGCTCTGAAATAATGTAATTTCAAGGACATTTCAATAGTAGCTGGGAAAAAGGAACAGAATATTTAAATCAAAACCATCTTGTAAACTGACACCATAGATACCTATTGTTTGTCCACCCAGCAACTTCCCACCACCAATTCCTATCTTCAGCTATTTATTTTTTAGTAGTATTATTGAGGTATAATTTATATATCATAATGTGTACCGATTTAAAATATACAGTTCAATGAAGTTTACTATGATTACCAACTTATATAATCATCACCATAATCTAATTTTACAACACTTCTATCATTCCAAAAAGGTACCCCATACCAATGAGCAATCAGTTCCCATCTTTACCCTTACCCAGCACCTGTCTAGGCAAACATCAATCTACTTTTTGCCTCTATATATTTGACTACAGTCTGTAGTCTTTTTCATATTGTTTGTAGTATAATAATTTTGAGGTTCATCCATGTTGTACGATGTATCAGTATTTCATTGGTTTTTATGACTAAATAATATTCCATTGTATGAACATCACATTTTATTGATGGGCATTTGAAATTTTTTCCATATTTTGGCTATTAAGAATAATGCTTTTACAGCATAAGTAAAGATATAGAAGCACTGAAAACTAACCAAATGGAAATGAAGAATGACATAGCAGAAATACAGAACACATTGGAAGGAATAACCAGGAGAGCAGAGGAAGCCAAGGATCTGATCAGTGAATTAGAAGACAGGGTGGAAAAAATCACCCAATCAAAGAACAAAAATGAAAACAATTTCCAAACATGAAGACAGCCTAATAGAACTGTGAGACAACATGAAATGTAACAACATCTACATCGTAGGAGTGCCAAAAGAAGAAGAAAATGAGCAAGGGTTAGAAAATATATTTGAAGAAATATGACAGAAAACTTCCCTAGCTCGGTGAAGGAAAAAGGCATAAAAGTTCAAGAAGCATGGAGAGCCAGAACTAAGAAGAACCCAAAGAGGCCCATACCAAACACATAATAATTAAAATGCAAAAAATTAAAGACAATGAGAGAATCCTAAAGGCAGAAAGAGGTTACCTACAAAGGAACCCTTATAAGGCTATCAGCTGAATTCTCAACAGAAACACTACAGGCCAGAAGGGAATGGCATGAAGTAATCAAGATAATGAAAAACAAGGATCTGAAGCCAAGACGACTCTATCCAGCAAGGCTATCATTCAAAATAGGTGAAATAAAGAGCTTTCCAGACAAAAAAAAAAAAAAAAGGCTAAGGAAATATATTAGCATCAAACCAGCATTACAAGAATTATAAAAAGGACTGCTGTAATAAGCAGAAGAAATAGGAAGAGAAACAACCATAATGAACAAAAATGGCAACAAATGAGTATGTAACAATAATACAATAAATGTAAATGGATTAAATGCTCCGATCTAAAGACATAGTAGCTGAATGGATAAAAAGCATGACTCATATATATGTTGTTTACAAGACCCACCTCACAACAAAAGACTCACATAGGTTGAAAGTCAAGTGATGGAAAAACATCTTCCAAGCAAATGGAAAGGAAACAAAAGCTGGGGTAGCAATACTCATATCTGATAAAATAGATTTCAAAATGAAGGCCATAACTAGAGACAAAGAAGGCCACTACATAATATTGAAAGGATCTATCCAGCAGGAAGATATAACTTTGGTAAACATATATGCACCCAACGCAGGAGAAACAACATACATGAAAAAACATATGGAGGACTTCAAAGGAGAAATCATCAACAATACAATCATAGCAGGGGACTCCAACACTCTGCTGACATCACTGGATAGGTCCTCTAGACAAAAAATTAACAAGGAAACAGAGACTCTAAATGATGCACTAGTTCAAATGGAGTTAATAGATATCCACAGAGAATTACACCCCAAAACTGCAGAATTCATATTCTTCTCTAGTGCACATGGGACATTCTCAAAGACAGACCACAGGTTAAGATACAAACTAATACCTCCACAAGTTCAAGAAGATTGAAATCATATCAAGCATCTTCTCAGATCACAATGGCATGAAACTAGAAATCAATTACAACAGAAACACACAAAAATATTCAAATACATGAAGGTTAAATAGCCTGTTATTAAACAATGAATGGGTTACCAAGGAGATCAAGGAAGAAATTAAAAACATCCTGGAAACCAATGAAAATGAACACACAACAACACAAAATCTATGGGATGAAGCAAAAGCAGTCCTGAGAGAGAAGTTCATAGCACTACAGGCCTACTTCAAGAAACAAGAAAAATTCCTAATTAACTATTTAACCTCACAACTTAAATAAGTAGAAAGCAAACAAAAAGAAAAACCCAGACCAAGTAGACAGAAAGAAATAGTAAGTATCAGAGCAGAAATAAATGACATAGACAATAAAAACAATTCAAAAGATCAATGAAACAAAGAGCTGGTTCTTTGAAGAGATAAAAAAGATTGATGGACCCTTAGCAAGACTCACCAAGAAACAAAAAGAGAAGACTCAAATACACAAAATCAGAAATGAAACAGGAGAAGTAATAACTGACACCACAGAAATACAAAGGATCGTTAACAAATCCTATGAACAATTATACAGCAACAAATTGGACAATCTAGGCAGAATGGACAAATTTACAGAAACACATAGTCTCCCAAAGTTGAACCGTGAAGAGATAGAAAACTTGAACAGACCAATAACAACTAAGGGAATTGAAGATGTAATCAAGAATCTCCCAGCAAACAAAATCCCAGGCCCGGACAGCTTCATGGGGGAGTTCTACCGAAATTTCAAAGAAGAACAAACATCCATTCTCCTCAAATTATTCCAAAAAATTCAAGAACAAGGAAGACTTCCAAACTCATTTTATGAGGCCAGCATATTTCTAATTCCAAAACCAGATATAGACACTACAAAGACAGAAAACTACAGGCCAATATCCTTGAGGAACATAGATGCCAAAATCCTTAACAAAATATTAGCAAATCGGATCCAGAAATACATTAAAAAATTATTCACTGCGACCAAGTGGGATTCATCCCAGGGATGCAAGGATGGTACAATATTCGCTAATCAATAAATGTGATACACCACATAAACAAAATGAAACATAAAAAACATACAATCATACCAATAGATGCTGAAAAAGTATTCGACAATATCCAGCACCCATTTCTGATAAAAATTCTCAGCAATGTGGGAATAGAGGGATCATATCTCGACATAATAAAGGCCATATATGAAAAACCTACAGCCAACATCATACTCAATGGGCAAAAACTAAAAGCATTTCCTTTGAGAACGGGAACAAGACAGGGATGCCCACTCTCACCATTCTTATTCAACATAGTACTGAAAGTCTTAGCCACAGCAACTAGACAAGAAGAAAAAAGAAAAGGGATCCAAATTGGAAAGGAGGAAGTGAAATTGTCATTACTTGCAGACGACATGATACTGTACAAAGAAAACCCTAAAGACTCCCTCAAAAATCTACTAGAGTTAATAAATGAATTTGGCAAAGTAGCGGGATACAAAATTAACATCAAGAAATCAATGGCATTCTTATACACCAATGATGACCTCACAGAAAGAGAAACTTAAAAAACAATCCCATTTACCATTGTGGTAAAAAAATGAAGATGCCTAGGAATAAATTTAACCAAGGAAGTAAAGGACTTATTTACAGAAAACTACAGAACATTGAACAAAGAAATAGAGGAAGATATAAAAAAGCAGAAGCATATACCCTGTTCATGGATTGGAAGAATTAACATCATTAAAATGTCCATACCACCCAAAGCAATCTATAGATTCAATGCAATCCCCATTAAAATACCAACTACATATTTCACAGAACTAAAACAAATACTTCAAAAGTTCATATGGAACCAAAGAAAGACCCCGAATAGCCACAGCAATCTTGAAAAAGAAGAACAAAGTAGGAGGGATCACAATACTGGCTATCAAGTTATACTACAAAGGCATTGTAATCAAAACAGACTGGTGCTGGCACAAGAACAGGCATATAGATCAATGGAACAGAACAGAGAACCCAGAAATTGACCCAAGACATTATGCTCAATTAATATTTGACAAAGTTGGCAAGAAAATACAGTGGAGTAAAAACAGTCTCCTTTTTAAAAATTATTTTTGTTAATTTATTTTTGTTACAGATGTTTCTACTTTTTTCCCCATTGACACCCTCTTCCCTATCCCCCCCCACCCCGTCCCCAGCTTTGTTGCTCATGTCCATCAGTTATGCATACACATACACACATATAAGTTCTGTGGTTTATCTCTTCCCCTCTACAACCCCCTCTTCTGATATTTGTCAGTCTGTACCCTACTTCTATGTCTCTGGGTCTATTTTGTTCGTCAGTGTGTTTATTTCATTATATTCCACAAATATGTGAGATCATGTGATATTTGTCTTTCTCTGCTTGGCTTGTTTCGCTTAGCATAATACTCTCCAGGTCCCTCCATGTTGTCTCAAAGGATAAGAGCTCTTTCTTTCTTACAGATCTTTAATAAATAGTGTTGGGAAAATTGGACAGTTACATGCAAAAAAAAATGAAAGTAGGCCACCAACTTACACTATCCACAAGAAAAACTCAAAATGGATAAAAGACTTAAATATGACTCGTGAATCTATAAAAATCCTAGAAGAAAGTGTAGGCAACAAAATTTCAGACATCACACGCAGCAGAATTTGCACTTAGTTTGATACAACACCTAAGGCAAGAGAAACAAAGGAAAAAAATAATATATGGGACTACATCAAACTAAAATGATTCTTCACAGTGGAAGAAACAACCATCAAAATGGAAAGGGAACCCAATATATGGGAGAGCATAATTGCTAATGATACATCAGATAAGGGGTTAATTTCCAAAACATATAGAGTACTCATACAACTCAACAAAAGGAAGACAAAGAATCCAATTTAAAAATGGGCAGAGGACCTAAATAGACACCTCTCCAAAAAGGACATGCAAATGGACAAGAGACATCTGAAAAAATGCTCAACGTCACTAATCATCAGAGAGATGCAAATACAAAGGACTATGAGGTATCACCTCACACCTGCCAGAATGGCTGCCATCAACAAATCATTAAACAACAAATGCTGGCAAGAGTGTGGAGAAAAGGGGACTCTAGTACACTGCTGGTGGGAATGCAGACTGGTGCAGCCACTATGGAAAACAATATAGTGTTTCCTCAAAAAATTAAAAACTGAACTGCCACTTGACCCAGTGATCCCACTTCTAGGAATAGATCCTAAGAAGCCTGAAACACCAATCAGAAAGAATATATGTACCCTGATGTTCATAGGAGCACTATGTACAATTGCTAAGATCTGGAAGCAGCCCAAGTGTCCATCAATAGATGAGTGGATAAAAAAGCTGTACACAATGGAACATTATGCATCTGTAAGAAAGATCTCGTATCCTTTGAGACAACGTGGAGGGACCTTGAGAGTATTATGCTAAGTGAAATAAGTCAATCAGAGACAGACAAATACCACATGATCTCACTTATTTGTGGAATATAATGAACAGAAAAAACTGATGAACAAAACAGACTCAGAGACATAGAAAGGAGTATGGTTCACACTGACAAACCTCAGAGGAGAGTGGCGGGGAAGAGGGATGAGATAAACCAAATAACTTATATGCATGTATGCATAACCAATGGACATAGACAACAATGCTTAGCTGGGGGGTGGGGAAATAGGGAGGAGGGTGTCTGGGGAAAAAAGGAGAAACATCTGTAACAAAAATAAATTAATACAAAAATTAAAAAATAAATTTCAAGGTATTTCCTGTACCTTTCTGTAAGAGAAATGAAGATTCTGAATTTGCTTTATTTTAGAAATTCAAATTTTTTTTTCTTCTTAAGGAAACAGTTGCTTCATTATAAATTAGATGATGGACTAGTTACCACAAATCCTCTGAAGATGGTGGCAAGTAACTTCATAAAAAGCAGAAAGTGTTCTCCTTGTTATTCATTAGAGGCTTTCAGGATCAGCTATACAACCATTTGTCCAAAATACTGGAGAAAAATTGTCAGCTTTGACTAGAAATGACCATTTTAACTTTAATATCCTATCGTTTTTGACAATATGCCTGAGATTATCTCAGCTCAATACAAATCCAGCATGTAAATTGTTGGGAAAAGATACTGTGTGTCTGGAATATAGTTGTGATCTTTCCCAAAGGTTTTCAATTACTTCACATCAAATTTAATGTCATCAGGGGTACAAATGCACAATACTTTTAAAAAGCACAATACTTCTTGTATTTCAGAGATAGAGTGTAGGTTGCACATCAGGTAGCTGTGGATAGAAACCAGTAGCTAATAAGGGAGGAAACAAAGTCCTTTTTAATTTCTGAGAAAAAGTAGTGAAAGTTAGCTTGTGTTATAATTTGAATCCCAAATAGCCAGTAATTATACTATCTCCAGGAGGCCAAGGTTTTTCACTTTATAATTTAATTCAGCAAGCAAGGCTCTATAATTGAGGCAGGGGAGGGAGAGGAGTGATAAAAAGGTCAGATTTGGCTTTACGGACTTTCTGACAGGTCTATGCCAGAGAACATTCCATCTTTTAACCAAGTACAAGTTTTTAAAAATAATATTAATTTAGTAGCAACACATATCACATTTAATCCCAAGACAAGTGCAACAATTTTTTAAGTGCAGCCACCTGACATGGGCATATACTAGGATACTCAATATATAAATACTGATTTGTTGAATGACTACCCAAGGTATCTAATAAGTATACTGTCATTCCCTAGTTCATCCTCTCCCTCCCTCTCCCTCTATCTCTCTTCTCCCTCTCTCTCTGTCTCCTGTGCGCACGTCTAATGATCTGAGGCATAAAGTAAAGAAATAATTTTTAAATACACTCAGGAGTCTAGAAGCAGACCCAAACATATTTAGATACTTAATTTACGATAAATGAAGCTCTGAAGAGAAGTAGAGAAAGGGTGGCCTTTCAAAAATGTGTTAAAGACAAGACAACAGACCCAAAATGGAGTCACTCATTCTAAGCCCCATGTCGCCAAACTGAAATTTAATTACAGTTTTGGCTCTCCCCAAAATAGAATCTTGAACCAGCCCATCATGAGTTTCCTGATCAGTATTAAAGTAATCTGACTGATAAACCCATGCTGTCCCCTATAAGGAAAGTAACCTTGCAATAACCAATCCACATTTTGCCTAGTATAACTTCCTGGTTCCTGCTCCCTTCTGCCTACAAAAATATCTTGCCTTGTATAGCTCTTCAGAGCTCCTTTCTATCTGCTATATCGGATGCTGCCCCATTCTTGGATCACTGAATAAAGTCAACGAGATCTTTAAAATTTACTCAGTTGAATTTCGTTCTTTAACAAATGGTCCTGTGTCAACTAAATAGCCATATGAGAAAAAATACAACCTGACTCCTACCTCTTTTCATACACATGCACACACATTTATTCCACTTAAATTATAGATCTAAATGTGAAAGGTAAAAACAACAAGAATTCCAGAAATAACACAGGAAAATATCATCATGACCTTAGTGTTAGGAACTATTTCTTAAATAGTAAACAAAAAGCATTAAAGGAAAATTATTCATTAAAAACACCATCAAGAGGACCTAGAGAGTAATATGTTAAGTGAAGTAAGTCATCAGAGAAAGATAAATACCATATGATTTTACTTATATGTGGAATCTCAAAAACAAAATAAATGAACAAACAAAATAGAAACACACTCATAGACACAGAGAACAGACTGATGGTTGCCAGAGGGGAGAGGGGTTAGGGGACTGGGTGAAAAAGGTGAAGGGACTGAGAAGTACAGATTGGTAGTTACAAAATAATCATGGGGACATAAAGTACAGCATAGGAATATAGTCAATAATATTATAATAACTTCGTGTGGTGCCAGGTGAGTACAGGACATATCAGGGGGAACAGTTTGCAAAGTACATGATTGTCTAACCACTATGCTGTACATCTGAAACTAATACAAAATAATATTGAATGTAAACTAATTGAAACATAAAATTAAAATAAAATAAACAAGCACTCTTATAAACAATAACAACAACAAAAAACTATCATCAAGAGAGTGAAAAGGCCAAGCACAGACCAGAAGATATTTGCAACACAATATAGCTGACAAATGAGTCATATCCAAAATCTATACAGAACTCCTACAAATCACTAAGAAAAAGATAGGCAACACAGTAGAAAATTAGACACAAGACAAGCAAATACTACCCAAAATAGAATATACAAATGACCAATAAACATGTAGATTGATTAAAACTAGAGAGTTGCACTACGCCCACTGATCAAAATTCCTAAAATTTAAAAGACTAACAATATCAAGTGTTAGAAAGAATATAGAGCAGTAGGAACATAAAATGGTGGTGGGAATTTAAATTGGTATAATTATTTTGACAGCTACTAAAGATGATAGTCTACTAAAGCTGAAAATAGAAATACTACATGATCTAACAATTGTACCATGAGACATAAACAAAAATAGTCACAGAAAATTATTGTTAATAACCCCAAACAAATCAAATCTCTGTCAAGATTAAATGTATATATAAATGATGTCATACTAATGCAATGGAATACTATGAGCAATAAAAATGTACAAACTACATCTACAGACAACCACATGAACAAATCTCACAAACATAATGTTGAGCTAAAAAATCAGTCATAAAAGAATAAACACGGGACATTTCCATTGACACAAAGTTCAAAAACAAGCAAAATCTAACTATAGTGATAGCATCCAAAATAGTGGTTACTTATGGAGAGCAGGGAAGGTCGGGAAATGCTAGGGTTGCTACATAAAATACAAGATGCTCAGTTAGATTTGAATTTCAGATAAACAACAAATAATCTTTTAGTATAAATAAGTCCCATGCAATATTTGGGAAATGTTTTTTTATTTGCTGAATCTGGCAACTCCAGTCAAAGAGGATGCTTTTGGAGTGCTGGTAATATTTTTATTTCTTGATATTCATTCTATGATCATTCATTGGGCATTTTTCTATCTGTTGTACTTAACAATAAAAAATAGTTAAAAAGAAAAAGTAGACTCAGTACAGCCTTGCAGATTCTAAAACATCTCATCCAACCACTGTTTTTCCTTCCCACTCTTAATCACTGCATGTGAGAGTTGTGGTACTTGAACAGGAGGTAGGCATTGGTAATCTAAAATGTTGCTGGACCCAAAGCTGTGGGCTCTACTTTCAATTTTTATTACAATTACTTTTACAAAGCCTGCTTCTTTACTTCTGGAATCTTTTTTTATGTGCTGCCTCTCACAGGCCTTTCTTATTTGTTTTGTGGGCTTAATCTTACCAAAGGGCAATGCTAGGCTGAAAGGCCAGCTTCTTACCCATCAGCCAAGAAATGCACAAACCAGTGTTCAAGAAGCAAACCAGACTTGTCAGCCTGCCTGTAGGAGTCGGAATGCAGTGGGCTGAAGCTACAAAGAAACTTGTACATTAGAGCCCACAATTTAGATACAGACATTGTTCAGAATCCATAAAATCCAATGCTTCAATCCACCACCTACTTTCCAAACTTACCAGGGGTTTGGACAAATACCTTGAATGGTTCCATCTACTTTCCACCCATCCTGCTCGTTATGTTACTTACCTTCTTTATACAGACACAACTGGAAAACCCAAGTAAAGAGTAAACAATGTGAACAAAAGCCTGAATCATTTTTCTGCTATTGTTTAAATAAGATGCTATTTATTGGCAAAAGTCCTTTCATGCTCAGGGATCTTTATGTTGTTGTGTTGTGTTGTTTTATACATTCCTCTTGTTTTGAAATGAACCCCTCCCAATTCTAAATAAAGAAAAAAACTATTCCAAGTTTAGGTGCATCTCTCTATAAAGGAACTCTTACCTATCTGCCCCCTACCAGCTTTGAGAGTGTCAGGTTTCTTCAATTTAATAACAGAAACTGTATTTATTTTTTTCACACAGGGCTGTGGGAACAGGTTGCCTGGAAGAAAGCCAGCTTCACCACTAAGACTGTGTAACTCAGGCCAGTGCCTCAGTTTCCTCAACTGTAAAATGGGAATAAAAATAGTACTTAACATAAAGAGATGTTGGGAACATCAAATGCGTGTGATTAAAGCCCAGAGCCTCGAATATCTTAACCACTCCTAGATGACCGTTTTTATCACTACCATCTACTACCCTCAAGGATCCTCCCACCTCTAAGGACTCTACTTATGTATCTAATTTAGCAAAAGCACCAGATGCAGTTGGAGTGACAGGGGTAAGGGGAAGCAGAGAGTAAGGATTCACCAGCCTACAAAGTTTGGTCCAAGTTGAGCCCAATTCACAGAAGACGAAGCAGCGGCAGGAGGTCCGCAGCAGGGTTTGGGGAGGTGGCCAAGTCTAGGCCCCCAGACCTGAGCCACGACGTCTGACCTAGGGCGCCCTCACTACTCACGTTGCGGTTGAAGCTGTAGCCAGGCAGCAGCGGCAGGGCCATGGCTCTAAGTGTCTGACGGTCAAAGGTCCAAGAGGAAAGGGGCCAGCAGATAGCGGCCGCCCTGCGACCGCTTTGTTTGACACCACCCCCCACCACCGCTACTATGTTACCTAGAGACGGGAGTTGGCGTCACGGAAGAGGGTGGGGCTGCAGCGGCCCGGAATTCTGGGTGGGGCCGGAGGAGGGGCGGGGCTTGGGCGGGGCTTGGGCGGGGCTAGGCGGAAAGCTCCCTGCGCGCGCACCTCTTTCCTCGCACGCACCTCCTCCCCCGCGCGCCCCTACCCACTCTGCTGGTTGCCAGTCTCCTGAGGCTTTTCTCTCCTTAGGCTTTGTGCGCGAGGAGTTCCAACCTCCCTGTTCCCCGCCCCCGCCGCTTTCTGGTTTAACCCTTTTATAGACCTCCAAGCGTTTCATGAACTTCAGCTCCTCAGAATCTTGGCACGACATTTTTTGCCATTTGGTTAAATTTAGTTCAAACACACAGAAAAGTGCAGAAAATAATATGACACCTGTGTGCTCACAAAAATGTAACCCCAGTATATGTTACATTTCTATCAGCTTTTATTTTGTAATTAAAACTTTCTAGATGAATTCAAAGCCACACGTACCTCATCCACCCCTCCCCATGAAAACCCATCTAGCAGTAACCACCATCCTCTGTCCTTCCTCTGTCCATTTTATATTTGAACTAAACATTTGTAAGGCGGTCTGTTCCTGATACAATCAGGTTGGCCAGGGGCGGGGGCGGGTGGCACAAAACGCTGCCCCTGTCCCTCCATCATACACCCAAGATGCACAGGCCAGGAGCTTCCACACCTACAACTAATCCTTCCCTGAGTCCTACTGGTTGGACAGGCTGGTATCTCTCAGTCACTGCCTCCTCTGTTCCAGTTGAGGCTCCATTATTTCTTCCGTGGTTTTCCTTAAAAAAATGTTTTTTAAACTGATCTTGCCTCCAGAGCCATCTCCTATAATTGATGATGCACCTGTTACTCTTTCTCTTCAATATTCTTCCAGCCTTCCCACCACTTTCAGGAGGCAGGCAAATTCCTTAGCCCCATCAGAGCCTCTGGCAGAAGGTGCCTTCCAATGCCCTCCAACCCTTTTTATGCCCCCCTCCTCCACTCCAGTTCAGAGAAAATCACTGGTAGTTTCCAAAACAGGCTCTGCGGATTTCTTCCCCTTAGGATTTTGCAAATATCACTATCTGCTACCAACACTCTTCCTTCCTATCTTTCACCTGGGTAACCCCTTCTTGTCTTTCAGGACTTGGTTCACTGTGGGAGAGAGGCATGGAAGACTTTGCCATTTCTGGGAAGTGTTCCTTCACCTTCTCCACTCCTCCATCTGTATTATGTGCCCATTCGAATTGTGGCTTTCATAGTACTACACTGTAATCATGTGTTTACTTGCCTCTCTTCGTATGCCCTCAAATTTCTCCAGGATAGGGACCCTGTCCTTTTTTATTCATAAATAACGTACATTATTGTTTTCTGTGTTTAAAAATTTTACACTATAATTTTCTGCTACCTGCTTTTTTTCACCTAAGATTTTGTTTCTGAGATTTCTATATGTTAACACATGTAGATATATTTCATTCATTTTTAATGCATTGCATGACTATATCACAAATTACCAATCCATCTGTTGTCATCTGCTGATGTTATCTGTTAATAACACTTTGGTTGTTTCCAATTTTTCACTAGTTACCAACAATGCTGCAATGAGCAACCCTCTCCTGTTCCTTTGGAGATTATCCAGACTACATACCTAAAGGTGGAATTGTCCACACCTTCAACTTCACTAGATCTTGCTAAACAATCTCCAGAATGGTTGACCAATTAAGAAAGTTCTCTTTCCCCTTCTTCTTTTCAATGGGTATTATCAAAATGTGTAATTTTGAACAATCATCTAAATAAATATGAAATGGGGTACCACTATTATTTTAATTTGTTTCTAATTCCTAGTGCAGTTAGTGATCTTTTCATTTTTTTAAATCCTCACCTGAGGATATTTTTCCATTTATTCTCAGAGGAAGGAAAGGAGGAAGAGAGAGAGAGAGAGAAACATCGTTGTGAGAGAGACACATCAATCAATCGGTTGCCTCCAGCACGACCTCAACCAGCGCCGGAGACGAACCACAACCGAGGTACGTGCCCTTGGCCAGAATTGAACCTACAACTCTTTGGCCCACAGGCCAACGCTCTAACCGCTGAACCAAACCAGCCAGGGCAGTTGGTCATCTTTTCATATGCTTGTTACCTTCTTCTGTGACTCATTATTCATATTCTTTGCTGATTTTTCTATTGGATCACTTGTAATTTTTGTAATATGTTATGGATAAAAATGTTAGCCATAGCAATTATTTTCTAATCATTTGTGGTTTGTATTTTAATTCCATTTATAGAGTTCTTTATTGCACATGAATGTGTCATTTTACTCTACTCAAATAGATCATTCTTTCCCATTATGATTTGTACTTTGTAATTTTTAATTTGTAAATTAAAAATCTTATAGAACAAAATTATTCTCCACGTTCTTACAAATATTTTTAAATATTTTTGTTACTTTTTAAATTGAAATAATTCCAAACCAATAGAAAGGTTGCAAGAATAGTACAAAGAACTCTTGTTTACCCTTCAGCCAGATTCCTTGCATTGTTTTTTATTTTACCATATTTGTTTCATCATTCCCTCTCTATATACATTTTTTTCTATTTTAAATAGACTTCATGCCTCTTTACCCCCTAAATATTTCAGTGTATATTTAATAATAACAAGGATATTCTCTTACATAATTGAAATATAATAACCAAAATTAGAAAATTAGTATTGCCCAGCCGGTATGGCTCAGTGGTTGAGCATCAACCCATGCACCAAGAGGTCGCTGGTTCGATTCCCGGTCAGGGCACATGCCCAGGTTGTGGGCCTGATCCCCAGTGGGGGGCATGCAGGAGGCAGCCAATCGATGTTCTCTCTCATCGATGTTTCTGTCTCTCTCTCCCTTTCCCTTCCTCTCTCTCTCACTCATATCAATAAATAAAAAAATTAAAATTAATATTAATGAAATACTGTTTTTCTAATTTAAAATACTCAAATGTTGTCAATTATCCCAAAAATGCTCTTTTTAGCAAAAAAAAAATATATATATATATATATATATATATTAATTTTAAAAATCTGAATCTGGCCCCGGCCGGTTTGGCTCAGCGGTTAGAGCATCGGCCCGTGGACCAGAAAGACCCGGGTTCGGTTCCTGCTAAGGGCATGTACCTCAGTTGCAGTTTGTCTCTCTCTCTTCCTCCCTCTCTCCCTTCCGCTCTATCTGAAGATAAATGCAAAAATGTCCTCGGGTGAGGATAAAAAAAAATAAAAATAAAAAAACCTGAATCTGATCCAAATGGCTCTTTATTTATGGCTTTCAGCAGGAACGCCACAAGAGGAATGCTGTGTTCTTCTCATTCATCAAAGGAGCAGCTACATAATGTGTATTTTTAACCATCAATGGTGAGGTTAATTTTAATCACTTGGGTAAGTTAGTGGTGTATGCCAAGTTTGCCCACTATAAAGTTATTATTTTTTTCTTTCCAACTAATAAGAGTTCTGTGAAGAGATATTTTGAAACTATGTAAATACCAAATTTCTCATTAAATTATTAGCGTCAATTGAGGATTTTGCCCAAATCGTTTATTACCATGATTGTTGCCAAACGGTGATTTCTTAACTCCATTCCTTCAACATATATTAGTTGTCATTCTACTACAAGGAAGAACTTTTTCTTTCTTTTGTTTATTTATTCATTCATTTATTCAGAATAGTCTACAGATTCTTGTTTTATTCAGTGAATTGTAATCTGTTAATATTATTTATTTTGGTGCTAAAATTACCCCACACTTGGTAAGTAGGAGTTTCCCTAAGCTGACTCCTCTCTCCTTTTGTCATTTAAATTTTTTTTTTCCTTTATTGATTTTAGAGAGAGAGGAAGTGAGAGGGAGAGAGAGATAGAAACATCGATGAGAGAGAACATCGATTGGCCACCTCCAGAATGCCCCCCACTGGGGATTGAGCCCACAACCTGGGCATGTGTCCTGACTGGGAATCGAACCGATGACCTCTTGGTGCATGGGTCGATGCTCAATCACTGAGCCACACCAGCCAGACTCCTTTTGTCATTTTTCAAGCATTTCTATGTGTTCTGTCACTACAAGATATTCAAGTTATCTACAGATATAGGTAGATATAAATACGCATATATAGATATAGATATCTTTCTATTTTTGTCTATAGATAGATATATGTAGAAATAGGTATATTAAAACCCATGAGTTTACACTTATACCTCCAATTCCAATCAACACAATAGAGTACACGCTCCAGTTTCCCTTTCCATGTCTGTATGTCACTCTTCTCAAATAGAAACCTGATTCCAATTACCGTCAAAACGTTTACTTATTTGCTCACATTAAAAGACCCCAAAAGCAGTATCAGAATATCTAACTCAAGTCATTGTGACAAACAACCTACTAACTAGAGTTCAGTATTTGTTTTCAGTTTTTTTTCTTTAGTCTTAATGTACTTAATCAAAATACTGTGTTCCCAAATGACTGAGGTCTGTTTCCCCTCTCCTCTCCTCTCTCCTTGTGTAGAGTGCTCACGCTTCTTATGTTACCCATTTGAAGAACAATCTGGTTCATTCTGTTCCCATTTGTATGTCACATTAACTTTTTTGTTCCATCCTTGTCTATTCCTTTTTCTCTTTCTTATTTTGTAGCTGTGTTTTTCCCTTTTTTAAACATTTTTAATTGATTTTAGAAAGAGAGGAAAGGAGAGGGAGAGAGAGAAACATCGATATGAGAGAGAAACATCAACTGGCTGCCTCTTGAACACCTCCTACTAAGGATTGAGCCCACAACCCAGGCATGCTCCCTGACCTGAAATCAAATCTGCAACCTTTTAGCGCATGGGAGGACACTCAACCAACTGAGCCACACTGGCCAGGGCTCTTCCTTTTTGTTTGATTAATTTTGATAGTGATTTATATGTTTTGTTACTTTTTTTCAAAGAACTAAAAATTTTATTTGTTACTTGGGCCTACTGTTTTCTATTCCTAATCTCCATTCATTGTCTACTTTTACCTTTATAATTTTCTTCCTTGTGCTTTTTTTTTTTTTTTTTTTTTTTGGCTCATTCTTTGTTCTTTCTCTCACTTTTAAGTTGATACAATTAGTTGATTTTGATTCTTTTCTTTTTACCGACGAGCTTATTTTTTTTTATTTATTTTATATTGATTTATTTTGGTTATAGATATCTCTCCTTTTTTCGCCATTGACACCCGCTTCCCCATTTCCCCCACCCCGTCGCCAGCTTTGTTGTCTATGTCCATCGATTATGCATACATGCATATAAGTTTTTTTTTGTTTTTTATTTATTTATTTATTTTTATTAATTTACTTTTGTTACAGATGTTTCTCCTTTTTTCCCCCCATTGACACCCTCTTCCCCCTCCCTCCCTGCCCCGTCCCCAGTTTAGTTGTCCATGTCCATTGGTTGTGAGTACATGCGTACAAGTTCTGTGTTCATCGCCCCCCCAGCCCCTCTTCTGGCAAATGTCAGTCTGTACCCTACTTCCAAGTCTCTGGGATTACCCTGTTCCTCAGACTGTTATGTTCATTATATTCCAGAAATAAGTGAGATCATATGATATTTGTCTTTCTCTGTTTGGCTTGTTTCACTTAGGATAATAGTTTCCAGGTCCTCCCATGTCGTCGCAAGGATAAGAGATCTTTCTTTCTTACAGCTGCATAGTACTCCATTGTGTATATGTACCACAGCTTTTTTATCCATTCGTCTACTGATGGACCCTTGGGCTGTTTCCAGATCTTAGCTATTGTAAATAGCGCTGCTATGAACATGGGGGTACATGTATTCTTTCTGATTGGTGTTTCAGGCTTCTTAGGGTATATTCCTAGGAGTGGGATCACTGGGTCAAATGGTAATTCAATTTTTAATTTTTTGAGGTAACACCATAGTGTTTTCCACAGTGGCTGCACCAGTCTGCACTCCCACCAGCAGTGTACTAGAGTCCCCTTTTCTCCACACCCTCGCCAACACTTGTTGTTTGATGCTTTGTTGATGGCGGCTATTCTGACAGGTGTGAGGTGATACCTCATTGTTGTTTTAATTTGCATCTCTCTGATGATTAGTGAAATTGAGCATTTCTTCATATGTCTCTTGGCCATTTGTATGTCCTGTTTGGAGAGGTGTCTATTGGGTTCTTCTGCCCAGTTTTTAATTGGGTTCTTTGTCTTCCTTTTGTTGAGATGTATGAGCACTCTATATATTTTGGAAATTAGTCCCTTATCTGATATATCATAAGCAATTATGCTCTCCCATACAGTGGGTTGCCTTTCCACTTTGATGGTTGTTTCTTTTGCTGTGCAGAAGCTGTTGAGTTTGATGTAGTCCCATGTGTTCATTTTTTCCTTTGTTTCTGTTGCCGTAGGTGATATATCAGTGAAAATGTTGCTGCGTATGATGTCTGAAATTTTGTTGCCTACATTTTCTTCTAGGATTTTTATGGATTCATGAGTCACATTTAAGTCTTTTATCCATTTTGAGTTTATTCTTGTGTATGTTGTAAGCTGATGATCTAGTTTCATTTTTTTTCATGTAGCTGTCCAATTTTCCCAAAACCATTTATTAAAGAGGCTGTCTTTACTCCATTGTATGCTCTTGCCACCTTTGTCGAATATTAATTGAGCATAATGTTTTGAATCAATTTCTGGGTTCTCTGTTCTATTCCATTGATCTATGTGCCTGTTCTTGTGCCAGTACCAGGCTGTTTTGATTACAGTAGCTTTGTAGTATAACCTGATGTCCGGTACTGTGATCCCTCCTACTTTGTCCTTCTTTTTCAAGATTGATCTAGCTATTCGGGGTCTTTTTCTGTTCCATATGAACTTCTGAAGTATTTGTTCTAGTTCTGTGAAATATGTCGTTGGTATTTTGATGGGGATTGCGTTAAATCTATAGATTGCTTTGGGTAGTATGTACATTTTAATGATGTTAATTCTTCCAATCCATGAACAAGGTATGTGCTTCCACTTTTTTATATCTTCCTCTATTTCTTTTTTCAATGTCCTGTAGTTTTCTGCAAATAGGTCCTTTACTTCTTTGGTTAAGTTTATTCCTAGGTATCTTAATTTTTTTGCAGCGATGGTAAATGGGTTTGTTTTTTTAGTTTCTCTTTCTGTGAGTTCATCATTGGTGTATAAGAATGCCGTCGATTTCTTGACGTTAATTTTGTATCCTGCTACTTTGCCAAATTCATTAATTAAGTCTAGTGGATTTTTGATGGAGTCTTTAGGGTTTTCTATCTATAATATCACGTCATCTGCGAATAATGACAGTTTCACTTCCTCCTTTTGAATTTGGATCCCTATTATTTTTTCTTCATGTCTGATTGCTGTGGCTAAGACTTCCAGTACTATGTTAAATAAGAGTGGTGCAAGCGGGCATCCTTGTCTTGTTCCTGTTCTTAAGGGAAATGCTTTTAGTTTTTGTCCATTGAGTATGATGTTGGCTGTAGGTCTTTCATATATGGCCTTTATAATGTTGAGATATGATCCCTCTATTCCCACATTGCTGAGCGTTTTTATCAGAAATGGGTGCTGGATTTTGTCAAATGCTTTTTCAGCATCTATTGATATGATCATGTGGTTTTTATCTTTCATTTTGTTTATGTGATGTATCACATTTATTGATTTGCGAATATTGTACCCGCCTTGCATCCCTGGGATGAATCCCACTTGGTCGTGATGAATAATTTTTTTTGATGTATTGCCAGATCCAATTTGCTAGTCTTTTGTTAAGGATTTTGGCATCTATGCTCATCAGGGATATTGGCCTGTAGTTTTCTTTCTTGGTAGTGTCTTTTTCTGGTTTTGGAATTAGAATTATGCTGGCTTCATAAAACGAGTATGGAAGTCTTCCTTCTTCTTGAATTTTTTGGAATAGTTTGAGGAGAATGGGTGTTAGTTCTTCTTTGAATGTTCGGTAAAACTTGCCCGTGAAGCCATCAGGGCCTGGGCTTTTGCTTGCTGGGAGGGTTTTGATTGCATCTTCAATTTCCTTCGTTGTTATTGGCCTGTTCAAGTTTTCTATCTCTTCCCGATTCCGTTTTGGAAGACTATGTGTTTCTAGAAATGTGTCCATTTCACTTAGATTGTCGAATTTGTTGCCATATAAATGTTCATAGTATTTGCTAATGATCCTTTGTATTTCTGTGGTGTCAGTTGTTACTTCTCCTGTTTCATTTCTGATTTTGTGTATTTGGGTTCTCTCTCTTTGTTTCTTGGTGAGTCTAGCTAAAGGTCCATCAATCTTGTTTATCTTTTCAAAAAACCAGCTCTTTGTTTTATTGATCCTTTGAATTGTTTTTTTGGTCTCCATGTCGTTTATTTCTGCTCTGATCTTTACTATTTCCTTCCTTCTACTTGCTCTAGGGTTTTCTTTTTGTTTGCTTTCCAGTTCTTTAAGTTATGAGTTTAGATAGTCAATTAGAAACTTTTCTTCTGTCTTAAGGTGGGCCTGCAGTGCTATAAACTTCCCTCTCAGAACTGCTTTTGCTGTATCCCATAGATTTTGCATTGTTGTGTGTTCATTTTCATTGGTTTCCAGGAATTTTTTAAATTCTTCCTTGATCTCCATGGTAACCCATTCATTGTTCAGTAACATGCTATTTAGCCTCCATGTGTTCATATGTTTTTGTATGTTCTTGTTGCTATTGATTTCTAGTTTCATGCCATTGTGGTCTGAGAAGATGCTTGAAATGATTTCAATTTTCTTGAACTTGTAGAGACTTAGTTTGTGCCCTAACATATGGTCTATCTTTGAGAATGTCCCATGTGCACTTGAGAAGAATGTGAATTCTGCAGTTTTGGGGTGTATTCTCTGTAGATATCTATTAAATCCATTTGGTCTAGTGCTTCATTTAGAGTCTCTGTTTACTTGTTAATTTTTTGTCTATAGGATCTATGCAGTGATGTCAACGCTTGTTGAAGTCCCCTGCTATGATTGTATGCTGTCGATTTCTCCTTTGAAGTCCTCTAGGGGATTTTTAATATATTTTTGTGCTCCTATATTGGGTGCTTATATGTTTACCAAGGTTATATCTTCCTGTTGGATAGATTCTTTCAATATTTTGTAGTGACCTTCTTTGTCTCTAGTTATGGCCTTCATTTTGAAATCTATTTTATCGGATACGAGTATTGCTACCTCAGCTTTTTTTCCCTTTCTGTTTGCTTGGAAGATTTTTTTCCATTCCTCAAATTTTAACCTATGTGAGTCTGTTGTTGTGAAGTGGGTCTCTTGTAAACAACGTATATATGGGTCATGCTTTCTTATCCAATCAGCCACCTTGTGTCTTTTTATCGGAGCATTCAATCCATTTACATTTCAGGTAATTTTGGATATGTACTTATTTATTGCCATTTTTGTTTAGTGTAGTTATATTTCCCTTCCTATTTTTCTATAATTACAGCAGTTCTTTTAACATTTCTTGCAGTGCTGGTTTGGTGCTCATATATTCCCTTAGCCTTTTTTGTCTGGGAAGCTCTTTATATGACCTTCTATTTTGAATGATAGCCTTGCTGGGTAGAGTAGTCTTGGATTCAGATCCTTGTTTTTCATGATCTTGATTACTTCATGCCATTCCCTTCTGGCCGGTAGTGTTTCTGTTGGGAAGTCAGCTGATAGCCTTATGGGGGTTCCTTTGTAGGTAACCTGTTGCTTATCTCTTGCTGCCTTTAGGATTCTCTCTTTGTCTTTAATTTTTGGCATTTTAATTATTATGTGTCTTGGTGTGGGCCAGTTTGGGTTCTTCTTACTTGGGGCTCTCTGTGCTTCTTAAACTTGAATGTCTTCTTCCTTCACCAAATTAGGGAAGTTTTCTGTCACTATTTCTTCAAATATATTCCCTAACCCTTGCTCATTTTCTTCTTCTTCGGGGACTCCTTTGATGCGGATATTATTACGTTTCCAGTTGTCCCACAGTTCTCTTAAGCTGTCTTCCTGTTTTTTGTTTTTCCTTTTGGTTTTCTGATTGGTTGGTTTTTTTCTACCCTGTCTTCTAATTCACTGATCCGGTCCTCAGCTTCCTCTACTCTGCTGTTTAGTCCTTCCAATGTGTTCTTTACTTCTGCTATGTCATTCTTCATTTATTTTTGGTGCTTCTTCATTTCCACTTGGTTGGTTTTCAATGTTTCTATGTCTTTACTCATGGTGTTGATATCTCTACTTATGGCGTTGATGTCCTTACTCATGCTGTTGAGCTTCCTCAAGATCATGGCTCTGAATTCTAGCTCTGTTAACTTGCTTAACTCCATTTCATTTATCTCATCTTCGGTAGAGGTCTCTTGTTCTTTCATTTGGAATATTTTTCTTTGTTTCACCTATTTGGCTATCTCAGTGGGTTTTGGAGCCTGCCAAATTTTCCCTGTGGATGTTGGTGTTCTGCTGTTTGTGACGCCCTCTACTGGGCTTGGGTGAGTGTGTGAGAACCCACGTTAAACACCACTGTCAAGTCTTACTTTCCTGGGTAGATTTGCTAGCCCAGGAATGGTTCAGTTATCCTCTAGCTTTTTGCCTAGAAGGTATTAGTCTCAGTTACTTGAAGTGCCTTGGGTTCTCAGTTGAATGAAAACCTCCCTCAGGAGTTCAGCATAAGAGGATTTCCCAAGGGTGGGACAGATGCTGGTTGTTAATGAGCCTCAATTTTTATTTTAATGGCCCACCTGGATGGGGTTGAATCTCCGAGGGAGGGGCTGCTGCCTCTCCCCAGAGTATGGGAAGGAGTAAGGTGGCCACCGTCCTCTGTGGCTGCAACTCAGCAAAAGCTCTGACTGCCCTCCAAATCCCAAGTGTCCCCACAATGTTCCAGTCCAATCTGCCCTCTCTCTGCCAGAGCCCAAGGTGAGTGGCTGTGGCTATTTTAGCGCTCTGTCCTGGCCTTCTGTGCTGTGGAGAGGGCTTGGGAATTTAACCCTGAGGGCGCTGCTGACAGCAAGGATCGCTACTGTCCATGGGCGTCCAGCCTCCCTCTCCCACCTCCGCAATCCTACCAGGTTCGATTCAGTGTCCCTGGTTATATGGTCCTTGCAAGCTGCTTTTCTGTTGCTTTTTCCCCAATTATTTGTATTTATTTTATTTGTAATTCCAGTTTGGTCCTGGGAGATGGTCTGTGCCATTTTTATTTTATGCCTGTGTTCCTCTTTCTCTCTCTCTGTTTCTTCTTCTTCTTACAACAGTCCCTTCAGCATTTCTTGCTGTGCTGGTTTGGTGGTGGTAAATTCCTTTAGCTTTTTTTAATCTGTGAAGCTCTTTATTTCTCCTTCAATTTTGAATGATAGCCTTGCTGGATAGAGTAGTCTAGGATTCAGACCCTTGCCTTGCATTACTTTGTACACTTCATGCCACTCTCTTCTGGCCTGCAGTGTTTCTATTGAGAAGTCAGCTGTCAGTGTAATGGGAGCTCCCTTGTAGGTAATTTCTGTCTCTCTCTTGCTTCCTTTAAGATTCTTTCTTTGTCTTTAATGTTTGCCATTTTTATTATGATGTGTCTAGCTGCAGGTCTTTTGGGGTTTATCTTGCTTGGGACTCTCTGTGTTTCCTGGAGTTGTGTGACTTTTTCCTTCACCAGTTTAGGGAAGTTTTCTGTCATTATTTCTTCAAACAGGTTCTCTATTCCTTTCTCTGATTCTTCTCCTTCATGTACATCTATAATGCGAATATTGTTACATTTTGTATTGTCCCACAGCTCCCTTAAACTCTCCTCCTGCTTTTTAATTTTTTTCCCCATTTGCTGCTCTATTTGGGTGTTTTTTCTACCTTATCTTCTAAGTCACTGATTCGGTCTTTAGCTTCTTGTAATCTACTATTGAACCCTTCTAAGGTATTTTTCATAACAGCTATGTCATTCTTTATTTCCTCTTGATTTTTATGCATAGCTTCTACCTCTTTTTTTAGCTTAAGTAGTTCCCTGTGAGCTCTTCATAATTCTTATTAAGTTGCTTGTAGTTCTCACCAAACTGTTTGAGCACCCTTAAAATCATTGCTTTGAATTCTTTATCTGACAAGTTGCTTTCTTCTAGTTCCTGTAGTTCCTTTTCTGGTGATTCCTCTCTTTTTTTTTTATTTGGGTGTTGTTTCTTTGTTTCACCATTTTAACAATCTGGTAGTTCTAAGCACAGTGACAGATATTGAAGTGTGTAGGCAATTTGGTGTGTATCAACTAAGGCTGCTGTGCCTCCCAGCCTGTTTTGGTGTATGGCACCTCTTGCCTGCTGTGGGTCCTGGAGGGTTGACACCGGGAGGCTGGTATTGGTCTGTCGTGCTGGTCTCGGCTCCGAAGACTTGCTGCTGCTTGGGCTGGGGCACCGCTCCTGATCAGCTTCTGCTGATGCTGCTGGGGATGGGTCTCAGCTGCCAATATGTTCTGCTGCTGCCTGGGGTGTGTGGGTCTGTCTGGTGCACTCCTGGGGTGTGTGGGCCCACTAGTATGTTGCTGGGGTGCGTGGCATTCCTCTAGTATGCTTTGGGGTGCCTGGGTTCCACTGTCATCCTACTGGGGTTCATGGGTCCCTCTGGAACGCTGCTGGGGTTCATGGGTTCCATAGGTGCACTGCTGGGTTTCATGGGTCCCTCTGATACACTGATGGAGTTCGTGGGCCCCTCTGGTATACTGCTGGGGTGCATGGGTCCCGCTGGTGTGCTGTGGGTTACTCTGCTGCCTTGTAGGTCTCAGCTCCTGATCAGTTGCTGCTGAGGGCGAGTGTCAGCTCCCGGTTCACACTGCCACTGCTGCTGCTGTTGCTAAAGGGTGCTCTCAGGTCCCAATCCTTTACTGCTGTTGGGGACTGAGGATGTCCACACTTGAGACTTTTCTGCTGCTTGGAGGAGGGGCTCCACTCCAACTCTGCTGCTGCAGTTGTCAGGGGCAGGTCTCAGCTGCCCTAGCCCTGCTGCTTGGGCTAGGGCACTGCTCCTGATCAGCCTTTGCTGATGCCACTGGGGATGGGTTTCAGCTGCCAATCTGAGCTGCTAATTCCTGTTGGGGGTGGGGCTCTACTCCCACACAGTCACTGTTGCTGTGGGGGGAGGTGCCGTGCTCCCAAGCTGGTGCTAGTTCCGCGCATGACCATGAACCTGGGTGGGCCGCGCTCCTGCGATACTGGGCGAGTGCTGCTGCTGTTGGGGTTGGGGCTCCGGCCCCCGGTCGTTTAAGCTATGGGAGCAGGCACCTCGGTAGTGCTGCTACTGTGCGCTGACCGCGTTGATGCAGCTGAGTCTACTGGACCAATGGTGCAAGGCTCTCTGGTGGACTCAAGTTGCTCGGCCCTAGCCATTCCCTGTTTCCTTCTCCCAGGGAAGACCCAGGATCTTCCAAAATGGCAGGGCCTCCCAACCATGCAGGGGAAAGTTTGCTGACGTGCCACTTACCATGGTAGCCAGCCACCTTCCGTCCATAGCACGGGAACTTTCTGCCTCATGTCTCTGCACTGTTCAAGGTTGGTCGTCCACACTCACACTCACTCACACTCTCTTTCACACTCTCTCACACTCTCACATACTCACCCTCGCTCCAGTCCTGCCCGCCACCATCTTTTCTAATCCTGACATGTTTATTTTTTATTGAATTTACTGGGGTGACATTGGTTAATAGGATCATATAAGTTTCAGGTATAGAATTCTACAATACAAGATCTATATATTGCACTGTGTGCCCACCACCCAAAGTCAAATCTTCTTCCGTCACCATACATTAGGCCTCGTTCACCCTCCACTCCCTCACCCACTTCTCTCTGGCAACCATTACAAGACTGGTACAGCCACTATGGAAAACAGTCTGGCTATTCCTCAAAAAATTAACAGTAGAGTTACCATATGACCCAGCAATTCCTCTCCTGGGTATATACCTGAAAAACTCGAAAACATGTATTTGCAAAGATAGATGCATCCTTGTGTTCATTGCAGCATTATTCACGGGGCCCAAGACATGGAGACAACCAAAGTGTCCTGTGATAGAGGATTGGATAAAGAAGATATAGTACATATACAAAATGGAATACGACTCAGTCATAACAAAAGACAAAATACTGCCATTTACGACAACGTGGATGGACCCTGAGAATATTATGCTAAGTGAAGTTAGTCAGTCATTATGACAGTGTTTAAACCTATGAGTTTTCCACTGTTCTCTACTTTAAATGTATCCAATAGTTTCTAATATGTAGTGTTTTCATTACGTAGTTGTGTTTTATTAGATATTCTGTAATTTTGACTCATATTTTCCCCTTTCACCCAAGAGTTAACAGAAGATTTTAAAATTTCTAATTGGAAGAGCTTTTGGGTTGTTTTTTTTTTTTTTTTCTTAAACTCTAGTTTTATTGCACTCTGATAAAAAAAGAAAAGTATTATTTGCAATAATTCCATTGTTCCAATAGAAATTATTTATGCTTTCTTTGTAACCTAATATTTGATAAATTTTTGTGAGTATTCCATGTGCAGTTGGGAAAGGTGTATTCTCTATTATTAGGTTGTAAGTTTAGTATAGATTAATGAGATCTATTTTATTGATTATGTTTTTACTTCTCCCATATCCTTACTTATATTTCTGCCACTTGATCTGTTCTGCACTGGAAATGGAGTATTAAAACCTCCTATTAGCAGTGTGTTTCTTTTGTTGTTGTTGTTAATCCTCACTTGAGGATATTTTTCCATTGATTTTTTTTTTCTTTTTTAGATAGAGTGAGGGAGGAAGGGAGAGAGAAACATCAATGTGAGAGAGACACATTAATTGTTTGCCTCCTGCACGACCCCAACCAGGGCCAGGGATCGAACCTGCAACCCAGGTACATGCCTTTGACTAGAATCAAACCTGAGACCCTTCAGTCCAAGGGCTGATGCTCTATCCGCTGAACCAAAACTGGCCAGGGCAGCAGTGTGTTTCTATCTGTATCTCCTTACATCTGTAGTTTCTGCTTTTCAAAGACAAATTATTAGATTCATGGATTTTTCATAACTGTTATACCTACATTGTGAAATTGACTTTCAGCATAATAAAGTATAGTTTTTGTCACGTTTAATTATTTTTGGCCTGAATTCTACATTGTCTGATATGAAGAATCACAGTTCCCACTGATCATTTCCATTTACACATGCCTCGATTTTTGGCCTGTCTGAGTCATTTTTATTTAGATGTATCTTCTGTATACCACATATAGATGGGTCTTGCTTTGTGAGCCATATTGAAAATATTTTTATTTTAGTAGATAAGTTAAGCCCATTCACATTCATTGATAAGACACATATTTTTCTACATGATGTGTGTTCTTTGCAATCATAATCTATACATTTCTTTTTATATTTAGGAAATTCTAATGTTATTTATGTAACTATAGCATCTTAAAAAGAATTGAACATTCCCTGAATAGCCACAGCAATCTTCAAAAAGAAGGACAAAGTAGGTGGGATCACAATACAGGATATCAGGTTACACTGCAAAGCTACTATAATCAAAACAGCCTGGTACTGGCACAAGAACAGGCATATAGATCAGTGGAACAGAACAGAGTACCAGGAAATTAAGCAAAGACATTATGCTTAATTAATATTTGACAAGGGTGGCAAGAGCATACAATGGAGTAAAGACAACTTCTTTAATAAATAGAGTTGGGAAAATTGGACAGCTACATGCAAAAAAATGAAACTAGACCATAAACTTACATCATACACAAGAATAAACTCAAAATGGATAAAAGACTTAAATGTGACTCGTGAATTCATAAAAATCCTAGAAGAAAATGTAGGGAACAAAATTTCAGACATCATATGCAGCAGAATTTTCACTGGTACATCACCGAAGGCAACAGAAACAAAGGAAAAAATGAATACATGGGACTGCCTCAAACTGAAATCTTCTGCACAGCAAAAGAAACAACCAGCAAAATGGAAAGGGAACCCACTGTATGGGAGAGCATAATTGCCAATGATACATCAGATAAGGAGTTAATCTCCAAAATATATTGAGTGCTCATACAACTGAACAAAAGGAAGACAAAGAACCCAATTAAAAAATGGGCAGAGGAACTAAATAGACACCTTTCCAAACAGGACATACAAATGGCCAAGAGACATATGAAGAAATGCTCAACATCACTAATCATCAGAGAGATGCAAATTAAAACAACAATGAGGTATCACCTCACAACTATCAGAATGGCTGCCATCAACAAAGCATCAAACAAGTGTTGACGAGGGTGTGGAGAAAAGGGCACTCTAGTACACTGCTAGTGGGAGTGCAGACTGGTGCAGCCACTGTGGAAAACACTATGGTGTTACCTCAAAAAATTAAAAATTGAATTGCCATTTGACCCAGTGATCCCACTTCTAGGAATATACCCTAAGAAGCCTGAAACACCAATCAGAAAGAATATATGTACCCCCACGTTCATAGCAGCACTATTTACAATAGCTAAGATCTGGAAACAGCCCAAGTGTCCATCAATAGATGAGTGGATAAAAAAGCTGTGGTACATATATACAATGGAGTACTATGCAGCTGTAAGAAAGAAAGATCTCTTATCCTTTGAGACGACATGGAGGGACTTCGAGAGTGTTATCCTAAGCGAAACAAGCCAAGCAGAGAAAGACAAATATCACATGATCTCACTTATTTGTGGAATATAATAAACATAACAGTCTGAGGAACAGGGTAGACCCAGAGATGTGGAAGTAGGGTACAGTCTGACAACCCTCAGAAGAGGGAGTGGGGGGGAGGGAAGAGATAAACCACAGAACTTATGCACATGTATGCATAACTGATGGACATGGACAACAAGGATGGGGACGGGGTGAGGGGGGGATAAGCAGGAGGGTGTCAATGGGGTATAAAGGAGAAACATCTGTAACAAAAATAAATTAATAAAAAAGAAGAAAATATAAAAAAAGAATTGAACATTATAGACAATATATTGAAATTTTAATTTCTAAAAGTAAACTTTTCATTTCTACAAGTTTTATTTGTTCTTTTTAAATCTGTATGTTCTTTCTTTTAAATAGGATCCTGATCTTTACTTGTAATCTCTCTTGCTTATTTTAGCTCTTTAATCATTTTAAACATACTTAGTTTAGAATCCTTAACCAACAATTCTACTCTTTTATGTTCACAGCATGCCACTTCTCCTCTTTCTTCTGTTGGGTGACTCCGCTTCATGGCAGATTGTTCCCTTGTGTGTTTATGAATGTTTCTGGTGATCCCACCTATGTGTCAAGTTATAGAGGTTGGGCCTCCCACATCTGATTTCTATTCCAGTGTCCTCTCTAAGATGCTATAGCTCACATACTGACTATTGCCCAGTCACAACTACACTCCACACACACAAGGGCTTTGCCTACCACAGTGAGGATAATTTCCAAACAGAAAAAAAATTCTAATAAGAATGACTTTCTTTAAAACAAAACAAACAAAAAAAACAGATCAGAACACAATATTTTAAATTAGAGCTGTCTAAAAATTCTAGGAGCCAAAGCAGCCACAACACATTCATCTATTGCCCTGACTGTTCACACATGCTGCCTCCTTTGGGTACACTGATACCTCCACCTTTGTATTTCTATAGGTACTCCCCACATAATGTCTATTTTCCCATACACACATAGAGTTTTATATTTTTGATTCCATTATTTTTCTTTTTTCTTTTGTAAAAAATTTTTTTTTCCTTTATTTTTTTTTATTAATTTATTTTTGTTACAGATGTTTCTCCTTTTTTCCCCATTGACACCCTCCTCCCCATCCCCCCACCCTGTCCCCAGCTTTGTTGTCCATGTCCATCACTTATGCATACATGTGCATAAGTTCTGTGGTTTATCTCTTCCCTCCCCCCCCACCCCCTCTCCTGAGGGGTGTCAGTTTATACCCTACTTCCACATCTCTGGGTCTACCCTGTTCCTCAGACTGCTATGTTCATTATATTCCACAAATAAGTGAGATCATGTGATATTTGTCTTTCTCTGCTTGGCTTGTTTCCCTTAGGATAATACTCTCGAGGTCCCTCCACATCATCTCAAAGGATAAGAGATCTTTCTTTCTTACAGCTGCATAGTACTCCATTGTGTATATGTACCACAGCTTTTTCATCCATTCGTCCACTGATGGACACTTGGGCTGTTTCCAGATCTTAGCTATTGTAAATAGTGCTGCTATGAACATGGGGGTACATGTATTTTTTCTGATTGGTGTTTCAGGCTTCTTAGGGTATATTCCTAGAAGTGGGATCACTGGGTCAAATGGCAATTCAATTTTTAATTTTTTGAGGTAACACCATAGTGTTTTCCACAGTGGCTGCACCAGTCTGCATTCCCACCAGTAGTGTACTAGAGTCCCCTTTTCTCCACACCCTCGCCAACACTTGTTGTTTGATGATTTGTTGATGGCGGCCATTCTGACAGGTGTGAGGTGATACCTCATTGTTGTTTAAATTTGCATCTCTCTGATGATTAGTGATGTTGAGCATTTCTTCATATGTCTCTTAGCCATTTGTATGTCCTTTTTGGAGAGGTGTCTATTTAGTTCCTCTGCCCATTTTTTAATTGGGTTCTTTGTCTTCCTTTTGTTGAGTTGTATGAGCAATCTGTATATTTTGGAAATTAACCCCTTATCTGATGTGTCATTGGCAATTATGCTCTCCCATAGAGTGGGTTCCCTATCTGTTTTGATGGTTGTTTCTTTTGCTGTGCAGAAGCTTTTGAGTTTGATGTAGTCCCATGTGTTCATTTTTCCCTTTGTTTCTGTTGCCTTAGGTGATGTATCAGTGAAGATTCTGCTGCGTATGATGTCCGAAATTTTGATGCCTACATTTTCTACTAGGGTTTTTATGGATTCACGAGTCACATTTAAGTCTTTACCCATTTTGAGTTTATTCTTGTGTATGGTGTAAGTTGATGGTCTAGTTTCATTTTTTTGCATGTAGCTGTCCAATTTTCCCAAAACCATTTATTAAAGAGGCTGTCTTTGCTCCATTGTATGCTCTTGCCACCTTTGTCAAATATTAATTGAGCATAATGTCTTGGGTCAATTTCCAGATTCTCTGTTCTGTTCCACTGGTCTATATGCCTGTTCTTGTGCCAGTACCAGGCTGTTTTGATTACAGTGGCTTTGTAGTATAAGCTGATATCCGGTATTGTGATCCCACCTACTTTGTCCTTCTTTTTCAAGATTGCTGTGGTTATTCGGGGTCTTTTTTGGTTCCATATGAACTTTTGAAATATTTGTTCTAGTTCTGGGAAATATGTCACTGGTATTTTAATGGGGATTGCATTGAATCTATAGATTGCTTTGGGTAATATGGATATTTTAATGATGTTAATTCTTCCAATCCATGAACAAGGTATGTGCTTCCACTTTTTTATATCTTCCTCTATTTCTTTTTTCAATGTCCTATAGTTTTCTGCAAATAGGTCCTTTACTTCTTTGGTTAAGTTTATTCCTAGGTATCTTAATTTTTTTGCCGCGATGGTAAATGGTATTGTTTTTTCAGTTTCTCTTTCCGTGAGTTCGTCATTGGTGTATAAGAATGCCGTTGATTTCTTGACGTTAATTTTGTATCCTGCTACTTTGCCAAATTCATTTATTAATTCTAGTAGATTTTTGATGGAGTCTTTAGGGTTTTCTATATATAATATCATATCGTCTGCGAATAATGACAGTTTCACTTCTTCCTTTCCAATTTGGATTCCTTTTATTTTTTCTTCACGTCTGATTGCTGTGGCTAAGACTTCCAGAACTATGTTAAATAAGAGTGGTGAAAGTGGGCATCCCTGTATTGTTCCTGTTCTTAAGGGAAATGTTTTTAGTTTTTGCCCATTGAGTATGATGTTGGCTGCAGGTCTTTCATATATGGCCTTTATTATATCAAGATATGATCCCTCTACTCCCAAATTGCTGAGCGTTTTTGTCAGAAATGGGTGCTGAATTTTGTCGAATGCTTTTTCAGCATCTATTGATATGATCATGTGGTTTTTATCTTTCATTTTGTTTATGTGGTGTATCACATTTATTGATTTGCGAATGTTGAACCAGCCTTGCATCCCTGGGATGAATCCCACTTGGTCATGGTGAATAATTTTTTTGATGTATTGCTGGATCCGATTTGCTAGTATTTTGTTAAGGATTTTGGCATCTACGTTCATCAGGGATATTGGCCTGTAGTTTTCTTTCTTTGTAGTGTCTTTTTCTGGTTTTCGAATTAGGATTATGCTGGCCTCATAAAATGAATTTGGAAGTCTTTCTTCTTCTTGAATTTTTTGAAATAGTTTGAGGAGAATGGGTGTTAGTTCTTCTTTGAATGTTCGGTAAAACTTGCCCGTGAAGCCATCCAGGCCTGGGCTTTTGTTTGCTGGGAGAGTCTTGATTACATCTTCAATTTCCTCAGCTGTTATTGGTCTGTTCAAGTTTTCTATCTCTTCCTTGTCCAGTTTTGGGAGATTATGTGTTTCTAGAAATTTGTCCATTTCACTTAGATTGCCGAATTTGTTGCCATATAAATATTCATAGTATTTGCTAATGATCCTTTGTATTTCTGTGGTGTCAGTTTTTACTTCTTCTCTTTCATTTCTGATTTTGTGTATTTGGGTTCTCTCTCTTTGTTTCTTGGTGAGTCTTTCTAAGGGTCCATCAATCTTGTTTATCTTTTCAAAAAACCAGCTCTTTGTTTCATTGATCCTTTGAATTGTTTCTCTGGTCTCTATGTCATTTATTTCTGCTCTGATCTTTACTATTTCCTTCCTTCTATTTGCTCTGGGGTTTTCTTTTTGTTTGCTTTCTAGTTCTTTAAGTTGTGAGGTTAGATAGTCTATTAGAAATTTTTGTTGTTTCTTGAGGTAGGCCTGTAGTGCTATGAACTTCCCTCTCAGAACAACTTTTGCTGCATCCCACAGATTTTGTGTTGTTGTGTGTTCTTTTTCGTTGGTTTCCAGGAAGTTTTTAATTTCTTCCTTGGTCTCCTCGGTAACCAATTCATTGTTTAATAACATGCTATTTAGCCTCCATGTATTCAAATGTCGTTGCATGTTCTTTTTGCAATTGATTTCTAGTTTCATGCCATTGTGATCTGAGAAGATGCTTGATATATCAATCTTTTTGAACTTGTACAGACTTCATTTGTGTCCTAACATGTGGTCTATCTTTGAGAATGTCCCATGTGCACTTGAGAAGAATGTGAATTCTATAGTTTTGGGGGGTAATTCTCTGTAAATATCTATTAAATCCATTTGGTCTAGTGCTTCGTTTAGAGTCTCTGTGTCCTTGTTAATTTTTTGTCTAGAGGATCTATCCAGTGATGTCAGCGGGGTGTTGAAGTCCCCTGTTATGATTGTATTGCTGTCAGTTTCTCCTTTGAAGTCCTCCAGAAGATTTTTAATATATTTTGGTGCTCCTATATTGGGTGCATATATGTTTATCAAGGTTATATCTTCCTGTTGGATAGATCCTTTCAATATTATGTAGTGACCTTCTTTGTCTCTAGTAATGGCTTTCGTTTTGAAATCTATTTTATCAGATATGAGTATTGCTACCCCAGCTTTTTTTCCCTTTCCATTTGCTTGGAAGATTTTTTTTTTCCATCCCTTCACTTTCAGCCTATGTGAGTCTTTTGTTGTGAGGTGGGTCTCTTGTAAACAGCATATATATGGGTTATGCTTTCTTATCCAATCCGCTACTCTGTGTCTTTTTATTGGAGCATTCAATCCATTTACATTTAAGGTGATTATTGATATGTACTTATTTATTGATATTTTTGTTCAGTGTGGTTCTACTTTCCTTCCTATTTCTTCTACTAATTACAGCATTCTTTTTAACATTTCTTGCAGTGCTGGTTTGGTGCTAATGTATTCCCTTAGCCTTTTTTTGTCTGAGAAGCTCTTTATTTGACCTTCTATTTTGAATGACACCTTGCTGGGTAGAGTAGTCTTGGATTCAGATCCTTGTTTTTCATGACCTTGATTACTTCATGCCATTCCCTTCTGGCCTGTAGTGTTTCTGTTGAGAAGTCAGCTGATAGCCTGATGGGGGTTCCTTTGTAGGTAACCTGTTGCTTTTCTCTTGCTGCCTTGAGGATTCTCTCTTTGTTTTTAATTTTTGGCATTTTAATTACTATGTGTCTTGGTGTGGGCCTGTTTGGGTTCTTCTTACTTGGGACTCTCTGTGCTTCTTGAACTTGAATACCTTCTTTCTTCACCAAATTAGGGAAATTTTCTGTCATTATTTCTTCAAATATATTCTCTAACCCTTGCTCATTTTCTTCTTCTTCAGGGACTCCAATGATGCGAATATTATTACGTTTCCAGTTGTCCCACAATTCTCTTAAGCTGTCTTCCTGTTTTTTCATTGTTTTTTCCTTTTGGTTTTCTGATTGGTTGATTTTTTCTACCCTGTCTTCTAATTCACTGATCCGGTCCTCAGCTTCCTCTACTCTGCTGTTTAGTCCTTCCAATGTGTTCTTCATTTCTGCTATGTCATTCTTCATTTCTTCTTGCTGCTTCTTCATTTCTTCTTGCTGCTTCTTCATTTCCACTTGGTTGTTTTTCAGTGTTTCTATGTCTTTGCTCATGGTGTGGATGTCTTTACTCAACTGTTGATGTCCTTACTCATGCTGTTGAGCTTCCTCAAGATCATGGCTCTGAATTCTAGCTCTGTTAACTTGCTTAGCTCCGTTTCATTTATCTCATCTTCGGTAGAGGTCTCTTGTTCTTTCATTTGGGCTCTGTTTCTTTGTTTCCCCATTTTGGCTATCTCAGTGGTTTTTGGAGCCTGCCAAATTTTCCTGTGGATGTTGGTGTTCTGTTGTTTGTGGCTCCCTCTACTGGGTTTGGATGAGCGTGGAAAGACCCACGTTAAACAGCACCCTGGAGTCTTACTTTCCAGGGTATATTCGCGAGCCCAGCAAAGGTTAAGTTATCCTCTAGCTTTTTGCCTAGAGGCTATTAGTTGTGGTTGCTTGAAGAGCCTTGGGTTTTCAGTTGAATGAAAACCTCCCTCAGGTGTTCAGTGTGAGAGGATTTCCAGGGGGTAGGGCAGATTCTAGTAGTTAATGAGCCTCAGTTTGCATTTCAGTGGCCCACTAGGGTGGAATGGATCTCCGAGGGAGGGGCTGCTGCCTCTCCCCAAAGCCCTGGGATGGAGTAAGATGACCAGGCCACAGTCCTGGGTGGCCGCAACTCAGCCAAAACTCTGAGCGCCCTCCAAATCCCAGGTGTCCCCACACAGTTCCAGTCCAGTCCGCCCTCCCTCTGCCGGAGCCCAGGTGAGTGGCTGCGGCTATTTTAGCACTCTGCACCGGCTCTGCGCGGTGGAGCTGGCGCGGGCTTTAGCGCTCTCTGCCCCGGCTCTGCGCGGTGGAGCTGGCACGGGCTTTAGCGCTCTGCCCCGTCTCTGTGCGGTGGAGCTGGCGCGGGCTTTCGCGTTCTGCCCCGGCTCTGCACGGTGGAGCTGGCGCGGGCTTTAGCGCTCTCTGCCCTGGCTCTGCGCGGTGGAGCTGGCGCGGGCTTTAACCCCGAGGGCGGGCACCTCTCCCGGCTAAGGCCGTTGCTGTCCGTGGGCTCCCAGCTCCCCTCTCGCGCCTTCGCAATCCTACCAGGATCGAGTCAGTGTCCCTGGTTGTATGGTCCTCGCAAGCTGCTTTTCTGTTGCTTTTTCCCGACGATTTGTCTTTATTTTAGTTGTAATTCCAGTTTGGTCCTGAGAGATGGTCTGTGTAGTTTCCATTCACTCCACCGCCATTTTTCCTTCAACCTCTTTTTTCTTTTATTGGAGTCCTCATCCAAGGATATGTTTTCCATTGATTTTAGGGAGGAAAAGGGAGAGAAAGAGAGAGAGAGAGAGAGAGAGAGAGAGAGAGAGAGAGAGAGAGAAACGTTAATCGGTTGTCTCCCACACACACCTAGACTGATGATTGAATCTGCACCCTGGGCATGTGCCCTGACCTGGAATCAAACCTGCCACCCTTTGTTGCATGGGACAATGCTCCAACCAACTGAGCCACACCATCCAGGGCCGATTCAATAGTTTTTCATTTAACAAATATTTATTGAGCATCTACTCTGATGTAGCAGGACCTCTTCAAAACAGGTATAAATCAGTGATTAGGGCAGTGAACACTTCTAAACAACTCAGATCTGAGATGCTCAGTCTTTTGTAACTTGCAATTTATCTGCTGCTTTGTTTACTTTCCGTGACACCTGTCTTCCCATTTCACCTCCTCTGACACATCTACCACAAAGGAACGTATAAAATGGCATGTATCTCTTTTTAAGATAAATTGAAAGTAAACTAGATACCCCCCAAGATAACTGAAGACACTTTGGGGCATGTCAGGACCAGCACTAGGAAGCACTGTTATTTATGTTCAAAGAATCTGTGTTACACACATGCATGGATGAAGAAAGCGCAGGGGAGGTCAGCAGACTTAACACTTCTGAACAAGCTCAAACTGGCCTATAAGCAAGGAAATATTTGCCCAGTTGGAGATTTTCTTTTGAGCAATAAGGTCATCCAGCAATCTAGAGCCTTTCTACGAGATGCAAGAGCCCTCGGCAGCAGGAGGGAGTGCCCTTGACAGTAATTCTGTGGGAACTTCCTTTTCTCCTCAGTTGAAGCCTTGCCTCTCAAGTCTCAAGTCTAATGTCCTCATAAATATCACTGCCCCATTTTTCTGAGCTCCTGAAAGTTGACACTCTATTATTTTGGGCTTACTTGGGTTGCATCCATATTTCTCATTCTAGGCATTTAAAAGAAGAATTAGCACCAATCCTTCACAAATGCTTTCAAAAAAATGGAAGAGAAGGGAACATTTCCAAATTCATTCTATTAGGCCAGTATTACCCTGACACCAAAACCAGACAAAAGCATCACAAAAAAAAGAAAAGTTATCAATATCCCTTATGAAAGAAACATAGAAATCCTCAACAAAATACTAGCAAACAAAATACAGCAATATATTAAAAAGATTATACACCATGATCAAGGGGAATTTATTTCAAGAATACAAAGTTGGCCTAACATCTAAAAATCAATCAATGTAATATACCATATTAATAAAATAAAAGACAAAATTCTCAGTAGACACAGATAAAGCATTTGACAAAATCCTGCACCTTGTTTTGATTTTTAAAAAACATCCAACAGACTTCCGGTCAAGATGGAGGCGTAGGTAAACGCAGTATCGCGTCCTCCCACAACCACATCAAAGTTACAACTAAACTACAGAACAACCATCATTCAAAACCACCTGAAATCAAGCTGAATGGAAGTCTGACAACTACGATATTAAAGAAGAAGCCGCATCGAGACTGGTAGGAGGGCGGAGGCATGACGGGCTGGTCCCACACCCACGTGTGGCGGATAAAAATTAGGAGGGCACCTCAGCTGGGAAGGTCCTCCCTGAGGACTGAGGGGTCCCCGTCCCACACCAGGCACCCAGCTGAGGGCTCCAGTGCCAGGAAGAGAAGCCCCCAGAACTTCTGGCTGGAGAAACCAGCAGGAACTGAGGCTGAGGCGGCTGGAGCCCCTGGCAGCTCCTCTTAAAGGGCCCGTGCACGGACTTACTCGGACTCGCTCCCTCCAGGCTCCAGTGCGGGGGAGGCAACCTGAAAGGCACCAGAATCATATGGGGAAGAACTGAGCTGTTTGGCATTGGAGCGAGGGCTGGAGAGGCAGCTTTCTCCTGGACAGACCTGGACAGACGTGCTATCAGAGGCTTTTGTTCCTTTGGTGAGCCCTTCCCTGGGGTGGTAGACGCCGCCATTTCTGGGACTCCAGCAACCTGGCTCACACAGTTGGCCCCGCCCTGGTGATTCCCTGAGGCCCCGCCCCACCCAACTTCCAGGCCCACCCAACTTTCAGGCTCACCCAAGCTATTGCCAGTTGCTTTACCATAGGATTGGCCTGTCTTGGATCCTGCTTCAGCTTTTCCTAAATTCTTTCAAACAAGCAGCATCTGGTCTCAGCTAGCCCCACACCTCTCGCTAAGTAATACATACAAACAAACACAGGGAGGCAGCCAAAATGAGGAGACAAAGAAACAGGTCCCAAATGAAAGAACAGGCAAGACTCCAGGAAAAGAACTAAGTGAAATGGAGTTAAGCAACCTAACAGATGCAGAGTTCAAAATACTGCTTATAAGGATGCTCAATGGACTTAGTGAGAATCTCAGTGAACTTAGTGAGGGCCTCAAGAGCATAAAAAGGGACCAGTCAGAAATGATGGATACACAGTTAGAAATGAAGGAGGCACTAACTGAAATAAAGAATAGTTTAGGACTTCCGGTCAAGATGGCGGCCTAGGTGGACGCGGAACCGCGTCCTCCCACAACCACATCAAAGTTACAACTAAATCACAGAATAACTATCACTTAAAGACCGCATGAAATCAAGCTGAATGGAAGCCCTGCAACTACGAAATTAAAGAAGCAGCAGAATGGAGACGGCATACTGCCCTCCAGGACCCTCCTTGTTGCCTGAAAGGAAACGAGATCCTGCAGCCAGGGGCGCCTGCGGAAGCTGAGCGACACCCCCACCACGGAGGAACCCAGGAGTGAGGGAGCTGGGCGACCCCCCCCACCACGGAGGAACCCAGGAGTGAGGGAGCTGGGTGACACCCCCGCCATGGGGGAACCCAGGTGGGGCAGGGGAGCCGCGACCCCACCACCACGGGGGAACCCAGGCGGGGCGGGGGAGCCGCGACCCCGCCACCACGGGGGAACCCAGGTGGAGCGGGGGAGCCGGGCGACCTCCCCATCACGGGGGAACCCAGGCGGAGCGGGGGAGCCGGGTGACCCCCCCCACCACGGGGGAACCCAGGCGGAGCGGGGGAGCCGGGCGACCTCCCCACCAACAGAGGAAGCCGGCAACACACAGGAGAACTGAGCAAACTGAACAACGAAATTGACCCAGAGACATGGAGGGTGGAGTACAGGATGATGGGCCTCAGAGGAGGGGGGGAGGCGGGGGAAAGAGATAAATGACAGAGCCTATGTGCATGGGTGCATAACCAATGAACATGGACAACAGGGATGGGGAGGAGGAGAAGGGGAGGGGGAGGAGGGTGTCAATGGGGGAAAAAAAGGAAAAACATCTGTAACAAAAACAAATTAATAATAAAATAAATTATAAAAATAATAAATAAATAAAAAATAAAAATAAAAAACATCCAACAAACTAGGAATAGTAGGGAACTTCTTTAAACTAATAAAAGCCATACCTGAAAAACCACAGCTAACATCACACCTGATAGTGAAATATTGAATGTTGTCTCCCTAAGATCAAGAAAAGCCACTTATGTTCAACATTGTTCTGGAGGTTTTAGCCAAGGTAATAAGATAATAAATAAATGAATAAATAAATAAATAAATAAATAAATAAATAAATAAATAAATAAATAAATAACATCCAGATTGAAAATATAATGTAAAATTATCTCTATTCACAGAAGATGTAACCTTGTGTATAGAAAATTCTAAAGAATACACACACACACACACACACACACACACACACACACACAGCTATTAGAAATAACAAAAGTTTAGTAAGGTTACAAGAAATATGATCAATAGACAGAAATCAATTTTATTTCTATACATTAACAATGAGCATTTTGAAAATGAAATTAAGAAAACAATTTTATTTACAATAGCATCAAAAAGAATAAAATACTTAGGAATAGATTTAACAAAAGAAGTAGAAGACTTGTACACTAAAAACTACAGAACATCAGTGAAAGAAACTAAACAAGACCGAAATAAATGTAAATATATTCTTTTCATAGATTAGAAGACTTAATATAGTTAAAATTGCAATACTCTTCAAATTTATCTAAAATTCAATGCAATCACTATTATAATTCTAAATGCATTTTTTGCAGAAATGGTAAAGCTGATCTGAAAACTCATATAGAAATGTTAGGGACTCAAAGTAGCCTAAACTGTCTTGAAAATGAAGAACAAAATTGGAAGACACACAGTTTTCAATTTCAAAATTTACTACAAAGCTATAATAATCAAAGCAGTGTGGTACTAGTATAAGGATATACATACAGATCAATAGAATAAAATTGAGAGTTCAGAAATAAACTCTTTAATTTATGGTCAATTGATTTTTGACATGGGTGCCAAGATAATTAATAAATGGGGAGAATAGTCTTTTTAACAAATGGTACTTACACAACTGGATATCCATATACAAAAGAATGAATTTGTACCCCATCTACACACCAATGCATGGTTATCACACTCTATTGAAAAATTAGTCATTAGAGAAATGTACACCAAAGCCACTATGTCATACCACTTCCTACCCACTTGATAGCTTATACTAAAAAAGATGAACAATAACAAATGTTGCTGAGCATGTGCACACACTGTTGGAACGTGTACACATTGCTGATGGAAATGTAAAATGTTGCATCTGTTTTGGAAAACCTTTTGGCAGTTTCTCAAAAAGTTAAACACAGTGTTACCATATGACCCAGAAATTTTATCCATAGGTATATGCTCAAGAGACTTGAAAACATATGTCTACGTAAAAACTTGTACACAGTGTTCATAATAGCATTATTCACAATAGTTAAAAAGTGGAAATAACCAAAATGTTCATCTATTGATAAATAGACCAGCAAACTATATACACACACACACACACACACACACACACACACACGTGCATACAATAGAGCATTACTTGGATGTAAAATGGAATGAATTAATTGATACATTTTGCATCAGTTGAGGAATCTTCAAAAAATTATACAAAGTAAAATATTGTCACATACAAAAGGTTACATATTGCATGATTTCCTCATATGAAATATCCAAAATAGGCGAACCCATAAAGAAAGACAGTAGATTAATGGTTGCTGTGGGTTGGGGCAAGGGGAATGGGGAAATGAGTTTCTTTTAGGGGTGATGTAAATGTTCTGGAATAAATGGTGATTAATTTACAACTTTTGAATATATTAAAAGCCATTTAATTCTACACTTTAAATGGTGAACCTGTGGTATGTGAAATTTATCCCCAAAAAGCTGTTTGCAAACATTTCCAATTAACAAAAATTAAATGAAATTAAAAGTCATTTTCTCAGTTGCACTAATTACATTTCAAGAGCTCAATAACCATATATGGCTGGTAGCTACCACATTGGATAGTGCAAATATAGAACATTTTGGTTATCACAGAAAAAATTTTTGAACAGTGTTGGTCTAGATTTCACTACTAGATGTTAGGGATTTAAGAAATTAATCAAGTGCAAAAAAAATTAATTAAGTGCATGCAATGTAAGGGCCTTATGTGAATTCTTATTTGAACACACTGTAAAATAAAGTTGAGAAAATGGAGAAATTTTTAATAGTGACTGGGTATTTTATTATATTAAGGAATTGCTGTTAAATTGTTTTAGATATGACAATAACATTGTGATTATGTTTTCTAAAAGTACTTACCTTTTAGAAATAAATACTAAAACACTTATGGATAAAATTATATAGTGCCTGGGATTTGCTTCCAAATAATCCAGGGGTCAAGGAAAATAGATATAACAAAATTAGCCATGAGTCAATAAATGCTGAATTTCAACAATGGGTACCTGGGAGCTCATTATGCTTGTGTATCTTTGAAATGTTTGAAATATTGTATAATAAACAGTCATAAACCAAACAGGCAGCCATTACTTATTTGTATCTAATTGACTATTACCACATGGAAATATAGTATTGTCTGATTTTCTAATTTTTAAGAGAATTCAGAGATACAGATTCTAATGTAAAATCTTTGGTGTTTGCTGGTTCATTTGTTTAATTATAAGGCACAAAAAACAATCACATGTGGAGTTTGGATTCAGCACACAGCCCCCACTTTACAATCTCCAATTTAGAATAATCAATGGAATTAATGGATTCTAAGGTCATCCATCATAAAAATGATTTATCTTGAGCAGAGAGTTAACATTGTGTATTTTATTTTTAAAATTATGACATATTCCACACAGGTACAAAGAATAATAAAATAATCATTCATATACCAGTAATGCAGTCTTAACAAATCTTAATATTTTGCCATATTTGCTTAAAAAAAGAAATAAAGTATTATAGATACCATTAATGTCCTCTTTGTGCCTCTGCTTGATCCTATAACCTCTTACTCTTCAAATAACATTATCCTGAAGTTTGTGTCCATCTTTCCCAAACAAATTTATAGAATTTCACTACAGCTGTATGTATTCACAAACAATAAGTGTGTTGTTTTCCTGTTTCCAGATTTTAAACAAGTGGTTTTTATTGCATTTCTATCTAACAACAACAACAAACCTTTAGAAAACTAACTTTAAAAAAAAACATTTAGGGAAAAAATTATAAACTACATTGAAAGGCATTAAAGAAGACCTAAATAAATGGTGATGTATATTACATTCATGAGCTGGAAGATTCAATATTATGAAGATAACAATTCTCCTTAATGACATTCCATTCCAGTCACAATCCCAAAAAAGACATAAAATAGAGGGAGACAAAATTCTTTATACCTTGCACATGTTCATAAATACTTTTTGTTTTCAACCAATATGTAATAAAACCATTTTTTAAAATAATATAACACTTCTATATCACTACCATGGGAAAATGTCAACAACATATATCATTCAATAATGTTGAAAACCTTATTTATGGATGATATTAAATAAAATATATACCAAAATCTTAAAAATAGTTATGTAGAATATTACATAGAACATGTACAAATTGTTAATAGTGGAAATATGCCCCAAAATTATAACAGTGGTTATGGATAATATTAAATAAAATATGCACCTAGTTTTAATAATTATTAGTGTAATGTTAAATAAAATGTGTGTTAAATTGTGAATAGTGGTTTATGTCCTAGGGGAAGTTTGGCAGTCTTTGATTTTCTCTACTGTATAAATGTTGAATTTTTCGCAATTTATCATCAGAAAGAAAAATAAAATGAAAAAAAATTTGATAAAGAATCATAGCTAGGCAGGAATTTTCAAAGTATATTATATGGAGAAAAGACTAGATGGATTACAAAAGAAAAATCTGAAAGCAAAACAAAAATAAAGTTTGTAAAGTAATCCAGACATGGGGTAGTGTGGTGGCCAAGGATTGAAAAGAAAGGGATGGGCCCAGCCAGTGTGGCTCAGTGGTTGAGCATCGACTCATGCACCAAGAGGTTCGATTCTCAGTCAGGGCACATGCTCAGGTTGTGAGCCTAATCCCCAGGCATGCAGGAGACGGCCTATCTATGTTCTTGCTCATCGATGTTTCTATCTCTCTCTCCTTCTCCCTTCCTTTCTTTCTAAAATCAATATAAAGAAAAAAACTTAATTTATTTTTTTAAGAAAGAAAGGGATGGAAGGGCTCCAGGGGCTGATGAAACAAGAAAGAGCCTAAATCTAATGAGGGGCTGAGGTAAAAAGAGAGAAGATGTGCTTTTAGGAGGAGGTTGAAGAGATCAATTTTAGAAATGATGTGTTTGAGACATAATAACAAACTTCTTTTATTCTCTCTTTGTAAATGACAATATATTCACAGAGAATTTGAGCAACTTGCCCAAGTTACTCAGCTGACAAGTGGTAGAAGTAGAATATTTTAAATTATGTTTTTATTGGTTTTAGAGAGAAAGGAAGGAAGAGGGAGAAAGAGATAGAAACATTGATGAGAGAAGCATCCATTGGCTGCCTCCTGCACACCCCCTACTGGGGATCAAGCCCGCAACCCAGGCATGTGCCCTGACAGGAATCTAACCTTGACCTCTTGGTACATGGGACTATGCTCAACTAACTGAACCACACCATTTGGGCTAGAAGTAGAATTTAAATCATGGCAGTCCACATTCAAGGTCTTTTTGCTTAACTACTACACAACTGTGCCTCTTGATATCCATTAGGCAATGTCCCTGCATTTTCTTTTTCTAGCATTTTAAAAATGTTTACATTATATTTGACATACAATATTATATTGGTTTCAGATGTACAGCATAGTGATTCAACATTTATATACCTTATGAAGTGATCACCACAATGTCGAGTAACCATCACCTTACATAGTTTTTATGATATTATTGACTCTATTCCCTATGATGTACCTTATATTGCTGTGGCTAATTTTATAACTGAAAGTTTTTACTGCTTTTTTATTGAATTTATTGGGGTGACGTTGGTTAATAAAATTATACAGTTTCAAAGTGTACAATTCTATAATACATCATCTGTATACTGTATTGTGTGTTCACCACCCAAAGTCAAGTCTTCATTCATCACCATTTATCCCCACCATTACCCTCTTGTATCTCCCCTCAACCCCTTTCCCTCTGGTAATCACCATACTGTTGTCTGTGTCTATGAATTTTGGGTTGTTTTTTTTTGTGTGTGTAATCCCTTCATCTTTTTCACCCAGCCCCCCAACCTTCCTCTCCACTGACAGCTGTCAGTCTGTTCTCTGTATCTGTTAGTCTATTTCTATTTTGTTTGTTAACTTATTTTGTTCATTAGATTCGACATGTAAGTGAAATCATAAGCTTTTTGTCTTTTTCTGACGGGCTTATTTCACTTAGCATAATACTCTCCAGGTCCATCCATGCTGTCACAAAATATAAGATTTCCTTCTTTTTATGCCTGAGTAGTATTCCATTGTGTAAATGTACCACACATTTTTTATCTGCTCATCTACTGATGGGCACTTGGGCTGCTTCCAAATCTTGGCTATTGTAAATAACACTGCAGTGGACATAGGGGTGCATATATTCTTTCGAATTAGTGTTTTGGGTTTCTTCATATATATTTCCGGAAGTGGAATCACTGGGTCATAAGGCAGTACCATTTTTAATTTTCGAGGAAAATTCACACTGTTTTTCACAGTGGCTGCACCAATCTGCATTCCCATCAAGTTTGTACTTCATAATCCCCTTCCATTTTTCTGCCCATCCTCTCACACCACACCCTTGTGGCAACCATTAGTTTGTTCTCTGTATATTTAACATTAGTGTTTAAGGGAATTTAAAGGAGATGTTAGAACTGAAGACAGACTATTTGGGAGTAAGTTACATAGAGATAACTGTTAAAACTGAAAGTGAGTTGTCTGATAGGAGATTATGAAAGATGCAAAGCAGAGAACTGAAGAATAAATCTTGGAAAACAGCTCTCTTTACTACTGCTATTATCTTGCCAAAGTCAAATGACTCAATAGAAATGACAAGGTTTAGAGAAAGAAAGACAAATCTCAGCTCTGCTACTTACTAGCTGGGTGACCTTGGAAAAAAAGCACTTAACCTCTCTGTGCAGTGATTTTTCATCTGTAAAATAGATAGCCATGAGTATTACATGAAAAATATATGTAAAACACTTAATGTTGTAGCAGGCACATAATTCATGGTCAATATATGCCACTATAGCCCTGGCCAGTGTGGCTAAGTGGTTAGAGCATCAATCTGCAGACCAAAGGGTCGCAGGTTCGATTCCAAATCAAGGTCACATACCTATGTTGCAGGTTTGATCCCTGGCCCCAATTGAGGTGAGTGCAAGAGGCAACCAATTGATGTGTCTGTCTCACATTGATGTTTCTCTCTCTCTCTCTCTCTTTCTCTCCCTCTCTCGCTTCCACTCTCTCTAAAAATCAATGGAAAAAATATCCTCAGGTGAGGATTAACAAATAAATAAATAAATAAATAAATAAATAAATAAAAATAAATAAGCCACTTTATTTTTTAAATTTTGTATTAGAAACAGGAAGATCAGAAGCTGAGAAAGTACTGGGGGACCGGAAAGTAATGTCGTTTTTTTGCAGTAAATTCAAACAAATTTTTAACGTTTTTATTTTATTTTTTATATTTTATTTTATTTTATTTTTTATTAATTTATTTTTGTTAACAGATGTTTCTCCTTTTTCCCCATTGACACCCTGCTCCCCATGCCCTCACCCCATCCCCAGCTTTGTTGTCCATGTCCATCAGTTATGCATATATGTGCTTAAGATCTGTGGTTTATTTCTTACCTCCCCCCACCCCCTCTTCTGAGGGGTGTCAGTCTATACCCTACTTCCACATCTCTGTGTCTACCCTGTTCCTCAGACTGTTATGTTCATTATATTCCACAAATAAGTGAGATCATGTAATATTTGGCTTTCTCTGCTTGGCTTGTTTCGCTAAGGATAATACTCTCCAGGTCCCTCCATGTCATCTCAAAGGATAACAGATCTTTCTTTCTTACAGCTGCATAGTACTCCATTGTGTATATGTACCACAGCTTTTTCATCCATCCATCCACTGATGGACACTTGGGCTGTTTCCAGATCTTAGCTATTGTAAATAGTGCTGCTATGAACATGGGGGTACATGTATTCTTTCTGATTGGTCAAGTTTTTATTTTTAATCAATGATTTAATCACCCTCGTTATCAACAACCTTTTGCCATCTAGTGCGCAAATTTTCAATGCCAGATCAACAAAAATCAATTGGTTTTTGAGCAAAATATCTGGAGATGGCATTTTGGACATCATCCAAATTTTCAAATTTTTTGCCACTTAGAAAATGTTGTAGTGATCAGAATAAAAGGAAATCCAGAAAGGAAGAGAAAATGGCGGCGGAGTGAATGGAAGCTACACTGACAATCTCCCAGGACCAAACGGGAATTACAACTAAAATAAAGACAAATCGTCAGGAAAAAGCAACAGAAAAGCAGCGAGAGAGGATCATACAACCAGGGACACTGAATTAGCCTGGTAGGATCTGCGGAGGCGCGTGAGGGTGGTGGGCTGGGAGCCCACAGACAGCAGCAGCCTTGGCTGTTAGCAGTGGCCTTAGCTGAGAGTGGAGGCGCCCGCCCTCGGGGTTAAGAGCCCCAGCTGCTCCACAGTGCAGAGGGCCGGGACAGAGCACTAAATAGCCACAGCCACTCACCTGGGGCTCAGGCAGAGGGAGGGCGGACTGGACTGGAACTCTGTGGGGACACCTGGGATTTGGAGGGTGCTCAGAGTTTGTGCTGAGCTGTGGCCACAAAGGACGGTGGTGGCCAGCCCCTGCTTTCCGGTTACACAGAACTGGCAGCCAAGTTTACTACTTCCAGGAGCTGTGGCAGCCCCTCCCTCAGAGATTTCCAGGTGAGGAAAAGAGGTAAAGAAATGCAAATTGAGGCTCATTAGCAACCAGCAGCTGCCCCACCCTCAGGAAATCCTCTCACACTATAAACACCTCAGGGAGTTTCTCATTCAACTGAGATTCTAAGGCATTTCAAGAACTGAGGCTAATAGCCTACAGGCAAAAAGCTAGAGCATAACTGAACCTTTCCTAAGCTTGCAAATCTACCCAGGAAAGTGAGACTTGACAGTGGTGTTGAAGGAGGGCCCTCCACGCTCATCCAAACCCAGTAGAGGGAGCCACAAATAGCAGAACACCAACACCCACAGGGAAAATTTGGCAGGCTCCAAAACCACTGAGATAGCAAAAGTGGTGAAACAAAGAAACAGATCCCAAATGAAAGAACAAGAGAACTCTACCAAAATGAGATAAATGAAATGCTGTTAAGCAAATTATCAGAGGTAGAGTTCAGAGCCATGATCTTGAGGAAACTAAACAGCATGAGTAAGGACATCGATACCATGAAAACCAACCAAGTGAAAATAAAGAATGACATAGCAGAAATAAAGAACACATTGGAAGGACTGACCAGCAGAGTAGAGGAAGCAGAGGAACGGATCAGTGAATTAGAAGACAGAGTAGAAAAAAATTAATCAATCAGAAAACCAAAAGGAAAAAACAATGAAAAAACAGGAAGATAGCTTAAGAGAACTGTGGGACAACTGGAAACGTAATAACATTCGCATTATAGGAGTCCCCAAAGAAGAAGAAAATGAGCAAGGGATAGAGAATATATTTGAAGAAATAGTGACAGAAAACTTTCCTAACCTGGTGAAGGAAGAAGGCATTCAAGTTCAAGAAGCACAGAGAGCCCCAAGTAAGAAGAACCCAAACTGGCCCACACCAAGACACATAATAATTAAAATGCCAAAAATTAAAGACAAAGAGAGAATCCTAAAGGCAGCAAGAAATAAGCAACAGGTTACCTACAAAGGAACCCCCATAAGGCTACCATCTGACTTCTCAACAGAAACACTACAGGCCAGAAGGGAATGGCATGAAGTAATCAAGGTCATGAAAAACAAGGATCTGAATCCAAGACTACTCTATCCAGCAAGGCTATCATTCAAAATAGAAGGTCAAATAAAGAGCTTCCCAGACAAAAAAGGCTAAGGGAATATATGAGCACCAAACCAGCACTGCAAGAAATGTTAAAAGGACTGCTGTACTTAGTAGAAGAAATAGGAAGAAAAATATAACCACACTGAACAAAAATGGCAATAAATAAGCACATATCAATAATCACCTTAAAAGTAAATGGATTGAATGCTCCGATAAAAAGGCACAGAGTAGCTGACTGGATAAGAAAGCATAATTCACATATACGTTGTTTACAAGAGACCCACCTCACAACAAGACTCACATAGGTTGAAAGTAAAGGGATGGATAAAAATCTTCCCAGCAAAAGGAAAGGAAAAAAAAAAACAGCTGGGGTAGCAATACTAATATCTGATAAATTATATTTCAAAATGAAGGCCATAACTAGAGACAAAGAACGTCACTACATAATATTGAAAGGGTCTATCCAACAGGAAGATATAACCTTGGTAAACATATATGCACCCAATATAGGAGCACCAAAATATATTAAAAATCTTCTGGAGAATTTCAAAGAAGAAATCGACAGCAATACAATCATACCAGGAGATTTCAACACCCCACTGACATAACTGGATAGATCCTCTAGCCAAAAAATTAACAAGGAAACAGAGATTCTACATGAAGCACTAGATCAAATCGATTTAATAGATATATACAGAGAATGACACCACAAAACTGAAGAATTCACATTCTTCTCAAGTGTACATGGGACATTCTCAAAGATAGACCACATGATAGGACACAAACTAAGTCTCTACAAGTTCAAGAAGATTGAAATCATATCAAGCATCCTCTGAGATCACAATGGCATGAAACTAGAAATCAATTGCAACAAGAACATGCAAAGACATTTGAAGACATGGAGTCTAAATAGCATGTTATTGAACAATGAATCGGTTACCATGGAGATCAAGGAAGAAATTAAAAACTTTCTGGAAACTAATGAAAATGAACACACAACAACACAAAATCTATGGGATGCAGCGAAAGCAGTTCTGAGAGGGAAGTTCATAGCACTACAGGCCCACCTCAAGAAAGAAGAAAAATTTCTAATTGACTACTTATCCTCACAACTTAAAGAACTAGAAAGCAAACAAAAAGAAAACCCTAGAGCAAGTAGAAGGAAGGAAATAGTAAAGATCAGAGCAGAAATAAAAGACATGGAGACCAAAAAAACAATTCAAAGGATCAATGAAACAAAGAGCTGGTTTTTTGAAAAGATAAACAAGATTGATGGACCCTTAGCTAGACTCACCAAGAAACAAAGAGAGAGAACCCAAATACACAAAATCAGAAATGAAAGAGGAGAAGTAACAACTGACACCACAGAAATACAAAGGATCATTAACAAATACTATGAACATTTATACGGCAACAAATTCGACAATCTAAGTGAAATGGACACATTTCTAGAAACACATAGTCTCCAAAAACTGAACCAGTAAGAGATAGAAAACTTGAACAGACCAATAACAACGAAGGAAATCGAAGATGTAATCAAGACCCTCCCAGCAAACAAAAGCCCAGGCCCTGACGGCTTCACGGGGGAGTTTTACGAAACATTCAAAAAAGAACTAACACTTATTCTCCTCAAACTATTCCAAAAAATTCAAGAAGAAGGAAGACTTCCAAACTCGTTTTATGAGGCCAGCATAATTCTAATTCCAAAACTAGAAAAAGACACTACAAAGAAAGAAAACTACAGGCCAATATCCCTGATGAACATAGATGCCAAAATCCTGAACAAAATACTAGCAAATCTGATCCAGCAATACATAAAAAAATTATTCACCATGACCAAGTGGGAGTCGTCCCAGGGATGCAAGGCTGGTACAATATTCGCAAATCAATAAATGTGATACATCACATAAACAAAATGAAAGATAAAAACCTTATGATCATATCAAAAGACACTGAAAAAGCATTTGACAAAATCCAGCACACATTTCTGATAAAAACACTCAGAAATTTGGGAATAGAGGGATCATATCTCAACATTATAAAGGCCATATATGAAAGACCTACAGCCAACATCATACTCAATGGACAAAAACTAAAAGCATTTCCCTTAAGAACAGGAACAAGACAAGGATGCCCGCTCACACCACTCTTATTTAACATAGTACTGGAAGTCTTAGCCACAGCAATCAGACATGAAGAAAAAATAAAAGGGATCCAAATTGGAATGGAGGAAGTGAAACTGTCATTATTCGCAGATGACATGATATTATACATAGAAAATCCTAAATACTCCATCAAAAATCTACTAGAGTTAATAAATGAATTTGGCAAAGTAGCAGGATACAAAATTAACGTCAAGAAATCGACGGCATTCTTATACACCAATGATGAACTCACAGAAAGAGAAACTAGAAAAACAATCCCATTTACCATAGCTGCAAAAAAATTAAGATACCTAGGAATAAACTTAACTGAAGAAGTAAAGGACCTATTTGCAGAAAACTACAGGACATTGAAAAAAGAAATAGAGGAAGATATAAAAAACTGGAAGCACATACCTTGTTCATGGATTGGAAGAATTAACATCATTAAAATGTCCATACTACCCAAAGCAATCTATAGATTTAACGCAATCCCCATCAAAATACCAACGACATATTTCATAGAACTAGAACAAATGCTTCAGAAGTTCATATGGAACCAAAAAAGACCCCAAATAGCTAGAGCAATCTTGAAAAAGAAGGACAAAGTAGGAGGGATCACAATACTGGACATCAGGTTATACTACAAAGCTACTGTAATCAAAACAGCCTGGTACTGGCACAAGTACAGGCACATAGATCAATGGAATAGAACAGAGAACCCAGAAATTGACCCAAAACATTATGCTCAATTAATATTCAACAAAGGTGGCAAGAGCATACAATGGAGTAAAGACAGCCTCTTTAATAAATGGTGTTGGGAAAATTGGACAGCTACATGCAAAAAAATGAAACTAGACCATCAGCTTACACCATACACAAGATTAAACTCAAAATGGATAAGACTTAAATGTGACTCATGAATCCATAAAAATCCTAGAAGAAAATGTAGGCAACAAAATTTCAGAAAAACAAAACCTATTTATTAACCTATATATTAACCAATGTCACCCCATACGCAGCAGAATCTTCACTGATATATCACCTAAGGCAACAGAAACAAAGGAAAAAATGAACACATGGGACTACATCAAACTCAAAAGCTTCTGCACAGCAAAAGAAACAACCATCAAAGTGGAAAGGCAACCCACTGTATGGGAGAGCATAATTGCTTATGATATATCAGATAAGGGACTAATTTCCAAAATATATAGAGTGCTCATACATCTCAACAAAAGGAAGACAAAAAACCCAATTAAAAAATGGGCAGAGGAACTAAATAGACACCTATCCAAACAGGACATAAAAATGGCAAGAGACATATGAAGAAATGCTAACATCACTAATCATCAGAGAGATGCAAATTAAAACAGCAATGTGGTATCACCTCACACCTGTCAGAATAGCTGCCATCAACAAAGCATCAAACAACAAGTGTTGGCGAGGGTGTGGAGAAAAGGGGACTCTAGTACACTGCTGGTGGGAGTGCAGACTGGTGCAGCCACTATGGAAAACACTATGGTGTTACCTCAAAAAATTAAAAACTGAATTACCATTTGACCCAGTGATCCCACTCCTAGGAATATACCCTAAGAAGCCTGAAACACCAATCAGAAAGAATACATGTACCCCCATGTTCATAGCAGCGCTATTTACAATAGCTAAGATCTGGAAACAGCCCAAGGGTCCATCAGTAGACGAATGGATAAAAAAGCCGTGGTACATATACACAATGGAGTACTATGCAGCTGTAAGAAAGAAAGATCTCTTATCCTTTGTGACGACATGGGAGGACCTGAAAACTATTATCCTAAGTGAAACAAGCCAAGCAGAGAAAGACAAATATCATATGATCTCACTTATTTCTGGAATATAATAAACATAACAGTCTGAGGAACAGGGTAGTCCCAGAGATGTGGAAGTAGGGTACAGACTGACAATTGCCAGAAGAGGGGGCGGGGGAGGGGAGCGATGAACCACGGATCTTGTACACATGTACTCATAACCAATGGACATGGACAACAAAACTGGGGACAGGGCAGGGAGGCAGGGGAAGGAGGGTGACAATGGGGGGAAAAGGAGAAACATCTGTAACAAAAATAAATTAATAAAAAATAAAATAAAATAAAATAAAAAATAATAATAATAAAAAAAATAAATCAAATATAATTACCTGAAAAAAAATAAAAAATAAAATAAATGTTCAGAAAAATATTTATTTTTCCATTTCTGGCAATATATGACAGTAGATATCCTGAAAAACTCTTCACTAGGAGATATATATACAGCCTAGATAAAAATATGACAAACTCTTTTTATTTATTTAGTTAGTTAGTTATAGTTTACCAGCAAAATTCCTTTTATATAATAACTGAGTTTGAAGGAAGTAAGAAAACTCCCAGAGTCAGAAATGTAAAGGATGCTGAGAACCAGAGTGGTGAGTCGACAGAGTGCTGGCTGGCATAACCCAAGTTGTTTCTCAACCTTGGTACCTAGGAGACTACTAAAGTTTATAGCCTGCAGGACCAGAAGAGAGGCCTGGAGCCCAAAAAAGGACAGAATCCTTCAGAGGCAATCCCGTCCATGAAATAGACTAGAAAACAATCCTCCTACCAGCAATGGAGATACAAAGCAATTTGGTTGACTTGAACTGGCTTCAGGTGGAAAAAAATCTCCCCTTAACCTTAGGTGTGCCCTCACACAGATCAGGTTTAGAAAATCTACTTTGACCTTGCCCTGAAACTGTTCTAACAGAGGTCAAATTGACCATCTAGTTGCCAAACCCAATGGACATCCCCCCCTTACCTTCTGGATTGTCTTGAGGTACTTGACACTTGTCTACTAGTTTCTTCTAGAAAGTTTCTAGAGTCCCAACTTCAATAGCATTGCCCTCTCCTGATTCTCTTTTCTTTTCTTTTCTTTTTTCCCAGAGTAGTGAACAATTTATTTATTTATTTATTTATTTATTTATTTATTTATTTATTTATTTATTTTTGCATTATTTTTTAACTCATCTTTATTGTTGAATGTATTACAGATGTTTCTCCCTTTTTTCCCCATTGATCCTCTCCTCCCAATCCTGCCCCCCTCCTGCTTCCCCTCACTACTGTCGATGTCCATTGGTTATGCATATATGTATAGAAGTTCTTTGGTTTATCTCATCCTGCCCTCCCTCCCCCATTCTCTTTGAGGTTCATCAGTCTAACAACCAATTTGTACTTCTTGATTCCCCCATCTTTTCCACCCTTCCCCCCAGCCCCCACCCATCTGGCAAGCAACAAAATGTTCCCTGTATCTCTGAGTCTGTTTCTGTTCTACTTGCTCATTTTGTTTGCAGATTCAATTGTTGATAGATATGTATTAATTGTCATTTTATTGTTCATATTTTTGTTCTTCAAGAAGACCCTTCAACATTTCATATAATACTGGTTTGGTGGTGATGAACTCCTTTAGCTTTTTCTTTTTAAGACTGTCAGCTGATTTCTCAAAAGAAACTTTGCAGGCCTGAAAGAAGTGGCAAGAGATATTCAAGGTGACGAAAAGCAACGACTTACAACCAAGATTACTCTATTCTGCAAAGCTATCATTTAGAATCGATGAACATATCAAGAGTTTCCGGGTTCTCTTTTCACACCCCTCCCCCAATGTTGTTTCTCTGTCTCCTTCATGCTCCTTTCTCATCTACCCAATCCTTTTGTTTGCTTTTTTTTTTTTTTGCATTTGAATAAAAGATTTATTATTTTCATCTCAGGAAAAACAGGAAGTTAGGGAAACACTCTATATTTTACAGCCCACATTAATTTGTAGCTGGTCCTAACCCTAACTGTCAACAGTATTAGCTACTTAACCAGAACCAAGGTGTTCACCCCCAATAGAATGTTACATAGACCACACTATAGGACTGAAGGATTTTTCCTGAGAAAAGTATAAGACAGACACCCGATTCTTTCTAAGGTGCGATCCTCAGTCTAAAGTGCTTTCTGAGCCCTGGCCGGTTTGGCGCAACGGTTAGAGCGTCGGCCTGCGGTACAGAGAGACTCGGGTTCGGTTCCCGCTAAGGGCATGTACCTCGGTTGCAGTTTGTCCCCAGCCCTGGTTGGTCGTGCGGGTGGCAACCACTCGATGTGTCCCTTTCACGTCGATGTTTCTCTCTCTCTCTCTCTTCCTCTCTCTCCCTCCCACTCTATCTGAATAAAAAGTGAAAAAATGTCCTCAGGTGAGGATAAAAATTAAAGAAGAAAAAAAATAAAGTGCTTTCTGATTGCTTTACCCAACCTCGTGGATTAATCATAGGTGCTTCCTAATCTGTGTCTTAGCCCAGAACTGTCCTCTTAACTTTAGAATATGATATCCAAGTTCCTGCAGTGCAAACCCTGTTGGTGTTCTACAGACACCTGTAACCCAACAAATCCAAAATAGAACTCATAGTTATTTCCCCTGAAAATTTTCTCCTGTCTTTCATCTCACCAAAAGGCACACAATCAGAAACCTAATGCTTACCCTAGAGTTCTCAGCTCACCCTCCACAGCCAATCAAATACCATGCCCTGCTAATTCCACCTACTAAATAAACTTCAAACCCACCACCCATTTCTCTACCACTGACTCTACTGCTTTAGTTCCAGTCACATTTTCTACAAATCATTTCAAAAACCTCCCAACTGGTCTCACTTCTAGTCTTACCAGTCTCACATTCCTACCCAGTGCCACTCGAGTGATTTACCTAAATTGCAAACCTAACCCTTTAATGTTTTTAATTTATTTTTTAATTTAAATTTAAAATTTTATTTATTTATTTGCTGAAATATAATTGACATATAACATTGGGTAAGTTTAAGGTGTACATTGATACATTTATATATTGCAATATGATTACCACTGTTGCTTTAGCGAACACCTCTATCATGTCACATAATTATTATTTTTTTGTGGTGAAAATATTTAAGATCTAGTTTCTTAGCAACTTTGAAGTTTATAACAGCATTATTGACTATAATCACTATGCTGTACATTAGCTCTCCAGAGCTTATTCATCTTCTTTTTGCAAGTTTGTACCCTTAAACAATATGTCAGCAGTTCCCTCTCCCCCATTCCCTGGTAACCGTCATTCAACTCTGTTTTTATGAGTTTGGCTTTTTTAGATTACATATATAAGCAATATAATACAATATTTGTCTTTCTCCAATATCTAGCTTATCTTGCTAAGCATCATGCCTTCAAGGTCTATCCTGCTGTCAGAAATGGCAAGATTTCTTTCTTTCTCATGGCTGAGTATTATTCTATTGTATATATGTACCACATCTTCTTTATCCATTCATTCATTGATGGACACTTAGTTGTTTCCATATCGTGGCTATTGTGAATAATGCTGCAATGAACATGGGAGTGCAGATATCTTTTCAATATCCTATTTTCACTTCCTTTGGATGTATACTCAGAAGTGGGATTGCTGGATCATATAGTAGTTGTATATTTAATGTTTTGAGGAACTTCCATATTGTTTTCATAGTGACTGAACTAATTTACATTCCCACTATCACTTTTTTAAAAACCCTTCCATGGTGCCTGATCTTCTGCCAAGCTCCACAGCATGGCATAGCTGGCTTGGAATAGCATGGAAGCCCTTCTTGAGCTGGTCTTTGGACACCTCTCTAGTATCACTCCATACCGATTGCACCCAGGATGTTATTCACTAGTGATCCCAGAGAGGCTTGCAACAAGCCTCAAACCCTGCTGTTCATAATCTCCAGGCTTTTGCTTATGCTGTCCCCTTTGCCTTCCCTGTCCCTGTCCTCCTGGTCAGTTACTATTTGTCCTCTTTGTCATATCCAGCCTCTCTTTTCTAAGAGTACTTCTCTGTTCCCATAGTCTCCTACACAGAACACCAGAGTACATATTTTTGTCCATGTAATGTGTTTTCTCTCCAACTGAGCAGAAAGCTCCTTAAAGAAAAAGACTCCATTTTACTCAGTGTTATATCTTAGCATATAGTAGAAGCTCAATAGGCACTTATTGTTTGAACTGAATATGAAACACAAAAAGTAATTATTAAAAAATCAAGTAATGACATATTGATTTATTTTAAAAAACAAGAAATGCTTTTTATTTTTAAAAATATCAGGGAATACGTTAAAGTACAAAGAAGAAAGCTGCAAATACACCAGAGTCCTACCACGTGGAAAGAGCCAGCATCTACAGATGCAATGACGGAGACAGAGAATATAACAACCTATACAGCCTGAAATAATTTCATAAAAATACAGTTGGACTAAACATGCTATGTCTAATAAAACATATGAAATTTAGTAATACTTTAACTTGAGAAAAAACTGCAGTGAGTCTGCAGGAATATTTTAAACCATCCATGAACATTTCTGCACCATGAGCAATATTAGTGAGCTTTTTAAAGTGATTCAGACTCCCAGGCAGATGATCTGCATTTGGCAGAGTAGTTAACAACTTCAATTACTGTGTAACTTTGGGATTGGTTAAGGAGTTCCCAAGAGGAAAGGCAAGTTTTATTCAGAAACAAAATGTATTGAGTTAAGCAATGGGGAGTTCAAAACAATTATTATTAAGAGTTTCACTGTGTTTTTTTTTAACTTTACAAAATTGGTTTTCATTACTTTCACTCCTGGTTCAATAAAAGGCTTTTAAATTGGCTCTTTTTAGAATTTAATAAGCTCTTTAAAAGTGATGCAAATATTTCTTAAATCCTGAAATAAGCCTTCCACTGCATTCAAATGTGCCCATTCGAAAAGTTTGATTCCAATCAATGTAATCTAAGAGATGCACCTAACTGAAGGATTACGTAATGGGTACTGTATAGAATGCAATGTAGAAGAGCCATGGCTCCTGCTTTTTAGACACTTACAATCTGGTAGAAATGTGTTCATTTATTCTGTAATATTTTTCACAAAAGATGACAATGTGCCCAGCACTGTGCAATACAACATGGTTGTAATATTTCCACCACACCAAGGGTAAATGGAGAGTTGAAAGGTCACTTTGGACTGACACAGTCGCAGAGTTCAATTATGTCATCAGTGAAACTTCCACCAGTATAGTAGCATCAATACCAGAGACAGGATAGTCATAGGGGAACTACTTTGGGGTCCATGTAAGCAAGATTTTTTCAGTTATCTGGTCTTACAAATTTAGAGCAAAGGGTAGTTTTTGTCATAAGTAAACTGATTTTGAGATCCCTTTGAGAAATTCACAAGAAAACAGCTAACCTTCAATTCTTCCAGACTCAGCACTCTAATGCTATTGATTTCCAGACCTGGAACCAACAGGTTCTACTTTGTAGATGCTTTCTAGAAAGAGTGATAGAGCAGTAAAGAGTCTGGACTCTGGAGCTAGGCTGTCTAAGTTTCAACTGCAGCCTCTCCTCTTATGAGCTATGTGATCTTGGACTACTTACTTAACCTCTTTATGTCAGAATTTCCTCATATTTAAAATGGGGATAATACTGCTACTTATATAATAATTTGAGAGTTAAGTTAAATAGAAAATGGTCAGTAATTGCCAGATATCTTGTTTTCCAAAGGAAGAAATAGAAAGAAAAAAAGGCCATGGATAGCATATGAGTGAATGAGCACGCTTAAGGGGTACGAGGGAAGGTTTTTATTCGTTTTGAGTTTATTCTTGTGTATGGTTTATATTGGTCATCTAGTTTCATATTTTTGCATGTGCCTGTCCAATTTTCCCAGCACCATTTATTAGAGAGACTGTCTTTACTCTGTTGTATGCTCTTGCCTCCTTTGTTGAATATTAATTGAGCGTAATCGTTTCAGTCAATTTCTGGGTTCTCTGTTCTGTTCCATTGATCTATATGCCTGTTCTTGTGTCAGTACCAGGCTGTTTTGATTACAATGGCTTTGTAGTACAATTTGATATCCTGAATTGTGATCCCTCCTACTTTGTTCTTCTTTTTCAAAATTGCTGCAGCTATTCAAGGTCTTTTTTGGTTCCATATAAATTTTTGGAGAATTTATTTTATATCTGTGAAATATGTCATTGATATTTTAATAGGGATTGCATGGAATCTATAGATTGCTTTGGATAGTATGGACATTTTTGATATTAATTATTCCAATCCATGAACATGATATGGGCTTCCACTTGTTTATGTCTTCCTCTATTTCTTTTTCAATGTCCTGTATTTTTCTGAGAACAGATCTTTTACCTCCATGGTTAAGTTTATTCCTAGATATCGTAATTGTATGTTGCAATGGTAAATGGGATTGTTTTTTAGTTTCTTTTTCTATGTGTTCATTATTGATATATAAAATGCTAATGATTTCTGGATATTGATTTTGCATCCCGTTACTTTGCCAAATTCATTTTTTAAATCTAGTAGTTTTTTGGTGGAGTCTTTAGGGTTATCTATGTACAATATCATGTCATCTGTGAATAATGAGTTTCACTTCCTCCTTTCCAATTTGGATCCCTTTTATATTTTTTTCTTCTGTGATCACTGTGGCTAAGTACATTGTTGAATAAGATTGGTGAAAGTGGACATCCCTGTCCTGTTTCTGTTCTTAAGGGAAATGCTTTTAGTTTTTGCCCATTGAGTATAATGTTGGCTGTAGATTTGTCATATATGGCCTTTATTGTGTTGAGGTATGATCCCTCTATTCCCACCTTGCTGAGAGCTTTTATCAGAAATGGGTGCTAGATTGTGTCAAATGCTTTTTCTGCATCTATTTATGTGATCACATGATTTTTATCTTTCATTTTGTTTATGTGGTGTATCACATTTATTGATTTGTGAATATTGTGCCAGCCTTGCATCCTTGGGATAAATACAACTTGGTCATGGTGAATGATCTTTTTAATATATTGCTGGATTCGATTTGCCAGTATTTTGTTGAGGATTTTAGCATCTATGTTAATCAAGGATATTGGCTTGTAATTTTGTTTCTTTGAGTGTGTTTATCTAGTTTTCAGAATTAGGACAGTGCTGATCTCATAAGAAAAACCTTGGTAGTCTTCCTTCCTATTGAATTTTTGTAATAGTTTGAGGATACTAAGTGTTATTTCTTCTTTTAATGTTTGGTAAAAATACCCTGTGAAGCAGTCTGGACCAGGATGTTTATTTGCTGGGGGGTTTGTTTATTGATTACTATTTCAATTTCATTAGTTGTTATTGATCTGTTCAGGTTTTCTGAATCTTCCTTGTTGATTTTTGGAAGACTGTATGAATCTAGGAATTTCCCCATTTCGCCTAGGTTGTCCAATTTGTTGGTATATAATTGTTCATAATATTTTCTTACACTCCTTCGCATTTCTGTGGTGTTAGCTGTTACTTCACCTCTTTTGTTTCTGCTTTTATTTATGTGTGTTCTTTCTATTTGTTTTTTTTTGATGACTCTGACTAAAGGTTCATCAATCTTTTTTATCTTTTCAAAGAACAAGCTCTTGGTTTCATTGATCATTTGTATTGTCTTTTTAGACTCTATGTCATTTATTTCTGCTCTGATCTTTATTATTTCCTTCCTTCTACTTTCTCTGGATTTTTCTTGTTGTTCTCTTTCTAATTCTCCAAGTTGTAGGGTTAGATAGATAGTTTATTAGGAATGTTTCTTGTTTCTTGAGGTAGGCCTATACTGCTATGAACTTCCCTCTTAGGACTGTTTTCACTGTGTCCCATAGATTTTGGGTTGTTGTGTGTTCATTTTTTTTTCCAGGAAGTTTTTGATTTCTTCCTTGATCTCACTGGTAATGCATTCATTGTTTAATAACATGTTATTTGGCCTCCATGTGTTTGAATGTTTTTAATGTTTTTATTGAAATTGATTTCTAGTTTCATGCCATTGTGAACTGAGAGGATGCTTGATATGATTTCAATCTTCCTGAATTTGTAGACTTAGTTTATGTCCTAACATGTGGTCTATCTTTGAGAATGTCCCATGTGCACTTGAGAAGAAGGTATACTCTGCAACTATGGGTTTAAATGTTCTGTAAATGTCAATTAAATCCATCTGATTTACTGTGTTGTTTAGGGTTGCTGTTTCATTGTTGATGTTTTTGTCTAGAAGATCCAATCAGTGATGTCAGTGGGGTGTTAAAGGCCCTTATTATGATTGTATTGCTGTTCATCTCTCCCTTAAAGTCCTCCAGAAGTTTTAAAATATATTCTGGTGCTCCTATTTTAGGTGCATATCTTTTACCAGTGTTATAACCTCTTGTTGGATCGATCCTTTTAATATTATGTAATGACCTTCTTTGTCTCTTGTTATGGCCTTCATTTTAAAGTGTATTTTGTCAGATATATTTAGTTATGTTCAACTAGCAGCCTTCATATCACTAGTATTCAAAGTGTATATATTTTAAAAGTGAATTTTGTCTCTATAAAACTAAATTTATTTGAAACATTAGTTTGCATTTATATGCACTTATAAACTTCATGTATTTTTTCTTTAGGAGCTTGAACTATCCAATCTCAAAAATGAACTTTCATCCATTAGGAAATAACTTGAAATAGAAAGAGAAGAAAAAATAGGTTTTGTGGCAATAGGAAGTAACTAATTATAAGGTTTAGGTGCAGCTTTGTGTTTTTATAAGCATGTCATATTAGAAAACAATATAATACATTTGTGTAACTGGATTAAAATATACTTTTTCTCCCATTAGCTTTTTTTTTCTTATTTTCTTTCTTTTAAATTCATCTTTATTGTTGAAATTATTACAGATGTCCCCACTTTTTTCCGCCATTGACCACCTCCTCCCCATTCCCATCGCCCTCCTGCCTTCCCCACACTATTATCTGTGTACATTTGTTATGCATATATGCATATAATTTCTTTGGTTTATCTTTTCCTGCACTCCCCTCTTCCCTCTGAATTTGTCAGTCTAACAACCAACTTGTACTTCTTAATCCTTTCACTTTTTTCAGCCATCCCCCCTAACCCTCTCCCTCCCATCTGGCAACCATCAAAAAGTTCTCTGTATCTATGAGTCTGCTTCTGTTATGCTTGTTCATTTGGTTTGTAGATTAAATTGTTCATAGATATGAACTTATTGCCATTTTATTGTTTATATTTTTTTATCTTATATTTATTCAAGAAGAACCTTCAACATTTTGTATAATACTGGTTTGGTGGTGACGAACTGCTTTAGCTTTATTTTTTTTGCTGGGAATCTCTTTATATGTCCATCTATTGTAAATGATAGCTTTACAGGACAGAGTAATTTTAGTTGTAGGTCCTTGCTTTTCATCACTTTGAATATTTCTTGCCACTCTTTTCTGGTCTGCAAAGTTCCTTTTGAGAAATCAGCTGACAGTCTTATGGGAGCTCCCTTGTAGGTAACCAACTGCTTTTCTCTTGCTGCTTTTAAGATTCTATCTTTGTCTTGAACCTTTTGCATTTTGATAATGATGTATTTTGGTGTGGGCCTCTTTGTGTTCATCTTGTTTGGGACTCTCTGTGCTTCCTGGACTGTATGCCTGTTTCCTTCACCAAGTTAGGGAAGTTTTCTGTCATTATTTTTTCAAATAGGTTTTCAGTTTCTTGCTCTCTCTCTTCTCCTTCTAGCACCTCATGATGCAAATGTTTGGTACACTGGAAGTTGTCCCGGAGGCTCCTTATATTATCCTCATTTTTTATTCTTTTTTGTTGTTGTTGTTCTGATTGGTTGTTTTTTCTTCCTTATATTCCAAATTGATTATTTGATTCTCGGCTTCCCCTACTGTACTGTTGATAACCTGTACATTATTCTTTGTTTCAGTTAGTGCATCCTTCATTTCTAACAAGTCTTTTATTATGCTTTTCAGGTCCTCACTGTTCCTTGAGCATCCTTATAACTAGTGTTTTAAACTCTGCATCTGTTAGATTGCTTATCTCTGTTTCATTTAGTTCTTTTCCTGGAGTTTTGTTCTGTTCTTTCATTTGGAACATGTTTATTTGTCTTCTCATTTTGGCTGCCTCCCTGTGTTTGTTTCTATGTATTATAGAGTTTCTATGTTTCCTAGACTAGGTAAGGTGGCCTATTGTAGTAGGTGTCTTGAAAGGTCCAGTGGCACAGCCTCCCTGATCACCGCAGCAGGGCATTCAAGGTGTACCGCTTCCAACCCCCATGTGGACTGTACACCCTTCTGTTGTAATTGAGTCTTGATTGTTCTTGACATGTTCATAGGAGAGATTTAATCCGGCTGATCACCTGCAAGGATTGGCTGTGCCAACTGACCATTAACCTCTGACCACCTTGGAGGATTACCTGTGCAGTGGCCCACCACACAGAGCAAGACTTACTTCAGCAGGGCTCTGGTACCCACTGAGTCCACCCTTTGAGTGTGTCACTTGTGGAGGTAGTTGAGTCATGGAGCTTCAACATGGTCTGAAGCTATCCACTGGGTGTGCTGGCTCTGGCATCTCCCAGGTGGCACAGGCCAAGGTCAGCCACTAACTGTATTATACCCAGGACAACCAGGCATAAACTACAAAGCAATCTGCAGATTGCTGCTTCTTATGTTGAGCTTGGAGGTGCCTAGGTGAGGCCAAGCTATGAACCAAGGCCAGCTGCTGCTAGTGCCAAGCTTGGGGCCACTTAGTGAGAATTATGGGGTTCACTGAGGCCAGATGCTACTTGTTTGAGAGATTTTAGGAAAATTTAAAGCATGAGCCAAGACAGGCCATTTCTATGGTAAACAGCTTGGGTGGGGCCAAAAGTTGGGTGGAGCAGGGCCTCAGGGAATCATCAAGGCAGAGCAAACAGTGTGAGCTAGGTTACTGGAGTCCCAGATATGTTTCCTGTCTGCCTGCCACATGGAGGAGGGTCTCACCAAAGGAACAACAGCTCTTCCAGCATGTTTGTCCTAGAGAAAGCTGTCCCTCTAGCTCTCACCCCAATGCCAAACAGTGCAGTTCTTTCTCATGTGTCTCTGGTGCCTTTCAAACTGCTGCCCCCACTCTGGAATCTAGAAGGGTCAAGTATGAGTAAGTCTGTGCAGGGGCCCTTTAATAGGAACTGCCTGGGACTCCAGGAGCCTCAGCCTCCCTCAGGCTCAATTCCTGCTTGTTTTTACAGCCAGAAGTTATAGGGACTTCTCTTTCTGGCCTTGGATCCCTGAGCTGGAGTGCCTGGTATGGGATAGGGAACCCTTGCTCCCCAGGGTGGACCTTCACAGCTGAAGTATCTCTCCTGATTTTTATCCAATACACGTGGGTGTGGGACCAGCCCTTCCATGCTGCTTCCCCTCCTACCACTCTTGATGTGATCTCTTCTTTAATTTTGTCATTGTAGGACTTCCATTTTGCTTAATTTCAGGTTGTTCTAAATGATGGTTGTTTTATAGTTTAGTTGTAATTTTGATGTAGTTGTGGGAGGAGGCAAGGACCATGTTACCTATTCCACCATCTTGACTGGAAGTCCTCACTACCCCCGCTTATTTTTCATTTCCATTTACATGGAAATTTTTTTCCATCCCTTGGCTTTCATCCTATATGAGTCTTTTGTTTCAGGTGGGTCTCTTGTACACCACATATACATGGGTCGTGTTTTCTTATCCATTCAGCTACCCTATGTCAGAGAAAGACAAGTATCACATGATCTCACTTATATGTGGAATCTAATGAACATAATCAATTGATGAGCAAAATAGATCCAGAAATATGGAACACACTGATGAACTTCCAAGGGAAGGGGGAGGGTGGTAGGAAGAGATAAACCAAAGAACATATTTGCATATATGCATAACCAATAGACATAGACAATAGTCTAGTGAAGGCAGGGGGGCAGGAGCAGGGAAGAGGGGGTCAGTGGGGGAAAAGAAGGGAACATCTGTAATACTTACAACAATAAAGATAAATTAAAAACAAAAAAGAGACAGTCTTTGCAAAAAGTAGGAGAGGCTGACATGTTGGGGTTACACAAAACTTGGTATCATTTTCCTATAGATTCTTATTCCAAAAGGAAATATAATTTACTACTTCTCATTTAAATTTATCTAAATGCTTTGATTATAATAATGGTATGCTTTAAGAAATGTGTTCCAAAACTAGACAAAGACATTACAAAAAAATTAAATTATAGGCCAATATCCCTCATGAACATAGATGCAAAAATCCTCAAAAAATATTATCAAATCAAATTTTGCAATACAAAGATCATATATCATGATCAAGTGATAATTATTCCTAGAATGCAAGGTTGGTTCACTCTGCAAAGCAATTAATGTAACATACCACATAAAAAAGAAGGATAATAATCATGTGATCATATAAATAGATACAGAAAAAGCATTTGACAAAATCCAGCATCTATTTATGATAAAAACTCTAAGCAAAGTGGGAATAGAAGGACCATACATACCTCAACATAATAAAGGCCAAAACCCACAGCTAACATCATATTCAATAGTGAAAAGTTAAAGGTATTCTCCTTAAGATCTGGATCAGGACAAGGATGTCCACTTTTACCACTTCTGTTCTACATAGTATTGGAAGTTCTAGCCACAGCAATCAGACAAGAAAACAAAAGTAGAAGTCATCTAAATTGGAAAGGAAGAAGTAAAACTGTCATTATTTGCAGATGACATAGTACTTTATATAGAGGATTCTAAATATTTCACCAAAAAATTATTAAAGCTGATAAATGAATTCAGTAAAATAGCAGGATATCAAATTAATATTCAGAAATAAGTTGCATTTTTATACACCAATAACAAATTATCAGCAGGAGAACTTAAGAAAACATTTACAATTGCACCTGAAAGGGAGAAGATATTTGTCATTGAGACATCTGATAAGGGGTTAATATTAAAATTTGTAAATAACATACAACTCAACACCAAGAAAACAAATTATCCAATTAAAAAACAGGCAGAGGACCTAAATATACACTTCTTCAAAAAGGAAATACAGATGGCCAATAGACATATAAAAGAATGTTCAATGTCACTATTCATCAGAGAAATACAAATTAAAATTATAATAAGATATCACCTTATACCTGTCAGAATGGCTATCATCAAAAAATAAACAAGTATTGTTGAGAATGTGGCAAAAAGGGAACCCTCGTGCAGATTGGTGTAGCCACTATGGAAAACAGTATGGGGTTCCCTCAAAAATTAAAAATAGAACTACAGAAAAGATGGCAACAGGCAGGACTGGAGCAAGGGTGAGTGTGTGAGAGTGTGAGCGAGTGTGAGAGAGAGCGTGAGTGAACGTGAGTGTGGATGACCAACCTTGAACAGTGCAGAAATGCGGGCAGAAGGCACCTGTGTTGTGGTCAGGAGCAGCAAGCTACCACAAATGGCTCATCAGGGAGCTACCCCCTGTGCAGCCAGAAGGCCTCGCCATTTGGGAAGATCCCTGGTCTTCTCTGGGAGGAGGCAGCAGGGAATGGCTCAGTCAACCAGAGCACCTCACACCATCAGACCAGTGGACCCCACTGTGCCAAGGCAGACCAGTGCATAGTAGCAGTGCTATTGAAGTGCCTGCTGCAGTAGCCACAACCGGCCAGGAGCTGAGCCCCATCCCCCACAGCAGAAGCCTTACCAGAGCCCAGCACCTTCCCCCACAGCATCAGTGACTAGTCTGGACTGGAGCCTCACCCCCAACAGCAGCTGAGGCTCAGGAGCTGAGACATCCCCAGCAGCACTAGCACCAGCTTGGGAGTCCAGCACCTTCCACACAGCAGCAGTGACTGGGCAAGAGTGGAGCACTAACCCTAATAGCAGCTGAGGCTTAGGAACCAAGACACACCCCCAGAAGCAGAAGCTTGGGAGCTGACAGCCATCCCTAGGCAGCAGCAGCACAGATCGGCAGCTGAGACACATCACCAGTGGCATCAGCAGAGGCTGATCAGGAGCAGTGCCCCAGCCCAAGCAGCAGCACGACTCAGGCAGCTGAGACCTGTCCCTGACAACAGCAGCAGATTTGGAGTGGAGCCCCTCCGCCAGCAGCAGCAAAGTCCCAGGAGCAGAACATCCTCAGCCCCCAAAGCAGCAGAGGATTTGGAGCTAAGAGCACACCCTGGTAACAGCAGCAGCAGTAGCAGTGCACACTGGGAGCTGACACTCACCCCCAACAGTGACTGATCAGGAGCTGAGCCACACTAGGCAACAGCGTATCCCAACAGTACACCAGCTGGACCCACGCAACTCAGCAGGGTACCAGTGGGACCCACAAGCCCCAGCAGCATATCAGTGAGTCCCATGCACTCCAGAAGTGTACCAGAAGAACCCACGCACACCAGCAGCATACCAGCGAGACCCACGCACACCAGAAGAGCACCAGTGGGACCCACGCACTCCAGGCAGCTGCAGCACAGATATGCAGTGGAGACCCACACCCAGCAGCATCAGCAGAGATTGATCAGCAGCGGTGCCTCAGCTCAAGCAGCAGAAAGACTTCGGGAGCTGAGACCTGCACAACAGACCAATACCAGCCACCAGTTGTCAATCCTCCAGGACCCACAACAGGAAAGAGGTGCCATACACCAAAACAGTCTGGGAGGCACAGCAGCAATACTTGATACACACCGACCTGCCTACACATTCCAATATCTCTCACTGGGCCTCACACCACCACATTGCTAAAATGGTGAGACAAAGAAACAACACCCAAATGAAGGAGAAAAAGGAATTACCAGAAAAAGAACTACAGGAAATGGAAGAAAGCAATTTGTCAGATAAAGAAATCAAAGCAATGATTTTAAGGGTGCTCAAACTATTTAGTGAGAACTACAAGCCACTTAATAAGAATTATGAAAAGCTCACTGGGAACTACTTCAGCTTAAAAAAAAAGAGAGATAGAAGCCATGAATAAAAATCAAGAAGAAATAAAGAATTACATAGTTGTTATGAAAAATACCTTAGAAGGATTCAATAGTAGATTAGAAGAAACTGACAACCGAATCAGCAACTTAGAAGACAAGGCAGAAATAAACACCCAAATAGAGCAGCAAATGGGGGAAAAAATTAAAAAGCAGGAGGAGAGTTTAAGGGAGCTTTGGGACACTACAAAACATAACATTTGCATTATAGGGGTACCAGAAGGAGAAGAATCAGAGAAAGGAATAGAGAACCTGTTTGAAGAAATAGTGACAGAAAACTTCCCTAAACTGGTGAAGGAAAAAGTCACACAAGTCCAGGAAACACAGAATCCCAAGCAAGTTGAACCCAAAAAGACCCACACCTAGACACATCATAATAAAAATGGCAAACATTAAAGAAAAAGAAAGAATATTAATTGAAGCAAGAGAAAGACAGAAAGTTACCTACAAGGGAGCTCCCATTAGACTGTCAGCTGATTTCTCAATAGAAACACTGCAGGCCAGAAGAGAATGGCATGAAGTATACAAAGTAATGAAAGGCAACGGTCTGAATCAAAGACTACTCTATCCAGCAAGGCTATCATTAAAAATTGAAGGATAAATAAAGAAATTCACAGACAAGAAAACAACAACAAGGTATTTACCACCACCAAACCAGCAACACAAGAAATGCTGAAGGGATTGTTGTAAGCAGAAAAAAAACAGAGGGGAGGGGGACACAGAAATAAAATAAAAATGGCAACTAATAAGTATCTATCAATAATAACCTTAAATGTAAAAGGCTTAACTGCTCCAATAAAAAGACACAGGGAAGCTGATTGGATAAGAAAACACGACCCATATATATGCTGTCCACAAGAGACCCACCTCACAACAAAAGATTCACACAGGATGAAAGTGAAGGGATGAAAAAAACTTTTCCAAGCAAATGGAAACAAAAACTAAGCTGGTGTAGCAATACTCATATCTGATAAGATAGACCTCAAAACGAGGGCCATAATAAGAGACAGAGAAGGTCACTACATAATATTAAAAGGATCAATCCAACAACAAGATGTAACCCTGGTAATCATATACACACCAAATATGGGAGCACCAAAATATATTTTAAAACTTCTGGAGGACTTCAAGGGAGACATCAATAGCAATACAGTCATAGTGGGTGACTTTAACACCCCACTGACACCACTAAATAGATCTTCTAGACAAAAAATGAACAAGGACACAGAGTCCTTAAATGACGAACTGGATCAGTTGGACTGAATTGATATTTACAGAACATTTCACCTCAAAGCTGCAGAATATACGTTCTTCTCAAGAGCACACGGGACATTCTCAAAGATAGACCACATATTAGGACACAAAGTAAGTCTCTATAAATTCAAAAAGATTGAAATCATATCAAGCATCTTCTCAGATCACAATGACATGACACTAGAATTCAATTACGACAAAAACACACAAAAATATTCAAACACTTGGAGGCTAAATAGAATGTTATAAAACAATAAATGGGTTACCAAGGAGATCAAGGAAGAAATTAAAAACTTCCTGGAAACCAATAAAAATGAACACACAACAACACAAAATCTATGAGACTCAGCCAAAGCAATCCTGAGAAAGAAGTTCATAGCGTTAGAGGCCTACCTCAAGAAACAACAAAAATACCTAATTGACTTTCTAACCCTACAATTTAAAGAACAAGAAAGTAAACAAAAAGAGAAACACAGAACAACAAAAAAGAAATATTGAAGGTCAGAGAAGATATAAATGACATAGAAACTAAAAAAACAATTGAAAAGATCAATGAAGCAAAGAGCTGGTCCTTTGAAAAGATAAACAAGGTAGACGGACTTTGAGCCAGACTCACCAAAAAAAAAAAAAAAAAGAGACTTCCGGTCAAGATGGCGGGGTAGGTAAATGTGGTATTGCGTCCTCCCACAACTTCATCAAAGTTACAACTAAACTACAGAACAACCATCATTCAAAACCATCTGAAATCAAGCTGAATGGAAGTCCTACAACTACGAAATTAAAGAAGAAGCCATATCGAGACTGGTAGGAGGGGTGGAGGTGCATGTGGCGGATAAAAATTAGGAGGATACCTTGGCTGGGAAGGTCCTCCCTGAGGACTGAGGGGTCCCCGTCCCACACCAGGCACCCAGCTCAGAGTTCCAGTGCCAGGAAGAGAAGTCCCCATAACTTCTGGCTGGAAAAAACAGTGGGAACTGAGGCTGAGGTGGCTCGAGCCCCCAGCAGCTCCTCTTAAAGGGCCTGTGCACAGACTTACTTGGACTCACACCTTCCAGGCTCTAGTGTGGGGGAGGCAGCTTGAAAGGCACCAGAACCATATGGGAAAGAACTGAGTTGTTTGGCATTAGAGCGAGGGCTGAAGAGGCAGCTTTCTCCTGGACAGATGTGCTATCAAAGGCCTTTGTTCCTTTGGTGAGCCATTCCCTTAGACAGGAGACAGCCGCCATATCTGGAACTCCGGCAACCAGGCTCACACTGTTTGCCCCACCCTGGTGATTCCCTGAGGCCCTGCCCCACCCAACTTTCAGGCCCACCCAAGCTGTTGCCAGTTGCTTTACCATAGGATTGGCCTGTCTTGGATCCTGCTTCAGCTTTTCCTAAATTCTTTCAAACAAGCAGCATCTGGTCTCAGCTAGCCCCATATCTCTTGCTAAGTAATACATACAAACAAACACAGGGAGGCAGCCAAAATGAGGAGACAAACAGGTACCAAATAAAAGAACAGAACACAACTCCAAGAAAAGAACTAAGTGAAATGGAGTTAAGCAACCTAACAGATGCTGAGTTCAAAACACTGCTTATAAGGATGCTCAATGGACTTAGTGAGAACCTCAGTGAACTTAGTGAGGGCCTCAAGAGCATAAAAAAGGACCAGTCAGAAATGAAGGATGCACAGTTAGAAATGTTGGAGGCTCTAACCGAAATAAAGAATAATTTACACAGATTCAATAGTAGAGTAGGTAAAGCCAAGAAGCAAACCATCGATTTGGAATATAAGGAAGCAAAAAACACCCAATCAGAACAGCAAAAAGAAAAAAGAATCCAAAGAAATGAGGATAGTGTAAGGAGCCTCTGGGACAACTTCAAGCATGCCAACATTCGCATCTTGGGGGTGCCAGAAGGAGAAGAGAGAGAACAAGAAATCGAAAACCTATTTGAAATAATAATGGCAGAAAACTTCCCTAACTTGGTGAAGGAAACAGACATACAAGTCCAGGAAGCACAGAGAGTCCCAAACAAAATGAACCCCAAGAGGCCCACACCAAGGCACATCATCATCATCAAAATGCAAAAGGTTCAAGACAAAGAGAGAATTTTAAAAGCAGCAAGAGAAAAGCAGTTAGTTACCTACAAGGGAGTTCCCATAAGACTGTCAGCTGATTTCTCAAAAGAAACTTTGCAGGCCAGAAGGGAGTGGCAAGAAATATTCAGAGTGATGAAAAGCAAGAACCTACAACCAAGATTACTCTATCCTGCAAAGCTGTCATTTAGAATTCATGGCCATATAAAGAGTTTCCCAGACAAGCAAAAGCTAAAGGAGTTCATTGCCACCAAACCATTATTATGTGAAATGTTGAATGGTCTTCTTGAAGAAAAAGAAGTTTAAAAATATGGACAATAATATGGCAATAAATACATATCTATCAACAATTGAATCTACAAACAAAATGAACAAGCAGAACAGAAATATTCCCATAGATACAGAGAACTTTTGTTGGTTTCCAGATGGGAGGGGGGTTGGGGGAATGGGTGAAAATGGTAAAGGGATTAAGAAGTACAAGGTGGGCGGGTTGAAAATGGTGGTGGAGTGAATGGAAGCTACACAGACGAGCTCCCGGGACCAAACAGGAATTACAACTGAAATAAAGACAAATCATTGGGGAAAAAGCAACAGAAAAGCAGTGAGAGAGGACCATACAACCAGGGACACTGAATGAGCCTGGTGGCATCTGTGGAGGTGTGTGATGGTGGCGGGCCAGGAGCCCATGGACAGCAGCGGCTTTATCTATGAGCGGTGCACCTGCCCTCAGGGTTAAGATCCCAGGCTGCTCCACAGCACGGAGGGCAAGGATAGAGTGCTAAATAGCTACAGCCACTCACCTGGGCCTCTGGCAGAGGGAGTACGGACTGGACTGGAACTCTGTGGGGACACCTGAGATTTGGAGGGCGCTCAGAGTTTGTGCTGAGCCGCGGCCACAAAGGACAGTGGCAAGATTGCTCCTTCCTGGTTAAACAGAACAACAGCCAAGCTTGCTCCTTTCCGGAGCTGTGGCAGCACATCCCTCAGAGATTCCCAGGTGAGGCAAAAAAATGCAAGTTGAGGCTCATTGACAACCAACATCGGGCCCACCCTTGGAAAATCCTCTTACACTATAAACACCTGACGGAGTTTCTCATTTAACTGAGATCCTAAGGCTTTTCAAGTAACTGAGGCTAATAGCATCCAGTCCAAAAGCTAGAGCATAACTGAACTTTTTCTCAGCTTGCAAATCTACCCAGGAAAGTGAGACTTGACAGTGGTGTTTAGGAAGGGCTCTCCACGCTCATCTAAACCCAGTAGAGGGAGCCACAAATAGCAGAACACCAACACCCACAGGGAAAATTTGGCAGGCTCCAAAACCCACTGAGATAGCAAAAATGGTGAAACAAAGAAACAGATCCCAAATGAAAGAACAAGAGAACTCTACTGAAGATGAGATAAATGAAATGCAGTTAAGCAAGTTATCAGAGGTAGAGTTCAGAGCCATGATCTTGAGGAAGCTCAACAGCATGAGTAAGGACATCAACACCATGAGTAAAGATATAGAAACACTGAAAACCAACCAACTGGAAATGAAGAATAACATAGCAGAAATAAAGAACACATTGGAAGGACTGACCAGCAGAGTAGAGGAAGGGGAGGACCGGATCAGTGAATTAGAAGACAGAGTAAAAAAAAATCAATCAGAAAACCAAAAAGAAAAAACAATTAAAAAACAGGAAGATAGCTTAAGAGAACTGTGGGACAACTATAAACGTAATAATATTAGCATCATAAAAGTCCCCGAAGAAGAAGAAAATGAGCAAGGGTTAGAGAATATATTTGAAGAAATAGTGACAGAAAACTTTCCTAACCTGGTGAAGGAAGAAGGCATTCAAGTTCAAGAAGCACAGAGAGCCTCAAGTAAGAAGAACCCAAACAGGCCCATACAAAGACACATAATAATTAAAATGCCAAAAATTAAAGACAAAGAGAGAATCCTGAAGGCAGCAAGAGATAAGCAACAGGTTACCTACAAAAGAACCCCCATATGGCTATCTGCTGACTTCTTAACAGAAACACTACAGGCCAGAAGGGAATGGCATGAAGTAATCAAGGTCATGAAAAACAAGGATCTGAATCCAAGACTACTCTATCCAGCAAAACTATCATTCAAAATAGAACGTCAAATAAAGAGCTTCCCAGACCAAAAAAAAAAAGGCTAAGGGAATATATTTGCACCAAACCAGTACTGCATAAAATGTTAAAAGGACTGCTGTAAATAGTAGAAGAAATAGGAAGAAAAATATAACCACACTGAACAAAAATGGCAATAAATAAGTACATATCAATAATCACCTTAAATGTAAATGGATTGAATGCTCTGATAAAAAGACACAGAGTAGCTGACTGAATAAGAAAGCATGATTCACATATATGTTGTTTATGAGAGACCCATCTCACAACAAAAGACTCACATAGGTTGAAAGTAAAGGGATGGAAAAAAAATCTCCCAAGCAAACGGAAAGGAAAAAAAGTGGGGATAGCAATATTCATATCTGATAAATTAGATTTCAAATTGAAGACCATAACTAGAGACAAAGAAGGTCACTACATAATATTGAAAGGGTCTATCCAACAGGAAGATATAACCTTGGTAAACATATATGCACCCAATATAGGAGCACCAAAATATATTATAAATCTTCTGGAGGACTTCAAAGGAGAAATCGACCACAATACAATCATAGCAGGACACTTCAACACCCCACTGACATAACTGGATAGATCATCTAGACAGAAGATTAACAAGGAAACAGAAATTCTAAATGAATCACTAGATCAAATGGATTTAGTAGATATATACAGAGAATTACACACCAAAACTGCAGAAATCACATTCCTCTCAAGTGCACATGGGACATTCTCAAAGATAGACCATATGTCAGGGTACAAACTAAGTCTCTACAAATTCAAGAAGATTGAAATCATATCAAGCATCTTTTCAGATCACAATGGCATGAAACTAGAAATCAATTGCAACAAGAACAAGCAGACATTTAAGCACATGGAGGCTAAATAGCATGTTATTGAACAATGAATGGGTTACCATGGAGATCAAGGAAGAAATTAAAAACTTCCTGGAAACCAACGAAAATGAACACACAACACAAAATCTATGGGATGCAGCGAAAGCAGTTCTGAGAGGGAAGTTCATAGCACTAAAGGCCCACCTCAAGAAAGAAGAAAAATTTCTAATTGACTACCTAACCTCACAACTTAAAGAACTAGAAAGCAAACAAAAAGAAAACCCTAGAGCAAGTAGAAGAAAGGAAATAGTAAAGATCAGAGCAGAAATAAAAGACATAGAGACCAAAAAAACAATTCAAAGGATCAATGAAACAAAGAGCTGGTTTTTTGAAAAGATAAACAAGATTGATGGACCCTTAGCTAGACTCACCAAGAAACAAAGAGAGAGAACCCAAATAAACAAAATCAGAAATGAAAGAGGAGAAGTAACAACTGACACCACAGAAATATAAAGGATCGTTAAAAAATACTATAAACATTTATATGGCAACAAATTCCACAATCTAAGCAAAATGGACACATTTCTAGAAACACGTAGTCTCCCAAAACTGAACCGGGAAGAGATAGAAAACTTGAACAGGGCAATAACAACGAAGGAAATTGAAAATGTAATCGAGACTCTCCCAGCTAACAAAAGCCCAGGCCCTGACGGCTTCATGGGGGAGTTTTATTGAACATTCAAAGATGTAACACCCATTCTCCTCAAACTATTCCAAAAAATTTAAGAAGAAGGAAGACTTCCAAACTTGTTATATGAAGCCAGCATAATTCTAATTCCAAAACCAGAAAAAGATACTACAAAGAAAGAAAACTGCAGACCAATATCCCTGATGAACATAGATGCCAAAATCCTTAATAAAATACTAGCAAATCAGTTTCAGCAATATAAAAAAAAAAAGTTATTCACTATGACCAAGTGGGATTCATCCCAGGGATGCAAGGCTGGTACAATATTTACAAATCAATAAATGTGATACATCGTATAAACAAAATGAAAGATCAAAACCATGTCATCATATTAATACACGCTGAAAAAGCTTTTGACAAAATCCAGCACCCATTTTTGATAAAAACACTCAGCAATTTGGGAATAGAGGGATCATATCTCAATATTATAAAGGTCATATATGAAAGACCTACAGCCAACATCATACTCAATGGACAAAAACTAAAAGCATTTCCCTTAAGAACAGGAACAAGACAAGGATGCCCACTTTCACCACTCTTATTTAACATAGTACTGGAAGTCTTAGCCACAGCAATCAGACATGAAGAAAAAATAAAAGGGATCCAAATTGGAAAGGAGGAATTGAAACTGTCATTATTTGCAGATGACATGATATTATACATAGAAAACCCTAAAAACTCCATCAAAAATCTACTAGACTTAATTAATGAATTTGGCAAAGTAGCAGGATACAAAATTAACGTCAAGAAATCAACGGCATTCTTATACACCAATGATGAACTCACAAAAAGCGAAACTAAAAAAACAATCCCATTTACCATCGTGGCTAAAAAATTAAGATACCTAGGAATAAACTTAACCAAAGAAGTAAAGGACCTATTTGCAGAAAACTACAGGACATTGAAAAAAGAAATAGAGGAAGATATTAAAAAGTGGAAGCATATACCTTGTTTATGGAATGGAAGAATTAACATCATTAAAATGTCCATACTACCCAAAGCAATCTATAGATGCAACGCAATCTCTGTCAAAATACCAATGACATATTTCACAGAACTAGAACAAATACTCCAAAAGTTTGTATGGAACCAAAAAAGACTATGAATAGCCACAGCAATCTTGAAAAAGAAGGACAAGATGCATCCAAAATGGCGGCGGAGTGAATGGAAGCTACACAGATCATCTCCCAGGACCAAACTGGAAATACAACTAAAATAAAGTCAAATCGTCGGGAAAAAGCAACAGAAAAGCAGCTCGCGAGGACCATACAACCAGGGACACTGACTCGATCCTGGTAGGATTGCGGAGGCGCGAGAGGGGGGCCGGGAGCCCACGGACAGCAGCGGCCTTAGCCGTGAGCAGCGCCCGCCCTCGGGGTTAAAGCCCGAGCCGGCTCCACCGTGCAGAGCCGGGACAGAGCGCTAAAACAGCCACAGCCACTCACCTGGGCTCTGGCAGAGGGAGGGCGGACTGGACTGGAACTGTGTGGGGACACTCGGGATTTGGAGGGCGCTCAGAGCTTTTGCTGAGTTTCGGCCACGCAGGACTGTGGCCTGGTCGACTTACTCCATCCCAGGGCTCTGGGGAGAGGCGGCAGCCCCTCCCTCGGAGATTCAGCCACACCCAGTTGGGCCATTGAAATGCAAATCAAGGCTCATTAACTACCAGCATCTGCCCTACCCTCGGGAAATCCTCTCACGCTGAACACCTGAGGGAGGTTTTCATTCAACTGAGAACCCAAGGCTCTTTAAGTAACCAGGACTAATAGCCTCTAGGCAAAAAGCTAGAGGATAACTGAATCTTTTCTGGGCTTGCAACTCTACCCAGGAAAGTAAGACTCGACAGTGGTGTATAACGTGGGTCCTCTCACGCTCACCCAAACCCAGTACAGGGAGCCACGAACAGCAGAACACCAACATCCACAGGGAAAATTTGGCAGGCTCCAAAAACCACTGAGATAGCCAAAATGGTAAAACAACGAAACAGATGCCAAACGAAAGAACAAGAGACCTCCAATGAAGATGAGATAAATGAAATGGAGTTAAGCAAGTTAACAGAGCTAGAATTCAGAGCCATGATCTTGAGGAAGCTCAACAGCATGTGTAAGGACATCAACACCATGAGCAAAGACATAGAAATATTGAAAATAAATCAATTAGAAATGAAGAATGACATGGCAGAAATGAAGAACACATTGGAAGGACTAAAAAGTAGAGTAGAAGAAGCTGAAGACCGGATCAGTGAATTAGAAGACAGGGTAGAAAAAATCAACCAATCAGAAAACCGAAAGGAAAAAACAATGAAAAAACAGGAAGACAGCTTAAGAGAACTGTGGGACAACTGGAAACGTAATAATATTCGCATCATAGGAGTCGCCGAAGAAGAAGAAAATGAGAAAGGGTTAGAGAATATATTTGAAGAAATAGTGACAGAAAATTTCCCTAATTTGGTGAAGGAAGAAGGCATTCAAGTTCAAGAAGCACAGAGAGTCCCAAGTAAGAAGAACCCAAACAGGCCCACACCAAGACACATAGTAATTAAAATGCCAAAAATTAAAGACAAAGAGAGAATCCTCAAGGCAGCAAGAGCTAAGCAACAGGTTACCTACAAAGGAACCCCCATAAGGTTATCAGCTGACTTCTCAATAGAAACACTACAGGCCAGAAGGGAAGGGCATGAAATAATCAAGGTCATGAAAAACAAGAATCTGAACCCAAGACTACTCTACCCAGCAAGGCTATCATTCAAAATAGAAGGTCAAATAAAGAGCTTCTCAGACAAAAAAAGGCTAAGGGAATACATTAGCACCAAACCAGCACTGCAAGAAATGTTAAAAGGACTGCTGTAATTAGTAGAAGAAATAGAAAGGAAAATAGAAACACACTTAACAAAAATGGCAATAAGTAAGTACATATCGGTAATCACCTTAAATGTAAATGGACTGAACGCCCCAATCAAAAGACACAGAATAGCGGATTGGATAAGAAAGCATGACCCATATATATGTTGTTTACAAGAGACCCACCTCACAACAAAAGACTCACATAGGCTGAAAGTGAAGGGATGGAAAAAAATCTTCCAAGCAAACAGAAAGGAAAAAAAAGCTGGGGTAGCAATACTCATATCTGATAAAATAGATTTTAAAATGAAGGCCATAACTAGAGACAAAGAAGGCCACTACATAATATTGAAAGGATCTATCCAACAGGAAGAGATAACCTTGGTAAACATATATGCACCCAATATAGGAGCACCAAAATACATTAAAAATCTTCTGGAAAACTTCAAAGGAGAAATCGACAGCAATACAATCATAGCAGGGGACTTCAACACCCCGCTGACATCACTGGATAGATCCTCTAGACAAAAAATTAACAAGGAAACAGAGACTCTAAATGAAGCACTAGACCAAATGGATTTAATAGATATTTACAGAGAATTACACCCCAAAACTACAGACTTCACATTCTTCTCAAGTGCACATGGGACATTCTCAAAGATAGACCACATGTTAGGACACAAACGAAGTCTCTACAAATTCAAGAAGATTGAAATCATATCAAGCATCTTCTCAGATCACAATGGCATGAAACTAGAAATCAATTGCAACAAGAACATGCAAAGACATTTGAATACATGGAGGCTAAATAGCATGTTATTAAACAATGAATGGGTTACCAAGGAGATCAAGGAAGAAATTAAAAACTTTCTGGAAACGAATGAAAATGAACACACAACAACACAAAATCTGTGGGATGCAGCGAAAGCAGTTCTGAGAGGGAAGTTCATAGCACTACAGGCCTACCTCAAGAAACAAGAAAAATTTCTAATAGACTATCTAACCTCACAACTTAAAGAACTAGAAAGCAAACAAAAGGAAAACCCCAGAGCAAGTAGAAGGAAGGAAATAGTAAAGATCAGAGCAGAATTAAACGATATGGAGACCAAAAAAACAATTCAAAGGATTAATGAAACAAAGAGCTGGTTTTTTGAAAAGATAAACAAGATTGATGGACCCTTAGCTAGACTCACCAAGAAACAAAGAGAGAGAACCCAAATACACAAAATCAGAAACGAAAGAGGAGAAGTAACAACTGACACCACAGAAATACAAAGGATCGTTAACGAATACTATGAACACTTATATGGCAACAAATTCGACAATCTAAGCGAAATGGACAAATTTCTAGAAACATATAGTCTCCCAAAACTGGACCGGGAAGAGATAGAAAACTTGAACAGACCAATAACAACCAAGGAAATTGAAGATGTAATCAAGACTCTCCCAACAAACAAAAGTCCAGGCCCAGATGGCTTCACAGGGGAGTTTTACCGAACATTCAAAGAAGAACTAACACCCATTCTTCTCAAACGGTTTCTAAAAATTCAAGAAGAAGGAAGACTTCCAAACTCATTTTATGAGGCCAGCATAATTCTAATTCCAAAACCAGAAAAAGACACTACAAAGAAAGAAAACTACAGGCCAATATCCCTGATGAACATAGATGCCAAAATCCTGAACAAAATACTAGCAAATCGGATCCAGCAATACATCAAAAAAATTATTCACCATGACCAAGTGGGATTCATCCCAGGGATGCAAGGCTGGTTCAATATTCGCAAATCAATAAATGTGATACACCATATAAACAAAATGAAAGATAAAAACCACATGATCATATCAATAGACGCTGAAAAAGCATTCGACAAAATTCAACACCCATTTCTGATAAAAACGCTCAGCAATTTGGGAATAGAGGGATCATATCTCAACATTATAAAGGCCATATATGAAAGACCTACAGCCAACATCATAATCAATGGGCAAAAACTAAAAACATTTCCCTTAAGAACAGGAACAAGACAGGGATGCCCACTTTCGCCACTCTTATTTAACATAGTACTGGAAGTCTTAGCCACAGCAATCAGACGTGAAGAAAAAATAAAAGGGATCCAAATTGGAAAGGAGGAAGTGAAACTGTCATTATTCGCAGATGACATGATATTATACATAGAAAACCCTAAAGACTCCATCAAAAATCTACTAGACCTAATAAATGAATTTGGCAAAGTAGCAGGATACAAAATAAACGTCAAGAAATCGACGGCATTCTTATACACCAATGATGAACTCACAGAAAGAGAAACTAAAAAAACAATCCCATTTACCATCGCAGCAAAAAAATTAAGATACCTAGGAATAAATTTAACCAAAGAAGTAAAGGATCTATTTGCAGAAAACTACAGGACATTGAAAAAAGAAATAGAGGAAGATATTAAAAAGTGGAAGCACATACCTTGTTCATGGATTGGAAGAATTAACATCATTAAAATGTCCATATTACCCAAAGCAATCTATAGACTCAATGCAATCCCAATCAAAATACCAGTGACATATTTCACAGAACTAGAACAAATACTCCAAAAGTTCATATGGAACCAAAAAAGACCCCGAATAGCCACAGCAATCTTGAAAAAGAAGGACAAAGTAGGTGGGATCACAATACCAGATATCAGATTATACTACAGAGCTACTATAATCAAAACAGCCTGGTATTGGCACAAGAACAGGCATATAGACCAGTGGAACAGAACAGAGAATCCAGAAATTGACCCAAGACAGTATGCTCAACTAATATTTGACAAAGGTGGCAAGAGCATACAATGGAGCAAAGGCAGCCTCTTTAATAAATGGTGTTGGGAAAATTGGACAGCTACATGCAAAAAAATGAAACTAGACCATCAACTTACACCATACACAAGAATAAACTCAAAATGGGTAAAAGACTTAAATGTGACTCGTGAATCCATAAAAATCCTAGAAGAAAATGTAGGCAACAAAATTTTGGACATCATACGCAGCAGAATCTTCACTGATACATCACCTAAGGCAACAGAAATAAAGGAAAAAAAGAACACATGGGACTACATCAAACTCAAAAGCTTCTGCACAGCAAAAGAAACAACCATCAAAACGGAAAGAGAACCCACTGTATGGGAGACCATAATTGCCAATGATACACCAGATAAGGGGTTAATCTCCAAAATATATAGAGTGCTCATGCAACTCAACAAAAGGAAGACAAAGAACCCAATTAAAAAATGGGCAGAGGAACTAAATAGACACCTCTCCAAACAGGACATACAAATGGCTAAGAGACATATGAAGAAATGCTCAACATCACTAATCATCAGAGAGATGCAAATTAAAACAACAATGAGGTATCACCTCACACCTGTCAGAATGGCCGCCATCAACAAATCGTCAAACAACAAGTGTTGGCGAGGGTGCGGAGAAAAGGGGACTCTAGTCCACTGCTGGTGGGAATGCAGACTGGTGCAGCCACTGTGGAAAACACTATGGTGTTACCTCAAAAAATTAAAAATTGAATTGCCATTTGACCCAGTGATCCCACTTCTAGGAATATACCCTAAGAAACCTGAAACACCAATCAGAAAGAATATATGTACTCCCATGTTCATAGCAGCACTATTCACAATAGCTAAGATCTGGAAACAGCCCAAGTGCCCATCAGTGGATGAATGGATAAAAAAGCTGTGGTACATATACACAATGGAGTACTATGCAGCTGTAAGAAAGAAAGATCTCTTATCCTTTGAGACGACATGGAGGGACCTCGAGAGTATTATCCTAAGCGAAACAAACCAAGCAGAGAAAGAAAAATATCACATGATCTCACTCATTTGTGGAATATAATAAACATAACAGTATGGGGAACAGGGTAGACCCAGAGATGTGAAAGTAGGGTACAGACTGACAACCCCCGAAGAGGGGGTGGGGGGGAGGGAAGAGATAAACCACAGAACTTATACGCATGTATGCATAACTGATGGACATGGACAACAAAGCTGGGGTAGGGGTAGAGGGATGGGGAGGAGGGTGTCAATGGGGAAAAAAGGAGAAACATCTGTAACAAAAATAAATTAATAAAAAATAATAAATTAAAAAAAAAGAAGATATGCAATAGTATTTCATTGTAATTTTAACTTTAATCGTCCCAGTCACCAATTATCTTGAGCATCTTTTGTATTTTTGTTTCCATATAAAAGTGTCCCTTTGAATCTTCTGTATATTTGTTAACTAGATATGGTTTCATATATTGTACAAGACCTTTATTTATTCTAGATACCATTTTTTTTTATAATTGATTTTTTTATAAGTTGATTTTAGAGAGAGAGGAAGGGAGAGGTAGAGAGAGACAGAAACATCAATGAGAGAGAACATCGATTGGCCACCTCCTGCATGCCCCCACTGGAAATCAGGCCCACAACCTGGGCATGTGCCCTAACTGGGAATCGAACTGGCAACTTCTTGGTGCATGGGTCAATGCTCAACCCCTAAGCCACAGCAGCTGGGCTAGATAACATTATTTTAATAGATATTTTTTCGGAGTCTTTGGCTTGTCTTTAAATTTTATTGTCTTATAAAAGCGGAATTTTTAAATGTTAACTACAATTATCAATATTTTTCTTTTATTGTCTGTGCTATTGTTTCTATATAATAAATGTACGCTGAATGCTCTTAAAAAAAAAAAAAAAGAAAAAAGAAAAAGAAGGACAAAGTAGGAGGGACCCCAATAAAGGATATCAGGTTATACTGCAAAGCCATTGTAATCAAAACAGCCTGGTACTGGCACAAGAAGAGGCATATAGATCAATGGAACCGAACAGAGAACCTGGAAATTGAGCCTAGACTTTATGCTCAATTGATACTTGACAAAGGTGGCAAGAGCATACAATGGAGCCAAGACAGTATCTTCAATAAACAGTGTTGGGAAAATTGGACAGCTACATGCAGAAAAATGAAGCTAGACCACCAACTTACACCATATACAAGAATAAACTCAAAATGGATAAAAAACTTAAATGTGCCTTGTGAATCCATAAAAATCCTAGAAGAAAATGTATGTAGGCAACAAAATTTCAGACATCACACGCAGCAGAATTTTCTCTGATACAATGCCTAAGGCAAGAGAAACAAAGAAAAAAAAATGAATGCATGGGACTACATCAAACTGAAATCTTCTGCACAGCAAAAGAAACAATCATCAAAATGGATAGAGAACCCACTGTATGGGAGAGCATAATTGCCAACAATACATCAGTTAAGGGGTTAATTTCCAAAATATATAGAGTACTCATCAACTCAACAAAAGGAAGACAAGGAACCCAATTAATAAGTAGGCAGAGGTCCTAAAGAGACACCTCTCCAAATGGGACATACAAATGGCCAAGAGACATATGAAAAAATGCTCAAGGTCACTAATCATCAGAGAGATGCAAATTAAAACAACAATATGTACCACCTCACACCTCTCAGAATGGCTGCCATCAACAAATTATCCAGCAACAAGTGCTGGCGAGGGTGTGGAGAAAAGGGGACTCTAGTACACTGCTGGTGGGAATGCAGACTGGTGCAGCCACTGTGGAAAACAATATGGTGTTACCTCAAAAAGTTATCAGTTGAACTGCCATTTGACCCAGTGATCTCACTTCTGGGAATACACTCTAAGAAGCCTGAAACACCAATCAGAAAGAATGTATATACCGCTATGTTCATAGCAACTCTATTTACAATCACTAAGATCTGGTAACAGCCCAAGTGTCCATCAATAGATGTGTGGATATAAAAGCCGTGGTACATATACACAATGGAATACTATGCAGCTGTAAGAAAGAAAGATCTCTTATCCTTTGTGACAACATGGAGTGACCTGGAGAGTATTATCCTAAGTGAAATAAGCCAATCAGAGAATGACAAATACCACATGATCACACTTATTTGTGGAATATAATGAACAAAACAAACTGATGAACAAAATAGACCCAGAGACATAGAAGTAGGGTACACACTGACAAACCTTAGAAGAGAGGGTGGGGGGAAGTGAAGAGATAAAACACAGAACTTATATGCGTGTATGTGTAACCAATTGACATAGACAACAATGTAGGGATGAGGTGGGGGGGATCGGGAGGAGGGTGTCAATGGGGGAAAAAGGAGAAACATCTGTAACAAAAGCAAATTAATAAAAAAAAAAAATAGCCACTTCTGTATATTTATTTAAAAAAAAAAAAAAAAAAAAAAAAAAAAAAAAAACGCCCTGGCTGGTTTGGCTTGGTGGTTATGATCTGGGCTCCAAGGCTAAGGCAACTAGATTCCATTTTATGTAGGCCCCTTGGTTAAGGTGACTAAAAGACTCCATTTTGTCACCAATAGACATTCCTCGATATTCTTCCAACAATAGGTTAATTACCCCTAGATGTAAAGGAATTTTGCCTAAGATTATAGTGGCCCCAGGAGTTGGGAGGCATTTGCAGTTTCCTGAGTATAGGTATTTGCAGGTACTTGTAAGTACTTATGCTGTGGGTAAATAATGCTAATTTTGACTTCTGTAGTCTCTGTCACTCCCACTATTGTACTGGTTCCCTGAGGGGAGGGGGCAAAAGGAGGAGGGAGTTTCTGTCTTTAAAATGGGACGAGCAAGGAGAATCAGGGCTGTTGATCTGAGGGGAAACTATGCCCTCCGCAGCCTGCCGGCGAAATAAAGTGCTCCTTTACAATTCGGCCATGCGACTCTGGTTATCTCGCCGTCAGGTTATAACAGTTAGAGAATCCAGCTCGCAGACCAATGAGTCACAGGTTCGATTCTGTTCAAGGGCATATACTTCGGTTGCAGTTCATCCCCAGCCCTAGTCGGATCATGCGGGAGGCAACCAGTTGATGTCTCTCTCACATTGATGTTTCACTCTCTCTCCATCTCTCACTCTCCCTCCCTCCCACTGTATCTGATGATAAATAGAAAAATATCCTCGGGTGAGGACTAAAATAAATAAATAATTGAAGAAAAAAATACTAATTTGAAAAAATATATGCATCCCTATTCTCATTTCAGCATTATTTACAATCGCCAAGATATGGAGCAACCTAAGTGTACATCAGTAGATGACTGGATAATGAAGTGATATATATATACAATGGAATATTATTTAGCCATATAAAAGAATGAAATCTTATCATTTGTGACAACATGGATGGAACTCTTAGAGGGTACTGTGCTACGTGAAATTAAGTAGGTCAAAGAAAGACAAATACTACATGATTTGCATTATATGTGGAATCTAAAGAACAAAATAAACAAAGAAACAAAACAGAAAAAATTCATAGATGCAGAAGACAAACTGATGGTTGCCAGATGGGAGGGGTGTTGTGGGGTGTTGCATAATAAGGTGAAGGAATTAAGAAGTACAAATTGGTAGTTACAAAATAATCATGGGGATGTAAAGTACAGCATAGGGAATATAGTCAATAATATTGTAATATCTACATATAGTGTCAGGGGGTATTAGACATATTGGGGGTACCACTTTTTAATTTATATAAATGTCCAACCTGAAACTAATATAATATTGACTGTTAACTGTAATTGAAAAATGTTTTTAAAAAGAAATGTGGTAAATATCCCTTCATCTGTAATTCAAATCTATGTCTGAGCCACTCATTCATGATGAAAACAAAGAACAACTATTGATCATCCTCCATACTGTTGTGTTTTCTGTGCTTTGAAGCTACTTTAAAAAATATCCTCACTTTATATTTTTCTCTCTTCTTAGAAAATTAATCCCAGTTTTTAAATTTTAGACCTTTCTTTTGCCACGGCCAGTTTGGCTCAGCGGTTAGAGCATTGGCCCTTGGACTAAAGAGTTGCGAGTTTCATTCCGGTCAAGGGTATGTACCTCTGTTGTGGTTTGTTCCCTGGGCCTGGTTGGGGTCATGTGAGAGGCAACCAATCCATGTGTCTCTCTCACATCGAAGTTTCTCTCTCTCCCCCTCCACTCTGTCTGAAAATAAATGGAAAAATATCCTTGGGTGAGGATTAAAAAAAAAAAAAAAAGTTTGGTCCTTTCTTTAAGTCTTAGGTCTTTGAATTCTAATAAAGTGCATTGGTCCTTTAGGTTAAATTTTGTTTTTCAGGGAAGTTACAGAAAGATCCAATTTTTTGCCTGAAAGTTGTTACAAAGGTTATAGAGTCTTTTTGCTTTTTATGTTTAATTCCAAGTTTTTGTCTTGTTGAGAACAACCATATTGTTTTGTTTATTTACTTTTTTCTCAAAAAAAGAAAATCTTTGTTGGTGAGTTTTCAGGAAAGTTGCCTGGAGTATGGGGCCTGGGTAAGGGTGAAGCAAGTGAGGCACATAGGCCCTAGATGGTTAAATATGATTTTGGCTGGAGGCCTCAAGATGAAATAGAAAACTTCCTGGGTTCTTCCTGCTCTGTGGACCATCACTGACCTATTCTTTTGAACCAGGAGATGTTCATAATAAACAATGTTGACTCTGGGGAAAAAGAATTGCTTTTTGAAGAATACAGAGCCTACAAATATTAAAGGAACATTCTTTCACACAGGGATTGTGTCCAACAAAACTCTCTCCAGTGGGAAGTGAATTAATGCAGAGCATCAATCTCCTAATTAGAAGAACCAAAGCAATGGTCCTCAAGAGAGAAAGGCATGGAACAAAATACCAGGGAACTACACACATCACTCCTCCCTGTTTCCTGCCCTGTAGAATCTGATGGAGGTGAGCATGTCAGGATGGCTCAGTAGGAGTGGGCACAGGTGGTTTTGATAAGTTTCCCAGGCAACACAGAGAGGCAGCTCTCTCTCTACCCAACTGGGAATCACTGGGCTAAAGAAAGATCTAATGTCATTTATGAAAGCTGGAAATACACACTATTGACTCTACTTCTTGGAATCTAATATGCAGAAACACTTGTACACACACTTAAAGATAAATGCACAAGGATGGGAATTACAGCACTTTGTAATAACAGCAATCAGTAGGGGACTGGTTAAATGCATGGTCTAGCCATAATATGCCTTGGGTAGAATGAACAAGGTAGATCTTCATGCACTAACATGGAGTGATCTCCAAGGAATATATTTGAGTGGTAAAAGCAAGTTCCACAACAATGTATAATGTGATATTTTTGTAAAACAAAAACAGATAAAAAAGCAATAGAATCATATTTATACATGTTTAAAGTCTAAAAACTTCTGGAAAGAGATACACAAATTCTTAACTGGTTACTTATGAAGATGGGAGTAGAATAGGGTGTAATTTAATTTTTTAAAATGGACTTTAGCAATTGATGTTTTTTTTATAACTCACATTTATTAATATATTTTTATACAATGAAAAAAATAATTAGGAAAATAAATACTCAAACAAGTCTCCTTAGCCTCACATAGTGCTCATTCTCCATTCCACTGCAGCCTCTTCTGTTATTTTATCATCACTTGTTCCTCTCATTCACACCCACACCCACACTGCCACCATAAGCATCATGTGACACATGAACAAAGGGAGTTAAATACAAATTCAAAATATTCTATAGAAGAAGGAGAAAGGAAAGTGTCCCTAAGCACATGTCATGTGAACTGGCCACTCTCTGCTGGACAATGTATATATGTTACTAAAGATGATCCTGAGGAATAGCATTTTAAAAATGTTGCCCAAGTCAATCATAGTCTCTCTGTTTTAAATACAAAATATGGATTGAATTAGGAATAAGTAATTCTATCCTTAGATCAGACCTTCCTAATCCCCCATTGGGATGAGCCAACATCTTCCTAATTGGACTCAATGTCTTCTGTTTCAACACCCTTCAGTTTTCCCCAAGATATATATATATATATATATATATATATATATATATATATATATATATATATATTTTTTTTTTTTTTCCTAACATAAACCTCATCATATCTTTCTTGTTTAAAATTTTTCAAGGATTAACCATTGCCACAGGACATCAGCATTCATAAGCAAAATATTCAAGTCCCTTCACCATCTGGCCTCCTACCATCTTTTCAATTCTAACTCCTGCCACATATCTCAAGCTTCAGCAAGCTAGTTTCACTAACCTACTGGCAATTCCTTGACCATGCCATGTTTTTGTTCTTTGGGTCATTATATATGCAAACTATTGGGGGTTCTCTGATGAATTTCTACTTATCTTTCAAGACTAAATTCAGACCACAACTGAGACTTCCAGTCAAAGTAGCAGTGTAGATAAACGCGGTACTCGCCTCATCCCACAACCACATCAAAATTACAACTAAACTACAGAACAACCATCATTCAAAATGGCCTGAAACTAAGCCAAATGGAAGTCCTACAATTGTGATATTAAAGAGGCCACATCAAGACTGGTAGGAAGGGCAGAGGTATGGATGAGCTGGTCTCACACCCATGTGTGGTGGATAAAAATCAGGAGGGATATCTCAGCTGTGAAGGTCCTCCCTGAGGAGTGAGTGGTCCCCAGCCCACACCAGGCCCCCCAGCTCAGGGTTTCAGTGCCAGGAAGAGAAGTCCCCATAACTTCTGGCTGTAAAAACAAGCAGGAATTGAGCCTGAGGGAGGCTGAGGCTTCTGGCGTCCCAGGCAGTTCCCCCTAAAGCAGTGGTTCTCAACTTTCCTGATACCGCAACCCTTTAATACAGTTCTTCATGTTGTGGCGACCCCAAACCATAAAATTATTTTTGTTGCTACTTCATAACTGTAATTTTGCTACTGTTATGAATGATAATGTAAATATCTGATATGTAGGATGTATTTTCATTGTTACAAATTGAACAGATTTAAAGCATAGTGATTAATCACAAGGACAATATATAATTATATATTGTGAAATATTTATTTCTAATTACAAATAAATGAAATTTTGTCTTGAAGCATGGTGTAGCATGGGTAACAGTCTCAATATAACAACAGTAAACTACATTGCTACATTTTGCGACAGTATGCGTAAAAAGCCAACATCAGTGTGAATGAAGGTTGAGATTGCTTCCTTCTCACCAGATCAGAAATTCTCGGAACAGTCTTTGCAAGAGTACAACGAAGATCATCTTCCACAACAAGTCTACTTCTGTATTTAGACTTGATAACCAACAAGCTGGAAAACCCTGTTTCACAAAGACATGTTGTTGGAAATGGAAGAAGAAGGCGCAACACAGTCTCAGACAGAACAGGATATGACTGCAAACGCTTGATCCAGAATTTTGTAACTGGCATTGTAGAGAAATCAGTTTTCACTGCATCGCTGTCAAAAAGTTCAATGAACTCCTCTTGTGCTGTCTCAGGAACATCTTCAACTTTGACTGTGAATGGGCTTCTGGCAAGTGCAAATGAGGTGTCAGGTAGATTTGGAAAGTATGATGAAATTTCATCTGCAAGCATGTGCAAGTGTTCTTTCACAGAAATTATCATCGTAATCCTTTAGTCTGGTTCAATGTCATGTTCCTCAAAGAAAGCAGATAAGATAGGTAACATGTAAATTTTATTTTCATCCAATTTTTTTTTGCCAAAGCTGAAGTTTCATTTGGAATGATCGGATCTTTTCAGACAAATCGAGGCATGTTGCATTTGGTCTTTGCAGTGATAAATTTAACTAATTCAAGATGGCAAAGATGTCAACCAAGTAAGCTATTTTCTGCAATTCACTTTTATCACTGAAAAGTGCTTTGAACTGTGGTCTTGTTTTCTGATTAAAAAACATTTTGAGTTCATCACGAAGCTCAAAAACATTTTTCAAAATTTTCCTGTCGACAACCATCTCACTTCAGCATGAAATAGAGCATTGTTTGGCGCATCCAACTCATTGCACAGTTGCAAAAACAGCTGACTGTTTAAAGTGCTGGCCTTTACAAAATTGACAGAACTTATGACACTTTTCATTACTTCTTGTAACTCTTGTGGCAGCGTCTTCATTGCTAATATTTGCCAATGAATCATACAGTGAGTTCCAACAACTTTTGGTGACTCATTCAGTACCAAATGTTGAAATCCAGATTGACATCCTAGCATAGCTGGAGCACCATCTGTGCAAACACCACAAACCTTTTCCCAAGAGATCTTATGCTCTTTCAGAAAGGAACCAACTGTGTCAAATACATCATGTGCAGTAGTTGTCGTTTCAAGAGGTTTGCAAAAATGAAACTTATCTTTAACGTCACCATCATTAATATACCTCACGTAAACCAGTAACTGTGAACAGTTTGCAACATCTGTAGATTCATCAAACTGGATGCTAAATATTGGAAGTGGAGCAGATTTAATTTCCTGGATTACCTGATCAAGAATATCAGCAGACATGTCATCTATTCTTCTGCGGACAGTGTCGTTAGATAAGGAAATTGCACTCAATTTTGTAACAAATTTGTCTCCGATCATAACTCGAACAATGTCTTTGGCCGCTGGCAACAGTAAATCCTCAGCAATGGTGTGAGGTTTCATAGCTCTGGCCATTCTGAGTGCCACAAAATATGAAGCTTCAATGGCTGCTATGTTTTGTTTGTGGTACTTGCCACCAGTGTCAAGTCTGGCTTTCTTGAGTCCATCAGCTTTGCTTCTAAAATAGGTATCCTTGATGGCAAAACTCAGATACTTGTTATCAAAATGGCATTTTACTTTGTTCGGCTTCATAGATTCGGCTGATAGAACTTCACAACAAATAACACATTGCGGTTTCTCAATTCCTGCTATAATTATTGAGGTAAAACCATACTGTAAAAAATCCTCACTATATTTTCTTTTCTTAACATTCTTCTCTACACGATCTATTGTCATGGGATGGTTTGCTAATGAAAATAATATATAGCAATAGCTTTAATAATACAAAAGATGATACATGGCATAGTTTAGTCAATACAGTTCATTAAAGTTTCCTATGATTACCATTCTCTGTGTTGTTTATTTTACATATCTGTTACTATCAGAAGGGGGCAGTATTCACATCAACCACAGCTGAATATAAAAAGACTGATCAGCATCCAGATTAAGTTGCCATGGTACAGATATATATATTTTTTGCAGTAGTTGATGATTTTACAGTACATGATTTTACATTTACCCAGTAATTATAATTCATGAATTGTCATTTTACCTCCAATACTGCTGCTTTCAACACAGTAGCTACTTTTAACAGAGTAGCTGCTCTCTACACATGTGTGACTGGTCCGCATAAGTACATTATGGCGTCAACCCTGTCACATACACCTGTATTTGTACAGGGTGTATGTGATGGGGTTGGCATGATGATGTCATCACGCCAGGTACTCATATGTGGGCGTATCTGTATGTGGACATATCTGCATGTGGGCAGACCGGCCTGGAGACAGAGGAGTGGTGTCTCGGTTCCTAAGACCATCAGAAATATATGATTTCATATATTTCTGATGGTCTTAGGTGACCCCTGTGAAAGGGTCGTTCGACCCCCAAAGGGGCCACGACCCACAGGTTGAGAACCCCTGCCCTAAAGGGCCCACACACAGACTAACTTGGACTGCTCCCTCCAGGATCCAGCATGGAGGAGGCAGCATGAAAGGCATCAGAGACATACGGGGAAGAAATGAGTTGTTTGGCATTAGGGCGAGAGCTGGAGAGGCAGCTTTCTCCCAAACAGACGTGCTGGCAGAGACTGTTGTTCCTTTGGTAAGCCCTCCCCCCATGGGGCAGGCAGACAGCCGCCAAATCTTGGATTCCAGCAACCTGGCTAACACTGTTTTCTCTTCCATGGTGATTCTCTGAGGCCTTGCCCCACCCAACTTTCAGGCCCACTCAAGCTGTTTCTAGGGGCTTTAACACAGGATCGGCCTGTCTTGGCTTCTGCTTCAGATTTTCTGAAATTCTCTCAAACAACCAGCACCTGGCCTCTGTGAGCCCCATACCCCCTCACTAAATGGCCTCAAGCCTGGCACTAGAAGCAGCCAGCCTTGGTTCACAACTTGGCTTTGCCTGGGCACTTCCGAGCCCAGCATAAGAAGCAGCTATCTGCAGATCACTTTGTAGCTTATGCCTGATTGCCCCAGGTAGAATACAGGCAGTGTCTGACCTTGCCCTAGAGCCATCTTTCCCAGTGGACAGCTTCAGACCATGGTGAAGCACCACCACCCAACCACCTCCACAAGTGACACACTCAAGGAGTAGACTCAGTGGTTACCAGAGCCCTACTGAAGTTAGTCTTGCTCTGTGTGGTGGGCTCCTACACAGCTGATCCTCCAAGGCAGTCAGAGGCCAGTGGTCAGTGGGCACTGCCAGTCCTTGCAGCTGACCAGCCTGAGTAAATTCCTTCTGTTGACATGCCAACAGCAATCAAAACTCAATTACAACAGAAGAGAGTACAGTTCACATGAGGAATGCACCTTGAGGATCCAACTGGGATAATCAGGGAGGCTGTGCCACTGGACCCAGAGGACACCTAGTACAATAGGCCACCTTACCTAGCCTAGGAGACATAGCAACTCTACCTAATACATAGAAATAAACACAGGGAAGCAGCCAAAATGAGGAGACAAACAAGTCCCAAATAAAAGAACAGAACAAAATTCCAGGAAAATAACTAAACAAAACTGAGATAAGCAATATAACAGATGCAGAGTTAAAAACACTGGTTATAAGGCTGCTCAGTGAACACAGTGAGGGCCTCAAGAGCATAAAAAAGGACCAGTCATAAATGAAGGATGCACAGTCAGAAATGAAAGAAGTACTAACTGAAATAAAGAATAATTTATAAGGAATCAATAGTAGAGTAGGTGAAGCCATGAAGCAAATCATCGATTTGGAATACAAGGAAGCAAAAACACCCATTCAGAACAGCAAAAAGAAAAAAGAATCCAAAAAAATGAGGATAGTGTAAGGAGCCTCTGGGTCAACTTCAAGCTTTCCAACATTCGCATCATGGGAATGCCAGAAGGAGAAGAGAGAGAGCAAAAAATTGAAAACCTATTTGAAAAAATAATGACAGAAAACTTACCTAAATTGGTGAAGGAAACAGACATACAAGTCCAGGAAGCACAGAGAGTCCCAAACAAGATGAACCCCAAGAGGCCCACACCAAAATGCAAAAAGTTAAAGACAAAGAGAGAATCTTAAAAGCAACATGAGAAAAGCAGTTAGTTACCTACAGTGGAGCTCCCATAAGACTGTTAGCTGATTTCGCAAAAGAAATTTTGCAGGCCAGAAGGGAGTGGCAAGAAATATTCAAAGGAATGAAAAGGAAGGACCTACAACCAAGGTTACTCTATCCTGCAAAACTATCATTTAGAATTGATGGACATATAAAGAGTTTCCCAGACAAGAAAAAGCTAAAGGAGTTCATCACCACCAAACCAATATTGTATGAAATGTTGAAGGGTCTTCTTGAAGAAAAAGACGTTAAAAAATATGGACAATAATATGGCAATAAATACATATCTATTAATATCAACAATTGAATCTACAAACAAAATGAACAAGCAGAATAGAAACAGACTCATAGATACAGAGAACAATTTGTTGGTTGCCAGATGGGAGGGGGGAGGGGAAATGGGTGAAAAAGGTGAAGGAATTAAGCAGTACAAATTGGTTGTTAGACTGATGAACCTCATAGGGAAGGGGGGAGGGGGGCGGGAAGAGATAAACCAAAGATATTATATGCATATATGCATAATCAATGTACACAATGATGTGGGCAAGGCAGGAGTGGGGCAGGATTGTGGAGGAGGTGGTCAATAGGGGAAACGAGAGACATCTGTAATGCATTCAACCATAAAGGTAAGTTAAAAATAAAAAAACAAATAAAATATACCACAACTTTCATAAACCAAAAAAAGAGACTTAATTCATGTATCTGAAACCTTTTCTGACCCTCTTGAACTGTATCACTGCTACTTACTCCATATCCTACATTCCTCATGTTTTATAGCTATTTGCATTTTTTAATTTGACTTTCCTATCAGACTTTTAATTCCTTGAGGACAGTGACCTTGTTTTCTTTATTATTTGTATCCTAACACCTAGAAGGCAGGTGATATGCATTACATAAATGTTTATTCCACGAATAAATGAAAAATAAATACAGAATCCATTGAAATCAGTTTTGGGGAGATAAGGACTTGAAGAAGAACCTGTGCATGAAAGTCATTATTTGAAATAATCTCCTAAGAGTAAAAATTGAGGGTAATTGAGGTCTGTAAGATTTAGGCAATAGATGATATAGAATAATTCTCAGGAAGTGAGAGTCTTATTGAAATAAAATGTGATTATCACTGCTTTCAAATATTTCCCTGCTTAGGAAGATTTGACTTTGCTTTATATAGGATTATGTGTTATATACATGTCAACCTCACAGTAAACAAAGAAAAAGAAGTAAAATTCAGACTCATAAACAAAGTCAGTACTGAACATGTAGTAACTGTTTCTTATACAACAGATAAGTTGTGGACCTTAAAGGAAAAAATGTGACTGAAGTGAAGAATAAATATTGCTCAAAGGTGTATTGTTTTTGTTTTCTCCCTGAGTACCTGCATATAGAAAACTCATGTTAAGAGCAGATGAAGCAAATTTTAATGGCCAAGGAATGATTTAAAAATAAAACATTTACAGTAGGCCACAACACTTTTCTTGTAATTACTCATCTATGTAAGTACTTCAAAATGTATTAGCCATAAAGGAAAGACTCAGACAAACATTTGCAACTCAAAATATTTAGGCTGTTTCAGGTACAATGACTATTTTAAACACACACACACACACACACACACACACACTCAAAACCCAAATGTGTCTTGATAAAATGCTATTAATAGGCCTTTGATTTAGATATTAAGAGACTGGAATAATTACACAACTCATGAAGAAAGAAAAAAGCACTCAAGGGAAAAATATTATTCTTAGTTCAGAAAAGAATTAACATAGAATATCTGACTGCTTATCCATAGAAAGGCTTGCTTACAAGTTTGGCCCTTGGCTGGAGTCTGGGAACTTAGATTTCAGGAGTATTCCCACCATTTCCACAATTTATAAGTGTGGTTCACTATGCATAAACAGTTTGTATAAACATTAGGTTTATACTGAACATCTGCTTTCATTCTGGGAAATTCTGGAAATTGAGTACACGCCTATGTGACCAGCCCCGAATAAAAACTCCAGGTGCTGAATCTCTAACAAGCTTCCATAGTTGGCAACATTTCACATGTGTTGTCACTATTTTATGATTCCACTTGGAATCATAAAATTGCCCTTGGTGTCCCCTGAACTTCACCCTGTATGCCTTTTACCTTAGCTGATTGTGCTTTGTGCTCTTTCACTATGATAAATCTTAGCCATAGAGTATAATAAAATGCTGAGCCCTGTGAGCCCTCCCAGTAAATCATTGAAACTGGGGGTGGTCTTGGGGACCCCTATCACACCCTAAAACAACAAATTTGGATGATTTTATGACCTTACTTGAAAATTATTTTATTTAATGCTTTCAGATCCTCTCCCAGCATATCCTCCTCTTTGATGTGCGGCAAATATCCAGTCAAAAAGTTGAAGGGATTAAGCAAAACAAAACAAAATAAAAAAAAACTCATAGACAGAGACAACAGTATGATGATTGCCAAAGGGAAAGGGGAATGGGGGGAGGTAGAATGGGATAAATGGGAGAGATAAATGTTGATGGAAGAAGACTTGACTTAGGGAGGAGAAAACACAATACAATATACAGATGATGTGTTATAGAATTGTATACCTGAAACCTATATAAGTTTATTAATCAATGTCACCCCAATAAATTCAATTATAAATAATAAAACCAACCACATGGTTACATATATAGTTCTATAAAACAAAATAAAGTTGATCCTTGAACAGCATGAGTTTGAAGTGCATGGCCCACTTACATGTGGATTTTTTTTCAATAAATACTGTAAATATTTTCTCTTCCTTATGATTTTATTAATAACATTGTCTTTTCTCTAGCTTATTGGGTGCATATATGTTTACCAGGTTTATATCCTCTTGTTGGATTGATCCTCTTAGTATTATGTAGTGACTTCCTTTGTCTCTTGTTATGGCCTTCATTTTAGAGCCTATTTTGTCAGACATGAGTATAGCCATCACAGATTTTTTTCATTTCAATTTGCATGGAACCTTTTTTACCATCTCTTGACTTTTATGCTATGTGAGTCTTTCATTCTGAGGTCGGTCTCTGGTAGACAGCATATATATGGGTCATATTTTCTTATCCTTTTAGCTACCCTATGTTTTTTTTATTAGCACAGTTAATCCAATTACATTTAAGGTTATTATTGATATTTCCATTTTATTCTTTATGCCTATGTGTCTCTCTATATATATTTCTTATTATTATTACAGCAGACCCTTTAACATTTCTTGCAATGCTGGTTTGGTGGTAATAAATTTTTTTTTTTGTCTTGGAAGCTTTTTATTTCACTTTCTATTTTTAATGATAGCCTTGCTAGGTAGTCTTGGTTTCAGATCTTTGCTTTTAATTACATTGAGTACTTTGTCCCATTCCCTTCTGGCCTGTAGTGTTTCTGTTGAGAAATCTTCTGAAAGCCTTACCAGAGCTCCTTTGTAGGTATCCTGTTGTTTTTGTCTTGCTGACCTAAAGATTCTCTCTTTCAGCCCCTTCCCAAAGGCACAGGGAGAAACAACAGCTCCTTCCTCAGGAATATAATACCACCAAGCCAGGCCAGAGAAATGCAAATTGAGGCTCATTAACATCTACAGACAGCCAGCAAGAATCTGCTCCACCACATGGAAATCCTCTTACCTTGAACATCTGAGGAATTTTTTCATTCAGCTCAGGGCTACAATGCAAAGCTAATCAAATAACTGAGACTACTAGCTAGCAGGCAAAAGCTAGAGGAAAACTGAACGTTTGACTGACCTGCAAATCTACCCAAAAATGTATGATTTGACAGTGGTGTTTAACATGGGTCCTTGCACACTCATCCAAACACAGTAGAGGGAACCATAATCAGCAGAACACAAACACCCACAAGGAAAATTTAGTAAGCTCCAAATCCCACTGAGACAGCCAAAATGGCAAAATAAATTCCAAATGAAAGACCTAGAGCAGACTACAGAAGAAAAGATAAATAAAATGCAATTAAGCACATTATCAGAGGTAGGGTACAGAGCAATGATAATGAGGAAGCTCAACAGCATGAGTACAGATATAGAAACATTGGAAATCAACCATTGGAAATGAAAAACCACCAAGAAGAAATGAAAAATGACTTGGCAGAAATAAAGAACACATTGGAAGGAATAACCAGCAGAGTAGAGGAAGCTGAGGATTTGATCAGTGAATTAGAAGACAGGGTAGAAAAAAATCAACCAATCAGAGAACCAAAAAGAATAAACAATTAAAAAATAGAAATACAGGAGGACAATTGAGGAAGATGGCGGTGGGCAGGACCGGAGGGAGGGTAAGTGCGTGAGAGAGTGAGCTAGTGTGTGAGAGAGTGTGATTGGACGTGAAGGTGGACTACCAAGCTCGTGGAGTGCAGAGACACAGAACAGCAGGTTCCTGTGCTGTGGACAGGGAGCAGCTGGCTACCATGGTAAGCAGCTCTTCAGGGCGCTTCTCCCTGTGCTGCTGGGAGGTCCCACCATCTTGGAAGATCCAGGGTCTTCCCTGGGAGGAGGCAGTAAGAGCGGCTAGGGCCCAGCAACCTGAGCCCATCAGTGCATCTGGCACCATTGGACCAGTGGACACCCTGTGTCAACACAGACCAGTGCACAGTAGTGGAGCTGCCAAGGTGCCATTTGCAGAAACCACAAATGGCCGGGACCCCAGCACTATCCCCCACAGTAGCAGCCCGATCAGAGTCGAGATATACCCCCACCAACAGAGGCTGGGGAGCAGACATCCATCCCCAGGCAACAGAAGCACAGACCAGCAGCAGAGAACCATCCCCAAAAAACAAAAGCCAAGGCTGAGCAGGAGCTGAGCCCCACTGGGCAGCAGCACTCCCCAGCCACCAGCGGCAGGACCTGGGGCTCCACAGAGACTTGTGTGACCCAGCGACCCACAAGGGCTGTGGGAAGCCAGGGTTTGAGAGGGATCTGTGCGATCCAACTGCCCGCGGGACCTGCGGGGTGCTGGGTTACCAGAGAAGCCTATGTGACCCAGATGCCCACAAGATAGGCATGGAGATGGGTCTCCAAATGGTCTGTGCGATCTAGCTGCCCATGGGACCTGTGGGTTGCTGGGGCACCAGAGAGGCCTGCAGGACCCAGCAGCCCACAAGATAGGCTTGGAGTCGGGTCTCCAAAGGGACTGTGTGTTCCAGCTGCCCCCGGGACTTGCACGGTGCTGGGGCACCAGAGAGGCCTGCATGACCCAGCTGCCCACAAGATCAGCAGGGAGCCAAGGCTCCAGTGAGACCTGTGCAACACAGCTGCCCAAGGTACTGGCAGAGAGCATGGCTCCAACAGTGCCTGAGCTATACAGCTACAGGTGGCACCAGTGAGCAGCTGGGAACACAGCTCCAGAGGGGCCCACATGATCCAGCAGCAGCACCTACCAGGACACACCAGTGCCAGCCCCCAGTAGTCAGTCCTCCAGGATCCATAGCAGGCAAGAGGAAACACGCAACAAAACAGTCTAGGAGGCACAGTAGCCTTATGTGATATACACTGAGCTGCCTACACATCCAAACATCCCTCACCAAGTCTAGAGCTACCAGGTGGCTAAAATGGAGAGACAAAGAAATAATACCCAAAGAAAAGAAAAAGAGGAATCACCAGAAAAGGAACTACAGGAAATGGAAGACAGCAACTTGTCAGATAAAGAATTCAAGGCAATTATTTTAAGGGCACTCAAACAATTTGGTGAGAACTACAAGCAACTTAATAACAATTATGAAGAGCTCACTGGGAACTACTTCAGCTTAAAAAAAAAAGACATAGACGCTACACATAAAGAGGTAGGAGCTATGCATAAAAATCAAGAGGAAATAAAGAATGACATAGCTGTTATAAAAAATACCTTAGAAGGGTTCAATAGTAGATTAGAAGAAGCTGAAGACAAAATGAGTGACTTAGAAGACAAGATAGAGAAAAACACCCAAATAGAGCAGCAAATGGAAAACAAGTTGAAAAAGCAGGAGGAAAGATTAAGGGAGCTGTGGGACAATATGAAACGTAACAACATTCCCATTATAGGGATACTGGAAGAAGAAGAATCAGAGAAAGGAATAGAGAACCTGTTTGAAGAAATAACGGCAGAAAACTTCCCTAAACTGGTGAAAGAAAAAGTCACACAACTCCAGGAAACACAAAGAGTCCCAAGCAAGATGAACCCCAGAAGACCCACAGCAAGACACATCATAATAAAAATGGCAAACATTAAAGACAAAGTAAGAATCTTAAAGGAAGCAAGAGAGAGACAGAAAGTTACCTACAAGGGAGCTCCCATTAGACTGTCAGCTGATTTTGCAATAAAAATGCTGCAGGCCAGAAGGGAGTGGCATGAAGTGTACAAAGTAATGCAAGGCAAGGGTCTGCATCCAAGACTACTCTATCCAGCAAGGCTATCATTCAAAATTGAAGGAGAAATAAAGAGCTTCACAGATTAAAAAAAGCTAAAGGAATTTACCACCACCAAACCAGCACAGCAAGAAATGCTGAAGGGACTGTTGTAAGAAGAACAAGAAACAGAGAGACAGGAACACAAGCATAAAATTAAAATGGCAACTAATAACTATCTATCAATAATTACTTTAAATGTAAATGGCTTAAATGCTCCAATCAAAAGACGTAGGGTAGCTGATTGGATAAGAAAACATGACCCATATATATGGATGAAAGTGAAGGGATAGAAAAAAATTTTCCAAGCAAATGGAAATAAAACAAAGCTGGTGTAGCAATACTCATATCTGACAAGATAGACTTCAAATGAGGGCCATAATAAGAGACAGAGAAGGTCACTACATAATATTAAAAGGATCAATCCAACAAGAGGATATAACCCTGGTAAATATATACGCACCAAACACGGGAGCACCAAACTATATTTAAAAACTTCTGGAAGACTTCAAGGGAGAAATCAATAGCAACATGATCATAGTGGGTGACTTTAACATGCCACTGACACCACTGGATATATCTTCTAGACACGAAATTAACAAGGACATAGAGTCCTTACAAGACAAACTAGATTAGTTGGATTGCATTGATATTTACAGAATATTTCACCCCAAAGCTGCAGAATACATATTCTTCTCAAGTGCACATGGGTCATTCTCAAAGATGGACCACATGTTAGGACACAAAGCATGTCTCTACAAATTCAAGAAAATTCAAATTATATCAAGCATCTTCTCAGATCACAGTGGCATGAAACTAGAACAAAATTACAGTAAAAACACACAAAAACATTCAAACACTTGAAGGCTAAATAGCATGCTATTAAACAATGAACGGGTTACTAACAAGATCAAGGAAGAAATTAAAAATTCCTGAAAACCAATGAAAACGAACATACAACAACATAAAATCTATGGGACACAAAGAAAGAAGTCCTGAGAGGGAAGTTCATAGCACTACAGGCTCAACTCAAGAAACAAGAAAAATTCCTAACTGACTTTCTAATCCTACAACTTAAAGAACTAGAAAGTAAACAACAAGAAAAACCCAGAGCTAGTAGGAGGAAGGAAATAGTAAAGGTCAGAGCAGAAATAAATGACATAGAGACTAAAAAAACAATTCAAAAGATCAATGAAACAAAAAGCTCGTTCTTTGAAAAGATAAACAAGATCGATGGACCTTTAGCCAGACTCACCAAGAAACAAAAAGAGAGGAACAAAATAAACAAAATCAGAAATGAAAGAGTAGAAGTAACAACTGACATCACAGAGATTCAAAGGATCATCGAAACATACTATGAACAATTATACGCCAACAAACTGGGCAACCTAGGATAAATGGACAAATTTCTAGAAACACACAGTCTCCCAAAACTGAACCAGGAAGAAATAGAAAACTTGAACAGACCAATAACAACAGAGAATTTGAAGATGTAATTAAGAACCTCCCAGCAAACAAAAGCCCAGGCCCAGATGGCTTCACGGGGGAGTTTTACCAAACATTCAAAGAAGATCTAATACCCATTCTCCTCAAACTATTCCAAAAAATCCAAGAAGATGGAACACTTCCAAACTCATTTTATGAGGCCAGCATAATCCTAATTACAAAACCAGATAAAGACACTACAAAGAAAGAAAACTACAGGCCAATATCCCTGATGAACACAGATGCCAAAATCCTTAACAAAATATTAGGAAATTGGATCCAGCAATACATCAAAAAAATTATTCGTCATGACCAAGTGGGTTTCATCCCAGGCATGCAAGGCTGGTACAATATTCGCAAATGAATAAATGTGATACACCACATAAACAAAATGAAAGATAAAACCCATATGATCATATCAATAGATGCTGAAAAAGCATTCCACAAAATCCAGCACCGATTTCTGATAAAAACCCTCAGCAGTGTGAGAATAGAGGGACCATACCTCAACATAATAAAGGCCATATATGTAAAACCTACAGCCAACATTATTCTCAATGGGCAAAAGCTAAAAGCATTCCCCTTAAGAATGGGAACAAAACAGGGATGCTCACTTTTGCCACTCTTATTTAACATAGTTCTGGAAGTCTTATCCACAGCAATCAGAAATGAAGAAAAAATAAGGAGGATCCAAATTGGAAAGGAGGAAGTGAAACTGTCATTACTTGCAGATGACATGATATTGTACATAGAAAACCCTGAAGACTCCATCAAAAATCTACTAGACTTAACAAATGAATTTGGCAAAGTAGCAGGATACAAAATTAATGTCAAGAAATTGACGGCATTCTTATACACCAATGATGAACTCACAGAAAGAGAAACTAAAAAAACAATTCCATCTACCATTGCAGCAAAAAAATTAAGATACCTAGGGATAAGCTTAATCAAAGAAGTAAAGGACCTCTTCACAGAAAACTACAGGTCATTGAAAAAAGAAATAGAGGAAGATATAAAAAAGTGGAAGCATATACCTTGTTCATGGATTGGAAGAATTAACATCATTAAAATGTCCTTACTACCCAAAGCAATCTATAGATTCAATGAAATCCCCATCAAAATACCAACGACATATTTCACAGAACTAGAACAAACATTCCAAAAGTTTATATGGAACCAAAAAAGACCTCGAATAGCTACAGCAATCTTGAAAAATAAGAACAAAGTAGGAGGGATCACATTACCAGATTTCAGGTTATACTACAAAGCCACTGTAATCAAGACAGCCTGGTACTGGCACAAGAACAGGCAGATAGATCAATGGAACAGAACAGAGAACCCTGAAATTGACCCAAGACAATATGCTCAATTAATATTTGACAAAGGTGGTAAGAGCATACAATGGAGTAAAGACAGCCTCTTTAATAAATGGTGAGGGGAAAATTGCACAGCTACATGCAAAAAAAAAAAAAATGAAACTAGACCATCAACTTACACCATACACAAGAATAAATTCAAAATGGATAAAAGACTTAAATGTGACTCATGAATCCATAAAAATCATGGAAGAAAATGTAGGCAACAAAATTTTGGACATCATATGCAGCAGAATCTTCACTGATACATCACCTAAGGCAACAGAAACATAGGGAAAAGTGAACACATGGGACTACATCAAACTCAAAAGCTTCTGCACAGCAAAAGAAACAACCATCAAATTGGAAATGGAACCCACTGTATGGGGTAACATAATTGCCAATGATACATCACATAAGGGGTTAATCTCCAAAATATATAGAGTCCTCATACAACTCAACAAAAGGAAGACAAAGAACCCAATTAAAAATGGGCAGAGGAACTAAATAGACATCTATCCAAACAGGACATACAAATGGCCAAGAGACATATGAAGAAATGCTAACATCACTAATCATCAGAGAGATGCAAATTAAAACAACAATGAGGTATCACCTCACACCTGTCAGAATGGCTGCCATCAACAAATCATCAAACAACAAGTGTTGGAGAGGCTGTGGAGAAAAGGAGACTCTAGTACGCTGCTGGTGGGAATGCAGACTGGTGCAGCCCCTATGGAAAACACTATGTATGGTGTTACCTCAAAAAATTAAAAATTGATTGCCATTTGACCCAGTGATCCCACTTCTAAGAATATACCCTAAGAACCCTGAAACACCAATCAGAAAGAATATATATACCCCCATGTTCATAGCAGTACTATTTACAATAGCTAAGATCTGGAAAAAGCCCAAGTGTCCATCAGTAGACGAATGGATAAAAAAGCTGCGGTACATATACACAATGGAGTACTATCCAGCTATAAGAAAGAAAGTTCTCTTATCATTTGAGACGACATGGAGGGACCTGGAAAGTATTATCCTAAGCGAAACAAGCCAAGCAGAGAAAGACAAATGTCACATTATCTCACTTACCTGTGGAATATAATGAACATAACAGTCTGAGGAACAGGTAGACCCAGAGTTGTGGAAGTAGGGTACAGACTGACAACCCTCAGAAGAGAGGTGGTGGGGGGAGGGAAGAGATAAACCATAGAACTTATATGCATGTATGCATAACTGATGAACATGGGCAACAAAGCTGGGGACAGGGTGGAGGGGATGGTGAAGAGGGTGTCTATGGGGGAAAAAAGGAGAAACATCTGTAACAAAAATAAATTAATAAAAAAAAAAGACTCTCCTAGCAAACAAAAGCCCAGGCCTGGATGGCTTCACGGGGGAGTTTTACCGAACATTCAAGGAACTAACACCCATTCTACTCAAACTATTCCCAAAAATTCAAGAACAAGGAAGACTTCCAAACTCGATTTATGAGGCCAGCATAATTCTAATTCCAAAATCAGATAAAGACACTATAAGGAAAGAAAACTACAGGCCAATATCCCTGATGAACATAGATGCCAAAATCCTTAACAAAATATTAGCAAATCGGATCCAGCAATACATCAAAAAAATTATTCACCATGGTGAAGTGAGATTCATCCCTGAGATGCAAGGCTGGTACAATATTCATAAATCAATAAATGTGTTACACCACATAAACAAAATGAAAGATAAAAACCATATGATCTTATGAATATATGCTGAAAAAGCATTCAACAAAATCCAACACCCTTTTCTGATAAAAACACTCAGCAATGTGGGAATAGAGGGATCATATCTTGACATAATAAAGGCCATATATGAAAAACCTACAGCTAACATCATACTCAATGGACAAAGACTAAAATCATTTCCCTTCAGAACAGGAACAAGATGCCCTGTTCTGGGGTGCCCACTTTTGTCACTCTTATTTAACATATTTCTGGAAGTCTTAGCTACAGCAATTTGACAGGAAGAAAAAATTAAAGGGATCCAAATTGGAAAGGAGTTAGTGAAACTGTCATTATTTGCAGATGACATGATGTTGTACATAAAAAACCCTAAAGAATCCTTTAAAACAGCAGTTCTCAACCTGTGGGTCGCGACCCCTTTGGGGGTCGAACGACCCTTTCACAGGGGTTGCCTAAGACCATCGGAAAACACATATTTCCAATGATGTTTCATAACGGTAGCAAAATTACAGTTATGAAGTAGCACCAAAAATAATTTTATGGTTGGGGGTCACCACAACATGAGGAACTGTATTAAAGCGTCGCAGCATGAGGAAGGTTGAGAACCACTGCTTTAAAAACTGCTATGTGGTGTATCACATTTATTGATTTGTGAATATTGTAAAAAAAAATTGTAAAAAAAGGGAAGAGATTAGAAATATTAAATCAATCAGACAACAGATGATGGTGGCAGTGGGTTTAGGAAATGGTCATATTATTGATATGTTTTGAACATAGAAACAATAAATTTTGAACTGTTGGGGATGAGAGAAAGAGAGGGGTCAAGGATTAAATCAAGGTTTGTGGCAAGAGCAAAAGGATAGAGTTGGCAATAACTGAGATGGGGAAGCATACAAGAACAGAACAGACTGTGTGTTTTGTGTGTGTGTGTGGGGGGGTGATGGAAGCAGGAACTCAGTTATAGACATTTTAACATTTAAGATGCTTATTAGACATCCAAATGGGTATATCAACCTGGATCAGGATAGTGGTCTGGGCTGAAGATATAATTTTGGGAGAGATCAGTTTGTGGTGCTATTTAAAGCCATGGGAACCACAGTGAACTAAAAGTACCTTAATGTAATTATCTAACCAGCAGAGCCTAAGTTCCTTCTATGATAATTTTTATAGGGTGATTGCCCATGTGTTGAACAAAGGGCTTGAGCAAACATTACAGGTTTACATGGTTTAAGCTAAAACTCATGGGCAGAGGACCAGCCTCTGTCTTTTGCCATTCCATGAAGTGGTGTATTTGGGCTAGAAATTAGTAAACACATCACATATTGTGCTTCAGGGCAGGGACCCCCTCTTGCTATTCTCCCAGAGAGCACCTAATTAAGCATGTGACTGTAGCACCCTTATTATCAGAAAAGGGATCCTTCCTAATAGAGACAGCATCCTGCAGCTGGATATCAGATATCCAGGGGAGTTATATATTATTGCGATGTCATGTTTCCTTGGGAGATGGGGAGCCACTGTCCCAGCTATCTCTGGGTATTTCCAGCAGACAATTGTACTATTTGTCTTTCCTCACCAACACATACTTGAACTCTGCCAAAGACCAGGTGTTACATAATTCCATATTTAAGCAGAATTACTAACAAATTATTTATTATACTTGATAAGTATACATCTGTATTTCTGAATACAGAAATTTATTGAATGGTACTGGTTCTACCCCTTGGAGCCAGTTTAAACAAGCCAAAGACCCTTTATGTATGCCAGCCTTTTATATCCTGAAAGAAAGAAACATAGTTTCTAGTCTTCTCATTTTCACATTAAATATGTACTGTCCTTCCAGCTATACCCTACATGATACTTTTTCCTCTCTTATTATGGTCTCTCTTTTCTAATATGGTCCAGTTTGTCAAAATAGTTCTTTTTTGCCCTAGATTTTTTATGAAAAATTTCAAATATATATCAAAGTAGAAAGAATTGTACAGTGAATATCCATATGTCCAGATTCTACCATCAATATGTAGCTGTTCTACTTCATCCATGTATTCACTCCTCTATCAAACCATTGCTCCATCTTTTTTATTATTTTTTTAATTTTCTTTTTTTTAATTTTTTTTATTAATTTATTTTTGTTACAGATGTTTCTCCTTTTTTCCCCATTGACATCCTCCTCCCCAACCCCCCACCCCGTCCCCAGCTTTGTTGTCCATGTCCATCAGTTATACATACATGCGTATAAGTTCTGTGGTTTATCTCTTCCCTCCCCCCCACCCCCTCTTCTGAGGGTTGTCAGTCTGTACCCTACTTTCACATCTCTGGGTCTACCCTGTTCCTCAATTTTTTTAAAATTTTCAATTGTGGTAAAATATACATTATTTAAAATTCACCATCTTAACTATTTTTAAGTGTACAATTTAACAGTTCAATAGCATTGTGTATTCACATTGTTGTGCAACCAGTGTCCAGAACTTTTTCATCTTTGTAAAACAGAAATTCCATATCCATTAAACAACTCTCAATTTCCTCCTCCTCCCACCTTCTGGCAACCACCATTCTACTTTCTGTTTATGTTAATTTGACTATTCTAGGTACCTCATATAAGTGGAATCATATAGTATTTGTCTTTTTTGACTGGCTTATTTCACTTAATATAATGTCTTCAAGGTTTTTCATATTGTAGCATGTGGCAAGATTTCCTTCCTTCATAAAGCTAAATAATATTTCATTGTATATATACACATTTTTATCCATTTATCTATCCATGGACATTTGGGTAGCTTCCAGCTCTTGGCTAATGTGAATAATGCTGCTATGAACATGGGTACACAAATATCTCTTCAAGATTCTGATTTCAGCTCTTTGGCATATATACCCATGGGGGGGGGTTGTTGGATCATATTAAATTAAATTCTTCCAGAACATTTAGAAAAAATATTAATGTGATTCTATTTTTAAATTTTTGAGGAACTGCCATACTGTTTTGCACAGTGGCTGAACCATTTTATATTCCTACCACCATTGCACAAGGGTTCCAATTTCTCTATATCCTTGTCAACACTTATTATTTTCCTTTTTTTATAGTAACCATCCAAATGGGTGTCAAGTTCCATCTTATTTTTTAATGTATTTCAAAGCAAATTGCAGACTCCCTTCTCAAAATACTTCAGCATGCATATAAGTAGCTAGAATATAATATTTATTTACAGATTTTTTTCTTTTGATACAACATTTACATACAGTGAAATGCACAAAACTTGAGCATACATTTATTTACTGAGTTTTGACAAATGCATACACCTGTGTAACTGCAATCCTTATCAAGATATAGACCAGAAAGTTTCCTTACATCCTTCCCCATTTCATCCCCACCTCCAGAAGAAAACACTGCTCTGATATTCTTCTACCATAAATTAGTTCTGCTTGTTCTAGAACTTTGTATAAATGTGATCATACATTATGTACTTATGGTAGCCAGGATTAAGAATGTACCTCACAACACACAGAGAGGCCAGGAAATGGGTCCTCTCCAGGAACCAAATCTGCTGATACCTTGATCTTGGACTTCCCAGCCTCCAACTCGGTGAGAAATAAATGTCTGCTGTTTAAGCCCCCCCCCCCCCAGCCAAAAAAGAAAGAAAGAAAGAAAAGAATGTGCTTCACAGAGGTCCAACTCCAGAGAGCATCACTGGCTAAAGGCCATAGGTTCTAGGCTGAAATCCATTGTGGTGTTTGCATCGATGCCCATTACTGTGAGAAACAGGGCTCCTCTGACAGCTGACTTTGGTTTGAGGACAGCCTGCCAGCCTTGCTGAACCTTCTAGAGGCTGCGTGACAGTCTAGGATGCATCACAGCCTCTCACTCTCCCAGTGACCGAGCTATTTCTCTCACAGGCATTTCCCTTAATAAAATGTTTGTACATTTAATCTTACATTGGTGTCTGCTTTTCAGAGGACCTACACTAAGATAGTATTCTATTATTTAAGGTTCCTTTCACTCAGCATACTGTCATCACGGTACTTCTAAAATTGTGTTGTCAGAACTAAACACCACACTTTTATGGAGACATCAAAATTCTCTAAATATACCTCAGGTCAGGTCAGCATTGTCAGCATCCCACAGCTAACCCTAGGGAATGTACTTTATGCTAAATTACTTCAATCATTCTCATGCATACTGTTGCTGAGCCTAACCTTCCCCATCCTTTATCTGGACTGTTGGATTTTAAACACATGCAGAAAATCTGACAGGTAGATCCGTCAACATTTCTTCCTTAATAAAACAGAAAAAATAGTATGTGTGTACAAAGATCTTTGTCCCAACTGATTTAGATACACAAACATGCACAATAGTGCAGAGATTAAGAACACAGGCTCTGCACTTAGACTGCCTGGCCCAAATCCTGCCTGCCACATTACTGTATCAGGCAGAAATGTTTTAGGCTGCAAGTTGCAGAAAAGCAGACCAGCAGTGGTTTGAAGAAATAGGAGTTTATTTTTCTCACATTATATGAAATTTAGAAACAGGCAGCTCCTGGCCTTGGTTTTGAAGCTTCACAATGTCAGAGTTGCCATCTCTGCAATTCTCTTGGCAATTCATTTATGTTTGTGATACGGTAAGAAGGCTGCATCATCTTAAATCATCTATTCTGTATTCAAGATGATAAGAAATGCAAAGTGTTTGCTGGAAGCAACCAGAAGACTTCTGCTTATGTCTCGTTGGCCTCTCCTAGCTGCAGAGAAAGCTGAGAAAGGCAGAATTGGGTTTTTCTAGTCCAAGTTGCAGGTTCAAAAGGGAGAAAGTGTTGGGAATGGGTGTTGAGTTTGATAAACCATATAGCTACTTACTACCTGCATAATCTTGGGCAAGTTACATACCTCTCTCATCTCAGTTTTCTCATCACAAATGAGGATAATAACAAAATTTTCTTCATAAGTTTTACTATGAAGATTAAATCAGTTAGTATATATGAAGTGTTTAGAACAGTGCTTAAAACACAATAAGTCCTTACCAGAAGAAAATGAAATATAGCCAAAATGTTTATCAAAACAGGATCAATTATGTCAATAAGTATGTCTTAGTCAGTTTGGTCTGCTATAGCAGAATACTATAATAGAATGGGTAGCTTATAAACAACAGAATTTGATTCCCATAATTCTGGAGGCTTGAGAAATCCAGGATCAAGGCTATCTTCTCCCTTTGCCTCGCATGGCAAAAGGGACCAAGGGGTCCCATGACGTTTCTTCCTTTTTTTTCAATTTTTATTAATTTATTTTTGTTACAGATGTTTCTCTTTTTCCCCCCCTAGACCCATCCTCCCGATCCTGCTCCCCCACCCCCGTAGCATTGTTGTCTATATCCATTGGTTATGCATACATGCATATAAGTTCTTTGGTTCATCTCATCCATTCCCCCCACACACACACCTCCTTACTCTGAGGTTTGTCAGTCTGAACCATATTCCTTTCTATGTCTCTTGGTCTATTTTGTTCATCAGCCCACCTTGTTCATTATATTCCACAAATAAGTGAGATCATGTGGTATTTGTCTTTCTCTGATTGGCTTATTTCGCTTAGCATAATACTCTCGAGGTCCCTCCATGTTATCTCAAAAGATAAGTGATCTATCTTTCTTACAGCTGCATAGTATTCCATTGTATATATGTACCACAGCTTTTTTATTCACTCATCGGTTGATGGACCCTTGGGCTGTTTCCAGATCTTGGCGATTATAAATAGTGCTGCTATGAACATAGGGGTATATATATATTCTTTCTGCTTGGTGTTTCAGGCTTCTTAGGATATAATCCTAGAAGTAAGATCACTGGGTCAAATGGCAACTCAATTTTTCATTTTTTAAGGTAACAACATAGTGTTTTCCATAGTGGCTGCACCAGACTGCATTCCCACCAGCAGTGTACTAGAGTCCCCTTTTCTCCACACCCTTGCCAACACTTGTTTGATGCTTTGTTGATAGCAGCCATTCTGACAGGTGTGAGGTGATACCTCATTGTTGTTTTAATTTGCATGTCTCTGATGATTAGTGATGTTGAGCATTTCTTCATATGTCTCTTCGCCATTTGTATGTCCTGTTTGGAGAGGTGTCTATTTAGCTACTCTGCCCATTTTTTATTTGGGTTCTTTGTCTTCCTTTTGTTGAATTGCAAGAGCACTCTAAATATTTTAGAAATTAACCCCTTATCTGATGTATCATTGGCAATTATGTTCTCCCATAAAGTGGGTTCCCTTTCCATTTTGATGGTTGTTTCTTTTGCTGTGCAGAAGCTTTTGAGGTTGATGTAGTCCCATGTGTTCATTTTTCCCTTTGTTTCTGTTGCCTTAGATGATGTATCAGTGAAAACTCTGCTTCATATGACGTCTGAAATTTTGCTGCCTACATTTTCTTAAAGGATTTTTATGGATTCACGAATCACATTTAATTTTTTTATCCATTTTGAGTTTATTCTTGTGTATGGTGTAAGTTGATGGTTTAGTTTGATTTTATTGCACATACCTGTCCAATTTTCCCCTCACCATTTATTAAAGAAGCTGTCTTTACTCCATTGTATGCTCTTGCCACCTTTGTCGAATATTAATTGAGCATAATGTTTTAGGTCAATTTCTGGGTTCTCTGTTCCATTCTATTGATCTATATTCCTGTTCCTGTGCCAGTACCAGGCTGTTTTGATTACAATAACTTTGTAGTATAACCTGATATCCCATATTGTGATCCCACCTACTTTGTCCTTCTTTTTCAAGATTGCTGTGGTTATTTGGGGTCTTTTCTGGTTCCATATGAACTTTTGAAGTATTTGTTCTAGTTCTGTGAAATATGTCATTGGTATTTTGATGGGGATTTCATTGAATCTATAGAGTGCTTTGGGTAGTATGGACATTTTAATGATTCTTCCAGTCCACAAACAAGGTGTGTGTTTCCACCTTTTTATATCTTCCTCTATTTCTTTCTTCAATGTCCTGTAGTTTTCTGCAAATAGGTCCTTTATTTCTTTGTTTAAGTTTATTCCTAGGTATCTTAATTTCTTTGTTGCAAGGGTAAATGGGATTTTTTTTTTTAGTTTCTCTTTCTGTGAGTTTATCTTCGGTGTAAAAGAATGCCGTTGATTTCTTGACGTTAATTTTGTATCCTGCTACTTTGCCAAATTCATTTATTAAGTCTAGTAGATTTTTGATGGAATCTTTAGGGTTTTCTATGTATAATATCATGTCATCTGCAAATAATGACAGTTTCACTTCCTCCTTTCCAATTTGGATCCCTTTTATTTTTTCTTCATGTCTGATTGCTGTGGCTAAGACTTCCAGTACTATGTTAAATAAAAGTGGCGAAAGTGTGCATCCCTGTCTTGTTCCTCTTATTAAGGGAAACGCTTTAAGTTCTTGCCCACTGAGTATAATGTTGGCTATAGGTCTTTCAAATATGGCCTTTATTATGTCGAGATATGATCCCTCTATTTCCACATTGCTGAGCATTTTTATCAGAAATGGGTGCTGGATTTTGACAAATATTTTTTCAGTGTCTATTGATATGAACATATGGTTTTTATCCTTCATTTTGCTTATGTGGTGTATCACATTTATTGGTTTGCAAATATTGAACCAGCCTTGCATCCCTGGGATGAATCCCACTTGGTCATGGTGAATAATTTTTTTAATGTATTGCTGCATCTGATTTGTTAGTATTTTGTTTAGGATTTTGGCATCTATGTTCATCAGGGATATTGGCCTGTAGTTTTCTTTATTTGTAGGTCTTTTTCTGGTTTTGAAATTAGAATTATGCTGGCCTCGTAAAACAAGTTTGGAAGTAGTCCTTCTTCTTGAATTTTTTGGAATAATTTGAGGAGAATGGATGTTAGTTCTTTGAAAGTTCGGTAAAACTCCTCCGTGAAGCCGTCGGGGCCTGGGCTTTTGTTTGTTGGGAGAGTCTTGATTAGATCTTCAATGTCCTTAGTTGTTATTGGTTGTTCAAGTTTTCTATCTCTTCCTGGTTCAGTTTTGGGAGGCTATGTGTTTCTAGAAATTTGTCCATTTTGCTTAGATTATCTAATTTGTTGCTATATAATTGTTCATATTATTATTTTTTTTATTTTTTTTATTATTCATCATCTTAATCATCATCATATACAAGTGTTTGTACATCTGTGTTGGCCAGCATTGCTCTTTTTTATTTTGCTTTTTTTTTTTTATTAATTTATTTTTGTTACAAATGTTTCTCCTTTTTTCCCCATTAACACCCTTCTCCCCATCCCTCTACCCCTTCCCCAGCTTTGTTGTCCATGTCCATCAGTTATGCATACATGCGTATAAGTTCTGTGGTTTATCTCTTCCCTCCCCCCCGACCCCCTCTTCTGGGGGTTGTCAGTCTGTACCCTACTTTCACATCTCTGGGTCTACCCTGTTCCCCATACTGTTATGTTTATTATATTCCACAAATGAGTGAGATCATGTGATATTTTTCTTTCTCTGCTTGGTTTGTTTCGCTTAGGATAATACTCTCGAGGTCCCTCCATGTCGTCTCAAAGGATAAGAGATCTCTTAATGATTCTTTGTATTTCTCTGGTGTCAGTTGTTCTCCTCTTTCATTTCTGATTTTGTGTATTTGGGTTCTCTCTCTGTTTCTTGGTGTGTCTAGCTAAGGGTCCATCAATCTTGTTTATCTTTTCAAAATACTATCTCCTCATTTATCCTTTGAATTTTTTTTTTATCTCTATGTTGTTTATTTCTGCTCTGATATTTATTATTTCCTTCCTTCTGCTTGCTCTGGTGTTTTCTTTTTCTTTGATTTCTAGTTCTTTAAGTTATGAGGTTAGATAGTCATTTAGGAATTTTGTTTGTTTCTTAAGGTAGGCCTGTGACGGTATGAACTTCCCTCTCAGAAGTGCTTTTGCTGCATCTCATAGATTTTGTGTTGTTGTGTGTTCATTTTCATTGGTTTCCAGGTATTTTTTAATTTCTTCCTTGATCTCCTTGGTAACTCATTGTTTAATAACATGCTATTTAGCCTCTGTGTGTTCAAATGTCTTTGCATGTTCTTATTGCAATTGATTTCTACTTCCATGCCATTGTGATCTGAGAAGATGCTTGAAATGATTTCAATCTTTTGAAACTTGTAGAGACTTAATTTGTGTCCTAACATGTGGTCTATCTTTGAGAATGTCCAACGTGCACTTTAGAAGAATGTGAATTCTGCAGTTTTGGGGTGTAATTCTCTGTAGATATCTATTAAATACATTTGGTCTAGTGCTTCATTTAGAGTCTCTGTTTACTTGTTAATTTTTTGTCTATAGGATCTATGCAGTGATGTCAATGCTTGTTGAAGTCCCCTGCTATGATTGTATGCTGTCGATTTCACCTTTGAAGTCCTCTAGGAGATTTTTAATATATTTTTGAGTTCCTATATTGGGTGCTTATATGTTTACCAAGGTTATATCTTCCTGTTGGATAGATCCTTTCAATATTATGTAGTGACCTTCTTTGTCTCTAGTTATGGCCTTCATTTTGAAATCTATTTTATCGGATATGAGTATTGCTACCTCAGCTTTTTTTTTCTTTTCTGTTTGCTTGGAAGATTTTTTTCCATTCCTCCACTTTTAACCTATGTGAGTCTTTTGTTGTGAGGTGGGTCTCTTGTAAACAACATATATATGGGTCATGCTTTCTTATCCAATCAGCTACCCTGTGTCTTTTTATCGGAGCATTCAATCCATTTACATTTCAGGTGATTATGGATATGTACTTATTTATTGCCATTTTTGTTTAATGTAGTTATATTTCCCTTCCCATTTTTCTACTAATTACAGCAGTTCTTTTAACATTTCTTGCAGAGCTGGTTTGGTGCTAATATATTCCCTTAGCTTTTTTTTTTTGTCTGGGAAGGTCCTTATTTGACCTTCTATTTTGAATGATAGCCTTGCTGGGTAGAGTAGTCTTGGATTCAGATCCTTGTTTTTTTATGACCTTGATTACTTCATTCCATTCCCTACTGGCCTGTATTGTTTCTGTTCAGAAGTCAACTGATAGCCTTATGGGGGTTCCTTTGTAGGTAACCTGTTGCTTATCTGTTGCTGCCTTTAGGATTCTCTCTTTGTCTTTAATTTTTGCATTTTAGTTACTATGTGTCTTGGTGTGGTCCTGTTTGGGTCCTTCTTACTTGGGGCTCTCTGTGCTTCTTGAACTTGAATGCCTTCTTCCTTCCCCAAGTTAGGAAAGTTTTCTGTCACTATTCCTTCAAATATATTTTCTAACTCTTGCTCATTGTCTTCTTCGGGGACTCCTATGATGTGAATATTATTACATTTCCAGATGTCCCACAGTTCTCTTAAGCTGTCTTCCTGTTTTGAATTGTTTTTCCTTTTTGTTTTTTGATTGGTTGATTTTTTCTACTTTGTATTCTAATTCACTGATCCAGTCCTCAGCTTCCTCTACTCTGCTGGTTATTCCTTCCAATATGTTCTTTATTTCTGCTATGTCATTCTTCATTTTCACTTGGTTGGTTTTCAATGTTTCTATATCTTTTCTCATGGTGTTGAGGTCCTTACTCATGCTGTTGAGCTTCCTCAAGATCATGGCTCTGAACTCTACCTCTGATAACTTGCTTACCTGAATTTCATTTTTCTCATCTTTGGTAGAGGTCTCTTGTTCTTTCATTTGTCATTTGTTTCTTTGTTTCACCATTTTGCTTTCTCAGTGGGTTTTGGAGCCTGCCAAATTTTCCCTGTGAGTGTTGGTGTTCTGCTGTTTGTGGCTCCCTCTATGGGGTTTGGATGAGTGTGGGAGGACCCACGTTCAACACCACTGTCAAGTCTTACTTTCCTGGGTAGATTTGCAAGCCCAGGAAAGGTTCAGTTATCCTCCAGCTTTTAGTATGGAGGCTGTTAGTTTCAGTTACTTGATGAGCCTTGGGTTTTAGCCCTCAGTTGAATGAAAAACTCCTTCAGGTGTTCAGCGTAAGAGGATTTCCAGAGGGTGGGGAAGATGCTGGTTGTTAATGAGCCTTGATTTGCATTTCTTTGGCCCAGCTTGGTGGGGTTAGATCTCCAAGGGAGGGGCTGCTGCTTCTCCCCAGAGCTCCATGAAGGAGAAAGATGGCCACTTTCCTGTGTGACCACAATCAGCAAAAACTCTGTGCGCCCTCCAAATCCTGAGTGTCCCCACACAGTTCCAGTCCAGTCCGCCCTCCCTCTGCCAGAGCCCAAGGTGAATGGCTGTAGCTAATTTAGTGCTCTGTCCCAGCCCTCTGCACTGTGGAGCCGGCATGGGATTTTAACCCCGAGGGAGATCAGTATCAAGTGAGACCTAGGGCTGAACACAAACTCAGATGGCACCTTGGGCACAGAAGAAGCTCATGATCCCCAAGCATCTACACCTCACTTGTCCTCACCCTTTGCACTTCATTTCCTAGGTTGAGGACACTCCCTAGTCACTAGAGCCAGTTTTGTCTGCCCCATCCTTACTCCAGCAATCTTAAATCAATGACAGATAAGTGTCATTGATATATGAATACACCAGCTTTAAGATAGATCTTGCCCTTGCTTGTGTGGCTCAGTTGGTTAGAACATTGTCCCATGCACCAAAGGGTCATGGGTTTGATTCTCAGTCAGGAAATATACCCAGGTTGTGGGTTCAATCCCCAGTCAGGGCACATATGGGAGGCAATTATTGATGATGTCTCTCTTTCTCTTTTCTTTTCTCTCTCTAGAATCAATGAAAAACATACCCTCAGGAGAGGATTAAAAAGAGAGAGAGAGAGAGTAGATCTTAAAAGTTTTCATCACAATAAAAATTTTTTAACTCTGTAAGGTGATAGATGTTAACTAGACTGATTGTGGTGATCATTTCACAGTGTATACAAACATCAAATTACTATGTTGTACACCTGAAACTAATACAATGTTATATGTTAATTAGACCTAAATTTTTAAAATATATCAGCTTCCTTGCCCCCAGGCAAGATAATTCATTTTTCCAAGTTCCTCTGCAGGACTGAGCTCCAGTTGCCCACAGTGGTAACTTGCTCACTAATGGACCATTTATTGGCTGCCTTCCCTTCCCTGTCCCCTACCACTGGGATTACCTCCTGAATGAACCACCTGCTTCCCAATATTTGTCTCAGCATTGCTTCTGGGGAAACCCAAATGAAAACACAGATATTGAAGCCAAGTTCAGGGAGGAAAGCAACCAATATCCCCTGAAGCTCTGGAGTCAGGTAGGACTGGCTTCTAATCCTAAAGTCTGTACCTTAATTCTATAAGCTTGGCCAAGTTATATACTATCTCAGAGTCTCAGTTTACTCACTTGTGATGTCCTTTCTCATGGGATTGTTATGAGTATTAAACAAGAAAATAGGTGTAAAGAGCCCAGAATATAGGATAAACTTGAAAGTAGATGAGATTGTTATTGCTGCGAACCTCTCAACTCCCTCCCCTGGGCCATGCAATGAAAAATAAGACTATACTTTCTCTATTAAAGTGGCTTCCCAGAGAGAACTCTTTTCACACTCACATGCACAGTTCCAATTTCTCCACAATACAGCACATGGAAATTCCCCCTACTCCAGCCTGATTACTGCAAGGAATATGTTTTGACATTTATGAAATGAAAATTCACCAAGTTCTTCAAAGGTTAATGTATGCCCTAACGCATCACCTGAAACCAAGCAGATGGTCCTCAGCCACATACATCTCTTGAGATTTTTCAACAGAAACAGCCATTTACATCAGGGAAGCAGTAAAGCCCATCAAATAGAAGTGGTAACCTTCTGGGAATTGGGAGATCACGCAGAATATTTCACCTCCCCCAAGGGACCCCAGCATACAGTGTGATCTCATCTGGTCCCCAGGCCTGTTTTTTGGGACCTGCAGCCACCGTGGGATCAGTTATCTATATTACTGTTCTAGTGTGTTTTAATAATGGAGTTACTACCATCTCCCTTAAAGGCTAAATAATAATGATTCTTTGAATTTGCATAGCCCTTTACTCTTCCAAGTGTGTCAGTACATAGTATCTTATTTTATTTTGCATTCTAATAGTTCTCACATCAAAAAATTGTTCCTCTTTTTCGAGCAGAATGTTTGTAAACCATGCCATATTTCTCAAGGTTATGTTCCTCAGGGATTTATAGACCAAATAAATTCCTCCTCTGTGTCGACACCTTTCAGTAGCTGTAGACCAGACCACAGCTATGGCTCATTCACTTCCCTCCTTTCATACTTTTATCCATCAAATTCACTTCAAACCCATTTGTAAGTCAGGGGGTAGGGGTTGGGGGGTAAAAGTGGCATAAAGTATCATCAAATTCCATCAGCAATGTCTTCAGATATACCTTATATATTTCTTCATCTTTCTTTTCTCCCATTCTTCTAATTATACTTGTGCCCTTTTTGTTTCACGAGAAAAAAAATATTCTAGGTCAAATTGTTAGCAACATCATAGTAAAAAAGAAAGTTTCAACTCTCAGGCCTGCAGAGTCTCTTTAAGACAAAAACAATTCAGCCATCTGGGACCTTTGTTCTTTCTTTGCTTTCCTCCATCTCTGGTTGAAGAAATTTAAATCCTTCTGCAACATATCCACAATATCAAATAACACAGCTAATATGGGTGCAATTATATCTCTCCCTTATAGCTCATTCTGACATCTTAATCTGACAGGCCTGACAGTTGAGTATACTTCCCTGTAACTGCACACACACGCCTTTCTGGTGCTCACCATCTCCATTCTCACTCAGAATCCAGACTCCACATTACCATGCCGTAGCAAATCTCCCACTAGGCTGTGTCCTATATTTAGCTTCTGCTGCAGTTAAGGAAACATGGGAGACAAAGCAGCACTTACTTTTAAATTTAAAAGCCTCCTGACTTCCTCCCTTATAGGTTATCCTGAGATACTACCTTGATCAAACTTCCTTTGAACATTCTTCTGCTCTGGCAGGCAAGGGAAATAGTGTTGCCTACAGAAAACGTTGGTGTAAAACAGAGCATCAGGAACATGTGAGGAGCTGAAATCTGCACTGAGAAGTCTCAAAAGTTTGTCTTCATTCCAGAGTCCCCAGAAAAACATTATTAGGAACAGAAGTTTAATGGTTCTAATTCCTTTTACCTTTCCTAATTTTATAGGCTTTTTCTTACTCATTTCTATGTTATTTATTATTTCTTCTTATCCTTGCCCATTTTATTCTTCTCTTTTTTTCTTTTTAAATTAGTTTCCCCTTGGATTACCTTTTCCTTTTTTTTCTTTTCACCCAAGGACATTTTTTTTTTTGCATTTATCTTCAGAGAGAGCGAGAGGGAGAGAGGGAGGAAGTGAGAGAGAGAAACATCGATGTGAGAGAGACATAAAAAGTGGTTGCCACCCACACGACCCCAAGCGGGGCCAGGAACAAACTGCAACTGAGGTATGTGCCTTTAGTGGGAACCGAACCTGGGACGTTCTGGTCCTCAGGCCAATGATCCAACCACTGAGCCAAACCAGCCAGGGCTGTATTACCTTTTTCAAAAGTCCCTTTTGTTGCATTTTTATCACTCCTCCATCCCCAGCCTTTCTACTGTATCCCCTGCTTCTCTGTATCTTCTCTTTAAAAAGAAAATAATCACTGACCCATCTATAATTTATTATCATTTCTCACCACCCCCCTTAAAAATTACTTTGAAAACTGTTTAGATTAGTATATTTCATTATAGACCCAAATTGGGAAAAACCTAAATATTTATTAACTGGTAAATAGATAAGCAAACTGTTATATATTCATACAATGAAATATTACTGGCAATGATAAACAACAGACTACTGATAAACACAACATCATGGGTGAATCTCAAATAATTGTTGAGCAAAAAAAGAAGTCAGACATAAAGAAGTATCCTGTAGATGAAGTTCAAGAATGGACAAAACGAATCTGTGGTGATAGAAATCAAAATATGGGGAAATAAGGAATTGAATGGAAGGAGGCACAAGGGTACTTTTAAGGGTGATGGAAAGAGTCTTTATCTTGATCAGTGTGTGTTTGTATTTGTCAAAACCTATCAAACTATGCTTTAGATCTGTGAATTTCAGTCTCTTAATTATATCTTCATTTTAAAATAAATGTTTAAATAAAAAGGAGATAATTATTAACTGTGCTACTTACATAGCATGGTTCATGACATGATTACTTAAAATCATTTTTCTAAAGATTAATAATATGGGGAATGGAATTCCAAAATGGAGGCAGAGTGAATGGAAGCTACACAGACGTTCTCCCAGGACCAAACTGGAATTACAACTAAAATAAAGACAAATCATCAGAATAAAGCAACAGAAAAGCAGCTTGAGAGGAACATATAACCAGGGACATTGAATCGAGCCTGGTAGGTCTGCAGAGGCGCAAGAGGGGGGCCAGAAGCACACAGACAGCACCGGTTTTAGCTGTGAGCAGCACCCTCCAGGTTAAAATCTCAAGCTCGTTCCACAGTGCAGAGGGCCAGGACAGACCACTAAATTAGCTACAGCCACTCACCTTGGGCTCTGGGAGGAGGAGGGCAGACGGGACTGGAACTATGTGGGGACACTCGGGATTTGGAGAGCGCTCAGAGTGTGGCTCCTCCCACGCTCATCCAAACCCAGTAGAGGGAGCCACAAACAGCTGAACACCAACATCCACAGGGAAAATTTGGCAGGCTCCAAAACCACTGAGATGACCAAAATGGTGACACAAAGAAACAAATCCCAAATGAAAGAACAAGAGACCTCTACTGAAGATGAGATAAATAAAATGCAGTTAAGCAAGTTATCAGAGGTAGAGTTCAGAGCCATGATCTTGAGGAAGATCAACAGCATGAGTAAGGACATCAACACCATGAGTAAAGATATAGAAACACTGAAAGTCAAACAATTGGAAATGAAAACCCACCAAGAAGAAATGAAGAATGACATAGCAGGAATAAAGAACACATTGGAAGGACTAAACAGCAGAGTATAGGAAGTTGAGAACTGGATCAGTGAAAAAGAAGACAGGGTAGAAAAATCAACCAATCAGAAAACCAAAAGGAAAAAACAATTAAAAAACAGGAACAGCTTAAGAGAACTGTGGGACAACTGGAAATCTAATAATATTCGCATCATAGGAGTCCCCAAAGAAGAAGACAATGAACAAGGCTTAGAGAATATATTTGAAGAAATAGTGACAGAAAACTTCCCTAATTTGGTGAAGGAAGAAGGCATTCAAGTTCAAGAAGCACAGAGAGCTCCAGGTAAGAAGAACCCAAACACTTTCTGTAGCCAAGTCAATCAAATAAATATGTGAATTATTAAACGGTCAATGAAAAACTAGAAAGCGGAGATTCCAAAATGGTGGCAGAGTGAATGGAAGCTACACAGACCATCTCCCAGGACCAAACTGGAATTACAACTAAAATAAAGACAAATCGTCGGGAAAAAGCAACAGAAAAGCAGCTTGCGAGGACCATACAACCAGGGACACTGACTCGACCCTGGTAGGATTGCGGAGGTGCGAGAGGTGGGCTGGGAGCCCACAGACAGCAGCGGCCTTAGCTGTGAGCAGCGCTGCGCCCTCGGGGTTAAAGCCCAAGCCGGCTCCACAGCGCAGAGCTAGGACAGAGCACTAAAATAGCCACAGCCACTCACCTTGGGCTCCGGCAGAGGGAGGGCATTCTGGACTGGAACTCTGTGGGGACACTCGGGATTTGGAGGGCGCTTAGAGCTTCTGATGAGTTGTGGCCACGCAGGACTGTGGCCTGGCCCTCTTACTCCATCCCAGGGCTCTGGGGAGAGGCAGCAGGCCCTCCCTGGGAGATTCAGCCATACCGTAGTGGGCAATTGAAATGCAAACTGAGGCTCATTAACTACTAGCATCTGCCCTAACCTCTGGAAATCTTCTCACACTGAACACCTGAGGGAGGTTTTCATTCAACTGAAAACCCAAGGCTCTTCAAACAACCATGACTAATAGCCTCTAGACAAAAAGCTACAAGATAACCTAACCTTTTCTGGGCTTGCAAATATACCCTGGAAAGTAAGACTCCACGGTGGTGTTTAACGTGGGTCCTCCCATGCTGATCCAAACCCAGTAGAGGAAGCCACAAACAGCTGAACACCAACATCCACAGGAAAATTTGGCAGGCTCCAAAAACCACTGAGATAACCAAAATGGTGAAACAAAGAAACAGTTCCTAAATGAAAGAACAAGAGACCTCTACCGAAGATGAGATAAATGAAATGGAGTTGAGTAAGTTAACAGAGCTAGAATTCAGAGCCATGGTCTAGAGGAAGCTCAACAGCATGAGTAAGGACATCAACACCTTGAGTAAAGATATCAACGCCATGAGCAAAGACATAGAAACACTGAAAACCAACCAAGTGGAAATCAAGAAGCACCAAGAAGAAATGAAGAATGACATAGCAGAAATGAAGAACACATTGGAAGAACTAAACAGCACAGTAGAGGAAGCTGAGGACCGGATCAGTGAATTAGAACACAGGGTAGAAAAAATCAACCAATCAGAAAACCAAAAGGAAAAAACAGGAAGACAGCTTGGGGACAACAGTGGCACAACTGGAAATGTGATAATATTTGCAACATTGGAGGCCCTGAAGAAGAAGAAAATGAGCAAGGGTTAGAGAATATATTTGAAGAAATAGTGACAGAAAACTTCCCTAACTTGGTGAAGAAAGAAGGCATTCAAGTTCAAGAAGCACAGAGTCCCAAGTAAGAAGAACTCAAACAGGCCCACACCAAGACACATAGTAATTAAAATGCCCAAAATTAAAGACAAAGAGAGAATCCTCAAGGCAGCAAGAGATAAGCAACAGGTTACCTACAAAGAACCCCCATAAGGCTATTAGCTGACTTCTCAACAGAAACACTACAGGCCAGCAGGGAATGGCATGAAGTAATCAAGGGCATGAAGTAAGGATCTGAATCCAAGACTACTCTACCCAGCAAGGCTATCATTCAAAATAGAAGGTCAAAAAAGAGCTTCCCAGACAAAAAAAAAAAAAAAAAAAAAAAAAAAAAAAGGCTAAGGGAATACATTAGCACCAAACCAGCACTGCAAGAAATGTTAAAAGGACCGCTGTAATTAGTAGAAGAAATAGGAAGAAAAACAGAACCACACTAAACAAAAATGGCAACAAATAAGTACATATCAATAATCACCTTAAATGTAAATAGATTGAATGCTCCGATAAAAAGACACAGAGTAGCGGATTGGATAAGAAAGCATGACCCTTATATATGTTGTTTACAAGGGACCGACCTCACAACAAAAGACTCACATAGGCTGAAAGTGAAGGGATGGAAAAAAAGTTTCCAAGCAAATGGAAAGGAAAATAAAGCTGCGGTAGCAATACTCATATCTGATAAAATAGATTTCAAAATGAAAGCCATAACTAGAGACAAAGAAGGTCAGTACATAATACTGAAAGGATCTATCCAACAGAAAGACATAACCTTGGTGAACATATATGCGCCCAATATAGGAGCACCAAAATATATTAAAAATCTTCTGGAGGACTACAAAGGAGAAATCGACAGCAATACAATCATAGCAGGGGACTTCAACACCCCACTGACATCACTGGATAGATCCTCTAGACAAAAAATTAACAAGGAAACAGAGACTCTAAATGAAGCACTAGACCAAATGGATTTAATAGATATTTACAGAGAATTACACCCCAAAACTACAGAATTGACATTCTTCTCAAGTGCACATGGGACATTCTCAAAGTTAGAACACATGTTAGGACACAAACTAAGTCTCTGCAAGTTCAAGAAGATTGAAATCATATCAAGCATCTTCTCAGATCACAATGGCATGAAACTAGAAATCAATTGCAACAAGAACATGCAAAGACATTTGAACACTTGGAGGCTAAATAGCATGTTATTAAACAATGAATGGGTTACCGAGGAGATCAAGGAAGAAATTAAAAACTTCCTGGGAACCAATGAAAATGAACACACAACACAAAATCTATGGGATGCAGCAAAAGCAGTTCTGAGAGGGAAGTTCATATCACTCCAGGCCTACCTCAAGAAACAAGAAAAATTTCTAATAGACTATCTAACCTCACAACTTAAAGAACTAGAAAGCAAACAAAAAGAAAACCCCAGAGCAAATAGAAGGAAGGAAATAGTAAAGATCAGAGCAGAAATAAATGACATAGAGACCAGAAAAACAATTTAAAGGATCAATGAAACAAAGAGCTGGTTTTTTGAAAAGATAAACAAGATTGATGGACCCTTAGCTAGACTCACCAAGAAACAAAGAGAGAGAACCCAAATACACAAAATCAGAAATGAAAGAGGAGAAGTAACAACTGACACCACAGAAATACAAAGGATTGTTAATAAATACTATGAACAATTACATGGCAACGGATTCGACAATCTACGCGAAATGGACAAATTTCTAGAAACACATAGTCTCCCAAAACTGGACAGGGAAGAGATAGAAAACTTGAACAGACCAATAACAACTAAGGAAATTGAAGATGTAATCAAGACTCTCCCAGCAAACAAAAGACCAGACCCAGACGGCTTCACGGGGGAGTTTTACCAAACATTCAAAGAAGAACTAACACCCATTCTCCTCAAACTATTTCAAAAAATTCAAAAAGAAGGAAGACTTCCAAACTCGTTTTATGAGGCCAGCATAATCCTAATTCCAAAACCAGAAAAAGACACTGCAAAGAAAGAAAACTACAGGCCAATATCCCTAATGAACATAGATGCCAAAATCCTAAACAAAATACTAGCAAATTGGATCCAGCAATACATCAAAAAAAATTATTCACCATGACCAGGTTGGATTCATCCCAGGGATGCAAGGCTGGTTCAATATTCACAAATCAATAAATGTGATACACCACATAAAAAAAAATGAAAGATAAAAACCACATGATCATATCAATAGACGCTGAAAAAGCATTCGACAAAATCCAGCACCCATTTCTGATAAAAACGCTCAGCAATTTGGGAATAGAGGGATCATATCTTGATATAATAAAGGCCATATATGAAAGACCTACAGCCAACATCATACTCAATGGGCAAAAACTAAAAACATTTCCCTTAAGAACAGGAACAAGACAGGGATGCCCACTTTTGCCACTCTTATTTAATATTGTACTGGAAGTCTTAGCCACAGCAATCAGACGTGAAGAAAACATAAAAGGAATCCAAATTGGAAAGGAGGAAGTAACTGAATTGCCATTTGACCCAGTGATCCCACTGCTAGGAGTATGTCCTAAAAAACCTGAAACACCAATCAGAAAGAATACATGTACCCCCATGTTCATAGCAGCAATATTTACAATAGCTAAGATCTGGAAACAGCCCAAGTGTCCATCAGTAGACGAATGGATAAAAAAGCTGTGGTACATATACACAATGGAGTACTACACAGCTGTAAGAAGGAAAGATCTCTTATCCTTTGAGACGACATGGAGGGACCTCGAGAGTATTATCCCGAGTGAAACAAGCCAAGCAGAGAAAGACAAATATCACATGATCTCACTTATTTGTGGAACATAATGAACATAACAGTCTGAGGTAGAGGGTAGACCCAGAGATGTGGAAGTAGGGTATAGACTGACACCCCTGAAAAGAGGGGGTGGGGGTTAGGGAAGAGATAAACCACAGAACTTACATGCATATATGCATAACTGATGGACAACAAAGCTGGGGACAGGGTGGGGTGATGGGGAGGTGGGTGTCAATGGGGAAAAAAGAAGAAACATCTGTAACAAAAATAAATTAATTAAAAAAAAGAAGAAGAACCCAAACAGGGCCACACCAACACACATAGTAATTAAAATGCCAATAATTAAACACAGAGAATCATAAAGCAGCAAGAGATAAGCAACAGGTTACCTACAAAGAACCCCCATAAGGCTATTAGCTGACTTCTCAACAAAAACACTACAGGCCAGAGGGAATGGCATGAAGTGATCAAGGTCATGAAAAACAAGGATCTGAATCCAAGACTACTCTACCCAGCAAGGCTATCATTCAAAATAGAAGGTCAAATAAAGAGTTTCCCAGACAAAAAAATAGGCTAAGGGAATATATTAGCACCAAACCAGCACTGCAAGAAATGTTAAAAGGACTGCTGTAAATCATAGAAGAAATAGGAAGAAAAATATAACCACACTAAACAACAATGGCAATAAATAAGTACATATCCATAATCACCTTAAATGTAAATGGATTTAATGCTCTGATAAAAAGACACAGAGTAGCAGATTGGATAAGAAAGCATGACTCACATATATGTTGTTTACAAGAGACCCACCTCGCAACAAAAAACACATAGGTTGAAAGTGCAGGGATGGAAAAAAATCTTCCAAGCAAAAGGAAATGAAAGAAAAGTTGGGGTAGCAATACTCATATCTGATAAAATAGATTTCAAAATGAAGGCCATTACTAGAGACAAAGAAGGCCACTACATAATATTGACAGGATCTATCCAACAGGATGATATAACCGTGGTAAACATATATGCACCCAATATAGGAGCACCAAAATATGTTTAATATCTTCTGGAGGACTTCAAAGGAGAAATCGACGGCAATACAATCGTAGCAGAGGACTCCAACATCCCGCTGATATCACTGGCTAGATTCTCTAGACAAAAAATTAACAAGGAAACAGAGACTCTAAATGAAGCACTAGATCAAATGCATTTAATAGATATCTATAGAGAATTACACCCCAAAAGTGCAGAATTCACATTTTTCTCAAGGACATTGAAAAAAGAAATCGAGGAAAATATAAAAAAGTGGAAGCACATACCTTGTTCATGGACTGGAAGAATTAACATCATTAAAATGTCCTTACTACCCAAAGCAATCTATATATTCAATGCAATCCCCATCAAAATACCAATGACATATTTCACAGAACTGTTACAAATACTTCAATAGTTCATATGGAACCAAAAAAGACCCTGAAGAGCCGCAGCAATCTTGAAAAAGAAGGACAAAGTAGGCGGGATCACAATACCGGACATCAGGTTATACTACAAAGCTACTGTAATCAAAACAGCCTGGTACTGGCACAAGAACAGGCATATAGATCAGTGGAACAGAACAAAGAACCCAGAAATTGACCAAAGACATTATGCTCAATTAATATTTGACAAAGGTGGCAAGAGCATACAATGAAGTAAAGATAGTCTCTTTAATAAATGAAGTTGGGAAAATTGGACAGCTACATGCAAAAAAATGAAACTAGACCACCAACTTACACCATACACAAGAATAAACTCAAAAAAGATATAGAATTAAATGTGACTTGTGAATACATAAAAATCCTAGACGAAAATATAGGCAACAAAATTTCAGACATCATACGCAGTAGAATTTTCACTGATACGTCACCTTAGGCAAGAGAAAAAAAGGAAAAAATGAACACATGGGACTACATCAAACTAAAAAGCTTCTGCACAGGAAAAGAAACAACCATCAAAATGGAAAGGGAACCCAGTCTATGGGACAGCGTAGTTGCCAATGATACATTAGATAAGGGGTTAATTTCCAAAATATATAGAGTGCTCATACAACTGAATGAAAGAAAGACAAAGAACCTAATTTAAAAAATGGGCAGAGGGACTTCCGGTCAAGATGGCGGCGTAGATAAAAACGGTATCGCGTCCTCCCACAACCACATCAAAGTTACAACTAAACTACAGAACAACTATCATTCAAAACCGCCTGAAATCAAGCTGAATGGAAGTCCTACAACTACGAAATTAAAGAAGCAGCCACATCAAGACTGGTAGGAGGGGCGGAGGCACGATGGGCTGGTCCCACACACACGTCTGGCGGATAAAAATCAGGAGGATACCTCGGCTGGGAAGGTCCTCCCTGAGGACTGAGGGGTCCCCGTCCCACACCAGGTGCCCAGCTCAGGGTTCCAGTGCCAGGAAGAGAAGTCCCCATAACTTCTGGCTGGAAAAACCAGCGGGAACTGAGGCTGAGGTGGCTGGAGCCCCCAGCACCTCCTCTTATAGGGCCCGCGCATGGACTTACTTGGACTCCCACCTTCCAGGCTCCAGCATGCGGGAAGCAGCTTGAAAGCACCAGAGTAATATGGGGAAGAACTGAGTTGTTTGGCATTGGAGCAAGGGCTGGAGAGGCAGCTTTCTCCTGGACAGACGTGCTATCAGAGGCTTTTGTTCCTTTGGTGAGCCCTTCCCTGGGCCAGCAGACACCACAATATCTGGGACTCCAGCTACCTGGCTCACACTGTTTGCCCCGCCCTGGTGATTCCCTGAGGCCCAGCCCCACCCAACTTCCAGGCCCACCCAAGCTGTTGCCAGTTGCTTTACCATAGAATTGTCCTGTCTTGGATCCTGCTTCAGCTTTTCCTAAATTCTTTCAAACAAGCAGCATCTGGTCTCAGCTAGCCCTATACCTCTCGCTAAGTAATACATAGAAACAAACACAAGGAGGCAGCCAAAATGAGGAGACAAAGAAACAGGTCCCAAATGAAAGAACAGAACAAAACTCCAGGAAAAGAACTAAGTGAAATGGAGTTAAGCAACCTAACAGATGCAGAGTTCAAAATACTGCTTATAAGGATGCTCAACGGACTTAGTGAGAACCTCAGTGAACTTAGAGAGGGCCTCAAGAGCATAAAAAAGGACCAGTCAGAAATGAAGGAGGCACTAACTGAAATAAAGAATATTTTACACAGATTCAATAGTAGAGTAGATAAATCCAAGAAGCAAACCATCGATTTGGAATATAAGGAAGCAAAAAACACCCAATCAGAACAGAAAAAGAGAAAAGAATCCAAAGAAATGGGGATAGCGTAAGGAGCCTCTGGGACAACTTCAAGCATGCCAACATTCGCATCTTGGGGGTGCCAGAAGGAGAAGAGAGAGAACAAGAAATCGAAAACCTATTTGAAATAATAATGGCAGAAAACTTCCCTAACTTGGTGAAGGAAACAGACATACAAGTCCAGGAAGCACAGAGAGTCCCAAACAAAATGAACCCCAAGAGGCCCACACCAAGACACATCATCATCAAAATGCAAAAGGTTCAAGACAAAGAGAGAATCTTAAAAGCAGCAAGAGAAATGCAGTTAGTTACCTACAAGGGAATTCCCATAAGACTGTCAGCTGATTTCTCAAAAGAAACTTTGCAGGCCAGAAGGGAGTGGCAAGAAATATTCAGGGTGATGAAAAGCAAGAAACTACAACCAAGATTACTCTATCCTGCAAAGCTTTCATTTAGAATTGATGGCCATATAAAGAGTTTCCCAGGCAAGGAAAAGCTAAAGGAGTTTATCACCACCAAACCATTATTATATGAAATGTTGAAGGGTCTTCTTGAAGAGAAAGATAAAAAAATATGAACAAACAAAATGGCAATAAATACATATCTATCAACAATTGAATCTACAAACAAAATGAACAAGCAGAAAAGAAACATTCTCATAGATACAGAGAACTTTGTTAGGTACCAGATGGGTGGGGGCTAGGGGAATGGGTGAAAAATGTGTAGGGATTAAGAAGTACAAATTGGTTGTAGACTGACAAATCTCAAAGGGAAGGGGGGTTCGGGGGTGGGAAGAAATAAACCAAAGAACTTATATGTATATATGCATAACCAATGGACACAGACAACAGTGTGGGGAAAAGCAGGAGAGGGGCAGGAATGGGGAGGAGGGGGGCAATGGGGGAAAAATGAGGAACATCTGTAGTACATTCAACAACAAAGAAAAAAAAATAAACACAATTTAAAACTTAAAAAAAAAAAAAGGGTCAGAGGAGCTAATAAGACACCTCTCCAAACAGGACATGCAAATGGCCAAGAGACATATGAAGAAATGCTCAACATCACTAGTCATCAGAGAGATGCAAATTAAAACAACAATGAGGTATCACCTCACACCTGTCAGAATGGCCGCTATCAACAAATCATCAAACAACAAGTGTTGGCAAGGGTGTGGAGAAAAGGGGACTCTAGTACACAGCTGGTCGGAATGCAGACTGGTGCAGGCACTATGGAAAACACTCTAGTGTTACCTCAAAAAATTAAAAATTGAATTGCCATTTTACCGAGTGATCCCACTTCTAAGAATATACCCTAAGAATCCTGAAATACCAATCAGAAAGAATATATGTACCCCCATGTTCATAGCAGCACTATTTACAATTGCTAAGATCTGGAAACAGCCCAAGTGTCCATCAGTGGATGAATGGATACAAAAGCAGTGGTACATATACACAATGGAGTACTATGCAGCTGTTAAGAAAGAAAATTCTCTTATCCTTTGAGACGACATGGAGGGATCTGGAGAGTATTATCCTAAGTGAAACAAGCCAAGCAGAGAAAGACAAATATCACATGATCTCACTTATTTGTGGAATATAATGAACATAACAGTCTGAGGAACAGGGTAGACCCAGAGATGTGGAAGTAGGGTACAGACTGACAATCCTCTGAAGCGGGGGTGGGGGGAGGGAAGAGATAAACCACAGAACTTATATGCATGTACACATAACAGATGGATTTGGACAACAAAGCTGGGGACAGGGTGGGTGGGGGCATGGGGAGGAGTGTGTCAATGGGTGAAAAAGGAGAAACATCTGTAACAGAAATAAATTAATAAAAAAATAAAAAGAAGTAATAACGAAAAAAAATATATGGGGAAATGCATAAATGTGAAAAAGGCAGGACACAAAACCATGCATAAGAATGCCCCCATTTTTCATAGGAAGTGTTTCCCATATGCATGGAAGATGATGTTTAAGTTTTAAAAAATAAAAAGGCAATCTCACTCTTCTTTCTATGTAAGAAATGTTCCCTTCCCTAATGATCAGTCCTGATAGTTACATAAAACAAGATTTTAAAGAAAAGATAAACATTCTTTCAGAAAACTACAGGGTGTACCTATTTGTCTAGTATAGTCATCCAAAAGCTTGTTCTGAGTTGCAGAGAAAGTGAATGAATCCTGGAAGCCTGTTTTGTTCTCCTTCCAAAGTCTCTCTGTTTGATTCAGCAGACCTCTTATTTGGTTTCTGTTTCTTTGTCCAAGTTATGAGAACCCTGTAAGCTTGCTCTTCAATGGGCCAATGACCCACCATTTTTTTTCCTCTTAAACCAGATGTTATCAATCATGATACCCAAGCTGTAGGCACAGGGTTTTCTATCCAAGTCATTAATCTAATTAATTTCAGAAAAAGTTACATAACTATGGGAGTGCTGAAACCCTGTAGAATGCAACTGATATACTCGCATTATTTTTAATAATCATTTTTGGGAATGGAAAGTTTTTTTTTTTTTTTTTGCAAGATCAGCTTGAGTTGGAGCTGCAAAACATGTAGGAAATGCTAAAGGGTTTATTTATGTGATTCTTAGACTATTTTTTCCCTAGAGATGACATTAAAAAGATGATCACTCTTGCCCAGCCAGTGTGGCTCAGTGGTTGAGCATCAACCCATGCACCAAGAGGTCGCTGGTTCGATTCCCGGTCAGGGCACATGCCCAGGTTGTGGGCCCAATCCCCAGTGGACGGCATGCAAGAGGCGGCCAATCGATGTTCTCACTCATTGATGTTTCCATCTCTCTCTTCCTCTCCCTTCCTCTCTCTCTAAAATCAATACAGAAAAAAAATTTTTTTAAAGATGATCACTCTTAAAAAAGAGAGTAAGAGAATAGGTAGCTTATGGGATCTTCATAGATACCAATCAAAGGGAAAGTGAATTTAAAAAATAAAAATTGGGACCTGGCCAGTTTTGCTCAGCAGTTAGAGCATTGGCCTGCGGACTGAAGAGTCACAGGTTCGATTCCAGTCAAGGGCACATACCTTGGTTGTGGTTCAGTCCCTGGCCCTGGTTGGAGTCATGCATGAGAGAACCAATCGATATGTCTCTCTCATATTGATGTCTCTCTCTCTCCCTCTCTCTCTCTCTCTCTCTCTCTCTCTCTCTCTCTCTCCCCTCCCTCCCACTCTATCTGAAGATAAATGGGAAAATATCTTTGAGTGAGGATTAAAAAATTAATTATAAATAAATAAATAAAAACTTGAGACTTACAACATTCTCCCATTCTGTCCTCATTTCCTTCATTCACTATTAATGGAATTTTAGGAGATACTTGATCCTAATTTTTGTGGAGATCTAGGAAAAGTTCTGCTTGATAGACTCTTTCCATTCTTCTTTTGAGAAAGGCTGGTGTTGTTCCAGGTGTTAGGGTTGGGAGAGAGATGAATAGGCAGAACACAGAGTATATTTAGGGTAGTGATACTATCCTGTATAATATTATAATGGTGGATACATAGTACATGACTATCCAAATCCATAGATTGTACAACACAAAAGATGAACTTTAATGTTAATTATGGACTTTGGGTAATAATGTTGTGTCAATGGAAATTCATCAATTATAAGAAATGTACCACTCTTGTGGGGGATGTTGCTGACGCAGAAGGCTATGCATGTGTGGAGGCAGTGGGTATATGAGAAATCTCCTTATCTTCCTCTCAGTGTTGCTGTGAACCTAAAACTTCAGTAGAAAAATAAAATCTTTAATAAAAAAATTTTAAGAAAGAAAAATAATAATAATAAAAAGCTTCTTAAGTATGGTGTTAGAATGGACACTATTACTTGCCTGCAAAGTATCCATTTCCCTCTTCCCCCTTCCTAATAGAAACCAGTTTTGTTGAAGCATTCTTTTTACTTCCACACAATCCAACTAACTTGGAAGAAGCTGATCCCTTCCTCAGCTCCAGAAATAGGTCTTAATTAGCCTCAGCTAATCAGGTAATCCGATCATTTTAGTCTATGATTGGGGGAGATGATTTCTTGCTCTTCCACTAAACATGAGCAAGGAAGTATCTTGTCCTAGCTGCTGCTGGCATTGGCAGCCACCTTGCAACCAGGAAGGAAGTCAGACTGAAGACAAAGGAAATACATGAAGGAAGGCAAAGCCAAGAAAATTAAAAGAAAGAAAGCAGAGCCCCGTATAAATGGTGCTTAGAGTTTGTATTACCTTTGGGCATGGTAATGGATTTCCTTACTGTTAAGCTATTTTGAGCCTTATTTCTGTCACCTGCCACTAGAAAAATCTGACTGATACAGGAGTTCTCTAACTGATACATATAAATTGGTTTTTATGTCATCTTTTGCTCACCATATATCCATAATTACTTTTGTCACACTCTTTGGCAACCAAGTATTTTCAAACTAGCACAATTAATTGTGTTAATGATATAATAATAAGATTCTAGTAAGACTAATCAAAACCTAAACTCAGGATTTGATAACATCTGCCAAACTGGTCACTCATTTATTTATTCATCCAACAAGGAGTTATTGAGATCCTAACATGCATCAAGCATTAAATAATATGACATCCACCGCACTTTTATTCTGCCCCTTTAAATTACATTGGAGTACAAAGAAAATAGGACAATCTGTGATTATGCATATGTTCATTATAAACTACTACACAAATATTTGGCTCAAAGCTATGAGTTAAATGGTATGACATTTTTCATGAGAAAATTAATTACTTGAACATGTGTTGTATAAAATACGTCAAATCATTTATTTGAATGTTGTAGATTGCATGTCAGTTTTTAAGCAAAGGAAATATATGAGAAATAAACATGAAATGCACACTCCATACATAATAAATGTCATGTTATGCCTATGGGCCTCTTGTAAGTGAACAATTTTTTCTGCATGAGGAGAGTGGTGTCCAAAAGATCACAAGATCACAGACCCAAAGAAGGGAGTCATGTTGCAATGAGTTCCATGCATTTAGAGGTTGCACCTATTGAAAATTTGTCTGTTCAAAGACTGTTTCATACAAATAGCTATACATAAAGAATGGGTAGATTAATCATTTCAGATATCAAATTGACATCTAAAATAGTTTGGAATTCTATCTGCCTAGGAGTAAAAAATATTTATGGTGTGGTATGAGTACTTATATTCTAATGCTATTTATAGTTTCAACAATTTTGAGGGAGAAGGATCTATATAAAGATTTATAAGTTAAAGACTATAATAAATGTGACTCGAGATAGACATATGATACTACAATAAATGATGGTACAAGATAAAGAAATGAAAAAAAAGAAGAAGAAGAAGAAGAAACTAGTAAGGTCAAATACATACCCAAACAAAATGAATCCTGTATTACTTGTTGAGAGCCAAGAAACAGTTCACAAATGGAAAGAAAATTTCCCAGAGAAAAATATGGGTTTCATTGTGTATCCTCCAGAGGAAATACGCTTATTCAGTCAGGCATAAAACAGGACCTTTTCCACATTAATATAAAGTAAGAGTGACACCCATCCCATAAACCAACCATGTTATAGCAGGTTTTTATGATATACCCTTTGGTTTAGGCCAAAATGTTTGTCCTATAAAATATCTAAGCTCACATAATTAGAATGTCTTTTGTCAAACTTCCAATTCATAATATGGTATTCATCCTTCAAGCCACAGAATTTTTAAATGGCTTAATTTATTTCTCATTTTCCTAGCTTCAGTACAAACATTTTCTATGCTAGAATTATTTACCTGAACACATTTGTGTTGAGACTGTACATTTTTTGTAGGGCACTGAAGTGCATTCCTTTGCTCTGATTAAATCTTCTCTTTATGTATGAATGAGTGTTGTTACAATTGACCACCAAGAGTAGCATTCTTAAAGGCTGTGGGCATTTTACTTTCGGGGGCAATAACAAGAAATTTTCCATCCTAACTTGGGCATTGCCCATGATTTGAACTATTTTAAAGTATGTGGGTGGAGGTCACAGTATTGTGATTTGTGTGGGGTGGAGAGGAAGAATGTATAAAGAAATGTTATCTGGTCAAACCAATAACCTACACTTGTGATGGTTAATTTTATGTGCCAATTTGACTGAGCCACTGGGTGCCAAGATATTCGGTTAAACATTATTCTGAGTGTGTTTATGGATGAGATTTAACTTTGAATTGGTAGACTGGGTAAAGAAGATTGCCCTCCCCAATGTGGGTGGGCCTCATCCAATCCATTGAAAATCTGAATAGAACGAAAAGATGAGTAAGACAGAATTTTACCTCTCTGCTTGTCTGTCTTCAGGCTGGGATATCAGTCTTCTCTTGCCTTCAAATTCAGGCTCAGACTGGAACTATACCATCAGATCTCCTTGTGCTCAGGCCTTGGGACTTGAACTAAAACGACACCACTGGTCTCCTAAGTATCTAGCTGGCCGAATGCAGATCTTGGGACTTCTCAGCCTCCATAATCATGTGCTCCAATTCCATATAATAGTTTACATAATGTATATTCTATTGGTTCTGTTTCTCTGGAGAATCCAGACTAATAACAAATATACCTGCCTATTGAATCTGACACCCTGAGTGGATCATCTTTTAGCACATTCATCTCTATATGAGAAAATATATTATTTTCTTGATTCTTTCTTTTTTATAATTTTTTTTCTTTATTGATTTTTCAGAGAGGAAGGGAGAGGGAGAGAGAGATAGAAACATCGATGAGAGAGAACATCAATTGGCCACCTCCTGCATGCTCCCCACTGGGGATCTGGCCCACAACCTGGGCATGTGCCCCAACCAGGAATTGAACTGGCGACCTCTTGGTGCATGGGTCAATGCTTAAGCACTGAACCACACCAGCCGGGCTTGATTCTTTCTTTAGTTTTAAAATGAATAACTAATGATTAAAAAACACATTTCAAGTTTAACAATATTATTCAAATAACTAAAATATTTTAGATAGGAACTAATACGTTTTATTTACCAACAAAATATTAATAATAAAAAATTTAAAAACTAATACAAACTTTAAATAGTGACATAGAATGACAGAATTGAACTATCTCATGTTCTGTTTCTTCTGGTTTACAATCACGGTGATATCATTGGTTATTTCTAATCTACTATTTAATCTCAGGAATATGCAGTACCTTAGGAATTAGAGATAAAAACTGTGCCTAAAACAGCTCTAATAATTATGAACCAGTACAAACTTACTCTCTAGTCAGACATAAAAGACTAGTACTGTATGATCTCATTTATATGTAGAATCTAAAAAAAACAAACAAACTCATAAAACCAGAGAGTGGAATGGTGGTTGCCAGGGGCTGGGATGGTGGAGAAATGGGGAGATATTGGTCAAAGGGCACAAGCTTCCAGTTATAAGATTAATAAATTCTGAGATATAATGTACAACATGGTGATTATAGTTAATAGTACTGTATCACATACTTGAATGCTCTTAAGACAGTAAATCTTAAATGTTCTCACCACACACAAAAGTAGTAATTTTGTGACAAGATAGAAGCGGTAGTTAATCATTGTACAATACATAAGCATTTCAAATCAACACATTGTATACCTTAAACTTAAACAATGTTATGTGTCAATTATATCTCCATAAAGCTGGGAGGAAAAGAGAAAAGATGAAAGGTTAAAAAGTAATACAACAAATTAGAAATAAAACAAGTAAAAGGGAAGACTTTTTCAAAGGGAAGAACAGCAGTTAATAAAATAGAATGCCAAGCCAAACAAAATAAAACACTAGTTTTTTATATGAATATAAAGATGACAGATACATGTGCTATATATGCCAGGAAAAGGCTTCCCCTCATATATTTAATCTGTTATGTTAATAGATAATTATTGTTAAAGTTTGTATTTCTTCTCATGTAATTTTTTTTCTAATAAAGTTATTAAGTAGAAAAAAAAAAACTTACTCTCTAAACAAATGCACATATCTGACCACATGTTTTGGGGGCTGACTATACAACTGGGAGTTCTCCAAATTGACTACCATGGAGAACACAATGTTTATTAAATGATAAGTAATAAAGCTGTGTTAATTTGAAGCTTTTAACTTATTACAATGCAACTCTAACCTCATCTTCTGTTTAGACCTAAACATATGCTATCTAATATAGTAGCCATCAGTCACATGTGGCTACTAAGTACTTGCAATGTGGCTAGTCAAAATTGAGATATGCTGTAAGTGGAAAATATACACCAGATTTCAAACACTTAACATGAAAAAAATTATATAAAATATTTAATAATTTTATATCGATTATAGGTTGAGATGATATTTTAAATATATCAGGTTAAACAAAGTATACTATTAAAATCAACTTTACTTAATGAAATTTCACCTCACACCTGTCAGAATGGCTATTATCAATAAATCAACAAACAAATGTTGGCTAGAATGCACAGAAAAGGGAACCCTCATGTACTGTTGGTGGTATTGCAAATTGGTGCAGCCACTGTGGAAAGGAGTGTGGAGGTTCCTAAAAGAATTAAATACAACTACCATATGACCCAGAATTTTCACTTGAGTATCTATTCAAAGAAATCCAAAACACTAATATGAAAAGATATGTGCACATCTACGTCTATTGCAGCATTATTTACAATAGCCAAGATATGGAAGCAATCTAAGTGTCCATCAATAGACAATTGGATACATAAGATGTGGTGCAATGCAATCTAATGAACCAAAAAGCAAAATAGAGACAGACTCATAGATAGAGAGCAGGCTGACAGCTGTCAGGGGTACTTTGGGGATGGAGGGATTGAGCAAAAAAGAAATAAAAGAGAAAAAACTCATGGACATGGACAACAGTGTGGTAACTGCCAGTGTGCAGGTGGTTGTGGGGCGAGGTAGAAGATAGTGTAAGGAAAATAAACGGTGATGGACAGAGACTTGATTTGGGGTGGTGAACACACAATACAGTGTACAGATGATGTGTTGTGGAATTGTGCACCTGAAGCCTGTATAATTTTGTTAACCAGTGTAACCACAATAAAGTCAATAAAAAGGAGGTAAAAAGAAATAAGTGTTACTTTAAAAAAAGATGCGGTACATATATACAATAGAATATTACTTAGCCATAAAAAGAATGAAATCTTACCATTTGTGACAACACAGATGGACCTAGAAGGTATTATGCTAAGTGAAATAAGTCAGACAGAGAAAGACAAATACCATATGATTTCACTTATATGTAGGATCTACAAAACAAAATAAACAAACAAATAGAACAGACTCAGATACAGAGAACAAACTGATGATCGCCAGATGGGAAGGGGATTGGGGGCTGGGTGAAAAAGGTGAAGGTATTAAGAACTACAGATTGCCAGTTATAAAAACAGTCATGAGAATATAAAGTATAGCATAAAGAACATAGTCAATAATATTGTAATAACAATGTATTATGTCACATGGGTACTAGTCTTATTAGAGAGAGCACCTTGTAAATTATATAAATGTTTTATCACTATGCTGCATACCTGAAACTAATATAATATTGAATGTCAAGAGTAATTGAAATTTTTTATTTTTATTTTTAAAACTTATCTTTATTGTAGAATGAATTACAGATGTCCCTCCTTTTCCTCCTATTGACCCCCTGCTCCCCATGCCTACCTCCCTCCTGCCTTCCCCACACTATTGTCTGTGTTCATTGGTTATGCATATATGCATATAAATTCTTTGGTTTATCTCTTCCCACCATCCCCCTTCCCTGTACTTCTTAATCCCTTTACCTTTTCCATCCATTCCCCCAACCTCCTCCCATCTGGAAACCAACAAAATGTTCTCTGTATCTATGAGTCTGTTCCTCTTCTGCTTGTTTATTTGGTTTGTAGATTCAATTGTTGATAGATATGTATTTATTGCCATATTATTGTCCATATTTTTTTATCTTCTTTTTCTTCAAAAAGACCCTTCAACATTTCATATAATACTGGTTTGGTGGTGATGAACTCCTTTAGCTTTTACTTGTCTGGGAAACTCATATGTCCATCAATTCTAAATGATAGCTTTGCAGGATAGAGAAATCTTGGTTGTAGGTTCTTGCTTTTCATCACTTTGAATATTTCTTACGACTCCCTTCTGGCCTGCAAAGTCTCTGTTGAGAAATCAACTGACAGTCTTATGGGAGCTCCGTTGTAGATAACTAACTGCTTTTCTCTTGCTGCTTTTAAGATTCTCTTTTGTCTTTAACCCTTTGAATTTTGATTATGATGTGTCTTGGTGTGGGCTTCTTGAGGTTCACCTTGTTTGGGACTCTATGTTTCTTGGACTTGTATGTCTGTTTCCTTCACCAAGTTAGGAAAGTTTTCTGTCATTATTTTTTCAAATAGGTTTTCAATTTCTTATTCTCTCTCTTTTCCTTCTGGCATCCCCATGATGTGAATGTTGGTATGCTTGCAGTTGTCCCAGAGGCTCCTTACACTGTCCTCATTTTTTTAATTCTTTTTTTCTTTTTGCTGTTCTGATTGGGTGTTTTTTGCTTCCTTATATTCCAAATCGATAGTTTGCTTCTTGGCTTTACCTACTCTACTATTGATTCCTTGTAAATTATTCTTTATTTCAGTTAGTGCTTCCTTCATTTCTGACTGGTCCTTTTTTATGCTCTTGAGGGCCTCACTAAGTTCACTGAGCATCCTTAAAACCAGTGTTTTGAACTCTGCATCTGTCAGATTGCTTATCTCCATTTTGTTTAGTTCTTTTCCTGGAGTTTTTTTTCTATTCTTTCATTTGGGACTTGTTTCTTTGTCTCTTCATTTTGGTTGCCTCCCTGTGTTTGTTTCTATGTATTAGGTAGAGTTTATATGTCTCTTAGGCTTCCTAGGGTGGCCTATTGTACTAGGTGTCCTGTAGGGTCCAGTGGCACAGCCTCCCTGATCACCTCAGCTGGGTTCTTTAGGTGCACCCCTTGTGTGGGCTGTACACCCTTCTGTTGTAATTGAGTCTTTATTGCTGTTCACATGTCAATGGGAGGGATTTATTCAGGCTGATCAGCTTCAAGAAATAGCTGTATCCTCTGACCACTGACCTCTGACTACCTTGGAAGACCAATTGGGCAGAGGTCCACCACACAAAGCAAGACTTACTTCAGCAGGGCTCTGGTACCCACTGAGTCCACACCTCAGTGTGTCACTTGTGGAGGTGGTTGGCTGGTGGTGCTTCACCATGGTCTGAAGCTATCCACTGGGTGTGCTGGCTTTGGGGCAAGGTCAGCCACTGCCTGTGTTCTACCCGGGGCCACCAGGCATAAGCTACAAAGCAATCTACAGATGGCTGCTTCTTGTGCTGGGCTTGGAGCAGCCCAGGCAAAGCCAAGTTGTGAACCAAAACTGGATGCTTCTAGTGCCCAGCCTGGGGCCACTGAATGAGAGATATGGGGCTTGCTGAGGCCAGATGATGCTTTTTTTAGAGAATTTAGGAAAATCTGAAACAGGAGCCAAGACAGGCCATTCCTATGGTAAATTCACTGGAAATAGCTTGGATGGGCCTGAAAGTTGATGGGGTGGGGCCTCAGGGAATCACCAGAGTCTAGCAAATAGTGTGAGCCAGGTTGCTGGAGTCCCAGATATGGCACCCTTCTTCCAGTCTCTTGGGGGAAGGGCTCACCAAAAGAGCAACTGCCTCTGACAGCAAGTCTGTCCAGGAAAAAGCTGCCCCTCCAGCTCTCTCCCTGATGCCAAACAACTCAGTTCTTCCCTGTATGTCTCTGGTGCCTTTCAATATGCCTCCCCCATGCTGGAGCTTAGAGGGAGCGAGTGTGAATAATTCCATGTGCAGCCCCTTTAAGAGGAATGGACAGGGACTCCCAACAGCCTCAGCCTCCCTCAGGCTCAGATCCCTCTGGTTTTTATAGCCAGAAGTTATGGGGACTTCTTTTCCTGGCACTGGAACCCTGAGCTGGGGACCTGGTGTGGGACAGGGACCACTCACTCCTCAGGGAGGACCTTCACAGTGAGCTATCCCTCCTGATTTTTATCCACCACACATGGGTGTGGGACCAGCCCATCCGCACCTTCACACCTCTGCCCCTCCTACCAGTCTCAATGTGGCTTCTTATTTAATTTCATAGTTGTAGGACTTCCATTCAGCTCCATTTCAGGCAGTTTTGAATAATGGTTGTTCTTTAGTTGTAATTTTGATGTGGTTGTGGGAGGAGGCAAGTACCATGTTTACCCATACCACCATCTTGACTGGAAGTCCTGAAAAAATTTTCTAAATTAAATCTTTTGCTCTGTGAAAGACTCTATAAAAACAAACAAACAAACAAACAAAAAAACAAGAAGTATACCTGGAGAAAATATCTGTAACATATCTCACAATGGACATGTATCAAGAGTATACAAAGAACTTTGAAAATTCAACAATAAAAGAGCAAACAATCCAATCAGAAAATGGAAAAAGATATGAAGTGCCATTTCACTGAAGAGAATATACAGATGACAAATACACACATGACAAAATATTCAGCATCACCAACCATTAGAGAAACACTGCTATTAGAAGAGCTAAAACAAACACACACAAAGTTCCTATCAAGGATGTGGAGAAACTAGATCTCTCAATCATTGCTAGTGAGAATGTAAAATGGTATAGCCATTCTGGAAAATAGTTTGGAAATTTCTTTTAAAAATTAAACATATATTTATATATTATTCCAAAGTACTCCTGGGCATTTATCCCAAGGAAATGGCATCTTATGTTCATACAAAAATGTATAGATAAATGTTCATAACAGCTTTATTTGTAATAGTCAAAAACTGGAAACAATTAAAATGTCTTTCAATAGTTAAACAAACTATGGAATACCTTTTCAGCAATAAAAAAAAGAACAAACCATTGATACAAACTATCCATTTGAATGGATATAAAGGGCATTATGCCAAATGAAAAAGGACAGTCTCAAAGGTTACAAAGTGTATGGGTCTATTTATATAACATTCTCAAAATGATGAAATTACTGATGGTGAATAGATTTTTAATTACCAGGAGTTGGGGATGGTGAGTAAAAAGGGAATAGGTATGACTGTAAAAGACTATCAGGCAGGAGATATTAGTAGTGATAGAATCATTCTTTATCTTGATTAGTATGATAGTTACACAAATCAATACATGTGATAAAATGGCATAAAACTATACTTATACTTTGTACCAATGAAAATTTCCTGATTTTGATATTATACTATGTTTACCCAATATGTGACCATTGAAAGAAAAGGAGTAAAATGTAAAGAGAATTCTCTGTACTATTTTTGTAACTTCCCAAGAACCTATAATTATTTCAAAATAAAAAGGGTTTTTTTAAATTGTGAAATAAGATACAATGAAAAATAATGAGCTAAGCATTGGACTTAAGAATTTAATAAAAGAGAAGGATTCTAAAATGGTGGCAGAGTGAATGGAAGCTACACAGACCATCTCCCAGGACCAAACTGGAATTACAACTAAAATAAAGACAAATTGTGGGGAAAAAGCAAAAGAAAAGCAGCTGGAGAGGACCCATATAACCAGGGACAGGAAAAAAGGACACTGAATCCAGCCTAGTAGGGTCTGGGGAGGCACAGGAAGGCAGGCTGGGAGCCCACAGACAGTAGTTGTTTTGGCTGTGAGCAGCTCCCTTGGGATTAAAATCCCAAGCCGGCTCCACAGCACAGAGGGCCATGAAAGAGCACTAAATTACCTATAGCCACTCAACTTGGGCTCTGGCAGAGGGAGGGTGGACTGGTCTGGAACCATGTGTAGAGACTCAAGATTTGGAGGGCATTGGCAGTTTTTTGCAGAATCACTCCCTCAAAGGACAGTAGCCATCTTACTCAAAGAGCCCCTTCCCTGAGCCCCAAGGAGAAGCAACAGCCCTTCACTCAGAAATTTAACACCATCTAACTGGGCCAGAGAAATGCAAATTTAGGCTCATTAACAGCCAGTATCTGCCCCATCCTCTGGAAATCCTCTTACACTGAACACCTGAGGGAGTTTTTTATTCAATAGAGGGCTACAACCCAAGGCTCATCAAGTATCTGAGACTAATAGCCTCTAGGCAAAAAGCTAGAGGATAACTGAACCTTTCCTGGGCTTGCAAATCTACCCAGGGAAGACTTGACAGGGGTGTTGAACATGAGTCCTTCCACACTCATCCAAACCCAGTAGAGGGAGCCACAAACAGCAGAACACCAATACCCATAGGGAAAATTTGGCAGGCTCCAAAACCAACTGAGATAGCCAAAATAGTGAAACAAAGAAACAAATTGCCAAATAAAAGAACAAGAGAACTCTACTGAAGATGAGATAAATAAAATGCAGTTAAGCAAGTTAGCAGAGGTAGAGTTAAGAGCGATGATAATGAGGAAGCTCAACAGCATGAGTAAAGAGCTCAACACCACGATTAAAAAAGGACACTGAATCCACCCTGATAGAAAACATTAAAAACCAATCAATTGGAAATGAAGAATGACATAGCAGAAATAAAGAACACATTGGAAGGAATAACCAGCAGAGTAGAGGAAGCTGAGGACCAGATCAGTGAATCAGAAGACAGGGTAGAAAAATTCACCCAATCAGAAAACCAAAAGGAAAAACAATTAAAAAATAGGAAGACAGCTTAAGAGAACTGTGGGACAACTGGAAACTTCCATAATTTGGTGAAGAAAGAAGGCATTTAAGTTCAAGAAGCACAGAGAGTCCCAAGTAAGAAGAACCCAAACAGGCTCACACCAAGACACATAGTAATTAAAATGCCAAAAATTAAAGACAAAGAGAGAATCCTAAAGGCAGCAAGAGATAAGCAACAGGTTACCTACAAAGGAATCCCCATAAGGCTATCAGCTAACTTCTCAACAAAAACACTACAGGCCAGAAGGAAAGGGCATGAAGTAATCAAGGTCATGAAAAACAAGGATCTGAATCCAAGACTACTCTACCCAGCAAGGCTATCATTCAAAATAGAAGGTCAAATAAAGAGCTTCCCAGACAAAAAATAAAAAAACAGGCTAAGGGAATACATTAGCACCAAACCAACACTGCAAGAAATGTTAAAAGGACTGCTGTAATTAGTAGAAGAAATAGGAAGGAAAATAGAACCACACTGAACAAAAATGGCAATAAATAAGTACATATCAATAATAACTTTAATGTAAATGTGTTGAGTGCTCTGACCAAAAGATACAGAGAAGCCTATTGGATAAAAAACCATGACTCATATATATGTTGTTTCCAGGAGACCCACCTCACAATAAAAGACTCACATAGGTTGAAAGTGAAGGGATAGAAAAAAATCTTCCAAGAAAACGGAAAGGAAAAAAAAAAGCTGGGGTAGCAATACTCATATCTGATAAAATAGATTTCAAAACGAAGGCTATTACTAGAGACAAAGAAGGGCACTACATAATATTGAAAGGATCTACCCAACAGAAAGATATAATCTTGGTAAACATATATGCACACAATACAAGAGCACCAAAACATATTAAAAATCTTCTGGATGACTTCAAAGGAAAAATGGACAGCAATACTATCATAGCAGGGGACTTCAACACCCCGCTGACATCACTGGATAGATCCTCTAGACAAAAAATTAACAATGAAACAGAGACCCTATACGATGCACTAGATAAATGGATTTAATAGATGTCTACAGAGAATTACACTCCAAAACTGCAGAATTCACATTCTTATCAAGTGCACATGGGACATTCTCAAAGACAGACCACGTGTTAGGACACAAAGTAAGTCTCTACAAGGTCAAGAAGACTGAAATCATTTCAAGCATCTTCTCAGATCACAATGGCATGAAACTAGAAATCAATTGCAACAAAAATAAGCAAAGACCTTAAATACATGGAGGTTAACTAGCATGTTATTAAACAATGAATTGGTTACCAAGGAGATCAAGAAAGAAATTAAAACTTCCTGGAAAGCAATGAAAATGAACACACAACAACACAAAATTTATGGGACACAGCAAAAGTAGTCCTGATGGGGAAGTTCATAGCAATCCAGGCCTACCTCAAGAAACAAGAAAAATTTCTAATTAACTATCTAACCTCACAACTTAAAGAACTAGAAAGCAAACAAAAAGAAAACCCCAGAGCAAGTAGAAGGAAGGAAATAGTAAAGATCAGAGTAGACATAAACGTCATAAAGAGCAAAATCAAAAACAAAAATACAAAACAATTTATAAGATCAATGAATCAAAGAGCTGGTTCTTTGAAAAGATAAACAAGATTGGTGGACCCTTAGCTAGACTCACCAAGCAACAAAGAGAGAGGACCCAAATAAAATTGAAAACAAAAGAGAAGTAACAACTGACACCACAGAAATACAAAGGATCGTTAAAAAATACTACGAAAAATTATACACCAACAAATTGGACAATCTAGGCAAAATGGAGCAATTTCTAGAAACACATAGTCTCCCAAAATTGAACCCGGAAGACACAGAAAATTTGAACAGACCAATAATAGCTAAGGAAATTGAAAATGTAATCAAGACTCTCCCAGCAAACAAAAGCCCGGGCCCAGACAACTTCATGGGGGAGTTTTACCAAACATTTAAAGAAAAACTAACACCCATTCTTCTCAAACTATTACAAAAAGTTCAAGAAGAAGGAAGACTTCCAAATTCGTTTTATGAGACCAGCATATCTAATTCGAAAACCAGATAAAGAATCTCCAAAAAGATCCTGCTAAAAGATGGCAGTGGGCAGGACCTGAGCGAGGGTGAGTGTATGAGAGTGTGAGAGAGAGTGTGAGTGAATTGTGAGTGTGAACGACCAACCTTGAGCAGTGCAGAGACACAGGGCAGAAGATTCCTGTGCTGTGGATGGAAAGCAGCTGGCTACCATGGTAAGCAGCACTTCAGCAAACTTTACCCTGCGTGGCCAGTAGTCCCTGCCATTTTGGAAGATCCTGGGTCTGCCCTGGGAAGAGGAAACAGGGAGTGGCTAGGGCCGAGCAACCTGAGTCTACCAGAGTTCCTTGCTCCATCGGTCCAGTGGACTCAGCTGTGTCAACACAGTCAGCGCACAGTAGCAGCACTACCGAGGTGCCTGCTGCAGTAGCCAAAACTGGCCAGGAGCCGGAGCCCTGCCACCAACAGGAGTGGTGGTTCTCCCAGGCTTATAGTGGCACTAGCACCAGCTTGGGAGCCCAACTCTTCCCCCCACAGCAACAGTGACTGGGCAGGAGTAAAGCCCCACCCCCAACAGGCTTTAGCAGCTCAGATGGCAGCTGAAACCCATCCTCAGCGGCATCAGCAAAGGCTGATCAGGACCAGTGCCCCAGCCCAAGCAGCAGGGCTAGGGCAGCTGAGCCTTGCCCCTGACAACTGCAGCAGTGGAGTTGGAGTGGAGCCCCTCCCCCCAGCAGCAGCAAAGTCCAAGGTGCGGAGTATCATCAGCCCCCAACAGCAGTAAATGATTGGGACCTGAGAGCACCCCCTAGCAACAGCAGCAGGAGTAGCAGTGTGAATTGGGAGCTGACACTTGCCCCAAGCAATGACTGATCAGGAGCTGAGCCCCACCAGGCAGAAGGGTACCCCAACAGCACACCAGTGGGGCCCATGCAACCCATCAACACACCAGTGGAAACCACAAACCCCAGCAGGGCACCAATGGGACCCATAAACCCCAGGAGCACACCAGCAGGACCCACACACCCCAGCAGTGTACCACAGAAACCCACGAACCCCAGCAGCATGCCAGTGGAACCCACACACCACAACATGGTACTAGCAGAACCCCATGCACCCCAGTAACATACCATTGGGACCCATGCATCCCAGGCAGCAGCAGCACATATTGGCAGCTGAGACCCATCCTCAGCAGCATCAGCAGAAGCTGATCAGGAGCGGTGCCCCAGCCCAGGCAGCAGCAAGTCTTGGGGAGCCGAGACCTGCATGACAGACCAATATCAGCCGCCAGGTGTCAATCTTCCAGGACCTACAGCAGGCAAGCAGTGCCATACACCAAAACAGGTTGGGAAGCACAGCAGCCTTAGTTGATACACACTGACCAGCCTACACACTCCAACATCCCCCTAGCAACAGCAGCAGGAGTAGCAGTGTGAATTGGGAGCTGACACTTGCCCCAAGCAATGACTGATCAGGAGCTGGGCTTAAAACAACCAGATTGCTAAAATGGTGAGAAAAAGAAACAACATCCAAATGAAAAAAAGAGAGGAATCATCAGAAAGGGAACTACAAGAACTAGAAGAAAGCAACTGTCAGTTAAGAATTCAAAGCAATGATTATAAGGGTGCTCAAACAATTTGGTGAGGATTATAAGCAACTTAATAAGAATTATGAAGAGCTCACTGGGAACTACTTCAGCCTAAAGAAAGAGGTAGAAGCTATGCATAAAAATCAAGAGGAAATAAAGAATGGCATAGCTGTTATGAAAAATACCTTAGAAGGGTTCAATATTAGATTAAAAGAAGCTGAAGACTGAATCAACGACTTAGAAGACAAGGTAGAAAAAAACGCTCAAACAGAGCAGCAAATGGGGGAAAAAATTTAAAAACAGGAGGAAAGTTTAAAGGAGCTGTGGGACAATACGAAACGTGAAAACATTCCCATTATAGGAGTACTGGAAGGAGAAGAATCAAAGAAAGGAATAGAGAACCTGTTTGAAGAAATAATGACAGAAAACTTCCCTAAACAGGTGAAGGAAAAAGTCACACAAGTCCAGGAAACACAGAGTCCCAAGCAAGATGAACCCCAAAAGACCCACAGCTAGACACATCATAATGGCAAACATTAAAGACAAAGAAAGAATCTTAAAGGAAGCAAGAGAGAGACAGAAAGTTACCTACAAGGGAGCTCTCATTAGAATGACAACTGATTTCTCAATAGAAACACAGCAGGCCAGAAGGGAATGGCATAAAGTGTACAAAGTAATGCAAGGCAAGGGTCTGAATCCAAGACTACTCTCTTCAGCAAGGATATCATTCAAAATTGAAGGAGAAATAAAGAGCTTCACGGATAACAAAAAACTAAAGGAATTTACCACCACCAAACCAGCACTGCAAGAAATGCTGAAGGGACTGTTGCAAGAAGAAGAAGAAACAAGAGAGAGAGAAAGAGAGAGAGAGAGAGAGAGAGAGAGAGAGAGAGAGAGAGAGAGGAACACAGGCATAAAATTAAAATGACAACTAATAACTATCTATCAATAATTACCTTAAATGTAAATGGCTAGAATGCTACAATCAAAAGACATAGGTTAGCTGATTGGATAAGAAAACACGACCCATATATATGCTGTCCATAAGAGACCCATCTCACAACAAAACACTCACACAGGATGAAAGTAAAGGGATGGAAAAATTTTTTCCAAGCAAATGGAAATGAAAAAAAAGCTGGTGTAGCAATACTCATATCTGACAAGATAGACTTCAAAACGAGGGGCATAATAAGACACAAAGAGGTCACTACATAATTTTAAAAGGATCAATCCAACAAGATGATATAATCCTGTTAAACATATACACACCAAATATGTGAGCACCAAAATACATTTAAAAACTTCTGGAGGACTTCAAGGGAGAGATCAATAGCTACACGATCATAGTGGGTGACTTTAACACGCCATTGACACCATTGGATAGATCTTCTACGCACAAAACTAACAAGGACATAGAGTCCTTACAAGACAAACTAGATTAGTTGGACTGCATTGATATTTACAGAACATTTCACCCCAAAGCTGCAAAATACACATTCTTCTTAAGTGCACATGGGACATTCTCAAAGATAGAGAACATGTTAGAACACAAAGTAAGTCTCCACAAATTCAAAAAGATTGAAATTATATCAAGCATCTTCTCAGATCACAATGGCATGAAACTAGAAATCAATTACAACAAAAACACACAAAAAATTTCAAATACTTGGAGGTTAAATAGCATGTTATTAGACAACAAATGAGTTACCAACAACATCAAGAAATAAATTAAAAACTTCCTGGAAACCAATAAAAACGAACACACAACACCACAAAATCTATGAGATGCAGTGAAAGCACTCCTGAGAGGGAAGTTCAGAACACTACAGGCCTACCTCAAGAAACAAGAAAAATTCCTAATTGACTCTCTAACCCTACAACTTAAAGAACTAGAAAGAAAACAAATAGAAAATCCCAGAGCAAGTAGAAGGAAAGAAATAGTAAAGGTCAGAGCAGAAATAAATGACAAAGAGACTAAAAAAAAAGTTCCAAATATCAATGAAACAAAAAGTTGGTTCTTTGAAAAGATAAACAACATTGATGGACCTTTAGTCAGACTTAGCAAGAAACAAAAAGAGAGGACCCAAATAAACAAAATCAGAAATGAAAGAGAAGAACTAACAACTGACACCACAGAAATACAAAGGATCATCGAAACATACTGTGAACAATTATACGCCAACAAATTGGACAACCTAGGTGAAATGTACAAATTTCTAGAAACACACAGTCTCCAAAAACTGAACCGGGAAGAGATAGAAAACTTGAACAGACCAATAACAACACAGAAAATTGAAGATGTAATTAAGAAACTCCTAGCAAACAAAAGTCCAGGCCTGGATAGCTTCACAGGGGAGTTTTACCGAACATTCAAAGAAAATCTAATACCCACTCTCCTCAAGCTATTCCAAAAAATTCAAGAAGACAGGAGACCTCCAAACTCATTTTATAAGGCCAGCATAATCCTAATTCCAAACCCAAATAAAGACACTACAAAGAAAGAAAACTACAGGCCAATATCCCTAATGAACATAGATGCCAAAATCCTAAACAAATTACTTGCAAATCGGATCCAGCAATACATCAAAAAAATTATTCACCATGACCACGTGGGATTCATCCCAGGAATGCAAGGATGGTACAATATTCGCTAATCAATAAAAGTGATACACCACATAAATAAAATGAAAGATAAAAACCATAAGATCATATCAATAGACGCTGAAAAATCATTTGACAAAATCCAGCACCCATTTCTGATAAAAACGATCAGCAATGTAGGAATAGAGGGATCCTATCTCAACATAATAAAGATCATATATGAAAAACTACAGCCAACATCATACTCAATGGGCAAAAACTAAAAGCATTTCCCTTAAGAACAGGAAAAAGACAGGGATGCCCACTTTCACCACTCTTATTTAACATAGTACTGGAAGTGTTAGGCACAGCAATCAGACATGAAGAAAAAATTAAAGGGATCCAAATTGGAAAGGAGGAAGTGAAACTGTCATTATTTGCAGATGACATGATATTATACATAGAAAACCCTAACGACTCCATAAAAAATCTGCTAGATTTAATAAATGAATTCAGTAAGGTAGCAGGATACAAAATTAACATCAAGAAATCGATGGCATTCTTGTACACCAATAATGAACTCACAGAAAGAGAAACTAAAAAAGCAATCCCATTTACCATTGCAGCAAAAAAATTAAGACACCTAGGAATAAACTTAACCAAAGAAGCAAAGGACCTATGTCCAGAAAACTACAGGACATTAGAAAAAGAAATAGAGGAAGATATAAAAAAGTGGAAGCACATACCTTGTTCATGGATTGGAAGAATTATCATCATTAAAATGTCCTTACTACCCAAAGCAATCTATAGATTCAATGCAATCCCCATCAAAATACCAACGACATATTTCACAGAACTAGAACAAATACTTCAAAAGTTCATATGGAACCAAAAAAGACCCCAAAGAGCCTCAGCAATCTTGAAAAAGAAGGACAAAGTAGGTAGGATCACAATACCGAATATCAGGTTATACTACAAAGCTACTGTAATCAAAACAGCCTGGTACTGGCACAAGAACAGGAATATAGATCAATGGAATAGAACAGAGAACCCAGAAATTGACCGAAAACATTATGCTCAATTAATATTTGACAAAGGTGGCAAGAGCATACAGTGGAGTCAAGACAGCCTCTTTCATAAATGGTGTTGGGAAAATTGGACAACTACATGCAAAAAAAATGAAACTAGACCATCAACTTACACCATACACAAGAATAAACTCAAAATGGATGAAAGACTTAAATGTGACTCGTGAATCCATAAACATCCTAGAAGAAAATGTAGGGAATAAAATTTCAGACATCATACGCAGCAGAATTTTCACTGATACATCACCTAAGGCAACAGAAACAAAGGAAAAAATGAACACATGGGACAACATCAAACTAAAAAGCTTCTGCACAGCAAAAGAAACAACCAGCAAAATGGAAAGGGAACCCACTATTTTGGATAGCATAATCGCCAACGATACATTGGATAAGGGGTCAATTTCCAAAATATAGAGAGTGCTTATACAACTCAACAAAAGGAAGACAAAGAACCCAATTAAAAAATGAGCAGAGGAGCTAAATAGACTCCTCTCCAAACAAGACATACAAATGGCCAAGAGACATATGAAGAAATGCTAACATCACTAATCATCAGAGAGATGCAAATTGAAACAACAATGAGGTATCCCCTCACACCTGCCAGAATGGCTGCCATCAGGAAATCATCAAACAACAAGTACTGGCAAGGGTGTGGAGAAAAGGGGACTCTACTATATTGCTGGTGGGAATGCAGACTGGTGCAGCCACTATGGAAAACTGTACGGCGTTTTCTCAAAAAATTAAAAATTGAATTGCCATTTGACCCAGTGATCCCACTTCTAGGAAGTCTGAAACACCAATGAGAAAGAATATATGTACCCCTATATTCATAGCTGCACTATTTACAATCACTAAGATCTGGAAACAGCCCAAGTGTCCATCAATAGATGAGTGGATAAAAAAGCGGTGGTACATATATACAATGGAATACTATGCAGCTATAAGAAAGAAAGATCTCTTATCCTTTGAGATATCATGGAGGGACCTCAAGAGTATTATGCTAAGTGAAATAAGCCAATCAGAGAAAGACAAATACTACATGATCTCACTTATTTGTGGAATATAATGAACAAGGTGGGCTGATAAATGTAATAGACCCAGAGACATAGAATGGAGTATTGTTCAGACTGACAAACCTCAGAGTAAGGGGGCAGGGAGGATGGATGAGATGAACCAAAGAACTTATATGCATCTATGCATAGCCAATGGATATAGACAACAATGCTAGGGGGGTGGGGGGTGGGATGGGGAGGAGGGGTTCTAGGGAGGGGAAGGAGAAACATCTGTAACAAAAATAAATTAATAAAAATTGGAGAGGAAAATAAAACAAAGTAAACAAACTAGTAAACAAAGAAATAAGTGAAAGCAATCTGAAGGAAACAATCTATACAAGGAAAATAATCTTTAAAACAATTATCATTAATATACTAAAATAAAAACAACAGAAGCAAGAACAGTAATCTATTATTAAAATAGAGAACACAAAAGTGCTCTTGGGAAGTAAAAACATAGTAAGAAGGTAGCAGAAATGAAAAACTCAACAGTGAATTTGAGAAAGAAGAGGAATAATAGTGAGAAAAGGAATGTAAAAGAATGAAATAATCAGACCTAGAGGTACAACACCTGGAAAAGGTGAGCTACAGAAAGAAAAAATATTAAAAGCAGAGATAAAAAAAATCATCACTGAAAGAATTAAAGAATGTCTCTCCAACTTAGAAGACAGCACAATGGAAGAAATTAGGACTATATCACGGTAATTTCAGAACAATGGAAACAAACAGAAGCTTCTAGAACAGAAAAAAATTATTTTCATCAAAGGATCAGAATGGCTTTATTCTTCTTGACAACTGCAGTGGAAGCAAGACAACAATGGAGCTATGCCTTCAAAATTCTGAAGAAAAATTTTTTCCAACCTAGAATTCTATACTCCACTAAACTACTATTTTAGAGTATGTAAATAAAAATATGTGTAGGTATGCAAGGTCTCAAAATACTTATTCCTCAAGCACAATTTTCTAAGAAGCCACTGAATGAAATGTTCACCAAAATAAGAAGAGTAAATCAAGATAAGGGAAGCTATGAGACACAGGAAATAGGAGCTCCAACATGAGAAACAGGTGAAGGGCATTTCCAGGTAGACATTGAAGAGATATCCTGGGATGACACCTATGCATCAGACATTTGCAACCAGTCCAAATTAGAGCAGGTGATTCAATGGATAGGCATATTGAAGGATACCATTACCAAAATCCCCACTGCCTTTGTACTACCTTTTTAACCTGAGAACAGCAAATGCAAGTAAGACTGACCAAGACTTTTCTATGTATTTGGTTTGTCCTGACCACAACTTATGAGCTGTGGCTCTCCTGTCCATGCTCTGTTTCCTGAATTGACTGAGGACACTCATTTCATCCACAGGAATGTTCTGTTTTGACCTTCCCCTAGGAACTAGGACTCTGGTCTTGCAAAAGATACAAACCTTTTTTTATGTGTCCATTTCTCATACACACTCTTAGGAAATTCCAGGACATAATACCTGGCTTCAATTCAATGAAGACATTTATATTTATTTATATGTATAGTAGTAATAATATGCCCCTGGCATGTTATTTTCCAGAGATCTAATACAGGAGAAGAGCTTAGAGAAAATAAAAAATGAGTGGAGTATTAGTTTCCTGTGGCTACCATAAAAAATTACACAAACTGGGTAGCTTAAAACAACAGAAATGTATTCTCTCACAATTCTGGAAACTAGAAGCCTGAAATCAAGGTGTCAGCAAGGCTACAGTCCTTTTGGAGGCTCTAGAGGACAAATCATTCTTTGCCTCTTCCAGCTCTGGTGGCTGTAGGTATCCCTTGTCTTGTGGCCACATCACTCCAATCTCTGCCACAGTGGACACTTTGCCTCCTCCTCTTCTCTTTTGTGTCTCCTTTTATGTGTTTCTTATGAGGACAATTAACATTGGACTTAGGGCCCACCTGGATAAGACAGGGTATCTCTTCATCTCAAAACCCTTAACTTAATTATATCTGCAAAAACTGTTTTTACAAATAAGATCACATTCACAGGTTCCAGGGATTAGGATGTGATATATCTTTGGAGGGCAACCATTCAAGTCCCTACAAATGGGTAGCAAATCCCTCTAGTTAGTGTTTCTCCAATTTCAACAAGATACAGACTACTTTTAAAATAAAGACATTCTCATAGAAAACAGAACAAAACAAACAAATAATTTATAATAGAATTTGTGTGTGTCGAATTTGAGAACTTGTTTAAAATTTACATAGTAAAGTGGAGTCAAGAATAGCCCAAACACTCCTGAAGAAGAAGGACAAGTCTTATAAATTTATAGTAATTAAGGCACTATGATATTGGCTCAGAGAGTGACAAATGAGCCAACAGAGCACAACTGACAACCTAGTAAGACACCAAAACATATAGAGACAGTTAAAATATGGCAGAGGCATTATTGCAAATTGTTATTTGTGTGGGGTTTTTTTGTTTATTTGTTTTTTTAAGGATCTTTAGCCCAGCCGGTGTGGCTCAGTGGATTGAGGGTCATCCTATAGACTGAGAGGTCCTGGTTCGATTCTTGGTCAGGGCATATGCCCAGGTTGTGGGCATGATCCCCAGTAGGAGGCGTGCAGGAGGCAGCCAATCAATGTTTCTCTCTCACATTGATGCTTCTATCTCTCTCTCCCTTCCTTTCTTTCTAAAAAAAATAAATAAAACATATTTTTAAAAGTAAATAAATAAGTAAAAGAGGATCTTTACCTCATACTACAAAAAGCACTTCCAGATTCATTCAAAACTTAAATATGAACAGCAAAACTTTACCATATTTAGAAAACACAAGAGACTATCCAAAGATCTTAGATCCAAATATCCACACCAAAAAAATAAAAATAAAATAGTTGTGGACACTATGATGCACTTCCAAGATCTCCCTTCAGGGAAGGACCTGTGGCCCCAACTGTTAAGAGTGTTGTTGGCCATCACCTTCAGCTGCAAACACTTTGAGCTGCCTCAACAGCAGAGAACTGCCTCATCCAAAGTTACCTTCCTTACTGAGATGGCCATATCCAATGACTGATCAGCCCAACTCAAGACAACCATCAGTGTTCTGAAGAGCCATTCTATTTTCAATTAATTTGCTCATGATACTGTGAATCAGGAATTTGGTTTGGGCTTAGCTAGCCAGTTCTGCTCCACATAGCATTGGCTGGGGAAATTTACTTAGCTGCATTCAAATGGTGACTAAGCTAAAGTAGAAGGTACAATAAGGCTTCAGTCACATGTCTGGCACCTAAATGCTCTTCCAAGTGGCCTCTACTTCACCATATGGTTAGCTTGGACTATCTCACAGCATGGTGCTCTTGAAGTAATCAGTTGGATTCTAAGAAGGAACATTCCATGTGGTGAAGGCAGAAATTCATAGCCTTGGAAGTCACCCAGCATCATCTTTCCTACTTTCCGTTAATCAAAATAAGTCAGATGGCCAGCCAGATCCAAGGAGAAAGGAAATAGACTCATCTTCTTAATAGGTATAAGATGAGGTCACATTGCAAAAGAGCCCATGGAATGGGAGAGATTTTTGTGGCCATCTTTGGAAACACAATCTATCATAGTCATTGTGTTCAGCCAAGCAGGTTGTGTGCTGTACAACTCTAGGAGTTACCATTTGCCTAGACCTCAAAGCAAATAGCTTCCTTTAGAATTCCGCATTAAGCAAACAGCATAATTGGTCCTCACAGCCCTAGACTCCCACACACATAATGTTGATCACAAAAAGCAAGTCAATAGATATAATCTTACACCATTTACATGAAGTTTAAAATTATTTAGGGATACATCCCATAGTTACCCTATAAAGACAAGCAGGAAGCCCTGGCCAGTTTGGTGCAGCAGTTAGAGTGTCAGCCTGCGGACCAGAGAGTTTCGGGTTTGGTTCCCCCTAAGGGCATGTACCTCGGTTGCAGTTTGTCCCCAGCCCCAGTTGGGGTTGTGTGGGTGGCAACCACCTGATGTGTCTCTCTCACATCAATGTTTCTCTCTCTCTCTTCCCCCATCTCTCCCTCCCGCTCTATCTGAAGATAAATGCAAAAATGTCCTTGGGTGAGGATAAAAAATAAATAAATAAAATAAAATAAAATAAAATAAAATAAAATAAAATAAAATAAAATAAAATAAAATAAATAAAGACAAGCAGGAAAATGATAAACACAAAATTTAGGAAAGGGCTGGAGGATGTGATTTTTAAGATCAGAGAAATACAGAACCTTGGGTGGTCTTGATAATAGTCTATTGTTTCATCTAGATGGTAGATACATGGTGTTTGTTATCTATATAACATTCTTCTGTATGTACAAAATAATCCACATTCAATTAAGAAAATAAATAAATAATATAATAAAGTGAAAAATTAAATAAAATTAATTCACGATAATAGTAGCCTCTGGAATAATGAAAAGGGATACAACAGGAGAAAGATATACAAAATATCTAATAGTATTTATTAAGTTAGCTTGGTGAGTACTTGTCACATTTTTATTTATACCTTATAAATTAATTATACACCTCTTTTGTGTGTGGCTGTCAGAAGATGTAGAGCATAAAATCAGAGATGAACAGAATGGTACCTTAACAAGAATTATTCCCACTTGAGTGTATCTTGTGGTACTCAGAGAGTATACAATAGAGACAAAAATCTAAACTTCTCATTCTAGAAAGGCTATAGGTAAGTTTGTAAATAAAGATGAAAGAAATATTCAGCTTCCCCTTCAAGGATACAAGATGATAACATTAAACTCAATCTAAACTAAGAGTATTAAATATAATAAAAGTTGAAGTGGGAGGGCATTAAAATTGTGAAAGATATATTTTAGTATGTCTGAAATGGTTGTAGATGCCATCATATTATACCTATGTGGGGAAAAAATTGAGAGGAAAGAGCATATTGTTCAAGGACCACTCACTGAGTTAGTATAATGATTAAATATATAAGACCTGCCAGACAATTAAAAGTGAGACCATTTCTGTATTTAGAATCTTTCATTGTAATTGTAACAGCAATATTGGAAGAGCCTATTTTATTCTTTAGATTCCTAAATTTCCATCCTGCATTTTCAAGAACCACTCAAAAGCAAAGATGACATAAATAATGCAATGTTTGAAACAACTATGAGGTATTACTTCACACCTGCCAGAATGGCTGCCATCAACAAATCATCAAACAACAAGTGCTGGCGAGGGTGTGGAGAAAAGGGGACTCTAGTACACTGCTGGTGGGAATGCAGACTGGTGCAGCCACTATGGAAAACAATATGGCGTTTCCTCAAAAAATTAAAAATTGAATTGCCATTTGACCCAGTGATCCCACTTCTAGGAATATATCCTAAGAAGCCTGAAACACCAATGAGAAAGAATATATGTACCCCTGTGTTCATAGCAGCACTATTTACAATAGCTAAGATCTGGAAACAGCCCAAGTGCCCATCAATAGATGAGTGGATAAAAAAGCTGTGGTATATATACACAGTGGAACACTATGCAGCTGTAAGAAAGTTCTCTTATCCTTTGAGACAACATGGAGGGACCTTGAGAGTATTATGCTAAGTGAAATAAGTCAATCAGAGAAAGACAAATACCATATGATCTCACTTATTTGTGGAATATAATGAACAAGGTGGGCTGATGAACAAAATAGACCCAGAGACATAGAAAGGAGTATAGTTCAGACTGACAAACCTCAGAGTAGGGGAGGGGGGGATAGATGAGATGAACCAAAGAACTTATATGCATGTATGCATAACCAATGGACATAGACAACAAAGCTAGGAGGGTGGGGGAGCAGGATGGGGAGGAGGGTGTCTGGGGTGGGGAAGGAGCAACATCTGTAACAAAAATAAATTAATAAAAATTGGGGGAAAAATAATGCAATATTTGTCACACATCCTCTCTTTTCAGAAATTGAGATGGTGTTCTAAAGAGATAATTTTTTAGAAAACCAGGTCCACACATATAGAACCATTTAAATAATTTATTGTGACAGCAAATAATAAATTGAGTAAGCTATATTTCAGCAAAGAAAATGCTAAGAAGGAGACAAGGACTAAAACACATCGTGTCAGAATGAAATCTACACGTGGCTCGGTTCTTTACAAAAGCCTTAGCTCTCTTTTCTGCAGAATAGTCCATGGATATAGTGAAATATTGAGTTACAGGCAGAGATTTTTTCTCAGATCGATTCAAACATATAGGCAAAGGCAGGAGAATTCTTCTAAAGTTTTAAAGCAGTCTTGAGTAAACAGTGCTTGAAGTAGACAGCTATTGTGGTCTGCCTTTCACATTTCCCTTCTTCTAAAAACAGTTCTCCACAGAAGGAAAAGTAAACTGTTCCTTCTCCCACTCCACCCAAGTGCTCCCACTGGGGCAACCAGCCATACTTGTGACCACGTGACCTCTATGACCTCATAGTCCTCATTCCCCTTTTAATTGGAGCTTGGAAACAGGAGCAATCCCTCTCGGACAGCAAACCTGTGGCTCATTCTGGTCCAAGCCCCCCTCATATTTCACCTGGATTATTGTAATAGGCAACTGATCTCCCTATTTCTATACTTGCCTCTCTACAGTTCATTCTCAACACAGAAGCCAAAGCCTAATGCAAATCAGACACCATCACTCCTCACAAAACCCTCTAGTGGTTGCTCATCTCATACTCAGACTAAGTCAAAGTCTTTACTATGACCCACAAAGTTTCATGTAATCTTCCCACATCCCCTTACCTCCCTGGCCTCATCTCCTGCTATCTTTCCTGTTGCTCACTCCAATTCAGTCCCAGTGGCCTTGCTGCTGTTCCACACACATGCCAAGCCCACACCTACCTCCTGTGCTTTGCACTTATCCTCTCCAAAATTACAGTTAACTTCATGGCTCACTTCTCTCTTCCATCCAGTCTTAGCTCAAATGTCATCTCCCTAGGAAGGTCTTCCCTAACTACTCTATTTAAAATGCAACACGTACACCCCTGGCACTCCTTAACCCACTTCTATATTATAAAATATTCCACTTTGGTTTACTATCTGAATTTCCTCCCCTAGAATATAAACAGAGGTTTTTTCTTATTTTTCTTCCCCTGCTATTCTCAGCATCTACAACAATGTCTGGCATGTAATAGGTGGTCCATAGATATTTGTTTTATGAACTGAATGAATGAAATCTGGGAAGATAAAAGCTGGCAGCTGCTGTCATGCTTGGCCCAGTCTCCTGAAAAACCCTGTCTGAAAAAGAAAAGCTGACACAGAGAAACCAGCACTCTCCACTCTAGTAATGGACTAGCCTCTCTCCCTGTCATCCGAGAAGCCAACTATGTCTCTGCCTTTACCAGGGTTTTCTGCATGAGGCAAATTATTTTTGCCTAAAGTGTTTCCAGGTGAGCTACTATCATTTGCAACCACAAGAGTTCTAATATATGAGCATTCTTTGCACAGACATATACAAAGCTAATTTTCCCTTTTACCAAGTGAAAGCCTCTCTGGGTGGTCTGCATCCTTAGCTCATGCTCTGCTTTATTTTCCATTCCTTAGCTTGTCCTGACTTGACAATGGTACTGAATTCCACACAAGGAGGCTTCAGTTGTGACATCATTTGCAGTCATTTGAAATCTCTATGTTCACCAAGTTTGTGTGAAACAAGATATAGAGACAAGGCAGGATGTGCTGCCTCCCACCTCTTCTTCCACCCCATCCAGCCCTTCAGTGATCCAGCTCCATAGCCACTCAAACCCAAACACCTTACTTCTAGATGCTCACATATTTGCCTATGTTGTTCCACCTCTTCTTTTTACATTACCACTAATTCTACCCTGGCAGTCAGAAATCAATAATAGGGAATGAGGAAACCAAGGATATTGTGACACATCAAGAACATCTTTGTGACCCACCAGCACAGAAAACATAATATATGCCATTCATTTTGCAAAACAACCAGCTAGCCAAATGAAAAAGGATTCAGAGGATTTAAGAGACCTATTTATTACAAGTTTAAAAGACTGAATAATATTGAATGTCAACTATAATGGAAAAATTAAAAATAAAAGTCTGAATAAACACACAGGATATTATAATAGACTTATTTTGTAACTTCTTAGCCAATAGGACTATATACTCACATACCAGTGCTGTTAATGAGCCCCATTACTCTTCCATCCAATCACTAATTTAACAAGCATGAATTGCATCCCTGTATCTGAGTCAGAAATTGCCTGGTGCTGGGCCCTGAAGCGGTTCCCAGTCTGGAATGAGAGACACACAAGCAGATATTCAATAGAGTGTAAAGAAGCATCAGGCGCAGGATATTTTGTAAGCACCATGAAGAAAAATCTTATCTTGTTTTGAGGAATCCAGAAAAACATCTTAGAGTAGATAATGGTTCTGAGAATAATCTTAAAGGATGAGTGGAAGTTAGCCCAACAAAGGAGGAAAGGACATGCTAAGAAAAGAGGTAGCATGAGCAAAGGCATAGAGACTATAAGTACTTTAATGCTCCTGGGGTATAAAAGGAAGGCAAGGATGGCAGAGGAGAGGGGAGAGGAAGGGGCAAGGATAGGACTTAATGGGCTATAAATATGAATACACACCTTCTAGCCCCCCTACGTGAAAGGACTTGATACGGCAGCTGTGGGGGTACAGTAAGCAGACAGTCCTCTGCCCTTTCAGGGTCTGCCTCAGCGGTAGAGAACCACCTCGCCCCAAATCACACCATTCTAGGGACAACTAACATACAATGACTGATTTGGGCAAAAGTATAAAGGCCTGATCATTTTGGCCCAACTTGGGACAACTCCGATGGGCCATCTAGCTCTAGGGCCCTGTGTAGGGTAGGCCAAAGCTGTTTTGGGGCCTGCATTCCACCTCAACATCTCCCTTTGCTCACTCCTTGTTCCCTCTCTTCCTTCCAACAGGTGTTGATCTCAAAGGCTCTCTTTAATAAACATCTTGTACACTAAACTCAGTCTCAGCTTCTGAGGGGAACCCAAATTGTGATAGAAGCCATTAATGTCTATTAAGAAACTTGAACTTAAAAGCTATACTGGGATTTAAATAAATTTAACTTCTAGCATCACAACATTATCACCATCTGTGTTTCCTTTAAAAAAACAAGGCTGTCAGCCAGGCCGGTGTGGCTCTGTGGTTAAGCGTCAACCCATGCACCAAGAGGTCACTGGTTCGATTCCTGGTCAGGACACATGCCCAGGTTGTGGGCCCGATCCCCAGTGGGAGACATGCAGGAGGCGGCCAATCGATGTTCTCACTCATCGATGCTTCTATCTCTCTCTCCCTCTCCCTTCCTCTCTCTCTAAAATCAATTTAAAAAATTTTTTTAAATAAGTAAATAAAAAACAATAAAGGGTCTTTCATTTACCCTAGCAACCATACCTAAGAGTGGCTACATAAGAGAGTAGTCTGTCCTTCAGATTTCCCTGAAGGTGACCTGAGTGTGCCTGAGAAGATGGAAATATTCCTTCTACAGAACTTCACCCATGGCTCAGCCACACCCATCCATTTATTCATTCAAGAATCATGTCCTGAACATATGCTCTTGCTCCAATTTTAACTTTTAAGATTATTTTAGAATTCTCAACTATGGTCGTAAAAATTTTGATTTAAAGAAACTATAGTCAGCCCTGGCAGGTTTGGCTCAGCAGTTAGAGCATCAGCCCGTGGACCAAAGAGTTGCAGGTTCGATTCCAGTCAAAGGCACATACCTCAGTTGTGATTCAGTCCCCAGCCCTAGCCAGGGTCGTGCAGGAGGCAACAAATTGATGTGTCTTTCTCACATCGATGCCTCTCTCTCTCTCCCTCTCTCTATCTCTCTCTATCTCTCTCTCCCTCCCTCCCACTCTATCTGAAGATAAATGGAAAAATATCCTCAGGTGAGGATTAAAAATAAAAAGAGAAAGAAAATAGTCATCAGGGTTAAACAAATAGATCAAAGGTCAGCAAGCTACACTACCTGTTTTTGTAAGGTTCGTGAGCTAAGAATAGTTTTTACAGATAAACATTTACAGTCAATTTGATGAATGGCCACACTAACTTTGAACCACAGTTAAGAGAAATGTTATCCTCTCCATAAAAATTTCATTCTTCTGATAAATTTATCTGCATTACAAAAAAAAATTGTACTCAATTGTTATTATTATATTCTTAATTTTGTCAATAAAAAATAATTGAAATTTCAAAAAAAAAGAAAAGAAACTTTAGTCATAGGAATATCAATGTATATGTTTTCCTGCAAACTCCTTAGCTATTATCTGAGTCCAAACTCTCTAAGGGCACCTTTGTTTGCAGCTTGACTTCCCTTATGGTGTTTGCAGTGAGAGACAAGGACAGCCAGAGGCTGTCAGAATTCTTGCAGCTACAGTTCGTAATGAAAACTCATAAACAGACATTATGGACAAATAAGTATGATAAATTTATGAATTATGGGATACAACATGGAAATTCTTAGTTCCAAAAACAAACTAGAAGATTTTTCCCAGAAGTGGTATTCAGCTCAACATTTATTAAACTTTTTGTGCTAAGCCCTTACCAATTCCATGAGTGGATGAGACAAGTCCACCAATGACTGGTATAACCAATAACAATACAAGATATAATAAAGGAGAGAAGAAAGAAGAGTTGGATCTCAAACTTGATCACCTCCTATGGCCAGACACTTCATCTGTGTTATGCTATTTAATGTTCACAACAAGCTTATGAAGTAGCATCTTTTCCTCTTATTTTGTTGATAAGAAAAACTGAGGAACAGACTGACAAACCTCAGAGGGAAGTGTGGGGGGTAGAAAGAAATAAAACAAAGAACTTGTATGTATATGTGCATAACCAATGGACACAGACAACAGTGTGGTGAAGGCAGGGGGGTGGGGAGAAGGGAGGGAGGTGTCAATGGGGAAAAAAGGAGGACATCTGTAACACTTACAACAATGAAGATAAATTTTTAAAAATAACAAATAATAGGCTGCATTGTTATAGAAATCATAGAGGTGTTATTTTTAATGACTTATAATTAAAAAATAAGCTTGTTTTCAATGTTGAAAAAATTTTAAAGAGGAAAAGAAAACAATTAAAAAGGAACAATAATCTCTAAAAAAAAAAAAAAAAAACCTGAGGAGTCTGTGGTCACACAGCTAGTCAGTGGAGGAGTCCCAGCCCACTTGACTCCAAAGTCCAAGCTCTTCCTTTACAACCTGCCAGCTCCCATAACACCATAACAGAAGTATAAGAAGAAAATCACTAATGGGGAGTTCGAAGGAAAGCAAGGGTTTGTGGGTGGAGGAATCAGGGAAAAGGTATTGTCAGGAATAGGTATTTTCAGGAATAGGTGATGTTTCAGGAAGGCCATGAAGTATGAGTAGAGCTTAAACTAGCAGAGAACTATAATGAAGGTGTTCTGGGTAGAATGAACAGCATGATCAAAGGTCTCAAGGTATAGGAAAGGCCCAGGAACTACGGGGTGTGTTTTATGTCAGGTTTCCCAGGAAACAGACTCCGAGATGGAGTTTAGCATTCAGAAAATATAGTGTTCTTGGGATCAGCCCCTGTGGGGGAGGGAAGGAAGTAGGATCAGGCAAAGGAAAGTATTGGACTGCAATACAGTCACAAAGAAAGGCCGTAGCCAATCTTATTACTTGTTCTGAAGCTGGGATGACTTTTCAGAGTTATTTTGCCTTGCACAAGGGGGATAGGTCTTTAGAGCCCTCTCTTTTAACCAGTCAGTGGATATAGGCTGTCCCTGGGAAAGAATGTGAATCTTGGGTGAGGTGGTTCTCTTCATCTGAGAAAAATCCCCAGAGAGAGACTCGTGTGAAAGTCATTATCTGCCAACACTCCCAGCAGCTGGGGGAGTGAGTACTGTCCTGAAGGGGAAATTCTGGGTGGCCCACCACAAGGCTCACTACAGGATATGTGCCCTGGGCAGTAAGCAGACTGACCTGGCAAAAACAAGAGTGAACAACTAAGGAAAAAATGAAGTTGTAAAGTTGAAAGGGGGTGGACATTGAGAGCCAGACTTTATGTTTGCTAAAGAAGGAAAAGGGGTTACAGAGTTTTGCATGAAGCAAAGTCAGAGCTAAAAATTGCACCTACCATAATGCATAGGACTTCTGAGGGTGGGAAGAAACTAGAGGAAGAACCAATGGATTCTTCCACAGTCAATTAAGGTAGAAGGTAAAGAGAAGAGAAGTGAATCATTGGTAGTGGTGGTGGAAAGGAGGGGATAGAGGTGGCAGAAGCATTGAAGACACAAATATTGTGTGCTGAGCATTTTCTACAAAAGACCTATAAGACTGAAAAAGAAACAATGCCTTACCATAGTTCAACCATTCCATGGAATACTATCCAGCTCTTCCATGTCAATTCCATGTAGTCAGGGATTTTGTTGTATTTCCAGCATCTATAACAAAGCCTGGCAAATAGCAAGTGTTTGTATCAGTCATTTTTTGCTGTACTCATACTGAGGTACAGAAATCCCAAAATCTCAATAGCTTATGGTAACACATGTTTGTTGTTCACTATTCTACAGTCAACTGTAGCAACTTTGTTCCAGGCTGTGGGTTGGGTTCGGGCCTGTTCCATGTGTCTTCCCAAGCCAGGGACCAGGCTGAAGAACATGGGGACATACTAAACTTTTAGTGGAAGGCAGGAGCCCAAGAAGTCTAATGGAACTTGCAATGCCTCTCAAAGCTTCTGCCAGGATTTCGCACACTGCCACTTCCACCACTCACATTCCATCAGCCTAAACAAGTCATGTGAACAAGTTCCACATCAGTGGGGCAGGGAAATATGCTTCTCTCTTGAGGAGTTGAGGAAAGGAGAGTGAATATTTGCTGAATAACAATAAAACCCTCAATAGTAATGCTATTTATTTATACTAATAAATCAACACATACTGATAGAGAAAGACCCCTAACACATCCCATTAAGTGAAAAAGGTAAGTTGCAAAGCAATACATATACTATGATCCAATTTATAAACACACATACCCAAAATAAAACCATACACTAATATATGCACATATTTTTTCATAAGTGCATATAGAAGGGGCTGGAAGTAGATACACTAGTTAATGGTGTAACTTCTAGAAAGGGGAGTAAGATTGAGTAGGAATATAAGGGGACATTTGCCTTTATATCATTTGAAAAAATTTACAACAAGAAGGTATTTGTGCTTCATTTGTATGGTTTTTTAAAAACACTTTTTAAAAGTATGTAAAAAAAGAAAAATAATAAAGCAATGTCCATTGTGAAGCTCTTCACAAAATCTGAATTAGAAAAATGTCAAATGAGCAATTTGGAGGAAGTTAATGTCATGGAGTGACAAATTAATAACAAAATGCGCCCTAACTCATAATTGTTCAGTTACTGCGCTGACATTTTAAAAATATTACAGCCTTTATAGTAAGTGCCTTTATCTGGCTTATGAAATTACTTTGACAGTATCTTGCACTTACATTGTGTAAAAGAGAACATTTACTTAACCCATGCCATATACATAGTAGATATTCAGCATTTGTTGCACTTAATAAGCAAAAATCCTAGCAAGTCTATTATTAGCTTAAGATTTGCAATTTACATAGGAATATAAAGTCTTCTTAATGAAGAGAAATAGCCTCTAAATGGTATTCTTTATCTTGAAGATGCTGTAATAAACCATACTGTAAAATAAATTGGACATTCAACTTTCTAACCCTTTCCCTAGAACCTCATGTATTACCAAAGTAGTCATGGATATAAATATTCTAAAAGACTGAATCACTTTATCAAGTAACATCTTAGAACATCTTACCAGGGCTGTGATGGCCACTTTTCATAGCTAACATTTCAGCAACCACACAAAGGATCAAAAAGTTTGGTAGCTGAGGTCTTGGAAAAAAAATAGGCAAGTCAATCAGCCCCCAAACCCTCACTGATTGTCCACACAGTGCACCCAGGATCTTAGATGAGTGGATACATTTCAAAGAGCAAAGACCAAATCCACCACTCCCTCAAGAGTAAACAACAAATAAGTAATTTTAAAATTTGGTGTTTTGAGGTAATCCTTAAGGTGGTTCTTTACATGCCACTAATCATTTCTGTTTTGAATGTGATTGTCAAATTTGCAGGTTCAGAAATTTGAATGTGTTAAATTATTCAAGGTTGAGCTCACTTGTTGGACTAGCTCATAATAATCAAATTCACAGGAGGTTCACTTACAAACCAGCCCTTCCCAGAAAAGAAAGGCTAAATTAAGTCCAAATGATTGGCTGACAAACACTGAATTCAGAAAGAGGAAACTCTATGGTTTAAATAATAGTTATTGATCTGTGGTACCACGTTAACATCACTGCTAATGAAAATATCTGCCTGGCTGATTTTACACCTGGGTTGGTCCATCAGAATAAGCCTCTTCCTTGATAGTGCCAGGGGACCCTGAAAAACTATCCTCATCAACTCCTCATTAAGGGTTTAGTTCCAGTGTTGGCCTATGGCTATTAAGGGTGTCCCCAATTACCAATTGGTCTTGATTTCCAATTATATTAGTGAAGATGAACTCTTTTATCAAAAGTATTAGGACGTTAAAACTCAAACTATATTAAGCAAAAAATGTAAGTTATTTGTTCATCAAACCAAATACTGTGGCCAAAGGGACAAAATGTGGTGATTGTCCAGGCTTGGATTTGTCAACCAGCCCCAGGATAAAACCTACCCCTAAAAAAATCACAAGGACTGAGGGAGGACAAAGTTTCTCCAGTGGGAAAGAATAAAGATTGGATGCTGGCAGGCAAATAATAATAATAAAAATATGATTCAACATGATTTGTGCCTGGTGAAGATATTAGAAATTAGGAGGAACAGGCAGAGTCACAAGAATCAAGGAGTCGAGTAGTTCCGTCACAACAGACTTCTTGAAGCTGTGTCATGTGCCTGAGCCAGGTAGGGGCCAGGAGGAGGCCAGGCAGCAGCTTGAGGGAGTCCCGGGCCCCTCAGTGCCTATGTCTGGCAGAGCTGGTGTGAGAAGAAGAGACAGTCCTTCCCTGCCACCAGGATAATGAAGAGTTGTGGCCAGACCTTTGAGCACACACAGAGATAGTGAGGAGCCAGGCACAAAGCACAGAATATGGTGCTGAAATGGATAAATAAGGAATTTAGTGATTTGGCCTGTGACCCTCTAACACAATGTTCTACAGGTCCAGTTGGGATAAGTTTTTCTTTTTTCATTGTTTCACTGGCAAGCCACAATTATGAGATCTAATGACAGCCTATATCAAGGCAGTGTATTCTTTGTGACAATTCATTTCCCTACAGACTTCCCCTTCAAACCACCTAAGGTTACATTTACAATAAGAATTTATCATCCAAATATTAACAGTAGTGGCAGCATTTGTCTCGGTATTATAACATCACAGTGGTCTCCTGCTTTAACTACTTATAAAGTTATTTTATCCATTTGTTCACTGTGATACAAACCCAGATGACTCCCTAATGCCAGAGATTGCACAGATCTATAAAACAAACAGAGATAAGTACAACAGAATATCTCAGGAATGGACTCAGATGTATGCCATGTGATGCTACCTTAAAGTCAGAATAACCTGCATTATAGTTGGAATAAACTTTAAATTACTGTTCCTTTTTTTAAATTTTTCTTATCCAGCTGCTCCTCTATCAGAACTCATCTTTTATTGTTTGTTTTTTTGTTTACCCCCCTCCATTCATTCACATGCTCATCTGAGAAGACTTAAGTTCTTCCAGCTTTGGACAATAACTGCTTTTAGAAACTATAAAGTAGTTACAAGAGAACAGCTGCCCAAGATTTAGAATTTTTTTTAAAAAAATAGAGCATGTGTATTATGTGACCAATTTCTCCAGTCTAATTTGGTTATGAGACTAAAACCATTCCTCACTGCTCTAACATGCTGAAGAAATCATCTGGTTGGGGGGGGGTGGGAGGGGATGGATGCTCAGTTTTCACATCAAAGCAAACAGCATTATTCTAGCAGCATTCATTCTTGTTTAAGCCTTCCACCATTAGAGATCTGAGGTTACATGATATACTTTATGCTCATAACTGATGTGGCTGGAGAATCGGTATTGAATTTATAACATCAGCAGAACAGAAAATGTGATGCATTTTATGCATGTCAATAAAGCAATGACCTGTTCTTGTTCTACAGAGAATATGAATTGGAAGTCAAACACACTTTGTATTCCAAACTAGGGTCTCAAACATGTTGTAATTTTCATTTAAATTTTTAGGAGCCTTGGACGTATTAGTTAATCTATCTCCCAATACACTGTTTAATATAGCACTGAATAAATGATACAAGTTGTCAATGGATGAGTGATCAACTAATAGCTCTGCTAGCAATTGATTTATTTTTCTTCAATAAAGTTGTATAAACAAACAAACAAAAAAAGAATCAAGGAGTCTGGGCCATGATATAGGGGACCAACTCACAGCTAATATAATGAGCTAGTTCCCTCAATATTTAGAGCTAGAATTTTTGCCTAGTAAACAAGAAGTTTTGTAACTGTAATTATAAACTTGGTTCCAATCTAAGTTACTGAAAAATAATAAAAAATAACATTTCTTGAGCTCTGATTCTATACCAAGCACTTACATACATAATCCTTAAACTTTATAAGAACCTTGGAGAGAGAAAAAAGAACCTTGGAGGGAATGCATTACTAAATCCCTCAATTATCAAGTGTTATCAATGGTAAGACATCATCAATTTAGTAGCAGCTTTATAGGGTGAATTAATACTTTACAAGACACAGCAATTGTAAGACACATCTCAATTTCAAACAATAAAGTAAGAAGTGAAGATAAAGGGCCCCTTAGAACACAGAACTGTGGAGTAGTATCCCATTTTGCTTGTGAGAACACTGAGGCTTAGCAAGGTTATGTCACTTATTTGTCCAAACACACACAGCTTATTTCTGGATATGGAGCGAGAAACCTTATCCAAGTCTGTTTGATTTCCACTCACTACACTATACCTCCAATACCACAGTTCCTTGGTTTCCTTGTGCATAAAATGGGGATGGGTGGCAATAGGTACATTCCAAGATCATCATGAGAATCAGATGGTATTTATGATAGCAACTAACAACAAAACAACCATAAAAATATATCAAGTGAGTAGTAAAGAAGAAACTAAGAGGGTGGGGATTGACAAAATAAGAACCAGGCAGACTCTAAATTAAGGTGACTTCTACCGTGGACAGGGCTTCTTTTAAATATCCTTCTGGGGAAGAGGTCAGTCCCATGCCATGAAAAATTGATATTATAAATTTGGGTTTCCACTGGTTGAACTGTAGGTGCTAGGTACCATATTAAGGTTGCTCAAATAGCCCAGGACTTTCCTTGCCCAGACTCACCCAAATTCAACAATGAATTTTTTCTGTTACTTGAAAAGAATTTATATCTTTTTTAAAGTGTTTAGATATAGCTAAATGTAACATCAAACAAATAAGATAAAGTCTGAACCAAAGGTGGTGTATATTTTGAATCAATTAGGTGTTATTTCTCTATCCCTTTACTGCTTTCATTCCTAATTTCTTTCTTGTTTTATTTTCATGCTCCACTTTAAAGAGGAAATGCTCACCTACTAAATTCTATGCCAAAAGTCTCCCCTTAATACAAGATAAGGCCACTCAACTGACTCAATCTTATTATTATATTTGTTGTGATTATTTTTCTTCCCAACCTTCTCTTAACTTGCCTTTATTATAGTTTTTAATGCCATTTTCTTTTGGTCCCTTTAAAGTGACTGTTCTACTTTTTAAAGGAAGGGCAGAAAGTAAATATTTTCATTAGAAAAGCCATGCATTGCAGATTGCCAACCACATACCTCTCTTGTCTTTCAATACTCTGCTCATTCTCTGTCATGATGAAATTCCTAGGGCTTTCTTTATGGTGAGCGTCTGTATTAGTTTCCTAGAGCTACCATAACAAATGATCACAAACTGGGTGACTTCCAACAATAGAAATGTATCTTTCACAGTTCTGGAGGCCAGAAGTCTGAAATCAAGGTGTAAGGAAGGCTATGCTCCATCTGAAGGTTCTAGGGAAGACTCCTGCCTTGCTTCTTCCAGCTTCTGGGGGCTGCCAGCAATTCTTGGCAATTCTTGGCTTATAGATGCATCCCTCCAATCTCTGTCTTCATTATTGCCTGGCTTTCCCCTACATTTTTTTCTTTGTGTTTCTCCTCTTCTAATAAGGGTATTTGTGGACTTCCGGTCAAGATGGCGGCATAGGTAAACACGATATCGCGTCCTCCCACAACCACATCAAAGTTACAACTAAACTACAGAACAACCATCATTCAAAACCACCTGAAATCAAGCTGAATGAAAGTCCTACAACTATGAAATTAAAGAAGAAGCTGCATCGAGACTGGTAGGAGGGGCGGAGGCACAATGAGCTGGTCCCACACCCACGTGTGGCGGATAAAAATTAGGAGGATACCTCTGCTGGGAAGGTCCTCCCTGAGGACGGAGGGGTCCCCGTCCCACACCAGGCGCCCAGCTCAGGGTTCCAGTGCCAGGAAGAGAATCCCCATCACTTCTGGCTGGAAAAACCAGTGGGAACTGAGGCTGAGGTGGCTGGAGGCCCCCAGCAGCTCCTCTTAAAGGGCCCGCACACAGACTTACTCAAACTCGCACCCTCCAGGCTCCAGCATGTGGGAGGCAGCTCGAAAGGCACCAGAACCATATGGGGAAGAACTGAGTTGTTTGGCATTGGAGCAAGGGCTGGAGAGGCAGCTTTCTCCTGGACAGATGTGCTATCAGAGGCCATTGTTCCTTTGGTGAGCCCTTCCTTGGGCCAGCAGACACCGCAATATATGGGACTCCAGCAACCTGGCTCACACTGTTTGCCCCGCCCTGGTGATTCCCTGAGGCCCCACCCCATCCAACTTTCAGGCCCACCCAAGCTGTTTCCAGTTGCTTGACCATAGGATTGGCCTGTCTTGGATCCTGCTTCAGCTTTTCCTAAATTCTTTCAAACAAGCAGCATCTGGTCTCAGCTAGCCCCTTACCTCTCGCTAAGTAATACATAGAAACAAACACAGGGAGGCAGCCAAAATGAGGAGACAAAGAAACAGGTACCAAATGAAAGAACAGAACAAAACTCCAGGAAAAGAACTAAGTGAAATGGAGTTAAGCAACCTAACAGATGCTGAGTTCAAAAAACTGCTTATAAGGATGCTCAATGGACTTAGTGAGAACCTCAGTGAACTTAGTGAGGGCCTCAAGAGCATAAAAAGGACCAGTCAGAAATGAAGGAGGCACTAACTGAAATAAAGAATAGTTTACACAGATTCAATAGTAGAGTAGGTAAAGCCAAGAAGCAAACCATCGATTTGGAATATAAGGAAGCAAAAAACACCCAATCAGAACAGCAAAAAGAAAAAGGAATCCAAAGAAATGAGGATAGTGTAAGTAGCCTCTGGGACAACTTCAAGCGTGCCAACATTCGCATCTTGGGGGTGCCAGAAAGAGAAGAGAGAGAACAAGAAATCGAAAACCTATTTGAAATAATAATGGCAGAAAACTTCCCTACCTTGGTGAAGGAAACAGACATACAAGTCCAGGAAGCACAGAGAGTCCCAAACAAGATGAACCCCAAGAGGCCCACACCATCATCAAAATGCAAAAGGTTCAAGACAAAGAGAGAATTTTAAAAGCAGCAAGAGAAAAGCAGTTAGTTACCTACAAGGGAGTTCCCATAAGACTGTCAGATGATTTCTCAAAAGAAACTTTGCAGGCCAGAAGGAAGTGGCAAGAAATATTCAGAGTGATGAAAAGCAAGAACCTACAACCAAGATTGCTCTATCCTGCAAAGCTGTCATTTAGAATCGATGGCCATATAAAGAGTTTCCCAGACAAGGAAAAGCTAAAGGAGTTCATCACCACCAAACCATTATTATATGAAATGTTGAAGGGTCTTCTTGAAGAAAAAGATAAAAAAATATCAACAAACAAAAAGGCAATAAATACATATCTATCAACAATTGAATCTACAAACAAAATGAACAAGCAGAACAGAAACATTCTCATAGATACAGAGAACTTTTGTTGGTTACCAGATGGGTGAGGGCTGGGGGATGGGTGAAAAAGGTGAAGGGATTAAGAAGTACAAATTGGTTGTTAGACTGAAAAACCTCAAAAGGAAGGGGGGTTGGGGGGTGGGAAGAAATAAACCAAAGAATTTATATGTATATATGCATAACCAATGGACACAGACAACAGTGTGGGGAAAGGCAGGAGGGGAACAGGAATGGGGAGGAGGGGGGCAATGGGGGAAAAATGAGGAACATCTGTAATACATTCAACAATAAAGATAAGTTTAAAAAAAAATGGGTGTTTGTCTTTGGATTTAGTGCCCATCCAGTTGATCCAGGATGATCTCATCTCAAGAGTCTTAATTATATCTGCAAAGATCCTTTTTCCAAATAAGATCATAGTCATAGGTACTGGGGGCTAGGTCTCAGACACATTTTGGGGGAGCCACTATTCAACCCACTAGATCATACAACTCAAAGAGGAATCACTTTTAATCTAATAAGTCCTTAAATCTTATTGGTTCCCCCTCCCTTTTTTTTACTTCTCTGTATTTTTTTAGTATACATTTTCTATATAATGGAATAAAGGAGGACATTTTAAATGTCCCCTAGTTTGCAATATTTGAACATCACTTAGGACTTTGCAAAGTTTCTTTCCATTTATATGTCCTTAGATGCTCCCACTGACACTATGTGACAGGGCAGATAAATATTATAACTTTAGAAATACAGAATCTGAGTCTCAAAGACTTTTCCAGAATCTGTTGTCACTACAAGTTGGGGCTTCCTAAATCTTCACTTTTTTATTACACATTGGATAACAAAAGGTGATTTTTGTTTCATTTTAAATACATATAGAACATGCTAATCTTAAGCATTAATCTTTTTTGTTGTTGTTAATCCTCACCCAAGGATATGTTTGCCAGAGAGAGAGAGAGAGAGAGAAACATCGATGTGAGAGAGACACATCGATTGGTTGCCTCCCCACCTGACTGGAGCCAGGAATCAAACCCATGACCCTTCAGTGTACGGGTCAACACTCTAACCACTGAGCCACACCAGCCAGGGCTTGAGTATTAATCTTGGTAGAAATGAGAAACCCTACTAGCATTTAATCTTAAGATTTAATTAACTGGCCTCTAACATATTTGGAAAACATTTATTTGTTGTCATCTGGTCAAAACATAACCTTTGACCTCCAATAATGATAGTCTGTGAGAGGTTTTCATGAATATTTTTTCACTTTCTGAAATTGAGGATGTCTTAATCCTTCCAGGCTGTTATAACAAAATATGGTAGGATCATGGAAGTAAATAGACAGACTCAGTTCAGTAGGACTTCCCGACAAGAGCCCACAGAGGGCCACTTTGCAACATGCACAAAAGGTATGTTTTTCCCTTTTGGAAGGACTATGAGTGCTGAAAAGCTGGTACACAGGCAGAAAGTAATGGCTATTATCTTTCCATGAACTTTAGAGAAAACAATATACAATTGTCATGAATAGTGTAACCTTTAGACTGCTTTGAAATGCAATATCCTTTCCAAATAGACAAACCCTTGATGATGTTGATTCCGTTTTGTCTTTGCTTCTAATAATAAAAGGGAAGTGGGAGTTTTCTGGTGGCAAGCAGTCAAACCATTCATCTAAAGATTTAGTATGTGTGTATGTGTTTACTTTGAATTATATGTTACTCCCATTTAATCATTTATATTGACTTTAAAGAAGCAAACAGTACCTATATGAAAAGTTAAATTTATCATGCACTACATTCAGAGATTGCTTCAGAAGTCTCCCATTTCAAAGAAAACAGTGATTTGTCTAATCTCAATCAAATCCAATGTGCATGGAACAGAAGATCACAGAGCTGGATATGAAATAAACAGCACCTGCTGAGTCCTTTGAGAGGTACATAAATTATAAGGGGGAACGTTCTTCAGTAAGTATGATATAATGCACATCTCCATGTGTTATGTGTTCTATTGGCCTCTCTTGCTTTCCCTCTCTCTTTCTCTCTGTCCATCTGTAAGCCAAGAGGCTCGGCAGACACACTGCTGACCTGCATTTCAGCAGTCTACCCATGCATGATGCCATACCCTAAGGCCCTTTAAGAATGACCTCCTAAAATGACCTCTTAAACACAAGACTTTGTTGTTATCACAGCCTGCAACCTAAAGGAATTTTCTAAAATGAACATAGCATGCTGAGCAGAAGTTGAGTTACACTGGTTCCCTGACTCAGGAAAGATGTCAAGCAGATTGATCACAGCACTGACCTTTATAAGGGACACTGGTGGTGCCTCATCCGATCCCCCTTTCTGGGCCAATACACCCATTCCCCAGCTGCCAGAAATGGTGGTTGCTGAGAGCTCACAGCTGCCCCCTCTCCAGAGAATTGTTCTTGGGAAAATAGAGCCATCTGGCAAGGGAGATTATACCTTACCCCATCACCCCCACACAGCCCAAAGCCAGTGACTGACTGGCTGGGAAGTACAAAAGGCAGGCCCCTTTGCCTCAAGGTGTGACTAATTACATGATGCAATCAAGCTGCAGGGCTCCCTGTGGGATCCGGCTGAAGCTAGTCTCCAGGTGACACTAACTCCTTTCTTTTTTTTTTTTTTTTTAAGATTTGTTTTTTAATTTATTTTTAATGAGAGAAGAAGAAGGGGAGAGAAAAACATCAATCTGAAAGCAAAACATGGATTGGCTGCCTCCTGCACGCCCCCTTCTAGGGATCAAGCCTGCAACCCAAGCATGTACCCCAACCATGAATAACTGAACCAGCAACATTTTGGTGCACAGGATGACACCCAACCAACTGAGCCACACCGGCCAGGGCTACCTCCTTTCTTAATGGTTTTCTCTGCTCCCCCCTTCTTCCTTCACTCTCTTTCTCCTGAGAACACTCCTCCAATAAATCACTCATCCAAGAATCCCTGTCTCAGATTCAGCTTTTAGATTCTTGTAAAAGATGTTCCTTTATGTTGAAAGCAAGAGCAATCCTAGACAGCAGAAATGCTGCCTCTTTGCAGCACCCCACCAGGAGCACCGGTACTCTGACTTATGACCTCTGACCTATGATCTCGGACCAAAGTCAGGGTCTCCCTCTTGCTCACTCTTGTAGCCAAAGAGTCACTAAACAAAATTCTGTCTACTTAATATCTTGTCATTCTATGTCATTCTATGTCACCACCCCAGTTCAGACTCTCATGGCTTCTCAGCTAGGTTATGTCATTTCTTCCTAAGTGATCTTCCTGATTTCAGGCCTATTAGCTGCCTGCTGGTATCTTCCTGAATGACAAATATGATCATGTTACTTTATCCTCAAACACTCTCATCAGCTACCTTATTTCTCTCAGAGTGATAATAATTGCCACCCTTCATTATATAAATAAGTGATTTACATTTATTATCTTATCCTGTGAAGTAAAACTACAACAAAGTTATAATTATCCCCTTAGGCAGATAAGAACATTGAGTCTCTGGAAGGGTAAGGAATTTATCCAAGGTCACATAGCTTATAGTTACAGGTTGATCTGGAAAGAGTTCTAGCTGATTTAAAGCCATGTTCTTAATCTCATCACTAGGTTGCCTCTCAAAAAATCCATACTCCGTATTCTGGTTTTCAAACCGCTCTGTGGATAGGACACATAATAGTTTTTAAAATATATCTCCCCAAGGAAAGAGCATACAATGAAGTAAAGACAGTCTCTTCAATAAATGGTGATTGGAAAATTAGACAGGTACATGCAAAAACATGAAACTAGACCACCAATTTTCATCATACACAAGAATAAATTCAGCCCTGGCCGGTTTGGCTCAGTGGTTAGAGCATCGGCCTGTGGTCCAGAGAGACCCAGGTTCAGTTACTGCTAAGGGCATGTACTTTGGTTGCAGTTTGTCCCTGCCCCAGTTGGGGTAGTGTGGATGGCAACCACTCGATGTGTCTTTCTCACATCAATGCTTCTCTCTCTCTCTTCTTCCCTCTCTCCCTCTCACTCTATAAAAAAAAAAGAATAAACTCAAAATGGATAAAAGACTTAAATGTAAGTCATGAAACCATAAAAGTCCTAGAAGAAACCACAGGCAGCAAAATCTCACACATCATACGTAGTAGCATTTTCACTGATACATCGCCTAGGGCAAGAGAAACAAAGAAAAAAATAAACAGATCGGACTACATCAAACTAAAAAGCTTCAGCACAGCAAAATAAACCAGCATCAAAATGAAAAGGGAAATTACTGTATGGGAGACCATATTTGCCAATGATACATCTGATAAGGGATTAATTTCCAATATATATAAAGTACTCATACAATGCAACAAAAGGAAGACAAACAACCCAATGAAAAAATGGGCAGAGGACCTAAATAGACACTTCTCCAAAGAAGACGTTCAAATGGCCCAGAGACATATGAAAAAATGTTCGACATCACTAATCATCAGAAAAATGCAAATTAAAACAACTGTGAGGTACCACCTCACACCTGCCAGAATGGCTGTCATCAACAAACCAACAAACCATACATGCTGGCGAGGATGTGGAGAAAAGCGAAACCTATTACGCTGCTGGTAGGAATGCAGACTGGTGCAGCCACTATGGAAAACAGTATGGAGTTTCCTCAAAAAATTAAAAGTGGAACTCCCATTTGACCCAGTTATCCCACAACTAAGAATATACCCTAAGACTTTTACCCATTTTGAGTTTATTCTTGTGTATGGTGTAAGTTGATCGTCTAGTTTCATTTTTTTGCATGTAGCTGTCCAATTTTCCCAACACCATTTATTAAAGAGGCTGTCTTTGCTCCACTGTATGCTCTTGCCACCTTTGTCAAATATTAGTTGAGCATAATATCTTGGGTCAATTTCTGGATTCTCTGTTCTGTTCCACTGGTCTATATGCCTGTTCTTATGCCAATACCAGGCTGTTTTGATTATAGTAGCTCTGTAGTATAATCTGATATCTGGTATTGTGATCCCACCTACTTTGTCCTTCTTTTTCAAGATTGCTGTGGCTATTCGGGGTCTTTTTTGGTTCCATATGAACTTTTGGAGTATTTGTTCTAGTTCTGTGAAATATGTCGCTGGTATTTTGATTGGGATTGCATTGAATCTATAGATTGCTTTGGGTAGTATGGACATTTTAATGATGTTAATTCTTCCAATCCATGAACAAGGTATGTGCTTCCACTTTTTTATATCTTCCTCTATTTCTTTTTTCAATGTCCTGTAGTTTTCTGCAAATAGATCCTTTACTTCTTTGGTTAAATTTATTCCTAGGTATCTTAATTTTTTTGGCGCGATGGTAAATGGGATTGTTTTTTTAGTTTCTCTTTCTGTGAGTTCATCATTGGTGTATAAGAATGCCGTCGATTTCTTGACGTTTATTTTGTATCCTGCTACTTTGCCAAATTCATTTATTAGGTCTAGTAGATTTTTGATGGAGTCTTTAGGGTTTTCTATGTATAATATCATGTCATCTGCAAATAATGACAGTTTCACTTCCTCCTTTCCAATTTGGATACCTTTTATTTTTTCTTCACATCTGATTGCTGTGGCTAAGACTTCCAGTACTATGTTAAATAAGAGTGGTGAAAGTGGGCATCCCTGTCTTGTTCCTGTTCTTAAGGGAAATCTCGTGAATCCATAAAAATCCTAGAAGAAAATGTAGGCAACAAAATTTCAGACATCATACGCAGCAGAATCTTCACTGATACATCACCTAAGGCAACAGAAATAAAGGAAAAAATGAACACATGGGACTACATCAAACTCAAAAGCTTCTGCACAGCAAAAGAAACAACCATCAAAACGGAAAGAGAACCCACTGTATGGGAGACCATAATTGCCAATGATACATCAGATAAGGGCTTAATCTCCAAAATATATAGAGTGCTCATACAACTCAACAAAAGGAAGACAAAGAACCCAATTAAAAAATGGGCAGAGGAACTAAATAGACACCTCTCCAAACAGGACATACAAATGGCTAAGAGACATATGAAGAAATGCTCAACATCACTAATCATCAGAGAGATGCAAATTAAAACAACAATGAGGTATCACCTCACACCTGTCAGAATGGCCGCCATCAACAAATCGTCAAACAACAAGTGTTGGCGAGGGTGTGGAGAAAAGGGGACTCTAGTACACTGCTGGTGGGAATGCAGACTGGTGCAGCCACTGTGGAAAACACTATGGTGTTACCTCAAAAAATTAAAAATTGAACTGCCATTTGACCCAGTGATCCCACTTCTAGGAATATACCCTAAGAAACCTGAAACACCAATCAGAAAGAATATATGTACTCCCATGTTCATAGCAGCACTATTCACAATAGCTAAGATCTGGAAACAGCCCAAGTGCCCATCAGTGGATGAATGGATAAAAAAGCTGTGGTACATATACACAATGGAGTACTATGCAGCTGTAAGAAAGAAAGATCTCTTACCCTTTGAGATGACATGGAGGGACCTCGAGAGTATTATCCTAAGCGAAACAAACCAAGCAGAGAAAGAAAAATATCACATGATCTCACTCATTTGTGGAATATAATAAACATAACAGTATGGGGAACAGGGTAGACCCAGAGATGTGAAAGTAGGGTACAGACTGACAACCCTCAGAAGAGGGGGTGGGGGGGAGGGAAGAGATAAACCACAGAACTTATATGCATGTATGCATAACTGATGGACCTGGACAACAAAGCTGGGGATGGGGTGGGGGGATGGGGAGGAGGGTGTCAATGGGGAAAAAAGGAGAAACATCTGTAACAAAAATAAATTAATAAAAAAAAAATTAAAAAAAAAAAATAAAAAAAAAAAAAAAAAAAAAAGAATATACCCTAAGAAACCTGAAATGCCCATCAGAAAGAATACTTGCACCCCTATGTTCACAGCAGCACTATTTACAATAGCTAAGCTCTGGAAACAGCCCAAGTGCCTATTGGTAGATGACTGGATAAAAAATACTGTGGGAACTTGTACGCATGTACTCATAACCAATGGACATGGACAACAAAACTGGGGATGGGGCAGGGAGGGAGGGGGAGGAGGGTGACAATGGGGGAAAAGGAGAAACATCTGTAACAAAAATAAATTAATAAAATAAAAAATAAAAAAAATACTGTGGTACATATACACAATGGAATACTATGCAGCTCTAAGAAAGAAAGATCTCTTACCCTTTGAGATAGCATGGAGAGACCTGGAGAGTATTATGCTAAGTGAAATAAGCCAGTCAGAGAAAGACAAATATCACATGATTTCACTTATATGTTGAATCTAATGAACAGAATAAACTGACAAACAAAATAGATCCAGAGACATGGAAGCATAGAACAGACTGACGAATCTCAGAGGGAAGTGGGGAGACAGGGCAGGGAGAGATTAACCAAGGAATTTATATGTATATATGCATAACCAATGGACACCGACAATAGTTCAGTGAGGGCCTGAGTCGGGGCAGTAGGGTGGAGAGGGTCAATGGGGGACAAAAGGGGGAGAAAGCTGTAATATTTTCAACAATAAAGATAATTTTTTTAAAAATTTATCTCCCTCACCCTGGCCGGGTTGCTCAGTTGGTTGTGTCATCCCATACACCAAAAAGGTTGTGGGTTCGATCCCCAGTCAGGGCAAGTATGGGAGGCAACCTACAATATTTCTCTTACACATCGATATTTCTCTCTCTCTCTCTCTCTCTCTCCCCCCTCCCCTTTCCTCTCTCTCTAAAATCGATAAAAAGATATCCTTGGGTAAGGATAAAAAAAAAAAATTTATCTCCCCCAATTCATCATACTCCTCACCCCAACCAAACCAGACAATTTGCCATTCCTTCAACACACTTTGAACACCCTTCTTTTCTGCTTCTGCTGTTTTATGTGGCTAGAAGGCCCTTTGCCCACACATCTACCTGTCATACACTTGTGGCAGACTGTACATTCTCTTCTACAATGTAACTTTGATCTTCCTCCCATTGAGAGATGGGGCTTGTACCCCTTCCCTGGCTGCTCATAGTGATTCTCTCTTTACCAGTAGAATGTGGCAGAAATGATGCTGCGTGACTTCCAAGGCTAGGTCAGAAAAGTCCACACAACTTCTACCTTAGACCACCATGCTATAGAGGCCATTGTAAGTATTCTAGTCGGCAAGCCAGTTGAGCTCCCAGCTGAGTTCTCACTGAAAGCCAGCATCACTGCCAGCTCTGTGAGTGCACCATCTTGGATATCCAGGCACTTGAGTTTTCAGGTGATTGCAGCCCCAGTAACATCTGATCAAAACCACAAAAAAGACCTCAAGAAAAAACAGCTCAGCTGAGACCTTCTTAAATTCCTGAACACAACATTTTTAGCAAACTAAAATGATTGTTTAATGCCACTAAATTTGGAGGTAAATTGTTATACAACCATAGTAACCATGATAGCCCTACAAGCATCCAGTGCCTTCATTAAATGCCAATTCCATAGGAAGCCTCCTTAGTGGGATTTAATTTCTATCTTCCCAAAACTCTCATAATTATTAGCTTCTCAAATATATTACTTATTACAGTTGGCCTTTTCTGATAGTTGTTTGTGTGCTTGCCTTTTCTCTATAATCAATACATCTTGAGAGAAGGAATAATGCAGTATTAATATTCATTAATCTTTATATTTTATAACCACTAACCCAGTGCCTGGTACTAAGTAGATAATAAATATTTGTTGCCATGGCCCTGGCCAGTTTGGCTCAGCGGTTAGGGCGTCGGCCTGCGGTCCAGAGAGACCCAGGTTCGGTTCCTGCTAAGGGCATGTACTTCGGTTGCAGTTTGTCCCCAGCCCTGGTTGGTCGTGCGGGTGGCAGCCACTCGATGTGTCCCTTTCACGTCGATGTTTCTCTCTCTCTCTCTTCCTCTCTCTCCCTCCCACTCTATCTGAACAAAAAATGAAAAAATGTCCTCAGGTGAGGATAAAAAAAAAAAGATAAATATTTGTTGCCATGAACTAAATTGAAGAGATAAGGAATATCTTATTCTCCACCAACAGGAGACCTATTGGAACTACAGTGTTTTACTGCACTCCAGACCCAAACAAAAGAGTAAAACTTGCCAATAAAAGAGTAAAAAGTTCCATTAAATAGAAGAGACAGTATAGTGTATATCATTGAAGAAAATGGGTTCTGCCAGCCTGGATAGGAATATCAGCCCTACCACTTACTAGCTACATGATCTTGGTAAGCTACTTCTGATCTCAGAACTTCAGGTATTCCCTTCTATAAAATGGATCAATAGTGCCCACCTCCTAGAGTTGTCCTGAGGAGAAAATGAGAAACTCTATAAAGCACTTAATTTGAAGCTTCAATAACAAGCCTTCAAAAAATGGTAGCTATTCATATGATAGGTAGTGAGTATACATTAAAATTCCTGGGACAATATCAATTTCAGTTTCATTCTTTTCTACACAATGATTTATCACATAAATCACTAAAAGCTATTGTAAGACTCCTTTTAAATATATTCACAGATCAACCATAATCTTTTGCCAAACCATTTGTCCTGATTTTTGTTTAAAAAAATTGGTCACCAAACTCATAAACCACAGGACCAAAATCTCCTGCCTTTGATGGTTCACTCCCTGTGCTGTATCATGAGTACAGGAACCAGCCTTAGTGACTCTTTAACAGCCCAGCAGGTACTCAGAGGAAAGAGAGCATCTTAAACTGGATTTGGTTGCTAGCTACTGCTTTCATAATATAGACCTCAAGTTGTTGCCATGGTGGTTTGGACTGTAGATAATGTTTCCTAGAGATGCTAGATGAGGTAACAGCCCCAAACTGGCATTTAGAAGCAAAATATGAACATTACTAAGTGATGCACAATTCCAGAGCTCACCATTTACACTATTTTATTCTAGTGGGTATCATTCACGTAGGATACAATGTAGGGGTGTCCCCTGGGGTTGTGAAACATGGCAGCCTGGATCCTGGTGAATGTTCTGTATGTGCATTCCCCACTGCAGAAGAAAAAAAAGCTAGTAGAATACTGCACCCCAATCTGCATCTCTGAGTTCTCTCAAGTGTGCTTTATTCTGAAAAAGGGGATAAATAATGTGTGCAGTGATTATTTTACAAGATGTAAAGACATACTCTCAAACTATTATTTAACATGAAAGGCTCAAAACAGATCTGGCTTTCCTTTTTTTTCCAAAACAGAGAAAATTATTTTGGCATAAACTTTTCTTTAAAAATGTTCCAATTTTCTTTTCTCAAAAAAGTCCCCCTTCCTCCACCAAAACAAATGGGCAAATAAACCTGTTCACAACCCTACTAATTATGCAACATCAACATTTATGAGCAGGACAACAGTGGGGAATATAATGAAAGAAAATAATTTGAAACTCCTCCTCCCCACTACCAAATGACTTTAAACATAAAAAAGGGTTAAAAATCCTTGGCTTTGTTCTTAATGTGTGCATTTTGTATTATGGATGAGGATTCCTTTGGGTGGCTTAGACAATATAAAACAATGCTGAATCATAAACCTGGACTACACTCAAATAAACCCAGAAGCAATGTGTTTATAGTATGGAATCTTCTAGCACTAAGGGTCTTGGAAGACCTTGCTTAATCCATTATAATCCCTTCTGTTCTAGCTTTTCGATTTCCTTTTATGTTGTCTTCTATGGGAATTGAAAAACCTCTCACCATTAAAACCCCTTGCTACATAGAGTCAGTTCTTTCTCTTGGTTACAAATCATTGGATTCCCAAACACTTACCAGAAGAGACCCTGCAACCCACATGCTCTGGTTTTCTTTTATTGCTATTTATGCCAGCCCCTAAATGAACTGAGAGATCAAAGCAGTAGGAGGGAAGTATGGGCCTTTTTATGTAAAAAAAAACTGGAATAGGACAGTGAAGAAGTGTTGAAAAGTGGAGCTGTTAGCACTTAAAGACCAAAAGCCCTTCTCCCAGGTTTTCTTCTTCTGTACTAAGCATACTTCCCCAGTGTTGAGACCTTTCATCATGATCAATGAAAGCACTCAATAATAATAATCATAATTCCTACTAACTCTTCAATATTCTTTACATAACCTCTACCAGGGACCGGACACATTGAATCTTCATAATGACTTTGCAAAACAGGTGTTATTATTACCATTTTATTGAAAATAAAACCAAGATTCAGAGAGATAAGGGCACAGAGTTAGAAAGTAACAAAGCTGGGATTGGATCATAAATTGAGTGACCTGAAAGCACACAGCAGGCTGCCTTTGGCTTATGCAAATCACACTATAACTTAAACCATATTCCACCTAAAGTATTGGTCAAGTTTGGACTTAGAAGCAGGATTTCCTTATGGGTGTAAAATATTTTCCTCCCATCTGAGTATTCCATACTTTGTCAAGATTTTTTTTTAATGAGGCACCAGTCTTTATATCTTTTTATATCCTAAAATAGACCAACCACTCCTAACCCTTCCCTTTGCCCATAGCCTTCTCACCATCTACTTTTTAGCACTCCCTGGCACCCAAAGCAAGTGGAAGCGCCATGAAGTCAGTGATCACATGGCTGTTGAAATGGAAACATAGCTTTTTAAGCAGACAGGTGTCCTTGTTCCTCTGGAAACAAACAAATAAAAAAATTATGGGTACACTGCAATAAATATATCATTACCAGAATAAGATACAGCATATATTTATTATTGTATTTATATTTAGTGAGCAATTAGGGTGATAAGATTTTCTCTAATACTTTCTTACATTGCTACGGCAAGTCTAAATTGATACAAACTCTGTGGAGGACAATAGAGCAATATCTATGAAATTTATAAAAATTACATGTACACATACCATTTGTCTTAGATGAACTTCCCTAGAAACAGAGGCTAAGACAGGGACTTTTGTGCAGATGACTTATAAAGGTAATGTTCTCAGGAGAAACCAGCAAGAGAGTAAGGGAAGCAGGGTGGCAGGAGAAGGAGCTAGAACCAGATGTGGTTTCAAATCAGTCTAGCCTCAGCCTGATCCCACAAGGAACTTTTGAGTGAAAATTGCACCACAGAGTTTGTCCTGCCAGAGACAAGGAGAGTAGGCTGTTATTATTCACACATCTATCAATCATTGGCCAAGGGCTGTCCCCAGAAGAATGTGTAGCTTCCAGGACATCTGTGGGCAAGACAACAACTATCAGTCAACAGAAGTTCCCCAGAAAAGAAAGCAGGGGTGAGCTTTTAGTAGCCAACATCTGCAGCAGCTAGGGAATGGGTATGCCAGTCCCATAAAAGAGATCTGGGTCAGACATCAACAACGCCTGCCATCAGTTGACCCAGTAATTCCATATCTAGTAATTTATCCTCAGATACATTTATATACATGTAAAGTAATGCATGTCCAAGTTTATTGATTGCAACATTGTTTATAATAAGTAAAGGTCCATCAATAAGCTACTGGTTAATTGTTAATTACATAATGGTACATCCATGCAATGCAATATTAGGTGGATGTGGGAAAAATAAGATTAAGGAAACCATCCATGTATGGATATGGAATGACTGTAAATATGTGTTTTTATCTGAAAAAAGCAAGTGCAGAATACAATATGTATAGTACGCTACTATATATATTTTCTTTAAGAACATAGATTGTACTTGTTTAAATATGCTTAAGTTAACCCTGGAAGGATTGACAAGAAACTGGAAACACTGTGCTTGGAAAAAAGAGTGATAGGTTGAGTTTTCAATGTCTATCACGTGTGCCTTGTGAATTTGTATACTACAAGAATATATTAGCTATTCAAATGAAATTAATAAAGATAGATGGATAAGTAGATAGATAGACTGACAGACAGATACATACGTTGATTTGTCCTGAGATTCAACCAGGACTTTCTACCACTCTTTTAACAACCAAAAGAGGCAGAACCAAAAGAACATTTTAAAACCAATTATTTTCCTATTCATAAGTAACTTTCTTCCTGCTGATTGCTAATGTATTTACTGCATTTGCGTGTAAGTAACCAATAGCTCCCTATTTTCTGAAATTACATTTTAGATCCTCCATCTATCTCTATTACTGATACATTTCCATGGAAGTTTGATTTCTTTATCAAGATGAAGTCAATGAACTATTGCAACTGCAACAGGTTCTTTTTTTAAATCTGAACCAAGCTGTAGTCCCAAGCTAAAATTGAAAATTTTTATAATTGAAAAATGTATTAATTGGGGTACTAACTTTATCAATGAGATGCTAATGGATATCTCAAAATAAAATGGCTCTGTGGCTAATAAATTTAGGCTAAATAGATTTTTATACTACAGGACTTATCAGAGCCTTTAATGTTACAATGTGCATTTTGAATCTCCTATGATGCAGAACTCGCTCTAAAACTGCTTAACTGCAGAATTTTGGTGAAGGGCTCAGTTGGGCAGTTCTCATTTGGACTCTCTCAATAACTGGAATCATCTGAAGGCTCAGCTGAGCTGGATGTCTAAAATGGCTCCCTCAGTGACTGGCAGCTTGGCTATTGGCTGTTGGCTGAGAGTTCAGCATGAGGGTCTCAGGGTAGCTGGATTTCTTACATGGCACCTGGTTTCCCCCACAGTGAGTGTCCCAAGAGAACCAAGCAGAAGTTGCATGGCCTTCTATGAACTTGCCTCAAAAATGTTGCAGATTGCTTTGCTGATTCTATTGATTACAAATGAGTCACTATGGTTGGCTCAGATTCAAGTGGAGAGGCCATAGAACCCAACAAGGAAGAGTGTTAACAAATTTAAGGATATATTTTTAAACTGTCACAATTCATTATTGTTTTGATTGTACAGATGGGACCCAAAAAATATATTTGACAAAAACAATTGAATCCATGCTGCTGAAAAGACAAAGTTGTAGTGTATGCATTTCAGCCTCAAATACAGTGTTTACTCAAGTACTTGGAGAATGTTGTATAAACATGTATTGCCATTTAATCAAAGGCAAAGTTAGTTTCTACATTAACCTGCTCTGGACCATGATCACTCCTGTTTGTCATGGAATCATGCCATGTGTTAACAGCGTGATTTATTTTTTAATTGACAAATAAAGCTAGTCTCAACATTAATTAGTGTATAAGAATAAAAGAGTTGTTAGGTATTCTATATCAGTCTACTTGATAGTCATACCACTTATGAAAACTGAAAAAAACTAGCATTTCTGATCAATTCATTTCACCATGTCTATGAGTATTGAATTGTGCATCCTTTTTGAAACTAAAATTTGAGGGGGTTGAAATAATACGTTATGGTTTACTTTGACAAAAAGAACCAAAAACTCTTTAATTTTAGTATAGAAATTTTGACTTCTCTGTTTTAGACCATCAATATTACTTCAGTCCTTCAGCAGACAATATATTTGTCTATGGAAGTAAAGTTGAACATCTAGATTTTTAAAAATGCTCACTGCCTTTATCATCCAACTAAAGGAAGAAAATACCAGAAGGATTTTATTTCATTGGGACAGTGAATCAAAAATGAGGACCTCCCCCCAACACACTTAAGCATATTATGAAATTCCCTATCAGCAAGTCTGAGGATTATGTAACCATTACAAGTACCTTCTTCCCACTTCGGTAAAACAACATTAGCAGCAAAAGCTAAGAGTATGTGAGTAATGCATAATTAACACATTTTGAAAATCATGTGGCTAAGGCAAGTAAATCTTTCACAAGTTTTTAATGTACAAAAAAGTTTTTACATATTCAGTGAAGGGAAGAGAGTAAAACAGGCTGACTGAAGAAGTTTGAAAATGGTGGAATAATTTTTTATGTAGGAGGGAGGCATGGGTCTTTGTTCCAGATCCTTGTTCATTTGGTTAAACAAGTTGGTGAAGAAGACAGAGGTAGCCCTGGCTGGGTAGCTCAGTTAGTTAGAGCATCATCCCGATACGCCAAAGTTACAGGTTTGATCCATGGTCAGGGCACATACAAGAATCAACCAATGAAAGCATAAATAAGTGGAACAACAAATCAACATTCTCTCTCTCTCTCTTTCTCTCCTCCCTCCCTAAAAAAAAAAAAATAATAAGACAGAGGAGGCAAAAGTGATTCTTCCACCCTTCCAGCCAAGCTAGGAATAACTATACCAGCACTAAGCAGGTAAGCTGGAACAGGAGAGCACATTCTCAATGACAGGTAATAGCACAAAAATTGGGGGGGCAAAACCAATGGGGGATGGCTCAGGAATAGAGGGAGAGCTGGTTTGTTGAGGAGAGCTGAAGGTACGAAAAAAATTAACTGTGCTGAAACACTGGGCAGGGCCTTCCTAATCACAGGCCATTGTGCAAGAGTCTCATGTCACTTTACTAAGAGTGGTCCAGCTCCACAACCTTTCATGTTTTCCTTGCTATTGATGAGTCTACAGGGGACATTATTTTGACCATGTTAAAAAGTTAACATATCTTAAAACTGGGAAGGAAATTAGAGATCATTTGGTTCAGCCATTTTTGCCTTGGGAAAAGTTCTCTGGTTCTCAATACATGACAGTTTTTCTCATCTTCAAAGGTCCTTGGGCTCAACTGTTAGTTGTCAACTTTGCATGGTTACTGCCCACTTCTAAGGTCTCCTCTGAAAACTCTATTTTCTCAGAGCTCTCTGTGAACTCCACACTCTCAGAATTGTCTAGGATTTCCCACTTGGTAGTCACTGTGGCCAAATACCATAGATTCACAAACTTCTCAAGTTCCCATTTTGCTGCTGGAGAGAAAGTCAGTTGGGTCATTTCTAAACATTTGAGAATTGTAGTAATTTCCTGGAGAACTTCTGAAAACCACCTGCTCCATCCAGTGCTTCATACTAGGAGGAAGCATCAGTGACTGGTTCTTCAACTTTCTAGTGACAGCCTTCAGACACACACTCACCCAGTTTCCCCACATCATATAAGCCCTCCAGCCCTTGGTTTCCTGCAATAGATAGAGTGGCTCTATTTTACAGACCAAATCTTGTTTTCCGGTCAAAATAACCTTATACTGAGAGATGTCCAAATTTTCCCACTGCACAGTGAGAGCCAAGATTGCTACTCCAAAGAAGGAGTTCTGGAAGTGGGAACTCCCATAGTGGGGGTGCAGTGGTGCTTGACACAGGAATCACAAACACACTGGACCAAGTATGTTTTTGCTTAAGCAAAAACAATATGAAAGGGGGATTATAAGGATAGTGAGGTGTGTCCTGGAATTGAAGGAAGAGTTAGAAAATCAAACTTCAGGAAGGGCAGAGAACAGGACTTGAGGAAAATAGGGAATTATGAATTCCTCTCTCTTCATCTTTAGGTTTTGCTTCTCTCTGCATTTCTGTTTTATTTTTCTCTTTCACTGCAGAAAGTTGTTCTCTGTCTCCCAAGTAAATGGAAGCAAAGGTTATAAGTTAGTTTGTACAGAAGAAGTAGATAGACTAGACAAGGGGCTATTTTCCTGTACCAAACCACTACTGGGGTGAAGTTTACAAAAATTTGAATGCCATCTGTGTACACAGAGGTTGGGCCCTCAGCCTGTTAAGAAGGCCTGGCTGGGAACCCAGTAAGAGAAAAGTCTGAGTGGGTACAGAATTACATTCTAAGAGATACCACAGGTTCAGTGTGTAAGTGGTGGTTTCATTTTTCATACTGAAGAACAATGGTTCTTCAACAGTATGTAGAGTAACAAACCCAGGAAATAGAAGGTATGCATGCTCCTTGTATTTAATTTCCTGCTGCTAAAGGGATGCTGAGTGGAGGCACCTGCCAAACAGCTCAACAAAGTCAGACTGGAAGTGAAAGTAAAAGTAAGGAAAAGGAAAACCAAAAAAAAAAAAAAGGAAAAGACACTCTAAATGAACACGCAAACAATAATTCTAGTACACATGAAGAAATCTCATGCTGGAGAGGAAAAATGGTGGTAGACTGAGTGGAAGCTACACAGACTGTCTCCCAGTCCCAAAATGGAATTACAACTAAAATAAAGACAAATCATCTGGAAAAACCAAAGGAAAAGAAGTTGGAGAGAACCCATATAACCAGGACAGAAAGAGGATGCCAAATCAAGTCTGGTAGAAACTGTGGAGGCACAAGAAGGCAGGCTGTGAGCCCACGGACAGCAGCTGAGGGCTGTATTAGCTGTGAGTGGTTCCTAGTGAGAAAGCATGGGTTTTAAAAAGCACCAAATCAGCTACAGTCACTCACCTTGGGCTCCAGCAGAGGGAGGGCAGACTGGACTGTAACTGTGTGGTGAGAGTCCAGGGCTCCTGGCTCAGGAGAGAGCTGGAGGGGAGGACACCTGGAGTTTTGTGCTGAATCACTCCCTTATAGGACAGTAGTCATCTTAATCAAAGAGCCCCTTCTCAGAGCCCTGGGGGAAAGCAACAAACCCTCCCTCAAGAATTCAATACCACCAGCCTAGGCCAAAGAAATGCAAATTAAGGCTCATTAATTTGCTCATTAAGCAAGTCCCCCACCAGCTGAAAATCCACTTACACCTGAGGGATTTTTCATTCAGCTGAGGGCTAAAAATTCAGGCACATAAAATAACTGAGACTAATAGCCTCCAAGCAAAAAGTAGAGGATAACTGAACATTTGATTGGCCTGCAAATCTACCCAGGAAAGTAAGACTTGACAATGATGTTTAATGTGGGTACTCCCACACTCATCCAAACCAAGTAGAAGGAGTCAAAACCAGTGGAAAACCAACACCCAGAGGGAAAACTTGGCAGGCTCCAAAACCCACTGAAACAGGCAAAATGGTGAAACAAAGAAACAAATGCCAAAAGAAAGAACAAGAGAATTCTACAGGAGAAGAAATAAATGAGATAGAATTAAGCAAGATATCAGGTAGAGTTCAGGGAAATAATTTTGAGCAAGCTCAACAGCATGAGTAAAGATGTAGAAACATTGAAAATCAACCAATTGGAAGTAAAAAATCACCAAGAAGAAATGAAGAATGACATAGAAGAAATAAAGAACACATTGGAAGGAATAACCAGCAGAATAGAGGAAGCCAAGGATGAGATCAGTGAATTAGAAGACAAGGTAGAAAAAATCACCCAATCAGAGAACCAAAAAGAAAACAATAAAAAAACAGGAAGAGGTGTAGCGTACCACCTGCATGGATGGCGGGGTGACCCTGGGCTGGGCAGCAGCTGACTGCGGTCTTCAACAAATAATTGAAATAACAAATGCAATTAAGAACGAGACAGACAATTCCAAAATGGTGGCAGAGTGAGTGGAAGCTACACAGACCATCTCCCAGGACCAAACTGGAATTACAACTAAAATAAAGACAAATCATCGGGAAAAAGCAACAGAAAAGCAGCTTGCAAGGACCATACAACCCGGGACACTGAATCGATCCTGGTAGGATTTCAGAGGTGCAAGAGGGGGGCTGGGAGCCCACGGACAGCAACGGCCTTAGCTGTGAGCAGTGCCCTTGGGGTTAAATTCCCAAGCCTGCTCCACAGTGCAGAGGGCCAGGACAGAGCGCTAAAATAGCCACAGCTACTCACCTGGGGCTCTGGGAGAGGGAGGGTGGACTGGACTGGAACTGTGTGGGGACACTCGGGATTTGGAGAGCGCTCAGAGCTTTTGCTGAGTTGTGGCCACGCAGGATGGTAGCCATCTTACTCCTTCCCAGGGCTCTGGAGAGAGGTGGCAGCCCCTCCCTCAGAGATCCAGCCACACCCTGGTGGGCCATTGCAAATTGAGGCTCATTAACTACCAGTATCTGATCCACACTCAGGAAATCCTCTCAAGCTGAGCACCTGAGGGAGGTTTTCATTCAACTGAAAACCCAAGGCTCTTCATGTAACCTCGACTAATAGCCTCTAGGCAAAAAGCTAGAGGATAACTTAACCTTTTCTGGGCTTGCAAATTTACCCAGGAAAGTAAGACTCGAAGGTGGTGTTTAACATGGGTCCTCCCACGGTCATCCAAACCCAGTACAGGGAGCCACAAACAGCAGAACACCAACATCCATAGGGAAAATTTGGCAGGCTCCAAAACCCACTGAGATAGCCAAAATGGTGAAAGAAATAAACAGATCCCAAATGAAAGAACAAGAGACCTCTACCGAACAGGACATAAATGAAATGGAGTTAAGCAAGTTAACAGAGCTAGAATTCAGAGCCATAATCTTGAGGAACCTCAACAGCATGAGTAAGAACATCAATACCATGAGTAAAGACATCAACACCATGAGCACAGACATAGAAACATTGAAAACCAACCAAGTGGAAATGAAGAAGCACCTAGAAGAAATGAAGAATGACATAGCAGAAATGAAGAACACATTGGAAGGACTAAAGAGCAGAGTAGCCCTGGCCGGTTTGGCTCAGCGGTTAGAGCATCAGGCCACAGTCCAGAGAGACCCAGGTTCGGTTCCTGCTAAGGTCACGTACCTCGGTTGCAGTTTGTCCCTGGCCCCGCTTGGGGTCGTGCGGGAGGCAGCCACTCGATGTGTTCCTTTCACATCGATGCTTCTCTCTCCCTCCTACTCTATCTGAACAAAAATAGAAAAATGTCCTTGGGTGAGGATAAAACAAACAAACAAACAAAAAAGAGCAGAGTAGAGGAAGCTGAGGAACGGATCAGTGAATTAGAAGACAGGGTAGAAAAAAATCAACCAATCAAAAAACCAACAGGAAGAAACAATGAAAAAACAGGAAGACAGCTTAAGAGAACTGTGGGACAACTGGAAACGTAATAATATTCAAATCATTGGAGTCCCTGAAGAAGAAGAAAATGAGCAAGGGTTAGAGAGTATATTAGAAGAAACAGTGACAGAAAACTTTCCTAACTTGGTGAAAGAAGAAGGCATTCAAGTTCAAGAAGCACAGAGAGTCCCAAGTAAGAAGAACCCAAACAGGCCCACACCAAGACACATAGTAATTAAAATACCAAAAATTAAAGACAAAGAGAGAATCCTAAAGGCAGCAAGAGATAAGCAACAGGTTACCTACAAAGGCACCCCCATAAGGCTATCAGCTGACTTCTCAACAGAAACACTACAGGCCAGAGGGGAATGACATAAAGTAATCAAGGTCATGAAAAACAAGGATCTGATCCAAGATTACTCTACCCATCAAGGCTATCATTCAAAATAGAAGGTCAAATAAAGAGCTTCCAAGACAAAAAAAAAAAAGGCTAAGGGAATACATTAGCACCAAACCAGCACTGCAAGAAATGTTCAAAGGTCTGCTGTAATTAGTAGAAGAAATTGGAAGGAAAATAGAACCACACCAAACAAAAATGGCAATAAATAAGTACATATCAATAATCACCTTAAATGTAAACAGACTGAATGCTCCGATAAAAAGACACAGAGTTGCGGATTGGATAAGAAAGCATGACCCATATATATGTTGTTTACAAGAGACCCACCTCACAACAAAAGACTCACATAGGCTGAAAGTGAAGGGATGGAAAAAAAAATCTTCCAAACAAACAGAAAGGAAAAAAAAAAAGCTGGGGTAGCAATATTCACATCTGATAAAATAGATTTCAAAATGAAGGCCATAACTAGAGACAAAGAAGGTCACTACATAATATTGAAAGGATCTATCCAACAGGAAGATATAACCTTCGTAAACATATATGCACCCAATAATGGAGCACCAAAATATATTTAAAATCTTCTGGAGGATATCAAAGGAGAAATCGACAGCAATACAATCATAGCAGGGGACTTCAACACCCTGCTGAGATCACTGGATAGATCCTCTAGACAAAAAATTAGCAAGGAAACAGAGACTCTAAATGAAGCACTAGACCAAATGGATTTAATAGATATTTACAGTGAATTACACCCCAAAACTGCAGAATTCACATTCTTCTCAAGCGCACATGGGACATTCTCAAGGATAGACCACATGTTAGGACACAAACGAAGTCTCTACCAGTTCAAGAAGATTGAAATCATATCAAGCACCTTCTCAGATCACAATGGCATGAAACTAGAAATCAATTGCAACAAGAACATGCAAAGACATTTGAACACTTGGAGGCTAAATAGCATGTTATTAAACAATGAATGGGTAACTGAGGAGATCAAGGAAGAAATTAAAAACTTCCTGGAAACCAGTGAAAATGAACACACAACAACAGAAAATGTATAGGATGCAGCGAAAGCAGTTCTGAGAGGGAAGTTCATAGCACTCCAGGCCCACCTCAAGAAACAAGAAAAATTTCTAATAGACTTTCTAACCTCACAACTTAAAGAACTGGAAAGCAAACAAAAAGGAAATCCCAGAGCAAGTAGAAAAAAGGAAATAGTAAAGATCAGAGCAGAAATAAATGACATAGAGACCATAAATACAATTCAAAGGATCAATGAAACAAAGAGCTGGTTTTTTGAAAAGATAAACAAGATTGATGGACCCTTAGCTAGACTCACCAAGAAACAAACAGAGAGAAATCAAATACACAAAATCAGAAATGAAAGAGGAGAAGTAACAACTGACACCACAGAAGTACAAAGGATCGTTAACAAATACTATGAACATTTATATGGCAACAAATTCGACAATCTAAGCAAAATGGACAAATTTCTAGAAATACATAGTCTCCCAAAACTGGAACGGGAAGAGATAGAAAACTTGAACAGACTAATAACAGCTAAGGAAATTGAAGATGTAATCAAGACTCTCCCAGCAAACAAAAGCCCAGGTCCAGACGGCTTCATGGGAAAGTTTTACCGAACATTCAAAGAAGAACTAACACCCATTCTCCTCACACTATTCCAAAAAATTCTAGAAGAAAGAAGACTTCCAAATTCATTTTATGAGTAATAGTATAATTCTAATTCCAAAACCAGATAAAGACACTACAAAGAGCCCGGCCGGTGTGGCTTAGTGTTTGAGGATGGACCCATGCACTAAGAGGTCGTGGGTTCGATTCCCAGTCAGGGCACATGCCCAGGTTATGGGCCCAGTCCTCAGTTGAGGGGCATGTACAAGGTGGCCAATCGATGTCCTCTCTCATCCATGTTTCTTTCTTTTTCTTTTTTATCAATTTATTTTTGTTACAGATGATTCTCCTTTTTCCCCCATTGGCACCCTCCTCCCGATCCCGCCCCCCACCCCATCCCTAGCATTGTGGTCTATGTCCATGGTTATGTATACATGCATATAAGTTTTGTGGTTTATCTCTTCCTTCCCCTCTAACCCCCTCTTCTCAGGTTTGTCAGTCTATATCCTATTTCTATGTCTCTGGGTCTATTTTGTTCATCAGCTTGTTTTGTTCATTATATTTCACAAATAAGTGAGATCAAGTAATACTTCTTTTTCTCCAATTGGCTTGTTTCACTTAAGATAATACTCTCCAGGTCCCTCCATGTCGTCTCAAAGGATAAGAGATCTTTCTTTCTTACAGCTGCATAGTATTCTATTGTGTATATGTACCACAGCTTTTTTATCCACTCATCTACTGATGGACACTTGGGCTGTTTCCAAATCTTAGCAATTATAAAATGTGCTGCTATGAACATAGGGGCACACACATTCTTTCTGATTGGTGTTTCAGGCTTCTTAGGATATATTCCTAGAAGTGGGATCACTGAATCAACTGACAGTTCAATTTTTAACTTTTTTAGGTAACACTATATTATTTTCCATAGAGGCTGCACCAGTCTGCATTCCCACCAGCAGTGTACTAGAGTCCCCTTTTCTCCACACTCTCGCCAGCACTTGTTGTTTGATGATTTGTTGATGGCAGCCATTCTGACAGGGGTGAGGTTATACCTCACTGTTGTTTTAATTTACATGTCCCTGATGATTAGTGATGTTGAGCACTTTTTCACATGTCTCTTGGCCATTCGTATGTCCTGTTTGGAGAGGTGTCTCTTTAGGTCCTTTGCCCATTTTGTAATTGGATTGTTTGTCTTCCTTTTGTTCAGTTATATGAATACTCTATATATTTTGGAAATTAACCCCTTATCTGATGTATCGTTGGCAATTATGCTCTCCCATATAGTGGGTTCTCTTTCCATTTTGATGGTTATTTCTCTTGCTGTGTAGAAGCTTTTTAGTTTGTTGTAGTCCCATTTGTTTATTTTTTTCCTTTGTTTCCCTTGCCTTAGGTGTTGTATCGGTGAAAATTCTGCTGCATGTGATGTCTGAAATTTTGTTGCCTACATATTCTTGTGGGATTTTTATGGATTCACAAGTCACGTTTAAGTCTTTTATCCATTTTGAGTTTATTCTTGTGTTTGGTGTAAGTTTGTGGTCTAGCTTCATTTTTTTGCATGTAGCTATCCAATTTTCCCAACACCATTTATTAAAGAGACTCTCTTTACTCCATTGTAATGCTCTTGCCACCTTTGTCAAATATTAATTGAGTATAATGTCTTGGGTCTATTTCTGGGTTCTCTGTTCTGTTCCATTGATCTATATGCCTGTTCTTGTGCCAGTACCAAGCTGTTTTGATTACAATGGCTTTGTAGTATAACCTGATATCAGTATTGTGACCCTCCTACTTTGTTCTTCTTTTTCAAGATTGCTGTGGCTATTTGGGGGTCTTTTTTTTTTTTTTTTGGTTCCATATAAGCTTTTGGAGTATTTGTTCTAGTTCTGTGAAACATGCCATTGGCGTTTTAATGGGGATTGCATTGAATCTCTAGATTGCTTTGGGTAGTATGGACATTTTAATGATGTTAATTCTTCCAATCCATGAACAAGGTATGTGCTTCCACTTTTTTATATCTTCCTCTATTTCTTTTTTCAATGTCCTATAGTTTTCTGAGAACAGGTCCTGTACTTCTTTGGTCAAGTTTATTCCTAGGTATCTTAGTTTTTTGCTGCAATGGTAAATGGGATTTTTTTTTTTTTTTTTTTTTTTAGTGTCTCTTTCTGTGAGTTCATTATTGGTGTATAAGAATGTCATCAATTTCTTGATGTTAATTTTGTATTCTGCTACTTTACCTAATTCATTTATTAAATCTAGTAGATTTTTGATGGAGTCATTAGGGTTTTCTATGTACAGTATCATGTCATCTGCAAGTAATGACAGTTTCACTTCTTCCTTTCCAATTTGGATCCTTTTCATTTTTTCTTCTTGTCTAATTGTTGTGGCTAAGACTTCCAGTACTATGTTTAAAAAGAGTGGTAAAAGTGGGCATCCTTGTCTTGTTCCTGTTCTTAAGGAAAATGCTTTTAGTTTTTGCCCATTGAGTATGATGTTGGCTGCAAGTTTTTCATATATGGCCTTTATTATCTCGAGATATGATCCCTCTATTCCCACATTGCTGAGTGTTTTTATCAGAAATGGGTGCTGGATTTTGTCTAATGCTTTTTCAGTGTCTATTCATATGATCATTTGGTTTTTATCTTTCATTTTGTTTATGTGATATATCACACTTTGCTCACTTTTTAATTGGGTTGTTTGTTTTCTCATTGTTGAGTGTTCAGTGAGTGCTTCTTTTTCATGACAGGTTTTGGAAAAGCCAGGTCTCCACATTCTTCCATGTCATTAACTACAAGCCACTCCGCTGTCCCCTAAGATGTCTCACAGACCTTGAGTTGGGATTTCTCCTCTTTCCTGACTCTCATGGAGGCTTTATGATCTGTGGCCATGGACCGTGGAACTGCATGGGCCCTCATTCAGGGCCCAGTTGCTAACTAGTGCCTCTGGCCCATCCTGCCAGTGGGGGAACATTTGCAGCCCACAGTGCTATCACACTTGTGACAAAGAACCCAGAACAGTGACAACTGCCAAGACTTGTTTGGAATCATGTCAGAATCCCCCCCAGATCCAGTTAACTACTCTCTCAAACCCTCTGAATCCCACATTTTCAAGAAATCTGGGCAAGCAGAGCTTGGGAGAGCAGAAGAGCACTGAGATTCTAAACTGGCTGCAGCAACCATTCAGATTACACTTGGCTCTTGGATCCAGATGGTAAGTGCTGCCCAGCATTTGTCTACCCACAGCTGGTCAAGAGTGCACAGAAAAAAGTGGGAGGTCTTCAACCTAAAATAAGGGTGGAAAGAATCACAGAAAAGATCAAATATGGGATATGATTGGTAGGGTGGTTAATTATGATGAATCTGTCTCTTCCAACAACTGACTGTTTTGGACTTGAAACATTTGATAAGCTTGTTCCTGCTTTGCTAACCTTGAAGCATGAAGGATTTTACATTCACTTGAGTTATGTCAAAATCTGACAACATTAAAGAGAAGAGGAAAAATTATCAAAGAAGTTGAAGGAAGGTGGTGAGAAGACCAAAAAAAAAAAAAAAAGGAAGAAAAAAAGATGACACTTTCAATAGGGAGAAGAAATTAACAGAACCCACGTTTTCCCAAACTGTCTTCAAAGCTCTCAATGCTGGTAAGAAGAAGAAAGATAAGAAATGCTCTTAGGGCTCTAAGTGATATGAGATGTTAAAAAACTTCAGAAAGAGAAATAGGCCTGGGGAAATCAAGCATGAGTAGCATAAGCCTGTGGGAATGGGGAGCACTTCCCACCCTTGCTTCAACCTTCCACTCTGCTTCTGACAATGGTTTGCTTCAGGAGGTCACTGCCATGGTCTTTCTGACTTATTTGAAGTTGAAACAGCTGCTCAGTGAGGCTCCAGAAGGAAGACTCTTCTGTGATATGGATGATGAAAGATTCCTGTGGGGTGGGATTGGACCAGGAATTCAAACAGTTCTCTTCCACCCCAAAGGTCTGCCAGTTCCCCTAAAGATGCACATTGAGGAGCTACCTCAGACTCAGGGAGCGTGCAAACAGAAGTTCTCCACTGGGGATATTAGTGGCATCCTATTGGGCATGAAGGTACACACCTGAAAACTGAGCAGCCAGGTGCATCCCCATCTGACTTTATTCCTTCCCTGCATCAAGGACACCCTGGTCATCATATTTCCTCAAAAACTTCATTTCTGTGAGCTGGCTGTGGGGGTGTACCTGAAGGAGCCTCTATAGAAACTTAAATAAGCTATTGGCCGGGCACTGCCAGAGCAGATGGCCAAGTACCAGGAGGAATGCCAGGCACACACAAGCAGGGATTGCAGAGCTACTGGAACAGGGAAAAGACAAGTTGCGAAGAGAATAGATGTGTTCTGGTAAGGAGGAAGAAAAGGGGAGCAGAGCCCAGAAGAAATTTCAATGGACTGCTGAAATCAGAGAGGTGCTGTCAGGTGGTGAAGACCAAACCAGAGGGCTATGATCTGGAAAGAAACAAGAGCCAGTGTGGAGAGGACTGCATGAAAGCTTTTCTGGATATTGAAGTCCAAACTCGCTGGCCCAAAGGCTGAGTGCAGACCAGGTGTCTATGTAAGCAGAGCAGACCATACCATAGATCCCTGACATGGATACTGACCAAGAAGAAAATAATGGCTCCTTCAAAGTCAAGGTGAAGGAATCATAGACTGAGTCTCGTACAAAGGTTCTCATCATATCAGTCCAAATTGGCAGTCCAATTGCTTTGCATAAAATCACAGGGTTGTTTTTTCTCAAGTACAGTTTACTTTCAATATTATTTTGTATTGGTTTAGGTGTACAACATAGTGGTTAGACAATCTTATACTTTACATAGTGTTCCCCCCCAATATTTCCAGTACCCACCTGACACTATACATAGTTAGCACAATATTATTGACTATATGCCCTATGCTGTACTTTACATCCCCAAAAGTCACAGGTTTTTATGTATGAAAGTAAAAGGGGAATTTTCCAAAGCCCAACTCCCTGGACCATCACTCTGTAGCTGTCTGTAATCATCCCCTCAATTTTCTGGTCAAATGGAGAGTGACACTGAAGCAGTCTGAGAATAAAAAAAATCCCAAAGAGTTCTTGCTACAAAGAGCTCTCCTGCCAGGTTTCCCTCAGCAAAGCTTTCCAGAAGAACAACAGTCTAAATGGTGGCACGTCAGAGCCCAGACCCAAGTCAGTTTTGTGTGTAGGCATTAAACAGCACAAAACTTCACTCCCACACCCAACTTACTTGTATTTGGCAACAACTTCCCAGACCCAAAATCTTCTTCCTCTGAGTCTCAGCATCCATTCTTCCATGCCAGCCTCTTCAGGAGGCACTCTAGCCTCCAACACAGTCCTCATAAGAGCCCAGCCTCATTCTCCACTTCCCTGAACCACATGGCAAGCAACTCTCCACCAATGTTTCAGGGCTATCTTATAAGGCCCCCCTTGCTGGCTCTAGCTCCCAAAGTGAAATTGCTTCTAGCAGCTCTCCTCTGGAAAAACAGCAATCCAGAGCTTCACTTCTTCATGACAACTTATTCCCAGGTGTACAGCCTCCCTCCACAGGACAGGCCTAAGCCCACAGCAAACAAACCTTCTATTCCCCAGAAGCTGCCCTTGGTGGTCAAAAGAAGATTTTAGTGATAGGAGCCAAGGAGGACCAAAGTTACTGACCTCGTCCCCAGAGACCACCATGGTGAATAGCCTGTGCTCTTAGAAAGGAACTGTTCACTGCTCTGGGCTTCACAGCTGTGTTGCGGGACAGTTCATGAGGAGACAGATGTTGGGACTGAGAGAGTTCTGGGTTTGGAATATGGGAACATATGTGTTTCTGAGTTCCAGCACTTTGGCAGATAAGTTTGTACACCTACATTTTAAATCTGCCAAACCTCTTGGCATTTGGTAATAGTGCCTCATACAGTCTCATAGGCCAAGGGCTCCTTCTGGCCACAAGAAGATCCATGGGATGATCATGATGTCCATCCCATTGTTAGACAGCATGGTCAACAGGAGAAAAACCTGGACTAAAGCCACAACTGGGAGACTGAGCTTTGTCTCTTTGAAAATATATTGAGCAGTAAATGTGTACTCATTGTGGGGGCCAATTTCTCCTCTGAACATGACAATGAAGTCCTTTTAGAGAAAATACATGTAGATCCATCAATTTTGAGACAATTATGATAGGATTTTTAAAGGCACTTATTTTGGGCTCAGTTTTCACCATTACCATAAAATGCATTGGATAAAATAAGACTATTCATGGCATGCCATACATATTATTAAAAAAAATTTCTGTGCTTTTATGGTGAAGCAGAATTAGATAAATCGCATTCATTTTAGTCCTATGAGCACTTCTCAAAGACCTTTTTTGAAAGAAATGCCTGTTTTTGACACAGATCCTGTTTTATTTAGTTGAGCTTTTTATGGTTGAATTCTGTAAATCTGTGCCATCCTGGCTTGAAGGTCATCTGGGCCCAGAACACCCAATGCTCAATCCAGCCAGAATTCCAGTTTTGTTTTTCCATGGTTATACAAGTGTACCCCCCAAAACACCCTTGTTGATCAAATCTTCATCTCTTTATGGGCAGAGGTCATGAGGGGTTCCAAGTCACAGATAAACAGACCAATTTGTTTTATTCTTAGAAGTGCCCTTAGGCAAGGTTATAGTAACAGGTTTCTATGAAGTGTCTGTCATATAAAGACAGGCCTTGAAGTCCTGGAGCTTTCCAAGCACTGAGTATACATTAACATAAGGGTGGCATACAGTTAAGCTTGGAGGATGGACCAAGGACAGACCAGAACAGATATTCCAGATTTCCCAAGTCACTAAGTTGTTCACTAAACTAGTATCTATTTCACAAAGGTCTTTAGAGTGCTTGTTTGTACCTATGAAATTTGTACCACAAGGTGTGTTTCAACTGTCTGCTTTAACTAGGTGAATTCAAATATGTCAAGTATAAACAGTATCTGGGTGAACTTTATGATTATACAATTTATGCAAAATCCGTAATGTGGTAGACTCTATAGAACAAATGACTCATTTTCTTCCACAAACAAATTGTAAAAGAAGAAGAAGGAGGAGGAAGAGGTGGAGGAGGAGGAGGAGGAGGAGGAAGAGGAACCTAAAGGCTAAAAAATAATAAAGATACATATTAACCAAGTGCAATGTGTGAAGCTTGTTGGGATACTGATTTGTAGAAATCAACTGTGTGTTTTTTTAATGAGACAATGGGCAAAACTATAACATTTATTGGATATTTGATGAAAATAAGGAATTGTTTTACTTTTTACGTGTGATGATGATATTGTGGCCAGGAAGGAAGGAAGGGAGGGAGGGAGGGAGGGAGGGAGGGAGGAAGGAAGGAAGGAAGGAAGGAAGGAAGGAAGGAAGGAAGGAAGGAAGGAAGGAAGGAAGGAAGGAAGGAAGGATTTGGTTAGCCTTTTTCCCAATTCCTGGGATGTAATCTCTAAAACCCTTGAAATTTCCCAAGTGATAGGAGTGTCTTTGTCATTCATTGTGGGCCCTTCAAACCACTTCCTATAGTTTATACTAACAAGATGACTCAGGATAATGATTAGAGGGTTGAGGCTATGAGCCATGTTATATAAGCCTGACTCCTGGGAGCAGAGAGGGGATGGAGATTAAGTTCAACCATGTGGGTGATGATTCAATCAATCATTCCTACATAATGAAACCCCATTGAAAAGTCTGCACACCAAAGTTCAGGTGAGCTTCCTGGGTTGGTGATACCCTGTGCATTTAATGCCACAATATCAATGCTGGCATGGTAATGCATTCCTGAGGACATGGAATTGCCCCTGAGAACATGGAAGGACATGTCCTTTCTTTAAAAATACATATGGAAGCATTTACAGATGAACTAGTATGTCTTGGACTTGCTGAAAAATAATCTAGAAGGTGGGGAGAAGAAAATTGGGACATAGATGAAACAAGATTGGCCATGTGGAATTATAAAAGCTGGGTGTTGAGAACATAGAGATTCCTGAAATGATTTTCTCTAATTTTGTATATGTTTTAAATTTTCCAAAGTAAAAATAAAATGGTGATCCATGTGTAAAAAGTATGGATCCATACTTTGTACCATATGGTAGGCAAAATTCTAGGATGGTTCCCAAGATTATATGCCCATGGTAAATACACACCTTCTCCCAGTAATTCAAATCAAGCACCAATGTAAGCAGTATTGTGAAGTTTTGCAGATGTAATGAAGATCCAGAATCAGTTGACCTTGAGATAGGGAGATTATCCTGGGTGGTCCTGACCTAATCAGGGAGCCCTTAAAAGGATGAGACTCTTCCTGAAGCAATTCACTATCAGAGAGCTTTAGAGAATCAAAGAGATTCCTCACAATGGAGATTCTTTATTGCTTGCTTTGAAGATGGGGGGACCATGTGGCAAGGAATGTGGATGGCCTATAGGAGCTGAGAGAAGCCTCTGGCTAACAGCCATCAAGGAAATGGAGACTTCAGTCCCACAGCTACAAGGAATTAAATTCTGCCCAACCATGTTAGCTTGGAAGAGGGCTCCAAATTCCAAATGAGCACATAGACAGTCAACAACTAGATTTCAACTTTATGAGAGCCTCAGTAGAGAATTCAGCTATGTTGTGCCAGACTTCTGACCTACAGAACTGTGAGCTGATACATCTGTGCTGTTATAAGCCACAATGTTTGTGGTAATTTGTTATACAGCAATGGATAACTATACACACAATAAACAAAAATAAATTTTAGTTGTGAAAAATAAAGCTTTATATGTTTTGAACAAATTTAGAAAAATGTGTTCATGGCCATAATACATGGAAGGATTTGTTAACATACAAAAGATCAATAAATTCAACTACTAAAATTATATACTTCTGAACTATAAAATGCACCAAAAGGTAAAATGAAAAAATTAATTAATGAGGAGATACTATTTACAAGACATAAAACTACAAAGAATAATTTTTAAGAACCTCCTATAATGCAATAGGGGGGGAAAACAAGCCAACAGAATATGAATTGATAGCTCAAAGAAGAGGAAGATTAAAGGCCAACAAATACATGTAAAGATCTCCAATATGACTATTCATCAGAGAAATACAAAATGAAACAGTAATGAAATGCAATTTTACCTCTACTGGACCGGCAAAAATTAAAAATCCAGATGAGGGAATTTTCATGCTTATGTGAATTCTCCATGTGCTCTATTAAAATTTGGGAGGGAAAATTAAAAAGAAAATAAAAATCTAGATGATATGAAGTTTTGGTGAAGATACAGAATAATAGAAATTCTCATGTCCTGCTGATGGGAGTATATATTGGTACAGGCATTTTAGAGAGCAATGTGATGATATCTAGTAAAGATGAAGATGTATGTACACTTTGTCCCAGCAATTCTATGTATGGGAATATATTCTACAGAAAATCTCATACATAGGTTCAGGGAAACACCCACAAGTATCATGACAACATTATTTATAACATTAAAAAACTGCACATTGCCTGGCTGGTGTGGCTAAGTGGTTGAGCATCGACCCATGCACCAAGAGATTCCAGGTTCCATTCCCAGTCTGGGCACTTGTAGAGATTGCGGGCTCGATCCCCAATAGGGGACATGCAGGAGGCAGCTGATCAATGTTTCTATCTCTTTCTCCCTCTCCCTCTCACTCTAAAATCAGTAAAAAAAAAAAAAAAAAAAAAAAAAAAAACATATTTTTTTTAAAAACTGCAGACTACCTAAATATCTTATCAACAGGAAAGTGAAGTTAATTAAATTTTAATTTTTTTCAAAGAAAAATGTTTTCACTGACTGTGATCTTCAAAGAAGGCCTCTCAGCCAACGGGGATCAAAAGTGCCCAATATATCTGGAAATGCACTTCTACCCAAGGATGAAATGACTTTCTAAAGTGAGCTGGAAATTGCTGAGCTGAAAGAGAATATGGATAATCCAAGTGAGGCAAATGAAAGCTTCTAAGCTACTGAAAGAAAATATGCTTTTGAAAGGTGCCTCCCCCTAGTCCACGTGAGAATTAATCTCATTTAATGAGGCTGAGCATAAGCAAAGTTTTGTGTCTAAAACTCAATCTGTGGATTCCTCCAAACATATTAGGAATTGTGTTCTGCTATTTAGAACACATCTAGCTTTTTAAATTACCTGTAAACTTTCCATCTTCATTTTGGTTTTATTTATACCTTCTTATCTCAGATGGCAAATGTCTGAATAAGATACTGGCTAGTAAAAGCATTAGATAACCTCAAGAAGTACGTATGTGTGGATTTAACAAAAGAAAAAAAAAATGGAGAAAGGATTTTTCTTCTCTTTTATCTGTCCATGACAAATATTTACTTTTAAAGCATTTTTGTATTCATTCTAGCCCCAATTTCTATTTCTTTAATTACTTTAAATGTTTATTAAGGAGCACACATTGTATTATTTATAATTGCATTTCTTAGATACTATCTAACACCTTCCATTGCAGCAACTGACTAAACAGAACTAGCCAAGATACATTTTTTTTCCATTTCTGCTGATAGCTACAATGGAGTGATATTTTAAAATTCAAATAATATATTTTCCTAAAATATTCCAATTGCAGAGTTATGTGTGAGATGCTACAAAATATATGAGTTTGATTAACAGTTTTATGAATAATCATATCACATAATTACCAAGATTTATCACTTTAAATTAAATGAAAATTCTTTGTGGCAGAAGGTTTGTGTGAATATGAAAGTGTTGACTTATTCTTATTTGCTCAATTTGAACCATGCCACAATGTGACTTGCAAAGCCATTTACTATTTGTGCTAATTATCCAAAAGTGAGTTGAAAGTGCTTTTCCATTTACCTAAGTGTAAAAAATCAAAAACTTAATTGCTAAGTCAAAGTGCTAAGCAAATGCTCTAGATTTCTTCAATTCCAACCCTAATGACTCTTAGTATGATGGCTATTTTATCAGGCCAAGGAAGGCTCTACTGCTTAAAGCAATTACTGAGTTCAAGGCAGTAGGGTGTCTCATTATAATAAAGTGATGAGAGATTGAAATAATAAATAAATAAGACCCTGTTTTCATCTGTTTGGGCTGCTATCACAGAATACCATAAACTGGGTGGCTTATAAACAACAAAACATTTATTTATTACAATTCTGGAGACTGGGAAGTCCAAGATCAAGACACCTGCAGATTCTATGTCTAATGAGAGCCCAGTTCCTGATTCATAGATACCCATGGTGGAAGGGGCTAGGGAGTTCTCTGGAGTCTTTTATAAAGGCACTAATCCCATTTATGTGGACTCTGCCCTGATGATCTAATCACCTCCCAAAGGCCCCATCTCCTACTGCCATCACCATGAGGATTAAATTTCAACATATAAATTTTAGGGGGACACAAACATTGTCTAGAGCAGCCTTTTCCATGATATTCAGGGGGAAATGGGCAATCCCATATCCTAAGAAGTCAGTATAAGAATAGGTGGAACTGCCGACGGTGGGCACCCTTTCTGGTCCAGAGCCCTGCTCAAATGAGCATGAGTTCTCCTTTCCCCATCATGTGTCCAAGATGTTGCCTGTCCTCTACCTTCTGGTAGCCTCCACATGGGGTCCACATTGATTTCTGTTCTCCTGAGATTATTTCGTTGAACCAAAACATTATGAAGCAACTTGGATTTTCTGAGGTAGCTGTAGGAAGGGAATACATCATGACTAGCAGAGAAAGTTCAATCCCTCTTTCTAGTTCTCTTCCATGCCCCACTTGCTTATATTACCGCACAAACACTTCTTCCTGACCTCCCCCAGCAGGACTCTGCCACCTCCCTTCTTCCGCTTCTCCCACCTTCTGCTCTAGGTTTTTGCCCTGTACTTAGTATCTTGGCTGATTCTTATAAAGCAGTCTAGCCCTCTCAAAAGTCCAAACTTCTCTCCTATCCCCTGCTCAGCAATCTAAGAGCCCTCCATTTCTGCGACCCACCCTCTTTAGAGTCCAGTGGCGGATTACAATGGACAAAACAACCACAAATAAAGGTTTCGTGTTCTCTCACATCTATTTACCTGCCCTGGCTGCCTCCCGGGATTCAGAGGTAATACATGTAAAAATAATTTTCTAACCATAGAGTGGTATATACTATTTCCCAGTGATTATTTATTCCAACACCTCCTCTTATTTTACAGATGATACAACTGAAGCCAAGAGAGGTTAAATACTTGCCCAAATGGTTAGTGGTAAAGATTGACTTTAAATCTGGTCTCTAGACCACTATCTTATTATTCCTTCCATTAATATGAACAGCCTCAGGTAATTTGTGGATTTCTGGAGGCTCTGCTTTCCCACGCTCCATTAACTTGGGATGAAATGTGACCTTTCTCTTGGGGCTTTCCACCACAAATACATACATGCAATTATTCACACAGATCCTGTGGTTGAAGAAATGGAAAGAAAGACACTACTCACTCTTTTACTAATTCATGTGTTCAACAGATAGTTATTGAACACCTACTAGGTTCCAGGCACTGTTCTAAACTCTGAGGATACAGCAATAAACAAAATGAAAAGGCAATTTGAATATTCCACTCAGGTGGATGGCAGGAAGCATATTAGAATGCAGATTAAAAAGCTGACAAAGTGACTTCAAAAATTAAAGGCAGTATATTAGTAAAATAGAAAATGAAGCAATAGGAGGTACAGCCTAGTGTCAAATCATCTGGTTTAAAGTAGTTTACCATGTTAGCAATGCCATAATCTAAACTATTTACTTCATTTTTGGTGAGAATGGCATTTGAGCACTTTCTGAAACCAATCACAGAATCTTAACATTGTTATATGTCCACATAATCTGATTCAACATAAAATATTTTATGTAGATTATTTAATCAGCACTATATTTAGCTGCCATAACTAGAAAAGGGCAGATGTTGTGAGAGGAGGACTATTTATTTAGACTTTTCGTTAAGGTGAAAATTTAATCTTCAACCTATAAATATACCCCAATTAAATTCTTCATGGACTGTGCAATTGAGTAAAACCAAACTGTATTTCATATCAAACACTATGTGTATAATTGAGTTTTTGTAAATCTAATCACAATATAAACCAAGAGTCAGCAAGCTTTATTCATAAAGAGCCAGAATAGCAAATGTCCTACACTTTGCAGGCCATATGGTCTCTGTGGCAACTCTTGAGCTCTGCTGTTGTTGCACAAGGGCAGCCATAGATAATATGTAAACAAATAAATGAGTAGTGTGGCTGTGTTCCAATAAAGTTTTATTTATAAAACCAGACAGCAGGACAGAAGGCAAACAGGTAGCAGACAGTCATCTGCAAGCCTAGAAGAAAGGTCTCAGAGGGAACCAAATCTGCTTGATCTCAGACTTCTAGCCTCCAGAACTGTGAGAAAATATGTATTTGTTGTTTCTTCCCCCTGTCCCCCATCCCAAACATGTTTTTTGATCAACTGAATTTAAGATACCGGATTTGCTTTAAACAAGGTAAATCCATTCTGAATGTCATCTCAACTGGAAGGAATCTTGAGCAGTGACTTTGCTTAGTTTCCTAACGTGAGATAAACCTATGTCTATATTGCCTCAGAAAGATGATACTTAGTCTCCTAACATGACATAAGCCTGTATCTAAATTGCCTCAGAAAGAAGAGAATTTGATGATCCACAAGAGCTACAAGAAAGATAGATCCATAATTGCCTTAATAGTCCATGCTCTCCTCAAAATAAAATTGTTTTCCCTTATATCTAACCCCAATATCTTGCTGCTACTTAAACCCACTTCTTCTTGACCCATCTTGTATAGAGAGAAGGAACAAAATAAATGAACAAGCAGAATAGAAACAGACTCATAGATACAGAGATACATATACATATTTTGACGGTTGCCAGATGGGAGTGGGTTTGGGGACTGAGTGAAAAAGATGAAGGGATGAAAAATTACAGATTGGTAGATATAAAATAGTCCCAGGGATGTAAAGTACAGCATAGGGAATATAGCCAATAATACTGTAATAACTATGTAGGTGTCAGGTGGGTACTAGATTTATTGGGGTGATAATTTCCTAAATTATATAAATATCTGATCAGTAGGCTGTACACCTGAAACTAATATAATACTGTACATTAACTGTAATTGAAAAATAAAATACTATTTAAAAAATAAAATGAAAAGTAAAATCCAAGGTGCAAATGGAAAAACACCACCTTACCTCAAGCCTTTGTTTCCCTTTAGTTTTACTGGGCTCCACTACAGTGTGAAGAACTTTATACTCCAATTTGTTCCTATGTAACTCTAGAAATAAGTTTACCATCTCCTAAAACATGTTCCTCAACCTCAGCACTACTGACATTTTGGACTGGACTAGTCGCGGGGGGCCACCCTGTGCATCCTAGGATGTTTAGCAGCATCCCTAGCCTCTACCCACTAAATCCAATAACACAACCCAATCATGGCAACCAAAAATGTCTCCAGTCATTGCCAAATGACCCCTGAAGGGAAAATCACCCCTAGTTGAGAACCAATGTCCTAAAGGCTGATATCTAGAGATATTTACTCTAGGAAATACACAGTATCTCTTATTTCCAGAAAACAGGCATGTTTATGCAGCAGTGCATATGTATACCCACAGATTCCACCCTTAAAAAAGAATTTATAAGCTTTTAAGGGGAAGTGTACTGGTGTCTATCATTTATTTTGAAATATGTAAAAAAAAATATGGATCCAGCAATAGCTAGATGGAGAGATATGATATAAAATAAGTATACTAAAATGTTAATTGTAGAATATAAGTGGAAGGTATATGAGTGTTCATTGTAATATCCTTTCAACTTTTCTGTATGTTTGAAAATTTTTCATAATAAAGTATTAAGGGGAAAATTCATGCATATTTGACTATCACAGCTAGAAAATCAATAGCTTCATTTCACTTAATTGTCTTCGAGAAAAAAGAAAAGTATCTCACTACCAGTACTAACGAGAATATTCTTTTCCCTCCAAAACAGTGTTGTTAAATCTAAGTAATCTAATCACATTTTAAAAACATACCTAATAGGCATGGGGCACTTCAAAATAGTGAGTGAAGAAGGTGAAGGGGTTAAGGAAGTACAAACTGACAGTTATAGAATAAGTCACGGGGATTGTAAGGTACAGCATAGAGAATAGAGTCAATAATATGTAATAATTATGTATGGTGTCAGATCAGATAGAAACTAGACTTCATTGTGGTGATAACTTTGTAAGGTACATAAATGTTGAATAACTATGTTTTACACATGAAAATGAATATAATATTATATGTCAGCTAATATTTAAAATGAAATTTTAAAAATTATAAGTAAATAGTGAGCATTAATTAGAGCTGAAAGAGGACTCAAATTCACTAACTGTCCGATTTTGTAAATGAAGAAACTAAGTCCAGGAGAGAGCATGTCCTGTATTTTTAAAGAACTGCTTTACACAGGAGTCTTTTTCTAGTCTTCTAGTTTCAAGGATTATGTCATTATTCTGAATATTATATTTAAAAATAATCTTAAATACTATTTTCCCCCAAGGAGCTTCACTGCCTAATAAAATCAAACATATTGAAATATTCAAGTTAAATCAGATATAACACCTTCTGAAAAACTGTTTCCTTTAAGCAGTTAGACTGTAATTCAGCCAAGGTTTATTGAAAATACCATGTTGGGTACTGTGTGTACAATACCCACCCTAAGATGTCAGGAATTGTAGAGATTTATACCAATATGAAATGGCCAGGCTATTGTCCTAAGACTTTTGGAATCAGACAACCCCACAGGTACAGGCTAGGGTCTTTGAGTTTAGTATTTTACAAATTTTTAAAAAGCAAGAATGAAATGAAAGATGCTTAGAATCATAAGTCATCAGAGAAATGCAAATTAAAACTACAGCAAGATACTACTACATCCCCACTAGAATGTCTACAATTCAAATACTTAATAATTCAAGGTGTTGACCAAACTACTAATGTACATATTAATTCATCTCAAAAACATTATGCTGAGGAGAGGATACACATTTTGAGAACCACTGTTACATTCCACTATTTACAAACTGTTCAATCCCATAGAGCTACTTGGTTTCCATGATATATTTTCTCACTGATGCAACAGAAGTAGCTCTATAAGCACTGAAACTGTAGAATCAGTTTTAGAACTATCAGAGAGTTTTGAGGTCAGCTACCACAACTTCCCAATGCTTTTTTAAAATCTCCCAGTTCTGCTTTTTCTTTTGTTAAACCCAGAATGCTGAAAACAGAATTTTCATCAATTTAGGATCTTGTAGTTCTTCCAGTTCTTCATTCAAAATGCCAATTCTCATTTTATAGCCTGACTCATAAACAGCAGATTTGCAGATCTATCTGGATGTTTGTATTTCCTTTTATTTCTACTCCTACAGCTTCCCATCTCTTGCAGTTCTTCAGAACTTGGTTCCTTCCACTCCCCTCACCCCTCCCTCAGGTTAGGTCAGTTCATTCCCAAATTAACAAAATAGACCCAGAGATATAGAAGTAGGTTTCAGACTGACAAACTTCAGAGGAGGGGGTGGAGTGGAGGGAAGAGATAAACCAAAGAACTTATGTATATAAGCATAACCAATGGACACAGACAACAATGCTGGGAGGGGGGGCATGCGGGAACGGGAGAAGGGCGTCAATGGGGGGAAAAGAAGAAATGTCTGTAACAAAAATAAATTAATTAAATAAAATAAAATAAATAAATAAGAGCACTTTCATCTTTTTTTGTGTGTGTGCGCCACTTCTCAGTCAATAAATAACCAACACTGACAGGGTTTTTGTTTGTTGTCGTTTTGTTTTGATATGCATCTCTTGCTATAAAAATTCTGTTTCTACAGCTTTATATGCCTTGATTCTTCTAAATCTTTTCAGACTCTCCAGAAAACTTGCTGCTCATGTACAATTTTCCTGATGTTTTACTGAATATTTACGTAATATTCTCACATAAAATATGTTCTCGTGCTTGTTTCAGCAGCACATTTACTAAAATTGGAACAATACAGAGACGATTAGCATGGCCCCTGCACAAGGATGACATGCAAATTTGTGATGCATTCCATATTTTAAATATATATAGATATTCTTCAGCAACCCTGACTGGGAGTGAGAGATTACAAGTCAAATTACTAGTGCCAGTAGTAATAATAATAATAAAATTATTATTATAAAATAAAAAATATATTATATAATAAAAAAATTATTATTACTACTGCCAGGCAGTGCTAATAAGCACTGACTTTACTAGCCAGCTAATCCCATTCACTCATATGTGATCAGTTTCTCTTTAAAAAAATAAATCTATTACCAAAGAGTCTATCTTAGTTTCATCTAAACTCCTACTCAGCTCTTGCTTTATAGAAAACAAAATTACCTCTACTCCTCTTGATCTAAAAATGAACAGGTAACAATCTGTTTCTTGGGTTACCATAAACCAGAAACTCTCCAGTGTAGAAAAGGAAAGTTTTCCTCAATCTTCTTAGGGTCCCTGACTTTGTCTGAAAATCAGACAAAGACAGATTAACAGGAGAAAAGCACACAAATTTATTTATTGTAAGTTTTATGTGACAAAGAGCCTTCATAAAGAAATGAAGACAGGAAGAATCAGACATGAGTATTTTTATTCCAGTTTTTTTAATTATTATTATTTTTTTAACTTATCTTAATTGTTGAATGTATTACAGATGTTCCTCATTTTTCGCCCATTGAATCCCTCCTCCCCATTCCCGCCCCCCTCCTGCCTTTCCCCACACTGTTGTCTGTGTCCACTGGTTATGCATATATACATATAAGTTCTTTGGTTTATTTCTTCCCACCCTCCAACCCCCCTTCCCTTTGAGGTTTGTCAGTCCAACAACCAATTTGTACTTCTTAATCTCTTCACCTTTTTCACCCATGCCCCAACCCCCCTCCCATCTGGCAACCAACAAAATTTCTCTGTATTTATGTTTCTGTTCTGCTTGTTCATTTTGTTTGTAGATTCAATTGTTGACAGATATGTATTCATTGCCATTTTGTTTGTTCATATTTTTTATCCTTTTCTTCAAGAAGACCCTTCAACATTTCATATAATAATGGTTTGTGGTGATGAACTCCTTTAGCTTTTCCTTGTCTGGGAAACTCTTTTTTTTTTTTTTCATTGAAAATATATATACATTTATTTATTTATATATTTTAAAATTATTTTTATTAATTTGTTTTTGTTACAGATGTTTCTCCTTTTTCCCCCATTGACACCCTCCTCCCCATCCCCCCCACCCCTTCCTCAGCTTTGTTGTCTATGTCCATTGGTTATGCATACATGCATATAAGTTCTGTGGTTTATCTCTTCCCCCCCAACCCCCCCTCTTCTGGGGTTTGTCAGTCTGTACCCTTTGACCTAGTGATCCCACTTCTAGGAATATACCCTAAGAAGCCTGAAACACCAATCAGAAAGAATATATGTACCCCTATGTTCATAGCAGCACTATTTAAAATAGCTAAGATCTGGAAACAACCCAAGTATCCATCAGTAGATGAGTGGATAAAAAAAGCTGTGGTACATGTACACAATGGAATACTATGCAGCTGTATGAAAGAAAGATCTCTTATCATCTGAGATGACATGGGAAACTCTTTATATGGCCATCGATTCTAAATGACAGCTTTGCAGGATAGAGTAATCTTGGTTGTAGGTTCTTGCTTTTCATCACTCTGAATATTTCTTGCCACTCCCTTCCGGCCTGCAAAGTTTCTTTTGAGAAATCAGCTGACAGTCTTATGGGAACTCCCTTGTAGGTAACTAACTGCTTTTCTCTTGCTGCTTTTAAGATTCTCTCTTTGTCTTGAACCTTTTGCATTTTGATGATGATGTGTCTTGGTGTGGGCCTCTTGGGGTTCATCTTGTTTGGGACTCTCTGTGCTTCCTGGACTTGTATGTCTGTTTCCTTCACCAAGTTAGGGAAGTTTTCTGCCATTATTATTTCAAATAGGTTTTCGATTTCTTGTTCTCTCTCTTCTCCTTCTGGCACCCCCAAGATGCGAATGTTGGCATGCTTGAAGTTGTCCCAGAGGCTCTTTACACTATCCGCATTTCGTTGGATTCCTTTTTCTTTTTGCTGTTCTGATTGGGTGTTTTTTGCTTCCTTATATTCCAAATCGATGGTTTGCTTCTTGGCTTTACCTATTCTACTATTGAATCTGTGTAAATTATTCTTTATTTCAGTTAGTGCCTCCTTCATTTCTGACTGGTCCTTTTTTATGCTCTTGAGGCCCTCACTAAGTTCACTGGTTCTCACTAAGTCCATTGAGCATCCTTATAAGCAGTGTTTTGAACTCAGCATCTGTTGGTTGCTTATCTCCATTTCGCTTAGTTCTTTTCCTGGAGTTTTGTTCTGTTCTTTCATTTGGGACCTTTTTCTTTGTCTCCGCATTTTGGCTGCCTCCCTGTGTTTGTTTCTATGTATTACTTAACGAGAGGTATGGGCCTAGCTGAGACTAGATGCTGCTTGTTTGAAAGAATTTAGGAAAAGCTGAAGCAGGATCCAAGACAGGCCAAGCCTATGGTCAAGCAACTGGCAACAGCTTGGGTGGGCCTGAAAGTTGGGTGGGGAAGGGCCTCAGGGAATCACCAGGGTGGAGCAAACAGTGTGAGCCAGGTTGCTGGAGTCCCAGATATGGCGGCTGTCTGCCGTCCCAGTGAAGGGCTCACCAAAAAAACAAAGGCCTCTGACAGCACATCTGTCCAAGAAAAAGCTGCCTCTCCAGCCCTCGCTCCAATGCCAAACAACTCAGTTCTTCCCCATATGTCTCTGGTGCCTTTCAAGCTGCCTCCCCCACGCTGGAGCCTGGAGGGTGAGAGTTGGAGTAAGTCCGTGTGCAGGCCCTTTAAGAGGAGCTGCCAGGGACTCCAGCCTCCTCAGCCTCAGTTCCCGCTGGTTTTTCCAGCCAGAAGTTAGGGGGACTTCTCTTCCTGGCACTGGAACCCTGAGCTGGATGCCTGGTGTGGGATGGGGACCCCTCAGTCCTCAGGGAGGACCTTCCCAGCAGAGGTATCCTCCTAATTTTTATCCGCCACACATGGGTGTGGGAGCAGCCCGTCACGCCTCCTCCCCTCCTACCAGTCTCCATGCGGCTTCTTCTTTAATTTTGTAGTTGTAGGACTTCCATTCAGCTTGATTTCAGGTGGTTTTGAATGATGGCTGTTCTGTAGTTTAGTTGTAACTTTGATGTGGTTGTGGGAGGTCGCGATACTGCGTTTACCTACACCGCCATCTTGACCAGAAGTCTTAATTATTATTTTTATTAATTTATTTTTGTTACAGATGTTTGTCCTTTCTCCCCCATTGACACCCTCCTCCCCACCCCCCACCCCGTTCCCAGCTTTGTTGTCCATGTCTATTGGTCATGCATACATGCATATAAGTTCTGTGGTTCATCTCTTCCCTCTCTCCCCACTCCCTCTTCTGAGGTTCGTCAGTCTTTACTCTACTTCTCTGTCTCTGGGTCTATTTTGTTCAACAGTTTGTTTTGTTCATTATTTTCCACAAATAAGTGAGATCATGTGATATTTGTCTTTCTCTGCTTGGTTTGTTTTGATGAAGGTGAAGGAGTATGAGGTAAGTATAGTAAACTGGGGGAAACTTAGCAAGGCCTGTTCATTAGGATTCTTCTCAAGAGTCCCTTGTCCCTTTGTCTTCAGAGATAAGGAAGCTCCTTTCCTCTGGGTAAAGGGAGGGTACCTCTCACATAAGAGTTTTATGACTGTTTTAGGGAAAAAAGATGGGGGCAAGATCAGAGTGACCTTCTTGCTTCTGCTGTTTTCTCAAACTCCTTCAGCTTAAAATATTTAATATGCTAATTTCCATATTTTGGAATAACATATCGTGAACCCTACCACCAATGTTTGTTAAAAAATAAAGGCATTTCATTTAAAAAGATGAATACTTTAAATTCCCAATGTTGGCTATAATAAGTTATTTTACTTCCAATAAAGAATTATGTTCCTTTCTTCAATTTGACAGCAAATATGAGGCTATATTTCAGCTCAACAGCATTCATAAATTTAACTTTTTTTTTTATCTGCACCTGATGATATGTTTTTGTTGATTTTTTAGAGAGACAGGAGGAGAGAGAAAGAAAGAGAGAAACATTGACACGAGAAACATCAATCGGTTGCCTTCCATATGCACCCCGATAGGGGATTGAACCTGAAATCTAGGTATGTGCCCTGACCGGGAATCAAACCTGAAACCCTTTGATGCACGGGACGACACTCCAACCCACTGAGCCACCTTGGCCAGGGCCATGAGTTTAAATTTTTAAAAAAGGTTATACATCCACATGATTCAAAAATAAAAATAAAAGTGTGAATATTGAGAAATCTCATTTTCAGTGTAAATCCTTTAACTCCACATCCTGCTCGCCCCCCCCCCATATAACCACATTTACTTATTTCTTATTTATCTTTTCCTTTTCCTAACTAAATACATCCAAACTAATATGAATATATTTCATATATCCCCACCCCTTTCTTTCAGAAAAAGTAGCATTCACTGCTCTTTACCTTGCTTTTCTCATTTAATAAATGAAGCCGGTTGATTTATTTCAGTACATAAAGCATTTTTATAGCTAAATAGTATTCCACCATGTGAACATATCATAATTTATTTAATTAGTCACTGGTTAATGGCACTTGGGTTGTTTCCAAACTTCTGGTATTATAAACAATGCTATAACAACCTTATACATATGTCAAAACAATTTAATAGTGATTATCTAATCTCTGGGAAATAATATTATGGATTTGTTTTCATTATACTTTTCTCCAGTTCTAAATTTACAATTATAGTTCTCCCTTATCCATGGTTTTGCTTTCCACAGTTTCAGTTACCCACCGTCAACCACAGTCTAAAAATATTAAATGGAAAATGCCAGAAATAAACAATTCATAACGTTTAAATGGAGCACTGTTCTAACTCACGTGATGAGATCTGGCACTGTCCCTCTCTGTCCTGCCTCAGCTGTGACTCATCCCTTTGCCCAGCATCTCCATATTATATACTCTCCCTACCTATTATTCACTTAGCAGCCATCTGTAGCCATCTTAGTTATCAGATCAACTACAAGTTATCACAGTGCCGGTGTTCAAATAACCCTTATTTTCCTTAATAATGGCCCCAAAATGCAAGAGTAGTGATGCTGGCAATTCAGATATGCCAAAAAGTCATCAAGTGCCTCCTTTAAGTGAAAAAATATGTATGTACAGGTAAAAACATAGTATTCCATAGGGTTTGGTACAATCTGCAGTTTCAGGCATCCACTGGGGGTCTTGGAACATATCCCCTGTGGATAAGGGGGAACATGTATGATTTCTATAAAAAAAAAAAAAATTATCGAGAGAAAACAGCAGCAGAGGGAATGGAAGCTACACTGACTGTCTCTAAGGACCAAACTGGAATTACAACTGAAATAAAGAAAAGTCATCTGGAATAACCAAGTGAAGATGAGCTGGAGAGAACCCTTATAACCAGGGACATAAAGAAGAGCACAAATTGAGACTGGTAGGAGGTGTGGAGGCACAAGAGGGCTGGCTGGGTTCCCACAGACAGCAGCTGAGGGCTATCTTAGCTGTGAGAAGTTCCCTCTAAGAAGTCACAGGTTTAAACCCCAAGCTGGCTCCCCAGCACAGAGTGGCAGAACAGGGAAAGGTGCCCATATAATACCTGGCTGTGAAAAACACCAGAGCAGAGGTACTGTCCAGCAGGGAGAGGTGCTGGGAGCACGGGCACCCACTTGAAGGGTCAGCGCACTATACAGCTATAGCCACTCACCTTGGGCCTGCAGAGGGAGAGTGGACTAGACTGGAGCTATGTGAGGAAAGTTGGGGTTCATGGCACTGGGGAGAGAGCTGGGAAGAAGGCCATCAGGAGTCCTATGCTGAGTCATTCCCCCACACTACAGAAACCATTTTTCTCAGGCAGTCTTTTCGCAACAGAGCGGCTTTAGCCCCGGGCGGGCAGGTGGGGGGAAGCAACTGCCCCACCCTTTGGAATTTAACCCAAAACAGCCAGGAGGAGTCAGAGCCTAGCACAGAACTGCAACCTGAGGCTCATTAACTATCAGAAACTACCAGCCAGCCTGCAGGCAAAGACGAGTCTCCGGGCACTTTGAGCCTTGGGTCCAGCTCACGGTCATTGGCTTTCAAGGCTCTAGGGTCAAAGCTGTGAAGGCGGCTGCCTAGGCCCCTGTGCTAAGTCATTAACACACACTGTAGAAACAATTTTCTTCAAGAAGAGTTTTCTTCTCAAAGCAGCATTAGCCCAGGGTGGAAGCAATTGCCTCACCCACTGGAAATCGTCTTACCCTGCCCACATGGGGGAGTTTTCCTTCAGCTGAGAGCTACAACCTGGGGCTCACTAAGTGACTGGAACTAACAGTCACTGTGCAAGCAGAGGCTCTGGGATACTTGAATCTTTGCCTAGCTAGCAAATCTACCCAGGAGAGTAAGACCAGATAATGGTGTTCAGCTTGGTCCCTTCCATACACATCCAAACCCAGCAGAAGGAGCCATGATCTGCAGAACATCGATACTCACAGGGAAATTCTTGCAGGCTCTAAACCCTGTGGAGACAGCCAAAATGGTGAAACAAACAAACAAAAAAATCCCAAATGAAAGAACAAGAGGATTCTCCAAAACAAGGGCTAAAAGAAGTAGAAATAAGCAAGTTATCAAATACAGAGATCAGGGTAATGATTATGAGGACTCTCAAAAGCATGAGAAAAGAAAGGGAAACAATGAAAAACTACAAATCAGAAATGAAGAATAACATATTAGAAATAAAGAACACATTAGAAGGAATAACCAGCAGAGTAGAGGAAGCCCAGGGTTGAATCCGCAAATTAGAAAACAAGGTAGAAAAAAAAATCACTCAATCAGAGAACCAAAAAGAAAAAACAATTTAAAAACACAGGAGAAAAGTTTAAGAGAGATGTGGGACAATATGAAATGTAACAACATCTGCATCACAAGAGTACCAGAAGAAGAAGAAAATGAGCAAGGGTTAGAGAATATATTTGAAAAAATAGTGGCAGAAAATTTTCCTAACTTGGTGAAGGAAAAAGGCATAGAAGTTCAGGAAGCACAGAGAGTCCCAAGCAAAGAAGAACCCAAAGAAGCACATGCCAAGACACATAATAATTAAAATGCCAAAAAATTAAAAACAAACAGAGAATCTTAAAGGCAACAAGAGAAAAGAAACAGGTTGCCTACAAAAGAGCTCCAATAATGCTGTCAGCAGATTTCTCAACAGAAACACAACAGGCCAGAAAGGAATGGCATGAGTATTCAAGGTAAGGAAAAACAAGGATCGGAATCCAACACTACTCTATCCAGCAAGGCTATCATTCAAAATAGAAGTGGAAATAAAGAGCTTCCCAGACAAAAAAAAAAAAAAAAAAAGGCTAAGGGAATATATTAGCAAAAAAACTAGCACTCCAAGAAATATTAAAGGGACTGCTGTAATAAGCATAAGAAATAGACAGAGAAAAATGGGCATAATAAATAAAAATGGAAATAAATAATTAAATACCAATAATAATCTTAAATGTAAATGGATTAAATGCTCCAACCAAAATACACACAGTAGCTGAACGGGTAGAAAAGCATGACCCATATACATGTTGCCTACAAGAGACCTACCTCAAAACAAAACACTCACATAGGTTGAAAGTGAAGGGATGGAAAAACAAATTTCTAAGCAATGGAAATTAAAAAAAGCTGGGGTAGCAATATCATATCTGATAAAACAGACTTCAAAATGAAGGTCATAACAAGACTCAAAGAAGGTCACTACGTAGTAATAAAAGGATCAATCCAACAAGAGAATATAATCCTGGTAAACAAATATGCACCCAACATAGGAGCACCAAAATATATTTAAAAACTTCTGGAGGACTTCAAGGGAGAAATAGACATCAATACAATCATAGTAGGGGACGTCAACATCCCACTGAGATCACTGGATAGATCCTCTAGACAAAAACTTAACAAGGAAACAGAGACCCTATAAGATGCCCTAGATCAGATGGGTTTAATAGATATCTACAGAGAATTACACCCCAAAACTTCAGAATACACATTCTTCTCAAGTGCACATGGAACATTCTCAAAGATAGATCACATGTTAGGACACAAACTAAGCCTCTACAAGTTCAGGAAGATTGAAATCATATCAAGCATCTTCTCAGATCATAATGGCATAAAACTAGAAATCAATTGCAATAAAAACACTCACAAAAATTCAAACATATGGAGGCTAAATAGCATGTTATTAAACAATGAATGGGTTACCAAGGAGATCAATGAAGAAATAAAAAACTTCCTGGAAACCAATGAAAATGAACATACAAATCAAAATATAGGGGACACAGCAAATGCAGTCCTGACAGGGAAATTCATAGCATTACAGGCCTCCTCAAGAAACAAGAAAAATTTCTAATTGACTATCTAATTATACAACTTAAAGTAAAAGAAAAGGAACAAAAAGAAACATGCAGAGCAAGTAGAAGGAAAGAAATAATAAAGGTCAGAGTGGAAATAAATGACATGGAGACTAAAAAAAACAATTCAAAAGATGAATGAAACCAAGAGCTGATGCTTTGAAAAGATAAACAAGATTGATGACCCTTTAGCCAGACTCACCAAGAAACAAAGAGAGAGGACCCAAATAAATAAAATCAGAAATGAAAGAGGAGAAGTAACAACTGACACCACAGAAATACAAAGGATTGTTAGAAAATGCTATGAACAATTATACACCAACAAATTAGACTAACTGGGTGAAATGAACAAATTCCTAGAATCACACAATCTCCCAAAATTGAACTGGGAAGAATCAAAAAATTTGAACAGACCAATAACAACTAAGGAAATTGAAGCTGTAATCAATAAACTCCCAGGAAACAAAAGCCCAGATCTGGACATCTTCACAAGGGAGTTATACCAAACATTCAAAAAGAACTAACACCTATTCTTCTCAAACTATTCCAAAATATTCAAGAGGAAGGAAGACTTCCAAGCTCTTTTTATGATGCCAGCATAATCCTAATTCAAAACCAGATAAAGACACTACAAAGAAAGAAAACCACAGGCCAATATCCCTGATGAACATAGATGCCAAAACCCTCAACAAAATATTAGCAAATTGGATCCAGCAATATATTTTTAAAAATTACTCACCACGACCAAGTGGGATTCATCCTAGGGATTGCAAAGCTAGTACAATATTCGCAAATCAATAAATGTGATACACCTCATAAACAAAATGAAAGATAAAAACCATATGTTCATATCAACAGATGCTAAAAAAGCATTTGGCAAAATCCAGCACCCATTTCTGATAAAAATACTCAGCAAAATGGGAATAGAGGGATCATATCTCAACATAATAAAGGCCATATATGAAAAACCTACAGCCAACATCATACTCAATGTGTAAAAACTAAAAGCATTTACCTTAACAACAGGAAATCGAAAGGAATGCCCACTTTCACCACTCTTATTCAAAATAATACTGGAAGTCTTACCCACAGTGATTAGACAAGAAAAAAAAAATCCCAATTGGAAAGGAGGAAGAGAAACTGTCATTATTAGCAGATGACATGATATTGTACACAGAAAGCCCTAAAGACTCCATCAAAAATCTACTAGATTTAATAAATGAATTTGGCAAAGTAGCAGGATACAAAATTAACATTTAGAATTTGATGGCATTCTTATACACCAATAATGAACACTCAGAAAGGGAAACTAAAAGAAAAAACAATCCAATTTACTATTGCAAGAAAAAAAAAAGATACCTAGGAATAAACTTAATCAAGGAAGTAAAAGACCTGTTCTCAGAAAACTACAGGATATTAAAAAAAAAAAGAAATAGAGGAAGATATTAAAAAGTGGAGGCATATATCATGTTCATGGATTAGAAGAATCGACATCATTAAAATTACCATACTACCCAAAGCAATGTACAGATTTAGTGCAATCCCTATTAAAGTACCAACGGCATATTTCACAGATCTAGAACAAATACTCTAAAAGTTTATATTGAACCAAAAAAGACCCCGAATAGCCACAACAATCTTGAAAAAGAAGAACAAATTGGGAGGGATCACAATACCAGATATCAAGTTATACTAAAAAGCCATCGTAATCTAAATAGCCTGGTACTGGCACAGGAACAAGCATATAGATCAATGAAACGCAACAGAGAACCCAGAAATTGACCCAATACATTATATGCAATTAATATTCGACAAAGGAGGTAAGAGCATACAATGGAGAAAAGACAATCTCTTCAATAAATGGTGTTGGGAAAACTGGACAGCTACATGCAAAAAAAATGAAACTAGACCACCAACTTACACCATGCACAAGAATAAGCTCAAAATGGATAAAAGACTTAAATGTCACTTGTAAAACCATAAAAATCCTAGAAGAAAATCTGGACAGAAAAATCTCAGACATTACACATAGCCAAATTTTCACAGTTACGTCGCCTAGGGCAAGAGAAACAAAGGAAAAAATTAATAAATGGGACTACATCAAACTAAAAAGCTTCTGCATGGCAAAAGAAACCAGCATCAAAATGAAAAGGGAAAACACTCTCTAGGAGAACACATTTGCCAATGATACATTGGATAAGGGGTTCTCAACAAAAGGAAGACAAAGAATCCAATTAAAAAATAGGCAGAGGACCTGAATAGACACTGCTCCAAACAGGACATACAAATGGCCGAGAGACATGTGAAAAAATGCTCAACATCACTAATCATCAGAGAGATGCAAATTAAAACAACTATGAGCTATCACCTCACATCTGCCAGAATGGCTGCTGTCAACAAATCTTCAAACAACAAGTGCTGGCAAGGATGTGGAGACAAGGGTACTCTAGTACACTGCTGGTGGGAATGCAGACTGGTGCACTCACTATGGAAAACACTATGGTGTTTCCTCAAAAAATTAAAAATGGAACTGTCATTTGACCCAGTGATCCCACTTCTTGGAATATATCCTAAGAAGCTTGAAACACCAATCACAAATAATATATGCACCCCTATGTTCATAGCAGCATTATTTATAACAGCTAAGATCTGGAAACAGCCCAAGTGTCCATCAGTGGATGAGTGGATAAAAATAGCTATGGTACATTTACACAATGGACTACTATGCAGCTGTAAGAAAGAAAGATCTCTTATCCTTTGAGACGACATGGAGGGACCTGGAGAGTATTATGCTGAGTGAAATAAGCCAGTCAGAGAAAGACAAATACCACATGATCTCACTTATTTGTAGAATATCTTGAACAAAATAAGCTGTAGATCAAAATAGATCCAGAGACATGGATCTAGGGAACAGACTGACAAACCTCAGAGGAAAGGGGGTGGGAGATTTGGAATTGATAAATCAAAGAACTTAAATGCATATATGCATAACCGGTGGATACAGACCAGTTTGGGGAAAGCAGGAGTGGGGTGGGAGCAGGAAGGAGGGGATCAATGGTGGAAAAAAGAAGGGACATCTGTAATACTTTAACAATAAGGATAAAAAAAATTTTTTAATTATCATTTTTACAGGATTTACTTTAAAATATCTAAATCTTTTTGCAAACAATGGTTTGTTGTTAGAATTCTTAGATATGCTGAAAGCTGGCAGCCTATTAAAAAACTTGGTGTATAAAACAAATTTAAAACAGTGGATCCAGTCACCTAGAAGTAGCTTTATGAGAGTTTATTAAGTCTCAAGAACACATTGCCACCCCCATAACTTCCCCTCCAAAAACAGAATAAATGTCACCACAAAGTATGAGAGATCACAATCTACTATGAAGAACAAAGAAAAAACTTTAAAATATTTTGCACTTATCTCACGCTACTTTTGGTGCTTATTAATTCCCTTAACTTTAGTGTACTTGCTGCTTGCCCATGACACAAAACCATCCTTAAACTAGTTAATACACCCTATGCCCCTGCCCAAAACCAGTATATTTAGGGAGAAGTATATCATTTCTCTCTTTTAAAAAAAAATTGTATTTAGCTATTTTCTAAACAAACCAAAAGCATTCCTAAGGACAAATTAAACCAAGGCACACATGTCACTCCATAACAGGCCTTGACATTGCTAAATCATTTCCTTTTGTTCTATTTTTTAAATATTGCTTTACACTTATAATTTCCCTTTGTTTTATAATGTGAAGATTTTAATGGATTGTGACCAGTAATAGACTTCATTTTCCTACACTCAAATTTTCCTTATGAAAAACATAGTAAGATTCCTTGGGCTTAAGAATCAAAAGAAATAGAAAGGGCATTCTGCTTTTGTTCTGAATTATCTGGTATATTATAAATACTTGAAATTTCCTAATTTGAAAAAGCTTTTTATTGGATGCTTTCTTATCCTTAATTTTTCACTTCTTTTATGTTGTGATACTTCTTTAATTATACTGAAACACTTGACCCACTCAATATTTACTGAGAATCAACAATGTTAGATGATATTCTTAAAACAGAAAAAAATTGAGGTAAGAATTTGGGTGAAACTAGAACTACTACTCACCAAGTAAAAGAATGATAAATATATTTTATGATAAAAATGGATCAAGGAATACTATTCAGCCATAAAAAGAAATAAAATTTTGATATATGTTACAACATGGATGGATCCTGAAAACTTTTTACTTAGTAAGCTAGAAACATGACAAATATTGGATGATACCATTTAAATGGGGTACCTAGAATAAGAAACTCATAGAGAAAGAAAGCAGAATAGAGATGATCAAGAGCTGGGGAAGGAGGAGAGGGGAAGTTATTTAATGAGTACAGAAATTATGTTGGGGGTGATAAAAGTTTTGGGTATAGACAGTGATAATAGGTATACAATACTGTGAATGTATTTAATGCCTGTGAATCTTCCAATTACAAATAAGTAAAATTATAAATATTATGCTATGTACATTTTCCCACAAAAAATCAATTTTAAAAAAGGGCAAAGAAAAAAAATGGATCAGGACTTCTAATGGGAAAGACTGAACACACACATAACCATCCCACAACACTGAAATTCTAGTGAAATAACAGAAATGATGTTTAAAAAGAGTAAATAACAATGCTAGGCATAAACTTAACAATAAAGATTCAAAACTTGTATGAGAAAAATGACAAAAGACCAAAAGTAGACTTGAAACAATTGAAAGACATACCATATTTTGGGATAGGCAGACCTAACAAAATCAATTAATTCTAAGTTAGTATATACAATTAATGCAATCCCAATAAAAATATCATCAGAGTTTTGTTTCCTGAAGTTGACTGTAAAGTACTTTAGGAAGAACAAGCAACCAAGAATAGCTAAGAAACACCTGAAAAAGATAGATTATGATGGGGGCTAGCCCTATCAGATATTAACCCAAAGTAAAAAAAAATCCCCATAAATAAGTGACTGAATAAATAAATGGGTTGAGACAAACCTCTGTGTATTATTGTATTTAATGTATGTAGACTTTGCCCTCAAGGAAATAGAGCTTAACTCTCCACTCCTTAAGTGTGGGCTGCACAGAGGACAATATGGAAAACAAGGGGAAAAAAGAGTAACTTTACGGTGAAGAAATCTGACAAGCACTACCTCAGCCAATGATCAAGGTCAACATCAACAGTGATAAATCATGTTTATAATATGTGCTCTCAATATGATATGATGAAAATGGTGCTTTGCCTCTGTAACTGTCCTCCCAAAAACTCATAACCTCAGTTTAATCATGAGAAAAATATCAGACAAATGTCCCAATAGATAGGCATTCTGCAATGTAGCTGGCCAGTATTCCTCAAAACCATTCAGCTCATCAAAAAACAAATTCTGAGAAACTATCACACCAAAAGGAGTGTAAAGACACATGATGACTAGACCTGGCCGGTTTGGCTCAGCGATTGGAGTATTGGCCTGCGGACCAAAGAGTCCCGGGTTTGGTTCCCACTAGGGGCACGGACCAAAAAAAAAAAAAAAAATTAAAAAAAAAAAAAAGACACATGATGACTAAATCCAATGTGCTAACCTGAATGGGATTCTTTAGGTAAAAACTAAAGAGATTTGAATCAAGTATGCACTTAAGTTAATAGTATTATACTAGTAATGGTTCATTATTTGTTAACAAAAGTACCATACTAATGTAGGATGTTAATAATAGGAGAAACTGAATGTGAGTTATATGGGAACCTTCTACACAATCTTCTCATTTTTTCTTTTTGTAAATATAAAACTGTCCTAAAAAATAGTCTATTAAAAAATGCACAATGTAAATATTAGTTCATACATAAACTACAGTACTGAAATTGAGTAATATCTCTAAAGTGGAGACTTACTCTCTTTATTTACTTTATTTTTTTCAGCTTTATTGTGCTATAATTGACAAATAAAATTTAAGATATTTAAAAGAAATGCTGCACAAAACAGTTTTGTAGATGTCACCTTATGGCCTTTACCATAGGTTAACTGAAGAATACACTTAGAAGTGGAATTGCTGGGTCACATAATTCAGCTTTACTAGATATTGTTAAATTGATCTTAAAATGCTTGTACCAATTTTCATTCCTACAATCAGTGTTAAGAAATCGATTTCCAGCCCTTCCCCAATAACACATGCATCATTGATTTTTATGATTTTTAAACTTTTAATTTTTTGCAAATTGGCTGGGTAGAGATGATTGCTGGTGAGGTCCATTAGCTTTTCCTGTTTCTTGACCATTAGGCCTTCCTCTTCTGTATATTCATGTTCTTTTACTTTGACCAGGTTCTTATTTAATGAGTTGCTTGTTGGTTTTTACATTTGACTTGCAATTCTTTATATACTTTAAAATATTTATATATTATGGGTCATGTCTTTTCACATCCTTGATTTTAAACCTTTTTAATGGTGTCCTTTATGACACCAAACTTTTATCTTTTCTTTCTTTATTATATTTATCTTTTTGCATTTTTTAAAATTTACCTTTATTGTTGAAAGTATTAAAGATGTCCCTCCTTTTTTCCTCCATTAACTCCCCGCCCCCACACACACACACACATTCATTGCACTGTCTGTGCCCATTGGTTATTCTTTGGTTTATTTCTTCCCCTCCCCCCCCCTTGCCCCTCCCTTTCTCTCTGAGATTTGTCAGTCTGTTCCCTACTTCCATGTCTCTGGATCTATTTTGTTCGTTAGTTTATTTTGTTCATTATATTCCACAAATAAGTGCGATCATGTGGTACTTGTCTTTCTCTGACTAGCTTATTTTGCTTAGCATAATACCCTCCAGGTCCCTCCATGTCATCTCAAAGGATAAGAGATCTTTCTTTCTTACAGCTGCATAGTGTTCCATTGTATATATGCACCACAGCTTTTTTATCCACTCATCTACTGATGGGTACTCGGGCTGTTTCCAGATCTTAGCTATTGTAAATAAGCACTGCTATGAACATAGAGGTGCATTTATTCTTTCTGATTGGTGCTTTTATTTATTTTTTTAATCCTCACCCGAGGATATTTTTCCATTTATCTTCAGACAGAGTGGGAGGGAAGCAGGAAGGGGAGAGAGAGAGAGAGAGAGAGAGAAAGAGAAAGAAACATTGATGTGAGAGAGACACATCAATTGGTTGCCTCCCGCAGGACCCCAACCAGGGCCGGGGACTGAACCACAACCTAGGTACGTGCCCTTGACCTGAATTGAACCCGCAACTCTTTGGTCCCTGGGCCGACGCTCTAACCACTGAACCAAACCAGCCAGAGCTGATTGCTGCTTTTAAATATTGATGTAGTTAAATTCATCATTTTTTTTCTTTATGGTATATACATTCTGCTGCTCCTTTGAGAAATCCATCTTATTGAAATAATAAAGCATTCTACTATATTTCCATCAGAAAAAAATTAAATAAAGCTTATTTTTAAAACATATTATAAAGCCTCAATAACTTAATGTGGGGTATTGGCACATGTGCAGAAATCTACCCACATGCAATGGAAATTTGGCATATGATAAAGGCAACATCTCAATACAGTAGAGGAAAGATGAAACTTTAATAAATGGTACTGGGGTAACTTGTTAGCTATACCGAAACAAGCTAGAACAGAATCTGATAAATTCTAAATAGAGCAGAGATTTGAAAGTAAAATATTAAACCATACATGTATAGAAGAAATCACATATGATTTCTTCTTTTTTTTTTTTTTTTGGTACATGCCCCTAGCGGGAACCGAACCCAGGACTCTCTGGTCCACAGGCCGACGTCCCAACCGCTGAGCCAAACCGGCCAGGGCTGATTTCTTCTATTACTCAAGAATGTAAAAAGCCTTCCTAACTAGAACTCAAAATCCAGAAGCAAGCCCTGGCCAGTTTGGCTCAGTGGTTAGAGTGCGGGCCTGTGGAACAAAGGGTCATGAGTTCAATTCCAGTCAAGGGCACGTACCTGGGTTGCAGGTTCAATTCCCGGCCCGGTTGGGGTTGTGTGAGAGGCAACCAATCTATGTGTCTCTCTCACATCGATGTTTCTCTCTCTTCCTTCTTCTCTTCCACTCTCTCTAAGAAAAAAAAAAAAAAAAAAAACAATGGAAAAATATCCTCAGGTGAGGAGTAAAAAAAAAAATCTAGAAACAAGATGATAAACATATTGCTAAACTTGACTACATAAAATTTTAAAAAAACTGCATGCCAAAAAAACCATAAACCAAGGAAAAAGACAAATGTCAAATAAGGAAAAAATAATTGCAACTTGTATCACAGATAAAGGTTAAATTTCCTTTAAGTATTTGTTTAAAAATAGAAACCTAAAAGGCTATCTGTCCCATAAAAAAAATGAAAAAGAGAATTGAACACACATTTCAAAAAAATACACGTGTCCTTAAACATTTGAAAAGATGCTCAACCTGAGTGTTACTAAAAAGATGCAAACTGAGTTCCACAAGGATACTATTTCTCCCCTACCAGACTGACAAAATCCAAAAGTTTGAAAATACACTTGCTGAAGCTTTCAGTACAAGGTTAATTAAGAATCAGTTAAAATTGACTTGCTGATCTCATTCCTAGTCTCAGTATTTCACCATTAAGTATGATGTAGACATACTGTAGATACACCAGATTGAGGAAACTCCTTTTTTAGTTTGTTGAGAGTCTATATTTTTTATGATAAATAACTTTAATTTCATTAAATGATTTTTCTGCACCCCATGAAATGACAATGTGATTTTTTCCCTTTATTCTGTTGAGGTGAAACCTGACCAGAGCCGGGAACAAACCGCAACTGAGGTACGTGTCCTTGAACAGAATCGAACCCACGACTCACTGGTCCGTGGGCCGACGCTCTAACCACTGAGCCAAACTGGCCAGGGCTAATATAGTTTTTTTTAATAGTCCTTATCTTTTAGAGATACATACAGAAATATTTACTGGGATATATTTCAAAATAATTGGGGAGGTAGTAGGGGAGTATAACTGAAATAAGACTGGCCATGTGTTGATAATTGTGGAAACTGAATGATGGGTACAGGGTTTGTGTTATACTATTCTATTTTTATATATATTTATAAATTTCCATAATAAAAAGTTTTTTAAAACCACAGAAGTGCTAGAAAACAAAGGTGCCATTTACAGTCCAAAAATTTTGTGAAATTTGAGACATCTGAAAGCAGATGAGATCAGAAGAGAAGTCAGAGAATACGAAACCACAGATCAAGTCATCAGAAGGGTTCTTCCCAAATGGCCTTGAGAAAATGGGGTGGGGAAACATGCCTTCCCAAAGTTATGTATTTTCAAAACTTATTGGCATGAGTGGAGACAACTAGGGTCCTTTCTCTCCACCTGGCCCTTTTCCTCCTCACCTGAACAGAGCTGCTTACAGGAAAAAATCCAAAAATGTTCTCCAAAGAAACTGGCCCTAATGAGGGAGTAAAGATCCGAGAAAGTAGAATTGGCACTCTTCCAAGGACAAGGAATATAAAACAGAAATGGGCTTGACCCCTTTAGCTCTCCAGTAAGTCCTCCATCCAAGTGCACTTGTCTACTACTCCCTGCCCCCGCCTATCTACAAGGAAGGCCTCATGCTGCTACACAGAACCTGTGCCCAGCCTTCCGCTTCAAAGGAGCCTCCTGTCAGGAAAGCAGACCTGTAAGACTGCAAAGAAAATCCACTCCAGCTATTTAGCTATATTAACCAAAGCAATCCTTTTATTCATAAATATAAACTGAAAGGTAAGAGTTGCCAGATCTTTAAGAAAAAACAATCTCACAGCCCTGGCTGGTTTGGTTCAGCAGTTAGAGTGTCGGCCTGCGGTCCAGAGAGACCCAGGTTCGGTTCCCGCTAAGGGCACGTACCTCAGTTGCAGTTTGTCCCCGGCCCTTGTTGGGTCGTGCAGGTGGCAGCCACTTGATGTGTCCCTTTCATGTCGATGTTTCTCTCTCTCTCTCTGTCCTCCTCTGTCTCCTTCCCACTCTATCTGAACAAAATATGGAAAAAATGTCCTCAGGTGAGGATACAAAAAAAAAAAACAACAACAATCTCACTCACAACAGAAAAGTAAAATACAATAAAATGCAAAGAGATTTCAACGAAAAAGAAATAACCAGAAATACAAAAAGGGATCTTAGAAAATGAATGAATGAATGAATATAATTATCGACCTAAGTATTTTAATTAACAGCCTAAATGATAAAACCAGCCTAAAAGACCAAATTGGTGGGCTGGAAGTAAAATTAAGGAACTATCCTAGAATAGAGAGTAAAAAGAAAACAGATGGAAAATATTATGAAGGAAAAATCTAGGAGAGCTCCAACATCTAACCAGTCAATGCAGAAGTAGAAAACAGATGCTATGTTGGGGAAGAAATAATCAAAATTATTATTAAAACACAATTTTCTAAACACATTAATGGAGTATGTCAAAGGGACACAGAAGACAACAGAGAGTACTCCCAAAGGACAAAGCTGAGAAAATTAGAGCAACAAAATAAAGTAGTATTATATTATAGTCCAAAGTACAAAAAAAAAAATCTTAAGTCCTTATTGATATAAATGACTAAATAAATTAATAAATGGGGGAGAAAACACATATCTCCTGTACAGAACTCCAAATAATTTATGTAAATACACCACACTAATGGAGGGGTAACATAATTCTTCCCTCCTTAAGCATAGGCTGAAGATACTGACTTCCTTCCAGAGTGTAGTAATGGAAAATGTAGAGAAAGAGTAACTCTACAGTGCAGAAACCTGACAAACACTAGCTTAGCCAGGTGATCAGGGTCAACATCAACAGTGATGTCATGTTGATAGTATGTACCTTTGATCTGATGTGATGAGAATGGCCCTTTACCTCTGTGATCTTCTTCTTCAAAGCCCGTAACTCTAGTCTAATCATGAAAACACATCAGAAAAATTCCAGTGGAGGGGCATTCTACAATATATCTGACCAGTACTCCCCAAAACTATCAAGGCCATCTAAAACAAAGCAAGTCTGAGACATTGTCACACCAAGTGCAGCCTAAGGGAACAAGACAACTAAATGTCAGGTGATATCCTGGGTGGGATCCTGGACAAAAACAAAGTGGGGGCGGGAAAGGATATTAGGCAAAAACTAAATCTGAATAAAATATAGACATTAGTTAATAATTATGTATCAGTGTTGGTTCATTAATTGTAACAAATGTACCACATTAATGTAAGATGTTAATAATAGGGGAAACTGTGGGTATGGAGAGATTATTTTGGGGAACTCTATATTATCTGCTTAATTTTTCTGTAAATCTAAAATTGTCCTAAAGAATAAAATGTATTTAAAAAGTACAATTTGCTTGAGTCAAAGGCATGAATCTTCAGAATGAAAGAACCAAAAGAATGCTGAGTTATAATGAAAGGAAAACATTGTATTTCATTCCCATGATTCTGTATCCTTTCCTACCATAGTTACTGACATTTATTTGTGGGCTCTCAATCTCAATCTCAAAATGTAGGGAATGAGTTTAGACCTTCTCACTGGCCTTTGATTTTAAATGTTAGCCATGTTTTTCTCTGTAATGACAAGTGTATATAGCAAAATGACACTAACATGCATTTTTAAAGTTCTCTAATCCAGTTTTCAAAAACTCATGATTAGAGACAAATTTACAAAATTTCAAAACTCCAAGGTGAAAGAAAAAAAATCTACAACAGTTTCAAAGAGAAAAAAGGTTATCCAGAAAGGTTAAAAACTCAGACTAACATCATGCAATTTCATATAGAATACAATGTCTTCAAAGTTCTAAGGGAATAATGTTGTCAATCTTGAACAAAAGATACAAGGTAGGGCAAAAGTAGGTTTACAGTTGTTTGTATGGAAAGTAATACAATAATTAATAAACAAACAAGAACAAATTCGGTGTTTCACTTACTTGCAACTATAAACCTACTTTTGCCCCACCCTGTATTTCAAACATACAAGAACTTGGAAAGTTTACCTCCCACACCTAGAAGTACTCAAGAAAATAGTTCAACCAAAAATATAAGTAATCCAAGAAAGAATATGTGATATAAGGAACAGTAGGTGCTGACTTTGTCCTAGATTGGGGATGGGAGCAGGAAGATAAGAAGGAAAATTAAGAGGCTTTATTGCATCTTAAGGCTTGGAGAATTCTCCGTTGAATAGTGACATATTATAAACATTTCCTTTTCTGTGGCTCTAATCCCACTACTTGAGTCTACATAGAATGATATAAAATCACTGTGAATTCTGTTCATTTCTCCTTTTAAAGTGTGATATTTGGATTTATTTTTACCATATTTTTTTATGCTATTTACTCTGCTTTCTCTATGCTTCTTTCTTCTTCCTCTTCTGCCTTCATTTATATGGGATTGCTTTACTGTGTGTTTGAAATGTATCTGTTCACAACTAGTAATTCATTTGGGAATTGCTCTTAAAATTTTAATATTTATGCATGTATACTCAACTTAAATGTGAGGTTAATCAACAGGTTTTGGAACAATACAAGAAATTCATGTTACAAATCCAAATATTTCAGTTATATATGTTTTATTGCCCTTCCACCCAAGAGGACATAACTATTGTTTTACACATGCAGCTCTGGCTTAGATTTATTATAGTGGAAACTGTTGTTGTTCCACCCAGATCCCTCTTATTGGGTCAGTATACCCACTGTCAAGCTGTAGTATTATCTGCTGATGGGTGACAGTTGCATCATTTTCCTAAGAATTGCTCTCAGCAGGATAGTGCCTTCCTGGCTGGGAGGTTACCCACCCCAACCCCTCAGGGCAGACTGAAGTCAGTACCTGATATGGGTATACAAAAAGCCAGCTCCCTTGCCACAAGAGGGGACAACTCAGTGGTGCCAGCGTTAGTCTTGTATTGCTGCTATAATAAGTCATCACAAATATACTGGCTTAAAACAACACAAATTTATTACATTACAGGTATGGCGGTAAGAAGTCCAACATGGGTCTCACTGGGCTAAAATCAAGGTATTGGCAGGGCTGTGTTCCTTTCTGGAGAAAATAGGGGAGAATCTTCTGTTTTCTTGCCTTTTCTAGCTTCAAGAGGCCACCATCATTCTTTGACTCATGAATCCCTTCCTCCATCTTCAAAGCCACAACATAGCATCTGTCTGATCATTCGTCCAGTCACACCTCTCTCTCTTCTGCCTCCCTCTTGCTTTTATAAGGACTCTTGTGATTCTGAACCCACCAGGATACTCCAGAATAATCTCTTTGTGACTGGTTGACTACCAACTTTAATTCCATCTGCAACCTTCATTCTCCTTTGCTATATAACCTAATGTGTTTACGGGTTCACAGAATTAGGATGTGAACATCTTGGAGGAGCCATTATTCTGGCAGCCACAGTGCCCCTCATGCTCCAGAGCCACTTGCAGGACCGGGCTAAAGCTAGATTCCAGCTGAACTCACATAAAGGGACCTATAGAAAGTTGTGTCCTTCAAAGGAATATTTGTCATAATAATGTGTAAAACTTTATAGGAACTTAAATTGTTACTACAAGGATGTAAAAAGGAAAGTGTTATGTAGAACTAAATCTGTATCTACAATAGGAAATCCAAGTCAAGTCATTTATCAAAATAGAAAGTCTAAGAAATATGGTTATAGTTAATACCAAGAGAAACAGCCAATATAGTTGACACTCCTCTGGAGAAAAAGCCACTAAGTTGGAGAGAGGTAGAGCAGAGAAGTATTCTTTTTCTAGAAGCCTTATTTTTAATTAAATACCATTTGAGTTCTTGAACTTTGTACATTGTTTCGACAAAAACAATTTAAAAATAAATTCAGTGAATGAAGCAGAAAAGTTCAAAATAAAAAGGCCCCTACAATAGCAATGTTATTAATTTTGAATTCCTATTCCTGATTCTAAAAAAATAACTTAATAACTATAAATTAACACATACTCAATGTAAAGACTTTAGACGACATAAAAATGTTGAAAATACAACATGAAAATCCTTATATACAACCTCTCAGAGACAGCCTCTGTGAACATCCATGTGCATACTTATGCTCCGCTGGATAGTTTTTCAAAAGTGGGATTATACTGTTTGTAAACTGATTTTATCACTAACATGTGGATCTTTCTAGATCAATTTATATAGCTGTAAATTCCTCCTAATAATTGAGTAGAATTCTATCATTTGAATGTATCATTAAAAGTAATAGTAATTTGCCCAGCTGGTGTGGCTCAGTGGAATGAGCATCATCCCATGGAGAGGTCCCAGTTCAATTCCTGGTCAGGGCACAAACCCGGGTTGCCAGCTCAATCCCCAGTAGGGGGGTGTGCAAGAGGCAGCAGATCAATGTATCTCTTTCACATCTATGTTTCTATTTCTCTTCCCCTTCCTCTCTAAAAAAAAAATCAATAAAAACTTATTTAAAAAATAAAACTTAAAAAAGTAATAGTAACTTAAAAATCAGAAGGCCAAAGGGTGTCAGGAAAAGTACACTTATTTTCTTCAATTTTAGTTACAGGGAGTTAATGGGATATTATCTAAAGTTGGTAAATAATGACAGAAAAAGTATAATATTTAAAGTAATAAAGGTATCTACTAGAAAAACTACAAATATATTAGCAATAATAAAGGGCGGGGGGAAACAGTGGATGTGCACAAAATTCCTTACATTTCAGAGTGGACATTCAATATATAGTATCCAAACTTGGACAATAAAAGTAATATAAGTATAAATATATTAAAATATATATAAAAGGGATTATTAATGATTGTCTCATAAAAGGGGACAAGGATGGGCATTTATGTTGTATCTTTCCATTATCAAAAATGTACCACAAATAAGTGAGATCATGTGATATTTGTCCTTCTCTGCTTGGCTTGTTTTGCTTAGGATAATACTCTCCAGGTCCCTCCATGTCATCTCAAAGGATAAGAGATCTTTCTTTCTTACAGCTGCATAGTACTCCATTGTGTATATGTACCACAGCTTTTTTATCCACTCGTCTACTGATGGACACTTGGGCTGTTTCCAGATCTTAGCTATTGTAAATAGTGCTGCTATGAACATAGGGGTATATATATTCTTTCTGATTGGTGTTTCAGGCTTCTTAGGATATATTTCTAGAAGTGAGATCACTGGGTCAAATGGCAGTTCAATTTTTTACTTTCTAAGGTAACACCATAGTGTTTTCCTATAATTAACAAAACAAACTGATGAACAAAACAGACCCAGAGGCACAGAAGTAGGGTACAGATTGACAAACCTCAGAAGAGGGGGTAGGGGGGAGGGAAGAGATAAACTATGGAACTTATATGCATGTATGTGTAACCAATGGACATAGACAACAAAGCTGGGGATGGGGCAGAGGGGGATTGGGAGGAGGCGTCAATGGGGGGAAAAGGAGAAACATCTGTAACAAAAGTAAATAAATAAAAATAATTAAAAATAAATAAAAAAATAAAATCGATAAAAAAATGTACCTATTATAAAAAGATATTACTGAAAATAGCTATTTATAAAATAGTACAAAACTATGACTCAATTTTTATATAAAATACACATAAGATGTATTCATACACAGGTAGAAAAGACTCCAAAGGCTATGTACCAAAATATGGACAATAACTATCTCTAAGTACATCATATTATAAACATTCTGTATATTATTTACACTGATATATTTTTCTATAATTAACATATTTCATTCATATTGTATTTGAAATAAGAAACATTAAAAATCATCTTTTCTTGCAAGGGGTGTTGAGGAGGAATAAAAACTAAAAATCAGTCAAAATATCCTTATATATCTTCCAAAGCCTAGACCACAAAATACCTATATTCCATATAGTCAAGTTTTAATAAATCTTGCACACAGCCTTTATGTCCTTAAATATAAAAATCCCCATTTTAGACAAAGGCAGGTTATAGGCTTTTCATTCTAACCAAGCCCCATCAAGTCCTTTCTGATGGAACTTCTGATTCAATGGACTGCTACACAGAGGTTTCCTATTGGCTGACACCAACTCTATCTAGCACAGTATTATGCTTTTCCCATGCCCCTTCACTCATTCACATTAACTGAATACTTAATGTGAGCAAAGCATTACACAGCATGCATCACAAGTTAGAGATTAACACATCCGACTGCCTCAAGTAGTGTACAACCTAGTGAGGAAATGGTACAGACGTGAGACAGAACAAGGGGCACTAAAAGAGACGAAACAGTGAGGAGAGCACTGCTAATATTTTGCATTTCATACAAATATTTTCAAACAAATCAACAGATACTTGGAAATGCATAGGTAAAAATGAAATGCCATCTTTTTCGGTTTTCATTCATGTTTGGACTCTGAAAGTACTTATCCCTACTACTCATTTGCTACTAAATCATATGCCAGGTTCTCTCTCTCTCTCTAGATATATATATATATATATATATATATATATATATATATATATATATATATATATAATATTTGCATTGACTCTTAGAGAGAGAGAAAGGGAGAGGAGGAGAGAGCGAGTGAGAGAGAGAGAAACCTCAATCGGCTGCCTCCTGCACACCCCCTACCAGGCATTGAACCTGCAACTAGGGCACATGCCCCGACCAGAAATTGAACCAGCAACCTTTGGGTGCACAGGACGATGCCCAACTAAGTGAGCCACACTGGCCAGGGCTCTCCTATATACACTATAAATATTTCCAAAATAAACACATTGAGCCATCTACTAGAACTCCCCACAGTAGTCTGCCCACTGTTATCAGATGAAAGCATAATGCACATACCATGCAGAGAGGTGCGGCCAAGGTTCTACCTAATGTAGAATACAGGGTTGGCAAAAGTAAGTTTTACAGTTGTTCATATGGAAAATAATACAATAATTAATAAATAATAATGTAAGAATAAACTCTGTGTTGTGCATACTCACAACTGTAAACCTACTTTTGCCCCACCATGTATTTCACCCTTTTAATTTCACAGCAATGAAAAGTTTGGTGAAGCATAAACAGAGAAAAGCTCAAAGAAGAAAAAACAAATATTTATAAGCAAAATCATTTCTGAGTTTTATTTAGCATTGTATCTGAGGCACTAATGAGAGTAAAGAAAGAACATGAAGATCAATCTCACATTCAATTTTAAGGAGTCTTATGATAATCAAAGCACACAGATTGTACCCATCTTGGAAGTATCAAATGCCTTATCTTTACAATACACAAAATATATTATGGGGACTTGCTATCAAAAGAAGATAGTCTAAATATCTGCAGTCTTTCCAGTCTGAAGATTCTAATACATATTGTTCTGATGTTTTTCCCAATTCCAACCTAGAACTCTGTGGACAAAACAAACAATACAGAAAGCTTTCCTGGGCAAAGGCGCCTTGGAGGGAGTGTGATGTCAGCCCTGAGAATCAGGTCAAATGGCCTAGTGTTCAACCAACACAATGCTACCAAAAGTTTGAAAGCCTTAGCACTTATATCTCTAGATCAAAGAGACAATTCTCTTTAAGCTACAATTTCATAACTATACAGAAAATCACGGTTCTTCAGACAGTAAATTCATACTGTACTACTAAGTACTTTAAGGTAATTTTTACCTTTGTGAGGAGGCCAAAATAATAATTACGACATTTAGAACTGAGAAAGAGGTTCACTCAAAGTTAATATAATAAATCAGTGAACCAACTATATGTACCCACAAAATAATTAGTTCTGCTCAGGCTGCCAGGATAAAAAAAAATTAACTAAAAAAATTAGAAGCTTATATACAAGAAGATATATTTTTACAACTACAGACATCAAAGAAAGAAAAATGCTTTAAACGTGTAATATTTCCTTAGAAGAGCCTTTCTTGAAATTGTTTACTAGTTATTATATAAGCAAAGTAAGAATTACAGAAAAAAACAACCTAAAAATTGGTATTAAATCTGTTTAATGTATTTAATAATTCTACTATTTCTAAATCCTTTCACAAAAGGGCATTACCGTTCAGTTTATTGCAAACATATCTTTTTTAAAAAGCCCTAATGTTGCAGCTATAGTACAAATTTTTATTTATTGGCCCTATACTATAAAGCACAATGAAGAACATCTGATTTAAATAAATGACAGCCATGTTTTGATCAGGAATACTATTGTACACATACCATACAGGTTGTTTTACAGCAGATACTAGTTTGCCAAACTTCAGATAACAATATGCTAAGTTTTGAGCTAGATGTTGTCCAGCTAGTTGTTGCTTGTTGCCCTGGAGAGGAAGGTGGTGTGTAATGTTGAGAGAGACTGCCTTGTCACCACAACTTCTTTTCTCACAGGTGATTCCGCTGTGGTAGAAGACTCACATCCTTAAGATGCAAGGCCTAGCAAAAAGCCTCCCACAAATCCACTGGATATCACAATGTTCTGTTTGATAAATTCTGTTGCCTAAAACATAAAATTTAAACAAAAATACTCTTAGTTATGCTACAAAATGGGTGAACCTAAAACATTATGCTAAGTGAAATAAGAAAGACAAAAAAGGACAAATGTTGTGTGATTCCACTTACATGACTAGTCAAATTCATTGAGACAGAAAGTAGAACAGAGGCTACCAAGGGCTAGGAGAGGGGTTAATTGTGTGAGTTACTGCTTAATGGTTACAGTTTCTGTTTGGGACAATGAAAAAGTTCTGGAAATGGATAGTGGCAATGGTGACACAAAAGTGTGAATATACTTAATGCCACTGAATTGTGCATTTAAAAATAGTTAAAATGATCCATTTTATGTTATGTATATTTTACCACAATAAGAAAAAGAGGCAAATTTTTTAAAATACTATTAATTATTGAATCCAGAGCTAAGTAACATTTCCAGATGTTTTCCTCAATTCAATAATACTCAGCAAAAATTCTTGTGTACCTACTAGAGCAGGTGCTAACTACCACACAAGATGCCAGGGTTGTCCATTACAAACTGAAGGAGCCTAGAGCTCCCAGCCAGGACCAGTAAGCTTACTGGCTACTGAGATAATAGGTAAATTTAACAGATACTGAGTGCCTACTCTGTGCCAAACACTGTTCTAGGCCCCCAAGCTAGCCTAGCAATAATCTCACGGGTAAAAAGAAATCTACCTATGGAACAGGCATAAATGGTCCATTCATCAAATTATTAAAACAGATTATTCAATAAATTCCCACAGCATGCACAATGCTGTTTATTAACAATTCACTTAGCAAGAAAAAATGTACAGAATCAAAAAAATACCATCTTGATAAAATATTTAACCCATTTAAAACCATGAAGCAATGCTTCAACAATGTCAATGTCATGAAAGCCAGGAAAAAAAAAAAAAAAAAAAACAAAGAAAAAAATATCAGCCCTGGCTTAGTTGGTTGAGTGTTGTCCCATACACCAAAAAGTCACCAGTTCTATTCCTGGTCAGGGCACATGTCCGGGTTGCAGGCTCAATTCCCAGTAGGGGCTGTGCAGGAGGCAATGACAGATGTTTCTCTCCCTCCCTCACCCTTTTTCTCTCTCTAAAATCAATAAAAATATTTTTTAAAAAAAGAAACAGAAAAAAATCCCAGATGAGGGGACTGTTCAAGATCAAAGGAGACTTCTGCCCAGCCGGTGTGGCTCAGTGGACTGAGTGTCGTCCCATGGACTGAGAGGTCCTGGTTCGATTCCAGGTCAAGGCACATGTCCGGGTTGCAGGCTCAATCTCCGGTGGGGGGTGGGCAGGTGGCAGCCAATCAATGTTTCTCTCTCACATGGATGTTTCTATCTCTCTCTCCCTTCCTCTCTCTCTAAAAAAATCAATAAAAACATATTTAAAAAAAAAAAAGATTAAAGGAGACTTCAGATACATGACAAACAAATGGAATATATAATTCTTGATTATGAAAAAAAAATATTCTGTGTAAAAATTTTAATATGGAATTTTATTAATTTAGTATATTAGGAAATACTAATGTATCATGTTAAATTTGGGGGAAATAATAAGGGTAATTATAGTTGTACAGAATATCCGTACTCTTAGGAGCTATATGTTAAAGTATTTAAGAGTGAAAAGTCATGACATATTAAAGAGTTCAGCAAAAATAAAAAGTGTAAATCTCACACACATATACACATACATACAAACACAGAGATAAAGCAAATGTTGCAACACAATTTGGTAAATAGATGAAGGGTATTTGGGTATTGACTGTATTTGTCTTTTAAACTTTTCAACTCGTTTGAAATTTTTCAAAATAAAAAGTTAGAAGCAGTAAAAAGATAGAACAAAAACAAGGACAAGGGAGTAATCAATTCTAAATAGAGTAAAAGAAGAAAATAAAATATACACAAAAACATTAATGAAACTAATATATTAATAAAACATACACATTTTCCAACTATTTCAGTTCAAGAAAAATATAGGTAATTTTAGTTTTCCCAGACCTTGTCTACACACATACACATTTGTAAAAGTAGAGGAAAAATTCTGGAAGAATAATGTTATCAGCTTTTACATATAGATCAAAGTAGGTAGAAGACGGGCAAGGAAACTATGTTAACTACTAAAAAAATATAATAATAATGATTGGTTTAAATGGTGGCTTGATCCCAAATTTTACTTAATACTCTAGATATAACGAAAAACACCATATTTTTTTAAAAAGAAGATAATCCCTAGTCACATTTTCTACTAATCAAGACCCACTAAAAAAAAAGGGAGGCAAAAATGTACATTGTCTTACCTCTTCAATTATGTTGTTGATTTCAGGTGCTGCCTTATTTGCTCGTTTCTTAATCTGTCTTTTTGCTTTGTTTACACCTTTTTCAACTTTCTTCCAGTCAATCTGCACATAGCCACTGTGACTAGCAATCTACAAAAATGTAATAAAAATGGTTAATTCCTGCTCTGGCCAGTGTGGCTCAATTGGTTGAGCGCCATACCATGCACCAAGAGGTCACCAGTTCAATTCCCAGTCAGGGCACATGACTGGATTGCAGCCTTGATCCCCAGTAGGGGGTGTGCAGGAGGCAGCCAATCAATCAATGTTTCCCTTTCCCTCTCTTGCGCCCCCCCCCCACCTTTCTCTCTCTCTAAAATCAATAAAAACATATTCTTTTAAAAAAATGGTTAATTCTAAACCAACCAGGTTGCTAACGAATCTATTAGCCACTAATACATGAACATTCAGATTTCAAGAAATGTATGAAGCTTAGAGGTAAAGAAATCAAAATTCATTCATTAATTTATTCTGGCTAAGGCTAAAATAAATAAACTAGGATTTGAACTGCTACCCACCACAAGTGAAATGGAGTCTGTAATTTGAGTCTAACCAAATTAACTGCCTGCTAAACTCAAATCAACACACTTCAGAGGAATAAAAGAGAATCTAGAGTCTCTACAACGTAACGCTTCCAGTGCCCAGGATAAAATACAAAGTTACTTGATATGTCATAAAACAGAAAAATGTGGCCTAGTCTCAAAAGAAAATCAATAGACGTCAACACTGAGATAACCTAGATATTAAAATTATCAGGACTTTAAAACGGCTATTATAATTATGCTCAATGAGGTAAAGGAAATTATGCTTGTAATCAATAAAAAGAACTCTCACCAGAGATATAGAAAATACAAAAAGAACCGAATGAAAATCCCAGAATTGGAAAATACAATATCTGAAATAAATTTACTGGACAGGCTTAATGGCAGAAGGTAGACGACAGGAAAGAGTCAGAACTAGAAGCTATATCACTAGAAATTATATAATCTGAAAAAATAGATTTTAAAAAAATGAACAAAGCTTCAGGATATTATCAAAAGGCCAATATGCACATAAGCAGAGTCATGTTCAGGAGGAGAAAAATAGGAGGGAACAAATATTTAAAGAAATAATGGCCAAAACCTTCCCAAACATGGTTAAGGACATAAATTTACAGAGTCAAGAAGCTCAGTGAACTCCAGGTAATGATCTCACACAATTATGAAATAACAATACTCAGATGCTGGGGGGGGGGGGGGGGGGGGCGCACACAGAGAAGTTCAATAAATGATAGCTCAGTGGGAGGGTAGTGAGGAAGGCAGAGTACTATTCTAATCCATAACAAGCCTTGTACATGTATTTGACCTTTTGAGTTATGGGCATGTAAAACTCTGAACAAATAAATTGAAAAGATTTATATATCACTGTCTATCTTAACATGGCAGTGTGATAATACCTACCAGAAAACACTTAGTATTGAGTTACTAAAAAAGCTTTAAGTTCTAAGTAGACTAATATTTATATTTAAATATAAGTAAAGGTAACAAAAATATAGAAGTGGGCCTAAAGAATAGGAGGCAATTAGCCTAAAAGCCATTTGTTACTCTTCTTTCCTCTTTGTTCCTTCTACTGAGTTTTCAATGTAACTCACTTGTGGGGAAAATTGGTTTGACGCAAGTAAGTCCCATGTTCTTCTGCTTAGTGACTTCCAAGAATATGTGGACTAGACCCAGAGAAGAAGGTGGCAATGTGGACTTCAATGGTGCATATTGAGTGGACTGAAATGGACTTCTTAAAAACTGACATGCAGAGTGAATTGCAATGTATAATTCCCTCTATTCTGTGAACATTTCAGGAAGCTCTGCTTCAGTCCAGTAAACAGAAATGACTTTCCACTAAACAGAAATAACAACTGAGTTTTGAAATAGCTATAGAATTAGGTATCTTAATTCTTAATTTATATAAACCAAAGTCAAAATCAGCTTAAATAAAATTATCTGTACAAATGCTGATGTATTCATCCAAAGGACTAAATTTAGATATTAACCATGTTTCTTTTTACCTCTTACCACAAGTAAGAAGCAATTACTCCTAATAATGCCACCAACAGAATGAAAAAATATGTTTTAAAAGCTGTTTGGTAAACAACTCAAAATCTGTGCTTAACACATACGAATCCAATCCCTTTGTACTTCAGGCAACAATACTGGTTATTACGTGATCAATGGCTTAAGTGCTGAAGTAAGATTTTGGCTGCTGTGACCATCATTCATTTTTAAAATCTGGTGTGACTGACAGTCCTCTGTATCTTTTAAATTGTTGCTAACTTTCATTCCCAGAGATTTTCACTTTTAGGATTTATTATATTTGATCTTCAGGGAATGATATTTTGGGAAAAATATATGCCAAACAGACATGGATTCCATATAACATTCTGATAAACATCCTCTAATGGCAAAACATTTTTAAACCTTAGAGGAACATGAACAAAACTGAAATTTCAAGTCCACCTGCCTCAGAAATAGGATTATGGATGATTTTTTAAACCCAATTTTCCACTTTCTATATCATTATGGTCCCCTAGTTTTAAAAAAAAATATTAGAAATTGCTAAGAGTAATTTCCTCTGGGATGGAAAACTGATGGCTAAGAAACGGGAAGGAAAGAAATCTTTTGAATATTACACTGTGCATATAAATTTTAAATATATATTTAAAACTGTCAGGATGAGTAGGTTTATATTACTGGTGAAATGTTTATTTTGCTAGGGAGATGCTTCAAGGAAAATTTGGGTAAGTAATAACCAAAAAAAAAATGAGGCATCATGAATTTTAACAGTTGTCTTTTTAATAACTGGGATCATACTGTGTTTAAAAAACTTAGTCTTTAAATTGTTGTTTTTCATGACAGATGCTAGCTATCAAAACTCAGTTCTTCCATAAACTGATGCCTGAAAGAAAAATTCCATCTTCTATTAAAATGGACAGGAGTAAAACGGCTAAACTTGACTTTCTCAGGTCCCAAGGGCTACATATATAAGCAGAGGCAAGGAAATAAAGCTCTGACATACCTGAAGGAGAAGAAAGCCACCACCTACTGCAGTTGCTGCAAGTTTTCCAACTTTCTGAAACAAAAATCCTGCACACCTTTAATGAAATAACAAAAAATTAGATCAATGATATATTAAATTCTCTTCCTCCTCTACATTCGTACTTTCTTAATAAAATCTTAATGTCTTCCAATTTCTTTTAATCGTGTCCCTTACCTACTCAGAAACCCTCCATGTTCCTCATCAGTTATATAAGCTAGTCAAAAGTGCACAATCTATAAATTGTCTGAGATGTGCTTTTGGAATGGAGAGGAGGGGAATTTATAGGAAAAAAAGACTGGTAACTGAAACTGAATGTTGAGCATTCGGGGGTTCATTATATTCTTCCTTCTACATTTGTAAAGTCGAAATTCTCTATAATAAAAATGCTTTGTTTTGTTTTGCTTTTTTAAGAGTCAATATGTTCTGCCCCCTCCGGTGTGGCTCAGTGGATTGAGTGTCCTCCCATGGACTGAGAGGTCCTGGTTTGATTCCAGGTCAGGGCACATGCCTGGGTTGCAGGCTCCATCCCCAGGAGGGGGCGTGCAGGAGGCAGCCGATCTATGTTTCTACCTCTCTCCCTCTCTCTATAAAAAAAAAAAGTTCTACATGCCTGGCCAACCCTCACTCAACCCAAAACTTCTGCTCCAAGTCCTATTTAGAAAGTCAATTAGTTTCTAAATAGGTCATCACCATTGCTCAAGCTATTTATCTCCTTATCTAGGGGTTTCCACTTAGCTCTGCCTATCTAAAGCTGTTCTACCTTTTAAGGTTCAGTTAGAGTACCATCTTTGTGACTCCGCTTCAGCCATACTTTTCATGGTTTCCTTACCTATATCTGTCTATCTCCGTATTAAATCTGTTTTGTCTCATCTATCCATTAAGAATGTCAACCCTGGCTCTGGCTGGTGTGGCTCAGTTGGTTGAGCATCATCCCATGCACCTAAAGGTGGCAGGTTCCATTCCCTATCAGGATACATGCCTGGATTGTGGGCTCAACCCCCATTCAGGGGCATGCAGAAAGCAGCTCTCACATTAATGTTTCTTTCTCTCTCCCTTCCTTTCTCTCTAAAAATCAATTTAAAAAATCTTTAAAAAAAATGTCAACCTATATTCCTTCCATGATCTCCTCCTTCAGCTTCTTACCACAAGTAAGAAGCATCAGTATTCATATTCCCATCAGTATTCCAGATCCATAGTGTGCAAAAGAATCTCAGATTGCTAACTCTAGCTTTTTGTACTGGGTTAAAGAGTGTTCGCTCAAAATCCATGTCCTTCCCAGAACTTCAGAATGTGACCTTATTTGAAAGGTTACTGCAGATGTAATTAGTTGAGATGAGGTCATACTGGAGTAGTGTGAGCCCTAAATCCAGTATGATTTAGTCCAACATGTCACAGAAACACACAGAGGGAAGACAGCCATGTACTGACAGGGGCAGCAATTGGAGTAAATCTACAAGCCAAAGAATGCCAGGATTGCTGGCAACCACCAGAAGCTAGGTGAGAATCTCCCTCAGAATCTGAACAGATTCTCCCTCTGAGCCTCCAATAAGAAACCAACCCTGCCAACACCTTTCAGACTTCTATTCCCCAGACCTGTGAAAGATTAAATTTCTTGTTTAAAGCCACCTAGTTGTGGTACTTTGTTAAAACAGCCCTAGGAAACTAATATGCCTTCATAAATGGAAAATTTACATTTCCAATTATATGATGAGCTTCTCTAGCACCCAGAACCACATACAGGAATACCTTGTTTTATTGCACTTCACTTTATTGTGCTTCACAGATACTGCATTTTTTACAATTTGAAGGCAAGGCCCTCCTCAGCAAAAAGATTATGACTCTCTTTACTGTGATGGTCTGGAACCAAACCTGCAATATCTCTGAGGTATGACAATATTCAAAATATCCCAAGGCAAACATCATCTTTTCAACCAAACCAACTGATGCTAAGGTCCCAATTTGGAAATGACAGCACCTTTCTCTAGGCTCACTCCCTCATGTTCATCTCACACCCTGCCTTCATCACCTTTGGAGTCCAGCTGATTACCAATTCGATATACTCTATCTCCAAAACATTATTTGACTCTGCCTTCTTTCCACTCTCAAAGGCATCATTACTTTATTTTCAAACCACACTAAGTAATCTTCCAGACCCTCTAACTAATCTTCACTCCTCCCATCTATCCTAGCAACCACCCTTCCTGACATTAATTTTAATTTCTTATGATTAAAAAAAACCTATAGCTACCTACAGCTAAATATAACCTCCTCAACCTCCCACTCATGTCGTGAATTGGTCTGAATTGTTAACTAGTTCAGTTAATGCCTATTAACCATTCTTCCTTAATGTATGCCACAACAGTACATCTGTTTTGTAGCCTAAAAAATTGCAAAAATTTTCTACACTGAATCTAAAGTCATTGCAACAAATCACCTGTGTAGTATAGTACTATTACACAACTCTGGGGCCAACACCTGGCTATTATGCAAACGTATGTATTACTATAAAGACCATGTCCCTTAGTAGGGAAGTCAGCAACAAAGGCTCAGAAAAGGGGGCAGAAGAAGCAAGCAGCAGCCAGGTCTCAACAATATCTCAGGAAGCATGCTCCACAAGCATGTCTGTCCTTTGCCTGATGGTATGAACCACTGAAATGAACCTACTAACTTCCCCTACTCTATCTCTAGGCTTTCCAAGCAAACTTCTTCCAGTTATGGGGCTTCTCATGAGTATGACCTACAAGGAAAAAAATACACAACGATTTAATTCTATTGCTCAATTATTTTTTAGTCTTTCTTAAGACGGGGCTTTAGACCCTATCTCACATTAACCAATCACCCATGGCACCAAATTGGGAACTTATTTTTAAGGAGAGGAACAGACCCTTAATTATGTGCACCAACATACAACCAGCCTGTGGAGAATCATCTGAATAACCAGGGTCCTAACAAGGCATCTCTTCTAATTGCAGGCTTTTTTCATAAGCAGCATTAATAACTACATATCATGAATAAATACTGCACCTCAGCATCACAGAACCTTCACAATGAGTGCTTCTACCACAAAATGCCATTTACAAAAAGGCATAGAAGATTGTTCCAAGGTGCATGTAAATACAAATTTAAAAAATTAATTTTATACTTATCAAATTTAAATATGTAAATATTTAAATTAACGTAAGACAAACTTAACTTAAAATCTAAGAAAAAATGATTATTCACAAGTTAAGCACCCACCCTAACTTCAAATATTCTCTATGGTCATGAACATCTTCAAAATAAAGGGTCAAACTTTGTTTCTGACCCATGTTACTTGGCTAATCTTTTATTCTAACAACAACAGGATTAGATCTATATAGTAGCAATTATGTGATCATGTGGTCTGAAATGTTAACTGGTTAGGTTAATGCTTATTAACTGCTTAATATACTCCACAATATTTTTAGAGTAAGCAATCAGTCCTTAAATTCCAACAAAGGCTCAATGTCCCACAACTCTTCTTAAAAGCATTATAATTCAAACTAGCCCACAAAAATCAACAGAATCATCTATATCGTAATTAATAATTTTTCATGAGAATTTTACACTTTCTGTACAGGGCTGACAATCCTGGAGACCAGTTCTACTGTAGGAGTTCACACAGGTTTTTCCAGTTGTTAGCACTGAACAAGTAAAAATTATTTATGCATAATTAACTCTTATCTATTTCTGCCTCTTTACTATCACTGAATCAAATCCACTATATTTCCTAAATTTGAGAAGGGGAAAAATATATAAAGAATCAAAGGGTGAGGAGTGAACAGTGGAACAGTGGTGGGCACATGGGAAGATCATCAAAATCCAACACTAATGATTACACTAACCATATCACAGAGAAAAGCCTCAAGGTAGAGCTCTTTGGGGATTAACAATGTAAAGCCACTGAGTTAGCACAGTAACTGTTGCAGGTACAAAAGGGCAGCAGCCAGGCTCCTAATGAAATGTAATGAAAAAGATGTTGTTCTCACCAGCCAGTCACTCCACCCATTACAATCTGGGTGGCTACTGAGTATTTTTCTACCATAGGTCCAGAACTGTGGCCAAAAACACGATTCCACCAGTGGTGTCTTCTTGCATACTCAGTTAAATCCAATACTTCATAAGAGTCATCATCACTTTCATATTCTTCAAAATACAAAATGGGAAAAATAAATTTAAAGTCAACCAAAAATGAGAAACGCCCTATACAATTTTTATCTGTTACAACTGTTATTTTGGACTACAGTGAAAAATACCCAAATGGAAACATCCAATTCCTCAGACTGGGGTCTCAAGAGTAAAGGGCCTAGCATCTCCTTTCCAAAGGCCCAGAGCCGGTTTGGGGGACCAAGCCAGGACCAGGTCAGAGTTACAAGAGCAGTGAGGGGTCCCCCACCACCCGTCCCCGCCCCAATCTTAAATTTCATACATAGACATCAGTAAGGGATGCCCTCCCCCACCCCCCAATTTCAATAGGGTCCGGTCAAAGTTACACAGCAGTGAGGAGTCACCTCCTCAAATCTCAATAGGGTCAAATCAATTTCACAGCAAGAAGGGGTCATCCCCAATTCTCAGTAGGGTCAGGGCCTGAGCAGGGTCCATTTTCATCAGTAGGAGGAAGAGGGGGTCCTCCTCTGACAGAACTGGTTAGAGGCCCGGCAAGAAGAAATTACTTCCGAGTCAAGAGTGGGAAACATGACTGAAAATGGAAATGAAAGGCCGGAGGTGGGCTGTGTTGGGGGGCGGGGGTGAGTCTTCGCCTGCGTTCCGCCGAGGAGCGAGGGAAAGTCTAGTTCCGACGGACGTTGAAAGCTGCTGCCTCAAAAAAAAACAAAACAAAAAAAAAAACAGAGCCCCAGGAACCCTGGAACAGGGGAAGGAAAAGGCGCCCTGGGAGCAAGGTCGAGAGTTGTGAGCCGCGTCTCAGACACTACTTCGGGCCCTAGCCGCTCACCTTGGGGAGGGGGGTTCCGGGTCGCCATGATACCGCCAGCGGCCAGTATTGAAGGTGGTCCCCGCCCGCCCTCCTCTCTCCACTACTTTAAGAGCCTCTCTAGGCCCAGGTGGAAGTCTATGATCTCCTTTTTCCTCCTTCTCCTCCTTCTCCTCCTCTAAGCACGTTATCCTATCCCCGCCCCCTCCTCTCAGCACAGGGCCTTCTGCGCAAGCGTAAGGCTGGGGGTGAAGGGAGGGAGGTAAAAATAGCAGCCCGCGAGAGCTTGTGGGAGTTGTAGTCCGTTGCCCTTGCAACCCTGGCTTCCCACTTCAACCCCCTAGAATTTCCATACCTAATTGTTATTTTGTTTTTAAAGATCCTCGGGGCTGGAGGGGAGGAATTCATCACACGGTGGTATAAAGCGAAAATCAGCTTGACATTTGGAACACTGTGCCAGAATTTAAGCCCTTGAGAAAAAAAGGTTTTTTAAAAGAGGTAAGAGAAACCCTGTTTCAAAACATTCTGTTCTAAGGAGGCAATGGCATATCACCAAGCAGATAACTCAGTTTCACATAAACCAGCCCTCAAACTTGTTTTGAATTTGCATTGCACCTGCATTCACTGTACACTTAAAACAGCCCTCTCGGTATTTGTTTTAATGGAAAAACAAATTATTGTATAGGTTGCATTACTTAAAATATTGACTTACATAATCACACTTGACTTTTCAAATCCTGGTGCTTTAAATGCAAGGGTTGATTCTCTGAAATTCCTTAGCCTGTGGCCCCTGAAATGCAATTTTAAGACTGGCTGGAGATGCTAGTGTTCAAAGACAGTTACTTTGTGTAAGATTCACTTTTCAAAAACAAAACAATTTTAAGGGACATAACTTCAAGTGTCTTCACTAAAATATTTTTCCAAAAGTTACAGATTGGAGTTCATACACTTCTTTCTCCCCATTGCCCACACACTCCTAACAAGATGCTAACAAATAGAGAAATAGCAAATGATGGGCCACAGAAAGAAGAGAAAGGAGAAAAACAAGAAAAAGGAAAATTACAAATTGAAAGAGCAAAATGTAGAGTTGACTGGGCGAATGACATCCAAAGGACACTTTAACATAATTCTAGCAATATCTGCCAAGTACAGAAATAAGTCACTTTTCCTTTCAAGCCATAGTATTTAGAATCAAATGGTTATTGAGAAATCATGGAGAAAATGGAAACAAAACACTGACCTTAGGATGCCAAAGAATAGACCTTTGTATCCAAAATATATCCTGTTGACCCTGAGAAGAATATACCTGCCAAAAAGGTCTCCTCCTAGTTAATTGGACTCAAATTCAAAGCAAGAATCTAGTAGCCATTGTTTACAGAGGTCACTCATGAACGCTGTATTTCAGGAAAAAGCTGCACCAAGCTGTCTGCTTCCTGGACTATGTTCCTACCTCTGAGCCCTTATAGAGGGAGCTGCTAGGCTTCTAAATCAACCAATGGGTAGAAGACCTGCACTAGCTAGTCAGGGCTGTGCAGCTATATCTTTGTGTGCTTATTTACTGACCAATCAGGACACTGCTATTTGGACCAATCAAACAGTGAGGATTTAGAGTCCTCATTTGTATGTAAATAGGCACTTCTCTATATAAACCAGCTTCACCTCTGCCTCAAGGAAGCATACTTTCAGTTTCCATCAAAGACTATATTTCTCTGATTGGAGCTGCAACACTAGCTGGAGCTGCAACACTAATCTGAGCTGTAACACCAAGGCCTGGCCAGGGCCAGGGCTGGCTTACAGCTGTTCTGTTCCACAGCTGTGTGGTTCCATGGTTGAGCTGTCCCACAGCCGTGCTATTATACAGCCAAGCTATTTCACAATTGTACTATTTTCACTGAATAGTCTCTCTCCTCACTGCACCCCAAACTGGGGACTCCTGTTGGCATCGAATTGGCAGCAATGATCTTTGCCTGTCAATCTAAAAATAAATTAAAAGGCAATCATTTCTCTAAAGACCTGAAGAGCTATGAAGGAACTTTTTAATGTTCTTCCCTTCCTTCTTGCAGTGATGTCTTTGCTGTTACCTTAAGGAAGTTGGTTTTACAATGTTTTTCTAAATGTGAATTTTTTTCTGTTGACATAGGAAAACGTCCAAACCTGTAGAGAATTTTTATGAGTTTATTTGAACCAAACTGACAGCAATTGCCAGGAAGCAAAATCTCAACAGACTGAGAAAATGCTCCAGAGAATGGCAGTTTTGCACCTTGTTTTATACATTAGAATCAAAGGAGAAGACCTAAGAGTATTACATGGAATCCATTAGTGGTAGATTAGAGAGGCAGGAGAAAGCAAAACAGGGAAATCTCTGGGACTGGATAAAAAGTAAAACAGATAGACACATGCTTCTTTTACATTGGTGGGTATAGGATAGTTAACAATTCACATTTACAGCACATAGAGATGGTATGTGGGAGAACAAGATAACAATGAGGAGTTCCATGGTCTCATGTTTCTAGTGAGAGATTGTGCTCTGAGGGTGTCTAGAGAAAGGGGATTACTCTGACATTTTAAATGTATGCTATCATAGATACAAAAAGACAACAGACAGGCTCAGTTAAGGTAAAGATTGATCTTTGTCAAGGAATATACATGCTTAGGACTAAAAGGTCTGAGCCGGCGGGAGAACGCATCCACAACGCAAGGCCAATGTAGAGCAAAATGGCTTTATTGCATATGCCTGGGTGCAGCAGGCAGGCTGAGCCGAGAAGGGGTCATCCCCGAATTAGGGTTGGGGTGTCGGTTATATACCCCTACTTTCAGCTTCTGGCAGTTCCTTCTAATGTATTTTATCCAGCCCATTGTCCACCTTGCAGTAGGGCTGGTCTGGTATCTCGTCAGCATCTGCTGGGCTATCCATTTCCTTGCTAGGTTATCCATTGCCTTTTGGACAATCCAGATAAACCTTATTCGTACTCAGTAGAAGGCTGAGCAAAGGTCATGCAAGCAACACAATTTCTGCAGTTTCTGCCTTTTGCAAACTTTTACCTTTACTCTTCAAAACATTACTAACCCTTTCATTCCTACCTTATAATGATGATAAAAAAGGGAAAAGGGGCGAAGTTTCTCTTTGCTTCCTGCAGGTATGGGGTCGTCGTGGACTCCTAAAAAGAATTTGTTAGATAACTTCTTGGGGAATGGGGTAATAGGGTCCTTTAACCTGTGCTAGAACAAATTGTCCAACTGTCTGGTTGACTGTGGGGGACTGGAAAGTTCACCCCTGGCTATAAGACATTCTTGGCATTATTCTCTTGGGCGGGCGTGACTCAGGTCACAATGCCCCCTGGGTCACAATGCCCCCAGGACCCCTGGAACAGCAGCAGATGTTTTCTGCTTGCCTCAAGCACTGACCTTATCGATTATGCCGATAGGGTTTGGTCTCCTAACAACCAATTTAGCCCCAGGACCATTCCTGCTTTCTTGCTATAAAACCTTGCCCCTGTTTTACAATAAACGAGACTTGATCAGAACCCTGTCTTGTCTCCATTCTTCGTGTCTCTTGCCCCCTACCATCCTCACTCCCCCTCTAGAGTCCTCGTTGCTCGACCTGTGGGACGGGTCAGTTGACTAGAATTTGCAGTCGATTTTGTACAAACCTAGTAATCAGGCGCAAGAGGCAGGGTCCGAAAAGCAATAATAAGAAGGCTAATACTAGGGGCCCTATGAAGGGGAGCAGCCAGGTCAGTTTAGGCAAGGCTGCTTCTATACTTGTCCAGATAGATTGGGCCAGGTGAGCCTGACTGAATTCTTTTAGCCACTGGGCATTGTCTAGAATTGGTTGTGTCCTCTCCTCGACCTGGCCGGTTGAGTTAACATAGAAGCAACAAGATGTATTTGCTATCATGCATACGCCCCCTTCTTTAGTTAGTAAATAATCTAGAGCAATGAGATTATCTATTACCATGCAGGCAAGAGAGTCAAGGGATTTTGAAAGAAGCTTGAAATTTTCACCTGTATCTTTACCTATATTTGCCATGGTGGTGGTTATATTTTTTGCTGTTACGGCATTATAAGTAATTCCTCCCACAAGGCCCGCAGTGGTAATTGCAGCTATGACTCCTGCTATGAGTCCAACTTCCCTTTTGTCCTATGATGGCTTCTGGGCTCAGGGCCTGATGAGGTTGAATTAGGGATGAAAGAATGGATTAGGATATTGGCTGGGGTGACATATCCTATTGCCCATAGCCATCCTCTTTTTCTGGGTTTAGGCATTGAATAACAATTCCTCTCCTGGGGGCTGAAATGTCTAGTGTGCCTAAAAACATCATTCCTACTGGTAGGCAAAGCAGTCCAGTCATATTTGGGCCTAGGGAGGTGTTCCCACAGTAAGTGTCAAATGATTAAACCACGATAGAGGGAGGAGAGGGCTAGTGCCACCACAGAACTGCACCCTGGATAGTGACTAATTTCCCTAGGATGATTTTCTTGGTATTGCATTAAGTCCCTCTGAGCTTGCACATATAAATTCCCATTGCAGGAGTTAGACACATCACGAATAGTTAGATTACAGGTGCCCCTCGTAAGGTTATAGTGAGAGCTATCATACATGGTGCCTGCTTTTCACAGTCTGTATTCATACTGAGAATTAAGATCAAGTGAGCTTTTGTCTTTTTGCTCCTTGGGAGGTTTCTGTCCTCCCTGAGATTGCCTTAGGACACCTGCGTTATTGATTGACAGATGTACCATCTCAGTTATATTACCCACCTAGCACTTTTCCCAGAGCAGGTCACGCCCAGCTGGCGCAGCTGAGCGCTTGGCACCAGAAGCGAGATACCCTTGGGGCTCGTCCCCCTCCCCTGCCTCACTGGGTCATTGAAAAAACCGATAAGAGTAGTGGTATTTCAGTGGTGGCCCACAAGGGGAGGAGGGGCGCCGGGTGCTTTTGTTAGGAGAGGAAGCAGATTCTTGGAGGAGACAAAGTAAAGAATGAGAGTGGTTGGTGGGGAGAGAAGGAGTAAAGGTTAAAGTAGATGGAGTTTAGAAAGAATGTCCCACCCTAACAAGGGAGTGGGGCAGGCTGGTAATGTAAGAGTGGAGAGAGATATAAGGGTCTAAACAACAAGTGAGTGTCCAGGTTGCCCTGGGTTGTTATATTTGGCCATCAATTCCCACAACTGAAACCCCAGAGCATTGAAGAGGTCCCCTGAACTCGGGGAGGGCAGAGTAGGTTGCCCCAGTATTAATTAAAAATGAAATTGGCCTACCTGCTACCATCAGAGTTACCCGAGGTTCAGAGTTCGAGATGACAGTCGGGGCGTCCGATCCTGGGCACCTTCAGTCTTCAGCCGCGAGGCCAATCAGATCAAGGCCTGGATTGCCCGATCCGCCAGCCAGAGGAAGGGATGAGGACCGACTCTCCGCAGTCTGTCCGCAGTCTGACTTCCAGAGGGGCCCTCCACATTGAGGACATGGCTTAGGCGGTGGTCGGGGGCTGGGGCATTGTCTTGCCCAGTGGCCAGTCTGATTACACCTAAAGCAGGGACCTGGGGGTCTGCTCTGCTGATCCTGGTGGGTGCTCTTCTTCTGTCCCCTGAAGGAGGTTTGCTGACCCCTTTGATTAGTGAGGGCTCTGATGGCAGAGACAAGCATTTGGAATTCTGCTATTCTTTGCTGTTTAGCCTCTTCATCATGATTATTGAACACCCTAAAGGCTAGATTTAGAAATTCTCGTTGAGAGGTTTGAGGGCCATCTTCAAGTTTTTGTCCAGGGCCGATTGAGAGATAAATCTCAGGTTTAAAATGACGATCCCTTCTGGGCTAGTGGGATCTAAGTTAGTGTATCTCCTCATGGCCTGTGTAAAGCGGGATAGAAAGGCTGCAGGGTTTTCATTCCTTTCCTGGATTATTTCAGAGTAAAGAGTCCTAGTCTTTTATTTATTTGGGACAGATCTGAGACAGAGAAGGGGATATAAACTCTGACAGTCCCTTCAGTTCCCACTGCTTCATTCGGGGGGGCATTCTAAAACGGAGGCTGAGGTAGGGGACAGATAGGGACCAGAGATGTTTCCTGATCGCGCGCGTGCGTGCGTGTGTGTGTGTGTGTGTGTGTGAGGGAGTTGGAGCTGAGTAGGAGGTTTAGGGTAGGGTGGGAGGACCACAGAAGGGGCTGAAGGAGGAGGCCCTGCTGGAGGGGCTGAGGGAGGAGGTGGTGGAGCGAGATCGCTGGGGCAAAGGAGGAAATAGGAGAAGTTAGTGCGCTGTCTTCAGAGGGAGGTTTGAGAGGATTAAAGTGGAGTAGAAAGATTTGGCAGGGAGAGCAAGAATCGCAAAAAGAGGGGTGTGATCTGAGTGTAAAGGGGCCTGGATGTAAGGAACCTCAGACCATTTTCCTTTCCTTTGACAGAAATTGTCTAGGTTGGTGAGAATGTTGAAATCGCAAGTGCTGTTCTCAGGCCACTGTGACCCATTGTCTAATTTGTACTGAGGCCACGCACTGTTGCAGTAAAAAATGAGTCGCTTGGGACTTAGGTACTGAGCGAGCCCTAGGGTCTGTAGATTTTTTAGGACACATCCTAGGGGTGTTGTACAAAGGATGGTAGATTGAGCATTTCCCATGTTGCTGTGTGAGATGTCGTGGCCTAGCGGTCTGACGGATACACTAGAGGAAGAAGAAGGCGTCCCCGCTTCTCCCCTAGAGTAGAGAGACGTGCAACTCACCTATACCAGGCGTCCCTAGATATATGGTGAGCTGAGGGAATCCGGTTCCCGCGGAGCGTGTCCCGACCAGTGCTGGATTTCGGAGGGACAATCACACAGTAGTGACCGAGAGCCCAGCTGTCATGTCCTGGACGGGGAATAACGAGACAGCCCGGAGAATCAGACCAGTAGGCAAAAAACACTCACCAGTGAATTAGTGTCCGGTGTTGATGCTGGATCGGCAGGAAAGGTTTGAGGTCCGGTATCCGGCTGAGGATGTGATCCATCCCTGTCTGACACAAAGCCTGGAGGACTCCGGGGGCCTGCGGTTGCCCCCTATGTGGGATCCTCACAGACCTCCTGGGTTTCAGCACCAAATAAAAGGTCTGAGCTGGCGGGAGATCACATCCACAACGCAAGGCCAATGTAGAGCAAAATGGCTTTATTGCATATGCCTTGGTGCAGGCAGGCTGAGCCGAGAAGGGGTCAGCCCCGAATTAGGGTTGGGATGTCAGTTATATACCCCTACTTTCAGCTTCCAGCAGTTCCTGCTAATGTACTTTATCCGGCCCATTGTCCACCTTGCAGTAGGTCTGGTCTGGTATCTCGTCGGCAACTGCTGGGTTATCCATTTCCTTGCTAGGGTTTCCATTGCCTTGCGGACAATCCAGATAAACCTTATCCGTACTCAACAGAAGGCTGAGCAAAGGTCATGCAAGCAACACAATTTCCGCAGTTTCTGCCTTTTGCAAACTTTTACCTTTACTCTTTAAAACATTAGTAGCCCTTTCAAGGACTTGATTACCTGCCATGACTTGCTTTGAGTTAGGAAATTTTAATTTCAGACCATCCTATGTGGTTACTTTTGCTCTCTGAGTTTGTAATGCAGGCCTCCCCTGAGCTTGTCAGGTTTAGTATGTGGCGCCTTTTTCATCCACATTACTTATCCAGTAGCGAAAAAGCTGTCGTTTTGTTGGCTCGATGATGAATGGTTTATTGCGTAAATTATAAATGTCAATGTAAGAAACATTCAAACCTGTGAAAAATTTTGTGAGTTTATTTGAGCCACAACTGTCAGCAATTTCGAGGAAGTAAAACCTCATCGGATTGAGATAATGCTCCAGAGAATGGCAGTTTTGCACCTTATTTTATACAGTACAATCAAAAGAGGAGATTTAAGTGGGTTACATGAATTCCATTGGTGATAGATTAGGGAGGTGGGAGAAAGCAAAGAGGGGGATAAATAGTAAAATGATAGACACATGCTTTTCTTTTTTTTTTTTTTTTATTGATTTTAGAGAAAGAGGAAGGAAGAGGGAGATAGAAACATCAATGAGAGAGAACATCAATTGGCCACCTCCTGCATGCCCCCCCTCCGGAGACTTGGCCCACAACCTGGGCATGTTCCCTGACCACCAGTGACCTCTTGGGTCCATACTCAACCACTGAGCCATACCAGCCAGGTGACACATGCTTCTTTTACATAGGTGGTTATAGGGATAGTTAATAGTCAACAATTAACATGATAATAATAACAATGAGGGGATTTGTGGTCTCCACCCTGGTGTATCAGTTGTGCCCTGAGGGGCCTGGAAAAAGGGAAGTTACCCTGACATTCCAAAGGTATGTTGTCATAGATGCAAAAAGGCAATAGGCTCAATTAAGGTAAAAATTGACCTTTGTCAGGGAAGATACTGACCTAGGACATGACTACCTGTCATAAACTGATTTTAGTTAAAAAGTTTTAATTTCAGACTATCCTTTGTGGTTACTTTAGGTCTTTAAGTTTGCAAGGCCACCACGCAGGCCTTCCCTGAGCTTGTCTGGTTAGCATATGGCCCTTTTTTGTCCACATATACACAGACTTTAATACATGCTATAATCCTCCTGATGGGTTCAAGTAGGTGATTTTTTAAAAAATACCCATTTTATTTTATTTTTTTAATCCTCACCTGAAGATATTTTTCTTCCCATTTATCTTCTGACAGAGTGGGAGGGAGGGAAGGAGGGAGAGAGAGAAAGAGAGAGAGAGAGAGAGAGAGAGAGAGAGAGAGAGAGAGAAATATTGATGAGAGAGAGACATATCGACCAGCTGCTTCCCGCAGACCCTGACCAGGGCTGGGAACTGAACTGCACCTGAGGTATGTGCCCTTGACAGGAATCAAACCTGCGACTCCATGGTCTGTGGCACCAATATTCTAGCTGCTGAGCCAAACCGGTCAAGGTTAAACATTTTCGTCATGAACACATTTATCTACAACTATACCAAAACATAATTTGGGTAGTCCCCAACTTTTCAATGGGTAGTCTTCCAAAGTTTGAGTAATTTATTTGAAATAGAAAACATTTTATATTTAATCCATGATGAAGCTATAATAAAACTATTCTTTCCTAATCTTCCCTTTTCCTCATTGTGTTTTAGTCAGAATTGAGGAAAACAAAAATCAGACAAAACATCAAACAGAAGAGCATTTCACATTCCCTGGGCAATCTAATCTCCTCCATTGGCTCCAATTGTCACTACCTACTAGATATCTGCATTTGAATGACCTACAAATTCAACAAGTCCAAAACAACTCCACACTATCCATGAAGCTACTGAAAGGAACAACAAATTTAGAGTCATCTGTCCTTTTCCCTTTCCTTTTCTCCCACAGTTAAGGAGCCATTTATCCTGTACTTGCACCACCTAGTTGGTGGCACCCATTGTGTTCTTGGTGCTCTCCAAGGCTATCCTTTGGACCATTGCAATGGCCTCTCAGTGGGCTTTTTCTTCCATTTTCTTGCCTCTCCCAATCCCACCCCAATGTAATCTATTCTGTCATTAGGTCTTTCCTTCTAAAACCTAAATCTGACTATAGTTGACCCTTAAACAACACAGGTCTAACTGCACAGGTCCACTTATACATGGATTTTTTTCAATAAATACTGTAAATGTATTTTCTCTTCCTTATGGTTTTCTTAGTAACATTTTCTTTTTTCTAGCTTACTTTTGTTAAAGAGAAACCACAGGCCCAAAATCACATCACTTGCGTAAAAGCCCATATTCTAATTGTAGTTTCAACGTCTCCCAGAAACATAATCTTAATCAACCAGTCTGGAATTTTCTGGTCAAGCACTAATAAAGTAATCTGCCTCTTGGGCCCTCTCCACCCCCACCCCTCTAAAAAAAAGAGGCAATCTGCCTGATAAAAACCCTTCTTATCCTCTTCCCCCAAAGAAAAGATGTCCCCCTCCAAAAAATAACAATCCTTTCTTTTCTTTTGTTAATAGCTCCCTTGCCCCACCCTATTTTTTATAAAAAAACAACCCCTCAGAGAGCTCTTCTAATTGCTAGATGGGATGCTGCCCTATTCATGAAATACATAATAAAGCCAATTAAATCTCCAAATTTACTAGGTTGAATTTTGTTTTATAACACTTTATTATAAGAATGCATTATATAATACATATACCGCCCTGGCCGGTTTGGCTCAGCAGTTAGAGCGTCGGCCTGTGGTCCAGAGAGACCCGGGTTCGAGTCCCGCTAAGGGCACATACCTCGGTTGCAGTTTGTCCCTGGCCCCAGTTGGGGTTGTGCGGGAAGCAGCCACTCGATGTGTCCCTTTCACGTCGATGTTTCTCTCTCTCTCTCTCTCTCTCTCTCTCTCTCTCTTCCTCTCTCTTCCTCCCACTCTATCTGAACAAAAAGTGGAAAAATGTCCTAGGGTGATGATAAAAAAAAAAAATACATATACCAAATATGTATTAATTGACTTGTCACCTGGAAGGGACCAGGACTGGAGCAGGTCTACTGTTAGGACCGCCAGGTCCAGGCGAGCCCTACACTGACCCCAGAGTTTAGTCTAAGACAAAGGCAAATGTTCAGAAACTTTTCTACCCTCCCTAATCTCCATTTATCATCCCTAGCTGCCAGAGGCCTAACCGCACATCTTGGTTCCCAGGTGAATATAGCATTGTTAATTGTTACCTAGCCAACTGAACAGGTCGACTGCACCTCGCTGAACAAGCTAACCGCCAATATCCGCTTCTGTTTGCCAGCTTGCTTGCTTGCTTGCTTGCTACCTAGCTAAGCTAGGGGGGCTATTTAAGAGCCCTGAAACAAAGGCTGGTACCACAGTTACTCTTGCATGAGCCATACTGCAGGCGCCTCACCTTTAGTTCAATAAAATTTTCCAAAACCCAATTCATATCTGAGTGTGGTCAATCTCGCTGGTCACAACACTACCTTGGGCCAGCCAGTACTGGGCTTTTTACTTCATGCAGGAAAGATTTCACAATATAATTCTAGGTGATTTTGAGAGTACATTTATTAAAGCTGAGGATAGTGAAACAAAGGAAGGGCTTAGGGTACAAAAAGCAACAGGAGAGAGCCTAAGTGGTGTTCTGCTTTGGTTCTCTAGAAATGTTATAAGAAACAAGTGAGCCATGCTGGGCTGCATGAATTCACTGAGAAGTAAAAGTCACAGTGCCAGAAGTGAGCCAAAGCTGCTATTAGTTCACTGAAAATGTTGTTGTAATAATTAACTTGTTGTTAATATTAATAAAGGAAAGAGAGCAAAGGGGAGGCCAGACATTATAAGCATGACCATCTGGGCAGCTTTAGCAGGAAGCTACAGCTTCATGCTTCCCAGGGAACCACCAGTCCATTCCCTGCAGATCACTGGGGGAAGGGGTCCAACAAAAGGGGAGATGAGCACATGTGCAGTGAAGTCAGGGTGACGTAGAGATGGTATTTGCCTATCAGTCTAGCCTGGGAAACAATGTATTAGCTAGGAGGTGGACCCTGTCAGAAACACACAAAATCTTGGAAGGTTAAAATCCCCAAAGAATTCCCTCTCTCTGGCTTTTGTTCTTGCTTGCTTGCTCTTGCTTTCACTTGCTCCATTACCCTCACTCACTCATGCATTCACCTTTTCTCTCTCCATAGCCATGTGACCTTAAGCAGCAACATGGCCCATGGCTGTGCAGACCCCACAGGTGCCGGGGTCCAGCCTCGGCAGGTCCAGGGGTTCCCAAAGGTGTGGACGGAGTCGGCGAGAGAGAGAGAGAGAGAGAGAGAGAGAGAGAGAGAGAGCGCACGCAATGTGGGAGACAGAAAATCCTTGATCTTACTTCTGCTTAGTCTTCATGCTTCTCCTTCTGCTTCTGCACCAGACTAGCAGAGCCTTTTATTATGTACATCGATCCACACCTTACATTGTTTCCCCCAAACCTTTTAGGCAAAAAAGTACAGACATTCTTTTGGTTGTTTACCCAACTCTTAAGTATATTACATGTTAATTACTAACTATCTCCACCCTTCATCCAGACATCCTCTTAAAACTCCTGACCTTCCCTCCCATCTAAGATCCCTTTAAGCTTCCACACCTCTGTCCTAAATCTTATTTTCTTGCTTTTCTTCCTGTAATCTTTTCTACCATTTACATCATTAGTCATCTATATGTTACTTCTATAATAATTTCTAACAGACAGCTAACAGATAGAGAAAGCAAAGATTAGTCTCCTTCAGTTGCCATCCTGCATTTTTATTTTCCCATTTACTTTATATCTTCAGTCACTGTTCTTCGTGATTCCTGCCACGCAGAGAATCCACTTCTCCAGGGACAATGTCAAACCATGGAGCTCACCCGGGACTGTGTCAAACCGTGGTGGTCCTCGTATCTCCAGGGACTGTGTCAAACCATGGAGCTCACCCGGGACTATGTCAAACCGTGGTGGTTGCTGTTCCAGTGACACCGCTCCCAACATCTCCCCCTTTTTTATTTTATTTAAGTGGCTGAATTCCTTGAGAGGACTGTGCCTGTCTTAGGTCAGGATGTTCTCACACGGAGCCGATCAACCTTGCCCGTCATGGGAGACTGAGGCAGCGTGGGCCCAGTTCCTGTCTTAGGTGGTGGTCGGCAATGCGTGTGGACTCCAGTTGCCCGTCATTGACTAACCAGTCCAGTTCACCAAGGTCTAGGCATGGTCAGCCATCTCTAGTTTGTGGTAATGGACCTGTATGGGCTGCATTCTTATAGCATCAATTTGTTGTTTCAGAAAGGCCATTAATTTGTTGAATAAGATGGGCCCCCTTTTTTATTTTTTAGATGAAACTTATGCATTTGGACGGCAACCTCTTGGATGGAATTACTTAGGAGTTAGAAGTAGGACTAGAAAGAGACATAGAATTGAGAGAATGAGTAAGAAAAGCCCTATACTGATTAATGAGGGTAGCAAAGCTGACTGATTAACTTCTAAGGGAGTAATACATATCTATCCTATCTATATCCTAAGTGACACTTAAATGAAGTTCTAACCTTTAATGTTAGTATCTCACTTCTAATAACTATTAAGACCTCTTCTAAAGCATCTATTTTAGCCTCTAATTTCTTAAAACCTGTATTTGGACAGGTGGGCAGAAATGGAGTAAAAATTACATTTTTATCTTTGGAAGCCCTTGTCACATTAACAACAGATAATACTAAAATCTAACACTGACTTTTAGAATCTTTGGGAGTAACAATTGTAAGAACTCTTTTAGATATATGCATACATTTCTGGGATATGCCCTTTTTCAAATCGAAAACATATAGGAACTAAATCACTCCTACCCATATAGGCAAAATCAACGGTAGAGACATTTCTAATAAAATCAATTGAACCTCCCCCCAACAATAATGGTTGATTAGTACATACAGGAATATTCTCATTTTCCCAAGCAACAGGTTGTAACAATGCAGGTTGTGGAACATAAGCCCAATGAGTATAAATTGGTGAGCCTGAAACACCAGACCCTTGCACCCAGAATGCAATTACAGCCAACATAGCCAAAAATAGGGATGATGGAGAAAGTTCTGTCCCGCTAACTCTCACAATGGTGGTTGCTTCTTCTGTGAGCCTCTTTAGCTGTCCTCAGGTGGGAATAGTTGCCTCACAAGTGGCTCTGGATCGTCCCACGTGCCTTCTTGGATAGGTAGGGTCTCCCCTTCTTCTGGCACAGATAGCCATTCGTCTCAGGTATCGGTCCAGAGAGCTCTCATCAGGATCTGGACGCTCCGTGGTGCACTGGGGTCTGAGTGGTGGCGGGTGACTCATTGCACGGCCGAATTAGTCTGTCTGGAATCCAAATCGGACTTTCTGCGTCCTGTGGAAAAATACAAGCATACCCTCGCCCCTTGGTTCCTTCCATTTAACGTAAGTTGCTGGCTTTGCTGGAATTGGTGCCCAATGTCTGGACATGGCAGAACTCTCATCTATGTTTAAATTTAAAATATTTATTACATAAAGAGCATGTTGCAGTATCTGATGAGGTGAACTGTATTTAAATTCTGCCTTTTGTAATTTGTTTATTTGAGTTTTCAAAGTCTGGTGAGCTCTTTCAATAATTGCCTGCCCCTGAGGATTATATGGAATACCTGTAGTATGAGTGATGTTAAATCTCTGTACAAATTCTGCAAATGCTTTAGAAGTATAGGCAGGGCCATTGTCTGTTTTCATATTTTTTGGCCAACCCATATAAGCAAAACATGCAAACAAATGTTGTGCCACATCTTTAAATGCCTCTCCTGTTCTTGCAGTGGCCATAATTACATGCGAATAGGTGTCCACACAAACATGCACAAAGCTTAATTTTCCAAATGAGGACATATGAGTTACATCCATTTGCCAAAGATCATTAGGTTGAAGACCTCTGGGATTTACTCCCATAGGGAGACTGTTACTATACTGAGGACAATGAGGACAAACTTTAACTATTTCTCGTGCTGCTTCTCTTGTTATTTTAAATTGCCATCTGAGAGCAGCAGCATTCTGATGATGCACAGCATGTGAATTTCTTGCTTGTTCCACAGCAGAAAGAACAGTTACAGTCATCACTTCTTTTGTAAGTGCATCAGCTAATGCATAACCTTATGAGAGTGAACCAGGCAACCCTGAATGTGCTCGTATATGCCCAATATAAAATGCCAAATCTCTTTTTTGAACCAAATTTTGCAATTCCTGTAATAAGATGAATATTTTTGTTTTGTTTTCTGGAATTTGAGCTGTTTCAATATGAGGAAATAATCTGACTACATATTGGGAATCTGTATATAAATTAAAAGTTCTGTCATTAAGAACTGAAAAAACATGAATAATAGCCAATAATTCTGTTCTCTGCGCTGATGTCTCAGCTGTATTCCATTGCTTTTGTTTTGAATCTATAATGACTGCTGCATTTCCATTAGATGACCCATCAGTAAACACCAAGGCAGCAGGTGGCGGTAAAGGTTTAGCCGAGCATTTTCGTGGAAAAATAAACTTTTGTCTAGAAAACAGCATTAACAAAGGGTGAGATGGTAAATGATGAGCAATTTGTCCTGAGAATGAAGCAAGAGCAATCTGCCAATTTTCTTGTTGAATGAGAGACTGTAATTGATCTGAGTTATAAGGAATTACAATTTCTTGTGCATCTTTTCCAAATAACTCTAAACTTCTTTTTCTGCCTTTGGTAATCAATGTAGCAACCAAATCTGGATAACTTGTAAGCACTCTTCTAGGAGTAGAAGGGAGATGCAGCCATTCTAACGGTCCCTTCTGCCATAGACATCCTGTAGGTGAGTGCTCAGTAGCTAGAATAATTATACTCCAGGACTCAGTATAGGACACATAAGTTAGGAACTGCTTGTTAATAGCATGTTCTACTTTTCTTAATGCTTCCCGAGCTTCAGGAGACATTTCCCTTGATGAATTAGGATCACTGTCTCCCTTTAAGATGTCAAATAATGGCTTCAATTCCCCTGTACTTAATTTCAAAAATGACCTAATCCAATTAATATCCCCTAGCAATTTCTGAAAATCATTCAAAGTACGCAAATGCTGTGTTTTTAATTGCAAAGGTTGATGAGTTATAATTTCTGTATGCAGAATTCTTCCTAAATATGAATAAGGTGGGTTAACTTGAATTTTCTCTGGAGCTATTTTCAATCCCTTTTCTTTCAGAGCCTCAGTAGTTTGCATTAGAACCTCCTGTAAATAGGCTCGATCTGGGTGGGCGAGCAAAATGTCATCCATATAATGAATTATATAAACTGTTGGATGTTGATCACTGATTCCTTGCAATGCCTGATCTACAAATTTTTGACATAAAGTTGGACTGTTTTTCATTCCCTGAGGGAGAACTTTCCATTGATACCTCTGATAAGGCTGTTTTAAATTTTCAGAGGGAACACTGAAGGCAAATCTCCTTTTGTCTGGCTCATAGAGAGGAATAGTGAAAAAGCAATCCTGCAAGTCTATAACAATTAAATTACTTCCTTTTGGAATTGCTACTGGACTGGGGAGGCCTGGTTGAAGAGGCCCCATATCCTCCATAGTTTTATTGACAGCTCTGAGATCCTGCAGTAATCTCCATTTCCCTGATTTCTTTTTAATTACAAAGATTGGAGTATTCCATGGACTGGTAGAAGGCTCTATGTGTCCTTCATCTAGTTGCTGCTGAACTAACTGACGTGCTGCCACTAATTTTTCAGCTGACAGAGGCCACTGCTCCACCCAAACCGGGGAATCATTAATCCAGGTGATTGGGTCTGCAGTCAGAGCAGTGACCTGACCTATAAATCCTGAGATCCCAGTCCAGCGCGAGATTTCCTAGGCTGAGGAATGATTGGCATGATCATGCCTTGTTCATCTTTTCCCATTCCTTTAAGAGGATTGAAATTCATATTTAGCATTTGATTTGCCACGGTGTTATTTGGACTGAATATTAACACTCCCATCTGTGACAAAACATCCCGTCCCCATAGGGTTATGGGAATTGTTGAAATCACATATGGAGTAAAATGGCCAGAATTATTTTCCTCATCTTCCCATTTAAGTACCTGCGAACTCTTTTGAACATTTTGTGCTGACCCCAGACCCACTAATGAAGTTGGAGTAGTAACCGTGGGCCAGGATGAAGTCCAATCCTTGCCTGCTATACAGGAGGCATCTGCCCCTGTATCTAATAAGCCTAATATCGGTTTTCCTTGAATTTTCAAAACTTTAGTAGGTCTCTGTGATTTTATTTCCTGAATCCAAAAAGCCGCATCACTAGATCCAAATCCTGCATTCCCTCTTTCGGCCTGCGTTATCGGCTTTCCAGTTTGAGTAATAGGTAACAATAATAACTGAGCTATTCTTTGTCCTGCCTGTATTTGAATAGTCTGAGTAGGTGGGGATAATAAAATTTGTATTTCTCCAGTATAGTCTGCATCTATTACTCCTGGAATAATTATTAATCCTTTGAGTGATGACGAACTACGCCCAATTATTAACCCAACTGTTCCAGGAGGAAGCGGACCATAGGTTCCTGTAGGAACTTTAGTCACTGGAGCATCAGGAGTTAATATGACACTGGTGGAGGAACAGAGGTCCAATCCTGCGCTGCCTGGGGTGGCCCTGAATAAGTCGTGGACTGTGCGAACGGATTGGTTACACTCAAGGCCCCTATTGTTGTCTGGGCCCGGGGCTGGCCCTGTTGGAAGTTTCCCTGCCAATTACCTTGTTGTGGGCCATTGGAATTATTCCTTCTCCCTTGAAGGAGAGTGCCATTTTTATGATATTTAGATCTACAATCTTTAGCCCAATGAAAACCCTTCTCACAACGAGGACATAGTGTTGTTGGAGCATTATTGCTCCTCCCTTGGGCCCCCTGAGGAGGGGGTATAGGAGCTCCATTGTTTCCTGCTTTGGTAGGACAATGTCTGCTAAAATGTCCTGGCTGCCGACATGAATAACAAAGTCCTGAATCTGACTGATTATTTCCTTTTGTCTTATTAACATTTTTGATATACTGAGTAAATGTCTCTCCCTTCAGGGCAGCTGCGATAGCTACACCCTGAATAAATGCTGGAGAAACTTCAGAACATTGTTTTATATAGTCTCCAATTGATCCTGTCCTTCTGATGGGCCGAAGGAGAGACTGACAAGTAGCATTAGCATTTTCAAAAGCCAGTTGTTTAACCAAAATATCAGCAGCTTCTTGGTTAGTTATTACTCGCTTTACTGCCTGGTCAAGTCTGTACAAAAATTCCTGAAATGGTTCATCCTGTCTTTGTCTAATTTCTGCCAATGCCGTAGACTTTCCTGAAGTTACGGGAAGTCCCCTCCATGCACTTAATGCACTATGATTAACCTGTATTAGCCCTTCTCTGGGAATGTAAAGCTGATCATTAACCGTAGCATAATCACCTTCCCCCAACAGCATGTCTAATGTAAAGCCACCATCTCCTCTTTTCTTTTCCTTTTCTACAGCCTTTTTTACCAGATCTTCATATTCAGTCCTCCACAACAAATAATCTCCCCCACTTAAACAAGCCTTACACACTTGAAACCAATCATGAGGAGTCATCCATTTAGAAGTAACAGCCTCAACCAAAGTCAAAGTATAAGGAGCCAAAGGACCATAATTTTGACAGGCGCATTTCAATTCTTTCAAAATTTTGTAAGACAAAGGTTCCCAAACCGGATATTCATCATCTTCCGAATCTCTCTCAAACATTACAGGACAGCAGAGAGAAAAATCAAAATCTCCTGCAGCCTCTGCTTCTTTAACTGCTTGTTGAAAACTGGAACCTAGCTTAGTGCTTGGTCGATCCCGAGGTGGAGGCGGGCCCTGAAACTTTCTAGTAGGCTTTCGAGGCAGCTTCCGAAAAGGAGGAGGCCCCTTTTCTTCCCGAGTTACGGGGAAGCCCCAGGGATCATCCCTATGATATTCTGCAGCAGCTTCATCGAACTCCCTTTGCTCTTCAGGAGTTACTTTATGATACTTTTCTGATCGCTCCTCATCTTCCTTTTCCTCCTGCTCATTCTGTGCCACATATGCTAGAGATTCTAGGAATGTCGGAGGAGCAGTAGCTCCATCCTCCTGTTCGTGAGCCAGGGTGTCTCCGTTTAGACCCCAAAGCATAAAAATACTTAATAGATTGCTAAGAAGGCGTAGCACTTTAGATCCTGTCTGACCCATTTCTTAATTTTTAGTTCTTCAACTTTCCACCCTTACCTACCTATCTTATGCAGGGGGTCCCGGGCACCCACGGTGGAGTCCTATCCGTCCCGAGCAATACCTTACCTTCAGGTCCCTGTTCGGGCGCCACTTGCCGGGGTCCAGCCTCGGCAGGTCCAGGGGTTCCCAAAGGTGTGGACGGAGTCGGCGAGAGAGAGAGAGAGAGAGAGAGAGAGAGAGAGAGAGAGAGAGAGAGAGCGCACGCAATGTGGGAGACAGAAAATCCTTGATCTTACTTCTGCTTAGTCTTCATGCTTCTCCTTCTGCTTCTGCACCAGACTAGCAGAGCCTTTTATTATGTACATCGATCCACACCTTACATTGTTTCCCCCAAACCTTTTAGGCAAAAAAGTACAGACATTCTTTTGGTTGTTTACCCAACTCTTAAGTATATTACATGTTAATTACTAACTATCTCCACCCTTCATCCAGACATCCTCTTAAAACTCCTGACCTTCCCTCCCATCTAAGATCCCTTTAAGCTTCCACACCTCTGTCCTAAATCTTATTTTCTTGCTTTTCTTCCTGTAATCTTTTCTACCATTTACATCATTAGTCATCTATATGTTACTTCTATAATAATTTCTAACAGACAGCTAACAGATAGAGAAAGCAAAGATTAGTCTCCTTCAGTTGCCATCCTGCATTTTTATTTTCCCATTTACTTTATATCTTCAGTCACTGTTCTTCGTGATTCCTGCCACGCAGAGAATCCACTTCTCCAGGGACAATGTCAAACCATGGAGCTCACCCGGGACTGTGTCAAACCGTGGTGGTCCTCGTATCTCCAGGGACTGTGTCAAACCATGGAGCTCACCCGGGACTATGTCAAACCGTGGTGGTTGCTGTTCCAGTGACACCGCTCCCAACACACAGGCAATGGACTACACCTAGGAACACAAGCTAAGCTATCCAGATGCTGGACTGACCTGTACTTTAATATGGAGCAGAAACTATGGGTAGTGACCTTAATTCTGGCCCTGCTGAAAACAAGATTGAACTTCTTCCATGGCAAGATGGACAGAGGCGGGACCTTGGAGGGGACCCCCCTTAATTTTATCACCAATAAAGCTTTTCATGAAACCCCACCCTACAATGGGGGCCTCAGGAAATTCTTTTCCTCGTGGCACCACAAGAACTCCACTTCTACCAATAACAAAAAGTCTAGGATAGAAAAAGCAACAGAAAGCCTAGGCAGTGCTTTGCTTTGGCTCTCTAGAAACATTATAGGAAAAAAGTCAGCCATGGTGGGGCTGCTGTTAGTTCACTGAAAAGTCAGAGAAAAGGGGGCCTTGGAGACAGGTTCAGAGGTTAAGTCCAGGACAAGCTGCCATTGCCCATTGCTCCCTAGTTGCAAGTCTCCTGGGGACCCTTAGAGTTTAGGAGAGAAAAGTAAAGATGCGCACCGAGAGGGAAGAAAGGCATGGGCATGTTCCAGAGAAGGCCTGCACTGGGTCTTTGTCTTGAGGGTTCTTCTCTGTTTTCTAAAGGCAGGAATCTTAGGGGAGGTCTTAGGGGAAGAACTAAATAGAATATTCATCAGATTTATGCTGATTCACCAAAATGAGATTTATTCCCCTGACTTCATCTGTCTTGGGTGTGGTTGGCACAAATGGCACTATTTGGACTTTTGCTATGTGTCTCCCTGAGTAGGATGGTTTAATCTATTTACCCTCTGGTTGAGAAGTAAAAGTGTAAACCATTTACTCTTAAGTGTCTTTGGTTAGGGAAGATAGGATTTTGTGATTTACTAGATGGCTGTAAACTGCTTGGCTGTTTAACTATCTGTCTCAGTTTCCCTATTCCACTTGTCCTGGCTTAGTAGCCTGTCTCAGACTGTTTATGTTATCAGTAAGACTTCCAGTCAAGAGTAGACAATTAGTAGCTAAGTTTTGGGGGAGTCAAAAGTTATATCCAGATTTTCAACTACATGGGAGTCAGCACACCTAATCCCCCTGCATTGTTCAAGAGTTACATATATATTATTTCTATACTTGCAACAATTACCCATTACAAGACAAAGTCTAAACCTCTCAAAGCATACTGCAGGGGTGGACAAATTTTTTTTGTAAAGGTTCAGATAGTAAATATTTTAGGCTTTGCTAGTCATGTAGGTCTTTGTCATATTTTTTTAAATAATTATTTTAAAATGTAAAAATTGTTAGCTCATGGACTACAAAAACAGGGTTTGGTGCAAATTTGACATGGGGCCATAGTTTGCTGACCTCTGGCATACAGAAGCCTTCACATTTTGGACCCAAGTTACCTCTCTGGCCTCCTGCTTGCTCCAAGTTTCCTTCTCTTATAAACCCACTAAACTTGTAAAGTGTTCTCAATACACATTGTTTTTTTCAACCTTCATTACTTGGTTCATGCTCTTTCTATCTCTAAATTCAATGGCTCCCTTTCTGCCAGGCAACACTCAGATACTTTAACACACATTTGAAAAGTAACTTTCACATATTTTTTTCTCTATTTCCCCCAAAGACTTCCTTTCTTTATGATCCTTGTGTTGAATCTGAAGCAGATAGTTCAACATTCCCATTAAGTGTTTGGAAGAACTTTGGGATCAGCCAGATCTTGGTTAAAATTCCATCTCTGTTTTTTCTAGCTTTGTCTTTGGAAAAGATTTTAATCTTTCTGAGCTTCAGGTTCCTCCTTTAAAAAATTAGAAACATTAATTGAAAATAAGATAATAAAATCAAGCATATAAAAAGCTTAATGCATGGACTATAATAAATGTTCATTAAAGGTTAACTTTTATTATTCAGTCATTTATTCATTCACCAAATATTTATTGAGCATTTACAAATGGCTAGCCAATGTGCCAGTCACTGTCAGGAATCGATCAATCAACAAGATGGGTAAGATTTTAGTTTTCATGAAACTTACAGCAAGAAAGTCAAATAGATAAATACAGATTGTAATTAGTGCTGGGAAAGAAATTTAAAGGGCACTGGGAATATAATAAATAAAATCCCAAATTTAACTTAGACACATCTCTTTGGACCTTTCTTAAGTACAAAATAAGGATTATGTTTCTAAACTCCCTCCCAACTCCCAATTCTATATGTAATATCCCACAGTCAATTCTGGTATTCTCCACATGCCTGCCCAAACTCTCAATGTTAGCAAGAACTTTAGAGCTACAAGCTACCCTCCTAAGGTTTCTATTAGGGACTAAAATGTGCCCTCCCCCTATATTTGTATGTTGAAACCCTAACCCAATGACACTACATTTGGAGATAGGGATTTAAAGGATGTAATTATGGTTAAATGAGTTCATAAGGGTGGAGACCCTAACCCCCTACCCCACATTGCAGCAGTCTACAAGCCAGGAAGAGAGCTCTCACCAGAAACCAACCCTAACAGCACATTGACCTTGGACTTCCAAACTCTAAAACTGTGGGAAAATAAATTTCTACTGTTTAAGCCACCCAGTCTGTAGTATTTTCTTATGGCCGCCCTAGGACACTAATATAGTTCCCCAGCCCTTACCCACACTATGTGTTTCAGGATCCCCCAAAACTTACCAGTTCCATTTAGACTGGTCAAGCCTTAGAATCTAGATCCAAATAGATGAGATTTTGCTGTTAACAAGTGACTGGGGTTGGGAGTTAGGGTCACAGATATAGAAACAAGAACTTCAGTCCCTAGGACCATTATGAAAGCTACATAAATGGTATTTGTCGGTAAAGCAGTCTGTCTATACCAGACTACATTAAAGAGCTTTGCAGCTCTCTCTCCCCAAGCTTTCTTAGCCTCTGCAATTAAGGACCTTTACCTCTTCTTCCTGTTCAGTATCAAGGCTAACTCATTAATTCCATTTCTCTTAACCTTTCTGATAACTTTACTTCAAGACTTTTACTCTTTGTTTAAGCCATTGAGCTTTAATTAGTGCCATCTCCATCCACACCTATAAATGTTCATAATTCATGTTTTCAGAAGTGTTGTTTGGAGAGGAACAAGGGAGGCTTGTAATCATTAACTCCCAGAAGACCCCTAGACCATTATGCAAATAAATCTACTCCTCAGTATACCATACCAGCATTCCAGGAGGTAGAAAATTTGTGCAAAATGTATTTTCTAAATGGTATTGTTTCACCCTAATCCCAACACAACAGAGTCCACTCACCACACATTTGCGCAACTTAAAACACTCTAAGTGGCTCCTCAAAGGATTGAGAAAATCAATTGCTGATGAACAAAGTGTGGTAAAGTTGATATTGTATACACTAGCTCGTTGAAGTGTAAACCGGTACAGATTTATTACAGGGTGTTTTGTTTTGTTTTGTTCTGTTTTTGATAAGGAAAAGGAATAGAAACAATAGGGGAAAATGGAAAGTGTCCAACAATAGATGAATAGTTATGGATATTATGGAATGTTATGTTTGAAAAGACTAATAACAGGAAAGTGCTTAATTGAAAGAAAAATACATACCAAATTGCATTTATAGTTTTATTGCAACTGATTTATTCAATTTCTGCTAAAAATGCACAAAGACTTGATAAACTAGAGTGGATTACATTGCAGACTTGATTCTAGCCCTTTGGCATTTATCTCCATTGTTAAGCTGAACTGAATGGTTTATAAGGTACTGGTGTTAGCAGTGAAATGGCATCAGAATGTTACTGAACCTCAGTTCAGCAACCTCAGTACTTGAGTTCTGGCTAAGAATGAATTCAGAGCTAAGACTCAAATACAAGGAAAAGTTTATTTAGATATAAAGGAAATGAGCCATTGAAGAAGTGAGCCAGCTAGGCTGCATGGGCTCAGGAAATAATGTACAGATACAAAAGAAAGGCCCTTGGAGCATAGGAGAAAGAAAGTCAAACAAAGCACTTGGGGGAAGAAGGGGCAAAGGTGTGGTCATGCTCCAAAGAGAGAGAGCACCTCCTGGGTTCCCCATCCTGAGGGTTTTTATCCCCACTCTAAAGATGGGGATCTTAGGAGAGTTCCCAGGAAAGGATCTCAATGAAATACTTATCAGCTCTCCAGGTGAGTTTCCTCAGGGTCATAGTGCCAGGGCAGGGGTTCATTAGTCATCACAGCTGGTCCTGATGTCAGCCATGGCATCACCCCACCTGGCCTTGCTGCTTTTCTGGGCCTGGAGATGAAACACCACTGAGACCTAGATGTTATCTCTAGTTTGAGCAAAATTCTGTCTCTGTGGTCAACAGACCCAAAGTTTTTTTCCTAAGATTATTTGATGTAGGTCAGAACCTCATGCTAGGGGAGGAAATGTCACTGAGGGTCTGAACTGCATGACCAGCAATATAAAAGGTTAGGAGATCTCAACCACATGACCAACAATATGCTAGGGGAGAAAGGTCAGACTGGGGGCAAGGTCCCAGCCTAGTTTTGCTCATTGCTAGGCACCTGGGGCTTTCCACCCTGGTGAACTTCTGTATCTGGCCTAACATTCCTGCTCTGCTCATGCCTGTCTAACTGCCTACTGTAGTGATAAAAGAATACAGGGTCAAAAAATAAGCAAAGATAGCTAGGAAAACCGTAAAAGGAAACAGCAATGAGAGAGGACTAGCCTGACCACATATAAAAATATAATTTTTTAAAAGTTACTAATTAAAAACAGTGTAACACTGGTGCATGAACAGACATAATAAGGTACCAGAATACAAAGTCAAAAAATAAAAACAATATATACCAGAATTGAGTATATGATAAACGTAGAATCTCAAATCAGGTGAGTATGGACTGCATTAAAACAGTTGTCAGAACAACTAAGGCTGATATCTGACATCTGAAAAAAGACAGAGCTGGCTCCATGCCTCACAACGTATACCAGGATAAACTCCAAATGACTCAAATATCTACATGTACAAATTGAAATAATAAAAACAATTGAGGAAAACATGAGTAAATTTCTTTTTAACTGTGTAACAGAGATGGTCTTTTATGAATGACCAAAAGATTGATAAATTTGACTACAAAAAAATGGAAACATAAGCATAAAAATAACATAAGCAAAGTCAAAGGACAAATTATAAACTGAGAATAACATTTGCAATTCTTTTTTATTTTATTTTTTTATTATTCTTTTGTTGTTTTGTTGTTGTTACAGATGTTTCTCCTTTTTTCCCCCATTGACATTATCCTCCCAATCCCGCCCCAACCCAGCATTTTTGTCTATGTCCTTGTTTACTCATACATGTGTATAAGTTCTGTGATTTTTCTCTTCCCTCCCCCCACATCAACCTCTTTTGAGGTTTGTCAGTCTGCACCCCACTTCCATGTCTCTGGTCTATTCTGTTCCTCAGCTTGTTTTGTTCATTATATTCCACAAACAAGTGAGATCATGTGATATATGTCTTTCTCTGATTGTCTTGATTCGCTTAAAATAATACTCTCCAGGTCCCTCCATGTCGTCTCAAAGGATAAGAAATCTTTCTTTCTTGCAGTTGCATAGCACTCCATTGTGTATATGTACCACTGCTTTTTTATCCACTCATCTATTGATGTACACTTGGGCTGTTTCCAGATCTTAGCAATGGTAAATAGTGCTGCTATGAACATAGGGGTACATATATTCTTTCTGATTGGTGTTTCAGGCTTCTTAGGGTATATTCCAGAATTTGGATCACTGGATCAAATGGCAGTTTAATTATTAATTTTTTGAGGAAACACTGTAAATGGGTCCATAGTGGCTGCACCAGTCTGCATTCCCACCAACAGTGTACTAGAGTCCCCTTTTCTCCATACCCTCGCCAGCACTTGTTGTTTGATGATTTGTTGATGCAGCCGTTCTGGCAGGTGTGAGGTAATACCTCATAGTTGTTTTAATTTTCATCTCTCTAATGATTAGTGACGTTGAGCATTTTTTCATAGTCTCTTAGCCATCTGTATGTCCTATTTGGAGAGGTGTCGACTTAAGTCTGCTCCCCATTTTTTAATTAGGTTATTTGTCTTCCTTTTGTTGAGTTGTATGAGTACTCTATATATTTTGGAAAGTAGCCCCTTATCTGATGTATCACTTGCAGTTATGCTCTCCCATATAGTGGGTTCCCTTTCCATTTTGATGCTTGTTTCTTTTGCTGTGCAGAAGCTTTTTAGTTTGATGTAGTCCCATGTGTTCATTTTCTCCTTTGTTTGTATTACCTTAGGCATTGTATCAGTGAAAATTCTCCTACTTGTGATGTCTGAAATTTTGTTGCCTGCATTTTCTTCTAGGATTTTTACAGAATCATGGGTCACATTTAAGTCTTTTATCCATTTTGAGTTTTTTCTTGTGTATGGTGTAAGTTGGTGGTCTAGCTTCATTTTTTTGCATGTAGTTGTCCAATTTTCCCAAAACCACTTATTGAAGAGGATATCTTTACTCCACTGTATGCTCTTGCCACTTTTGTCAAATATTAATTGAGCATAATGACTTGGGTCAATTTCTGGGTTCTCTGTTCTGTTCCATTGATTTACATGCCTGTTCTTATGCCAGTACCAGGCTGTTTTGATTACTATGGCTTTGTAGTATAACCTGATATCCAGTATTGTGATCCCTCCTACTTTGTTCTTTTTCAAGATTGCTGTAGCTATTCGGGGTCTTTTTTGGTTCCATATAAATTTTTGGAGTATTTGTTATAGTTCTGTGAAACATGTCATTGGTATTTTGATGGGGATTGCATTGAATCCATAGATTGCTTGGGGGTAATATGGACATTTTAATGATGTTAATTCTTCCAATCCATGAACAAGGTATATGCTTCCACTTTTTTATACCTTCCTCTATTTCTCTTTTCAGTGACCTGTAGTTTTCTGCAAATAGGTCCTTTACTTCTTTGGTTAAGTTTATTCCTAGGCATCTTGATTTTTTTTGCCACAATGGTAAATGGGGTTGCTTTTTCAGTTTCTCTTTCATTGAGTTCATTGTTGGTGTACAAGAATGCTGTCAATTTCTTGATGTTAATTTTGTATCCTGCTACTTTGCCAAATTCATGTATTAAATCTAGTAGATTTTTTATGGAGTCATTAGGGTTTTCTATGTACAGTATCATGTCATCTGCAAATAATAACAGTTTCACTTCCTCCTTTCCAATTTGGATTCCTTTTATGTTTTCTTCATGTCTAATAGCTGTGGCTAAGACTTCCAGTACTGTGTTAAATAAGAGTGGCGAGAGTGGGCATCCGTGTCTGGTACCTGTTCTTAAAGTTTTTGTATGCTTGTATTTTTGCACTTTGAGTATGATGTTGGCTGTGGGTTTTTCATATATTGCATTTATTATGTCAAGACATGATCATTCTATTCCCACATTGGTGAGTGTTTTCATCAGAAATGGGTGCTGGATTTTGTCGAATGCTTTTTCAGCATCTATTGATATGATCATATGGTTTTTATCTTTCATTTTGTTTATGTGGTGTGTCACATTTATTGATTTGCGAATATTGTACCAGCCTTGCATCCCTGGGATAATCCTACTTAGTCAGAATGAATAATTTTTTTGATGTATTACTGGATCCGATTTGCTAATATTTTGTTAAGGATTTTGGCATCTGTGTTCATCAGGGATATTGGCCTGTAATTTTCTTTCTTTGTAGTGTCTTTATCTGGTTTTGGAATTAGAATTATGTTGGCCTCATAAAATGAGTTTGGAAGTCTTCTGTCTTCTTGGATTTTTGGAATAGTTTGAGGAGAATGGGTATTAGTTCTTCTTTGAATGTTCGGTAAAACTCTCCCGTGAAGTCCTCCCGGCCTGGGCTTTCGTTTGCTGGGAGAGTCTTGATTACATCTTCAATTTCCTTAGTTGTTATTGGTCTGTTCAAGTTTTCTGTCTCTTCCAGGTTCAATTTTGGGAGACTGTGTGTTTCTCGAAATTTGTCCATTTCATCTAGATTGTCCAATTTCTTGGTGTATAATTGTTCGAAGTATGTTTTAATGATCCTTTGTATTTCTGTGGTGTCAGTTGTTACTTCTCCTCTTTCATTTCTGATTTTGTGTAGTTGGGTTCTCTCTCTTTGTTTCTTGGTGAGTCTAGCTAAGGGTCCATCAATCTTGTTTATCTTTTCAAAGAAACTGTTCTTTGTTTCATTGATCTTTTGAATTTTTATTTTTTTTTATTTTTTTAGTTTCTATGTCATTTATTTCTGCTCTGACCTTCACTATTTCTTTCATTCTACTTGCTCTGGGTTTTTTTTTATTTATTTGTTTCCTTTCTAGTTCTTTAAGTTGTAGGTTTAGAAAGTCAATTAGGAATTTTTCTTGTTTCTTGAGGTAGCCCTGTAGTGCTATGAACATGCCTCTCAGTACTGCTTTCACTGAGTCCCATAGATTTTGTGTTGTTGAGTGTTCATTTTCATTGGTTTCCAGGAAATTTTAAATTTCTTCCTTGATCTCCTTGGTAACCCATTCATTGTTTAACAACATGCTATTTAACCTCCATGTGCTTTTAATGTTTTTGTTGTAATTGATTTCTAGTTTCATGCCATTGTGTTCTGAGAAGATGCTTGATATGATTTCAATCTTCTCAAATTTTTAGAGATTTACTTTGTGTCCTAACATGTGGTCTATCTTCGAGAATGTTCCGTGTGCACTTGAGAAGAATATATATTCTGCAGCTTTGTAGTGAAATGTTCTGTAAATATCAATTAAGTCCAGCTGATCTAGGTCATCATTTAAGGACTCTGAGTCCTTGTTAATTTTTTGTCTAGATCTATCCAGTGGTGTCAGTGGGATGTTAAAGTCACCCACTATGATTGTATTGCTGTTGATCTCTCCTTTGAAGCCCTCCACAAGTTTTTAAATATATTTTGGTGCTCCTGTGTTTGGTGCATACATGTTTACCAGGGTTATATCCTCTTGTTGGATTGTTCCTTTTAATATTATGTAGTGACCTTCTTTATTTCTTATTATGGCCCTCATTTTGAAGTCTATCTTGTCAGATATGAGTGTTGCTACACCAGCTTTTTTTTTCATTTCCATTTGCTTGGAAATTTTTTTTTCCATCCCTTCATTTTCATCCTGTGTGAGTCTTTTGTTGTGAGGTGGGTCTCTTGTGGACAGCATATATATGGGTCATGTTTTCTTATCCAATCGGCTACCTTATGTCTTTTTATTGGGGCATTTAAGCCATTTACATTTAAGGTTATTATTGATAGATACTTATTAGTTGCCATTTTTATTTTATGCCTGTGTTCCTCTCTCCCTATTTCTTCTTCTTCTTACAGCAGTCCCTTTAGTATTTCTTGCAGTGCTGGTTTAGTGGTGGTAAATTCCTTTAGCTTTTTTTTTTTTTTTTTTGTCTGTGAAGCTCTTTATTTCACCTTCAATTTTGAATGATAGCCTTGGTGGATGGACTAGTCTTGGCTTCAGACCCTTGCCTTTCATTACTTTGTACACTTCATGCCACTCCCTTCTGGCCTGCAGGGTTTCTATTGAGAAATCAGCTGACAGTCTAATGGGAGCTCCCTTGTAGGTAATTTCTGTCTCTCTCTTGCTTCCTTTAAGATTCTTTCTTTGTCTTTAATGTTTGCCATTTTTATTTTGATGTGTCTAGCTGTGGGTCTTTTGGGGTTCATCTTGCTTGGGACTTTCTGTGTTTCCTGGACTTGTGTGACTTTTTTCTTTGCTAAATTAAGGAAGTTTTCTGTCATTATTTCTTTAAACAAGATCTCTATTCTTTTCTCTGATTCTTCTCTTTCTGGTACCCCTATGATGTGAATGTTGTTACATTTTGTATTCTCCCAAAGCTCCCTTAATCTCTCCTCCTGTTTTTTTAATTTTTTTTCCCATTTGCTGCTCTATTTGGACATTTTTTTCTACCTTGTCTTATAACTTACTGATTTGGTCTTCAACTTCTTCTAATCTACTATTGAATCCTTTTAAGGTATTTTTCATATCAGCTATGTCATTCTTTATTTCCTCTTGATTTTTATTCATAGTTTCTACCTCTTTTTTTTTAAGCTGAAGTAGTTCCTGCTGAGCTCTTTATAATTCTCATTAAGTTACTTGTAGTTCTCAGTAAATTGTTTGAGTACCCTTAAAATCATTGCTTTGAATTCTTTATCTGACAAATTGCTTTCTTCCATTTCATGTAGTTCTTTTCCTGGTGATTCCTCCTTTTCTTTCATTTGGGTGTTGTTTCTTTGTCACCCAATTTTAGCCGTCTGGTATTTCTAAACCTGGTGAGGGATGTTCAGATGGGGAGGGAAGTCGGTGTGTATCAAATAAAGCTGCTGTGCCTCCCAGACTGTTCTGGTGCTTGGCGCCTCTTGCTTGCTGTGGTCCTGGAGGATTGACAGCTGGAGGCTGGTATTGGTCTGTCCTGGTAGGCGCTGCTTCTGGAGCCGTGGGCCCCACAGGCTGCTGTATTGCGTGGGCCCCACTCAAACCACAGTCCCCTCCAGGGCCGTAGGCTGCTGGATCACGTGGGCCCCACTGCAGCCACGGGTCTGGCCACTGATGGCTGGGGAGTGCTGCTGCCTGATGGGGCTCAGCTCTTGTTCATCCTCTGCTGATGCTGTTGTGGATGAGTCTCAGCTGCTGATATGAGCTGCTGCTGCCTGGGGATGGATGTCTGCTCCTGAGCCTCTGTTGCTGGTGGTGTGTCTCGGCTCTGATCATGCTGTTGCTTGGAGGGATGGTGCTTGGCTCCCGGCCACTTGTGGCTTCTGCAGCAGGCACCTTGACAGCACTGCTCTTGTGCATTCGTTTGTGATGACACAGCTGGGTCCACTGGTCTGATGGTGCGAGGTGCACTGGTGGGCTCAGGCCACTGGGCCCTAGCCGCTCCCACTGCCTCCTCCCAGAAAATACCAGGGATCTTCCAAAATGGCAGGGCCTCTCGCTGTGCAGGAAGAAGCACCCTGATGAGGCGCTTACCGCGGTAGCCAGCTGCTCCCCGTCCACAGCACAGGAACTTTCTGCCCTGCGTTTCTGCACTGCTCAAGATTGCTCATCAACACTCACGTCCACTCACACTCTCTCTCACACTCGCTCACACTCTCACACACTCACCCTTGCTCCAGTCCTGCCCGCCGCCATCATCCATACCTCCATTTGCAATTCTTATAGAAAGTAAAGGACTAACCTCCCTAATATATAAAAACTTCTTTAAAAGATAAAAGGGATTAAGAAGTACAAACTGCTGCCCTGGCCAGTTTGGCTCAGCTGTTAGAGCGTTGGCCCATGGACCAAATAGTCCCGTGGTCAATTCTGGCCAAGGGCATGTACCTCGGTTGCAGTTGGTGCCCGGCCCGGTTGGGGTCGTGTGGGTGGCAACCAATCTATGTGTCTCTCTCACAACAATATTTCTCTCTCTCTGTAAAAGATTAAATGTAAAAATATTCTCTGGTGAGGATTAAGAAAAAAAAAGAAGTACAATCTGCTAATTATAGAATAAGTCACAGGGATATAAGGTCAATAATATTGTAATAACTATGTATGTTGTTAGATGGGAACTAGACTTATAGGGATCACATCTTAAAGTATATAAATGTCTAATCACTATGTTATATACCTGAAACTAATATAGTATTGTGTGGCAACTGTAATTAAAAAATATTTTTTAAAAAAGAAAAGTAGATTAAAAAAGATGAACCATCCCAACAGAACAGCACCAGACATTTGATGATTTATAGGAAAAAGAAATGCAACCCTGGCCAAGTAGCTCAGTTGATTAGAGTGTCATCTCAATACACCAAGGTTTCGGGTTCAATCCCTGGTCAGGGCACATACAAGAATCAACCAATGAATGCATAAATAAGTGGAAAAACAAATTGATGTTTCTCTCTCTCTCTCTCTCTCTCTCTCTCTCTCTCTCTCTCCCCCCCTTCTCCCTCTCTCTAAAATCAATAAAATAAAAGAAAATTTAAAAAAAGAAAAAAAATACAAATGGCCCTTAAGCATACACAACCCCTCAGCCTCAGTCATAATAATTGGACATGGTAATTCTCACTTAACAGATTAACTAAAATCCATAAGTGTGATAACAGACATGATATGTTCATGTAATACCTTACATGAATGTACAAGGTTATCCACTGTAGCACTGTCTAGAATAGGAAAAGATTGAAAAGGACCCAAGTGTCCAGCATTAGAGGACTGCTTAGTAAACCATATTATGCCCACACAACTGCAGCTAAAATAAAAAAACAAATAAGAACAAAGAAATTCTCTATATTCTGATTTGGAAAGTTTCCTAAAATATGTTGCTAAAATTTAAAAAGCAAGATGCACAACAATGTGCTATATATTTTTTAAAAAACCACAACTTTAGCCCGGCCGATGTGGCTCAGTGGATTGAATGTCGTCCCATGGACTGAGAGGTCCCAGTTCCATTCCCGGTCAGGGCACATGCCCAGGTTGAGGGCTCTATCCCCAGTAGGGGGCATGCAGGAGGCAGCTAATCAATATTTCTCTTACACATCAAAGTTTCTATCTCTTTCTCCCTTCTTCTCTCTCTAAAAAATCAATAAAAACATTTTTAAAAACTTTATTGAGATGTAATTTATATATCAATTTACAGAGTATACATTCACTTGTTTTTAGTCTATTACAGTACAAATTCTTTAAAATTGTGGTAAATATATATATATAACATAAAGCTTGCCATTTTAACCATTTTAATGGTGCAATTCAGTGGTATTAATTGCATTCACAAGGTTGTACAACCATCACCACTAAGTATTTCAACACTTTTTCATCACCTCAAATAGAAACTGTAATCTTCAAGCAATAACTTCTCGTTCTTCCTCTTCCCAGCTCTTGGTAACCAGTATTCTACTTTCTGTCTCTATGAATTTGCCTACTCTAGATACCTCATAAGTGAGGTCATAAAATATTTAAACTTTTATGTCTGGCTTATTTTACTTTGCATAATGTTTTCAAGGTTGATCCACATTGTAGCATGTATCAGAACTTCATTTTTGTGTGTGCAGCTGAATAATATTCCATTGTATGGATATAAATTTTGTTTATCAACATCAGTTGAGTACTTGGGTTGTTTCCTCCTTTTGGCTATTGTGAATAATGCTGCAATGAACATTGACTTACAAGATTCTGTTCAGCTACCTTTTATGTAACAACCTTCAGTCAGATACAAATATATATTTGCTTGTAGCTTGTGTTTGCATACAAAAACACTGAAAGAATACACATGAAACTGTAGGAGAGGAAAATCATTTTTCCTTTACGCTTCTAGATTCATGGATAAAACCCTTTGTAATAAAAAACAGATTAACAGGAGAAAAACAAACTTATATACCTCCTATATACATGGGAGAAACCCAAGAAAACGGAGTAAAATGCCCTGAAATGGTCCAAGCCATCACTTCAAATGCCATCTGTAGCTAATGACAAAAGTACTTGGGAGTTCAGAGGTCAAATTAGGTAGGTTACTAAGAAAAGCAGAATAAACAAGGGTAAAGTTGTTATGCAGATTTAAGTCATGGCCTTTTCCATTGAGTTTCTTGTGACTGAGTCATCCTTCTCTTCCCGCTACAGAGAGCAAAACACACTTACAAATAAAGATTTTCTTTATGAATGTAACTTTCCCTTACAAAAGGGAAAATCTACTCTGTTTTCAGAGACTCTCAAAAATAATCCACTTAAAATAATCCTATGCCAGGGGACCTATTTTGGGTTGGCATATTCATCTACCTTTTATTCCCATCTTTGAAACATCCCCAAGAAGTTCCACAGTACAGAAGCTGAGTTAATAGTTTGCTCCATATCTCATGAACCAGTCAGTTAGTCTTGAGAATAAGTCAGAGTTGTGTCTCATTTTAGGCAACAGTTATGTAGGTGGGCTCCCCAAGTTAGATCTATATGGTGCAAGTGATCAGGTATTTAACAAGAGGCATTTCTATGTGTGGACACAAAAGGGGTGACATACTAAACCTGACAAGCTCAGGGAGGCCTTCATGGTGAGTCTTACAAACTCAGAGACCAAAAGTAACCACATAGGATGGTCTGAAATTAAAACTTCCTAACTAAAAGTCGGTCATGGCAGCTAGTCATGTCCTAGGCCAGTATCTTTCTTGACAAAGGTCAATCTTTACCTTAACGAAGCCTATTGTCTTTTTTTCACCTAAAATAACATATCTTTGAAATGTCAGAGTAACCTCCTTTTCCAGACCCCTTAGAGCACACCCACAGAACCAGTGCACAAGACCACCAAATATCTCATTGTTATCTTTTTTTAAAAAATTTTTTTTTCTTTATTGATTTTAGAGAGAGAGGAAGGGAGAGGGAGAGAGAGATAGAAACATTGATGAGAGAGAACATCAATTGGTCGCCTCCTGCATGCCCCCCATTGGGGATTGGGCCCACAACCTGGGCATGTGCCCTGACTGGGAATCAAACCAGTGACCCCTTGGTGCATGGGTCGATGCTCAACCACTGAGCCACACAAGCCGGGCCCTCATTATTATCTTGTTCCCCACATACCATTTCTATGTACTGTAAATGTTAATTAATAACTATCCTGTATCCACCAATGTAAAAGAAGTATGTATTTCTTTATTTTACCTTTTTATTCAGTGCTAGAGATTTCTCGCTTTGTTTTCTCCTCCCCTTAATCTACCACCGGTAGGTTTCATGTAACCAGTCCTCCTTGTGTCTCCTCCTTTTATTCTAATGTATAAAATAAATTACAAATCTGCCATTCCCTGGAGCATATTCTCAATCTGTTATTTTAGTTCCTATCAATTGTCATCAATTTGGCTTAAACAAACTCATAAAAATTCTCTACAGGTTTGGACATTTTTTACATTGACATATGAAACAAAAGAAAAGCAGCAATTAATAGTTGATAAACTACAAACTCAATTTTTTAGTCCAGAGGGCAGTCAGTCAAGATTTCTAGATGGTGGGCTCGAAGTATCTTCATATGGAGTTAGGTCAGACAGTGGCCACCCAACAGATTTTTTGTTTGCAGTTTGAATGTCTCTGGGAATGTCATGAGGTATTCTGCTGAACTTTCTGAATGGCACACACATAACAGGCACAGAGATTGTGAGCTCTTCCAGTGCTTTCTCTGAAAGTTATATTAAGTTGTCCAGTGTTAGCTTGCAAGACTTTGGGAAAAGGATAGTTTTTGTTCCTAGTGATTTCAAGTCAAAAAGCTGGGAGAGGGACAGAAAACAAATGTTACTTTGAAGAGATGTGGCTAGATAGTTGAGGGAACTTGAAAAATTCAGGACCCAGTCTAGTTTTCAGGTAAATAACAAAACCTCAAAGACAACTAATAAGACTAGAAGCTAATATCCACAAGATATGTTATAATTTTTTTTACTGAAACATGCTTTTTCTTTTTATAATCATTCTCATTTCTACCAAAGATAATCACAATAAAGCTAATTTGTTTGCAAAAATAAGTCTGGTTTCATTACACTTGGCCTGATTGTTCATATAAGTGCAGCAAGGATAGCAATTGACTATGTAGACTCTTCTAAAGTTTTCTTTGCTTGAACTCTTTATTAGGAATCTCAGATTGAACTCTTAAAAGTCTTTTAAGGCAAGAAAGCCAAGCCAAGGACTTGCCATCAGACTTTGCCTGCAATACGTATAAATTTCCTCTCTTTTCAAGGTACCCAGAATATTCTGAGACTCCTAGGCTTGCCAGGAAGTAACCTTCCTTACTCACTTGGTAAGGCTACTGGGAACTCTGTAATCAAGGTTCCAGGCTATTTTTCCAAGGCGCTTTGTGGCTCCCTAAAGTCAACCTTAGTTCCTTAAAGGTGTCTGGTCTTATCTGATTTTATGCATATCATTCTCAAAGAGGACATTTCAGTCAAAGCCTTGGTAATATAACCAATGTTTCCAATTGTGTCCTGTTACATGGAGATCACAGTCTTATTGAATTTATGCAAAGGAGTATATTGCCATGAAAATAAGAATATTCAATAAGAATTTCATAATTCTGGAGGGATATGGTAGGAAGAAAAACATAGATGTTTCAATTCTGTTTACAAAGATATAATTTACCAAATTATTGCAAGTTATAAACAGCTTAAGAGAGTTTTCCTAAAGCTGAAAAAAAAGAACCCAAAATATTAAATAATCAGCAGCATTTCAAATAAAAAGTCATAAAAATTCTAATTATCCTCATCAGTTTGTTCAGCCCCATGTAATTGATTCTTGTTGATCTTGAGTGTCTGTTAGCAGTTTTATGAATCCATCAGTTTCTCCATTACAGTTTTATAAATTCCTACGCAGTTCAATAGTGTGATCTGAAAGTTATGAGAAACCTGTACTTGTCAGTGTTCTTTCCAAGGAATATCTCTTTCTCCCTCTCTCTCTCTCTTCCTCTGAGCTTGAAACAACACAAATTTATTATCTTACAATTTTGGAGGTGAGGAGTCCTAAAACCCAGGTGATGGCAGGGCTGCATTTCTCTGGAGATTATAGGGAAAAATACCTTGTCTTGTCTTTTCTAGCTTCTGAGGGCACTTGCATTCACTGGCTCATAGCTCCTATTCCTATCTTCAAGGGTACAAACGTAGCATCTTCCAGTGTCTGGCTTTTCCTTCTGTCCTTCTATCTTCTTTTCTCCAAGGAATCTCTAAAGATGAAGCATTTTTGCAAAAGCATCAGATTAAAACAATAACTTTTATAAATGACAATAGACTTTAAAATGATGAGAAAAGACTTAAAGATCCGATGAGAGTTATTATAATACAATTGACAAGAATACAGTATTTGGTTACTTTGTTGACATACAACATTTTAAGATAATAACTAGAATTGCAACTGATGCCATACAAAGACATACTAATTAGATTTGTAAGAATTTTATACAATTTCTGGAATACTTACATTAATGACATATATCCATACACATATAACTTAAGAAGGTTTTGTATTACTTCTTATTTGACAATGCTTTTCATGTAATTTAACATATCAAATATGCCTAATTAGTTTAATATCACTCTTTTTATAAGGACAGAGAACAAATTCTTTTAACATGTTTCAGGAGCCTTCTCTGCAAAAATCTCAAAGTTAGTTAAAGGTCAAAAAGACTTTATTTAGAATTTCATTTTTGGAGGTTTGTTAAAAATATCAAAAGGTTTGGACACTAGACTAAATAAGATCACAGATCATTATGAAACAATACTTAATTACTATTTAACCAAAGTGACACTAAAAGGTTTCAAAGGGAAATACAAAAGGTTACATAGTTGTGAGCAAAACTTAGCTCTTTTAATATTGAGAAGACTTGGTTTGCTTAAGTAATCAAAGACCTGATGGTAAACACAACATGAAGCACAGGAAATTATTTTGGTAAAACAGAAAATCTTTGCTTTCTAGGCAGATTACTTAAAAGGCAGCAAGCAAACAGAAAACCCAGTAACAATCTCCTAGTATGAAGAACAAACCAATATGTCCTGGCTGGTGTGGCTGTTGATTGAGTGTCGTCCCATGCACCAAGAGGTCACTGGTTGGATTCCTGGTCAGGGCACAAGCCCAGGCGGCAGGCTCGATATCTAGTAGGGGGTGTGTAGGAGGCAGCCTATTGATGTTTCTCTCTCTCTCCCTCTCCCTTCCTTTCTCTCCCAAAAAGACCAATAGTTCAAGAACACTTTGTCCTTTTAGCAGATGAAAGAAAAATTTTAATTTTACATAACTATAGTATTAATATTAAAGCTTATTTTTAAAACCGTTATAATTAATTCATTCTATTTTAGCCAGCTTGATTACACAAAGATCTCTCTTTCTTTCTCTCTCCCTTTTATTTCCCAAATTTATATATCCATTTAGTTTGTCCTTTATCTTCCTCTTTCCCATTTTGAAACAGCCAGTTGTTCTACTTTAAGACAAAATTGCTTTCTTTACCAAAAAACACATCTTTTTTTTCATATAGAGTTATTTATTATGCAATGTAAAAAAACGTCCAAACCTGTAAGAATTTTTATGAGTTTATTTGAGCCAAACTGATGACAATTGCTGGGAAGCGAAATCTTAATGGATTGAGAAAATGCTCCAGAGAATGGCACTTTTGCAGCTTATTTTATACATTACAATCAAAGGAGGAGGCATAGGGGGTTACATGAAATCTATTGGTGATAGATTAGGGAGGCAGGAAAAAGCAAAGCCAGGAAACCTCTGGAATTGGATAAAAAGTAAAATAAATAGACACACACTTCTTTTACATAGACGGGTATAGGATATTTAACAGTTAACAACATGATAACAATAACAATGAGGGGTTTTGTGGTCTCTGTTTTGGTGCAATGAGAGGTGAGGGATAAATTACTCTGACATTCCAAAGGTATGTTATTATAGATGCAAAAAGACAATACACAGGCTCAGTTAAAGTAAAGACTGACTTTCGTCAAGGAAGACACTGGCCTAGGACATGACTACCCCCATGACTCAGTTTTAGTTAGGAAGTTTTAATTTCAGACCATTTTATGTGGTTACTTTAAGTCTCTGAATTTGTAAGTCCTGCCATGCAGGCCTTCCCTGAGCTTGTCAGATTTAGTATGTGGCCCCTTTTTTATCCACAATTATTTTAGTAGTTTTAATTACATATATTAATTAAAATTCTTAATCCTTAGAAATCTTAATTTGTAGCAAAAACTAAGAAATAAGCTTGAACTATCTGTTATACAAGCATTCTGTAGATTGGAAAATTTATAAATACATTTCATAATTTCTAGAAGTGTATACTTCCTCATAGTAAATTTTTCAATGTGTCATAAGACGTGTTTACTGATAGACCCAAATAACTAGTTCCTCTGCAATAAGAAGCTGAAAGTAGATAAACCTGTGTTCAACAATTAATGTTTCAATATTTTACCTTATTTGGAAATGATCTAGGTATTCAATGAATATCCATCATTTAACTTAACTTAGTACAACTTTAAAGTTTCAAGTTACCAAAAACATTCTAGAAACTTTATTTTTAATCTTCACCCAAGGATATGTTTACTGATTTTGACAGAGAAAGAGAGAGAGAAAGAGAAACATCGATGTGAGAGAGAAACATCGATTGGTTACCTCTCATACATGCCCCAACCAGGGACTGAACCCACAACCTAGGTATGTGCTCTGACCAGGAATAGAACCCACAACGTTTTTGGTGTACAGGACAATGCTCCAACCAACTGAGCCACTTGGCCAGGGCTAGAAACTATTTTTAAGTAGACATACCATAAAACCTAATTATTGCTAAAAAGTCCATCAACTTGTATCTTATATCTATTTCATTCACTTGTTCTTAACAATTATACTTAAATTACTCATAAAAATGTTATGAGACATTGAACAGCTGACCATCATCATAAGAGTTTTTTTCTTAGTAACAAATTCTGTAACAGGGATAACATGAACTTATTTGACTAGTAAACCCTGATTAAATATAAGTTGTATGTCTGCATTTATTATATTTTTGTTTGTTTGTTTTTGTTTTTTTGTGTGTATTTTTTTAAATCCTCACCTGAGGATATTTTTTTCCATTTATCTTCAGACAGAGTGGGAGGGAAAAAGAGAGGGAGAAACATCAATGTGAGAGAGACACATCGACTGATTATCTCCCGCATGACCCGACCAAGGCCTGGGACCGAACCGCAACCGAGGTACGTAACCTTGACCGGAATCAAACCTGTGACTCTTTGGTCCATGAGCTGATGCTCCAACTGCTGAGCCAAACCGACCAGAGCACATTTATTACATTTTGGTATCTCTGAAGGCATGCCTATTTTATTTTATTTTTATTTTTTGTTAATCCTCCTCCGAGGATTTTTTTCCATTGATTTTTAGAGAAAGTGGAAGGGAGGGAGGGAGAGAGGGAGAGAGAAATATCAATATGAGAGGGACACATCTATTGGTTGCCTCCCACACGACCCCAACCAGGGCCAAGGTTCGAACCTGCAACCCAGGCACGTGCCCTTGACCCTTCGGTCCATGGGCCAACACACTGTTGACCACTTACGAGTTAACTCGTGTTTGCACTTGCATTAGCTATTTCAAATTTTGAAACTCAGGGTAATATAGGATTATTGTATTTGTGACTCTTTGCTCTGAGGATCAAGGTTCGAAAAACAGCACACCGTTCTATATTCTCATGCGGACTCCTTTTCTTCCCACTCCTCCGGGTGTGAGACTGCAAAATCGAAGGTATGGTAAACAAAAACGATCACAGTGTCGAGCCGTCTAAACTTGGACTATCTTCTAACCGCTTGCAGTTTGAACATACATATCAAGGATATTGTAAAATCTTTCTTCGTCGTGTTCAATTGTGTTCAGTTTATTATAAAAAAAAGTGACTTTTCTTGATATTTAGTTTTTTATCGTAAATATAGTATTACAAAAGTTTCACCATGACGGATCGTGAAGGTGAAGAACTTTTCAATGAATTATATGCAGACACTTTATCTGATTGTCCAAGTGATTTTGAAATATATTGTAGTGATGTAAAAATTGATAGTTTATCAGAAGACAGTAATGATTCGGCTATTAGACCACCAAATGACAAAAAAGAAATGTAGTAAGTGTGTGTTTCAAAAGGAAAGTGCAGCGAAACCAGATATATTTGCAAAACATGTTGCGTACCATTACATGTAGGTGATTGCTATACAGTATACCACACCAAAAAAAATTACTAAAATATATAATCTGTATAAAATATAATATGTAATATATAGCAGATATGTACAAAGTTTCATTTAAATTCATTATGTATAAATAAAGTATACTGAAGTTTATTTAGATTGTTTCACTTTCATACTCAATTACGAAAAAATAGCCGGTGACATGAGATAACTTCTGTGTAAAATTGCCGGTCAACAATGTGTTAACCTCTGAGCCAAACCAGCCAGGGCAAGACATGCTTATTTTAATTAAACCAAAAAACATAAACTAGATTTTATTTACCAAAGTTTATCCCTGATTACATGAACTTCAAAAACATTTGGGTTAGTTTCTATATTTTTAAGAGTTTCAGGACTACTTAATTTATATGTGTTTATTTTTCTTTAAGCCAATTAAATAGAACTCTTTACAAATTAATTTTGGCAATACCATCCAGAGGTAGAAAAGTCACACATCTATAATGTACATATATGATATATAAACATACAGACAGGTACAAACAGAGATCTTATAGTTTTCATTTAAAATTTTTAGCCATGAGCCCTGGCTGGTGTGGCTCAATTGGTTGAGCATCTTCCCATGGACCAAGAGGTCACTGGTTAGATTCCCAGTCAGGGCACATACCGGGGTTACAGGCTCGATCTCCTGTAAGGGGGAGTGCAGGAGGCAGCCAATCGATGGTTCTTTCTCATTGATTTCTCTCTCTCTCTCTCTCCCTTCCTCTCCCTCCAAAATCAATAAAAACATATATTTTAAAAAACACTCAATTTGTAAGACAAGTTAGTTATTTTTAATTCCTCAAAGAACTGGGTTGCAATCTGAACGATATAAAGGGGATGATTCAACTACATTATCTTCAATTTTCTTCTCTACGTCAGGGGAAAGATTTCCAACTAAGATGGAAATGTAAAGATTTCTATCTTAAAAGAGAAGGCCCTAAAAAAAAGTTCTTATCAAACTTTGAATGTCAGCTTCCAATATGGCCAACTTCTGACCATAGAGCTACTTAAAAAGATCTCTTCAGATACCTTTTCAGGTTTTAGCTGGGACAAACAGTAAATATCCTAGCAGTATTGAATATCTTGTTTTTCCTTTTTAAAACAATTATCTAAAATAGCTTTATTGAGGAAATATTAATACTACAAAGAAGGAATTTCTTTTAAAAATGGCATTAAGATAAAGTAACAGCAGCCTTTCTGGTAGTGATGACCTCCCCACAACATGCTTCTCACTAAGGATCCCCTTCATCCCTCTCCAGAAGAGGAGGAGAGGAAACACAAGAAGAAGTACCTGGAAAAGAGCCCCAGTGCCTGCTTCATGGATGTGAAATGCCCAAGATGCTGTAAAATCACCACCATCTTTAGCCCTGAACAAATGGTAGTTTTGTGTGTTGGCTGCTCTACTGTCCTCTGTCAGCCTACAGAAGGAAAAGCAAGGCTGACAGAGGAGGCTCCTTCATAAAGAAGCAGCACCGAAAGCACCTTGAATCAAGAGGAGTGGGAAACCATCCCAATAAACACATTTTGAATTAAAAAAAAAAGATAACAGCATTACAATTATATAATAATAATATAACAGCATTATAATAATGTTCCAATATAGATATTGACAACTGTTTCTCTTTGTTTTATAATAATTCGAAGCAATTTTAAGAATAAAATTTAATAAGTTTTCCTCATTAATAAATGTCATAGGCAGTACAGCTTTATGTGTTTATAACAGCTGTTTCAGGAGCAATCTTTTCTCTCCACGAAGAAAAGACTCCACCCTCTTTTACCAGCTTTATTAAACGGCTTATTTACATTCTTTGTTTCTAAACTCTGAGCCAGTTTTTTGTTTTTTTTTACCCTGTGATCGTTATTCTATGAAAATCTTGAACTCAACACAAATGTCATCTTAATGTAGGATGGTAATTGTACAAAGAATTAAAATGTTTTTGTAAAATTTGATTAGAGTAATGTAAACATAAAGAAACTTTATTTCTTTAATATGGCTCTTTCTCCTTTCTTTCCTTTTGATTCAAACTGGCCTCATCCAGCACCCTGATGCACCTGCTTCCTCCTCCCTTGAACGACCTCTCCTTAAATCATTAAGCCCTGAGGACAAAGAGGTTCTGATCAGCATCATATAATCTTAGGAACAAGCCTTAGTCTGTTGAACACAAAGACAGAGATTCAGTCAAACTAGAAATAACATCCAGGCCTCGACTGAGTTTTAGCTCCAGGCCCAGAAAAGTGGTAAAACCAGAGGAAGGGACACCACGGCTGACATCAGGGCCAGATGCACTGATCAACTACCCCCTCCCTTAGCACCAATGAATGAGTAGAGACCATGACCCTGACCAAGACTCTAACTCCCTTAGTCACCACAATGAATGATTTTGCCCCTATATAACCCGTGCCCTGGAAGCCATCAGAGGAGACAGGTCTTTGAGCATTAGCTCACCTGTCTCCAGGCCTAGGCCATTTTCTAAAAATAAACCCTTACTTTATTTGCTGCAACTCCTATTTGTGTCTTATTGGGCTTTGATGTGAGCAGGAGAATGGACCCCTTTAGACCAGTAACAATTTTGGCGCCTAATGTGGGGCGGCCTTTTGCCTGTGAAATCTGAACCCCTGTCCCAGGGCTTTCCACCAGGCCTCTACCTAACAGCTGCCCAGACCTGTTGTCTTAAAGGTGGAGGATATTAATAGATGGCAGTCCATGACCAGGTGCCCTGGACTGATGGTGCTTTTCTTTGCAGCATAGGAAAGGAGGAAATGAAAAGGCCTAGATTTGGAATTTGTTCTGGTTTTGGAAATTGAAAATGTCTTATGGTAAGGTTTCATGGGGTGATGACCCCAGGAAAGCCACCCTCTTCTAAGGCTTGGGGAAACCCCAATGGGAACTGGGAGGGAATCGGCACTTGAGAAATCTTAGTTTGTCTGAATTAGTCTCTTTCTCCTGGACTAAGGGAAACTTTGTGGGAACCAAGAAGGAGAAATCCTGTTTGTCAGTCTGTTTGAGGCTGTAATTTGTTACCTGTTGAGTCTGTCTCATCTTCTGGGAAGGGGAACAACTCTGACTGTGTTTTAGCAAACCTCAAAGGAGAGGGAGGGGGAAGCTCGTCCTGACCTAACTTGAGGCACAGCTGTTCATCTTATGTCAACCTGACTGAATGGAACTTGTGATTATCCCCCAAGGGAATAGTAATCAGGGTTCCAGACGTAGCAAGGAGTTTGGGGCACCCAACCCCTCCTACTCTCTTGTCTGTTGTGTCTGACTTGTTGCTGGCTGAACTTTAGAAAGATATAAGGGTTGCTGAATTGTTAGACCTTGTAACTACGTGTTTCCTATCTTTTTTGTGTGTGAACTGTTTAATCCTAGGACTTATTTAAGATTGCTCAGGCTGAAAACAAGTCATTGCTTTGATTGATAAAGACCTTAGTAACATGGGCAATTGCATCTCTGTACCCCAATGTAGCTCTCTGAGCTGTATCTTACAGAACTGGAGTATTTTTAGCTATGAACCTATGAAAGAAAAAAAATTAGGCTAAATAAAACAGATATTAACATGGTTAGGACAAAAGTTTTAGTACAGCACTACCAAAGGCTGTATGGGGCCAAAATTAATCCCTATTAGCCCCTTAAGATTAAAGGTCTCCCCAAAAGTCTGCTCTATTTACCCCAGTGTGGATAAATTTAAAAGACTGGGAGGAAGAGATGACAACAAGAAACCTCACCAGCAATTGCTTGGGGCATTAGTCAGGCTGGTTAAATCAAGTTAAAGATTGATAACTTGGCCAGGGTCTCTTGGCTTGACCTCTCTCTGAGGACCCAAAGCTTTTTTACTCAAGAGTGGAAAAATGGTCAGGGTATAGAAAAAAGAATTTTCCAGGACTCCTTGAAATGGAAATTCCTGAACTGTGGTACAAAAACCCATTGGTAAAACCTTGATTCAGACTACAATTAGATTACATAATATGAAAATGTCAGGATTGATAAGATTAGGAAAACGGGAACATTTAAACAAGCTCTATGTTAAAGTTATGTCAAATTAAATTGATTGCAACTCTTTTGCCTGATTGTATGGTGGAAATAGGCATTATGTCTCTTTGGGGAACTAGGACATGAAGGGTGTCAGTTTTTTCTTTTGGCTATCAGAGGGAAAGATTCTATAAGGCCTTACACCCTCTTGGGTCTATGGACTTGTTTAACAATACCAGAAATATTTGTTGTTGTCCCAATTGAAACCTGACAAGATATTTGAAAGGATTTAATAAGTTTTGATCAGAAATTTTGGCCAAATTAAAAACTAATGTCAGAGCCTGAAAAAAAAAAAAAAAAAAAAAAAGTACCCAGAGGAAAAGAAACATTCTAAAAATAGATGGATGTATTTGTCAGTCCTTTGTCAACATTTGGATGGCAGCCCAATTCTTGAGGTATTAAAAACAACTGTCATTGTTTTACAAACGAAGTCTTTACAGGGCCAAAAAATGTGGCTCCAGAAACAATTAAAAGCCCACCAATTCTTTTTACTTTCCCAAATCCTCCTCTATTCATCTCAAAAGGCTTATAAATAATTGGCTTTATGAAACCAAAGTCCTTCTAAAAGGAGTTTGCATTTCTTTTTTTCTTAATTTTTTTTAATTTTACTGATTTGAGAGACAGAGAAGAGGGTAGAGGGAGAGAGAGAGAGAGAGAGAGAGAGAGAGAGAGAGAGACAAAGAGAGAATTTGTTGTTACATTTAATTATGCATTCATTGATTGATTCTTGTACGTGCCCTGACAAAGGATCAGACCCAAATCTTTGACATGTAGGGAGGGCACTCTAACCAACTGAACTACCTGGCCAAAGCAAGAGCTTTCATTTATTTCCCTGTATCTTTGAGATATAAATACCTGGCCTTCTTCAAGAACTCTTATATGGGCCATCTTTTAAAATGCAAGTTTCACAAAAAAAAAGCTGGGTAGCAATACTTATATCTGATAAAATAGACTTCAAAATGAAGGCCATAACAAGAGAGAAAGAAAGGTACTAAGTAATATCAAAGAGATCAATCCAATGAGAGGATATAACCTTGGTAAAACATATATGAACCCAATATAGGGGCACCAAAATATATTTAAAAACCTCTGGAGGACTTTGAGGGAGAGATTGACAGTAACACAGTCATAATAGGGGATTTTAACACCCCACTGATATCACTGGATAGATCATCTAGACAAAGAATCAACAAGGAAACAGAGACCCTGAACAACACACCAGATCAGATAGATTTAATTGATATTTACAGAACATTTCACCCCAAAGCTGCAAAGTATGCATTCTTCTCAAGTACACACGGGACATTCTCAAAGAGACCACATGTTAGGTCTTTACAAGTTCAAGAAGACTGAAACCACATCAAGCATCTTCTTGGATCACAATGGCATGAAACTAGAAATCAATTACAGTAAAAACATTCAAAAACATTCAAACACATTGAGGCTAGATAGCATGTTATTAAACAATGAATGGGTTACCAATGGATCAAAAACTTCCTGGAAACTAATGAAAATGAACACACAACAACATAAAATCTATGGGACACAGCAAAAGCAGTCCTGAGAGGGAAGTTCATAGCATTACAGGCCTACCTCAAGAAACAAGAAAAAGTTCAGATAAACAATCTAACCCTACAACTAAAATAATTAGAAAGAGAACAGCAAAACAAACAAACAAACAAAAAACAGACTAAGTAGAAGGAAGGAAATAATAAAGATCAGAGTGGAAACAAATGACATAAAGACCAAAAAAACAATACAAAAATCACAAATCATGTGTGTTGTATTTAACCTCTTGATGGCATTGTTCTTTTTATGTTGTTTGTTTTTTAAAGAGCTGTATTAAATTGGCTTAAACAAACAAGAGTTTATATGAGAATTCTCAAAATATAACAGAAATTAACCAAAATGCTTTTCAAAATCATGTAATATGAGAAAATATTTGATATTAAAGCTGGTTTGAGTTTGGTTTGGTTAAGTAGGCATATCTTTAGAATCATCATTATTAAATAATACTTTTATTCTACCTGGGTTTATTAGTTAAATAAGTTCATGTCATCTCTGTTGCAAAATTGTCAGCAAGAAAAATAACTTGGTAAGATAAAACTTTCAATAGTAATCTAAATTTAATTGTTAGAAACAAGTAAATTAAATAAATGTAAATGAGATAAAAAGTTTCTTTTAGATTAATTCTTTAGCAATAATTATATTATACTTAAATAGTTTTCTAAATCTCTGTAACTTGAAACTTTAAAATTTTGCTAGTTAAATTAAATAATGAACATTCATTGACTGGCTAGAGTCTAGACCATTTTCAAGTAAGATAAAGTAATCATTAATTACTGAACATAGGGTTATCTACTTGCTGCTTATTATGAAGAAACTAAAGATATTTCGGTTCGTTAGTAAACTTGTCTTGTACCACATTAAAAAATTGTGCTATGAGGAAATATATTTATAGAAATCATTAAATGTGTTCATAAATGTATCAATCTAAGGAATATTAATTTCTTCCTTTAGAGTTGTCACTACAAATTGAGGTTCCTAAAGGTTAAGATTTCTAATTAAGATGGAAAAAACTATGTTTTTAGGAATAGAAGGAATAAGGTATGGAAATATATTTTTTGAAGGAATTAAAAGAATGAGGTTTGTTTGTCCTAAAATAAGGTTAGTTATTTCTAAATGAGTAAAAGAGACAAACTAAGAGGGACTCAAAAGTTGTAGAAAGTCTGTGAAAAAAAATCTTGAGGACATTTTATATATGGTTAAACTGAATAAGAGTAAAATTTAATTAAGTTAGTAAATTTAAATATCAAAAGTAAACTAATGCAGAATAAAAGTTTGATTCTTTTTCACTCTGTTAAAAGAAAAAGGTGTGGTTTTTTTTTGTCTTTACTCTACTCCAGATAAGATATTATAGGCTTTCTACCTAGAAAACAGAGATTCTATGTTTTATTAAAATAGTTTTCTGGCATGGCTGGTGTGGCTCAGTGGATTGAGAATCGTCCTGTGGACTGAGAGATCCCAGTTCGATTCCTGGTTAGGGCACATGCCTGGGTTGCCGGCTCAATCCCTGGTGGGGAACATGCAAAAGGCAACCAATTGATGTTTCTCTCTCACATCGATGTTTCTGTCTCTCCCTTCCTCTCTCTCTAAAAAAAATCAATAAAAACATATTAGAAGAAAATAAAATAGTTTTCTATTGCTGAATTCTAAAAACTAAAGTTTTCCTAACCTGCATTTTTATTTAATATCTTTTTATTGTCACTTTGGATAAATAATCTAATACTGTTTCATAATGATGTATGATCTTTTTGGTTAAGTGTGTTTGATAAACTTCCCAGAGTATAAATTTTAACAAGAGACTTTTTTCTTAACCTAGAAATGGCTTTGGGTTATTTTAATGGGCCCCTGAAACACCTCAAAGGATTTTTTTTTCTCTCCTTACAAGGGAGAGGTTTTGAACTAATTAGGCCTATTTGATATGTTTAAATTGAATAGGAAGCTTTATCAACTAAGAAGATAGTTATGTTGTATTTGTATATATATATTCTTATTATTAAATGGATATTACATGTTGTAGATTATATAAAAATCTTCAAGAGTCTACAAAGTCCTGATATAATGCCCATTTGCAATTCTTGTTATCTTAAAATGTTGTTACAAAAACAAACTTCTTTGTCAATTGCATTATAATCAAATCTGTAATCATGCCATTTTAAGTTTTGTCACTTATGGACAGTCATATTTTTACTCTGATGCTTTTGCAAGTATGTTTCATCTTCAGAAAGATCCATGAAAAGGACTCTGACTTATTCTAAAACAGAATTGTTTGAGAATAAGCTTTCAGATCATACCTTTAAACTGGATGATTTTTTTTTTTTTTTTTTTTTTTTTTTAGAGTGGAAGGGAGTAAGAGGGAGAGAGGGAGAGAGAGAGAAACCTCAATGTTAGAGAGACACATTGATTGGTTGCCTCCCACATGACCTCAACGAGGGCCAGGGAGTGAACCTGCAACCCAGGTATATGCCCTTGACCAGGAATTGAACCCGAGACCCTTCAGTCCAAGGGCTAGTGCTCTAACTGCTGAGCCAAACCAGCCAGGGCTGGATGAAGATTTAGAAAACTCTAAGGAATAACTGGATTCATGACCTTTGGGAAAGGATCAAGATAGACAAGAATTTATTAGATGGCACTGAATAAACTGAGGATGATTTTGATTTTTATAACTTTTTGTTGGAATACTGCTAATTTTTAATCTTTTGTTTGCCAGATGTAAGGAAACTTGTTTTCTCAAACTACCTATGACTTAGAGCAATTTAATAAATTATACCTTTGTAAGCAATATTGAAACATTTATATTTTCTCTCCCTACCTGATCCCAAAGTTTGGAGACTCTGAATGAGTATTATTATCTTCATGGCAATATGGTTGCTCGCATAAATTCAATAGGAATATATGCTTTTTATAACAGGACACATTTGGAAATTGAATTATTACCAAGACTTTAACTGGAATGTCATGTTTAAGACAGACATACATAGACTCTGGATTTCACCAGAAAACTTTAAGGAATTAAGATTGACTTTCAATGCTGATAAAAGCCCCTTGGAGAAACGACCTGGTACCTTACTTACATTGTTCAGTCTTTCCAGGTAAGGAAAGAAAGTTGCTTTCCTGGGAGATGGCAAAGGAATAACCTCAAGACATTTTGAGAAACCTTGAGCATATGAAGAATTCACCCAAATTGATAGGTATTGCTGGCAAATGCTGATGGCAACTATGTGGAGGCTAATTAAAGTTCAATCTGAAAATTCTTCATGAAATTCCAGCCATGCAGATTTAAAAGAGTCTATATGATCAATTACTACTCTTGTCATATATGTGCAAATAACAGGCCAAATTTGTTGAAACTAGACTTATACAATAAGTTAGTCTTAACTCGGCTACATTTGACAAAGTGAGAGTACTTTTAGAGGAAAATTGTTTCAATAGAAAGCGTAATGCCCAATTATAGATATTAGATTCTAGTTTAGTTAATTGCCTTTAAAATCTTATTTTTAACCTGTGGACTGGACTGGGTCATACATTTCTTCTATAAAAATATTTGGCTAAAGCCCTCTGAACTAGTGTTTCATTTTTCTCCTATCCTTTTCCTTGGAATTATTGAGAACTAAAACTCTTTTTTTTTTATTTCTAAGCCTTGCAATTATAGACCCCAGTTAGACCACATAAATGTAAACTTCAGAGAAGTCATCACAACAGCTCATGCTTAGATGATTCTGGAAACTGATGTTGTGTAAGCCACACAGAGATTTTGCTTGAGCTGACGTCAGGATGTTCATTGGGGATGTTTGGACTTCGGACCAGGGGAATCTGTTGGATTGTTATTGCTTGCCTTCATTCCAGTAAAAATTAAGCTCTGTCTGAGCCTTTCATCTAGAGGTCTTCTCAACTGGCAGTCTTCAAGACTCAGAGACTAACGGTGATTTGCTCTGATTATTACTTACACTACAGGTATCCTGGCCTACTGCTGCTTCTCTCATTGCTGTGGTTCCTACTTGTGAATTGAACACCTGGAATGTCCCCTCTAAGGCTCAGGGACCATAGACGAAGGGGTGAGCATGTAAGATTATAAAAGCCAGATAAGAGGAGCATAATGGATAGACAAATCTGACTCCATCTTACAAGCTAATCCTCCCCCTTGCTTAAACCTGCATCCAATTGCCCTATATTCCTCAAGGTTGAGGAATAATCATAAGAAAGGGGGGAATTGTAACCATGCACAGAGTTGAGGCCCACTGGTGAGTTGAGGCCTGGCTGGCACCTCTCACTGCCCTAGCACAGGGGGCTATGAAAAGGAGTGGGCACTGGGCACAGGTAATAGCTCAAGTATAAAGATCAAGTTCTCTGCCAGATGGAAAACTCACAGCAAGATGGACAGTATCCCTGGACAGTGAGGGTGCAAGGACTCCAAAGAAGAGCTGGTCTGTGGCTACAGCCTTGGTGCAAACATGTGGGAAGGGGTGGGGTGGCACACAGGTCGACACTATGGGAATCCAGGCTGCCATTTGTTCTAAGACAGCAAAATCTTCCCAGAAAGACAATGTCACCTGCTTCCCAACTGTCCTGTGGAACTCTCCAGGTATGAAGTCCCCTGGCCTCAGCTAGGCTGAGCTGCACTGGAAACACACCAGGCATAGGCCAAAGGGCAGCTCAAAATCGTCTGTTTGGCAAATGGAGCTTGACTGGAAGCCAACTGGGAACAGCTTGGGACTCTGAGAGGCTCTGGGGTGGGGAGGGAGGTGGGGGCTGGAGCTAGAGCCCAAGGTCAAGGACAATCTGAGGTAGTTACAGCTGCTCAGGCCTGCTGATGGTTAACTGTACCTCCTCATGCCTGCTTGCAGTTCCAGAAGGCTGGCTCCGAAATGCCAACAGATGGCCAGGTCTTGAAGAAGTATGTACAAATTACACTTAAAAAAAGCTCCCTGAAAGGCAGATGCTGCTCCTTAGGGTACTTTTCACATCAGGCAGTTTTATGCTGAGATACTGGATTCATGACCATAAAAGGGCTGATATTTATTTTTAGAGCAAAAAGCCTATTCAGTGCCTCTCAGAGGGCTTGGATGATGTGGCCACCCTGGCTTGCCCAACTCCCAGCAGCTGCCATTATTACAAGGGAATAAAAGCTAGAAGGGTGCTCACACTGGCCACATCCCTCAGAGATGTGCAGGGAGCTGGCTCTGAGGTCTCTGATGCCCTCACCACTGACTGGTCCAGTGCTCCTGACTTTAAGAACATTTTCTTGCCCACTAGCCCAGACCCCAACCCCACTGGGGGCAGGGATGATGGGCTCCAGGTGCCAGGTCAGCTGGCTACATGGCAATCATTCCCAAATGCCCTCATCAGTGGTCTGCCCCAGCAGCTTCTGCCCACTGCAGCCTGCTTCTATTCACATGGGAGGAATAGAAGGCAGCCCAGGAGGTCCTTTCCTTATGCAACTTTAGAAGAGGCCAAAGATGTTGGGAAAATGCCCACAGGCAACAATGAGAACACCAAAAATGGAAGGACTCCAGGTGCCTGTGAGTCAGCTGTGTCTGGGATAGCCTCCAGCTAATGGAGCTGCATGGGCCACCAGAGAGAAGGCATGCTGAGGGGCAGCCCCCATTCCTCACTTGGGAAAGCTAGTCTAGATGTTAGAATGTTCTTCCTTAGCCTAAATGAGATCTCCCCTGGGCTAATGTCACTGCCAGGTCCAGGAGGGAAGCAGTTAGGATCCAGAGTCCCAGAAAAAGTTGGAGGAGTGAAGAGAGAGAAAATATACTTGTGATGGGGCCTTGTACCTGGAGTAACAACACATCTATGCATGTGCAGGAGGATTGTCATCACTCTCTAGGAGATGCCACCCACCCAGAGAAGCACAAATGACTCAGGGAGGCTAGGTGGAACAGCTGGGCAGTCTGTACAAAGGCAGCCCCAGTAGCCAGCCAGGCAAGCAGCCTTCCCAGAGGTGGGACTAGGTATGTGCTGCCCTGGTGGACATGACTAATGCACCGGGGGACTGGCCCAGGGCACTGAAGAATTCCATAACCTGATGGAGTCCTTCTCCTTTCACAGAAAAAATGGACTTAAGCCAGAGTTTGCTAGGAAGGAATCTAGACAACCATTTTATTAACAGTCCATGTTCAATGATTAGGCAGGACCTGTTTCGATGTCACTAGGAGCTCGATTCGCTGGTGGTCTCTGACTCCGACTATCACTCCGACTCCGACTCTGACTCTGATTCCCAGGACGAGAAGTCCTTCATCTTTTTATTTATTTATTTATTTATTTATTTATTTATTTATTTATTTATTTATTTATTTATTTATTTTTGTTACAGATGTTTCTTTTTTTTCCTCCATTGACATCCTCCTTCCCCTCCCTCCCCGCCCTGTCCCCAGCTTTGTTGTCCATGTCCATTGGTTATGAGTACATGCATATAAGTTCTATGGTTTATCTCTCTCCCCCACCCCCTCTTCTGGGGATTGTCAGTCTGTACCCTACTTACACATCTCTGGGACTACCCTGTTCTTCAGACTGTTATGTTCGTTATATTCCACAAATAAGTGAGATTATATGATATTTGTCTTTCTCTGCTTGGCTTGTGTCGCTTAGGATAATACTCTCCAGGTCCCTCCATGTCGTCTCAAAGGATAAGAGATCTTTCTTTCTTACAGCTGCATAGTACTCCATTGTGTATACGTAGACAGCTTTTTTATCCATTCATCCACTGATGGACACTTGGGCTGTTTCTAGATCTTAGCTATTGTAAATAGTGCTGCTATGAACATGGGGGTGCATATATTCTTTCTGATTGGTGTTTCAGGCTTCTTGGGGTATATTCCTAGAAGTGGGATCACTGGGTCAAATGGCAATTCAATTTTTAATTTTTTGAGGTAACACCATAGTGTTTTCCACAGTGGCTACACCAGTCTTCATTCCCACCAGCAGTGTACTAGAGTCCCCTTTTCTCCACACCCTCGCCAACACTTGTTGTTTGATGCTGTGTTGATGGCGGCCATTCTGACAGGTGTGAGGTGATACTTCATTGTTGTTTTAATTTGCATCTCTCTGATTAGTGATGGTGAGCATTTCTTCATATGTCTCTTGGCCACTTGTATGTCCTGTTTGGAGAGGTGTCTATTTAGCTCCTCTGCCCATTTTTTAATTGGGTTCTTTGTCTTCCTTTTGTTGAGTTGTATGAGCACTCTATATATTTTGGAAATGAACCCCTTATCTGATGTATCATTGGCAATTATGCTCTCCCATACAGTGGGTTGCCTTTCCATTTTGATGGTTGTTTCTATTGTTGTGCAGAAGCTTTTGAGTTTGATGTAGTCCCATGTGTTCATTTTTTCCTTTGTTTCTGTGGCCTTGAGTGATGTATCAGTGAAAATTCTGCTGCATATGATGTCTGAAATTTTGTTGCCTACATTTTCTTCTAGGATTTTTATGGATTCATGAGTCATATTTAGGTCTTTTATCCATTTTGAGTATATTCCTGTGTATGGTGTAAGTTGATGGTCTAGTTTCATTTTTTTGCATGTAGCTGTCCAATTTTCCAACACCATTTATTAAAGAGGCTGTCTTTACTCCATTGTATGCTCTTGCCACCTTTGTTGAATATTAATTGAGCATAATGTTTTGGGTCAATTTCTGGGTTCTCTGTTCTATTCCATTGATCTATGTGCCTGTTCTTGTGCCAGTACCAGGCTGTTTTGATTACAGTAGCTTTGTAGTATAACCTGATATCCCACCTACTTTGTCTTTCTTTTTCAAGATTGCTGTGGCTATTCAGGGTGTCTTTTGGTTCCATATGAAATTTTGAAGTATTTGTTCTAGTTCTGGGAAGTATGTCGTTGGTATTTTGATGGGGATTGCATTGAATCTATAGATTGCTCTGGGTAGTATGGACATTTTAATGATGTTAATTCTTTCAATCCATTAACAAGATATGTGCTTCCACTTTTTATGTCTTCCTCTATTTCTTTTTTCCATGTCCTGTAGTTTTCTGCAAATAGGTCCTTTACTTCTTTGGTTAAGTTTATTCCTAGGTACCTTAATTTTTTTGCTGCGATGGTAAATGGGATTGCTTTTTTAGTTTCCCTTTCTGTGAGTTCATCATTGGTGTATAAGAACGCCATTGATTTCTTGACGTTAATTTTGTATCCTGCTACTTTGCCAAATTCATCTATTAAGTCAAGTAGATTTTTGATGGAGTCTTTAGGGTTTTCTATGTATAATATTATGTCATCTGCGAATAATGACAGTTTCACTTCCTCCTTTCCAATTTGATTCCCTTTTAGTTTTTCTTCATGTCTGATTGCTGTGGCTAAGACTTCCAGTACTATGTTAAATAAGAGCCGTGAAAGTGGGCATCCCTGTCTTGTTCCTGTTCTTAAGGGAAATGCTTTTAATTTTTGTCCATTGAGTATGATGTTGGCTATACGTTTTTCATATATGGCCTTTATTATGGATTCATGAGGCACATTTAAGTCTTTTATCCATTTCCCAAATTGCTGAGTGTTTTTATCAGAAATGGGTGCTCGATTTTGTCGAATGATATTTCAGTATCTATTGATATGATCATATGATTTTTATCTTTCATTTTGTTTGTGTGGTGTATCACATTTATTGATTTGTGAGTATTGTACCAGCCTTGCATGCCTGGGATGAATCCCACTTGGTCATGATGAATAATTTTTTTGATGTATTGCTGGATCCGATTTACTAGTATTTTGTTCAGGATTTTGGCATCTGTGTTCATCAAGGGTATTGGCCTGTGGTTTTCTTTCTTTGTAGTGTCTTTTTCTGGTTTTGGAATTAGAATTATGCTGGCCTCATAAAAAGAGTTTGGAAGTCTTTCTTCTTGAATTTTTAGGAATAGTTTGAGGAGAATGGGTGTTAATTCTTTGAATGCTCAGTAAAACTCCCCCGTGAAGCCCTCCGGGCCTGGGCTTTTGTTTGCTGGGAGAGTGTTGATTACATCTTCAATTTCCTTTGTTGTTATTGGTCTGTTCAAGTTTTCTATCTCTTCCAGGTTCAGTTTTGGGAGACTATGTGTTTCTAGAAATTTGTCCATTTCACTTAGATTGTCCAATTTGTTGCCATATAATTGTTCATAGTATTTGTTAATGATTCTTTGTATTTCTATGGTGTCAGTTGTTACTTCTCCTCTTTCATTTCTGATTTTGTGTATTTGGGTTCTCTCTCTTTGTTTCTTGGTGAGTCTAGCTAAGGGTCCATCAATCTTGTTTATCTTTTCAAAAAACCAGCTCTTTGTTTCATTGACCCCTTGAATTGTTTTTTGGTCTCCATGTCGTTTATTTCTGCTCTGATCTTTACTATTTCCTTCCTTCTACTTGCTCTGGGGTTTTCTTTTTGTTTGCTGTCTAGTTCTTTAAGTTGTGAGGTTAGTAGTCAATTAGAAATTTTTCTTGTTTCTTGATGTGGGCCTGTATTGCTATGAACTTCCCGCTCAGAACTGCTTTCGCTGCATCCCATAGATTTTGTGTTGTTGTGTGTTCATTTTCATTGGTTTCCAGGAAGTTTTTAATTTCTTCCTTGATCTCCATGGTAATCCATTGGTTGTTCAATAACATGCTATTTAGCCTCTATGTTTTCAAATGTCTTTGCATGTTCTTGTTGCAATTGATTTCTAGTTTCATGCCATTGTGATCTGAGAAGATGCTTGATATGATTTCAGTCTTCTTGAAATTGTAGAGACTTAGTTTGTGCCTTAACATGTGGTCTATCTTTGAGAATGTCCCATGTGCAATTGAGATGAATGTGAATTCTGCAGTTTTGGGGTGTACTTCTCTGTACATATCTATTAAATCCATTTGATCTAGTGCATCATTTAGAGTCTCTGTTTCCTTGTTAATTTTTTGCCTAGATGATCTATCCACTGATGTCAGAGGGATGTTGACATCCCCTGCTATGACTGTATTGCTGTCCATTTCTCCTTTGAAGTCCTCCAGATGGTTTTTAATATATTTTTGTGCTCCTATATTGGGTGCATATATGTTTACCAAGGTTATATCTTCCTGTTGGATAGATCCTTTCAATGTTATGTAGTGGCCTTCTTTGTCTCTAGTTATGGCCTTCATTTTGAAATCTAATTTATCAGAAATGAGTATTGCTACCCCAGCTTCTTTTTCCTTTCCATTTGCTTGGAAGCCTTGCTGGATAGAGTAGTCTTGGATTCAGATCCTTGTTTTTCATGACCTTGATTACTTCATGCTATTCCCTTCTGGCCTGTAGTGTTTCTGTTGAGAAGTCAGCTGATAGCCTTATGGGGGTGCCTTTGTAGGTAACCTGTTGCTTATCTCTTGCTGCCTTTAGGATTCTCTCTTTGTCTTTAATTTTTGGCATTTTAATTATTATGTGTCTTGGTGTGCGCTTCTTTGGGTTCTTCTTGCTTGGGACTCTGTGCTTCTTGAACTTGAATGCCTTCTTCCTTCACCAAGTTAGGAAAGTTTTCTGTCACTATTTCTTCAAATATATTCTCTAACCCTTGATCATTTTCTTCTTCTTCGGAGACTCCTATGATGCAAATGTTATTATGTTTTCAGTTGTCCCACAGTTCTCTTAAGCTGTCTTCCTGTGTTTTAATTGCTTTTTCCTTTTGGTTTTCTGATTGGTTGATTTTTTTCTACCCTGTCTTCTAATTCACTGATCCGGTCCTCAGCTTCCTCTACTTTACTGGTTAGTCCTTCCGATGTGTTCTTTATTTCTGCTATGTCATTCTTCATTTCTTCTTGGTGATTTTTTATTTCCAATTGGTTGATTTTCAATGTTTCTGTATCTTTACTTATGATGTTGAGGTCCTTACTCATGCTGTTGAGCTTTCTCAAGATCATGGCTCTGAACTCTACCTCTGATAAGTTGCTTAACTGTATTTCATTTATCTCATCTTTGGTAGAGTTCTCTTGTTCTTTCATTTGGGATTTGTTTCTTTGTTTCACCATTTTGGCTGTCTCAGTGGGTTTTGGAGCCTGCCAAATTTTCCCTGTGGGTGTTGATGTTCTGCTGTTTGTGGCTCCCTCTACTGGGTTTGGATGAGCGTGGGAGGGCCCATGTTAAACATCACTGTCTAGTCTTACTTTCCTGGGTAGATATGAAAGTCCAGGAAAGGTTTATTTATCCTCTAGTTTTTTACCTGGAGACTATTAGTCTCAGTTACTCTGGGCCTTGGAATGTAGCCCTCTGGTATTCTGTGTAAGAGGATTTCCAGAGGGTGGGACAGATCCTGGTTGTTAATGAGCCTCAATTTGCATTTCTTTGACTCACCTGGAAGGGGCTTAATCTCCGAGGGAGGGGCTGCTGGTTTTCTTCACAGCTTGGGAAGGAGCAAGCTGGCCGCCGACCTTTGTGGCTGCAACTCAGCAAAAACTCTGAGCACCCTCCAAATCCTGGGTGTCTCCACAGAGTTCCAGTCCAGTCCACCTTCCTTCTGCCAGAGTGCAAGGTGAGTGGCTGTAGCCAATTTAGTGCTCTGTTCCGGCCCTCTGCGCTGTGGAGCGGGCTTGGGACTTTAACCCCGAGTGTGCTGCTCACAGTTAAGACCGCTGCTGTCCATGGGCTCCCAGCCCGCCACTCTCTCACGCCTCCGCAATCCTACCAGGATTGTCTCAATGTCTCTAGTTATATGGTCCTTTCCCGCTGCTTTTCTGTTGCTTTTTTCTGATGATTTGTCTTTATTTCAGTTGTAATTCCCATTTGGTCCTGGGAGATCATCTGTGTAGCTTCCATTCACTCCAACGCCATTTTTTTTCCATGAAGTCCTTCATCTCAAGGGAGCCAGAAATCACATCCACTTTCTCAGCTTGACGTTTCTGTGTATTCTGCAAACAGGAGGTGACATAGTGCTGCAGTTTCCGTAGGGTAGACAGCTGCAGGGTATCCAAGTCGACCTCAATCCGCTTGGGGCTGAATATCTTGAGGGAAGGTTCATCAAACCAAATGATGTGCACCACTCAGCCCAACTTCTCACTTGGGAGCTTGCTGATGTCCAAGATGAGCTGGTATTTCTCCTTGTATGACATGGACTTGCACTTATCTTCCACCTCCAAGTTGTAAGCTGGAGAGGGCCTGCTTTTCATGGGCACTGGCTCCTTGCTTGTCTTACTGTCGCTGTTGTTGTTTTCTTTGGTCTTTTGGAGAGGAAATTCCTTGCCCTTGCTTTTCGTATTCTCCTCTACTTCCTCTTTCTTTTTGTCCTTTTCTTCTTTAATTTCCACCTTGTCTTTCTCCTCTTCCTCTGGTTTGTTTTTCTTGATCAGCAAGACAGCTGCAAGCTGCTTCTGTACATCTTTAAATTGTTGCCGGAGCTCCACCACTTCAGGGGTTGGCTCCTTGTTCGAGTCATGACTTGAACTGTTACTGCTGGAGGAGCTATCCCTGCTGCTGTCACAGGGTGAAGACTGGGACACAACTTCAAAGGGGGATGACACCATTGGGGAGGGCATGGCCACCATAGGCTCCTTGGGCTTTCTTGGCATCTTGGCAGAGCTCATCCTGACCACATCCTGAAGCTTTCAAGCCTTGGCTACCACCTCATGGTTGGGAGGGTTGTACTTGTGTTATGACGAGCCAACGAGATAATCAGAGATGCACAGCTGAATTGTAAATGAGAGGAGTGCTTTATTCACCAGTGGGCTGCAGGTTTTAAGTTTCCCAAATTAACAGCAGTGAGCATTCTTGCAGTCAGCTTATAAAGACTAAAGTTACATTCTCTTGGCGCTGTTTTTGGTGCTGTTAAGGGAGGAAATGGTACAATAGGAGCTGTTACAGAAGTCCGGGCAAGGGAGGAACTGATACCATAGGAGCTGTTACAGAGGTCCGGGCAAGGCAATCATTAATCTCTTTCTTTTTATGGTTTCTCTGAGTTTCCCAAGGCCATCATTAATCCCCTTATCTCTATGGTTCCTCTGTGTTTCAGTCCTAGGTTTTTTTAGAAACTGCCAGGGTGTGTGCAGGAACAGCTGGCCAGAATGGAGTTTACCTACATTAAGTAGTCTAATTCACTTGTAGCAGTTAGAGAACATCAACAGGACAACAGCAACAAATTCCTGAGCATTGTGATACTCACTGGCCTCCAGTTTAGACTTGATTATGCTTTTATCCATGGGATACTTGATGATGTCACAAGAGTTGCGCAGGCCCAGAGCCTCCATGTCAATAAGCTCGTGGAAAGGCCGGACGTAGGCTGAGTGCTTCTTGATGATGCTGTTGCAGCACTTGAGCTGCTCTGAGACCTCACTGTTTCTTCTTCAGTGAATCAGGTATATCCTTCTTTGGGGGCTTCACAGGCCTGCTGCTCTCCTGCTGGGGATCCAGTTTGGAGGTCTTGGGCTCCTGGGACCAGTAAAGGTGGCTTGTGAATGGGGTAGGTGGTAATGCAGGTGGTGGTGTCCTCTTTCCTCTTAACACCCATCTTTTGTATTTACAGGCTGTGGGGTGGCTGCAATAATGGGCAAAAGGCTCTGCACCGGCTGGGGGTTGGTGCAGGTGGGAGCAGGGGCTGGGAGGCGGGTCACCCGTGGGAAAGTCTACAATTGCTGGGGAGGCACCACTGTCATGAGGGGGGTCTGGACAATGAGGTCTGGAGTGACAGCAGGGAAGTGATAAGGTGTGGCCTGCTCAGGCAGAAGGTTCTGCTGAGAGGTCTGTGTCTGTGGAGGAGTTGATGTTTGTGTTTGGTACTGTAGAGACACCAGGTTTTGCTGTCCCTGCTTCTTTCCTCTCAGGTCCTCTTCCTTTTGCCTGGACTATCATGATCTCCTTTTCTTCTGTGGGCAGTTCATTGATTTTTTGCAAGAAGAGCTTCTCCAGAGCTTCTGTCATTAAGAGTATGCCATCTCCAGGCTTGTTGTAGATATAACAATTTATAAACGTAGTGTTGAAGTCCTGCATACATTCCTGAGCATTCCAGTAATAGTTGTTTTCCAAGCACTTCTTTATTGTTCCCATATCCATAGGCATTTTAATGCTCTTATAGTAATCGGGGAGGTTGAGTTTGACAGCATCCACAGGCTGCTGTAAAGGCCATGTAAACTGGTATTTCTGTATTGTCTTTTTTTTTAATTTATTGATTTTAGAGAGAGAAACACTGATTTGTTGCTCCACCTATTTATGCATTCGTTGGCTGATTCTTGTATGTGCCCTGACTGGGCATCAAACCTGCAACCTTGGCATAACAGGACAATGTTCCAATCAACTGAACCACCTGGCCAGGGCTCCATAGTGTCTTGAGCACCATTTTGAGCAGATATTGCAGTTGGTTGGTGTGCTTTTGGGCTTGCTGGGGTGATGAGGGGAGAGTTTGGTGCTGGCCTGCCATTGTAGACATTTGGGTAGTTTCTAGTACATTCCCCACTACCAGCAGATTTCTTAATCTCATCCCAGGGCCACTCTCCACAGATATGCTGCTGATCCCATCACATTCTTCACCAGGTACTCCCAGCACCTGGCCACCACCCCGAAACAGTGGCTTCCTCCTCCTCACTTGACAAAATGGCTGGTCTGCACCAGTCTTGATGTGGCTTTCTCTTGATATCCTTTGTTGTAAGACTTCTGTTCAGTCATTCTTCAGGAAGTTCTCAATGATGGCTGTTCTGTAATTAAGTTGTAATTTTGATGTAGTTGTGGGAGGAAGTGAGCACAATGTTTGCCTACTCTGACATCTTGACTGAAAGTGTCTCCTTTTCCTTTTAAACTAAAGGCATACCTATCAATTGACTCAAAACCAAAACCAGCCCTGGCCAGTTTTGCTCAGTGGTCAGCCTAAGGACCAGAGGGTCTTGGTTTTGATTACCTGTGAAGGGTGCATACCTGGGTTGCAGGTTCAATCCCTGGCCCTGGTCAGGCTCATGCAGGAGGTAACCAATGGATGTGTCTCTTTTAGATCAATCTCTCTCTCTCTCTCTCTCTCTCTCTCTCTTTCTCTCTTTCTCTCTCCCTCCCTCCCTTCCATTCTACCTAAAAAATCAATGAAAAAGTATCCTCAAGTGAGGATTAACAAAAATAAAAATAAATTAATTAATTTTTACAAAAACACAAAACCTTTAAAAAAACAAAAACAAAACAAATAAGCCTTTCATGACTTACCCATGGATGAAAGAGGCATCCCCAAAATAGGTACAAAAGATATTACTTTCCCAAGATTTAGGGTCACTCTCAAAGATAACCAACAGAAAGAAAGACTTAGACAATTTCTCTGATATCTGACAACGGTCAATAAGATGCTAGCTGCAAATGAGGAACAACCCAAATTTCTGTGTGGACATATTTTCGGTGCCCCCAACCTGCACGTGCAGAACTGAAAACCTCTGTGCCCCTTGGGGCAGGCAGAAAGCCAAGCCAAGTTCTCAGAACGTACAGTGATAAGAATAGGAAAGCAATAGCTGTCCCTGGGAGGGAAAGGATCAATAACCAGTGGGTACCCCCAAACCAAATTTTAAGCAGTCACAATCCAAAGAACTAATTTTTACAAATGTTTTTCTCCTGCTAATCTGAATTTGTTTTGGATGAAAAAGGGGCTCTATAAGTAAATCTAATTAAAAGTATTCTCACAGAATAATATGACCACAAATTCCCAACTGGGCAGGTCATGGTGGGTAGTCATGTCTCAGGCTTATAACTTTATTAATAAAAAATTATCATTGCCTCAAGCAAGCCCTGTCTATTGTTTTTGTACATCTAGGTTAACACACCTTTGAAATGCCTCTTTTTCAGAACTCTGGGAAGCATAACCACCTCAAGATATCACATAATCTTGTTAACTATCCTGTAATGCAATCACAGAGACTTTCCCCACCTTGCTTTCTCCCATATTCTTATAATCTGCCTTGTTTCCTCTTTACTCCAAATGTATAAAAGAAACTGCAAACTGTCATTCTATAAAGCATTTTTCTCAGTCTGTTGAGATCTTGCTTCCAGGCATGTCCTCTGTTTGGCTCAAATAAACTCTAATGAACTCTTATAAAAATTCTCTATAGGTTTGGACATTCTTATGGTGACATTGAAAATGAATGGGCAACATGAAATTTTTACTTTCCTCTCTTGACCAGGCATTACAGACAGAGATCTGACCTTGGTAAGAATTCTTACCCTTCATTGGCATCTGCCAGTTTTCCAGGATTCTATCTGAAATGTATTGCCTAAGCAAAAGAAATCCCAATCTTGTGATGCTCTTAAGTTGCTAACAGCAAGGGACCCATTAATAAGATATGGGGAAGAGTGAAGGGGCAAAGTACCAAGTTATCTACTCTCCAGTCAATGAACAACTTCTGTAACTTCAGATTGAGTAAAGAATAATCTAGCTACTTAATTCATTCATTCACCATTATTTACTGTTTTTCCTTTTTGCAAAGGACTGGAATATCAAATTATACTGATTATTTTTACCTCCAATGTTTATATTAAAATAATAATTCTTATAAACAGCACACAGCATTGCTAATTTTATCTTGCTCTTTCTCAAGTTACAACATCTGGAGTGGAATATAAAATAACCTCCATACAAGAAGAAAAGTAGTTGAAAAAAGTTGATTGCCCAAGGAAACAACTAAAATAAAAAATAAAGCCAAATGTTCCTGATTTTGTCAGGAGTACATAGCATTGCTGGAGAAATTAAATTCACACTGCCTCATACCTCCTTCCCAAAAAGTAGGGTTCTAATAGCCTAGGACCAGAAAAGGGGGACTGGAGAGTCATTGTCTCTTACCGTAACCAGAAAACTCCAGAGCAAGAGAGAAATCATTCACTTTTCAAAGAAAGGCACAGAAGGAAGAAAACAAGGTCAGTAATAATGTCACCCAAGAATATAACAAAAGGGAAAAGAATCACTCAGATCATTAAACATGCTACTATTAAAGAGTATGCAGAATAGAAAATTGTTCATATGTTGAAATGGTGGAGCAAAGGAAATAGCCTTCAGTCAGATACAAATCCTCAAAATCATGAACAAAACTTGGTGCAGCAAGCTTATTAGAGGCTATTCAACGCTTATTGGTGGGTCTCAGGAAAACGCCTTCTGTGGCTTTATCTTTTCTTGCTAGTTTTTTGTTTTGTTTTATTTTGTTTTATAACTCCACACACTCCCTCAGGAAACTAAAAGCAAATATGAGGCCAGTGCAGTCAGCCCTGAGTATGTCAGGAGACAGGAAGGCTGCCAACAGCCCCATTCCCTGATGTAAGTCTTCCTGCCCATAAGCAGATTTCAAAATAACATTTCTTAGTCCAGAATATCTAGTGCATCTGACAGTGTTGGAAGTGGGTCTGTTTGAGGGTGCTTTGAGAGTTCATTTCTATTTAGTACCTCTGTAAAAAAAAGTTTTGAGACTCTACATTCAATGTAGAAACATCCAGAACATCAGGCTATTAAAAACAAACAAACAAAAAATTAAAGACCTGTCTTTCCAGCAAGCTGCTGTGTCATAATCACCTGGTGGCCCAGGAGCTAAAGGAGATGCTTCCCCACCCAGGGCAGGCAGCCAATTCACTTCCTCAGGATTTGAACTCTTCCCCAAATTGCTGTGTGTGTGGTTTTGAAGCCATTGTCACCTGCACTTGGAAGACTAAATATTAAGAAGAAAGTTTGCCTATCGATAAGCTCAGGGTCTTTATTTCACTTATAAATTGATTCAAACATTCCATAAATGGAGGGGGGGTGGAGGTGGAGGGTGAGAGGAGGGAAGTGAGCCATGCAGGTTTATCCTGTCAGTTGAAAAGTCATCTTGGAGAAACCACTGATCCTTCAAGTCTACAAAGTACAGTTAGTAGAGTTCATTTCTATTCTTTCACACTCATGATTATTCTAGAATTGGATGAATTTTAAAAATCATTGCAAGAGTTTAAAAAATCTGACTTAGAGATCATCACGCACAGAAGGGAGAGCCATATGAAGACAGACAGAGAATGAAGTGATGCAGCCACAAACCAAGGGTCACTTGGAAACCACAGACGCTAGAAGAGGTAAGGAACAGATTCTCCCCCAGAGACTCCAGAGGGCATATAACTCTGCTAACACCTTAATTTCCGATTTCTGACCTCCAGAAAGGTGAGAGAAAAAACTTCTGTTGTTTTAAGCCACCAAGTTTGATTTGTTGTGGCAGCCCCAGGAAACTAATACAGATGGTGAGCAGCAAGATAGGAGCCTGGTTCCCTGATGATACTGTTATCGGCAAGATGAGGAGACCTCGGTCCTTGTCTTCTTGAAGGAAAGATTCCAATCAAGAGACGAAGTGTAGAAAAGAAAGCAAGAATTTATTTACCTCAGCAAAAATACACTTAGAACAGTGAAACAGGAAGAGCATAGAAGAAGCAACAGGAAAGCATAGGCTGGGCTGCTTTGGCTCACTGGAAGTCAGAGAAAAGGGGGTCTTAGAGACAAGTTCAGGAGGTCAGGATGAGCTGCCACTGCCCATTGCTCTCCTGGTTGCAAGTCTCACGGGGTCCCTTGGAGTTTAGGAGATATTATACATGCCTATGGGGGAAGAAGAGGGAGAAGAGAATGGCACAGGAGGGAGAGTGCCCAGGAGAGCCTAGGCTGGGCTGCCTTGGCTCACTGGGAAGTCAGAGAAAAGAGGGCCTTGGGGACAGTTTCAGGGGATTTGTCTGGGACGAACTGCTGCTGCCCATTGCTGCCCTAGTTGTAAGCCTCGTGGGGTCCCTTGGAGTTTAGGGGATGTATGCCTGTCAGGGAAGAAGGGAAGGTGGGGAGACTCAGGCATGCTCCTGGGAAGGAGAGAGAGCTGGGTGCTTTGTTTTCAGGGGTTTTAAAGTCTGGGCATTTAGGGGAGGATCAGTAGAATATTTATCAACTTCATGCTGATGTACCAAAATAAAATTTATTCTCTTAATTTGTCTGTCTTTAGGTGTGGTTGGTAAATGGCACTTAATTGGATTTCTGTTATCTGTCTCCCTGAGTAGGGTGATTTAAGCTATTTATCCCCTGGTTGGGTAGAAGTGCAAACCATTTACTCTTAAGCATCCTTGGTTTAGGGAAGATACGATTTACTAGGTGGCTGCAAACTGCTGTTTAACTATCTGTCATATTTTCCCTATTCCGCTTGTCCTGGAATTTTTCTAGCTTCTTGCTATCTTATAACAATACCTTGAAGCCATTTACCTCCAGCTTATTTTTAAACAGATATTCTGTTTTGTTGGTGGGCAGCTTTATAATTATTTTTGCATAAAAATATTTCAAATATTGACATGCAAGTTATCTTTCTTTTCTTTATTGAAAAAAATGAAAAAGATATACATACTAATCTGCTGATTTTAAGAAACAATTTTAAAGCAATTTTAAACTTGTTTTCAAGCCATTTTGAAGAGATTGTACGGGATTTTTTATCTTATTTATGATTTTTATTAATTTTCCAAATTTTCTACATTACTTTTTAAAAAAATTTTGCAAAGCTAAGTTATACATGCCTATAATTTTAAAAATATAGACTATGATTTATTTCTGCATGTGGTTTGTATCACAAAATTCAGAGTGGAACACCCAGACCAGAGGTCTGTTTTAGTCACTCCTCAACTCTGAGCTGTGTATGGCCTGAATGAACCTGATTTGACTTCCTCAAATATCCTCAGTGGGAAATTTTTACCTCTGATCTAGGGAATTCTGCTTGTAAAAAACATGAACACGGTGAGAATTTTGAGCAATAAATCAATCTAATAGTTGAAATGAAGATAAGGATGTGACATTGTCAGAACTACTGGTCCAAGAAAAAGTAGGTGTGATAAAGATCTGACAACACAAGTCACAGCTGACCTAGATAGACCTGCCCAGAGACAAGCAGTGGTGCTTGCACCAGGCTGGGAGAGCAGAAAGGAGATTTTTGTCTTACTTCCTTGTGGGTCTGGAACACTGTGTCGGTCTTAGAATTGCCATCCTATATATTACAATAATAGTGAGCCTCTTCCTCAGGCTTCAGCCCAGTGATGTGCAGAACACCCGAATGAGTCAAGATGTCTTTGGATCCAGAGAAGTGGCTGGGGACCCCGGAGCCCTGGTACTTCTCTGAGTCAGATGTAAACCACAGGAGATACCAGAGAGCACTTCCTGGCTTCCACTGGTACCATCTTTCAGCAAAGTCTCCAACACTAAATCACGTGCTCAGGGTTCAAGTGAGTCTCCTTCTTGTTCCTGGAGATGCAGAGAAGGAGGGCAGCTGAATCAGCACAGGCTGGGTGAGGAGACCTATGCTGTGAGAGAGGAGTGCCAGGAGGAGAGGAGTCTAGGCCATGGTGCACACAGCTCCTGATCCCCACAGTGAAGCTGGGCTGCCCCTGACCTCCTTTTCTTCTCCCCCTCCCACCAGAGGAGGGGTTCTCAATGCAAATATGTGTCTATCAGGCCCCAGCCATCCCCTGAGCCCTGGTGCTAAAGCTCACTCACACCCCAGACTAAAGAGTTTGGAGGTTGGCTTCATCCCTTGTGAGAGGCCCAGGAAAAAGCACCTACTCAGGGAACTCTTTCAGGTTAGAGAGGACACAGCTGGTGAGTCATTTTCAGTGAGCACAAGAGCAAGCCCTCAGGCCCACGCTTCTTTGAATAAATGGTCCTCACTGAGCAGCTGTGTGGGGATCACAGGGCAGATCCACAGCTGGTGGCAGTGCACACACATTCCCATGGCCCAAAGCTTTGAAAGTCAAACTTGTTTTCTGCAGTTCACCAAGTTCTTGTCTCTGTTCACATTCCCATGGTCTCTTCTAGATGATGTGATTCTGATTCACTGAACATGTATTTTAGGTTGATTTCTTGTTCTCTTTGGTTTCTGCAACAGCCTCATCATTTTTAATTTGTTTTTTTGTTTTGTTTTGTTTTGTTTTTGTTTTATCCTCACCCAAGGACATTTTTGCATTCATCTTCAGATAGAGCGGGAGGGAGAGAGGGAGGAAGAAAGAGCAAGAAACATCAATGTGAGAGAGACACATCCACTGGTTGCCACCCACACAACCCCAACCGGGGCCGGGGACAAACTGCAACTGAAGTATGTGCTCTTAGTGGGAACCGAACCAGGACTCTCTGGTCTGCAGGCCAACTCTCTAACCGCTGAGCCAAACCGGCCAGGGCTTTAATTTGTTTTTTAAAGATATATCTCAAAATCTCCTTGTGTGTTTTCCATTTCGATTTTGTTAATTTTCAAAAAGTACAATATTTATGGACTTAAAATTTTCCACTTAAATATTAGAAAAAATGTCATTTTAGCCCTGGCCGGTTTGGCTCAGCGGTTAGAGTGTTGGCCTGCGGTCCAGAGAGACCCGGGTTCGGTTCCCGCTAACGGCACGTATCTCGGTTGCAGTTTATCCCCGGCCCTGGTTGGGCCGTGCGGGAGGCAGCCACTCAATGTGTCCCTTTCACGTCGATGTTTCTCGCTCTCTCTCTTCCTCTCTCTCCCTCCCACTCTATCTGAACAAAAAATGGAAAAATGTCCTCGGTGAGGATAAAAAAAAAAGAAAAAAATGTCATTTTTCCAAAATTCTGACTGGTATTTTTAAAATAAATTTGTAATATTGATAAATAAGCAAAATTTTCATATCTTTAGGTATATTAGTTATTCCTTTGCCTCAATAAGTCTATTTACATATTTACGCAGTTCTTTTTTGCTGCATTGTTGGAATTTTTATTTTGTCCTGGAATGTCCTTACGCGTTCTTTGTCAGGTGGTTGTCAGGAGTCCATGTGGGCTGCTAATGAGGTTAATGAAGATGGCATTGTGTGTGTGTCAATGAGGAGAAGAGGCTGCAGTCAGGCTCCAACCAAGTTCTGGTTCCCAGTGGAGCAGCCTTCTGCTGAGGCATCGGAAGACACAGGCTGGTCCTGGTGTTTGACTGAAGTGGTGACTGAGGGAAATACATGCTCAGAGGAAAACTCTAGGACAGTCCAGAAGCATTCTGAATCACAGTACCATAATGTCTACATGCCTATAATTTAATAGTTATATCAGGATTATTGCAAAGAACAGATCCAATCCCACAAACCCATCTCTCCAGAGGCAACAACTTTCAAATCTTTAACTGATTGTTTTGGTATTTACCTTGTTTTTTTATTTTATTTTTCTTAAAAAAAGTTTTCTTTATTGATTTTAGAGAGAGAAAGGGAGAGGGAGAGAGAAAGAAACATCAATGAGAGAGAACATCAATTGGCCACCTCTTGCATGTCCCCCACTGGGGATTTGGCCCACAACCTGGGCATGTGCCCTGACTGGGAATTGAACTGGTGACCTCTTAATGCATGGTTCAATGTTCAACCACTGAGCCACACTGGCCAGTCTTTACTTTGTTTTCTTTTTTAAGTGAACTGAGTAAACTGGAAGATCTAATTGGTTTTATTAAGTGATTCATGAATCAGGAACCATCTCATCTATCAACTGAGTGAGTGTACACAACGAAAGAGTTTTCTAAAAAGAAAAAAAAGGATGGGGCAAGGGAGCAATTTACAAAAGAAAAGAATGGATTATTTTGGGGCCAGACATCATCTCTTTTGGGGTAAGAGGGAAGAGAACTGAAAGGGTTATGATCATGCAGATTACCTCTTCTTTCTATTGGGAGGTGGGTGGGATGGAGAGGGCCCACATTGTTGGGAGCGGTGTCACTGGAACAGCAACCACCACGGTTTGACATAGTCCCGGGTGAGCTCCATGGTTTGACATTGTCCCTGGAGAAGTGGATTCTCTGCGTGGCAGGAATCACGAAGAACAGTGACTGAAGATATAAAGTAAATGGGAAAATAAAAATGCAGGATGGCAACTGAAGGAGACTAATCTTTGCTTTCTCTATCTGTTAGCTGTCTGTTAGAAATTATTATAGAAGTAACATATAGATGGCTAATGATGTAAATGATAGAAAAGATTACAGGAAGAAAAGCAAGAAAATAAGATTTAGGACAGAGGTGTGGAAGCTTAAAGGGATCTTAGATGGGAGGGAAGGTCAGGAGTTTTAAGAGGATGTCTGGATGAAGGGTGGAGATAGTTAGTAATTAACATGTAATATACTTAAGAGTTGGGTAAACAACCAAAAGAATGTCTGTACTTTTTTGCCTAAAAGGTTTGGGGGAAACAATGTAAGGTGTGGATCGATGTACATAATAAAAGGCTCTGCTAGTCTGGTGCAGAAGGCAGAGGCAGAAGCAGAAGCATGAAGACTAAGCAGAAGTAAGATCAAGGATTTTCTGTCTCCCACATTGCGTGCTCTCTCTCTCTCTCTCTCTCTCTCTCTCTCTCTCTCTCTCTCGCCGACTCCGTCCACACCTTTGGGAACCCCTGGACCTGCCGAGGCTGGACCCCGGCACCACATGACCGGTGACCTCATTGGTGTTGACCAGAAAATTCCAAACTGGTTGATTCCAGATTATATTTCTGGGATAGGTTGAAACTACAGTTAGATCAGGTATTAAGTCTAGATTTGATGTTGTGGGCTTTTACCATGACTGACGCCATTTAGGGCCTGTGGTTTTCTTTAACTATTTCGGTATCTCCAAATATTCTTGATTTTGTAGTTTCAGGCCCTATCTATGGACTTTCTTCTGTAGTAGAAGAGGATTTACCTCTTTCATACAGGCATGAGTGCCATCCCAACTATGGCTATTCTCTCAATATAGTTACATTGTCATTTTGGCTAGATCAATTAGGTATCTACACTGTTATGACTATATATATCCTGTTGACCACCAAACATGTTGGTTGTTTTATGTATTATTGGAATACAGAAAAATGGTATTTTTTTGTTTTACAATTTGAAAGAGAAAAATAATTTACACTGGCCACTTTGGGAATGCAGGTACATCATATGTACTTACTCAAAGACTGGGAATTTAAGAGAGCTTTTTGGCTGACCATCCATCCAGCATATTGCTGGCACCCAATAAGTAGCTGTAGAATGAATGATTAAACAGAGGCCCTCATGTGATGAGTTCAATCTATTCAAGATCTCGATTATTTAACTGAGGTACACTATGTGAACAAGTCATTTAAAGTCACTAAAACAGTCTTTACTGACTGATGTTATCAACATGTCAAAGACTTTTTTTTTTGTAATAACAGTTCTCGTTTCTAAAACTCATATGGGCACCTTTCCCCTCACCAGGAGCATACTTCAGTATAGAAAAGCAGGCTTCTGATTTTTTATTTACTGCTCATTTCCTTACACATGATGCTGAAAAAAAACCCCACATAATTTAATTATATGCAGAGCTTTTGCTTTGCTTGCAACACACACAGTCAAGTGGTTTGGTTGTTTCCGTGGATTATTTTCTGGAAATACATCAGGGTGTGGATTGGTATCAAGTTGAACCTACTCCAAGTACAGTTCTCACTTTGCCAGGCTATATCGTGACTCATCAAATAACCACTAGTGAACAAAACATTGCTCCTCCAATAGCATGATTTCTCAGTTATAATGTGAACAAGCTGTCATTCAGCCCTTCCTCTTCATATATGTGCAGCACATTTGCTAAGCACTGAGTCATACTTGACACTTAAGTGGTTTCACCTCACTGTAAAGCAAAATAATAACTTTGTGTGTGATATTATTTTTGCCAGTAGTGAATCTGCTTTTAATTAGACTGTAATATATATATATCATCAATTTTGAATTTGTTTTTACAAGCTTCCAGAGTAATGTGATTTATGGGTGTGTTGGCCACGAGAAGGGCAACTTTGAATCATGTCTCCTTTTTTAAAAAAAATGTTTTATTGATTTTTAGAGAGAGAGAGGAAGAGAGAGGGGGAGAGAGACAGAAACATCCATGAGAGAGAAACATCGATCAGCTGCCTCCTACATGCCCCCCACTGGGGATCAAGGCCACAACCCAGGCAATTGCCCTGACTGGGAATCAAACCAGTGACCTCTTGGTGCATGGGTCGTCGCTCAACCACTGAGCCACACCAGCCGGGCAGAATCACACCTCTTTAGGTCAGTTTCTTCTCTCTCTTTAGTTGTAAGATTAATAATTTACAAAATAGGAAGTATTGTTTTTTAAAATATATTTTTATTGATTTTTTAGAGAGAGAGAGAGATAGAAACACAGATGTGAAAGAGAAACATTGATCGGCTGTATCCTTCACACCCCCCACTGGGGATCGAACCCAAAACTGTGGCATGTGCCCTGACAGGGAATCAAACCGGGACCTCTCAGTCCATGGGACGATGCAAAATCCACTGAGCCACACCGGCCAGGCAGGAAGCATTATTTTATGCTTGTTACAAATAAATACAATAAATTTACCAGATAGGTTACTCTATTTTATTTGAAAATGACCAAAGTTTCCATGTCTTCATCTCACTATTTAACAAAGTGACATAACAGACTATGCCTTGGCAGATTATAAACAGATCACAAGTCCAATTAAATCCAATTTTCATACATTATTCATTATACTTCCAATTCAAACTTTTCTTTTTCAATGCTTGTCAGAAATTATCAAGAGCAGATTCACTTATACTAGCATTTACAGACTCATAGTAAAATTAAACTGGAGCCTGTTAGTTTTATTTATGGCATTATTTTAAGTTGGAGTTTTTATATCACATTTTTCATCACTACTTTTCAATGAACCACTCACTTGTGTGTCATTGACCCATTTATGTGAATTGTGGATTCAACAGAACAAAACAACAGTAACCATGAAAAAAATGCAAATTGAACAAATGTACTCAATAGCTTCAAAACAATATGAGAGCATATTAGCCCAGCCCAAGAGTACTGTTAACGTTAATAGCTGAAGCCAGAGCTCTGAAGCTAGAGTTGGGGAGGGTGGGTGGCGGGTGGGCTGGGCCCCCAACACTGGTGGGAGAATGAGCACATTATGAGCTCATTAAAAGAACATAGACCCTTGTTTACCTGTTCCTTGTGTTAAGGTCTAGCTTTTCCCACTGCTACATGTAACAGTCTTTCTTCACAATGTTTACGACTGTTAAGCCAACATGGTGACTTAAATATTGCTGAAAAGTTAACCTTTTTGCAAGATCTGCTCAGAGGTCTTCACTGCTCACCACTCCTCAGTACCCCAGCTACACTAAAAAGGCACTGCTCACCCTGGCCCATGTGGCTCAGTTGGTTGGGTGTCGTCCCATGCACCCAAAGGTTGCAAGTTCAATTCCCGGTCAGGACACATGCCCAGGTTTCAGGCTGGATTCCCAGTTAGGAGCTTGCAGGAGGCAGCTGATTGATATTTCACTCTCACATCTCTGTTTCTCTCTCTCTCCCTCTCTCTCTCTTCCACTCTCTTTAAGAATCAATTTAAAAATCTTTAAAAAAAAAAGATAACGCTCATTAAGAAAATAACAGGGTCCCTGTCAAAATAATATTTAATCTTATATTTCAAAAATAAGTGAAGTGGATGAACAAAATTGTTTCATTGCTTTTTCCTCTGGAGCTACCACACCATCTACAAACATACTTTCTCCCTCTCCCACCATCCCCAGGGATCTTCAGTGGTCTACAATGCATACTTTAGAAGCATTGCACTATAGTGTTTTAGTTTTTACTTTTCTCATTTTTGTAAGGGAGAGAATACAGATAATAAAGAGATATTTGAGGAGACTATTGAGGAGGTTTAGGGAGGTTCTTTTTGAGGAAAATGAGAAAGTTAGTGGACAGCATGTCAAGGAATTATAAAGCTGAGTTGCAGAAGGAAAGCTCATAGAGTGCACCCCTGCTCTCTATTGCCCAATCACATGAGGTAGCAGAACTTCAGAGATAACTCAGTTTCACCTCTTCATTTTACAGATGAAGAACCTGAGTTTCGGTGGATTTTTAAAAAAAGTCATATGATAAATGTGGTAGATTGTTCCATTAATGGCCCCCAAAGAATCATACCTCCTGGTACCCAGGCCCTAGTGTAGTCTCCTCCAATATTTACCCCTAATTTGACCATGTAACTTGCATTGACCAACTGGACACAAGCAGAGGCTTGATAAGCCCTTGGACATTGGGGCAAACTTTCTTGGAAACCTGATACCCCTGTGCTGAATCATTATGCTGTGAAGAAGCAAGATAAAAGACCACATGCAGGTGAGTCCAGGGGCTGCAGTCCATAGCCCACACCAAGGGCCTGACATGTAAATAAGGTCATCTTGGACATTGTAGCCCAGTTGACCCTTCAATTGACAACAGTAGCATGACTGACTCAGGCTACAACAAGAGAACTGGTCAGCCAACCCACTGAATTAGGAAAAATCATAAATCATTACTGTTTTAATCCACCAAGTTTTGGGTGATTTGCTTTCCAGAAATAGATAACTGACGTAGTTGAGTTCCTGGCAGAGTGAAAACAAGACCCAAAGTCACTTCAGAGAGCATAAACTTTGAATTCAGACAAACCTGAGTTCAACTTAGCTATAATTTAACTTACTTAGCTATATGACCTTAGATAGGTTCCTGAATTTTTGGAGCTTCGGTTTTTTTCTTCCATAAAATGGGAATAATTGTGCCTGGCTGGTGGGGCTGAGTAGATTGAGTGTCATCTCATGCACCAAGAGGTTGGTGGTTTGATTCCCGGGCAGGGCACATGCCCAGGTTGCGGGCTCGATCCCCAGTATGGCAGGAGGCAGCCAATCAATGTTTTTCTCTCACATAGATGCTTCTCTCTCTCTCCCCCTCTCCATTCCTCTCTATCTAAAAAAATCAATAAAAATATATTTATTTTAAAAATGGGAATAATTGTAACTGCTTCATGGCATTGTCATGAGGATCAAAATACTTTGTCAGCTTACATGTATAGAGGAGGGAAAAAAACTCAGAGATGAGTAACTCAAAGAAATAATTAGAGTGTGGGCTCATATAACATTTTAACAAAGAACAATACATTTTTAGGGAAGTGACAAGACAAAGGAAAAGAGTTTTAAGCTTCCAAGGGCAGCAAACTCTGAGAAGGTAAATATGTGGAGAACACTAATGGAAACTAAAGGTTGTTTCTATCAAGTCTGTTAGGTAGATTCCTCTTGGGGCACTCTCTGGGCTGATAAGAGTCCACCTCAGACCCCCCCCCCCTTTCTCTCTCTCTCTGTCTTGAGTACACCCACACCTTTCTCCACCCGCTTCTTTCCCCAAGGCGCTCTCTCTCTCTCTCTCTCTCTCTCTCTCTTTCGCTCTGGAGCTCACTAGCACTGTTCCCTCTCTTCTTCCCTCAAGGCATGTACTTTTGTTCTCTCTCCTAAGCTCCAAGGGCCCTTCTTTTGCCTCTGTAACTTGTTTCCTGAGTCCATGCAGCCCAGCTGGCTCACTTTTTCTACCTCTGTAAGTTTCTAAATAAACTTTTGTTTGTATTTGGGGTGTGGGGAAGCTCCATTTCAGGTGATTAAGAGTAAAAGTGAGTCTGAGCCTACTTTTAGGCAAATGGAAGGGAGAGCAGGGAGCTTTTTTGGCATCTGATGTTTCTCAATTGTCTTCAGCTAAAAATAGTCATAATCCTTAAGCCAAAGTGGTATATTTGGGGGTATATTCTGATCCCCTACGTATGTATTATGCTTAGAATAGTGCTTGGCCCATAGTAAGTATCCAATTCATATCTGTGTGTATTAATATTAGTATTAGTATTAGTAATCACCATTGTAAGGTACATGGCACATAAATAATACTCAATAAATACATGGTGGCTATCCTGACTTCTCTTCTGAACATTTATGGTACTCTTCTTGTTTCTGTGTTTCCTGCAGTTGTAATCATTATGTTGCCGTTATTTATGTATATTCTCTCCTTGCTAGATTATAAACATCTTCAGAGTAGGGTATGTCTCACTCCTATTTATGTTTCCCATTGTGTAGGCTCTCCATATTGATGTGTTAACTGACTACATGTTTGTAAAATAGGTCACTGATCATGACATTACAGTTTCTGTGGTAAAAGACTATTACACTTGTAAGCAAATATTATCTGTAACAGCAGCTTTCCCTACAAGAGAGAATAAATAGGTTTAGGCCTTTAAGAAAATACTATATTTAGTTAAGTAGATGTCCACTGAAACAAATAGCAGGTCCAACCTTCAGATTTATTCCTTCATTAGAGAATTACGGTTTATTAAATAATTGTTTCTCTTTTTGGCAGTGGAGCTCTATTTTATTTATAATGTGGTGTGATGCATTCTATATTTCTACATCTATCCAATTAATATAAGAAATAATTCAAATATCAATAGGTAAAAATGTAGTTCTCTATTCTCTAAAAAATGATTATACTAACACACTAATGAAGAGAAGTTAAAAAACAGTAGAATTTGAAATCAGAAATGATATAACATGAGATATTATTTTGGTTTTTTTGTTTTTTTTAATTTATTTTTTTATTAATTTGTTTTTGTTACAGATGTTTCTCCTTTTCCCCCCATTGTCACCCTTCCCCCATCTCCCCCGCCTACTGTTTTGTTTTTAATGCAAAAAGATGTTTGGCATTTCCAATAAATGCAGACTGCATCGTGATAACAGATGTAGTTAACATAGAAAATACAAAGATACATTTTGTCACCTTGAGTTTCAGATTGCAAAAAAATTAAAAGAATGCTGTATTTGGCTCCTGAGAAGGCAATAGTAGCACTTTGCTTATTAGGATAACGAATTTCATTCCTTATACCCTAAGAAGCCTGAAACACCAACCAGAAAGAATACATGTACCCCCATGTTCATAGCAGCACTATTTACAATAGTTAAGATCTGGAAACAGCCCAAGTGTCCATCAATAGACGAGTGGATAAAAAAGCAGTGATACATATACACAATGGAGTACTATGCAGCTGTAAGAAAGAAAGATCTCTTATCCTTTGAGATGACATGGAGGGACCTTGAGAGTATTATCCTAAGCGAAACAAGCCAAGCAGAGAAAGACAAATATCACATGATCTCACTTATTTGTGGAATATAATGAACAGTCTGAGGAACAGGGTAGACCCAGAGATGTGAAAGTAAGGTATAGACTGACACCCCTCAGAAGAGGGGGTAGGGGGGGAGGGAGGAGATAAACCACAGAACTTATGCGCATGTATGCATAGCTGATGGACATGGACAACAGGGCTGGGGACGGGGTGGGGGGATGGGGAGGAGGGTGTCAATGGGGAAAAAAGGAGAAACATCTGTAACAAAAATAAATTAATAAAATAAATAAATAAATAAATAAAAATAAAATACTAAAAAAAAACCCACGGAGGAACCCAGGCAGAGCAGGGAGCCGGGTGACCCCCCCCCCCACCATGGAGGAACCCAGGCGGATGGAGGGAGCCGGGCAACCCCCCCCACCACGGAGGAACCCAGGCGGAGCGAGGGAGCTGAGCGACCCCCACACCAACGGAGGAAGCCGGCAACACACAGGAGAACTGAGCAAACTGAACAACGAAATTGACCCAGAGACATGGAGGTGGAGTACAGGATGACGGGCCTCAGAGGAGGGGGGAGGCGGGGGAAAGAGATAAATCACAGAGCCTATGTGCATGGGTGCATAACCAATGGACATGGACAACAGGGATGGGGACGAGGAGAAGGGGAGGGGGAGGGGGAGGAGGGTGTCAATGGGGGAAAAAAAAGGAAAAACATCTGTAACAAAAACAAATTAATAATAAAATAGATTATAAAAAAATAAATAAATAAAAAATAAAAAAAGAATTTCATTCCTACCCAAAGGAAAAATGAAATTAAAACTCAAATACAATGACAAAATTCATATAAAATTGATTCTACACTTTATGCCAATACATGTAGAAATGTACACATAGCTATAACCATAACTCAGACAGCAGCTACAAGATTTGAGAGTCAAGAGGCTGGAAGGAACAAAAAACAAATAAACAAACAAAAAAACACCAAGCAAACAACAAAGAAGACCCTTGCCCTGAGGGAATTAGAGTCTGAAAAATGTAAGAAGTGAGGTCTCAAGTATTATTAACAACAATTCAGAAAATTTAAATAAACCTTCTACCATTGTAAAAGATGACTTCTTAAATGGCAGTAGCTGATTATGTAAGACTTTTAAAAATTAACCTACATAAAAGGTTTATAGTTTCTATTAGATACACTTCTAGTCTTTCATTCCTATATTTGATTTTGTTGTTTCAAATTGTTTGTACAGTATATATTGCTCTTCATTTTCCTTCTTATGTCTTAATTTTGTTTAGTTTTTTTATTTTTATTTTTATTTTTTATTTCTGTTACAAATGTTTCTCATTTTTCCCCCATTGACACCCTCCTTCTGATCCTGTCCCCCCCTTACAGCATTGTTGTCTATGCCTATTGGTTATGCAAATATGCATATAAATTCTTTAGTTTACCTCTTCCCTTCCCCCACCCCCCTTTTCTCAGATTTGTCAGTCTGTACCCTACTTCTATATCTCTGGGTCTATTTTGTTCATCAGCTTATTTTATTCATTAGAGGCCACAAATAAGTGAGATCATGTGATCTTTGTCTTTCTCTGATTGGCTTATTTCACTTAGCATAATATTCTCCAGGTCCCTCCATGTCATCTCAAAGGATACAGCTGCATAGTATTCCACTGTGTATAGGTACCACAGCTTTTAAATCCACTCATCTATTGAGGGACACTTGTGCTGTTTCCATATTTTAGCAATTGTAAATAGTGGTGCTATGAACATAGGGGTACATATATTCTTTCTCATTGGTGTTTCAGGCTTCTTGGGATATATTCCTAGAGGTGGGATCACTAGGTCCAATGGCAGTTCAATTTTTAATTTTTTGAGGAAACACTATAATGTTTTCCATACTGACTGCACCAGTCTGCATTCCCACCAGCAGTGCACTAGAGTCCCTTTTTCTCCACACCGTCGCCAGCACTTGTTTGATGATTTGTTGATGGCAGCCATTCTGGCAGGTGTGAGGTGATACCTCATAGACATTTTAATTTGCATCTCTCTAATGATTGGTGATATTGAGTGTTTTTTTTATATGTCTCTTGGCCATTTGTATGTCCTGTTTGGAGAGGTGTCTCTTTAGGTCGTCCGCCCATTTTTAATTGGGTTCTTTGTCTTCCTTTTGTTGAGTTGTATGAGTATCCTATATATTTTGGAAATTGACCCCTTATCTGATGTATCGTTGGCAATTATGCTCTCCCATAGAGTGATTTCCCTTTTGATTTTGATGCTTGTTTCTTTTGCTGTGTAGAATATTTTTAGATTGATGTAGTAACATTTATTAGTTTTCTCCTTTGTTTCTCTTGCCTTAGGCATTGTATCAGTGAAACTTCTGCTGAGTGTGAAGTCTGAAATTTTGTTGCCTACATATTCTTCTAGGATTTTTATGGATTCACAAGTCACATTTAAGTCTTTTATCCATTTTGAGTTTATTCTTGTGTATGGTAAAAGTTGGTGGTCTAGCTTTATTTTTTTGCATGTAGCTGTCCAATTTTCCCAACACCATTTATTAAAGAGGCTGTCATTACTCCACTGTATGATCTTACCACTTTTCAAATATTAATTGAGCATAACATCTTGGGTCAATTTCTGGGTTCTCTGTTCTGTTCCATTGATCTATATGCCTGTTCTTGTGCCAGTACCAGGCTGTTTTGATTACAATGGCTTTGCAGTATAACCAGGTACTGGGTTTGTGATCCCTCTTACTTTGTTCTTCTTTTTCAAGATTGCTGTAGCTGTTCAGGGTCTTTTTTGGTTCCATATAAACTTTTGGAATATTTGTTCTAGTTCTGTGAAATATGTCATTGGTATTTTGATGGGGATTGCATTGAATCTATAGATTGCTTTGGGTAGTATGGACATTTTAATGATGTTAATTCTTCCAATCCATGAACAAGGTATAAGCTTCCACTTTCTTATATCTTCCTCTATTTCTTTTTTTCAATGTCCTGTAGTTTTCTGCACATAAGTCCTTCACTTCTTTGGTTACGTTCATTCCTAGTTATCTTAAATTTTTTTGCTGTTAATTGTAAATGGAATTTTTTTTTAGTTTGTCTTTCTGTGAGTTCATTATTGGTGTATAAGAATGCTGTGGATTTCTTGACATTAATTTTGTATCCTGCTACTTTGCCAAATTCGTTTATTAAATCTAGGGGATTGTTGATGAATTTTTAGGTTTTTCTATGTACAATAGAATGTCATTTGCAAATAATGACAGTTTCACTTCCTCCCTTCCAATCTGGATCCCCTTTTTTCCCCTTAATGTCTAATTGATGGGGCTAAGACTTCCAGTACTATGTTAAATAAGAGTGGCGAAAGTGGGCATCCCTGTCTTGTTCCTGTTCTTAGGGTAAATGCTTTTAGTTTTTGCCATTGAGTATGATTTTGGCTGTAGGTTTTTCATATATAGCCTTTATTATGTCGAATTATACTTCCTCTATTCCCACATTGCTTAGAGATTTTATCAGAAATTGGTGCTGCATTTTGTCGAATGCTTTATCAGCATCTATTGATATGATCATACGGTGTTTATCTTTGATTTTCTTTATGTGGTGTATCATATTTATTGATTTGCAAATATTGTACCAGCCTTGAATCCCTGGGATGAAATCCACTTGGTCATGGTAAATGATTTTTTTAATGTATTGCTGGATCAGATTGGCTAATATTTTGTTAAGGATTTTGGCATCTATGTTCATCAGGGATATTGGCCTGTAGTTTTCTTTCTTTGTAGTGTCTTTTTCTAGTTTTGGAATTAGAATTATGCAGCCTCATAAAACAAATTTGGAAGTCTTTCTTCTTCTTGAATTTTTTGGAATAGTTTGAGGAGAATGGGTGTTAGTTCTTCTTTGAATGTTCGGTAAAACTCCCCCGTGAAGCCATCAGGGCCTGGGCTTTTGTTTGCTGGGAGTTTCTTGATTACATCTTCAATTTCCTTAGTTGTTATTGGTCTGTTCAAATTTCCTATCTCTTCCCGGTTCAGTTTAGGGAGACTATGTGTTTCTAGAAATTTGTGCATTTCGCTTAGATTGTCGAATTCGTTGCCATATAAATGTTCATAGTATTTATTAAAGATCCATTGTATTTCTGTGGTGTCAGTTGTTACTTCTCCTCTTTCTTTTCTGATTTTATTTATCTGTGTCCTCTCTGTTTCTTGGTGAGTCTAGCTAAGGGTCCATCAATCTTGTTTATCTTTTCAAAGAACCAGCTCTTTGTTTCACTGATCTTTCGAATTGTTTTTTTTTTTTTTTTTGCTTTCTATGTTGTTTATTTCTGCTTTGATTTTTACTATTTCTTGCCTTCTACTTGCTCTGGGGTTTTCTTTTTGTTTGCTTTCTAGTTTTTTAAGTTTTGAGGTTAGATAGTCAATTAGAAATTTTTCTTGTTTCTTGAAGTAGGCCTGTAGTGCTATGAACTTCCCTCTCAGAACTGCTTTCGCTGCATCCCATAGAATTTGTGTTGTTGTGTGTTCATTTTCATTGGATTCCAGAAGTTTTTAATTTCTTCCTTGATCTTCTTGGTAACCTATACATTGTTTAGTAACATGCTTTTTAACCTCCATGTGTTTGAATGTTTTTGAGTGTTTTTATTGTAAGTGATTTCTAGTTTCATGCCATTATGATCTGACAAGATGTTTGATATGATTCCAATCTTCGTGAACTTGTAGAGACTTAGTTTGTGTCCTAACATGTGGTCTATCTTTGAGAATGTCCCGTGTGCACTTGAGAAGAATGTAAATTCTGCAGTTTTGGGGTGTAATTCTCTGTAGATATCTATTAAATCCATTTTATCTAGTGCATCATTTAGAGTCTGTGTTTCCTTGTTAATTTTTTGTCTAGAGGATCTATCCAGTGATGTCAGTGAGGTGTTGAAGTCCCCTGCTATGATTGTATTGCTGTCAATTTCTCCCTGGAAGTCCTCCAGAAAATTTGCATATGTTTTGGTGCTTCTATATTGGGTGCATATATGTTTACCAACGTTATATCTTCCTGTTGGATAGATCCTTTCAATATTATATAGTGACCTTCTTTGTCTCTAGTTATGGCCTTCATTTTGAAATCTATTTTATCACATATAAGTATTGGTACTCCAGCTTTTTTTCCTTTCCATTTTCCTGGAAGATTTTTTTCGATCCCTTCACTTTCAACCTATGTGAGTCTTTTGTTGTGAGGTGGGTCTCCTGTAAACAACATATATATGAGTCATGCTTTCTTATCCAGTCAGCTACTCTATGTCTTTTGATCAGAGCATTCAGTCCATTTATATTTAAGGTGATTATTGATATGTACTTATTTATTGCCATTTTTGTTTATTCTGGATATGTTTCTCTTCCTATTTCTTCTGTTTATTACCACAGTCCTTTTAACTTTTCTTGGAGTGCTGGTTTGGTGCTAATGCATTCCCTTAGCCTTTTTTTTGTAAGGGAAGCTCTTTATTTCACCTTCTATTTTGAATGATAGCCTTGCTGGATAGAATAGTCTTGGATTCAGATCTTTGTTTTTCATGACCTTGATTAATTCATGCCATTCCCTTCTGGCCTGTTGTGTTTCTGTTGAGAAGTCAACTGATAGCTTAATGGGGGATCCTTTGTAAATAACCTGTTGCTTATCTCTTGCTGCCTTTAGGATTCTCTCTTTGTCTTTAATATTTGGCAATTTTGTTATTATGTGTCTTGATCTTGGCCTCTTTGGATTCTTCTTACTTGGGGCTCTCTGTGCTTCTTGAACTTGTATGCCTTTTTTGTTCATCAAGTTTGGGAAGTTTTCTGTCACTATTTCTTCAAATATATTCTTTAACCCTTGCTCATTTTCTTCTTCTGCTGGAACTCCCATGATGTGGATGTTGTTACATTTCATTTTGTCCCACAGTTCTCTTAAGCTATCTTCCTGTTTTTTAATTGTTTTCTCTTTTTGATCCTCTGATTGGGTGATTTTTTTCTACCCTGCCTTCTGATTCACTGATCTGATCCTTGGCTTCCTCTACTCTGCTGGTTATTTCTTCCAATGTGTTCTTTATTTTTGCTATGTCATTCTTCATTTCCACTTAGTGGTTTGTCATTTCCAATTCGTTGATTTTCAATGTTTGTATATCTTTACTCATAAAGTTGAGCTCTTTACTTATGCTTTTGAGCTTCCTCATAATCATTACTCTGAGTTCTGCCTGTGATATGTTGCTTAATTCCATTTCATTTATCTCTTCTCCTATAAAATTCATTTGTTCTTTCATTTGTGATTTGTTTCTTTGTTTCACCATTTGGGCTCTCTCAGTGGGTTTTGGAGGCTGCCAAATTTTTCCTGTGCATGTTGGTGTTCCACTGGTTGTGACTCCCTCTACCAGGTTTGGCTTGGTGTGGGAGGACCCATGTTAAACACCACTGTCAAGTTTTAATTTCCTGGGCAGATTTGCAGGCCAAGGAAAGGTTCAGTTATCCTCTAGCTTTTTGCCTAGAAGCTATTAGTCTCAGTTACTTGAAGACCCTCGATTTGTAGCCCTCAGGTGAATGAAAAATCCCTCAGGTGTAAGCAGATTTCCAGCAGGTGGGGCACTTGCTTTCTGACAGACTCTAGGTTTTAATGAGTTTCAGTTTGCATTTCTCTGGCCTTGCCTGGTGGTGTTAAATTGCAGAGCGAGTGACCATTACTTCTCCTCAGGGCTCTGGGAAGGGACTCTTTGAGGAAGACGGCTACTGTCCTATGAGGGAGTGATTCAGCATAAAATTCATGGTGTTCTCCTTCCTAGCTCTCTTCCTTAAGTCATGAATCTCCAACTTTCTTCACAGAGTTCCTATCCAGTTTGCCCTCCCTCTGCCAGAGCCCAAGGTGAGTGGGTGTAGCTGATTTGGTGCTCTTTTAACTCTCGCCTTCTCAGCGGGAACTGCTGACAGCTAAAACAGCCCTCTGCTGATTTCCACGGGCTCTCAGCCCACCCTCTCATGCCTCCGCAGTTCCTACCAGGCTCAATTTGGTGTCTTCTTTCCATCCCTTGTTATATGGGTTCTCTCCAGCTGCTTTTCAGTTGGTTTGTCCTGATGATTTGTCTTTATTTTAGTTGTAATTCCAGCTGGGTCCTGGGAGATGATCTGTGTAGCTTCCATTCACTCTACCGCCATTTATTTTCCTCACTGAAACTGAGGGCTGACAGCAATGAACTGGATGCCAGGACTGGTGGTTCGCAGTCTGTACTTAAATGCTGGGCTCTGTTTCCCACTGTGATGAGGGGTGCTGGTGGCAAAGGAAGCTTGGTTTTTTTGTGTGTTTTTTGTAATATAAGAAGTAAATCTTTGCAGATAAAGTTTAAGTTCTTTTTGTTTCTTTCCCCAGCTATATGTTGTCAAATTGCCCTGGAAAGTATTTGCACCATTTTATCTTTCCACCACAAGTGTGAAAGTTCATTTTTTCCAAATTCTCACCAACACTTGGTATTTGTTCTTGTCAATCCAATAGGTCTGAAATGGTATAGTTTGTTATTAACAGCCTTATCAGGATATAATTAAAATATAATAGATTGCATATATTTTGTTTATAAATTGATAAGCTTTAATATATATATACATAAAACCATAACTGTATCATGACAAACAATAATGAACAAATCTATCATCCTTAAAAGTTTCCTCATGCTCCTCTGTCATGCCCTCCATCTTTCTCTCCCTGCCCCTAGCCCCAATCAACCACTGATCTGCTTGATTACTTTGGATTTTCTAGAATTCATATAAATGGAATTATATAGTATATACTTTTATTGTCTAGCTTTTTTTAGTCAGCATAGTTATTTTGAGGCTCATTCATGTTGTTGCTTGTAGCTCATTTTTTTTTATAGCTAACTAGTATTCCATTGTATGGATATACTACAATTTGTTTATCCATTCATATATTCATGGATAATTGGGTTGTTTCTAGCTTTTGGCTTTTACAAATAAAGCTTCCATGTATAAATCTGTATGTGGACATTGCTTTCTTATTTATTTATTTATTTATTTATTTATTTATTTATTTATTTATTTATTATTTAGATTGATGTGAGAGAGACACATCAATTGGATGCCTCCTGCCCAACCCTGACCAGGGCTGGAGATCAAATCTGCAACCCAGGTACATGCCCTTGACCGAGAATCAAACCCACGACCCTTCCCTGGGCCGACAGTTTAACCACTAAACCAAAGTGGCCAGGGTTATATGGACGTAGCTTTAATTTCTCTTGGGTAATTACCTAAGAATGGTGATACTGGGGCAAAAGGTAAGCATAAGTTTAATTTTACTAAGAAATTGCCAAACTGTTTTCCAAAGTGGTTGTACAATTCAACATTTCCCCTAGAATTGTATGAAAGTTGCAGTGGCTCCTCATCCTTGCCAATACTTAGTATGGCCAGTTTTTTTTGTTTGTTTGTTTGTTTTTGGCATATTAGACATTCTAATATGTGTATAGTGATATCTTACATTGATTTAATTTACATTTCTCTAATGACTAATTACTTTGAGCACCTTTTTATGTGCTTATTTGCCATAAAATGTTATATTTTTTCATGAAATGTCTGTTAAAACCATTTGCCTCTTCTCTTATTGGATCATTTCCTTATTGTTGAGTTTGAGAGTTCTTTATATATTCAGAATACAAGTCTTTATCAGTTTTGTGGTTTCCAAATATTTTCTCCCAGTTTATGGCTTGCCTTTTTATTCTCTTAACAGTGTCTTTTGAAGAAGAGAAGTTCTTAATTTTTTCTTAAAATTTTTCTTTAAATTACAGTTTACATTCAATATCATTTTGTATTAGTTTCAGGTGTACAGCATAGTGATTAGACAGTCATATACTTTACAAAGTGTTCTCCCTGATATCTGAAACCAAGCGACAGCGATCAGATCTGGATTCGTTGTCTCGCAAAATCAAAGAATGAGTTCACAGACAAAGGGGCAAGCAAAGGCAAAATTTATTTGAAAAATAGACAGACTCCCCACAGCAGGGAGGGGACCCAAGTGGGTGGCTGGTGAGGCTCCTTTGTCTAGTGCTCAACGTCACTAAACATCAGAGACATGCAAATTAAAACAACAATGAGGTATTATCTCATACTTGCCAGAATGTCTGCCATCAACAAATCATGACACAACAAGTGCTGGTGAGGGTGTGGAGAAAGGGTGACTCTAGTACACTGCTGGTAGGAATGCAGACTGGTGCAGCCACTATGGAAAACAACATGGTGTTTCCTCAAAAAATTAAAAATTGATCTGCCATTTGACCCAGTGATCCCACTTCTAGGAATATATGCTAAGAAGTCTGAAACACCATTCAGAAAGAATATATGTACTCCTATGTTCATAGCAGCACTATTAACAGTTGCTAAGATCTGGAAACAGCCCAAGTGTCCAGCAGTAGATGAGTGGATAAAAAAGCACTGGTATATATACACAATGGAATACTATGCAGCTGTAAGTAAGAAAGATCTCTTATCCTTTGTGACGACATGGAGGGACCTGGAGAGTATTATGCTAAGCAAAATAAGCCAATCAGAGAAAGACAAATATCACATGATCTCACTTGTTTGTGTTATATAATGAACAAAACAAACTGATGAACAGAATGGACCTGGAGACATGGATGTGGGGTACAGACTGAAAAACCTCAGAAGAGGGGGACGGAGGGGAGGGAAGAGATAGACCACAGAACTTATATGCATGTATGCATAACCAATGGACATAGACAACAATGTTGGGGGGGGGGTGGGATTGGGAGGACGGTGTCAAATGGGGAAAAAAGAGAAACATCTGTAACAAAAATAGATTAAAAATAAATAAATGAATAAATAAATAAAAACACACGCACACACACACACAGCCACATAAAAAACCTTGCCCTATCAGGTGAATTGGGGCAGATTTGATTAGCAAAGATATATATTGTCCCATAACATTCCCTAGTTGGAAGTGGACAGGTTCTGATTGAAAAACAGACATTGATTAGCTCTTCCTGACATTTGAACTGAAACTTTACTCCCAAGGAAAAGACAACTTAGTTGGGTGTGGTTAAGAACAAATAAAGTAGCCCCAGGTATCTATAGGGGTCTTAGTGGCTTCCCTTTTTATGATAATTTCAACTTCTCCCTGACTATTAGGAAGGAGGAGAGGAAACGCCCTTGGAGCAACCCTATGCTTGCTTTTGGGTTTTTTTCTAAATTCAATTTTGGTTTCCTATAATCCTTTTTAAGGTAATTTGGCTTTCTGCAATAGAAACACACTCTATAGTTTCTCAGCAGAACTCATTCAGCAATCTTGTTGCCTCGCTCCCAGAAATCTGTACGTATATTCATTGGAATAGGTCAGAATCACCAGCACTATATTCTTTAACAGTAAATCAAATTCATTTGCAAACCCATCAGGGTCCCAGAGAAAAGAACTATACAATTGCTGTTCTCCTCTTGCCTGAAACCAGCCTTTCTTATTTTTTTGTTATGTAATTGACCTGTGCTCTTCCAGGAGCTTCTAACTTGCAATGAAGATGAGCTTTTCATTTCTAAAAGTCAAGAGTGTTAATGGGGGTTGGGATTTTTTCTAGCCTTGGAGGCATAATTTCCCATGTGGATTTTAGTTTTATTTTGAGATCTGTAGAGTCTGAATAAACCTCAAGATATATTGTGTACTGGGTTAAAGCACACTGCCTGTGTGCCAAGCTCCAAGTCCTCACAAATCTCCTCACGTGTCTCAGCCTTCCCTTCCCATGGTCCCATCCTTTACAGCCTAAACTGCTTCTATCCCCTCATTTCCAGTACCCACCTGGCACCATACATAATTATATACACTATTATTGACTATACTCCCTATGCTGTACTTTACATCCCCATTGCTATTTTGTAACTACAAATCTGTAGAAGTTTTTAACTTTGATGAAATACAATATATCATTATTTTTCTTTTTTGAATTGTGTTTTTTGGTGCTGTATCTAGGAATTTTTTTCTAATCCAAGATCAAAAATATATTCTCTTGTTTAAGTTAAATGAGGTTTCCAATATTTGCTAATACAACAAAGTGTTGTAACCCAGTAGATCAACCTCACTCGGACACCAAAATTATAAGTTTTAGGAGCTTTATTAACCTGAGCAGGGACTGCAGCCAACCTACTCAGAGGAGAACTGCAGCCCTGAGCCTCTAAAATGGCAGATTTTTATAGCAAGCAAGCAGCATTCACAGAAGCAGATATCAGCGGTTAGCAGTTGTCTGATTAACACTGCTCAAAATCCATATCTAACAGTTGCCCGGGGGTCTCCTGTTTGTCAAGCAAACAGAATAGGCCTCCCTCCCCTCAGGGAACCAGTACAATAGTGGGAGTGACAGAGATAACAGAGGTCAAAATTAGCATTAAGTACTTGCAAATACCTATACTCAGGAAACTGCAAATGCCCCCAACACATGGGGCAACTATAACCTTAGGCAGAAATTCCTTCCCGTCTAGGGGCAACCAACCCATTATGGGAAGAATATCGAGGAATGTCCACTGGTGACAAAATGGAGTCCTTCAGTTGCCCTAACCAAGGGGCCCACATAAAATGGAATCTAGTTGCCTTAGCCTTGGGGCCCACAACAAAAGGAACATTCTTGTGTATTTTTATTGTATATATGAATGAAAATTTGTTTAGGTTTCTATCAATGAAGGGAATTTGTAAGATCAGACAACATGTGCATATTCAACTGCATTAGAAATTGCCAACGTGGTTGTATTCACTTATAGGTTTATTAAGAATGGATAACAATTCCTATTTTATCATGACCTTACTTGGTATTGTCAGATTGTTTAACTTTCATCAACTTTATGGTTATGAATATGATATCTTATTTTATTGTACATATTAAGCACCTTTTCATACTCTTTCATATGTTTATTGATCATTTAGTTTCCCTCATCTATAAAAAGCCGATTGTCCCCTTTTATTTCTATTTTTCCTTGGATTTATAGGAATTCTTTCTATATCTGTATACTGATCTTCAGTCAGTTATATAGATTGTAAATAGCTTTGTGTTAGTCTCTCACTTAGTTTTATTTTGTTATTTGTGAGCTTTTTTTGGTATAGATTTAAATTTTTTAATGCAATCAAATTTATTGATGCTTTCTTTCATGGTTTGTGTTTATTTTTATATCTTGCTGAAGAAACCATACATGTTCTGTTGAAAGTTGAAAAATTTTTCTTCTCACATTTAAGCTTTTAATTCATCTGGAATTCATTTTTGTTTAAGGATTAATTTTTTAAAAATTTCCACTTGTCCCAGTTGCCCCAGTATCAGGCTAGCGTTTTGCTGTTGGTTTATAATGGTATATCTGCTATATATCAAATTTCCATAATTGTTTGGGTCTTTTTCTAAATATTTTACTACGTTCAATTAATCTACTTATCTATCTCTGAACTATTAGCACACTGGTTTATTTTACCATAACCTTGTAATAAGTCTTAATTTTTGGTAGAGCAAATTTCATCTCCTTGTTCTTCATCAGATTTTTGAGTACTCTATAAAATTTCTTTACATTGCAGATAGTATGATTTATTCTCTTTTTTCCCCATGAGTTGTGTTTTTTTTTTTTTTATGACCTAGAGATTCCACTTCTGGGAATTTATCTGAAGAAATCCAAAACACTAATCCAAAAGAATTTATATTATGCACCTGTGTTCATTGTGGTGTTATTTACAATAGCCAAGATCTGGAAGCAACCCAAGTGTCCATCAGTAGATGAGTGTATAAAAAAGCTGTGGTACATTTACACAATGGAATACTACTTGACCATAAAAAAGAAGGAATCTTACCTTTTGCAATGTATTCTTTTTATTGTAACTTTGGTCATAAATGAGCACTAACTCACTTCAAAAGCGTTAATCAGTTCTCACTACACTTAGATATATGGGTAAATTCCTTACTCAGACCCACAAAGCCCTCTATGATCTAATGCTGGTACCTTCTATACTGTACCTCTATTCCTTACAGGAGTTTTTGAATTGGGCTATCAGGTTCCAAGAAAATTCATGTATTTTTTTTTTAAAGATTTTTAAATTGATTTTTAGAGAGAGAGGGAGAGAGCAAGAAACATCAATGTAAGAGTACAACATCAATCACCTGCCTCCTGCACACCCCCTACCAGAGATTGAGCTGCTACCCTGGCATTTTCCCTGACCAGGAATCAAATGGACAACTCCCAGGTGCATGGGACAACACCCAACCAACTGAGCCACACCAGCCAGGGCCAAGAAAATTCATGTTTGTTTGCTTTATGGAATTGCATCACATTTGTAGATTTCATCTATTCCGTAATGCCATGGATGGCATCATAAAATCATTATTTAAAAAAAAAATTTTTTAAAACATATTAAATTTGCTTTGGCCGGCTTGGCTCAGTGGTTAGAGTGTCGGCACGCAGACCAGAGAGTCATGGGTTTGGTTCCCGCTAAGGGCACATACCTCAGTTGCAGTTTGTCCTCGGCACCAGTTGGGGTCCTGTGGGTGGCAACCAGTTGATGTGTCTCTCTCGCATTGATGTTTCTCTCTCTCTCTTCCTCCCTCTCTCCCTCCTGCTCCATCTAAAGATAAATGCAAAAATGTCCTCGGGTGAGGATAAAAAAAAAACATATTAAATTTATTGGGGTGACATTGGTTAGTAAAATTATATAAATTTCAAGTGTACAGTTCTTTAATACACCATCTGTAGATTGCATTGTGTTCACCACCCAAAGTATATATATGCTTTAAAATTTTCTGGTAGCCCCATTAGAAAACTAAAGAGATAAGGTAAAATTTATTTAACCCAGTATATCTGAAATATGTCAACATTTAATGTATATGAAAATTAATGAGACATTTTACATTCTTTTTTCATACAAGTTGTTTGAAATCTGTATATATTTTATACCTATAGTACACATCGATTTATTTTATTTTATTTTATTAATTTATTTTTGTTACAGATGTTTCTCCTTTTCCCTCATTGACATCCTTCTCCTTATCCCCCCTAACCCTGTCCCCAGCTTTGTTGTCTATGTCCACCGGTTATGCATACATGCATATAAGTTCTGTGGTTTATCCCTTCCCTCACCCCCCTCTTCTGAGGATTGTCAGTCTGTACCCTACTTCTATGACTCCGGGTCTATTTTGTTCATCAGTTTGTTTAGTTCATTATATTCCAGAAATAAGTGAGATCATGTGATATTTGTCTTTCTCTGTTTGGCTTGTTTCACTTAGGATAATACTTTCCAGGTCCCTCCATGTAGTCTCAAAAGATAAGAGATCTTTTTTTCTTATAGCCGCATAGTAATCCATTGTGTATATGTACCACAGCTTTTTTATCCATTCGTCCACTGATGGACACTTGGGCTGTTTCCAGATCTTAGCTATTGTAAATAGTGCTGCTATGAACATAGGGGTACATATATTCTTTCTGATTGGTGTTTCAGGCTTCTTAGGGTATATTTCTAGAAGTGAGATCACTGGGTCAAATGGCAGTTCAATTTTTAATTTTTTGAGGTAACACCATAGTGTTTTCCATACTGGCTGTGCCAGTCTGCATTCCCACCAGCAGTGTACTAGGGTCCCCTTTTCTCCACACCCTCGCCAGCACTTGTTGTTTGATGATTTGTTGATGGTGGCTATTCTGACAGGTGTGAAATGATACCTCATTGTTGTTTTAATTTGCATCTCTCTGATGATTAATGACATTGAACATTTTTTCATATGTCTCTTGGTCATTCATATGTCCTGTTTGGAGATGTGTCTCTTTAGGTCCTCTGCCCATTTTTTCATTAGGTTCTTTGTCTTCCTTTTGTTGAATTGTGTGAGTACTCTATATATTTTGGAAATTAACCCCTTATCTGATGTATCATTGGCAATTATACTCTCCCATATAGTGGGTTCCCTTTCCAAAAATCGTTATTTTATGTGCCACTAAGAAAGAAAAATTACTGCCCATTAAACTATGACATAATGTTTTTTATTACTTAGGTTTTTTATTTTATACTTTTTGAAAAATCTCCTTTAGACTCATTTAGATACTTTTGTCATATATTTTTTCTTGTGTGTTCATAAAAATGAAAATGTAAGTGAAATAACTTGGTTAAGATATCTCTAAAAGTTCTTGACATTCAGAGTCTGACTTTTCTGAATTACTGTAAAACTTTAATACCTGTCTTCTTCCACATAGTAATAACCTCTGTGCCATCAAGGACATTGATAATGCAGCATTTATTATAATAGTCCATCCACTGCTGTCTCTGAAATGTTCTTCCCAGCACAGAACCAAAACATAATTCAGTTTGATCTACTTGGCAGTATCTTCTTTTCTTGGGTTCTTGACTGTCCTTCACAAGGAAATACTCAATTTCAGTGGTTGTTTTAATAAAAAAAAAGATTTATTTCCTTGATACCAAATGTATGCCCCCTATTCTGTTTCTGTGCCTTTCCGCACCCAGAGTAAATGTTCATTTTAATGCTATATCATAATATTACCACTTAAAGACATTTTAAACAACCATTAAACTCAACACATAGTCCAAAAATGTACATAACTCAAGTGAAGTATCATGAATGTGAACAGCTATGACCATAAGTTGATCCATGCTCAGGCAATGACAGCTACATCATAATCTATCCTTACAGGACAAGAAGTAAGAAGCCATTGGTCATAAGACACATCTTAATCTTAGAGATGCTTTAAAAAATATGTTATGAAGGGTTAAAGATGGTATTTGTAGCAGAATTGTTATTTTTTTAAATGGAGTTATATAATTTTTAATATCATAAGTGGAGATTGAACATGGGTTTTCTTTTTGTCTTAATAATGTTTAATATTTTTCTTATCATTTTTTGATATTACAAATGTTATATTTATGCAAATTGCATTTTATAATTGATTATTGGGTTTAGGAACATTATTGTTGTTTCATATGTTGATCTTGTGTTCAGCAATCCTGCTAAACTTTCTTACTAATTCTTAGATTTTTCTTAGGTTTTTTATCTTGACAAATAATATTGTCTGCAAATAACAACACCGTGTTTCCCTTGGCAATCTATGCTTCCTAATTACTTTCCCTTTGTTGTTTCATTAGTTAGGACACTAATACAATTTAGAATAAATATTGTTATAATGAGCATATTTGACTTGTTTAAATAGTTAATGCTTCTTGCCCAGCTGGTGTGGCTCAGTAGATTGAACATCATCCCATGGACTGAGAGGTCCTGGTTTGATTTCTGGTCAGGGCACATGCCTGGGTTGCAGGCTCAATACCCAGTAGGAGGTGTGCAGGAGGCAGCCAATTGATGTATCTCTCTCACATCTAGATTTCTATCTCTCTTTCCCTTCCTTTCTCTCTAAAAAGTCAAGTAGGGAACAGACTGACAAACTTCAGAGGGAAGGGGGAAGGGGGTGGGTGGGAAGAGATAAACCAAAAAACTTATTTGCATATATGCATAACCAATGGACACAGACAATAATATGGAGAAGCACAAGTGGGAGGAGGGGGCCCATGGGGACAAAAAGGAGGAACATTTGTAATACTCTCAACAATAAATATAAAAATAAAAAATAAAGATAAGAAAGCCAGAAAAAAAAACTTTTAAGTTAATACTTCTTAAATTTAACCATTAAATAGGAAGTTTGCTCCAGGTTTATTCAACTTAAGTCCATTCCCTTATATTCACAGTTTGCTATAAGTTTCAGTCCTGAATCAGAGTTGAATTTTAACACATGCCTTTTCTGTCTACTAACATGAACACATAGTTCTTCTAATTCACTCTGTTAATGTGGTGAACACTGTTGATAAAATTTTCTGATTCTGGACAACCCTTGTACTCCTGGCATAAACCCTACCTAGTCATAATATATTACTTTTTTATGTAGAGTTGAAGTTAAGTTGCTATTATTCTATTTAAGATCTTTGAATCCACAATTATAGAAGATTAGCCTATAATTTTTCTTATACCTCATAAAAAATAAGGTGACTATTTTCTGATACAATTTGTATAAAATGAATTTTGAGGATTTCATAAAAGTCACCTGTAAAACTTCCTTAACTTGGGACTTTGGTGGGGGAAGATATATTTTATTAACAATTAAATTACTATTTATTGTTAATAGTCTGCTCAAGTTGTCAATTTCTTCTTGAATCAACTTTGGATATATAATTTAGATGATCAATTTTACATGTTCTTTAATTTATTGGGATAATTTTATTAATAGTATTATTTTCTTTTTAAAAAAATGTTGCAGGTCTTGTCACCACTGCAATAAAATTACTGTAATGGAAGCATAACCTGTGTCTCAATGTAGCCACATTAACAATTTCTGGACAGCAGTATTATTTTCTTATTTTGAAATTTCTACAGTAACTTAATAATAATTACTTCTTATTCTGAATTTTCTTTCACTTATTTCTTTCTTGACCAGTCTTACTAGAGATTTGTCTTTTTTTAATTTGTGAGAAATATTTCCATAACTGTTTTGCATAAAAATATTGTCTATGTTTTTCCTGGCATTAATTTTGTTATTTTTAATAGCTTTATTGTTGTTTTCTGATTTAAAAAGCAATATCTGCTTAACATTTAAAATTTTCAAACGTAAATGTAGCAAGTGACCTATTTGCATATTTCTTATTAGCTTTAAAAAGATGATCTTAGGGATTCCAAAATGGCGGCGGAGTGAATGGAAGCTACACAGACCAACTCCTAGGACCAAACTGGAATTACAAGTAAAATAAAGACAAATTTTCACGGAAAAGCAACAGAAAAGCAGCTGGAGAGGACCCATATAACCAGGGACAGGAAAAAAAAACACTGAATTGAGTTTGGTAGGTCTGCGAAGGTTCGAGAGGATGGGTTGGGAGCCCATGGACAGCAGCTCTTTTAGCTGTGAGCAGCTCCCTCAAGGTTAAAATCCCAAGCCAACTCCACAGCGCAGAGGGCTGGGATAAAGCACTAAATTAGCTATAGCCACTCACCTTGGGCTCTGGCAGAGGGAGGGCAGACTGGACTGGAAATGTGTGGGGACATTCGGAATTTGGAGGGCACTCAGAGTTTTTGCTGAGTCATGGCCACACAGGATGGTGGCCATCTTGCTCGGGGAGCCTGTTCCCAGAGCTCAGAGGAAAAGCAGCAGCCGTTCACTCAGAGATTTAACCCCACCCAGCTGGGCCAGAGAAATACTAATTGAGGCTCATTAACAACCAGCACCTGCCTCACCCTCTGGAAATCCTCTTACCCTGAACACCTGAGGGAGTTTTTCATTCAGCTGAGGGCTACAACCCAAGGCTCATCACATAACTGAGTCTAATAGCTTCCAGGCAAAAAACTGGAGGGTAACTGAACCTTTCCTGGGCTTGCATATCTACCCAGGAAAGTAAGACTTGACAGTGGTGTTTAATGTGGGTCCTCTCACATTCACCCAAAGCCAGTAGAGGGAGCCACAAACAGCAGAACACCAACACCCACAGGGAAAGTTTGGCAGGCTCCAAAACCCACTGAGATAGCTAAAATGGTGAAACAAAGAAATAAATCCCAAATGAAAAAACAAGAGAACTCTACTGAAGATGAGAAAAATGAAGTGGAGTTAAGCAAGTTATCAGAGGTAGAATTCAAAGCCATGATCTTGAGGAAGCTCAACAGCATGACTAAGGAGCTCAACACCATGAGTAAAGATATAGAAACATTGAAAACCAACCAAGTGGAAATGAACAATGACATAGCAGAAATAAAGAACACATTGGAAGGAATAACCACCAGAGTAGAAGCTGAGGACCAGATCAGTGAATTAGAAGACAGGGTAGAAAAAAATCAACCAATCAGAAAACCAAAAGGAAAAAGCAATAAAAACCAGGAAGACAGCTTAAGTGAACTGTGGGACAACTTGAAATGTAACAACATTCACATCATAGGAGTTCCAGAAGAAGAAGAAAATGAGCAAGGTTTAGAGAATATATTTGAAGAAATAGTGACAGAAAACTTTCCTAACTTGGTGAAGGAAGAAGGCATTCAAGTTCAAGAAGCACAGAGAGCCCCAAGTAAGAAGAACGCAAACAGGCCCACACCAAGACACATAGTAATTAAAATGCCAAAAATTAAAGACAAAGAGAGAATCCTAAAGGCAGCAAGAGATAAGCAACAGGTTACCTACAAAGGCACCCCCATAAGGCTATCAGCTGACTTCTCAACAGAAACACTACAGGTCAGAAGGGAATGGCATGATGTAATCAAGGTCATGAAAAACAAGGATCTGCATCCAAGACTACATTATCAGTAAGGCTATCATTCAAAATAGAAGGTGAAATAAAGAGCTTCCCAGACCAAAAAAAGGCTAAGGGAATATATTAGCACCAAACCAGCACTGCAAGAAATTTGGCAAAGTAGCAGGATACAAAATTAATGTCAAGAAATCCACAGCATTCTTATATACCAATAACGAACTCACAGAAAGACAAACTAAAAAAAATTCCATTTATCACTGCAGCAAAAAAACTTAACATAACTAGGAATGAACGTAACCAAAGAAGTGAAGGACCTATATGCAGAAAACTACAGGACAATGAAAAAAAGAAATAAAGGAAGATATAAGAAAGTGAAAGCTTATACCTTGTTCATGGATTGGAAGAATTAACATCATTAATATGTCTATACTACCCAAAGCAATCTATAGATTCAATGCAATCCCCATCAAAATACCAACGACATACTTCCCAGAACTAGAACAAATACTTCAAAAGTTCATATGGAACCAAAAAAGACCCCGAATAGCCACAGCAATCTTGAAAAAGAAGGACAAAGTAGGTGGAATCACAATACTGGATATCAGGTTATACTAGAAAGCCACTGTAATCAAAACAGCCTGGTACTGGCACAAGAACAGGCCCATAGACCAGTGGAACAGAACAGAGAACCCAGAAATTGACCCAAGACATTATGCTCAATTAATATTTGACAAAGGTGGCAAGAGCATACAATGGAGTAAAGACAGCCTCTATAATAAATGGTGTTGAGAACATTGGACAGCTACATGCAAAGAAATGTAACTAGACCATCAACTTATACCTTACATAAGAATGAACTCAAAATGGATAAAAGACCTAAATATGACTCGTGAATCCATAAAAATCCTAGAAGAAAATGTAGGCAACAAAATTTCAGACATTATACGCAGCAAAATTTTCACTGATATATCACCTAAGGCAACAGAAACAAAGGAAAACATGAACACATGGGACTACATCAAACTCAAAAGCTTCTACACAACAAAAGAAACAACCGTCAAAATGAAAAGGAAACCCACTGTATGGGAGAGCATGATTGCCAATGATACATCAGATAAGGGGTTAATTTCCAAAATATATGGAGTGCTCATACAACTCAACAAAAGTAAGACAAAGAACCCAATTAAAAAATAGGCAGAGGATCTAAATAGACACCTCTCCAAAAAGGACATACAAATGGCCAGGAGACATATGAAGAAATGCTCAACGTCACTAATCATCAGAGAGATGCAAATTAAAACAACTATGAGGTATCACCTCAGACCTACCAGAATGGCTGCCATCAACAAATCATCAAACAACAAGTGCTGGCGAGGGTGTGGAGAAAAGGGGACTCTAGTACACTGCTGGTGGGAAGGCAGACTGGTGCAGCCACTATGGAAAACACTATGGTGTTTCCTCAAAAAATTAAAACTTGATCTGCCATTTGACCCAATGATCCCACTTCTGGGAATATATCCTAAGAAGCCTGAAGTACCAATCAGAAAGAATATATGTATCCTTATGTTCATATCAGCATTATTTACAATCGCTAAGATCTGGAAACAGCCCAAGTGTCCATCAACAGATGAGTGGATAAAAATGCGGTGGTATATATATACAATGGACTACTATGCAGCTGTAAAAAAAAAAAAAAAAGATCTCTTATCCTTTGAGACGACATTGAGGGACCTCGAGATTATGATACTAAGCAAAATAAGCCAATCAGAGAAAGGCAAATACCACATGATCTCACTTATTTGTGGAATGTAATGAACAAGGTGGGCTGATGAATGAAATAGGCCCAGAGACATAGAAAGGAGTATGGTTCAGACTAACAAACCTCAGTCTGAACTTCAGTCTGAGTAGGGGGGAGGGGAGGATGGATGAGATGAACCAAAGAACTTTTATGTATGTATGCGTAACCAATGGACATAGACAACAATGCTGGGGGGGGGAGGGCGGGATCAGGAGGACGGTGTCTAGGGGGGGAAATGGAGAAACATATGTAACAGAAATAAATTAATAAAAATTGGAAAAAAATAAATAAAAATATGATCTTATAGTACATACAGTTTTACTACTTGCTATTATATGGTATTTTTTCCAAATAAAGATATTTTACTTAGAGCCAAGTGATTATTAACCTTAATGATAGCAATTTATTTATTTATTTAATTATTTTTATTCAAAGCACTTTATTGTGTTAAATGCATTTAATGCTCATGAAAACTTTATCAGGCAGACTGTTATTATCACCACTTTACAGACATGTAAACTAAGCCACAGAGCAGTGAAGACATACAGCCATTTAGGGAGAGCCTGGTGGTTCCAGTGGGGAAGAGGAAAAAGAGGCCAAGGTTGTTGGGGATGGCCCTGAATAAGCCCCTCGTGTCCCTGCAGAGTGGTTCTTCATGGCCTTGGATTCCATTTCCTTTGGCATCTACATGGTAGAAGGTATGCTTAAGATCATTGCTCTGGGTCTCAAGCATTTTTCCGACTCCTGGAACAATCTGGGTGGGTGGGGTTGAAGGCCTGTGTGTGTATGTATAGTAGGATCCACTAAATTGTCTAGGGGAACCTGAGGACAAAAAAGGACAGGAGTAGGGGGTATTGGCATTGGGAAAGCTGTGGGTTTGGGCTAGGAGACTAGGCAGGAGCCCATTATAATCAGGCACCCTTATGCCCTCAGACTTCATCATGGTCGTGGCTGTGCTGGACTTCATGCTCATGCAGCTCAACTCCCACTCCTTCATGTACACCATCTACAGTCAAAGCATCTCTCAGATCTTCAAGAGCTGGTGGGCCCAGAAAGTCAGCAAGGTCACAGCTGCCCACCCTGGTGTAAGGACTCCAAAGGAAGAGGGACACAGGCCTGTGCTCCTCGGGAATGTGCTATGACCTATTCACAGGATTGGAGAGGAGGATGCTGCAGACTTCAGTCAGTTTCTGGTAAGTTTCCTGCCACCTACTAGGATCAACCTCTTCATTTTCCAGAGAGGGGTGGGGACTTTCCCAAATCACTAGCAAATGAGGGATTTCCTGCTTTCATTGTCAGCTCTGGCTCCTGGCACAAATCCACTCCCCCCACCCCCAGCCCCACCCGGCTGGTTCAGCCTCCCTCTCAATATCTGCCCATAGCTTCCTAACCAGCACCCAGGAAGTGACTAGAACCCTAGCATAGACCCTAGAAATAGACCCCTGTGAGCTTGGCTTGACCCTAAATAGCCAATCCTCTTCTCTGGTGCCCCAGGCACTGTTCCACTAATCTGACCTCACGTACTTCCAGAACATCATCTTCACCCTTTTCACCCTGCTCACCCTGAATAACTGGTCCTCATCTACCTGGACAGTGGGGCCCAGGATAGGGCAGGCCCCAGGCTGACTGCAGGAGAGGGGGCTGGCCGGATGGGCAGACCTTGTGGGCCCAGTTACCCCATCTGCAAAGTGGGACTTCTGAGAGTTGACAAGGAACTCACAGCTCAAGCGACTCCCTCTCTCCCAGGTGCCTGGTACATTAACGATAGCAATTTAAACCTAAACGAAATGAATAAATTTGTTGTTATTTTGATTACAGGCATTAATCTCCACTCTGCCATATACATTACTTTCAAGATGAATCTTGCCTGTAAAAATTTAATTTTGCTCTTTTAATTTGCAGGCATGTATATTAAAAGACTTCTTTTTTCTTGGATTGGCTTAATAGCAGATCACATTTCACTCTTTAGTATATTGGTTTTGAATTTAATCAATTTTGTTTTTAGTGTAATTACTTTCTTTTTATTTTTAAAATATTTGGGTTTCTGTTTTTTGTTTTAGAGACCCAGTATACTTCCATGTACATCTGTCCTAGCTTCTCCAGAGCAAGGGCCTCAGATCTTCTTGTTTATGAGTCTCAAGCCTCAGGTACAGTGCCTGGACCAGGACAATGACCGTATTGATAACTACCATTCATTGAACAAGTGCTGTTTTCCAGGCATTGTGCCAAATATTTTGTGTGCGTTATCAAAATTTGTTGAGACAATAGTTTCTGAAATATTGGCCCTCTTAAATCAAAACTAGAATGAGATATCACTTCACACCCATTTTGATGGCTAGTATCAAAAAAACAAACAAACAAACAGAAAATAACAAGTGTTGGTGAGGGTGTGGAGAAATTGAAACCTTTGTGCACTGTTGCTAGGAATATAAAATAGTGCATCTGCTATGGAAAACAGTACGGAGTTTCCTTTAAAAATTAAAAATAAAACTACCAACCATATGATCTAGCAATCCCACTTCTGGGTATATATCCAATACAACTGACAGCAGGGTCTTGAAAAGATATTTTCACACTCATGTTCATAGTAACATTATTCACAAAAGCCAAGAGGTCAAGTAACCCAAGTGTCCATGAATGGATAAACAAACCGTGATATATATAATAGAATATTATTCAGCCTTAAAAAGGAAGGAAATCTTGTCACATGCTATAATGTGGGTGATACTTGAGGACATTATACTAAGTGAAATAAGCTTGTCACAAAAGGACAAATACTGTATGATTCCACTTATACAGGTTATCTTAAGTAGTCAACCTGTTTTTGTTTTTTTTAAGGACATAAAGTTTTCTTTAAATATTTTTTGGAGTCGTAGGGGACACTACATTTCTATTAAAAACATTTTTAACAGTACAGAGGTCTTTTGTTTTTTTACACTTATCATGCAATGAATTCATAGGGAAGGGTTCCAGCAGCTCAGGCCCTTTCCATTGGTTCTCACTAAGTGCGCTTCTCTGGGCCGAGCAGGCTGGTGTTTCAGTTGAACCCAGATAACTTTTTCTTTGGCTTTCTTCTTTTTCTGACAATTTCCTTCATGTTTCAGGAAGCTATCTTGGCTCTTAGAGTGCTTAATATGCTCAATATGTATATTAATTCTCTTGCCCTTAACTTGTTTGTTCACAACAATGCCCACTGCATGCTGGGTGACATCGTAGACTCTTCCAGTTTTACCATGGTAACATTTGTGGGGCATTCCTTTTTGAACAGTGCCCATTCCCTTGATGTCTACAACATCACCTTTTTTGTAGATTTGCATGTATGTGGCCGAAGGAACAACTCATGTTTTCTAAAAGGCTTGGAGAACCTATAACGGGTGCCTCTCTTTTTTCCTTTTGTGTTAGTCATTTTGACTAACTGAAAAGGTAAAGTAGTCAAACTCTTAGAAACAGAAAGTAGAAGGGTGGTGGGCAGGGGCTGAAGGGATGGGTAAAAGGTGTTCAGTGGGCACACAGTTACAGAGTTGCAAGATGAAAAGGTTCTGGAGATCTGTTATATAACAATATGAATATAATTAACATGAGAGAACTGTTGTTTTTTTTTTAAGATTAAGATGGTCAATTTTATGCTGCGTTGTTTTACCACAATTAAAAATAAAAATAAGGGTTTAACTGTGCTTCAGCTCCCTCTCAGTCTGTGTCTCTGCCCTCACTACTGCAATGAGCTTCCTCAAAAGTTTCCCGCCACCCGGATCAGCCAGGGACTCCGGCAGCAGCAGCAGCCAGATACCAAGGCAGTGATGAACAGGAAGGGCCTCGGCACCGGTACTCTTTACATCGCTGAGAGCCGCCTGTCTTGGTTAAATGGCTCTGGGTTGGGATTCTCACTGGAATACCCCACCATTGGTTTGCATGCAGTGTCCAGAGATCTAAATGCCTATCCACAAGACCATTTATACGTTATGGTGAATGCAAATTTGGAGAAGAATCGAAAGAACCTGTTGATGAAGAAGAGGAAGACAGTGATGATAATGCTGAACCTATTGCTGAATTTCGATTTGTGCCTAGTGATAAATCAGCATTGGAAGCAATGTTCACTGCAATGTGTGAATGCCAGGCTTTGCATCCATATCCTGAGGATGAAGATTCAGATGATTAGGATGGAGAAGAATATGATGTGGAAGCACATGAACAAGGAAAGGGGGACATTCCTACATTTTACACCTATGAAGGATTATCCCATTTAACAGCAGAAGGCCAGGCCACATTGGAGAGATTAGAAGGAATGCTTTCTCAGTCTGTGAGCAGCCAGTATAACATGGCTGGAGTCCGGACAGAAGATTCAATAAGAGATTATGAAGATAGGATGTAGGTAGATACTACACCCACAGTTGCTGGACAGTTTGAGAATGCAGATGTTGATCACTGAAAATGATTTTATGCTGCTTTGGAATTCTGCTCATAACTCTAGGAGAGAACTTGGTGCCTTGCCACTGTGGAGTGGGTGTTGATGAAAGTATTTTTCCTTCTCCAAAACTTACCTGAACCAGTTCTTTCTTGAGACAGACTGTACTGAGACAACAAGTTGTCACTGGCAGAAGAAACTATGACCTTTATTAACAAAGGTGAATTAACTTAACCAAGAGGATATTTGTAGTTTATCATTTATCCCCAAACTTTCTATGTCTAGGTACCCTCTGAGTAGGCCTATAATTCTTGCATTCAGTTTATGCACCTTCCATAATCTAGCAGGGCTATATGGTGAAAATGCACAGGCACTTAAGTATTGGTAGACTGGATGGGAGAGAGGCTGAATCTAATATATACTGCTTTAGGACCTAAGGATACCCTTACCCTTAAAAAGAAAGGAAAAGACCTCAATGAATTCTGGCCTCTCCTCATTTTCCACAGGGGTAATGATCTTATTACTAATTGGAACCCAGATTAATTTATTCAGGCATCTCTAGGGAACCTCTTTGGAGACATCCCAGCCACACATACTAATACAAGTGCTTCTCCTGACTACCTTTTGCTCCTTGTACCATGTTTCACCAGTCTGTTCTAACCTTTTAGGTTATGTTATACCCTTTAATTTCTAGCCTTTTTGTTCAGTTTCTGTAACCGAACACATGAAATTGGGGTGAAGTCCTCAAAGTGCTTCACATGATACTTGTTTCATCTTTGTAGTAGCTTAACAAATAAATCTAGGTTTTCTATGTTAAAAAAATAAATAAAAATAAAATATAAATTTGGCTCTCTCACTTTAAGGATTAAGAAACTAAGACTCAGAGGGTTATGTGTCTGGTCCAAATTGGCACTGATTCAAGGCCCAAGAGTGCTTGCGCCACAAAATGTTTTCACTTACTTTAAATTTAGATATATTTTCCTTAGAATTTAACAGAATTTGGTACATTTGAAAATATTCTTTTTTAAAGGGAAAGGTATACCTTTTTATTCTTATTTTTAGTCAGCATGACAATGATTTGTCTTCTTAAAATGGTTCACTTCTGGACAAAGGCAAAATATGGATGTTTCAAAATCCAACATTCACTCTCAAATAAAGTTATAGAATAAAAATTAGTAGATGAAACCATTTAAATCTTCAAATATCGTATATGGTAATTTTTTGAGATATAATTGACATATAACATTATTTTCAAGCGTACAACATAATGATTCAATATTTTTACATATTGGGAAACAATCACTATGATTAGTCTAGTCAACATCCAAGGTGATTTTTTTTAAATAAAGTCTAATAAACCAGTTGACATAGTATGTGTGAGCTGTGCTAAGGAAATAAAAATATGTTTCTCTAGCAGAACTTCAATCTCATTGAGTTTATATTAGTCTCTCTTCGTTGACTGCAAAGAATTCCTGCTTCCTTCTTCTCTCGATGAACTTTTTAAATCCTTTTCCTCCTTCCATCCTAAGAATTTCTGTAACTAGATTTTTCTAATTAGTTTTAACTCTAGTGTAAGAGAGAAAGGGACTAATAGAGTATTGTAGTAGGTTGATTAACTTTTGCCCAAGCATAGATATGGAAAATCCTAATCTCTAGAATTTGTATATGCTACCTAATTTGGAAAAAGGATCTTTGCAGATGTCAGTAAATTCAAGATCTTGATATGAGGCAATAACCCTGGATTGTCAGGTGGGCCCTCAACACCATCACATGTGTCCTTATAAGAGAGATACACAGATACAGAGGGGAAGGTAATGTGAACACAAAGGCAGAGATTGGAGTGATGTGGCCACAAACCCAGAAGCACAGGCAGCCACCAGGATCTGGAAAAGGCAAGGACCAGATTCTCCCTTGAAGCCTCCCTGAGGGAGTACAGCACAATTTCAGACTTCTGGTCTCCAAACTGTAAGAGAATAAATTTCTATTGTTTTATACCACCAAATTTGTGGTAATCTGTTATAGCAGCCTCAGGAAACTAATAAAGTTATATTCACGTGTGCCCTGTTCATTCTCAATGTTTACTGAAATTGACTACAAATAAACAGTAAAAATGGAAAGATTATCTATAAAATAATTTCTAAAACGTATGCATGACTAGTGAGAATTCATAATCAGAACATCAAAAATCAATGCATAACATATTAAATGCATTTCCCTGGCTTCACAGAAGTTCCTCTAACAATGTCTGAAACCATAGGAGTTGTGCTCAGAAGAAAGCTCTATGAAGAAAACACACTGTGGCTTTGAATCCACTGGGATCCATCAATAAAGGACATGGATGAGTAGCCAGGACATTATGACAGACTCCAGTGTTACTGTTATCAGAATTTCTGAGGCCAAGTATTAGCCTTGGCCTGGTCCTCAGATTGCAGATTGCCTGCCTCTTCTCAGAGTCTGTGGACCTAGCCTTCAGTCCTGAAGCACTGAGTTCATTAAAGCAGGCCCACATGGTCTCTGGCCTCACATTATTGTTCTGGAATAGAGCTCAAGTTAGGCAAGAACCACATCCCTTTACAGGTAATGGCTTCAGAAGGTCAGAGATTAATTATGCTTGGAATTGCCAGGTTTAGCAAATAAACTCACAGGCCATCCAGTTAAATTTGAACTTTGGATAAACAGTGAATAATTTTTGGGTATAAGTGTGTCCAATGCAATGTTTGGGACATATTTAAACTAAAAAAGGATTTGTTACTTATCTGAAATTCACATTGAATAAGATGTTCTAATATGGAACAAGCTCTGCCCTCACAGGCTTTATAATCTGGTCAGGGTTAAAATAAGTGCACAAACGACCTGTGGCACAGGCCAAGGCTGAGTCTTAAGAGTGGTACTATCCAAATACTAAAGGCCCACTGACACAAGAGGTCACTGATATATCATTTCTTCATGTTTTATGCTAAAATGTGTTGAAGATGAGTAGGTGTCTTGTTTGTGCTGTCATCAGGGAGGCCATATGTAGCATAGCCATATATGGGAATGTTTTTTCTAAATCCTTTTAAGAGTTCAAAAAAGGGCATCTCCCAAGAAGCCTTAATTGCTCATCCAAGTACGATAAAAAAGCAAAACAAGAACTGAAGTCCTAGCCATGCGGAATATTTATTTATTTCCAACAGTAAGTTTAAGGTGTAACATCAAAGCAAAACAAAACAAAGCCAAAACTAATTTTATCATGTAGCTAGCACTGTATAATCTGGTGCCTGAGAACACTATCCCTGAATATTCTGGGCATAATAACCACTCCTAGGTCTAATCAAACTCTACTCTACACTAGTATAGCAGTAGGACTCCAAAATAAAATTATTTCACTTCCATGCACTCAAAAAAGAGAGAGAAAGAGATTCCAAAATGGTAGCAGACTGAATGGAAACTACACAGACCATCTCCCAGGACCAAACTGGAATTACAATTAAATAAAGACAAATCGTTGGGGAAAAGCAAAAGAAAAGCAGCAGGAGAGGACCCATATAACCTGGGACAGGAAAAAGACACTGAATCGAGCCTGGTAGATCTGTGGAGGCACGAGAGGGTGGGCTGAGAGCCCACGGACAGCAGCTGTTTAGCTGTGAGCAGTTCCTTCGGGGTTAAAATCCCAAGCCGGCTCCACAGCATAGAGGGCCGGGTCAGAGCACAAAATTAACTATAGCCACTCACTTTGGGCCTTGGCAGAGGGAGGATGGACTAGACCGTAAATGTGTGGGGGCACTCCAGATTTGGAGGGTGCTCAGAGTTTTTGCTGAGTCACGGCCACACAAGATGGTGGCCATTTTGCTCCTTCCTGGAGCCCTGGGGAGAAGCAGCAGCCCCTCCCTCAAAGATTTAACCCCATCCAGTTGGGCCAGAGAAATGAAAATTGAGGCTCATTAACAACCAGGATCTGCCCCATCCTCGAGAAATCCTCTTCCACTGAACACCTGAGGGAGTTTTTCATTCAACTGAGAGCTACAACCCAAGTCTCATCAAATAACTGAGACTAATAGCCTCCAGGCAAAAAGCTAGAGGATAACTGAACCTTTCTTGGGCTTGAAAATCTACCCAGGAAAGTAAGACTTGACAGTGGTGTTGAACAAGGGTCCTCCCATGTTCATCCAAACCCAGTAGAGTGAGCTACAAAGAGCAGAACACCAACACCCACAAGGAAAATTGGGAAGGCTCCAAAACCCACTGAGATAGCCAAAATAGTGAAACAAAGAAACAAATACCAAATGAAAGAACAAGAGAACTCTACTAAAGATGAGATAAATGAAATGCAGTTAAGCAAGTTATCAGAGGTAGAATTCAGAACTATGATCTTGAGGAAGCTCAACAGCATGAGTAAGGACCTCAACATCATGAGTAAAGATATAGAAACATTGAAAACCAACCAAGTGGAAATGAAGAATGACATAGCAGAAATAAAGAACACATTGGAAGGAATAACCAGGAGAGTGGAGGAAGCTGAAGACTGGATCAGTGAATTAGAAGACAGGGTAGAAAAAAATCAATCAATCAGAAAACCAAAATGAAAAATCAATTAAAAAAAAGGAAGACAGCTTAAGAGAACTGTGGGGCAACTGGAAATGTAACAACATTTGCATCACAGGAGTTCCAGAAGAAGAAGAAAATGATCAAGAGTTAGAGAATACATTTGAAGAAATAGTGACAGAAAACTTTCCTAACTTGGTGAAGGAAGATGGCGTTCAAGTTCAAGAAGCACAGAGAGCCCCAAGTAAGAAGAATGCAAACAGGCCCACACCAAGACACAAAATAATTAAAATGTCAAAAATTAAAGACAAAGAGAAAATCCTAAAGGCAACAAAAGAAAAGCAACAGATTACCTACAAAAGAACCCCCAAAAGGCTATCAGCTGACTTCTCAACAGAAACACGACAGGCCAGAAGGGAATGGAATGAAGTAATCAAGGTCATGAAAATCAAGGATCTGAATCCAAGACTACTCTACCCAGCAAGGCTATCATTCAAAATAGAAGGTGAAATAAAGAGCTTCCCAGACCAAAAAAAGGCTAAGGGAATATATTAGCACCAAACCAGCACTGCAAGAAATGTTAAAAGGATTGCTGTAATTAGTTGAAGAAATAGGAAGAAAAATATAACCACAATAAACAAAAATGGCAATAAATAAGTACATATCAATAATAACCATAAATATAAATGGACTGAACGCTCTGATCAAAAGACAGAGTAGCTAATTGGATAAGAAAGCATGGCTCATATATATGTTGTTTACACAAGACCCACTTCACAACAAAAGACTCACATAGGTTGAAAGTGAAGGGATGGAAAAAAATCTTCCAAGAAAATGGAAAAGAAAAAAAAGCTGGGGTAGCAATATTCCTATCTGACAAAATAGATTTCAAAGTGAAGGCCACATTCAGAGACAAAGAAGGCCACTACATAATATTGAAAGGATCTATATAACAGGAAGATATAACCTTGGTTAACATATATGTACCCAATATAGGAGCACCAAAATATATTAAAAATCATCTGGAGGACTTCAAAGGAGAAATTGACAGCAATACAATCATACCAGGGGACTTCAACACCCCACTGACATCACTGAATAATCCTCTAGACAAAAAATTAACAAGGAAACACAGACTCTAAATGATGCACTAGATAAAATGGATTTAATAGATATCTACAGAGAATTACACCCCAAAACTGAAGAATTCACATTCTTCTCAAGTGCACATGGGACATTCTCAAAGACAGACCACATGTTAAGACACAAACTAAGTCTCTACAAGTTCAAGAAGATTGAAATCATATCAAGCATCTTCTCAGATCACAATGGCATGAAACTAGAAATCAATTGCAACAAGAACATGCAAAGACATTTGAACACATGGAGGCTAAATAGCATGTTATTAAACAATGAATGGGTTACCGATGAGATCAAGGAAGAAATTAAAAACTTCCTGGAAACCAATGAAAATGAACACACAACAACACAAAATCTATGGGATGCAGTGAAAAAAGTTCTGAGCGGGAAGTTCATAACACTACAGGCCTACCTTAAGAAACAAGAAAAATTTCTAATAGACTATTTAACCTCACAACTTAAAAAACTAGAAAGCAAACAAAAAGAAAACAACAGAGCAAGTAGAAGGAAGGAAATAGTAAAGATCAGGGAAGAAATAAACGACATAGAGACCAAAAAAGCAATTCAAGGGTTCAATGAAACAAAGAGCTGGTTTTTTGAAAAGATAAACAAGATTGATGGACCCTTTGCTAGACTCACCAAGAAACAAAGAGAGAGAACCCGAATACACAAAATCAGGAATGAAAGAGGAGAAGTAACAACTGACACCACAGAAATACAAAGGATCGTTAACAAATACTATGAACAACTATATGGCAACAAATTGGACAATCTAAGTGAAATGGACAAATTTCTAGAAACACATAGTCTCCCAAAACTGAACCAGGAAAAGATAGAAAACTTGAACAGGCCAATAACAACTAAGGATTTGAAGATGTAATCAAGACCCTCCCAGCAAACAAAAGCCCAGGTCCAGATGGCTTCAAAGGGGAGTTTTATCGAATATTCAAAGGAGAACTCACACCCATTCTCCTCAAACTATTCCAAAATTTCAAGATGAAGGAAGTCTTCCAAACTTGTTTTCTGAGGCCAACATAATCCTAATTCCAAAACCAGATAAAGACACCACAAAGAAAGAAAACTACAGGCCAATATCCCTGATGAACATAGATGCCAAAATCCTTAACAAAATACTAGCAAATCGGATCCAGCAATACATTAAAAAAATTATTCACTATGACCAAGTGGGATTCATCCCAAGGATACAAGTCTGGTACAATATTCACAAATCAATAACTGTGATACACCACATAAACAAAATGAAAAATAAAGACCATATGATCATATCAATAGATGTTGAAAAAGCATTCAACAAAATCCAGCACCCATTTCTGATAAAAACACTCAGCCATGTGGGAATAGAGAGATCATATCTCGACATAATAAAGGCCATATATGAAAAACCTACAGCCAACATCATACTCAATGGGCAAAAACTAAAAGCATTTTCCTTAAGAACAGGAACAAGACAGGGATGCCCGCTTTCACCACTCTTATTTAACATAGTACTGAAAGTCTTAGCCACAGCCATCAGACATGAATGAAAAATGAAAGGGATCCAAATTGGAAAAGAGGAAGTGAAACTGTCGTTATTCACAGATGACCTGATATTATACATAGAAAACCCTAAAGACTCCATCAAAAATCTACTAGACTTAATAAATGAATTTGGCAAAGTAGCAGGATACAAAATTAACGTCAAGAAATCAACGGCATTCTTATACACCAACAATGAACTCACAGAAAGAGAAACTAAAAAAGCAGTCCCATTTACCATTGCAGCAAAAAATTTAAGATACCTAGGAATAAACTTAACCAAAGAAGTAAAGGACCTATTCGCAGATAACTACAGGACGTTGATAAAAGAAATAGAGGAAGATATAAAAAAGTGGAAGCACATACCTTGTTCATGGATTAGAAGAATTAAATTAACATCATTAAAATGTCCATACTACCCAAAGCAATCTATAGATTCAGTGCAATCCCCATCAAAATACCAACGACATACTTCCCAGAACTAGAACAAATACTTCAAAAGTTCATATGGAACCAAAAGAGACCCCGAATAGCCACAGCAATCTTGAAAAAGAAGGACAAAGTAGATGGGATCACAATACCGGATATCAGGTTATACTACAAAACTACTGTAATCAAAACAGCCTGGTACTGGCACAAGAACAGGCATACAGATCAATGGAATAGAACAGAAAACCCAGAAATTGACCCAAGACATTATGCTCAATTAATATTTGCCAAAGGTGGCAAGAGTATACAATGGAGTAAAGACAGCCTCTTTAATAAATGGTGTTGGGAAAATTGGGCAGCTACATGCAAAAAAATGTAACTAGACCATCAATTTATACCATACACAAGAATGAACTCAAAATGGATAAAAGATCTAAATGTGACTCGAGAATCCATAAAAATCCTAGAAGAAAATGTAGGCAACAAAATTTCAGACATCATACACAGCAGAATTTTCACTGATACATCACATAAGGCAACAGAAACAAAGGAAAAAATGAACACATGGGACTATCTCAAACTCAAAAGCTTCTGCACAGCAAAAGAAACAACCATCAAAATGGAAAGGAAACCCAGTATATGGGAGAGCATAATTGCCAATGATACATCAGATAAGGGGTTGGTTTCCAAAATATATAGAGTGCTCATACAACTCAACAAAAGGAAGACAAAGAACCCAATTAAAAAATGGGCAGAGGACCTAAATGGACACCTCTCCAAAAAGGAAATACAAATGGCCAAGAGACATATGAAGAAATGCTCAATGTCCCTAATCATCAGAGAGATGCAAATTAAAACAACAATGAGGTATCACCTCAGACCTGCCAGAATGGCTGCCATCCACAAATCATCAAACAACAAGTGCTGGCGAGGGTGTGGAGAAAAGGGTACTCTAGTATACGGCTGGTGGGAATACAGACTGGTGCAGCCACTATGGAAAACAGTATGTTGTTTCCTCAAAAAATTAAAAATTGATCTGCCATTTGATCCAGTGATCCCACTTCTAGTAATATATCCTAAGAAGCCTCAAACACCAATCAGAAAGAATATATGTACCCCTATGTTCATAGCTGCACTATTTATAATCGCTAAGATCTGGAAGGAGCTCAGGTGTCCTTCAATAGATGAGTGGATAAAGAAGCCGTGGTACATATATACAATGGAATACTATGCAGCTGTAAGAAAGAAAGATCTCTTATCCTTTGAGACAACATGGAGGGACCTCGAGAGTATTATGCTAAGCGAAATAGACCAATCAGAGAAAGACAAATAGTATATGATCGCACTTATTTGTGGAATATAATGAACATAGTGGGCTGATGAACGAAATAGACCCAGAGACATAGAAAGGAGTATAGTTCAGACTGACAAATCTCAGAGTAGGGGGGTGAGGGGAGAGATGGATGAGATGAACTAAAGAACTTATATGCATGTATGTATAACCAATGGACATAGAAAACAATTCTAGGGGGTGGAGGGGTGGGACGGGGAAGAGGATATCTAGGGGGGGGAAAGGAGAAACATCTGTAACAAAAAAATTAATAAAAATTGGAAAAAAAAACTTCTAATAAGTATTTTGCTATGAGATGACTTGTGCCTTAGTAAATATTGTTGAATGAATAAAATCTGGTTTTTGCTCACAAAGAGAGAGAGAGAGAGAGAGAGAGAGAGAGAGAGAGAGAACTGAGAAGTGTTTACTATCCTTTGATTTAATAACTGGTTTTGTCTTTGATACTACCTGTAAATGTATATAATAATCTTCCCCTGGTAAAGGGTCAATTTAAATATAAAATAATAAAAAATATTTTTCATGTAACACAAAAAGTAAGTTTTTTAAACCTAGAAGCCCGTCCCCTTGAGGATTTTTAAAATTAGATTTCTCTGATTCCTTCTGTAGTTCTCCCCCTTTCAAAACATTTATTCTTTATCCTTTAAAAAGAAATTATGCATCTGTTGTTTTGAAAATATTTCAAGGTCTTCTTGGGAATATACATATTATGCTCTCAAATCTTGAAATAGCTGGAGTTCTGGAATATATACCAGAATTATTTACTTCTGAAGATCATAAACTCTTTAATTTCCTCAGTTTTTGTATGTTTGCAGTTCTTATGGTCCTGGGTTTCTGAACATTATATTCTAAGCCATCACTTTCCTCCCTCAGTGTGTCAGAGTATGATACTCCCAAGGTAGAATCACTGAAAAAATATCTTCCATATTAAGTCCTTGTCTTAAGCCTTTGCAATGGTGAGGCTAAGGTTCCTCTGGCCTCATTAAAAGCTCAGAAGGCCATGGGGTGGAGGCAGAGATTGGTAAGAAGGAGTCTTCCATTAGTGCATTTTTTTCTGTCATTCGTGTCCTAAAAATGGTGAAACCTTTTAAAGTTCCAAACATGATGCTTGCTTGTTGATGTAATTTAGAGGGATTTAATGTTTTCAAATGAATTTGCTCAAGAATATGTAGCTCTATGTCTTTGAGATATCTGCTGCTGGTTAGTATCCCTCGAGTTGCTGTACAGTAGTTTGTTTATTCAATCCATTCCCTATTGATGAACATGCAGGTTTCTCTCAAACTTTTGTTTGTTCAAATAATGTTCAATAAATAACCTTGTGCATATGTTCTTTCATATCTATTCAGGTGCAGGTCAAATTTGATTCTTAGATTGCTGGGTCAATTTATAAGTGTATTTACATTTTTGCTATATACTGCAATCCCTCCCCAATACATACACACTTTTTAAACACCTAAGCCTCACAAGAAACTCTCAAGCATGATTTTTGTGTAGGTATTCTTACCTCGTATGTAGTGATACTAGAACAGTGTGGCTACTCAGAGGTATGATGTTGGAGTTACCTCTGGGAAGGACAGACAGGCATGACCCTCGCTGTGACATAGACAACACTTATCTTCACTCTTTTTCTGTTGCTTTCTTCCTCCATCAGCATCTGTTACAAACTGGATGTTTGTATCCCCAATGTCTGTGATGGTATTAAGAGGTAGGGCCTTAGGGAGATGATTAGGTCATGAGAGTGGAGCCTTCATGAATGGGATCAGTATCCTTATAAGAGACCCCATACAGCGCTCGCTCGTTCTCTCTCTCTCTCTCTCTCTCTCTCTCTCTCTCTCTCTCTCAATAAAATGGCTGTCTGCAACCAGGAACTGGGCCCTCATCAGAACCTGATCATACTAACACCCCGATCTTTGTCTTCCAGCCTCCAGAACTGTGAAAAATAAATGTCTGTTGTGTATAATCACCTAGTATATGGTACTTTGTTATAACAGCTCAAATTTATTAAATGTCACTCTCTTTGGGGCCTTTGTGAGGCCCCAAAATTTGCCCCCCCTCCCAGGGAACCCTAGGGATGCTTCATCTATTCTTGCCTTCTCTGTGGTAACTTAAAATGATACTCTGACTTCAACCAAAAACATCTCTTACTCTCCACCCAACCCCCACCCAGGCCCTGTTTGAAGATTTAGAGATAATCCACAACATCAATGGGGATTTCAGTTAAACACTCCCTTACCCAAAGGACCGACCTTTATGGTGGCCTAGAGACAAGTCACTACTCTGTACAAAGCCTTTGCTCATGCTCCATTACTCTCCTTGAAGACAAGGCACTGAATGCTTCCCTCCCAGTCTTCTCTAATCATGTGCCTGCACAAAGGATGCATCACTTGTTTCTTTACTATTCAGACAATTCCTGGATTGTTAAATCAGATAATACAAATATGTCCTGGAGTCTCATGAAAGTGTGGCCTCCATGTTCATTTTTAATAAACTAACCATAACCCTACCAGAAAACTATTCTTCAGTGAATTGACCTTATTAAGAGTTTAGATTTGATGACTGGGTTAATCAGCAAATAGATAAATTCATTCCCCTTTCTTTACTGTCCCCACCCCCTTCCTCCTGCCTTCACCAGCAGTGGCAATCCTGAGACTGAGTACATAAAGCTTCTATGCTGCACACTCCCACAGAGGAAGAGAATTATTGCATTTAGAGGTGGCCACTTGATAACATACACTGGTATTGACTCTGTACTTCTCTGCTTCTGTCCCCCACTGAGGTAACAGCATATTACAACCTCTGCCTACGGCTCTGCTTTCTGGGGAAATCAACCTAAGACATAAAACGAAAAGGGAGTAATAGGAGCTACAGTGTAACTAAACCTCTGACTCTAATTTGAGAAGGGCTCATAGGAAAAAAGGAGTCAGACACTGGTAAGCAATGACTCAGAGAAGGATATATAGCTCAGGAAGGCTACTTAGGCTGGGAGCATCAACAATCCTTGCATGTTAAAAATTGAAGGGGAAAAAAAACACCAGTTTTGTATGGTAAAAAGCCATAGACACAGTCAAAGGGAAAAAAAGCAGAAAAAATATTTGCAGATTATATATAGCAAAAGCTCTTAACAATTGAGAGGGGAAAAAAAGAAACAATAGAAAAATAAGTAAAAGATATAATCAGAGGGTTCCTAAAAAGGAAAAGGAAAGAATCTCGAACATATGAAAAAATGTTCAACTTCACTCATAATAAGGGAAATGTAAATTACAACTACACTGAAATACCATTTCTTATTTATCAGATTGGCAAAAATTCAAGATTGAAAATGCACTCTGTTGGCAAGCTTGGGGGGAAATAAGGATTCTTATTCATTGCTGGTGCAAATGCAAAATGTTATAGTCTCTATGGAGGGGAATTTGGCAATATCTAGCAAAAATGCAAATACATGTAGAGTTTAACCCAGCAATTGCACTTCTAAGAATCAAATGTGAATTACACCTGAACAAATTTGAAAGAACATATGCACAAGGTTATTTATTGAACATTATTTGTACAAAGTAAGGTTGTGGAGCAACCCACATGTCAATAGGCAACAGATTGAATAAACCATTGTACAGCCATAGAAGGGATACTATGTAATCATCACACACACACACAAAAAGAATGAAGAGGATTTCTGTATTAGTTTACTGTGACTGCCTTAAAAAATTACAACAAACTAAGTGGCTTAAAGCAACAGAAATGTCTTCTGTCACAGTTCTGAAGGCCAAAAGTTCAAAATCAAGGCGTCTGAGAGAGAATCTGTTCCATGCTTCTCCCCTACCTTCTAGTCGCTGTCCACAAGCCTTGGCATTCTTTGGCTTGTAGCTGCATCACTCTGATCTCTGCCTCTGCCTTCACATGGCCTTTCCTGCTGTGTCTCAAACCCTCCTCTCCTTTCTCTTATAATACTCATAGTTGGATTTAAGGCTTGCCCTAATCTAAGATGATCTTATCTTGAGATCTTTACCTTAATTACATTTCCAAAGACCCTTATCTTCTGGTGAACACAATTCAACCCACTACAATCTCCATGAAATGATATGGATTAATTTTCAGAATATATCTTTAAATTTAAAAAGCAAAGTGAAGAACAGTTCTATAGTATGCTATATTTTGTGTGAGAAAGGAGGAGAAATAAGAATACACACACAGTCCAGCTGGTGTGGCTCCGTGGATTGAACATCGTCCCATGTACTGAGAGGTCCCGATTCGATTCCGGTCAGGGCACATGCCAGGTTTGCGGGTTTCATGCCCAGTAGGGGGTATGCAGGAGGGGGCCAATCGATGTACAGTCATACCTCGCCACTTCGCGTTTCGACTCTCGTGGCTTCACTCTATCGCGGTTGTTTCAAATACTATACGTATAAATAAAGAATCCTACTTCGCGGAAATTCGTTTATCATGGTAGTCTGGAACTAATTAGCCGCGATAAACAAGGGCCGACTGCACCTCTCTCACATCGATGTTTCTATCTCTTTCTCCTTGAAAAAAATCAATAAAAATATATTTTTTTTAAAAAAAATACACACACATATGTATGTGTATACATGTGCATATATTTTCAAACAGTAATACTAGAATAATAAACCAGAAACTAATCAAAATGGTTAACTCTGGGGTGAGGAGAGAGATGAGAAGACAGGGATAAAAGGGAGACTTCTGAGTATACCTTTTCATATAGTTTTGGCTTTTGAAACATGTAAATGTTTTACTACTCAAAAATAAAATTTTATATTTTAAAAACCATAAAATTAAAAACAAACCTGAACAAATTAACTTAGTCTTATATCATGTAACACTATGCAGAGGGAATAATTACTTGATGTGGCATTATAATACTAAAATCTAAATATCTCTAGTAGTGCATATTCTAAGACAAAAAGAAATATAAGCAAATCTTTAACTTCATTCCATAGTTTGTTAGTAGTAATATCACTATTATTGTTTTAAAACCATTTTATTATATCATTAGATAGAGCAAATAAATAATCATTAGGAACCAATATTTTCAGTGTAATAGAAAAGAGATACAACTAAAAATATTTTAATGTTGCATTTCCCCCAGCTTTATTGAGATATAACTGACATATAACATCGTTTATGACATATAATACAGTTTAAGGTGTGCAACCTATCACGATTTGATACACATATATGTTGCAAAATGATTAGCACAATAAGGTTTGTGAATGTATCTATCAACTCACATAATGACCTTATGTGTGTATATATGGTGAGAACATTTAAGATGAACTTCACTGCCAGCAACTTTCAAGTATATAATACAGTATTGTTAGCTATAATTGTCATGTTGTACAGTAGATCCCCAGAACTTACTCATCTTCTGACTAAAATTCATAGCCTTTGACCGACAGTTGCCCATTTCCCCCATCCCCAACCTTTGACAACCACCATTCTACTCTGTGTTTTCATGAGCTTGGATTATTTATTTATTTTATTATTCTTTTTTTAATTAATTTCTTTTTCTTACAGATGTTTCTCCATTTCCCCTCCCTTGACAGTCACCCTCCGATCATGCCCTCCCCACAGCATGGTTGTCTATGTCAATTGGTTATGCATATATGCATATAAGCTCTTTGGTTTATCTCTTCCCTCCTCCATGCCCCCCTCTTCTGAGGTTTGTCAGTCTGAACCCTACTTCTATGTCTCTGGGTCTATTTTGTTCATCAGCTTATTTTTTTCATTATATTCCACAAATAAGTGAGATCATGTGATAGTAGTCTTTCTCTGATTGGCTTATTTCGCTCAGCATAATACTCTCCAGGTCCCTCCATGTCATCTCAAAGGATAAGAGATCTTTCTAACAGTTGCATAGTATTTCATTGTATATATGTACCACAGTTTTTTTATCCACTCATCTACTGATGGACACTTGGGCTGTTTCCAGATCTTAGCAATTGTAAATAGTGCTGCTATGAACATAGGGGTACATATATTCTTTCTGATGGGTGTTTCAGGCTTCCTCGGGTATATTCCTAGAAGTGGGATCACTGGGTCAAATGGCAGTTCCATTTTTAATTTTTTGAGTCAACATCATATTGTTTCCCATAGTGGCTGCACCAGTCTGCATTCCCACCAGCGGTGTACTAGAGTCCCCTTTTCTCCACACCCCTGACAGCACTTGTTGTTTGATGATTTGTGGGTGGCAGCCATTCTGACAGTTGCGAGGTGATACCTCATAGGTGTTTTAATTTGCATCTTTCTGATGATTAGTGACACAGCATTTTTTATGTCTCTTGACCATTTGTATGTCCTGTTTGGAGAGGTGTCTCTTTAGGTCCTCTGCTCATTTTTTAATTGGGTTCTTTGTCTTCCTTTTGTTGAGTTGTATGAGTACTCCACATATTTTGGAAATTAACCCTTTATTTGATGTATCATTGGCAATTATGCTCTCCCATACAGTGGATTCCCTTTCCATTTTGATGCTTGTTTCTTTTGCTGTGCAGAAGCTTCTTAGTTTGATATAGTCCCATTTATTAACTTTTTCCTTTGTTTCTCTTACCTTAGGCATTATAACAGTGAAAATTCTGCTGCATATGATGTCTGAAATTTTGTTGCCTACATTTTCTTCTAGGATTTTTATGGATTCATGAGTCACATTTAAGTCTTTTATCCATTTTGAGTTTATTCTTGTATATGGTGTAAGTTTGTGTTCTAGCTGCATTTTTTCTGCATGTAGCTGTCCAATTTTCCCACCAGCATTTATTAAAGAGGCTGTCTTTACTCCATTGTATGCTCTTGCCACCTTAGTCAAATATTAATTGAGCATAATGTCTTGGGTCAATTTTGGTTCTCTGTTTTGTTCCATTGATCTATCTGCCTGTTCTTATGCCAGTACCAGGCTGTTTTGATCACAATGGCTTTGTAGTATAACCTTATATCTGGTATTGTGATCCTTCCTATTTTGTTCTTCTTTTACAATATTGCTGTGGCTGGTTAAATTTGGGATAGTTTAAGTAAAAAAATAATTAATATAATTGAAAAAATACATAAAATTAAAAAACACACCAAAAAGCCCCAATTGTAACAAATTTTTATTTTATAACATTAAAAGCAATTATTATACATACTCCTAACTTTTTAAATTGGTAATTAAAGGGGAGGATCTGAGCTTTTTTTTTTTTTTTTTTGCCTTTTCAGTAGAAATTGTAATGTCAGGAGTAATGAAATAGTCTCATTTTAAGGGAAAGCTCTTTATTTCTGCAGAATGTCTGCTAATAAACGAAGAAGAAATGATAAAATTAGAACAATCATTATTTTGCTACCTTCAGTGAAATAATTGATTCAAACAAAGAACATCAATGGAAGCTAAAGCATACAAAACTCTTACATCTCCATTACCTCATGGAGAACTGGATATTCCCATAGCACTACAGATAACTTTTTTAGCTGAAAAGTAAAAAATGTTATGTATAATGGAGAGATCTAGAATGTAGGAGAAAATTGTGAAAGACTTTGAAATAGACCCAAGATTCCACTCTTCAATGAAAAACTAAATGTACAAGTTATCTGATTCCACTGGATCTCTGGGCCTTTCATTGTTTTTGAGATATTTTACAACGCTTTAAGTTAGGCAATATTGAGAATAATGCAAATGATTCCTGTCCATAGAACTGGAAATTGTCTGGGAGAGATGCAGTTGACTACTGCCCTGTGGACACTGACTGATTTAAACAAATCCATTTCAGCATTTATTCAGCCTGTATATGTGTCCATTCTTTGGATTTTCCTTTGAACCAGTGTCACCTCTTTCCCTTTTAATTAATAATTTAAATGAAATCTTTGGTACATGTTAATTTTTTATTCATATGAGAGTCCTGAGTTTATCCTTTTCAAAAATTGTCCATTAAACAGGTGGAAACCACTTTGATTCAGTGAACAAAGTTTACATACCTAATGATGGAAACATTTTTAAAAAATGGGACACATACTACATCACCTATATAGTATTCCTGAAAAGAATGTTTAAATCTGAATATAAATAAATCTTTAGATCTAACTTCTTCTTTACAGATTAATTGTGGGAAAAGAAACAATCTAAATGATACTACAGAGAAATAATCACACAAAGGCAGAATGTGAGACATAGAAAATATCTGATTATTCTCTTCCAACAGTCAATGTCATAAAATAAGAAAAAAACGTCTAAATTGAAAAAGATTGAGGAAACATAATCACAAAGAACAGTCAAAGATTCTTGACTGAATTCTGACTCTAAAAAACAGTGATGAAAGACCATTTTTAAGCAATTGGAGAAATTTATAAAGGAAATGGGTATTAGATGATAGTAAGGAATTATTGGAAATATTGTTCAGTTTCTTATAGTATTATTGTATTTATGTAGGAGAAAGTTATTTATTTGGAGATGAATGCTAAAATCTTTAGGAGTGAAGTATCATGATACGTGTACTTTAAAATAGTTCAGAAAAGAAGCAAATATGGCAAAAGGTTAGCGATTGTTGAAACTAGTTAGTGAGTATAAGGATTTTCAATTTCTTATTCTTTCTATTATGTTGTACATTTGAAGTATATCATAATAAAAAATGAGACTACCCTTGCCGGTTTGGCTCAGTGGGTAGAGCGTTGGCCTGTGGACCAGAGAGTCCCAGTTTGGTTCCCACTAAGGGCACGAACCTCAGTTGCAGTTTGTCCCCGCCCTGCTGGGGGGTTGTGTGGGTGGCAACCAGTCGAGGTGTCTCTCTCACATCGATGTTTCTCTCTCTCACTTCCTCCCTCTCTCCCTCCTGCTCTATCTGAAGATAAAAGCAAAAATGTCCTCGGGTGAGGATTAAAAAAAAGAAAATGAGACTAAAAGAAACCCTAATGTGTGAAGAAACCATAGACATCTCGTTGAAACAATGTGTTGAGAAAGGTAGTTTCAGCCACATTTGTTTTCCTTTTTGTTATGCATCCTTCCTAATATCTCAGTTTCATAAGGGGACTTTAATAAAATCAATGGTGATTAATTTATAATGATATAATTTTCTGGGTTCCATTTCATTAGTAACTTTTAAGTGATAACCCCTTTTAATAGGAACCTGATGACAGGAGTGGTAATGGTGGGTGGTCTATTAATTATGAATACCAACTAACTAATTAAAATTTTATTAAATTAGATAAAGCTTGTGTGCTTAAAAAGGCTCAAGTGGGCTGCTCCCCCTTTATGTCTTGGACTTGCACATTTGGACTCTTGAAGTATAGTTCAACCCCATAATTTTACTATAGAGAAATATAGGCAAAGGAGATCAAGTTTTAACAGCTAGTGGTAGGGTTGAGACCAGAAACCAGGTATACTGACTCTCAGCATATTATTCCTTTTACTACCCAGCAGTTCTCAACAGCTGGGCTTATCTATATAGATGGAAGTGCATTTTTATCACAGTGAGTCAGGGTTGCTAATTTAGTAGCTACAGGTTATGGATGCCAAGAATATGCAATTCAAAAGGGTGTTTTATACAGTCAAGATCTGTCTTACCTCAAATGACATTATTGCACCCCCTCCCCCTAACACACACAAACACACACACACACACACACACACACACACACACACACACACACACACACAGAGAAACTGCTACCCAAATACAACTTACTGCCAATTTAACTGATTAAATACACACTGTAATACAAAGAAAATTCAAAACAGACAAGAAAAAAGATCATTATTGCCTAGCTGGTGTTGCTCAGTGGTTTGAGCATGGTCCCATGCACTGAGAGGTCTCCATTCGATTGCCAGTCAGGGCATATGCCCGGGTTGTGGGCTCGATCCTTGGTAGGGGGTGTGCAGGAGGCAACCGATGGATGTTTCTCCCTCCCATCAATGTTTCCATGTCTCTCTCCCTTCCTCTCTCTCTCTAAAAAAATTAATAAAAACATATTTTAAAAAATAAAAAGAGCATTATTTATTTTTTTTTAATTTTATTTTTTCCATCACCATTTATTCCCTCTATGCCCTCTTCCACCTCCACTCACCCACCTCCATCCCTCCCCAACAATCACCACACTGTTGCTCACTCCCTCCACCCCCCAACATCCTCCCACCAGAGCTGTCTGCCTGCTCTCCATTTTCTTTTTAATCCTCACCAGAGGATATTTTCCCATTGATTTTTAGATAGAGTGGGAGGGGGGAGGGGGGAGAGAGAGGGAGAGAGAGAGAGACATCGATGTGAGAGAGACACACCGATTGGTTGCCTCCCGAAAGACATCAACTGGGCCAGGGATCGAACCTGCAACCGCAGTATGTGCCCTAAACTGGGAATCAAACCTGTGACTCTTCAGTCTGCAGGCCGACACTCTAACCACTGAGCCAAACTGGCCAGGGCTGCTCTCTATTTTTTAACATTAACATTTTTAAGAATCAATTTCATTCTTATTGATGCTTGTTTCATTAAACTTTACTTGGATATTCTACTCAAATATCAAATGAAGAATTGTGAAGTCCTGAAGTATGCTGGGAAATTTTTGAGATTAAAACTGTTTCACATAAAATTTATGTTGAGCCTTGGCTGGTGTGGCACAGTTGCTTGGGCATTGTTCTGTGCACCTAAAGGTTGCCAGTTGCAGGTTTCGATTCCCAGTCAGGGCACATGCCCCAGTTGTGGGCTCGATCCCTGTTGGTGGGGAGCTCATTGATGTTTCTCTCTTTCCCTCTCCCTTCCTCTCTCTCTAAAAATCAATAAACTATTCATAAAAAAAAAAAAAAAGCTTATGCTGACATAAGATGCGAACCAAAACTAGAATGAACTGAATTAATTTACTAAGGAACAAGAGCCCCTGCCTCCAATAAAATAAATACAAAACAAAAAGAAATTAAAATAAACCAACATAGTGAACTCCTTTGACTTTAAATTAAACATTTTCCCCCCAAATTCAGGGAACTGGAGGGGAAAAAAGAATCACAATATACTCAGAACAGACCAATACTTCATTCTATTTAAGACCATATAAATGAACAATAATATGTGTCAAAGTGCTGTGGTTAACTGGAACCCATGACTGTCGTGAATATTGTAGACCTTCTGTACTCTTAAGATTAATATAGCTATCACATTTTGCATTTATTTTGCCAACCAGTGTTCAGTAGATATGCTTTAATTTATTTTAGAGGTAAGAACATAGAAACAGAGAATGCATAAAATGTTCCAGAATATGCTGAGTAGTCTTGAAATGCTTGCTATGGAAAATCCATTAATTTAATTCTCAGCTGAGTACCTGCTATGTGACAGATTTGGTCTGGCACTGTGATAGGTACTGTGAATGAAAAAGGGGCTGTGCAATAAAACTGACAAGCTCAGTAGGGCCACGTGGTAGGCCTGGCAAGCTCAGTGACCAAAATTAACCACACAGGATTGTTTGATTGTAAATTCCTAACTGGGCAAGTCATGGCAGGTAGTCATGTCCCAGCCCTATAGCTTCCTTAGCAAGGGTCAATCTTTACCTTAAGTGAGCCCTGTTGTCTGTTCTTTGAAATGTCAGAGTATTTCTCTTCTAGACCCCTCAAAGTTGCAGTCTCAAGCACAAGACCACCAGAGCACTAGATCATAGTACTCCTCATTGTTACCTTGTTCCCTGCACACCATCTCTATGTGCTATAAATGTTAACTATTAACTATCCTATACCCACCAATGTAAAAGAAGTATGTGTTTCTCCATTCTGCTTTTTATCCAATCCTAGAGATTACCCTGCTTTGCTTTCTCCCACCTCTTTAATCTACCACCAATGCATTTCCTGTAACCCTCCTTACTCTTCTCTTTTGATTCCAATGTATAAAATAAACTAAAGAACTGCCATTCTCCAGAGCATTTTCTCAATCCGTTGAGATTTTGTTTCCCTGATATTGTCATCATCTTGGCTCAAATAAACTCATAAAACTTTACTATAGGCTGTACATTCTTTTGTCGACAGTACTAGAAATAAAGTATCTTGACCTCAGTTAAACATTTAACAAAATCTTATTATATCATGGACAAAAAGTAGAAATATGGATGGCATTCAAAACAAATTTGATAAATTTGTAATTGATTAATTACTGATATAAAAATGTTTTAATTAATGGATCAACACCAACCAGGATGAAAATTTCTAAGATTGTACTTATCTTTGGTCAGTTCTCTTCAGCACTTTTATTAATAATTTAAATGAAGATACAAAGACTTTTTAAAATCATAAGGTTAGCAAGAATAAAGCTCAGAAGGACAATATCCTCAGTGTGAGGATATAAAGAGAATTCCACAGGCTGGAATGATGTGCCCAATAAGCAAGAGGAAATTTAAGAGGAATAAATTTTATGTACATTTCCATATTTAGTTTAAATAATTCAATTATACAAGTTCAGAATGGAGAAGATAAGGTAGTTTTGGTATAAAACTATTTAAGAAGTTTACTTATTGTCCAGCCGGTGTGGCTCACTGGTTGAGCGTCGACCCGTGCACCAAGAGGTCGCAGGTTTGATTCCTGATCAGGACATATGCCCAGGTTGTGGGCCAAGTCCCCAGTGGGGGGCATGCAGGAGGCGGCCAATCAATGCTCTCTCTCATCGATGTTTCTATCTTCCTCTCACTTCCTCTCTCTCTAAAATCAATAAAAGGAAAAAATAATAATAAAGAATTTTACTTATTTCTATAAAAAATCAACTTTAGCTAACACTTTGATGTGGCCCCTAAAATCCAGCTCAAACCAGAGCCCTGTTATAAGAAGCAAAGTATCAAGACCACTGATTTATAACCTTTTCTATCCCAACACACCAAGAGCCAAGGCAATCAGAACCAGAGTCATATTTTTGTCTCAAAAGCACATATAAGGTGCTGAAGGAAAAAGAGGTAGATTCATGGGCAAGTGGAGTTTTAAATAGTCTCTTGGATGACTGATCCTTGAACTCTTCCTCACTCTGATCTAGATCTGGGTGGGTAATTGTCCCATGATACTCCAGTTCACTACATTTCAGGGAGTATATTGATAACTGAAATAAGTTCTGAGGAGGAAAATTAGGATAGTGAATCATTTGGAAATTCCCAAAATAAGAACTAGAAGGAAATTTTTATTTTATTTTAATGCATTTCTCTTTTGTTTTAACTCATCTTTACTGTTGAATGTATTACAGATGTTTCTCCCTTTTTCCCCCCATTGATCCCTTCCTCCCCAATCCTGCTCCCCTCCTGCCTTCCCCACACTATTGTTGGTATCCACTGGTTATGCATATATGCATAGAAGTTCTTTGGTTTATCTCATCCCGCCCTGCCCCCACTTCCCTTTGAGGTTCATCAATCTAACAACCAATTTGTACTTCTTAATTCCTTCATCTTTTTCACCCAGCCACCCAGTACCCACCCATATGGCCAGCAACAAAAAGTTCTCTGTATCTAGGAGTCTGTTTCTGTTCTGCTTGCTCATTTTGTTTGTAGATTCAATTGTTGATAGATATGTATTAATTGCCATTTTATTGTTCATATTTTTGTTCTTCTTCTCCTTCAAGAAGATCCTTCAACATTTCATATAATACTGGTTTGGTGGTGATGAATTCCTTTAGCTTTTTCTTGTCTGGGAAACTCTTGATATGTCCATCGATTCTAAATGATAGCTTTGCAGGATAGAGTAATCTTGGTTGTAGGTCATTGCTTTTCATCACCTTGAATATCTCTTGCCACTTCTTTCTGGCCTGTAAAGTTTCTTTTGAGAAATCAGCTGACAGTCTTATTGGAGCTTCTTTGTAGGTAACGGACTGCTTTTCTCTCACTGCTTTTAAGATTCTCTCTTTGTATTTAACCTTTGGCATTTTGATGATGATGTGTCTTGGTGTGGACCTCTTTGGGTTCAACTTGTTTGGTACTCTCTGTGCTTCCTGGACTTGTATGTCTGTTTCCTTCACCAAGTTAGGGAAGTTTTATGTCATTATTGTTTCAAATAGGCTTTCAATTTCTTGCTCTCTCGCTTCTCCTTCAGGCACCCCTATGATGTGAATGTTGGCACCCTTGAAGTTGTCCCAGAGGCTCCTTACACTATCCTCATTTTTTTGGATTCGTTTTTCTTTTTGCTGTTCTGGTTGGGTGTTTTCTGCTTCCTTATATTCCAAATCGATGGTTTGCTTCTTGGCTTTACCTACTCTACTATTGATTCCCTGTAAATTATTCTTTATTTCAGTTAGTGCATCCTTAATTTCTGACTGGTCCTTTTTTATGTTGTTGATGTTCTCACTAAGTTCCTCGGAGGTCTCCTTAAGTTCCTTGAAAGTCTCACTAAGTCCCTTAAATGTCTCACCAAGTTCCTTGAGCAACCTTATAACCTGTGTTTTGAACTCTGCATCAGATTGATTGCTTATCTCCATTTTGTTTAGTTCTTTTCCTGGAGTTTTGTTCCTTTTTTTCATTTGGGACATGTTTCTTTGTCTCCTCATTTTGGCTGCTTCCCTGTGATTGTTTCTATGTATTAGGCAGAGTTGCTATGTCTCCTAGGCTTCGTAGGGTGGCCTACTATTGTAGGTGTCCTGTAGGATCCAGTGGCACAGTCTCCCTGATCACCCCAGCTGCGCCCTTGAGGTGTACCCCTCGTGTGGACTCTACACCCTTCTGTTATATTTGAGTCTTGATTGCTGTTGGCACGTCAGTGGGAGGGATTTACTCAGGCCGATCAGCTGTAAGAACTAGCTGTGCCCACTAGCCACTGGCCTCTGACTACCTTGGAGAATCAGCTGTGTAGGGGCCCACCACACAGAGCAAGACTTACTTCATCAGAGTTCTGGTACCCACTGAGTTCACTCATTGAGTGTGTCACTTGTGGAGGTGGTTGGGTGGTGGTGTTTCAATATGGTCTGAAGCTGTCCACCAGGTATGCTGGTTCTGGGGCAAGGTCAGCCACTGCCTGTGCTCTATCCAGGTCCACCCGGCATAAGCTACAAAGTGTACTGCAGATGGTGCTTCTTTTGCTGGGCTTGGAGGTGTCCAGGAAAAGGCAAGTTGTGAACCAAGGCTGGCTGCTTCTAGTGCCATGCCTGGGGCCACTTAACGAGAGGTATGGGGCTCGCTGAGACCAGTTGCTGCTTGTTTGAGAGATTTTAGGAAACCCTGAAGCAAGATCCAAGACAGGCCAATCCTATGGTAAAGCCATTGGAAACAGCTTGGGTGGGCCCAAAAGTTGGGTGGGGCGGGGCCAACAGTGTGAGCCAGGTTGCTGGAGTCCCAGATATGGCGGCTGTCTGTTGCCCCAGGGAAGGGCTCACCAAAGGAACATAAGCCTCCACCAGCTCGTCTGTCCAGGAGAAAGCTGCCCCTCCAGCCCTCGTCCCAAGGCCAAACAGCTCAGTTCTTCTCTGTATGTCTCTGGCGCCCCTCAAGCTGCCTCCCCTCTGAGCTCAGAGGGAGCAAGTCCAAGTAAGTCTGTGCACAGGCCCTTTAAGAGGAACTACCTGGGGCTCCCGCAGTCAGTTCCTGCTGGTTTTTCCAACCAGAAGTTATGGGGACTTTTCTTCCTGGCACTGGGACCCTGAGCTGGGTGCCTGCTGTGGGACGGGGACCCCTCACTCCTCAGGGAGGACCTTCCCGGCCAAGGTGTCCCTCCTGATTTTTATCCACCACACATGGGTGTGGGACCAGCCTGTTCTCGCCTCCACCCCTCCTACCAGTCTCGATGTGGTGGCTGCTTTAATTTCGTAGTTGTAGGACTTCCATTCAGCTCGATTTCAGGTGGTTCTGAATGATGATTTTGTTGCGGTTTCCTTGTAATTTTGATGTGGTTGTGGGAGGAGGCGATACCGTGTTTACCTATGCCGCCATCTTGACTGGAAGTGAAGGAAATAATTTTTTTAAAAAGATCTTGAGAACTAGAAGGAAATATTTAGCTTAAAAGGAAAAAAAAAAAGACTTGAGAAGATTCATAAAAGAGTATATCATGGTGGATCACAGCCTAAACTCTGGGCTCAAGGACACCTGGATTCAATCCAGCTCTAGCAGCTCATTATACATGATTAAATAGAATATTTAAGGGATTCAGAGCCCAATTAAAGAGTTAGATGTCACCTGAGTGAGGTTGCAGATTTACAGCTATCCAAATCAGCAGTGAAAGGTATGTCACTGGGGTCTCCATGAACCAAGAAACTATAAAAAAAAAAAGAATCCCTTTGTACCCAGTGGCTAAGGTAGACTCATTTGGGAAGCATAAAACCCTTAAATACTATATCTTGGTCTTGAATCTCTGACTAATAAGCAAATATACCCTGATAGCCAAAGCCACTTTCTAACTCCAGCTCCAATCTCCTGATGTAGCAGGTAAATCTGCTACCCTTATTTGAGTAAGTGGCTTTTCTACTCTGGGGGGAATTTAGAATGATATAATGAGGTAAATAACCATGATAATAATGCTTTTGTTTAATTAAAAATTAATCTCTTTGTCATGTTTAAGAGAATCTGCCATTTTAAGAAATCTGTCAGATTAACCTTGAGCAATTGATTTTGAATTGTAGTTTCACATAGAAAAGTGTAAGAGATTTACCAAGTGTAGTAATAGTATTGAAATGTTTAAGAGAACTCAAGATTCAATAAATTTATAGGCTGAATTTATTATCTTTACCAAAGTCATTTAACCACCTAGCAGAATTTTGTTTGTTAGGATTATATTTATGCCTTGTCAGGCATTTGAAGGGCTTGAAAGTTCAAATATATTAAATGTATGAGTATAGTTTAAAAAGAGAAATTAAATAAGTTTATAAATGATATTAATTGTTTAAAGTGAATTTAATTTGTTTGAATTGTGTTGACTATTAATCAGAGAACAAATCAAAGTACTGTCCTTATTTTATTTTATTTTAAATATGTTTTTTATTGATTTTTTTAGAGAGAATGGAAGGGAAAGAGAGATAGAAATATCGATGTGAGAGAGAAACATTGATGGGCTGCTTCCTGCATGCCCCCTACTGGGAATTGAGCTGCAACCTGGGTATGTGCCCTAACCTGGAATCAAACCAGGACCTCTCGGTCCATGGGACAACACTGAATTCACTGAGCCACACCGGCTAGTCAATTGTCCTTATTTTATACAGCAATTACAAGATTTATAAATAGCATAACTATTCACATATTAAACTTAACACTTTAAGAAATATGAAATATGTAAGTTTAAAAATTGAATATTAATATAAAACTCTTCTACTTATAGATGGGTCCAAGAGTCCCCCTAGGTCACTAACAAGCTTAGATTGACATGCCTATTGCTATGTCACCTTAGGATGAGCTTTATTAGTCTCATCCGTAAAATTCCTGGAATTTTTGTGAAAATTAAACGAGATAATTTATCTAAATCACTTAGTCCAGTATCTACCATAAAGTTTTATTTGACAGATTATTGTATGTATAAAAGTCCTCAAAAATATGGATTTAAACATGAAGATTTGTTGTCAAGTAGAAGAGGAACCAAATGCATTCTGTAATGTCCTGGAGAATAGAGTTGGTAGTTTCACGAACATGAAGATTCTGGGTACTTATCTATGTTTCAGGCACTGTACTAAGTGCTTTACATACATTATTTTGTTTATTCCTCTCAATATGCTGGTATCATTAGGGTTTGATCTAAGAAGCAGAACCACTGTGAGTAATGTAAAAGATTTATTCGAGGGACTAGACCCTACAAAGTAGTGGGGGCTGTAGAGTTTATATATAGTTCTTGCTTCTGTGTCTGGTTTTGGGGCCAATAGTTAGCCTAGCCAGCAGTTGGGAAGGGAAGATGGATGTGAAGTCAGAGAGAGCAAGAGGGAACTGAAACTCACATCCGTCTCTCATCAGAACTCATATTGGTTAGATGGGTCTCACATTGAAACCTTTGTCAGTCTCTCACTGTCTCTAAGCCTCTGACTTTGAAGATGCATGTGACCTGCAGAAGAGCTGGTACACTTGACCCTGAAACTTCACACAAAGGTGGTCCAGGATGCAAAGATGCTGAAGAAGATCTGACAGGAGCTGGAGGAGTTGCAGGCCTAGTTGCTGCCCTGCACAAATAAAGTAAACCAGGTTTGTGACAATGCAGAGAAACTGCAACAGCACTGGCCCAACACCCCACTTCTTGTCTCACTCTGCCCTTCCATTTCTCTTGTAGGCAACCCTGACCCAGAACCAATCAAGGAAGGGAATTTGGGGAAACTTAATTCTAACTTAGCAAAGTTGATACAATGCTAAGGTACCACTGTCCTGTTATCCTCATTTTACAAAGTGGCTTAAAAGGTTAAATAATTATGCAAAGCGAAATAAGCTAGTCAGAGAAAGACAAGTATCACATGATCTCACTTATTTGTGAAATCTAATGAACAAAATAAACTGATGAACAAATTAGATCCAGAGACAGGGAAGTAGGGAACAGACTGATGAACCTCAGAGGGAAGGGGAGTGGAGGTGAGGGAAGAGATTAATCAAAGAACTGATATGTATCTATGCACAACCAATGGACACAGACAACAGTGTGGTGAAGGCCTGGGTAGGGGGTGGGAACAATGTGGAGGAGGTCAATGGAGGAAAAAGGGAAGGCATCTGTGATATTCTCAACAATAAAGATAACTTTTTAAAAAGGTTAAATAACTTACACAAGGGCACACAGATGGTAAGTGGGAAAACTGGAATGTGAACAAAGGCTGTATGGCTCAGAACCTAGGATCTTCACCACTGCCCTCTACTACCTCACCCTAATGTCAGGAATTCGAGTTTTGGCCCTATGGAAAGATGACCTGTTTAGCAGGATGAGCTTACCCATAATGGAACAAGCTGCCTTGCAAAGCAGAGGGTTCCCTGTCCTAGCTGATGCTCAAACAGACTGCAAAGCCGTTTGTCAGAGACATTACACAAGAGGGTGCTCACTGGGAGGGAGAATGAACTAGGTGGGTAATAGCAGCACTTTCAACTCCAAGATTCTATGTTTCTAGAACATACAGTTCAGAGCAAGGGTGTGCGCTCACAATGTATAAGGAACATAACAGAAGGGATGGAGAAGAAGACAGAAGCACTCAAGGGTGGGCAGGAAAGAGACTTAGCCAAGCTGTGCCTGATAGTGCCAAAATCCACTGTGAGAAAAATGAAAATTACGGTCAATCCAAGAGCTATTTCATACACAGGATGCTACATAATTAGCTATATAGTAGTGATTTTTTTCCTCATAAATTGATTTGATTTCACTGAATTTGTTGGCCATTTTTGTTGTGTAGATATGATCTTTAAAATTCCTGTGAAAGAATTGCAAATTCAGGCACACTTTGCACAAATTCTTCAAACTGAAATTGTAATCAATTGAGAACATGACAAAAGGTTTGAAGCAAATATCCAAATATTGCAAAAAATTGCTTAGAAAAGAATTTTCATATTTGAAGCTTTGCCAACATAAACACATAATAACGAACCTTATGTCTCAGTAACAGTTTTAAAAATGGAAGGAAAAAGGCAGTGACTCGTCCAACTTTCTGCAGCAGATACATCCTGATGACATCTTTCCAAAGCAGATATTACAATAATTTTCTTTTTTCCCCCTCAAATTCTACACAAACTGGTTAACTAACTATACAAGTTGGAGATCATGGAAAATCTATACAAAGATATTAGATGAAACTGATTTCTCACCAAGAAAAATCACAAATTAGTAAAGTTGATAGGTTGACATTTAAAATCTCAAAGCTGATAGATATAAATCCCATGAGATATGCTGTTGCAGTATGCAGATATCTCTTTCCACCTTTCTCTCCCTGCTCTTCTCCCAGAAGGCTCACCTGAATAGAACACGTTAGTGGGCATCATTGCTCTCTGGCTTTGAAGTCAGCCAACAAGCAGCACAAAAAGTTCAAAGGGAGTAAGGAGAGTGAAGTTATGGTATCTATTCTCCTGGAACTCTCCTTACAGAGTCACCTTGGGTTAACTGGGTCTCTCAACAGAAGATTGCATTCTTCTCAAGGTGTCTCTCTACAGCTCTCTCGCTCGCTTGCTCGCTCTCTCTTGTCTCTCCCTCATCACATTGGGCCTAGAGGAGGTAAAGGCTCACCACTGTTAACACCCTCAGAGTACTGCACTCTCCCTACTCCATGCCCCACAACTTTGTTGACAGTCAACTTATTAAACCTTCCTCAAATTATCTTAATTAGAGGATGCCTTTTGTTTCCTGCTGGGACCCTGACTGATACACATGGAAAAATTAAAATGTCAGTAATTATTCAATCTCAACATCAATATTATGTACACCATTTTCAGAAAGTTAGGGCACTATTTTTACATTTCCACTGCTGAAAATTATAATTATGAGCAAGATGATTACACCTAGGGTTAAGTGTTGTTAATAGCTCAAGGTCTGGAGCCAGAATTCCTGGGTTGAATATCAGCTCTGATGGTTACTAGTTGTGTGAGTTTTGGTAAATCATCTAGCCGAGTCATTCTCAACCCAGGGGCAGTTTTGCCCCTCAGGTGACATTTAGTAATGTCTGGAGATGTTTTTGTTGTTGCAACTGGGGACAGGCGGTTGCTACTGGTACTTAGTCATGAGTAGAGGCCCAAGATGTTGTTAAATATCTTACTATGCACAGGACAGCCCCACAACAAAGAATTATCTTGTCCAAAATGTCAATACTGCTGAGGTTCAAAAACCCTGATGTAACTCTTGTGTGCCTTAGTTTCCTAATCTATAAAATGGAGTTAATATTAGCATATACCGCATAGGATTATCTAAGAGTTCAATAAGCTAATACGTGTAAAGCAATTAGCACAAGGCCTGAGATATAGTATATGTTCAGTAAATGTAAGGTGGCATCATCATCATCATGAGACTCTCTAAGAGCTCAGAGCACAAAGATAACTTGCTCAAAGGCAGGTACTTATAAATTCATTATGAAAGACAACTAATTCCACTATAGCACTGTGAAAACAGAGATCTTATCTGGCTTTATTCTACTGTATCTCCAGCACCTTCATGTCTAATACATATTTTATTTGTTGAAAATATTCAATATGGCAACTTTTTGGTCATGAAAAAGATAATGAATATAATGCACCCAGTAGAATTCCTAACATTCAGTAGATAGATGCTCAATGGTAGTGATGGCTATGGTGGTTATAGTGAATGTTATGCCAATATATCTTTTGAGCCTGAAAACAGGAACTAGTATCTTTTTTCAGTTTCTTGATCAAATTTTGTTACTTTTATTCACTAACTTTTCAACAACTCAAGACCAAGAAAAAACTCACAGATAAGTTATATAATTTCTCAAACTGTGGAATACATGTTTATGTTATTCATATATTTTAAAACCTTATTGATTTAGAATTATCTCAAGTAGAAATTTTTATCCCCCTTTATAGCCTCTTCCACCTCCAATTCTTAAATCTTTAATTTTACCTTGCGAATAATGACAATTTCAATCTCCTCCTTTCCAATTTGGAGGCCTTTTATTTTTTCTTCTTATCTGAGTGCTGTGGCTAAGACTTCTAGTACTGTGTTGAATAAGAGTGGTGAAAACGAACATCACTGTCTTGTTCCTGTTCTTAAGGGAAACGTTTTTAGTTTTTGCCCACTGAGTATCATGTTGGCTGTAGGTTTGTCATATATGATCTTCATTATGTTGAGGTATGATCCTTCTCACTTTTCTGAGAGTTTTTATCAGAAATGGGTGCTAGATTTTGTCAAATGCTTTTTCGGCATCTATTGATATGATCATATGGTTTTCATCTTTCATTTTGTTTATGGAATGTATCACATTTATTGATTTGCAAATATTGTACCAGCCTTGGATTCCTGGGATAAATCCCACTTGATTTTGGTGTATAATTTTTTAAATATATTACTGGATCCAATTTGCTAAAACTTTGTTGAGGATTTTGGCATCTATGTTCATCAGGGATATTGGCCTGTGATTTTCTTTTATTGTAGTGTTTTTATCTGGTTTTGGAATTAGGATTATGCTAGCCTCATAAAAAAACTTGGAAGTCTTCCTTCCTCTTGAATTTTTTGGAATAGATTGAGGAAAATAGGTGTTAGTGCTTCTTTGAATATTTGGTAAAACACCCCTATGAATCCATCCAGATTTTGTTTGCTGGGAGCTTATTGATTACTGCTTCTATTTCCTTAGTTGTTTTTAGTGTTTTCTGGTTTTCTGAGTCTTCCTAGTTCAGTTTGAGAAGACTACATGATTCTAGGAAATTGTCCATTTCACCTAGGTTGTAGAATTTGTTGGCATATATTTGTTCATAGTATTTTCTTATAACGCATTGTATTTCTGTTGTGTTGGTTGTTATTTCACCTCTTTCATTTCTGATTTTATTAATTTAGGTCTTCTCTTTTTGTCCCTCGGTTAGTGCGCCTGAATGTTGGTCAATCTTGTTTATCTATTCAGAGAATCCACTCTTGGTTTCATTGATCTTTTGTAGATTTTTTTAATCTCTATGTCATTTGTCTCCACTCTGATCTTTATTATTTCCTTCCTTCTACTAACTCTGGGTTTTTCTTTTTGTTCTCTTTCTAAATCTTTAAGTTGTAGGGTTAGATAATCTATTAGAAATTTTTCTTGTTTCTTGAGGTAGGCCAGAATATACAGTCTTTTCAAATGTACATGGAAGAGTCACCAAGACTGATTATATTCTCTGCAACAAAACGTCTCTATAAATTTCAATCAATTGAAATATAGCATCTGTGCTCTGATCACAATGGAATAAAATTAGAAATCAGTAATAGAATGATAACTTTAAAACTTTTCCCAGTATTTGAACATTAAACAACATACTTTAAAGAAACCCACATGTTGCTCTGGCCAGTTTGGCTCAGCAGTTAGAGCGCTGGCCCGAGGACCAGAGATTCCCGGGTTCAGTTCTTGCTAAGGGCATATAACTCGGTTGCAGTTTGTCCCCGGCCCCGGTTGGGGTCGTGTGGTTGGCAACCACTCGATGTGTCTCTCTCACATCGATGTTTCTCTCTCTCTCTCTTCCTCCCTCTCTCCCTCCCACTCTATCTGAAGATGAATGCAAAAGTGTCCTCTGGTGAGGATTAAAAAAAAAAAAAGAAACCCACATGTCAAAGAAGAAATCAAAAGTAAATTCCAGGTAAATAAAATTAAAAACAAATCATCAAATTTGTGAATGCTGTTAAAGCATTGCTTAGAAAAAAAAAGTTTTAAAATCTAAGTTTCCACCATAAAAAGCTCAAAAAAGAACAGCAAACTAAATCCAAAGAAATTAAAAGGAACTAATAAAGATAAGAACAGAGATCACTGACAATCAATAAAGTGGAAATTGAAATGTTAAAAAATACAATTTACAAGCAGCAACAAATTATAAAATATGTAAGGACAATTTTAACAAAATGTGCAAAATTTCTACACTGAAAATGGGAGAACATGGTTGTAAGAAATTAAAGAAGACATAAATAAATGGAGAAAGATAAAATGATTATGGTTTGGAACATTCAACACTGTTAAGATGTAATTGTCCCTAAATTGATGTAGTGATTTAATTCAATCTCAATTAAAATCCCAGTAGACTCTTTAATAGAAACTGATAAACAATTACATTTATATGGAAGCACAAAAGGACTGAGAATATCCAAAACATTTTTGGAAAACCAGAATTAACTTGAAGATCTTACAAGACTTGTAATAAAGCTAGTCATCAAAACCGTGTGCTATTTACCTGAAGACAAACATAAAGATTAATGGGACAGACTAGTAGTCCAGAAATAGACCCAAACAGTAATGCTCAATTGATCTTTGAAAAAGATGACAAACTAATGCTGGAACAATTAGATATCCATATTTTTAAAAATAGACCTTAATATTCACTACATATATAAAAATTAATGCTAAATGGATGATGTACCTTAATGTTAAAAATTAAACTATGAAACTTAGAGATGAGAACATAGAACATTTGCATACCTTGGGGTAGGAAAGATGTCTTAGGACAAAAAAAGCACTAACCAAAAAAGGGAAAATGTTGATAAATAGGACTTCAACAAAATTAAAAACTGCTATTTGAAATACATCTTTAAGAAAATAAAAAGGCAAGCCACAGACTTGGGAAAAATATTCACAATTCAAATATCTCACAAAGAACTTTTATCCAGAATACATAAAGAACTCTTACAACTCAAGTATAAGAAGAAAAACAAACCATATTTTAAAATGGGAAAATATTTTAATAGAGCAGGAATTCTACTCCTAGGCATTTGTACAAGAGAAGAAATATGTTCATACAATGCCTTAGATATGAATGTATATAGCAGCACTATTCATAACAGCCAAATAATGAAAACAACTCAAATGTGCATTAATAGGAATGGATAAGCATATCCATGCCGTGGAATACTACTCAGTAAAAAGAATGAATTACTGATACATGCAATAACATACATGAATCTCAAATTCATAGGCTGAATGAAAATAGCCAGAGACAAGAGAGTACAATTCTGTATGCTTCCATTTATATAAAATTCTAGAACTGTCAAATCTAATCTATATTGACAGAAAACAGTTCAATGGTTGCCTGGAGCGGAAAGTGAGGAGGGAATTAACTACAGAGAGGCAGTAGGGAACATTTTGGGGACAAGGATGGAAATATTCTATATACTGATTATGCTGGTGATTACTGGTTCCAGTAACAATTGTCAAAACTCATCAAATTGTATACTTAAAATGGATAAATGTTACTGTAAGTTATACCTCAATAAAGTTGATTTTTTTAAAAAAACAAAGCATTTGTGGTGAGTTTGTCATTTGTCGACTTGGCTAACCTCAACTTCATTTCCCAGTATTTTGCTTGTGTGTTTCCATTTAGAGTGGCCCTCAAGAGAGATTCAGTTTTGTTTTGTTTTTTGATTGTTTGTTTGTTTTTTAATGTTTATAGCAGTTTTATTTGTAATAGTCAAAAACTGGAAACAACCCTTGTCCCAATTGGTGAAAGGTTAAACAAACTATGGGTCAATCATATCATGGAATACTACCCAATAATCAAAAAGAACAAACTATTGATACATGAAAGTTGAATCTCCAGAAAATTATTCACAGTGAGAAAAGCCAGCTCCAAGAGGTTATATACTATATGATTCCATTTGTGTAACATTCTTGAAAAGACAAAATTATACAAATGGAGAACAGATCAGTGGTTACTAGGGTTGGAGGGGTGTGGGAAAGAAGTGACTATGGAAGTAAAAACTCGATATGAGGAATTTTTGTGGTGATGGAAATGTTCTGTATCTGTGTCAATGTCAATGTCCAGATTCTGATATTGTATTACATATAGTATTGCAAGGTGTTACTAAAAGGTCTGAGCTGTCAGGAGATCACATCCTCAACACAAGGCCAGTGTAGAGCAAAAAGGAGCACTTTATTACACCTGTGGGCTGGGGGGCTCTCCCCAAATCCCAGCCCTGAGCCTTCTTTGTTGCCTGCTTTTAAAGGCATAAACTACAGAAAAAAAAAAAAACTACATTCTCTTGGCACCGCTTTTGGCACCGTTAAGGGGGGCTAGGGGAGCTGTTAGGTCAGGGCGACCACTAATCTCTTTCTTCTCATGGTTCCTCTGAGTTTCCCAAGGCCTTCATTAACCCCTTATCTTTATAGTTTTCTTTGGGTTTCTCAAGGCCCTTATGTTTACAAAAAAGAAACTGCCAGGGTGTGTACATGCAGTAACTGAGGGTCAGAATGGAGTTTAATTTTGTGAAAACATTATTAACCCTTTCATTCCCACCTTATAATGATAAAAAGGGAAAAGGGGCAAAGTTTCTCTTTGTCTACTTCCTGCAGGTAGGGGATTGTCGTGGACTCCTAAAAAGCCTATCCCTTGCAATCCCCATTCCACAGCTCCATGCTGGAGTGTCTTCTAGTTGGGGGCTAACCCCTCCATATGTGACCCAGACATCAGGGACCTTTGTGACCCCGACGGTCCCCCTTAAGCAGTCACATAGATCAAGGTTGAAGACAGGTTTTTCTATTCCCTTTGTAGTAACATTTCTTAAGATCTCCTCTGATATCCATTTCTAAGTTTCCAGTTCCACTGGGGCCCAGGTCTATAAGGACTCCCTTGAACAGTCATAACCAGAAAACTCAAAGTCCCGATAAACGCAAGAATCTTATCTGGAGAGGCCTGAACCATCCATTTTGCTTTTTCCGCCTTCAGTCGGGAATGGTGTAGCCAGACCAGGATGCCATTGACCTTGACAGCCGTTGGTGCAGGCAGGATGACAGTGTACAGTCGCTTCCAGGCCGGAGTTAGTCCCTACGTGGTGAACTTCTTTGCCCACACCGAGTCCCCGGGATGGAAAGGATGCACAGGGTCTGAGGTGGGCACAGGCAGGGCATCGCAGATGTGTTTATGGACAGCTTTCTGGACAGACTGCAGGGCCTGCAAGAACTGTAAGAGGGTGAAGGGGAGCAGAGTGGTCCAGCCCTCACCAGTTTCCAAAGCAAACCTGGTTAAGGTTTCCCTCAAGGTCCCGCTCATGTGCTCTATCTGCCCGGAACTCTGTGGGTGGTAAGCACAATTGAGCTTCCAATTTATATTTAACCCCTTAGAGATATCCTGTGATATCTTTGCTATAAAGGCAAGGCCATTGTCTGATCCAAGGGTCAGAAGTAGCCTAAATCTGTTACTCCCTTTACTACATCCCAGACTGTTATTCTATTACTAGGGGCAAGCTCTCCCTCTCTCAGTGTCCTGTTTTTTCCCCTTCTTGAGTATTTCTCCAATGTCCTGTCTTCCGGTAATATGTATGTCCCTTTCTTGTATCCTTTCTTATCTTTTTATTTCTTCTGCATAATCCTTCTCTTTTTATTTCTTCCCTTTTCCACAATCCTTCTTTAACTTGCTGACAGACCCTCTGCGACTTACACAATCCTTCTTCAACTTGCACAGACCCTCTGCAACTTTCCTAGTCTCTCCCCTGACATGAACCTGAGAGCTTGCTCCATCTATCTGCTGTCTGCACATCCCCCAGCTTTTCTTCTCTGCAGGAGGTTTCTGTCCTCCCTGAGATGCCTTAGGACACCTGCATTACCATTTGACAGGTGTACCGCCCCAGTCAAATTCCCCTCTTAGTACTTTTCCCAGAGCAGGCCACGCCCAGCTGGTGCAGCTGAGCGCTTGGTGCCAGAAGGGAGAGCCCCTCAGGGCTCATCTCCCTTCCCCCACCTCATTGGGTCATTGAAAATACTGATAAGAGTAGTGGTATTTCAGCTGTGGCCCACAAGGGGAGGAGGGGTGCCGAGGGCTTTTGTTAGGAGAGGAAGCAGATTCTTGGAGGAGACAAAGTAAAGAATGAGAGTGGTTGGTGGGGAGAGAAGGAGTAAAGGTTAAAGTAGCATGGAGTTTAGAAAGAATGTCCCACCCTAACAAGGGAGTGGGGCAGGCTGGTAATGTAAGAAAAGAGTAGAGAAAGATATAAGGGCCTAAAGAATAAGTGAGTGTCTGGGTTGCCCTGGGTTGCAATATTTGGCCGTCAATTTCCACAACTGAAACCCCAGAGTGTCGAAGAGGTCCCCTGAACTCAGGGAGGGCAGAGTAGGTTGCCCCGGTATCAACTAAAAATGAAATTGGCCTACCTGCTACCATCAGAGTTACCCGAGGTTCAGAGTTCAAGATGACAGTCGGGGCATCCGTTCCTGGGCACCTTCAGTCTTCAGCTGGGAGACCAATCAGATCAAGGCCTGGATTGCCTGATCCGCCAGCCAGAGGAAGGGATGAGGACTGACTCTGCGCAGTCTGTTCACAGTTTGACTTCCAGTGGGGCCCTCCACATTGAGAACATGGCTTAGGCGGTGGTTGGGGGTTGGGGCATTGTCTCGCCCAATGGCCAGTCTGATTACATTTAAAGCAGGGACCTGGGGGTCCGCTCTGCTGATCCCGGTGGGGGTCCTTTTCTGTCCCCCAAAGAGAGTTTGCTGACCCCTTTCATTAGTGGGGGCTCTGATGGCAGAGGCAAGCATTTGGAATTCTTTGCTGTTTAGCCTCTTCATCATGATTATTGAACAACTTAAAGCTCATAGCCTGTGTAATGCGGGATAGAAAGGTTTTAGGGTTTTTATTCCTTTTCTGGATTATTTCAAAGTAAGAGATCCTAGTCTTTTATTTATTTGGGACAAATCTGAAAGAGAGGGGGACATAAACTCTGACAGTCCCTTCAGTTCCCACTGCTTCCCTCAGGGGGCATTCTAAAATGGGGGCTGAGGTAGAGGACTGATAGGGACCAAAGATGGTTCCTGATCGTGTGTGTGAGGGAGTCATTTGCAGCAGTAGAGGAGTCAAAACCGGAGTAGGAGGCTCAGGGTAGGGTGGGATGCCCGCAGAAAGGGCTGGAAGAGGAGGCCCTGCCAGAGGGGTTGAGGGAGGAGGTGGTGGAGCAAGATCACTGGGGCAAAGGAGGAAACAGGAGAATTTAGCCCGCTGTCTTCAGGGGCAGGTTTGGGAGGATTAGAGTGCAGCAGGAAGATTTGGGAGGGGGAGTAAGAGTCGCATACAGAGGGTTGTGTTGTGAGTGTAAAGGGGCCTGGATGTAAGGAACCTCAGACCATTTTCCTTACCATTGACAGAAATTGTCTATGTTGGTAGACAATTCCTGAGCATGCCCTAGGGTCTGTAGATTTTTTAGGAGACATCCTAGGGGTGTTGTCTCATGTTGCAGTGTGAAATGTCATGGCCTAGCAGTCTGACGGATACACTAGAGGAAGAAGAAGGTGTCCCTGCTTCTCCCCTAGAGTATAGAGAGACGTGCAACTCACCTATATCAGGCATCCCTAGATATATGGTGAGCTGAGGGAACCTGGTTCCTGAGGAACGTGTCCCAACCAGTGCTGGATTTTGAGAGGGACGATCACACAGTAGTGACTGAGAGCCTGGCCCTCATGTCCCAGATGGGGGATAACGAGACAGCCTGGAGAATCAGACTGGTAGGCAAATAAACACTCACCAGTGAATTAGTGTCCATTGTTGATGCTGGATCAGCAGGAAAGGTTGGAGGTCCAGAGGACCTCCAGCTGAGGACGTGATCCATCCATGTCCGACAGGAGGCCCAGAGGACTCCAGGGGCCCATGGTTGCCCCTAATGTGGGATCCTCACAGACCTCCCGGGTTTTGGCACCAAATAAAAGGTCTGAGCCAGTGGGAGATCACATCCTCAACGCAAGGCCAGTGTAGAGCAAAAAGGAGCACTTTATTACACTGGCGGGCTGGGGGGCTCTCCCCAAATCCCAGCCCCAAGCCTTCTTTGTTGCCCGCTTTTAAAGGCACAAACTACAGAAAAAAAAAAACTACATTCTCTTGGTGCCGCTTTTGGCACCGTTGGGGGGGGGGGACTCAGAGAAGGGGGCTAGGGGAGCTGTTAGGTCAGAGCGACCATTAATCTCTTTCTTCTCATGGTTCCTCTGAGTTTCCCAAGGCCTTCATTAACCCCTTATCTTTATAGTTTTCTTTGGGTTTCTCAAGTCCCTTATGTTTACAAAAAAGAAACTGCCAGGATGTGTACGTGCAGTAACTGAGGGTCAGAATGGAGTTTAATTTTGTTAAAACATTATTAACCCTTTCAGTTACTATTAGGGGAAATTGGGTAAAGGGTATAAGGGATCTCTCCATTATTTAGTATAGTTGCATGTGAAATCTATTATTGTCTCAGAATATAGTGTTTAATTAAAAATGAAAATATAAAAGAAATATTTTAGATTAAAAACACTTTGCTATATTGTGATCTGAGCTGAAGAATTTATCATAGCACTTTGATTGTAAAAACTACAAAATCAGAAAAAAATGGTGGCAGAGTGAATGGAAGCTACACAGACCATCTCCCAGGACCAAACTGGAATTACAACTAAAATAAAGACAAATCAGAGGGAAAACCCAACTGAAAAGCAGCTGGAGAGAATCCTTATAACCAGGGATGGAAAGAGAACAACAAATTGAGCCTATCAGGAACTGCGGAGGTGCGAAAGGGTGGGCTGGGAGCTTATAGATGACAGCTGAGGGCTGTTTAGGCTGTAAGCAGTTCCCTCTGAGAAGTCAGGGGTTAAAACACCAAGCTGGTTCCACAGCACCGAGTGGCAGCTCCCCAGACAGAGGGGCAGCTGCCCAGCACAGAGTGGTGGGACAGGGAAAAGCACCCGCATAACACCTGGCTGAGATCACCAGAGCTGAGGCTTTGCCTGGCAAGGAGAGGCACAGGGAAAAATGGCACTTCCCTGAAGGGCCAGAGCACTAAATCACTTATAGCCATTCATGTTGGGCTCCAGCAGAGGGAGGGTGGAATGGACTGGAACTGTGTGAAGAGAGTTGGGAGTTCATGACACAGGGTAGAAAGCAGAGAAGGAGGACACCAGGAGTTTTATGCTGAATCACTCCCTCATAAGACAGTAGCCATCTTACTCAAAGAGCCCCTTCCCAGAGTCCTGGGGAGAAGCACCAGCCACTACCTCAGGAATTTAACACCACTAGGCCATGCCAGAGAAATGAAAATTGAGGTTCACTAACAGTTAGAGACTACCAGCAAGCAAGGGGGGGGGAGGGGGAGGCATTGCCCCACCGGCTGTAAATCTTCTTACCCTGTACACCTGAGGGATTTTTCATTCAGCTGAAGACTACAACCTGAGGCTCATCAAGTAACTGAGACTAAGAGCCTGCAGGCAAAAGCTAGATGATAACTAAACCTTTGCTTGGCCTGCAAATCAATCCAGGAAAGTAAGACATGACAGTGGTGCTTAATGTAGGTCCTCCCACACTCATCCAAACCCAGTGGGGGAACCACAATCAGCAAAACACCAGCACCCCCAGGGAAAATTGGGTAGGCTCCAAAACTCACTGAGACAGCCAAAATGGTGAAACAAAGAAACAAATCCCAAATGAAAGAACAAGAGCAGTCCACAAAAGAAGAGATAAATGAAATGCAATTAAGCACATTATCAGAGGTAGAGTTCAGAGTAATGATTATGAGGAAGCTGAACAACACCATGAGGAAAGAGCTCAACAGCATGAGTAAAGATATAGAAACAATGAAAATCAATGAATTGGAAATGAAAAACCACCAAGCAAAAATGAACAATGACATAGCAGAAATAAAGAACACATTGGAAGGAATAACCAGCAGAGTAGATGAAGCTGAGGATTGGATCAGCGAATTAGAAGACAGGGTAGAAAAAAAAAATCACACATTCAGAGAACCAAAAATAATAATAATTAAAAAAACAGAAAGACAACTTAAGAGAACTGTGGGACAACATGAAATGTAATAACATTCACATAATAAGAGTTTCAGAAGAAGAAGAAAATGAGCAACGGTTAGAGAATATATTTGAAGAAACAGTGACAGAAATTTCCCTAATTTGGTGAAGGAAAAAGGCATTCAAGTTCAAGAAGCACAGAGGGCCCCAAGTAAAAAGAATTTAAAGAGACCAACACCAAGACACATAATAACAAAAATGCCAAAAATTAAAGACAAAGAGAGAATCTTAAAGGCAGCAAGAGATAAGCAACAGATTATCTACAAAGGAACCCCCATAAGGCTATCAGCTGACTTCTCAACAGAAACACAACAGACCAGAAGGGAATGGCATGAAGTAATCAAGGTAATGAAAAACAAGGATCTGAATCCAAGACTACTCTACCCAGCAAGGCTATCATTCAAAATAGAAGGTGAATAAAGAGATTCCCAGAGCAAAAAATGGCTAAGGAAATATCTTAGCATGAAAGGAGCATGGCAAGAAATTTTAAAAGGACTGCTGTAATAAGCAGATGAAATAAGAAGACAAACATAACCAGAATAAACAAAATGCCAATAAATAAGTGCATATCAATACTAATCTTAAATGTAAATGGATTAAATGATCCCATCAAAAGACAGAGTAGCTAAATGGATAAAAAATGTGAATCATATATATGTTGTTTACAAGGAACCCACCTCACAAAAAAAAAATCACATAGGTTGAAAGTGAAAGGATGGAAAAGAATCTTCCAAGCAAATGGAAAGAAAAAAAACACCTGGGGTAGCAATACTCATATCCTATAAAACAGACTTCAAAATGAAGGCCATAACTAGACACAAAGAAGGCCACTATATAATACTGAAAAGATCTATCCAACAGGAGGATATAACCTTGGTAAACATATATGCACCCAATATAGGAGCACTAAAATACATTTTAAATATCTGGAGGACTTCAATGGAGAAATCGAAAGCAGTGCAATCATAGCAGGGGACTTCAACACCCCACTGACATCACTGGATAGATCCTCTAGAAAAAAAATTAACAAGGAAACAGAGACTCTAAATGATGGGCTAGATCACATGGGTTTAATAGATATCTACAGAGCCCTGGCCAGTTTGGCTCAGCGGTTAGAGCGTCAGCCTGCGGTCCAGAGAGACCCGGGTTTGGTTCCCGCTAAGGGCATGTACTTCGGTTGCAGTTTGTCCCCGGCCCTGGTTGGTCGTGCGGGTGGCAGCCACTCGATGTGTCCCTTTCACGTCGATGTTTCTCTCTCTCTCTCTCTTCCTCTCTCTCCCTCCCACTCTATATGAACAAAAAATGAAAAAAAAAAAATGTCCTCTGGTGAGGATTAAAAAAAAAAAAAAATAGATATCTACAGAGAATTACATCCCGAAAATGGAGAATTCACATTCATCTCAAGTGCACATGGGAAATTCTCAAAGATAGACCACATGTTAGGACACAAACTAAGTCTCTACAAGTTCACAAAGATTTAAATCATATCAAACATCTTGTTAGATCATAATGGCATGAAACTAGAAATCACTTACAATAAAAACACTCAAAAACATTCAAACACATGGAGGTTAAAAAGTATGTTATTAAACAATGAATGGGTTACCAAGGAGATCAAGGAAGAAATTAAAAACTTCCTGGAATCCAATGAAAATCAACACACAACACCACAAAATCTATGGGATGCAGCAAAAGCAGTCCTGAGAGGGAAGTTTATAGCACTACAGGGCTACCTCAAGAAAAAAGAAAAATTACTAATTAACTATCTAACCTCACAACTTAAAGAACTAGAAAGTAAACAAAAAGAAAAACCCTGAGCAAGTCGAAGGAAAGAAATAGTACAGGTCAGAGCAGAAAAAAATGACATCGACAGTGAAAAAACAATTCAAAAGATCAATGAAGCAAAGACCTGGTTCTTTGAAAAGATAAACAAGATTGATGGACCCTTAGCTAGACTCACCAAGAAACAAAAAAAGAGAACTCAAATAGACAATATCAGAAACGAAAGAGGAGAAGTAACAACTGACACCAGAGAAATACAAAGGATCGTTAAAAAAATACTATGAACAATTATACGGCAACAAATTGGACAATCTAGGAGAAATGGACAAATTTCTAGAATCACACAGTCTCCCAAAACTGAACTGCGAAGAGACAGAAAACTTGAGCAGACCAATAATAACTAAGGAAATTGAAGATGTAATCAAGAAACTCCCAGCAAACAAAAGCCTGGGCCCGGACAGCTTCACGGGAGAGTTTTACCAAACATTCAAAGAAGAACTAACACACATTCTCCTCAAACTATTCCAAAAAGTTTAAGAAGGAGGAAGACTTCCAAACTCATTATGAGGCCAGCCTAATTCTAATTCCAAAACCAGATAAAGATACCACAAAGAAAGAAAACTACAGGCCAATATCCCTGGTGAACATACATGCCAAAGTCCTTAGCAAAATGTTAGCAAATTGATTCCAGCAATACATTAAAAAAACTATTCACCATGATCAAGTGGGATTCATCCCAGGATGCAAGGCTGATACAATATTTGCAAATCAATAAATGTGATACACCACATAAACAAAATGAAGGATGAAAACCATATGATCATATCAATAGATGCTGAAAAAGCATTTGACAAAATCCAGCACCCATTTTTGATAAAAACGCTCAGCAATGTGGGAATAGAGGGAGCATATCTCAACACACTAAAGGCCATATATAAAAAACTTATAGCCAACATCATAGACAATGTACAAAAACTAAAAATATTTGCCTTAAGAACTGAAACAAGACAGAGATGCCCACTTTTGCCACTCCTATTTAACATAGTACTGGAAGTCTTAGCCACAGCAATTAGACAAGAAGAAAAACGAAAATCAATCTAAATTGGAAAGGAGGAAGTGAAACTGTCACTATTTGCAGATGACATGATATTGTACATAGAAAACCCTAAAGACTCCATCAAAAATCTACTGGATTTAATAAACAAATTTGGCAAAGTAACAGGACACAAAATTAACATCAAGAAATCGACGGCATTCTTATACATCAATAATGAACTCACAGAAAGAGAAACTACAAAAACAATCCCATTTACCATTGCAGTAAAAAAATAAAAACTAAGATACCTAGGAATAAACTTAACCGAGAAGTAAAGGACCTATTCATAGAAAACTACAGGAGATAGAAAAAAGAAATATAGGAAGATAGAACAAAGTAGAAGCATATACCTTGTTCATAGATTGGAAGAATTAACATCATTAAAATGCCCATGCTAGCCAATGCAATGTAGAGATTCAATGCAATCCCCATTAAAATACCAAAGACATATTTCACAGAATTAGAACAAATACTCCAAAAGTTTATATTGAACCAAGAAAGACTTGGAATAGCCACAGAAATCTTGAAAAAGAAGAACAAAGTAGGAGGTGCCATTGTAATCAAAACAGCCTGGTAGTGGAACAAGAACAGGCATATGGATCAATGGAACAGAACAGAGAACCCAGAAATTGATCCAAGACCTTATGCTCAATTAATATTTGACAAAGGTGGCAAGAGCATACAATGGAGTAAAGACAGCCTCTTCAATAAATGGTGTTGGGAAAATTGAACAGCCACATGCAAAAAAATGAAACTAGACCACCAACTTACACCATACACAAGAATAAACTCAAAATGGATAAAAAACTTAAATGTGACTGGTGAATCCATAAAAATCCTAGAAGAAAATGTAGGTAGCAAAATTTCAGACATCACACACAGCAGAAATTTCGCTGATACAATGCCTAAGACGAGAGAAAGGAAAAAGTAAATAAATGGGACTACATCAAACTAAAAAGCTTCTGTTCGGCAAAAGAAACAAGCATCAAAATGGAAACAGAACCAACTATATTGGAGAGCATAATTGCCAACAATACATCAAATAAGGGGTGTAATTTCCAAAATATATAGAATACTCATACTACTCAACAAAAGGAAGTCAAAAATCCAATTAAAAATGGCCAGGGGACCTAAATAGAAACTTTTCCAAACAAGACATACAAATGGCCAAGAGACATATGAAAAAATGTTCAATGTCACTAATCATCAGAGAGATGCAAATTAAAATGACTATGCGGTATCACCTCACACCTACCAGAATGGCTGCCTTCAACAAATTATCAAACAAGTGCTGGCAGGAGTGTGGAGGAAAGGGGACTCTAGTACACTGCTGGTGGGAATGCAGACTGGTGCAGCCACTATGGAAAACAATATGTGTTGTGACCAGCGAGATTGACCATACTCAGATACGAATTGGGTTTTTAGAAAAGTTTATTGAACTAAAGGTAAGGCGCCTGCCGTATGGCTCATGCAAGAGTAACTGCGGTACCAGCCTTTGTTTCAGGGCTCTTAAATAGCCCCCCTAGCTTAGCTAGGTAGCAAGCAAGCTGGCAAACAGAAGCGGATATTGGCGGTTAGCTTGTTCAGCGAGGTGCAGTCGACTTGTTCAGTTGGCTAGGTAACAATTAACAATGCTATTTTCACATGGGAACCAAGATGTGCGGTTAGGCCTCTGGCAGCTAGAGATGATAAATGGAGATTGGGGAGGGTAGAAAATTTTCTGAACATTTGCCTTTGTCTTAGGTTAAACTCTGGAGTCAGTGCAGGGCTCGCCTGGTGGTCCTAACATATGGTGTTTCCTCAAAAAATTAAAAAGTGAACTGCCATTTGACCCAGGGATCCCACTTCTAGGAATATATCCTAAAAAGCCTGAAATACCAATCAGAAAGAATATATGTACCCCTATGTTCATAGCAGCACTATTTACAATTGCTAAGATCTGGAAACAGCCCAAGTGTCCATCAATAGTCGAGTGCATAAAAAAGCTGTGGTACATATACACAATGTAACCCTGTGCAGCTGTAAGTAAGAAAGATCTCTTATCCTTTGTGATGATATGGAGGGACCTGGAGAGTATTATGCTAAGCAAAATACGCCAATCAGAGAAAGACAAATATCACATGACCTCACTTATTTGTGGAATATAATGAACAAAATAAGCTGATGAACAAAAGAGGCTCAGAGACATAGAAGTAGAGTACAGACTGACAAACCTCAGAAGAGTTGGGTGTGGGGTGAGGGAAGAGATAAACCAAGGAACTTGTATGCATATATGCATAACCAATGGACATATATAATAATGTTTTGTGAGGAGGGATGGATCAGAAGGAGGGTGTCAATGGGGGATAAAGGAGAAACATCTGTAACAAAAATAAATTAATTAATAAAAATTTTTTTTAAAAGGGAAGATTGTTGAAGAATGGGTAGAAGGATTCCATAAACAGTCCTAGGTGAAATATTCGAGGGAGGGAGAACAAACAATACTTACCCTCAAAGCTCCTAGTAGGCAGGAGATGGGATTATTCCACAAAGTGGCCTCTGCATACACAGAAGTCTCTTGCTGGGTCCCAGAGAGGACCTAGAGGAATTAAGTACTTGAGTTCTGGGTTAAAGTTTCTTAAGGGAGATCTGGAGTCCATTGAGCTCCATGTCCAGCCTGGGTGGAGGGTGAGGAATTAAAGGGCCCATTAACAATGAAATGTATTCCTGATATATTGAATTTTTGAAAAGATAAAATGAATTTGTTATACTTCTTTCACTTCAGATCAAAATAAATCTTTTGACTTTTATTGGAGGGAAAAAAACAGTAAGAGCACACTGTGCACAAAAGTAGAGAGGAATGGTGATCAGTTGTGGCTCCAGGATCACAGTGCCACCAATCCCATCATAGAGGAGTGTGAATCAGGCAAAAGTATGTAAGAAGTGCTAAGGAGGAAAAAAACAACGATGACTGTGGTGGTATAAAGCCATATTAAGAAGAAAGGTGCCCTGGCAGGTTTGGCTCAGCGGTTGGAGCGTAGGGACCAGAGAGGCCGGGTTCGGTTCCCGGTAAGGGCACGCACCTCGGTTGCAGTTTGTCCCCAGCCCTGGTTGGGGTCATGTGGGTGGCAGCCAGTTGATGTGACTGTCTCACACCGATGTTTCTCTCTCTCTTCCTCCCTCTCTCCCTCCAGCTCTATTTGAAGATAAATGGAAAAAAAAAATGTCCTCGGGTGAGGATAAAAAAAAAAAAAAGAAGAAGAAAGGTGACAGAAGAGGGAAAAGATGACTGTATTTTCCTATAATTAAATATAGGCAAATGTGTCTGAGTGTATTCATGGGTGGGAGGAATTGGTACATTAAATAAGAAAGAAAATGGACTGGGTTATCCATCAGTTGTTGCTACAATCATACTGTAAAACAAACCACCTCAAAATCCAGTGGCTTAAACAATCATTTCTTTTTACTCACATATTTCAGGCTGGGCTCAGCTGGGCTTGGCTCCATCCTTGGACCAGGTGGCTCCCCAGAGCATGTAATTCTCATGGCAATGGCCAGCAAAAGGAAAGCAGCCCTGCTGTGCAAGCACAATTCAAGCCCCTGCTTGCATCACTTTTGCTAATATTCCTTAGGCCAAAGTGAATAACTTGGCTGAGGATGAATTCAAGGAGTGAAAAAATAGATTCTATCTTAGTGAGGAACCACAAAGTTACACAGTACAGGGTATGGATATAGGGAGGATGAGATGGGAAAAATAATGTCATCTACCACTAAAGAAATCTATTAGCAAGGGGGAAAAAGGCTTAGTTTTTCTTTTCTCCTTAGAAGGCAAATCATTCCAATCATCTGTGTTTGAAGATTTACACTTTTATTTTTATTTTTATTAATTTTAGAGAGAGAGGAAGGGAGAGGGAGAGTGAGAGAGAGAGAGAGAAAAACAAGGATTGCTTGTCTCCCGCATGCACCTGACCAGAAATCAAACTCGCAACCCAGGCATGGGCCCTGACTCGGAATTGAACCGGTGACTTTTAGGTGCACTGGACGATGCTCAACCAACTGAGCCACACCAGCCAGTGCAAAGATTTACATTTTTATTTTCCAAATAGACTGTTAGGCATAATCTTTCTGGTACATGGAAAACAGACTGTCCTTAGCTCCTCAGCCCTGTCCTCTCTGCAGAGCCACTTCACACTAGAAGCAGCAAAAGATAAAGAGAGGCTGGGTAGTGTGATGATTTAGAACACAATTAAATTTGGTTTCACCACTTACTGGCTATGTGACCCTAGACAAAAGTACTTAACATACCTATGCCTTCATCTCTTCACCTGTAAAGTAGGGATGATTAAAATGTCACCTACTGCACAAGTATGAAAATGAAGTGAGTCAACTGAGAACAGTACTTGGCACATAGGTAGTACTATGTAAGTGTTCACTATTATTATTACTCTTACTAATTCCAGGAACCCACAGCTCTAGAGTCAAGTGGCAGTTAAGCTATCCTCAGTGCGGCCCTCCTAAAAGATTCTAAGTATTCCCTATTTTTAAGTCAAACCTGCTTTCCAATGGTTCTAGTGGTGTTCATTCAGGCAGTGCATAAGCCAATAAAAAGATGCTATTTTAATTTTACCAGGTTACAGGAATCAACTCAATGAATAGATCTCATTAATTTCTAACTCTTAATTTATTTACACGAATATGTTCATTCCATGGATAGACAGTTCCCCTAGCTACAGCCATGGTTTAAATTTTATTAATAGGTTTTAACATTATACTCCTAATACCTTTCTTTGGCCTTGCTCCCTTAGGTTATGTTTTCTGATTTCATGAGCTGAAAAGCACAGCATTGGATGTTGCATGGCATGAGGGAAACGTGGCAAGTCCTCATTAATTTGGATTCCACTGACTCTGAATTTGTGATCATTTTGATACAGAATAAATAAGAAGTTCTTGATGTTATTATAACAGAAAGGTGCTGCACTTAACTTTTGCCAGGTTAAATTTAAGATGTAGTTTTATATCTGAAATGAGGAGATAAGAAGAGAAGCTTGGAAGAGCAGAAAAGCCACAGATCTTTGAGGAAGACTTGGCCCAATTTTGAGCTTGAACATTCACGCAGCAGGTAGAATTAGGAAATAAAAATTATAAAACATTCTGAAAATAAAGCAAAGTGACTAACTTAAAACTAAGATGAGAGCGTTTATGACCCAATTGGCTCCATGGACAATCAGCAGATTGGAGATTTGAGGACCAGCCCTGCCTCAGAACAGTGGATTTACTTGGACATGATGTCCAGCTTCTCTGACCTTATCAGTAAAATGGGGCTAATTTTTACCCTGTAGAACTATTGAAAGGATTTATGGGAATAATCTCTGTAAAGTCCCTGACATTGCACCTGGTGAGAAGCTAGAAGCTCATTCCAATAATACTGTCACTACTCAAATTATTTTTTTCAAACTCTTATTTTTTAAGTGATTTCAGATTTGGTTTGAGTAACCCAGGAAAGAAAAGTTTCATTATTCTAGAGTCATATTTAATTTTTCACATTAAAAACTATTCTCCAGATTGGTCTTTTGACTTACTTATCAAACATGGGTGGCTTTTGACTATTTCCAAAAATTTAATCACCACTAAAAGACAGAAATGTATTGTAATTCAAGATATTTTAAAAATCACATATCACACTTTGAAGGCAAATCTAACAAAATGTTTTATAAAGTTTCAAAAATGTTTGAGCAATGATTTCATCAGTCTTGGCATTAGTGTAAAGCCTTGTAAAAAGACTACTTAGAAGATGTTAGAACTTCTTAGAAGTGTATATTCTAGTGGATTTGTTTTAAAAACACACATATAATATTATAATTTTATCTGAGCTTATATCAGAAACATTGGTTTTCAGTTGTAAAAATGATGTCATTTCCCTGATATCACATTTGGTAGGAAACCAATTTCAATTCCCAAGCATAAAGAGGATTTATAAAAGCACAGTTGTTTCCTTTTAATCATTTGATACAGAAGATAAGTCAAACCTTGAGGCAAGTTAACAAGAAAATTCCAGAAGTGCCTAGAATCCAAAATACGTGATCCAGAGAAATTATAGAGAAGATATGTGACCTAAAATAACAGTCATTATATGATCATCAGTAGGAGGATGAGACTACCAAGAGGAAGAGCCAAAATACAAAGCAAAAAAAGATTTTTTTTAAATCTTATTGTTTGATTTTTAAAAGACTTTTATCCAGATATAAATCACATAACATACAATTAACCTATATGAAGTGTACACACCAATGGTTTTGAGTATATTCACAGTGTACAACCATTACTACAATCTAATTTTAGAATATTTTCATTACCCCAAAAAGAAAACTTAGCAGTCACTTCCCATTCTTTCCAACTCTCCCTCTTCCCACAGCTCTAGGTGATTATGAATTTACTTTCTGTCTATATATTTACCTATTCTGGACATTTCATATAAGTGGAATCATACAATATGTGGTCCCTTGAAACTCGCTTCTTTCATTCAGCATAATGTTTTCAAGGTTTATCCATGTTGTAGCAGGTATCAGTCCTTCTTCCTTTTCATGGCTGAATAATATTCTATTGCATATTGCCAAGATATGGAAGCAATCCAAGTGCCTATCATTAGAAAAGTGGATAAAGAAGATGTGGTACATATATACAATGGAATATTTTACTATTTGTGACATCATGAAATGAATGGACCTAGAGGGTGTTATGCTAAGTGAAATAAGTCAGACAGAGAAAGACAAATGCCATGTGATTTCACTTATATGTAGAATCTAAAGAACCAAATAAACAAACTAGCAACAGACTCATAGATACAGAGAACAGACTGATGGCTGTCAGAGAGGATAGGGGTTAGGGCACTGGGTGAAAAAGGTGAAGGGATTAAGAAAGAGATATAACAAACATATAAAGTGTTTCAGGGCCACTGACAATGTCATGAGCCTATTGGATGAAGAACACTCAGGGAGCCCTGGCCAGTTTGGCTCAGCGGTTAGAGCGTCGGCCTGCGGTTCAGAGAGACCCGGGTTTGGTTCCCGCTAAGGGCATGTACCTCGGTTGCAATTTGTCCCCAGCCCTGGTTGGTCGTGTGGGTGGCAGCCACTCGATGTGTCCCTTTCACGTCGATGTTTCTCTCTCTCTCTCTTCCTCTCTCTCCCTCCCACTCTATCTGAACCAAATAAACGAAAAAAATGTCCTCGGGTGAGGATAAAAAAAAAAAAAAAGAAAAAAAAAAGAACACTCAAGGAAAACAATCCCATGTAAAATAAAATATTTTAAACATTAGCATTATCAACCAAGATTGCTTGTCGCTACCTATTCTTTTGTGCTTATTGGAAAAGCAAGACCAATTGTGTCTCCTTCCTAGGCAGCATGCATATTTTAAGATTTAAATTAAGAATATAAACTGGCCCTGGCCGGTTTGGGTCAGCGGTTAGAGCGTCGGCCCCCAGACCAGAGAGACCCTGGTTCGGTTCCCACTAAGGGCACGTACCTCGGTTGCAGTTTGTCCCCGCCCCAATTGGGGTGGTGTGGGTGACAACCAGTCGATGGGTCTCTCTCACACTGATGTTTCTCTCTCTTCATCTCTCCCTCCCGCTCTATCTGAAGATAAATGCAAAAATGTCCTCAGGTGAGGATAAAAAAAATAATAAAAACTGAAAACAGACAGAGCTTAATGGAAAATAATAATTGAGAATAATTATAATTGAAAGAGAAAATGGAGAACTATTTATGATATTATTTCAATGTGATGTACTAGCAAGCTAAATGTCCAACTGCACCTCCCCCACTCCATTCCATAAAACTCTGTTCCAGCCAGTCCCTCAACTCCCACTGTCCATGTCCCACCATCTGATGACCCTGCTGTCCCATTTACCCTGAATTCTTTGACAGCTTCTCCACTTCTGCTTCTGAATACACAGCCTTTACTGCTCAGATTACTCATTTGGCACCTTTTGACATGCACTAATGTCTCTTGTAGTTACTTAACTTTTGATGCAGAAATGCATTGCCTCCCTTCATCACCTCTTAATTACCATCAGGGTATTAAATTTGTATTAAACTTCCTAATTCACCAAACACAGCTTGGAATTATAATGTGAGGCTTTCATAAGGGCATTCAATTTATCTTTGTTGAATGATTTAATTCTGGAGCATAGCATATAAATTTCAATGACATCACAAAATGACAAGCCACAAAAATTTTTTTCAACTTCTGGACCCTGAAAATGAGCCCAAAGAAATGCCTATTTTTAAAAACAATATACCAGTTTCCAAATAGCAATACACATTAGCAGCCAGAAATAAATATTGCCCATAAACTGACAATTAAATGTCTAACTCATCCTGTGTACCATCCATTTCCCATCTGAGTGCACACACACACACACACACACACACGCACACACACACTTCATCCACACAACTCCAAGAAAACTTTACCTGTCTTTATCTGCTTCTGAGCATACAAAACTTGAGCAGCAACAAAAAATAGGAGTTGCCACTTCACAAAAACCTGAAGATCTGTTCTCAGGACTAGGAAGATAATGTTCATCTTCTTGCAACCATTGAGAGATTTTATTTATGGCTTTTGATGCTGCAGAGCTTATGAAATAACATAATGATGTAACACAGTATACTTTGATTTCATATAGCATCTTTCATCCAGGGATCTTAAAGAAACTTACTCATTACTTACTAACCTTCATAAATTTTTTTTATTGAATTAACAAGATAGTCTGCCGAACAAAAGTTAAAAGCAATAAAACAGCCATATTTTATGGAATGACTGTTCCAAACATTTCAGTTTCCATCTTCTTGACTTACATGAAGTTATTCAACATCTCATTAGTTTCAACCTCCAGGAGATAAGGCAACAATGAACTGCATTTGTCTTCCCCATCTTAGAGCTTTAATTCTGAAGACCGAAAAATCCATGATATATTTCTTACCTTTTCAACCCAATGTATTTCATGTTTTATGACAACTCCACTAAGCCTATACCGAGGTTTGAGCTCTTGGAGGAAACTCTGCTGATAAAAAAGTGGCATATTCCTGGGACGCTACATAATGCTTTTATGGCCTAGCCATTTATTCTTTGATCCTGATATTGCAAAGCCCAAGTTTGCTTAATGCATATGTTTATGTAGGGGCGGGGGGATGGGAAGCAGTAGGGAGAATCTTTTACCAGCTGGGGAAAAATGCAATGAAGCTACATGAGGATGCTGATTTATACAGTATAATTGCATTGGAGGTCTGTCTTCTCAGGGGTTTCTCTCTATAGCCCTAGGACTCTTAAGACCTGGTATTGGGACTCCAGTAATCTTCATGGATGTTTTCTTGAACTGGGTACTAACCATTCTAATGAATTGTTTCTTAAATTAACATAAAGGCAAGATAATGCTCAAAATTAACATTAAAATAACATTAAAAATGCCTTAGAACTGCTTGCAACAGGTGATAATAAAATGGATTTTCCCTAGGATGCTTCCTCCACTCCACTCCAGATGTTTCCTCATCTATATTTTTGTTTGTAGTCTGTTTGTTGGGAAAACTACTTACCTGCTTGGATGTTGAACTAGGCCAGAAACTCTGAAAGTGCTTTATAATCACACATTCATGAGGCTCTAGACCAGCAGTTCTCAACCTGCGGGTCGCGACCCCTTTGGGGGTTGAACGACCCTTTCACAGGGGTCGCCTAAGACCATCAGAAAACACATATTTCCAATGGTCTTAGGAACCGAGACACCGATCCTCCATCCATCTCCAGGCGGGTCCGCCCACATGCAGATACATCCACATACAACATGAGGAACTATATTAAAGGGTCGCAGCATTAGGAAGGTTGAGAACCACTGCTCTAAGCTCTTATAAATGCCAAGGTAAATGTTTAGATGAAAATATTGCCCATAGCTTTATTTTTCTAAAGGTATTATTTTAAAGGAATGTTTAACAATGTTCAAGTGTTCTAGCTGATGTGTGATTTTAGTACTATTTTAAGTATGCCAAAATAGTTATTTTAGTGGGAAACAGTACAAAAAGGTCCCACTTATCATTTGGCATGGTGCAAATAACAAAGAATAAAGATTTGTTGGTTTTAAAATATTTTATTACAGAACATTAAAAATATACAAAAAGACAGAGAATAATTAACACATGTTTATTTGCCACTAAAAAAGATATTAACATTGGCCTTGGTGACTTTATTCTATAAAATAAAATAAAATAAAATTTCTTCTTTGGCTAAAGCTTCATCCTTTACCCTTACCCTTGTGGATGAAAAAGGGGCCAAATACTAAACTTGACAAGCTCAGGGGAGGTCAGCATGGTGGGCCTTACAAACTCAGAGACCAAAAGTAACCACATAGGATGGTCTGAACATAAAAATTCCTAACTATAAGTGGTCATGGTTGATAGTCACATACTAGGCCTGTAGCTTCCTTGACAAAGGTCAATCTTTACCTTAAATGAGTCAGTCTCTTGTCTTTTTTCACCTAAGATAACATACCTTTGAAATGTCAGAGTAATCTTCTTTTCCAGAACCCTCAGGGCACACCCACAGAACCAGAGCACCAGAGCACAGAACCCCTCATTATTATCTTGTTTGCCATATACCATCTCTGTGTGCTGTAATTATTAGTTATTAACTATCCTGTACCCACCAATGTAAAAGAAGTACGTATGTGCTTCTCTATTTTACCTCTTTATCCAATCCTAGAGATTTCCTGCTTTGATTTCTCCCCCTTTAATCTACTACCATTGGATTTCATGAAACTCTCCTTAAGTCTCCTCCTTTTATTCTAATGCATAAAATAAGCCACAAAATTGCTATTCTCAATCCGTTGAGATTTTATTTCCCAGCAATTGTCTTCAGTTTGGCTCAAATAAACTGATAAAAATTATGTACAGGTTTGGACATTTCTTACATCAACATCCTCTTTTCAGAACGAAAGAAAGTCAGGATCCTAAGGTGGGTGTGTATCATTCTCATACATATATAAATCAACTGAAAAATTACTACTGTTGGCTATTTATTGATCCCTAAATTGATGGAAGTGAAATTTATTTCCACTTTTTTCCACAATTACAGTGTAGTAGTAAATACATGTATATGTTTACTTGGGCACTTGTGGGAGAGTCACTTCAGAGTGGATGTGAACATGTGGAATCTTGGGCTTGTTGGGTAGACACATAATCAACCTTGCTATATACGGTCAACCTGCTCTCCAGATTACTCATCTGAAGGCTCTTAGAGCTTCAGTTCCTCACCATCACTTAGTGTTTTCAGACTTTCATACTTGTTAAATTTTTGTCAGTCTGCTGTGAGTAAATGATATTTATTTTACATATCCTTGATTACAAAAGCAGTTCATCTTTGAACATATTTCATGTTTATTGCTGATTTGGGTTTCTTCCTTTGTGAATTGCCTATTCAAACTTTTGGCCATTGTTTTAATGTCATTTTCTTATGGATACAGAGGTGTTCTTTGTATGTAGAGATTTGCCAGTCCTTTATAAATTATATGTATTACAAAAATATTCTCACTTTCTGTGTCTTGACTTTGTTTTTAAGTGTTATCTACCCCCACCTTATTAAAACTTCTTTTAATGGAGAATTTCAAATTATACCAAACTAGAGAAAATAATGGGATAAACATCTGTGTACCCACCACCTAGCTTTAACAATGATCAACTCCTGGCCAATCTTGTTTGATTTATACCCAACCTGCTTCCCAGCCTTCACCCGACCCCCCACCAATTCCTACTCTTGCTTTCTGGATTTTTTTTTTCTTTTTTAATTTTTTTTTAATTTTTATTAATTTATTTTTGTTACAGATGTTTCTCCTTTTTTCCCCATTGACACCCTCCTCCCCATCCCCCAACCCCGTCTCCAGCTTTGTTGTCCATGTCCATCAGTTATGCATACATGCGCATAAGTTCTGTGGTTTATCTGATCCCCCCTACTTTGTCCTTCTTTTCCAAGATTGCTGTAGCTATTCGGGGTCTTTTATGGTTCCATATGAACTTTTGAAATATTTGTTCTAGTTCTGTGAAATATGTCACTGGTATTTTGATGGGAATTGCATTGAATCTATAGACTGCTTTGGGTAATATGGACATTTTAATGATGTTAATTCTTCCAATCCATGAACAAGTTATGTGCTTCCACTTTTTTATATCTTCCTCTATTTCTTTTCTCAATGTCCTGTAGTTTTCTGCAAATAAGTCCTTTACATCTTTGGTTAAGTTTATTCCTAGGTATCTTAATTTTTTTGCAGCGATGATAAATGGAATTGTTTTTTTGTTTCTCTTTCTGTGAGTTCATCATTGGTGTATAAGAATGCCGTCGATTTCTTCACATTAATTTTGTATCCAGCTACTTTGCCAAATTCATTTATTAAGTCTAGTAGATTTTTGATGGAGTCTTTAGGGTTTTCTATATATAATATCATGTCATCTGCGAATAATGACAGTTTCATTTCCTCCTTTCCAATTTGGATTCCTTTTATTTTTCTTCATGTCTGATTGCTGTGGCTAAGACTTCCAGTACTATGTTAAATAAGAGTGGCAAAAGTGGGCATCCCTGTCTTGTTCCTGTTCTTAAGGGAAATGTTTTTAGTTTTTGCCCATTGAGTATGATGTTGGCTGTAGGTCTTTCATATATGGCCTTTGTTATATCAAGATATGATCCCTCTATTCCCACATTGCTGAGCGTTTTTATCGGAAATGGGTGCTGGACTTTGTCAAATGCTTTTTTAGCATCTATTGATATGATCATGTGGTTTTTATCTTTCATTTTGTTTATGTGGTGTATCACATTTATTGATTTGCAAATGTTGAACCAGCCTTGCATCCCTGGGATGAATCCCACTTGGTCATGGTGAATAATTTTTTTGATGTATTGCTGGATCCGATTTGCTAGTATTTTGTTTAGGATTTTGGCATCTATGTTCATCAGGGATATTGGCCTGTAGTTTTCTTTCTTTGTAGTGTCTTTTTCTGGTTTTGGAATTAGAATTATGCTGGCCTCATAAAATGAATTTGGAAGTCTTCCTTCTTCTTGAATTTTTAGAAATAGTTTGAGGAGAATGGGTGTTAGTTCTTCTTTGAATGTTCGGTAAAACTCCCCCGTGCAGCCATCTGGGCCTGGGCTTTTGTTTGCTGGATGAGTCTTGATTACATATTAAATTTCCTTAGCTGTTATTGGTCTGTTCAAGTTTTCTATCTCTTCCCGGTCCAGTTTTGGGAGACTATGTGTTTCTAGAAATTTGTCCATTTCACTTAGATTGTCGAATTTGTTGCCATATAAATGTTCATAGTATTTGCTAATGATCCTTTGTATTTCTGTTGTGTCAGTTGTTACTTCTCCTCTATCATTTCTGATTTTGTGTATTTGGGTTCTCTCTCTTTGTTTCTTGGTGAGTCTAGCTAAGGGCCCATCAATCTTGTTTATCTTTTCAAAAAACCAGCTCTTTGTTTCATTGATCCTTTGAATTGTTTTTTTTTGGTGTCCATGTCATTTATTTCTGCTCTGATCTTTACTATTTCCTTCCTTCTACTTGCTCTGGGGTTTTCTTTTTGTTTGCTTTCTAGTTCTTTAAGTTGTGAGGTTAGATAGTCTATTAGAAATTTTTCTTGTTTCTTGAGGTAGACCTGTAGTGCTATGAACTTCCCTCTCAGAACTGCTTTCGCTGCATGCCACAAATTTTGTGTTGTTGTGTGTTCATTTTCATTGGTTTCCAGGAAGTTTTTAATTTCTTCCTTGATCTCATCGGTAACCCATTCATTGTTTAATAACATGCTATTTAGCCTCCATGTGTTCAAATGTCTTTGCATGTTCTTGTTGCAATTGATTTCTAATTTCATGCCATTGTGATCTGAGAAGATGCTTGATATGATTTCAATCTTCTTGAACTTGTAGAGACTTAGTTTGTGTCTTAACATGTGGTCTATCTCTGAGAATGTCCCATGTGCACTTGAGAAGAATGTGATTTCTGCAGTTTTGGGGTGTAATTCTCTGTAAATATATATTAAATCCATTTGGTCTAGTGCTTCATTTAGAGTCTCTGTTTCCTTGTTAATTTTTTGTCTAGAGGATTATTCAGTGATGTCAGCAGGGTGTTGAAGTCCCCTGCTATGATTGTATTGCTGTCAATTTCTCCTTTGAAGTCCTCCAGCAGATTTTTAATATATTTTGGTGCTCCTATATTGGGTGCATATATGTTTACCAAGGTTATATCTTCCTGTTGGATAGATCCTTTCAATATTATGTAGTGACCTTCTTTGTCTCTAGTTATGGCTTTCATTTTGAAATCAGTTTTATCAGATATGAGTATTGCTACCCCAGCTTTTTTTTCCTTTCCATTTGCTTGGAAGATTTTTTTCTATCCCTTCACTTTCAGCCTATGTGAGTCTTTTGTTGTGAGGTGGGTCTCTCATAAACAACATATATATGGGTCATGCTTTCTTATCCAATCCGCTACTCTGTGTCTTTTTATCAGAGCATTCAATCCATTTACATTTAAGGTGATTATTGATACGTACTTATTTATTGCCATTTTTGTTTAGTGTGGTTCTACTTTCCTTCCTATTTCTTCTACTAATTACAGCAGTCCTTTTAGCATTTCTTGCAGTGCTGGTTTGGTGCTAATGTATTCCCTTAGCCTTTTTATGTCTGGGAAGCTCTTTATTTGACCTTCTACTTTGAATGACAGCCTTGCTGGGTAGAGTAGTCTTGGATTCAGATCCTTGTTTTTCATGACCTTGATTACTTCATGCCATTCCCTTCTGGCCTGTAGTGTTTCTGTTGAGAAGTCAGATGATAGCCTTATGGGGGTTCCTTTGTAGGTAACCTGTTGCTTATCTCTTGCTGCCTTTAGGATTCTCTCTTTGTCTTTAATTTTTGGCATTTTAATTACTATGTGTCTTGGTGTGGGCCTGTTTGGGTTCTTCTTACTTGGGACTCTCTGTGCTTCTTGAACTTGAATGCCTTCTTTCTTCACCAAATTAGGGAAGTTCTCTGTCACTATTTCTTCAAATATATTCTCTAACTCTTGCTCATTTTCTTCTTCTTCAGGGACTCCAATGATACAAATATTATTACGTTTCCAGTTGTCCCACAATTCTCTTAAGCTGTCTTCCTCTTTTTTCATTGTGTTTTCCTTTTGGTTTTCTGATTGGTTGATTTTTTTCTACCCTGTCTTCTAATTCATTGATCCGGTCCTCAGCTTCCCCTACTCTGCTGTTTAGCCCTTCCAATGTGTTCTTCATTTCTGCTATGTCATTCTTCATTTCTTCTTGCTATTTCTTAATTTCCACTTGGTTGGTGTTCAGTATTTCTATGTCTTTGCTCATGGTATTGATGTCTTTGCTCATGGTGTTGATGTCTTTACTCAAGGTGTTGATGTCCTTACTCATGCTGTTGAGCTTCTTCAAGATCATGGCTCTGAATTCTAGCTCTGTTAACTTGCTTAACTCCGTTTCATTTATCTCATCTTCAGTAGAGGTCTCTTGTTCTTTCATTTGGGGTCTGTTTCTCTGTTTCACCATTTTGGCTATCTCAGTGGTTTTTGGAGCCTGCCAAATTTTCCTGTGGATGTTGGTGTTCTGTTGTTTTTAGCTCCCTCTACTGGGTTTGGATGAGCGTGGGAGGACCCACTTTAAACACCACCCTGGAGTCGTACTTTCCAGGGTAGATTTGCAAGCCCAGCAAAGGTTAAGTTATCCTCTAGCTTTTTGCCTAGAGGCTATTAGTTGTGGTTGCTTGAAGAGCCCTGGGTTTTCAGTTGAATGAAAACCTCCCTCAGGTGTTCAGTGTGAGAGGATTTCCAGAGGGTAGGGCAGATGCTAGTAGTTAATGAGCCTCAGTTTGCATTTCAATGGCCCACTAGGGTGTGGCTGGATCTCCGAGGGAGAGGCTGCCGCCTCTTCCCAGAGCCCTGGGATGGAGTAAGACGGCCAGGCCACAGTCCTGCGTGGCCGCAACTCAGCAAAATCTCTGAGAGTGCTCCAAATCCTGAGTGTCCCCACACAGTTCCAGTCCAGTCCGCCCTCTTTCTGCTGGAGCCCAGGTGAGTGGCTGCGGCTATTTTAGTGCTCTGTCCGGCTCTGTGCTGTGGAGCTGGCTGGGCTTTAACCCCGAGGGCAGGCGCTGCTCACGGCTAAGGCCGCTGCTGTCCGTGGGCTCCCAGCCCCCCTGTCACGCCTCTGCAATCCTACCAGGATCGAGTCAGTGTCCCTGGTTGTATGGTCCTCGCAAGCTGCTTTTCTGTTGCTTTTTCCCGATGATTTGTCTTTATTTTAGTTGTAATTCCAGTTTGGTCCTGGGAGATGGTCTGTGTAGCTTCCATTCACTCTGCCGCCATTTTGGAATACCAGCTTTCTGGATTATTTTGAAGCAAGTCCTAGATACCATATGATTTCATTCATAAATATTTTAGTATGTTTGTTTATTTATTTATTTATTTATTTATTTTTAAATCCTCACCCAAGGATATGTTTTTACTGATTTTATAAAGAGGAAGGGAGAGAGAAAGAGAGAGAGAGAGAGAGAGAGAGAGAGAGAGAGAGAGAGAGAGAGAAACTTCTATCAGTTGAATCTCGTACACACCCTGTCCAGGAATCAAACCCAAAACCTGGTTATTTGCCCTGACTGGGAATCAAACCCGTTACCCCTAAGTGCATGGGATGATGCTCCAACCAACTGAGCCACATCGGCCAGGGTTTCAGTATGTATATTTAAAAGGTGAAAACTTTTTAAAAAATTATGTAGCTTGATTTGTTTTTGTGTCTTTTTCATACAGAAGTTTTTAAAGTTTTACTATGGTCTAATACATCACTTAAAAGTTTTATTTTTCATATTTAGGCCTTTAATCAACTGAAATTATTTCTTTTGTATGGAGTGAGGTATGATTATAATGTTTTAAAAAATGTCCCCATATTTAGCAAATTGTTCCTGCACCATTTAATGAATAATTCATCCTTTCTAGACTTATTTAGAATGTCATTTTTTCAAATACCAAATTTGAAATTATATGTGGGCCTGTTTCTGTTCTATTCCCGTGGCCTATGAATCTAGCTTTGCACCAATAATAATGCTTTAAATTACTATAGCTTTATAATAGGTTTTAATATCTGAAAGACATTTTTTCCTTCTTTTTAAGATTGCTTTGGCTGTTCTTGGTTCTTTACCTTTATTATAAATTTAAAGTTGAGATTGTCAAGTTCCATGAAAGCTCCTGTTGAGATTTTGATTAAAATTACACTGAATTTATAGACCAATTTGAGGATACGTTACATCTTTATGATGTTGAGAATTCCCTTCTACAAATATTGCATATCTTATCATTTGTCATCTTTTATGTTTTTCACTTAAATTGTATAATTTTTCTTTATGAATGTCTTATGAATTTTTTGTTAGATTTATTTCAATGGATCTTAGCTTCCATTGCTATCTTAAATGTTATTTTTCAAAAATTACATTTTATAGTTTTTTAATGCTAGTATAGAAGAAGGCAATTAGTTTTTGTTTTTGTTTTGTTTTTTTTTTATCCTCACCTGAGGGCATTTCTGCATTTATCTTCAGATAGAATGGGAGGGAGAGAGGGAGGAAGAGAGAGAGAGAAACATCAATGTGAGAGAGACACATCGAGTGGTTGCCACCCACACGGCCCCGGCCGGGGACAAACTGCAACCGAGGTATGTGCCCTTAGTGGGAACCAAACCTGGGACTCTCTGGTCCACGGGCCAACGCTCTAACTGCTGAGCCAAACTGGCCAGGGTGGCAGTTGGTTTTATATTTGACTTTTACATCTAACAGATTTGCTTAACAATCTCATTAGTTCCAATAGTTTGTCAATTCTATAAAGATAATCATGTCATCTGCAAATAACCACAGTTTTATTTCTAATATATTTTCACTGCCCCAATTTCCAATATATATTAAGTATTTTTCTTTTCTTAATTCACTGGCAAGAATTGTTAATACAATATTAAAACAAATAGTGATAGTGGGGCTCTTGTTCTTAAGAATAAAGGGAATATTTATAATGTTTCATGTCAATAGTCAGGTTTCAATCAGAGGAGCAGAAACACTAGAAGATATGTATTTGTTATGTACTTGTTACAAGGATTTGAACTTACACAATTGTAGGAGCTATTTAAACAGTCTCTGTAAGGCTGCTGTACTCCTATCTGATGCAGGAGATTGAAGTCCAGGGCAGACACTGGTAGGAAAGGAAGACTGATGTAACATGGAGAAGTCAAGGACAAGATTGAATTCATAGTCAATTATATCTCAATAAAACTAGAAAAACAACAGCAACAACAAACAAAACAAAACAAAAAAACAAGCACAAGCTGGAGCCCAGAGGGACTAACTGAAATCTATGTCAGTTTTTCTAACCTCTTTGTTATGGAGCTCAATACACACAGCTCAATCAGGAGTCAGAAAAATCCTCCAGGTAAAAAACCATGAGAGCAAAGGGAATATGGAATGGACAGTGGACGAAGGTAGTTATAAATACCAGCTATGACCACATGACAAGTTGCAGAAATAAGGACAATAATAATTATTTCTTTCTTATTTTAATCTGAATAAGTTTATGCAAATTAACCAAATTTTTTGTTTTCTTTCCCTCTGGGTTTTAGCCATCAGGGAACTCAGATCCCTCTCACCCATACCCATAACTGTAGTGGCCCTTATTATTGGCATAGTTCTGGTCTCCCCTTTCTTTCCTAAGTGTTTTCCCTACTATTGCATTTGTCTTTTTTTGTTAACCAATTCATGTCTTCTTGTTAATTTATTTTTGTTACAGATGTTTCTCCTTTTCCCCTCATTCACACCATCCTCCCGATCCCACCCTCCTCCCACCCCAGCATTGCTGTCTATGTCCATACATGCATATAAGTTCTGTAGTTTATCTCTTCTCTCCCCGGTACCCCTCTTCTGAGGTTTGTCAGTCTGTACCCTACTTCTATGTCTCTGGGTCTATTTTGTTCATCACCTTGTTTTGTTCATTATATTCCAAAAATAAGTGAGATCATGTGATAGTTGTCTTTCTCTGATTGGTTATTTCACTTAGCATAATACTCTCCAGGTCCCTCCATGTTGTCTCAAAGGATAAGAGATCTTTCTTTCTTACAGCTGCATAGACTTCCATCATATATATGTACCACAGCTTTTTTTTTTTAGTTTATTAATTTATTTTTGTTACAGATGTTTCTCCTCCCCCCCCCCCAGATACCCTCCTCCCTATCAGGACCCCACCAAGCATTGTTGTCTATGTCCATTGGTTATGCATACATGCTTATAAGTTCTTTGGTTTATCTCATCCTTCCCCCGCCACCACCCTTCTCCTCTGAGGTTTGTCAGTCTAAACCATACTCGTTTCTATGTCTCTGGGTCTGTTTTGTTCATCAGCTTTTTTTGTTCATTATATTCCACAAATAAGTGAGATCATGTGATATTTATCTTTCTCTGATTGGCTTATTTCGCTTAGATTAATACTCTCTAGATCCCTCCATGTTATCTCAAAGGATACGAGATCTTTCTTTCTTACAGTTGCATAGTGGTCCATTGTGTATATGTACCACAGCTTTTTTACCCACTTACCCATTGATGGACACTTGGGCTGTTTTCAGATCTTAGCAATTGTAAATAATGCTGTTGTGAACATAGGGGTACATATATTCATTCTGATTGGTGTTTTAGGCTTCTTAGGATATATTCCTAGGAGTGGAATCACTGGGTGAAATGGCAGTTCACTTTTTAATTTTTTGAGGAAACACTATACTGTTTTCCATAGTGGCTGTACCAGTCTGCATTCCCACCAGCAGTGTACTAGAGTCCCTTTTTCTCCACACCCTCGCTAGCACTTGTTTGATGATTTGTTGATGGCAGCCATTCTGGCAGGTGTGAGGTGATACCTCATAGTCACTTTAATTTGCATCTCTCTGATGATTAGTGATGATGAGCATTTTTTATTGGTCTCTTGGCCATTTGTATGTCCTGTTTGGAGAGGTGTCTATTTAAGTCCTCTGCCCATTTTTTAATTGGATTCTTTGTCTTCTTTTTGTTAAGCTGTATGAGCACTCTATATATTTTGGAAATTAACCTCTTATCTGATGTATTGTTCGCAATTATGCTCTCCCATACAGGGGGTTCCCTTTCCATTTTGATACTTGTTTCTTTTGCTGTGCAGAAACTTTTTAGATTGATGTAGTCCCATTTATTCATTCTTTCCTTTGTTTCTCTTGCCTTAGGCGTTCTGTCAGTGAAAATTCTGCTGCATGTGATGTCTGAAATTTTGTTGCCTACATTTTCTTCTAAGATTTTTATGGATTCATGAGTCACATTTAAAACTTTTATCCATTTGAGTTTATTCTTGTGTACAGTGTAAGTTGGTGGTCTAGCTTCACTTCTGTGACTGTACCTGTCCAATTTTCCCAGCACCATTTATTAACGAGGCTGTCTTTACTCCATTGTATATTCTTGCCACCTTTGTCAAATATTAATTGAGCATAAAGTCTTGGGTCAATTTCTGGGTTCTCTGTTCTGTTCCATTGATCTACATGCCTGTTCTTGTGCCAGCACCAGGCTGTTTTGATTACAATAGCTTTGTAGTATAGCCTGATATCCTGTAGTGTGATCCCTCCTACATTGTTCTTCTTTTTCAAGATTGCTGTGGCTATTCAGGGTCATTTTTAGTTCCATAAAATTTTGGAGTATTTGTTCTAGGTCTGTGAAATATGCCGTTGGTATTTTGGTGGAGATTGCATTGAATATATAGATTGCTTTGGGTAGTATGGGCATTTTAATGATGTTAATCCTTCCAATGCATGAACAAGGTATATGCTTCCACTTTTTATATATTCCTCTATTACTTTTTTCAATGTCCTGTAGTATTCTGCGAATAGATCCTTTACTTCTTTGGTTAAATTTATTCCTGGGTATCTTATTTTTTTTGCCACAATGGTAAATGAGATTGTTTTTTTTAGTTTCTTTTTCTGTGAGTTCATTATTGGTGTATAAGAAAGCCATTGATTTCTTGATGTTAATTTCGTATCCTGCTACTTTGCAAAATTCATTTATTAAATCTAGTTGATTTTTGATGGAGTCTTTAGGGTTTTCTATGTAAAATATCATATCTGCAAATAATGACAGTTTCACTTCCTCCTTTCCCATTTGTATCCCTTTTATTTTTTCTTCATGTCTAATTGCTGTCGCTAAGACTTCCAGTACTATGTTAAATAAGAGTGGCGAAAGTGGGCATCCCCATCTTGTTACTGTTCTTAAGGGAAATGCTTTTAGATTTTGTCCATTGAGTATGATGTTGGTTGTAGGATTTTCATGAATGGCCTTTAGTATGTCGAGATATGATCCCTCTATTGCCACATTGCTGAGCGTTTTTATCAGAAATGGGTGCTGGATTTTATCAAATGCTTTTTCAGCATTTATTGATATGATCATATGGTTTTCATCTTTCATTTTGTTTATGTGGTGTATCACGTTTATCGATTTATGAATATTGTACCAGCCTTGCATCCCTGGAATGAAACCCACTTGGTGATGATGAATAATTTTTTGATGTATTGCTGGATCTGATTTGCTAATATTTTATTAAGGATTTTGGCATCTATGTTCAACAAGGATATCGGCCTGTAGTTTTCTTTCTTTGTAGTGTCTTTATCTAGTTTGGGAATTAGAATTATGCTGGCCTCATAAAATGAGTTTGGAAGTCTTCCTTCTTTGGATTCTTTTGGAATCGTTTGAGGAGAATGGGTGTTAGATCTTCTTTGACTATTCGGTAAAACTGCCCATGAACCCTTCTGGTCCCAGGCTTTTGTTTGCTGGGAGTTCCTTGATTACATCTTCAATTTCTTTAGTTATTATTGGTCTGTTTAAGTTTTCTATCTCTTTCTGGTTCAGTTTTGGGAGACTGTGTGTTTCTAGAAATTTGTCCATTTCGTCTAGGTTGTCCAATTTGTTGGTGTATAATTGTTTGTAGTATGTTTTAATGATCCTTTCTATTTCTGTGGTGTCAGTTGTTACTTCTCCTCTTTCTTTTCTGATTTTGTTTATTTGGGTTCTCACTCTGTGTTTCTTGATGAGTCTGGCTAAGGGTCCATCAATCTTGTTTATCTTTTCAAAGAACTAGGCCTTTTTTTCATTGATTTTTTGAATTGTTTTTTAGTCTCTATGTCATTTATTTCTGACCTTCACTATTTCTTTCCTTCTACTTGCTCTCGGTTTTTCTTCTTTTTACTTTCTAGTTCTTTAAGTTGTAGAGTTAGATAGTCAATTAGGAATTTTTCTTGTTTCTTGAGGTAGCCCTGTAGTGCTATGAACTTCCCTCTCAATACTGCTTTCACTGCATCACAAATATTTTGTGTTGTGTGTTCATTTTCTTTAGTTTCCAGGAAGTTTTTAATTTATTCTTTGATCTCCTTGGTAACCCATTCATTGTTTAATAACATGCTATTTAGCCTCCATGTCTTTGAATTTTTTTTAGTGTGTTTTCATTGTAATTGATTTCTAGTTTCATGCCATTGTGATCTGAGAAGATGCCTGATATGATTTCAATCTTCTTGAACTTGTAAAGACTTAGTTTGTGTCCTAACATGTGGTCTATCTTTAAAAATGTTCCATGTGCACTTGAGAAGAATGTGAATTCTGCAGTTTTGGAGTGTAATTCTTTGTAGATAGCTATTAAATCCATTTGATCTAGTGTATCATTTAGAGTCTCTGTTTCCTTGTTAATTGTTTGTCTAGAGGATCTATCCAAGATGTCAGCAGGGTGTTGAAGTCCTCTGCTATGATTGTACTGCTGTCAGTTCCTCCTTTGAAGTCCTCAAGAAGTTTTAAAATGTATTTTGGTGCTCCTATATTGGGTGCATATATGTTTACCAAGGTTTTTTCTCCTGTTGGATAGATCCTTTCAATATTATATAGTGGCCTTCCTAATGTCTAGTTATGGCCTTTGTTTTGAAGTCTATTTTATCAGATAAGAGTATTGCTACTCCAGCTCTTTTTTCCTTTCTGTTTGCTTGGAGGATTTTTTTTCCATCCCTTCACTTTCAACCTATGTGAGTCTTTTGTTGTGAGGTAGGTCTCTTGTAAACAACATACATATGAGTCATGCTTTCTTATCCATTCAGCTACTCTGTATCTTTTGGTCAGAGCTTTTATTCCATTTACATTTAAGGTTATTATTGATATGTACTCATTTAATGCCATTTTAGTTTATTCTAATTATTTTCTCTTCCTCTTTCTTCTGCTTATTACAGCAGTTCTTTTAGCATTTCTTGCAGTGATAGTTTGGTGCTAATATATTCCCTTAGCCTTTTTTTTTGACTGGAAAGCTCTTTATTTCACATTCTATTTTAAATGATAGCCTTGCTGGATAGAGTGGTCTTGAAATCAGATCCTTGTTTTTCATTACCTTGATTACTTCATGCCATTCCCTTCTGGCCTGTAGTTTTTCTGTTGAGATGTCAGCTGATAGCCTAATGGTGGTTCTTTTGTAGGTAACCTGTTGCTTATCTCTTGCTGCCTTTAGGAGTCTCTCTTTGTTTTTTGTTTTTTTTGTTTGTGTTTTTTTTATCCTCGCATTTTTCCATTTTTTGTTCAGATAGGGTGGGAGGGAGAAAGAGGAAGCGAGAGAGAGAGAGAAACATTGACGTGAAAGGAACACATCGAATGGCTGCCTCCCACACGACCAACCAGGGCCGGGGACAAACTGCAACCGAGGTACGTGCCCTTAGCGGGAACCGAACCCGGGTCTCTCTGGACCGCAGGCCGATGCTCTAACCGCTGAGCCAAACCGGCCAGGGCTCTCTTTGTTTTTAATATTTGTGTTTTAATTATTATGTGTCTTGATGTTGGCCTCTTTGGATTCTTCTTACTTGGGGCTCTCTGTGCTTCTTGAACTTGTGTGCCTTTTTTCTTCACCAAGTTAGGGAAGTTTTCTGTCACTATGTCTTCAAATATATTCTCTAACCCTTGCTTATTTTCTTCTTCTTCTGGAAATCCTATGATGCGGATGTTATTATGTTTAATATTGTCCCACAGTTCTCTTAAGCTGTCTTCCTCTTTTTTGATTGTTTTTTCTTTTTGGTTCTCTGATTGGGTGATTTTTTTCTATGCTGTGTTCTAATTCACTGATCCAATTGTTGGCTTCCTCTACTCTGCTGGTTACTCCTTCCAATGTGTTCTTTATGTTTATCATGTCATTCTTCATTTCTGCTTGGTTGTTTTTCATTTCCAATTCATTGATTTTCAATGTTTCAATATCTTTATTCATTATATTTAGCTTCCTCATAATCATTACTCTGAATTCTGCCTCTTATATCTTGTTTAATTCCATTTAATTTATTTCTTCTCCTGTAGAATTCTCTTGTTCATTCATTTGGGATTTGTTTCACCATTTTGGCTGCCTCTGGATTTTGGAACCTGCCAAATTTTCCCTGTGGGGGTTGCTGTTCCACTTATTGTGGCTCCTTCTACTGGGTTTTGATGAATATGGGAGGACCCATGTTTAACACCAACATCAAGTCTTACTTTCCTGGGTTGATTTGCAGGCCAAGCAAAGGTTCAGTTATCCTGTAGCTTTTGCCTACAGGCTATTAGTCTCAGTTACTTGATGAGCCTCAGGTTGTATCCCTCAGCTGAATGAAAAACCCCTCAGGTATACAGGATAAGAGGGTTTCCAGTGGGTGGGGCAATTGCTTACTGGCAGTCTCTAGCTGTCAGTACACCTCAATTTGCATTTCTCTGGCCTGGCCTGGCCTGGTGTTGTTAAATTCCTGAGGGAGGGGCTGTTGCTTCTCCCTGGGGCTCCAGAAGGGGCTCTTTGAGTAAAAGAGGTAGTGATTCACCATAAAACTCCCAGTGTCCTCCTTTTCAGCTCTCTCCTGAGCCAGGAGCCCCAGATTCTCTTTACACAGTTCCAATCCCATTCACCCTTCCTCTGCAGGATCCCAAGGTGAGTGGCTATAGCTGACTTAGTGCTCTGGCCCTTCAGCTAACTGCCTTTTTTCCCCGTGCCTCTCCTTGCTGGACAAAGCCTCAGCTCTCAGACAGGTGTTATGTGGGTGCCTTTCCTTGTCCCGCCACTGTGTGCAGTGGAGCTGGCTTGGGTTTTTAACCCCTGACTTCTCAGAGGGAATTGCTCACAGCTAAAACTGCCCTCAGCTGCTCTCCATGGGTTCCCAGTCTGCCCTCTCGCACCACCTCAGTTCCTACCAGGCTCGATTTGTTGTCCTCTTTCAGTCCCTGGTTATAAGGGTTATCTCCAGCTGCTTTTCAGTTGTTTTTTTCCTGATGATTTATCTTTATTTTAGTTGTAATTCCAGTTTCGTCCTGGGAGACAGTCTATGTAGTTTCCATTCACTCTGTCACTATTTTTTCCCCTCATTTAATTCTTATGAAATCTAGCTAATTAGCAGTAGAATGGGAATTTTAACCTAGCCAACTACTTCCAGGGCCTAAGTTCTCAATCAGTGGGTTACACTGCTTTCTTCAAAGGCTGTGTTCCATTGACAACATCTTCCCCTTTTACTAGTGAGAAAAATGAGCTTAGAGGTTGGGCCACTAGGTCACATTAGTCAATGCTGGGATTTGGATCTGCTGCTTTAGGAGTTCCACTTATTTGATCTTGGTCCTTGTCCTGCTAAATGTTTCAACTATCATTGTATGTAATCCCCATGACTCCAGGTATTATTCCTACCTTGCTGATGAGTAAACTGGGCCACAGAAACAATCAATACAAACACCCAGCTAGTAAATGTGGAAGCCAGGACTGAAATCCTCATTTTCCAGGCATCTTGCAAAGCAAAGTTCTCTCCACCTCTCTTCACCCAACAAAAACTCTAGCGTCAGGACTAAAAGTTAATGAGAGCTTTGAACCAAGTAAACAAAGTAGAAGATGCTCAATTTTGCTCAAAATTAAGGAAATATAAATTAAAACTCTACTGAGATACTATCTTTTACCTATGGGATTGGCAAAAATCTAAAAGTTTAATAACACACTGTGTTAATGAAGATGTGGGGAAATAGTCTCACATATTACTGATGAGAACACAAATTGATATATAACATCTTTGGAAGGCAATTTAGTAACAGATATAAAATTATAAATTTATTTGCCCTTCAATGGGCAATTAAATGTTGAGGGATTTATTCTATAAATATATTGCACACATGGAAAATGATATAAACATAGGTTACTCAATACATTACTGTTTGTAACTGCAAAAGATTGAAAAAAATGGAAATGCCCATTAATAGAAAATTGGTGAAATAAATGTTTGCATATTCATCCAATGGAATATCATGCAGATGTCAAAAACAGAGTGGTAGGGGAGAAACTCTCTATGTACTGATTTAGAAAGAGCTCTAAAATACATTCAGTGAAAAAAAATGCAACAGTTTCTATATGCCAAACAGCTATTATACTATCTTATCTTTGGTATTGAAGGAAGGAGACTAAAAGTCTATATGCATATTTGTTTGTATGTCCATATAAAAACTAAGAACAGTAGTGAGGGGAGAGATGTCTTGACAGATAGGGGACAAGGATTTGTAAGAGGCTTTCATTGTGTATCCTTTTGTACTTACAGGTTTTTGAATCACATGAATGTAATACTTACCCAAAAACTAAATTTAAAAATAACCAGAATGAACAGAAAACGGTAACAGCAAAAACAAAAAAAGATTCTGCTTCTTTTCCTGCCTACCTAAAATATTGTCACTTTAACTGACTAGTGCAGGAGTAAGAAATCCTAGCTCCTTGCCTCTGGTCTGAACAAACTTGGAGGGATAATTTATGTTCCAGAGTTCTCCACTAGATCAGGCTGAGACTAGCACTTTGCTTGTATCTGCACACTTACTAGGTTTCTTCCCCTTCCATGCCCTACTTCTCCCACTCCCTTATTGGTTTCTCCTATGAGGACTTCCTTAGTAAATCATTTGTATATGAATCCGTGTCTCAGGATCCCTTTCTGGAGAGCATCTCCAAAACCATATTGTTTATTAGATTTGGAATGGCTGTAACACGATACCAAAATTTGATATTTCCTAACAGATAGATTTGAGAAACTAGGGCATTATTATTATAAATTCCAATCCCACGTTTCATACATTACAAATACTCCAGATTATACTTCATTATGTAATTATTTTATGATGTACAATAATTTTAATGCCTTGCTTCTATGAGCAAATGGGCTTTACCATGCACCTAATCATATTACCAATTTAGTTAACGTGAAAGTCCTGCCCCTAGGGCTTAGCATTTTAAAAGACTGTATAGCCCTGGCCGGTTTGGCTCAGTGGTTAGAGTGTCGGCCTGCGGTCCAGAGAGACCCGGGTTCGGTTCCCGCTTAGGGCGCGTACCTTGGTTGCAGTTTGTCCCCGGCCCCTGGTTGGGTCGTGCGGGAGGCAGCCACTCGATGTGTCCCTTTCACGTCGATTTTTCTCTCTTTTCCTCTCTCTCCCTCCCACTCTATCTGAACAAAAAATGGAAAAATGTCCTTGGGTGAGGATTAAAAAAAAAAAAAAAAAAAGACTGTGTAGATGGAATTTACAGTGTTTTAGGTAGACCAATACAGAAGTAACAACAACAAAAATTTTCCATATCACTTTGGGTTAACTGCCAACCTTCTGAAGCATGAGATCTGATTATCATTGTGTCATTAAAGCTCAAAGTAGAATGCAGCTAATTTAACAACTGCATATTTGCATTTTTTCAAATGTAACACATCTTTGATCTTACAAAAGGACCAGTTTTCTGAACAAAATTTTCTTTCCCCTTCTCCATAAATGTCACCTTAGTATCCACAGTTTTCCAACAGGTAAGGGCTTTGGTTAAATGTTTGATCATTTTAAGAAGCATCCACAGTGCAGCAAAAGTCAGAGAGAACATTTTGCCCTTTATAGCCTTCTGATCTGAGACAAGAGGGATTAACATCCAGTTTAGAGGTCTGCAAACTTTAGCCTACAGACCTAGCATACTGCCTGTTTTTGTACCCAGCTACTTAAACTACCCCCATGAGCTAAGAAATAATTTTTACATTTTTAAACTACCAAAAAAAATCAAATGAAGAATATTATTTTGTGACGCATAAAAATTATGTGAAATTCAGATTTCAGTGTCCATAAACAATTTATTATTGGAACTTCACCTTACTTATTTGCTTACATGTTGTCTAGGGCAGCTTCCAGTTGAGTTGTTGTGATAGAGACAACTGTCCTTGACAATGGCCTTCTGTGGTAAGCAAAACAATGTCCCCTCCCCCACCTTTATCCCTGGAAACTGTTAATATGCTACTTTACATGACAAAAGGGATTCAGCAAATGTAATTCACAGTTATGGACTTTGAGATGAGATTATGCTGAATTATCCAGGTAGGCCCAATCTAATCATATGAGCTCTTAAAGCAGGGAACTTGCTCCAGTTAGAGTTAAAGAGATGTGACAAAAGGAAAAGTTAGAGAGATTCAGTGTAAGAAGGATCTGACATGCTGTTGCTAGTTTGAAGATGGAGGGGACGACGTGGCAAGGAATGCAGGCTACTTTAAGGAGGAGATGAGAGAAGCTGACAGCCAGCAAGAAAGTAGAGGCATCCAGCCACATTGAACTGGATTCTGCCAGCCATATGAATGACCGTGGAAGCAGATTTTGCCCCCAGAGACTCCAGGAACATGGCTCTGCCACCATCTTGACTTTGGTCTTTTGAGACGATAACCAGCTGGGCCCCCCAGTGCTAGACTTTGGACCAAAGAACTGTGAGTTTATAAATGACTTATTTTAAGCCACTAAATTTTTACTAATTTGTTTCAGCAATAATAGAAAACTAATACATCCTCAAAGCCTACAATATTTTCTATCTTGCCTTTTCCACAGAAATTTTTGCCAAACCCTAATCTGAATCCTTGCTCCTTAGACCACCAGCATTAGTGTAACCTAGGAACTTGATAGAAATGCAGAATCTCTTCATTAACTAGATGGGGGAAATCCTTTCACAATGTATATGTATATCAAATCACCATAATGTACACTTTATTTTTAAATTTGTTTTTATTGATTTTAGAGAGACATGAAGGGAGATGGAGAGAGACATAAAAACATCAATGAGAGAGAAACATCACTGATTGGCTACCTCCTGCATACCCCTCACTAGGGATTGAGCCTTCAACCCAGGCTTGTGCCCTGACCAGGAATTGAACTGGTGACCTCTTGGTGCATGGGACGATGCTCAATCCACTGAGCCACACCAGCCAGGCATTAATGTACGCTTTAAATATCTTACAATTTTATATGTCAATTACACTGCAATAAAGCTGAAATTTTAACATATTAAAATAAAAACTTAAAAAAACCTCAATATCCATATGATATTTACCTATTATGTGAGTTTATCCAATTAAAAAAGAAAAGAGATGCAGAATCTCAGACCTCACTGAGACATACTTTAATAAGATTCCCTAGAGTATTCTTTTGCATGTTAAAATATGAGAAACACTAGTGAGGCAGGAAAGTTAGAATAGGGAACAAAGGCCTCAAGCTCTACCCTTCCCCTTTTCTCTCCTGGCTGGATCATCAGGGGCATGACTTTTACTGACCACCTGTTCCTGATATTCCCCTTCCCCAATTTCCTGTAGTTGAGAAAATAAAAAACCAGTCTCAACCAGATTCGGCAGCCATATTGACCTAAAATTGACCGATAGGGCCATTATAATATCTTTATAATAAATTTGCATTGTGCTTTCAGGACTTCCACCCTCTGAATCACCATGACAGTTCTAGGAGGACCAAAAAACAAATCATCATCTGGAGAGGAGGGACTAAGATGAGCCACACTGATAGTCACCCCACCATCATCAGAAGCCGAGGACCACCCTGCAACTCCCTTGCCTATGTTTAATAAAAAGCTTCCAGCCCAGCTGTTGTGGCTCAGTGGTTGAGCATCGTCCCATGCACCAAGAGGTCACTGGTTGGATTCCTGTTCAGGGCATCTGCCCAGGTTTCGGGCTCAATCCCCAGCAGGGGCGGGGTGGGGGGATGTGCAGGAGGCAGCCCATCGATGTTCTCATTGATGTTTCTATCTCTCTCTCCCTCTCCCTTCCCCTCTCTCTAAAATCAGTAAAAAAAACGTATTTTTAAAAAAATTAAAAGATAAAAACCTTCCACTCAGACCCTATTGGGGCATATCATTTTCCAAGTTTTCCCACTCTCACTTCTTGAGTGTGTACTTTTGCTTTAATAAATTGACTGTGCTTTGCAAAATCTTTGTCTTGTTCTCAAATCCTTTCTTGTGTGGTGACAAGAACCTGGACCCCGGTATTGGGTTCAGGCCTTCATTGGCCTCCCTGGGTTCCACTTGGCATCACTAGTCTGGAATTTATCTTGTTGTTGTCTTAGCTATTACCAAGATGTCCTTAGTTTCCTTTGTCTGGATAGAGAGATGAGCAGAGGTGTACACAGGAATAATGACATTAGGGGAAAGCTGGAAGTTGGACTTAGCTGGATATTCATAGCTATCATCACAGTCATAAGCACCTTCATCTTCATCCTCAGCATTATCATCACCGTGTTCATCACACCAAAGCAACATCAAGTACCTACTTCCAGTCCCTGAACTACTGCAAATGCTTACTGCATATATTACTTGGGTCTTTCAACTTCCCAGAAAACCATTGTATTAGTTCCTTAGGGCTGCTGTAACAAATTACCACAACTAGATGTCTTCAAACAACAGAAATTTATTCTCTTCACAGGTCCAAGGCTGGAAGTCAGAAATTAATGTGTTAGGAGGGTTGATTTTTTTCATAAGTTCTGAGGGAGAATCTGTTCCATGCCTCTCTCCTAGGTTCTGGTGATTGCTGGCAATCCTTAGCATTCCTTGGCTAGTACATTCATCACTCTAACCTGTGCCTCCATCTTTATAGTACCTTCTCCTCTGTATCTCAAATCTCACTTTGCCTTTCTTTTATAAGAACATCTGTCATTGGATTTAGGGCCCACTCTAAATACAGGATAACCTCATCTCAAGATGCTTAATTACATCTACAAAGATTCTTTTTCCAAATAAGGACACATTCAAAGCTAAGATGACTCACTACAGTGAGGAAGAACCAACCCTTAATGAGTCTTAATGAGTACCTCGAAAAGGGGAAATGAGCAGAGGCTAGTTAGAGGGTTTTAAGGCCTAAGGTAGGTGATTTTAAGAGGAGTCTTGTAAGGTGAAGTATTGATTGGGAATGAACAGTTTATAACATAACAAAGTTGTATCAGAGAACACAGTAACTCACTTAACAGCCTGGGTTCCCACATAGATAAACTTCTTTCAAGCCTCAGGCTCAGTCTTCTGTATAATGAAAACCTTCCTGGAAAGTATGCAGATGAGACCTTTTCCAGTCATATATGCCCTGACAAGAATGAGTTTGTTTGACAGCTTTCTGGAGTTCAGTTTGACAGGGAAAGATGAACTTGAACCATGGTACAGACTAAGGGAAGAGGAAACCTCACAGTTTTTTCTTGGCCTGATCCTACATTTGATTATCCAGCCAAGGGACCTCTTTCCATGCGATAAAGTAAAATTCTAGTCTCTCATTATTCAGTTGGCACTATTTACATATTAGATGTACCTGAGGGAAAAAAATGTATGTTTCAGCCACTTATGTATAGGCATCACTTTAAAAACAGTGTGGATGAAAAGAGACCACATACCAAACCTGACAAGCTCAGGGGAAGCCTGCATGGTGGCCTTGCAAACTCAGAGACCTAAAATAACCACAAAGGATGGTCTGAAATTAAAACGTTTTAACTAAAGCAGTTTATCGCAGGTACTCATGTCCTGGGCTAGAATATTCCCTGACAAAAGTCAATCTTTACCTTAACTGAGCCTGTCTATTGTTTTTTGCCTCTACTGTAACATACTTTTGGAATGTCAGGGTAACTCCCCTTTTCCAGACCACTCTGGGCACAACCAATACATCAGGGTGGAGACCATAAATCCTCTCATTGTTATTGTTATCACGTTAATTGTTGGCTGTTAACTATCCTGTACCCACCTATGTAAAAGATGTATGTGTCTTATCATTTTACTTTTCATCCAATCCCATAGGTTTCCCCCACTTTGCTTTCTCCAACCTCCCAAATTTATCACCAATGGATTTCATGTAACCCACTTGTGTCTCTTTTTATTGTGATGTATAAAATAAGATGCAACACTGCTATTCTCTGGAGCATTATCTCAATCCGTTGAGATTTGGTTCTCGGCAATTGTCAATAGTTTGACTCAAATAAACTCACAAAAGTACTCCATAGGCTTAAATGTTTCTTACATTGACAACAGAATATTAATTTATTATCCATTTTCTTCTACTGGTATATATTCTTCCTTGGTAAGGGACTTTGTCTTGTTCATTATTTAAACCCCAGAATTGTGCTTGGCACAAATAGGGTGCTTGATCAATATTTGTAAGATGGATGAAAATAGACCATAGCCATTTGTATAAATACATTAAAATACCCTAGAATATATTAATATAAACATAAGAGTCAGGCAGAAAATGTCTCCTGCTCATTTATATATGTCTTGCTGGTCAAGTAAGTCAATTTCTAGTTAAAGTCTATTCAAATCCCACTGATTATAATAGTAGGGGTTTTTGGAAGAGAAAGATGGTAACGGAAGTTTGAAATAGAAATATATAATTTGGTTCCTATTCTATTCTTAGAAGATTTAAGGTAGGGTACACTGTAACTGCATCTAAACTACAGGTTGAAGATAAATCTCTAAAACCAAATTGAAACATGTATGATTCAGACTGTTTTTCATAACAAAAATAGAAGCTAGTTTGCACGATCCTCTTTGAAGCAGCCAGTATGTATTAAAGTAGAGAAAACTATTAAAATGATTGATTTTAATTTAGCACAATTCTGTCTTTAATGAATTAAATTTTCTCTTAAAAGAAATCTAAAATATCTTGGAGAGGTTGTCAAGAGAGGAGAGAGCTAAGCTTTGTAGGAAAAAAAGATAGAATGATGCTCTTATGGGGAATTCTGATGAGTTTTAAAATTGACTAATTCATTAGAACAGCCTTTTGTGAGCTTATTACAAGTTCTTCATTATTGCAGGTCTTCCAAAGAGCTTAAAGAGCTTTTTAATGCAAAATGAACAGTACATCATACTTTATGTTTTCTAAATATCTGACTTTTTGAAAATAGAATAAGTAGATATAAAAACCATACATACTTCCAGGTTTCCCAATGATTTAAATGTTATTGTGTATGATTCAGATAATTTAGCACTTTGTTTGTTGCTATTTCATTTTGTTCCATAAAGTTTTATCTCATACACAAAATATTTTTATTAGTGTATGCAAAGATGCTTTACTGACTTCTAACATACTCCAAATTTAAAATGCAATTCAATCGTTCTGTGATATTAGCACTTATCACAATTTCCCTCATTCTTCAACAGGACCATGGTTCAGTGTAAAACAATGTAAATGCAAAGGAAGGATCTTTTTCCTCATTGTGTTGTTGCTATTGGGTCAACTCTTCAGGCATCTGATGCACTTAAGACTATTTGGAAACAAGTCTTAGTGCAAATCTTACATCTTCTCTTTAATAGGTTTCACTGTTAAAAAAAATCACACAACACTTGGAAATAGGCAAAATGTTAGATGTCACATCCTGTCAATATCATGTGGAGAAGAAAACACACATAAGGATTATCTAAGGGAATATACCTTGGTCACTCACTTTTATCACTGATTAAGGGTCAAAGATTACATGAAGTTACATGAAAACTTAAAGAATTTTGTCCAGTAGAAATGCAAATAATTTCTATCCAGTAAAAAAGATAAACCCAAGAGTTGTAGGTTTTGGGTCCTGTAGCAAAGTTTTGTATTTAACCCAGCCATTTTATTTTAATATTCCTTTATCAAATACCTATATATACCAAGCTCCTCACATGCTCTTCAAACCAGTCTTAATGTTCTACTGGTTCCCATATCAATTAATGAGTTGAAGAAAATCTTTGGCATATCTTCTTTATATATATATATATATATATATATATATATATATATATATATATATATATTCAGGATTTTACCATTTGTGGAAATTATACCTTAGTGCCACTTAATACCTCACACCTCCACCTACAGGCAAGTAGGTTTTTGACTTTCCCTATGGACAATAATGCAAATCAAAGAGAAATTCAATATGAAAAACAAAATGAAAAATTACTGAGGTAAGGGAAAAATTACCTTCAATCTTCAAAGAGAAAAATAAATAAATCAGTCACCATAGAAAGCAATGTGGTAAAAACATATATTCAGCCCTTATTTTGTTCCCTTTATTAGGAAAAGGGAAGGACTGTCCTCAAGGGTGAGGAGATGCCCTGTTTATAAACCACAGGTATTTGATTCTCAGATTTGGTTACAGATCTTTTCTCTTCTCATTGAAATCCCTGGGATCCTTTAGCTGATGTACTGAGAGCACTTTATTTCCTCTTTGCTCATTAAAAAAAAGTAAAGTCATCACTCAATTTCATGAGTTACAACTCTTATCTCCTTGTCTATGCCCATTTTCAAAGGTCAACTGAGTCATATTTCAGTCTTTAGCAAGCATTTAGTTATTGCTTACCAGTGTCAGTCAAATGAGGATGGCATGTTCCTCCCCTCAAGGAAGTCACAGTCTCAGAGAAAGAAAGGGCAACAAAGGACCAGAGTGGACACATGTCAGTGGAGGACAGAGAGACAGTCTGGAAGGATCTGCTAAGATTTGTTTACAACTAAGAGTACTTAAGTCTAAAGAGAGAAAGAAGGGTAAGGAGTTCCACATTAAGGAGAGTTCCACCCTAAAGAATAAAGATGGTGGGTTAATATCCACTGGACTTCCAGTTATTTTTCTAAGAAATGAGTTAAGCAACTATGGATTAGATACCCTAACTTTAGAGACTATGTAAGAGCTCTTAAGCCATTTACGCATTTAGCAAACATTTTCTGAGAGGCCCTATTTTGTGTTATTTTAATTCTTTCAACTAGTGAAGAGCATTAACACACTCTTAATTTAAGTGGTCTTATGTGTTAAACTTTGGCCTTTTCTTCACCTCAGGGGCTGAGGATGGGGAAACAAGCCCCAGAGCACCTATCTGTGGGCAGCTCTAGAGACGAGACAAAAGTCAGGTCTGTGGCATGAAGGGAACCAAAAGCCTAGGATTCAGACTGGAGCAAGAAGCATCCCCTTGGTACACAAATAATGTGAGCCCACATATCAATGTTATTTATATCAATGAGCTTGCCTCTCTGTCATACCAATCCCTCAGACTGCGCAAGGTTGACTTCCTCCTTCTATTGCCTTAGGGTTCATTTTAACAAAACTATTTTCTCATTTGTTCTGATATAAAAGTATACAAGGTAGCAAATAAAGAAAAATATAAAATAAAAATTACTCATTATACCACCTCACAGAAGTCACATTCAGTATTCTGATGTAAGTGCTCCTTCTGTGTGTATTTTTTGCATACCTATATTAGTTTTCCAGGACCAACACAACAAGTTATCAAAAGTTGGATGGCTTAGACAACAGAGATTTATTACTTTATACTTCTGGAGGCTAAAAGTAAAAAAATTAAGGTGCCAAGAGAGCAGCTTTCTTCTGAGGGCTGTGAGGAAAGGGTCTGTTCCAGGCCTCTCTCCTTGGCTTGTAGATAGCCTTCTTCACCATGTTTCTTCACATCTTCACTCTATGAGTGACTGTCTCTGTGTCCAAATGTCCCCTTTTTATAAGGACATCACTCATATTGGATCAGGGTTTACCCTAATGGCTTCATTTTAAATTAATTACCTCTATGATCAAATAAGGTCATATTCTGAGGTACTGGGGGTTGGAACTCCAGCATACCTTTTTTGGGGGGGACACAATTCAACCCATTACAATAACTGACATATTAACTGAGATGATTATTCTCTGTTTGCACCCCATTTTCCACCTCTCAATCTTGCTCTGTGCCTAGAGAGACGGACCTCTACAAATGACACCAATGGCCCCCCTTCCTCAGGCTTCCAGTTGGGGTTAGCTAATAAGAGATGCTGGCAAAAAAAAAAAAAAAACAGAGGGCAGAAGGAGGGAGAGATATGTTATTTATTTATTCCGTTTTCCCCCATCTTTGTCACTTCAGACCTAGGGGTAGAAAATCACTGTTCCATCCCTTATTGGTCTTTTTAACCCTATCCACTACTACTCTGTAAGTAGTCTATTTCGTTAAATGCTTCTCAGTTAAGTCCTTTGGTATGGCATGAATTTCCTGCCAAGACCAAGACTAATACTTAAACATACAATATATTTATATAGTTGCCATACTATTTGTTAAGAAAAAATATGCAAAGAATAAGTCAAGGGGTGGGGAAGGCATGTCCTTTCAATGTTATACTGGGAGCATTGTGTAACATAATTATTTTATTCTCTAGGACAGCGTTTCTCAACCTTCCTAATGCCGCGACCGTTTAATACAGTTCCTCATGTTGTGGCGACCCCCAACCATAAACTTATTTTCATTGCTACTTCATAACTGTAATTTTGCTACTGTTATGTCTTAGGCAACCCTTGAGAAAGGGTCGTTCGACCCCCAAAGTGGTTGCAAACCACAGGTTGAGAACCGCTGCTCTAGGAGAATGTATCTGTATTTGACTTGACTATTTACTACTTGATTAGAGCCCAGGCACTTGAAGTTATATGTTAACTTGTAGGTTATTTCTGTCTGGTAGAAAAGATAACTCCAAAAGTTTGGTTTTATTGCCCTGTGAATTATTGAATTATTTGTATTTTACATAGCATTATTCTAACATTCTATTTTATTAATGCCTATAGATACTCAGTTCATTTAATGCTCTTTGAACCAGCTTTATGATCCCATTGATTCCCTCACTAATAAATCAGATAAATCTTTGAAACATATTTACTCCCTATTTATATGTTTGACTTTTAATTTTTTGAAAATTATGCTTTAACATACTTCATACAGTTTTGCATTATATTTTTTTACACCTAACATATTATCATCTAATTTTACTCGACCATTCCCCAAGTTTTGAGGATTTAGGTTGTTCTAGCCTTTAGCTATTATAAATAAGCTTTGCTGATTATATTCACTTTTAGCTGTAGTTCACATGTAAGCAAATGTTTGTGGGAAGAATGGTAAAAAGTTTACATCAGGCCTTCACCTCCTATATTCAGGATTGTTCTGCCCTCCCTTCCTTGCTTGTTCTACCCTTCATCTCATCTCACTCCCAATACAGCCACCAAGGTATCCTTCTGGGACTTATAGCCAGTTTGGGCATGGTTAGTTTGGGTCATGGCCTGAACATACTCCTTGCTAACAATAGCACCTGATATGTAATGAGTCCTTACTATATACAGACACTGTGCTAAGTACCTGATATGCATTATCTCTTTTGGTCCTCATGACTATCAGTCAGCCAGGCCCTGTTATTGTCTCCTGTTATCCCTGTGAGGAGGCTAAGTTAATATTTAAACCCAGGTCTGACAATAAAGTCTGTCCTCTTAAGCACTAAGGTAGGAATTGACATATGTTTTGAATTATCTGAGTTAATGAATAAATGAATGGTCAAAACTCTCCTGAATGAGCATAGCTGGAGGAACAGAGTAACAGAGTCTCACTAGCTGGGCATAATGCTGATTAGGGCTGCCTTCTCAGGCCTCTTCCTGGCCTTTCTACAGTTGTCTACATGTTCTGTTGACCTGCCTTCTAGTTTAGGGGTTGGCAAAAGTTTCTAAAAGGCCAGACAATAAATATTTTAGGCTTTGCAAATCAAATATAGTCTCTGTCACTTATTCTTTATTTCTTGTTTTTTAACACTTTTATTTTTTTTTTTATTGATTTCAGAGAGAGAGAAAGGGAGAGGAAGAGAGAGATAGAAACATCGATGAGAGAGAACATCGATTGGCCACCTCCTGCATGCCCCCCACTGGGGTTCTGGCCCACAATCTGGGCATGTGCCCTGACTGGGAATCGAACCGGCAACCTCTTGGTGCATGGGTTGACGTTCAACCACTGAGCTACACTGACCAGGCTTTTTTTTAACACTTTTAAAATGTGAAAACCATTAGCTCACAGGCCATGCAAAAATAGGCCAAGACCCAGATTTGGCCAACAGGTTTTTGATAACCGATCCCTGTTCCAGGTCACTGCTTCTCCTTATAGATTTATCTAGTCTTCTGTCAAATCCAACTACTGCATTCTTAATTTTGGTTATTGTATATTTTTACTTCCAGAATTTTTTTTTTTTTGGTTCTTTTTTTATTATTAATTAAATTATTTTTATGCCCGGCCAGTGTGGCTCAGAGGTTTGGTGTCGACCCATGCACCAAGAGGTTGCTGGTTCGATTCCTGGTCAGGGCACATGCCCAGGTTGTGGGCCTGATCCCCAATAGGGGGCATGCAGGAGCTGGCCAATTGATGTTCTCTCTCATCGATGTTTCTCTCTCTCTCTCTCTCTCTCTAAAATCAATAAAGAAAAAAATTTTTTTTAATTATTTTTGTTACACTTATTTGGTTCTTTCTCACTGTTGCCAGTTCTCTGCAGAATTCTTGATTTTTTCTTTTACCTCCTTAGGATAAGAAGGATAATTATTATTTTTATTTATTTATTTATTTATTTACTTTTATTAATTTATTTTTGTTACCGATGTTTTCCCTTTTTTCCTCATTGACACCCTCCTCCCCATCCCCCCACCCCATCCCCAGCTTTGCTGTCCATATCCATCAGTTATGTGTACATGCATATAAGTTCTGTGGTTTATCTCTTCCCTCCTCCCCCACCACCTCTTCTGAGGATTGTCACTCTGTACCCTACTTCCACATCTCTGGGTCTACCCTGTTCCTCAGACTGTTATGTTCATTATATTCCACAAATAAGTGAGATCATGTGCTATTTCTCTTTCTCTGCTTGCTTTGTTTCGCTTAGGATAATACTCTCCAGGTCCCTCCATGTCGTCTCAAAGGATAAGAGATCTTTCTTTCTTACAGCCGCACAGTACTCCATTGTGTATATGTACCACAGCTTTTTTATCCATTTGTCCACTGATGGACACTTGGGCTGTATCCAGATCTTAGGTATTGTAAATAGTACTGCTATGAACATGGGGGTACATATATTCTTTCTGATTCGTGTTTCAGGCTTCTTAGGATATATTCCTAGAAGTGGGATCACTGGGTCAAATGGCAATTCATTTTTTAATTTTTTGAGGCAACACCATAATGTTTTCCATAGTGGCTGTACCAGTCTGCATTCCCACTAGCAGTGTACTAGAGTCCCCTTTTCTCCACAACCTCGCCAACACTTACTGTTTGATGATTTGTTGATGGCGGCCATTCTGACAGGTGTGAGGTGATACCTCATTGTTGTTTTAATTTGCATCTCTCTGATGATTAGTGATGTTGAGCAATTCTTCATATGTCTCTTAGCCATTTGTATGTCCTGTTTGGAGAGGTGTCTATTTAGTTCCTCTGCTCATTTTTTAATTGGGTTCTTTGTCTTCCTTTTGTTGAGTTGTATGCGCACTCTATATATTTTGGAGATTAACCCCTTATCTGATGTATCGTTGGCGATTATGCTATCTAAAATAGTGGGTTCCCTTTCCATTTTGCTGGTTGTTTCTTTTGCTGTGCAGAAGCTTTTTAGTATGATGTTGTCCCATGTGTTCATTTTTTCCTGTTTCTATTGCCTTAGGTGATGTATCAGTGAAGATTCTGCTGCATATGATGTCTGAAATTTTGTTGCCTATGTTTTCTTCTAGGATTTTTATGGATTCACAAGTCACATTTAAGTCTTTTATCCACTTTGAGTTTATTCCTGTGTATGGTGTAAGTTAATGGTCTAGTTTCATTTTTTTGCATGTAGCTATCCAATTTTCCCATCGCCATTTATTGAAGAGGCTGTCTTTACTCCATTGTATGCTCTTGCACCTTTGTCAAATATTAATTGAGCATAATGTCTTGGGTCAATTTCCGAATTCTCTGTTCTGTTCCACTGGTCTATATGCCTGTTCTTGTGCCAGTACCAGGCTGTTTTGATTACAGTAGCTTTGTAGTATAACCTGATATCCGCTATTGTGATCCCATTTACTTTGTCCTTTTTTTTCAAGATTGCTGTGGTTATTCGGGGTCTTTTTTGGTTTCATATGTACTTTTGAAGTATTTGTTCTAGTTCTGTGAAATATGTCACTGGTATTTTGATGGGGATTGCATTGAATCTATAGATTGCTTTGGGTAATATGGACATTTTAATGATGTTAATTCTTCCAATCCATGAACAAGGTATGTGCTTCCACTTTTTTATATCTTCCTCTATTTCTTTTTTCAATGTCCTATAGTTTTCTGCAAATAGGTCCTTTACTTCTTTGGTTAAGTTTATTCTTAGGTATCTTAATTTTTTTGCCACGATGGTAAATGGGATTTTTTTTTAAATTTCTCTTTCTGTGAGTTCATCATTGGTGTGTAAGAATGCCGTCGATTTCTTGACATTAATTTTGTATCCAGCTACTTTGCCAAATTCATTTACTAAGTCTAAAAGATTTTTGATGGCGTCTTTAGGGTTTTCTATGTATAATATCATGTCATCTGTGAATAATGACAGTCTCACTTCCTCCTTTCCAATTTGGATTCCTTTTATTTTATCTTCATGTCTGATTACTGTGGCTAAGACTTCCATTACTATGTTAAATAAGAGTGGCGAAAGTGGGCATCCCTGTCTTTTTCCTGTTCTTAAAGGAAAAGTTTTTAGTTTTTGCCCATTGAGTATGATGTTGGCTGTAGGTCTTTCATGTATGGCCTATATTCTGTCGAGATATGATCCCTCGATTCCCACATTGCTGAGCGCTTTTATCAGAAATGGGTGCTGGATTTTGTCAAATGTTTTTCAGTGTCTATTGATATGATCATGTGGTTTTTATCTTTCATTTTGTTTATGTGGTGTATCACATTTATTGATTTGCGAATATTGAACCAGCCTTGCATCCCTGGGATGAATCCCACTTGGTCATGGTGAATAATTTTTTTGATGTATTGCTGGATCCGATTTGCTAGTAATTTTTTCAGGATTTTGGCATCTATGTTCATTAGGGATATTGGCCTGTAGATTTCTTTCTTTGTAGTGTCTTTTCCTGGTTTTGGAATTAGAATTATGCTGGCCTCATAAAATGAATTTGAAAGTCTTCCTTCTTCTTGAATTTTTAGAAATAGTTTGAGGAGAATGAGTGTTAGTGCTTTGAATGTTCGGTAAAACTCCCCCGTGAAGCCGTCCACTCCTGGGCTTTTGTTTGCTGGGAGAGTCTTGATTACATCTTCAATTTCCTTCGTTGTTATTGGCCTGTTCAAGTTTTCTTCCACTTCCTGGTCCAGTTTTGGGAGACTATGTGTTTCTAGAAATGTGTCCATTTCGCTTAGATTGTCGAATTTGTTGGCATATAACTGTTCATAGTATTTAACGATCCTTTGTATTTCTGTGATGTCAGTTGTTACTTCTCTACTTTCATTTCAGATTTTGTATATTTGGGATCTCTCTCTTTGTTTCTTGCTGAGTTTAGTTAAGGGTCCATCAATCTTGTTTATCTTTTTGAAAAACCAGCTCATTGATCCTTTGAATTGTGCTTTTTTTTTTTTTTTTTTTTTTTTTGGTCTCTATCTCATTTATTTCTCCTCTGATCTTTACTATTTCCTTCCTTGTACTTGCTCTGGGGTTTTCTTTTTGTTTGATTTCTAGTTCTTTAAGTTGTGAGGTTAGATAGTCTATTAAAAATTTTTCTTGTTTCTTGAGGTAGGCCTGTAGTGCTATGAACTTCCCTCTCAGAACTGCTTTCTCTGCATCCCATAGATTTTGTGTTGTTGTGTGTTCATTTTCATTGGTTTCCAGGAAGTTTTTAATTTCTTCCTTGACCTCCTCGGTAACCCATTCATTGTTTAATAACATGCTATTTAGCCTCGATGTGTTCAAATGTCTTTGAATGTTCTTGTTGCAATTGATTTCTAGTTTCATGCCATTGTGATCTGAGAAGATGCTTGATATGATTTCAATCTTCTTGAACTTTTAGAGACTTAGTTTGTGTCCTAACATGTGGTCTAACTGAGAATGTCCCATGTGCACTTGAGAAGAATGTGAATTCTGTAGTTTTGGGGTGTAATTCTCTGTAGATATCTATTAAATCTATTGGTCTTGTGCTTCATTTAGAGTCTCTGTTTCTTTGTTAATTTTTGTCTAGAGGATCTATCCAGTGATGTCAGTGGGGTGTTGAAGTCCCCTGCAATGATTGTATTGCTGTCAATTTCTCCTTTGAAGTCCTCCAGAAGATTTTTAATATATTTTGGTGCTCCTATATTGGGTGCATATATATTTACCAAGGTTATATCTTCTTGTTGGATAGATCCTTTCAATATTATGTAGTGACCTTTTTTGTCTCTAGTTATGGCCTTCATTTTGAAATCTATTTTATCAGATATGAGTATTATTACTCCAGCTTTCTTTTCCTTTCTGTTTGTTTGGAAGATTTTTTTCCATCCCTTTACTTTCAACCTATGTGAGTCTTTTGTTGTTAGGTGGGTCTCTTGTAAACAACATATATATGGGTCATGCTTTCTTATCCAATCCGCTACTCTGTGTCTTTTTATCAGAGCATTAAATCCATTTACATTTAAGGTGATTATTGATATGTACTTATTTATTGCCATTTTTGTTTAGTGTGGTTCTACTTTCCTTCCCATTTCTTGTACTAATTACAACAGTCCTTTTAACATGTCTTGCAGTGCTGGTTTGGTGCTAATGTATTCCCTAAGCCTTTTTTTTTTTTTTTATCTGGGAAGCTCTTTCTTTGACCTTCTATTTTGAATGATAGCCTTGCTGGATAGAGTATTCTTGGATTCAGATCCTTGTTTTTCATGACCTTAATTATTTCATGCCATTTCCTTCTGGCCTGTAGTGTTTCTGTTGAGAAGTTAGATGATAGCCTTATGGGGGTTCCTTTGTAGGTAACCTGTTGCCTATCTCTTGCTGCCTTTAGGATTCTCTCTTTGTCTTTAATTTTTGGCATTGTAATTACTATGTGTCTTGGTGTGAGCCTGTTTAGGTTCTTCTTACTTGGTGCTCTCTGTGCTTCTTGAACTTGAATGCCTTCTTCCTTTACCAAATTAGGGAAGTTTTTTGTCACTATTTCTTCAAATATATTCTCTAACTCTTGCTCATTTTCTTCTTCTTCTGGATCTCCTATAATGTGAATGTTGTTACGTTTCCAGTTGTCCCCAGTTCTCTTAAACTCTCTTCCTATTTTTTAATTGTTTTTTCCTTTTTGTTTTCTGATTGGTTTATTTTTTCTACCCTGTCTTCTAATTCACTGATCCGGTCCTCAGCTTCCTCTACTCTGCTGTTTAGTCCTTCCAATGTGTTCTTTATTTCTGCTATGTCATTCTTCATTTCTTCTTGGTGCTTCTTCATTTCCAATTGGTTGGTTTTCAATGTTTCTATGTCTTTACTCATGGTGTTGATGTCTTTACTCATGGTGTTGATGTCCTTACTCATGTTGTTGAGTTTCCTCAAGATCATGGCTCTGAATTCTAGCTCTGTTAACTTACTTAATTCCATTTCATTTATCTCATCTTCGGTAGAAGTCTCTTGTTCTTTCATTTGGGATCTGTTTCTTTGTTTCACCATTTTGGCTATCTCAGTGGGTTTTGGAGCCTGCCAAATTTTCCCTGTGGATGTTGGTATTCTGCTGTTTGTGCCTCCCTCTATTGGGTTTGGATGAGCCTGGGAGGACCCATGTTAAGCACCAGTGTCAAGTCTTACTTTCCTGCATAGATTTGCAAGCCTAGGAAAAGTTCAGTTATCCTCTAGCTTTTTGCCTAGAGGCTATTAGTTGCAGTTACTTGAAGAGCCTTAGGTTCTCTGTTGAAGGAAAACCACCCTCAGGTGTTCAGCATAAGAGGATTTCCCGAGAGTGGGCAGATGTTGGTTGTTAATGAGCCTTAATTTGCATTTCAATGGCTCACCGGGATGCAGTTGAATCTCCAAGGGAGGGGCTGCCACCTCTCCCCAGGGCCCTGGGAAGGAGTATGATGGCCACCATTCCGTGTGGCAGCAACTCAGGCAAAGCTCTGAGCACCCTCCAAATCCCGAGTGTCCCCACAGAGTTCCAGTCCAGTCCACCCTCCCTCTGCCAGAGCCCTAGGTGAGTGGCTGTGGCTATTTTAGCACTCTTTCCTGGCCCTCTGTGCTGAGGAGCAGGCTTGGGAATTTAACCTCAGGGGCGCTGCCCACAGCTAAGACCTCTGCTGTCTGTATGCTCCCAGACCCCCTCTCACGCCTCCACAATCCTACCAGGATCGATTCAGTGTCCCTGGTTATATAATCCTCGCAAGCTGCTTTTCTGTTGCTTTTTCTCGACGATTTGTCTTTATTTTAGTTGTAATTCCAGTTTGGTCCTGGGGGATGGTCTGTGTAGCTTCCATTCACTCTGCCACCCTTTTGGAATCCTCCTCAAGGATAATTATTTTAAAGTCTATGTCTCATAATTCTAACATCTGTCTATAGCCAGTGTGAGTCTGTTTCTATTTTTTATAATTTCTGCTCTTTTTTATTTATGAGATCTTTCTTCTTATGTGTCTCATTATTTCTTGTCAAATGCTGGACATTGTATTTGCAATTTGATGCATGGATGTTCTCTTCCTCTAGAGAAGAGTTATATTTACTTCTTCAGTATGGTGTCTGGGCATGCCAGCAGTTTGAGATGCCCAGAAGCACTAGCTAAGCTCAGTGATTGAGATGATTCCAGGCTGAGCTAGAGATCTTGGGACAGTTTACTTCTGGTTATTGGATGTAGCCCTTTGTAGGTAAAGACCCAAATTTTTCCCTTTTTCCTTTACAGGATCCTCATCTTGACAGGACTATGAAAAGTCCTACTCAGCTTTTCCACTTCCCTACTGAAATTAGTATAAGTATCCAGTGAAAGAATAGCTTTCTTCTCCTAGGTCCTGGGCATGTAAATTCAGTTAGTTCTCTAGTGCCTTTACACAGACTTTTATATCTCACCCATCTTCTCTAGTTATCCTGAAGTCATTGTGCTTGGGCCAAATCCCCAAGCTTGCCATTTCAGAAGTCAGAATCCAGAGATAAATTCTCCATGCATAGGAATTTGGACCTTATCATTAAAGAGATAGTTGAGAAGAGGCTTATACTGTCCTTCAAAAATTCCAAATAAATAGATTAAGCCAGTGAACAAATGAAAAACAAAACAAAACAAAAAAACCCACTAACACATACCTGTTAATTTGGTTTGCATTTCCTACTGTAGCATATTTCAGTATACAACAGTTGTTGAATCTTTAATAAATAAAAACATTTCTAGGTTATTATCATATGTTATACTCTAAAACCAACAAGGATTGATTATATTTTGAGGTTCTTGTTGAAAAATCAAAGTTAAACAAACCAAATGAAAATTATTTCATTTGTGAAACAATTTTGAATTATAATTTTAACAAAATTCTTTAATTTAATAAAAATCCATATTAAGGATGATTTTCCTCTTCTCTAACATATATTCCAGCTATTCAGATATTCTCCATACTTGCTGTGATGCCTGGGCAGGTTTTGCTTCATAAAGTCCTGCAGACACTGAAAAAGAAGATACCTAATAAAAAGGTGGCTAGCTGGGCTCAATTTTGTTTTAAAAAGAAAAGAAAAGAAAACAGAGCCTAGCAGCCATTTCTACACAGGAGCATCTCATGCAAACTGCACTTCAGGGAGAAGCCTGCCCTGAACTACCTGCCTCTGCGCTGAACCGCCATCTAAGCCAGCCCTTATAAAGCAATCCTATTTCAGCCAATAGGACTGAGGCTTCTCTCATCCAATCAGAGCTGTATAGCTGTATCTTCACCAACATCTTTACCAATCAATTAGAGTGGCTCCATTCTGACCAATCAGGACAGTGCTTTTTGGACCAATCATTTGCATGAGAATGGAACAATTAGGGACCAGGGGCGAGGACTGCTGTCTATATAAGTCAGCTCCCCTCTGGCTCTGGGAGTGCACTTTCCCTTTCCACCAAAGACTCAGGACTACATTTCCCAGCTGGAGTTGAAACACCAAAGATGTCTTGGCAGAGCAGAGTAGAGCCGACCAGCACAGAGTGGAGCAGACCAGACCATCATGGAGCAGAGCTGAGTAGACCAGCAAGGAGCAGAGCAGAGCTGTCTAGCCGAGAAAGACCTGGCCCCAGGGCTGCCTCACAGCTGTGCTGGTTTCAGCCGTGCTGCATCACAATTGATCTGTTTTGCACTGAACAAAGTTTTCTTTTTCACCACACCTCAAACTGGGGATTCCTGTTCACATTGAATTGGTACCAACAACCTTAGGTTGACAGTTGTTTTATTAGCATCCTGTTGCACAATGCAAGTGCATTCTTCTAAGAATACAATAAGACTGCCCTGGCCAGTTTGGCTTAGCAGTTAGAGCATCGGCCCGCAGACCAAAGAATCATGGGTTCGATTTCGGCCAAGGGCACATACCTTGGTTGCAGTTTGTCCCCAGCCCTGGTTGGGGTCGTGGGGAGGCAACCAATCGATGTGTCTCTCTTACATCGATGTTTTTCTCTCTCTCTCTCTCTTCCTCCCTCCCACTCTATCTGAAGATAAATGGAAAAATATCCTCCGGTGAGGATTAAAAAAAAAAAAAAAATACAATAAGACCAAAAAAATGTTATATTCTCTAACGTTGCTGGGAGAGGAAAAAAGAAACCTCTACCTTCACTCATAATGCAGGGTGAGGCCCTGATTAGGGAGCAGCCATAACCATATAGATTGTGGGCACTCTCCAGCCTGAGCAAAAGTACACCACAACAAGGGACCCCAGAGGACATGGGAAGGAATCCACACAGTGTTAGTCTAGCAACTGCTTGTTGACCACTGTCCTACAGTTGTCCCTTTGAGAGAGACATGGCAACTGTGGTCTTCATCATTGGCTGAAAAAAAGTCTGTTTATAAAAATAAAAACTGAGATAAAGACTTATTACCTGAGCCCAGCCAGTGTGGCTCAGTGGTAGAACATCAACCCATGCACCAAGAGGTCACCGGTTCGATTCCCAGTCAGGGCACATGCCCAGGTTGTGGGCCAAATCCCCAGTGAGGGGCGTGCAGGAGGTGGCCAATCGATGTTCTCTCTCATCGATGTTTCTATCTCTCTCCCTCTCCCTCTCCTTTCCTCTTTCTCTAAAATCAATAAAGAAAAAAAAAGTTGTTACCTGAAGTGACCTCTTTCTTCCCACTAACCCAGTGATTAGAGGGAGGAATGTGAAGTTTGGAACATCCCCATAGTTGGAGGAACATGTTCAACTCACAGAATTTCTGCCTTGCAACTGCCACCTGTCTGTCCCTCTTCTCCACTACCTACTGTCTCTGATTCTAATATATGGGCTTGGCAAAAGTAGGTTTACAGTTATGAGTATGCGAAACACATAGTTTATTCTTGTATTATTATTAATCAATTATTGTATTATTTTCCACATGCACAACTGTGAAGTTACTTTTGTCCAACCCTGTACTGGCCAAAGTGGGTGGGTGCAGGTCTCACCACGTCATTTGGATTTGCTGAGCCTCCCTTGTCATGTCCAAGCCACATCTTAACTTTTTTTCTGAGAAGCACTGGTCTGATCTTTCATTGTTTTTCTTCTACTGGGCATTCTTTCTCTTGACCTATATTTGCCTGATCATTTAAAAATGGGCAAAAACTTTAAGCCCGGCTGGTGTGGCTCAGTGGTTGTGCATTGACCCATGCACCAAGAGGTCGCCGGTTGTGGGCCAAATCCCCAGTGGGCGGCATGCAGGAGGTGGCCAATTGATGTTCTCTCTCATCGATGTTTCTATCTCTCTCTCCCTCTCCTTTCCTCTCTCTCTAAGATCAATAAAGAAAAAAAATTAAAAATAAATAAATAAAAATAAAATGGGCAGGAACTTTATAAAAACTTCTTCCTTCCCCAGCATCTGATTTTAGTTCATTCATTTACCATTTGACACACACTGTCTTGTGTCTAGGTGAAGTGGATTTGTAAAGATGCCACTCATAGACAAGAAGAGCCAAGGACCTGAAGCAATGTTCCAAATATGTTTTCTTTATTTAGTATTTTTCAAATTCTGACTTTCTATTCTAAAGATTAATTTACATAACAGTAAAATTCACTCTTTTTGGTGCACTCTTCTGTGAGTTTTGATAAATGCATAAGGTTCTGAAATTACACTATAATAGAAATATGAAAAATTTCCATGGCCCCAAAGATAGCCTCAGGCTCCACTATAGTCAAATCTTCCCCCTACTCCCAGACCCTGGCAACTATTACTGTTCACTGTCCCTATATGTTTGCCTTTTCCAGATAGTCATATAAATGGAATCATAGAGGATGTAGGATTTGTGTCTTGTTTCCTCCAAGTTTTTGCATGTATCAGTTTGTTCCATTTTTATTGCTGCTGAAGAGTATTCTATGTATCTCAGTTTATATAAACATTTATCCATTGAGGGATATTTGGGTTGCTTCTACTTTTTAGTAATTATGGATAAGGCCTAAGTTTATTAGTGAACAGGTTTTTGTGTAAACATAAAATTTCCCTTTTCCACGGTAAACACCCAGGTTTGAGGTTGCTGGGTTTCATAGGAAGTATATGTCTAATCTTACAAGAAACTGCCAAATCATTTGCCAGAGTGGCTGAATCATTTTCAATTCCCACAGAAAAGGATGAGAGTTCAAGTTGCTCTTTATCCTCACCAGAACTTGGCATTATCTTGATTGTTATGAATGTTATCCATTACAATAGGAGTGGAGTAGTATTTCATTGTGGTTTTCACTTAAATTTCCCTAATGACTAATGATGCTGAGCTTCTTTTCTTGTGTTTATTTGCCATCGATGTATCTTCTTTAATGAAATGTCTCTTCAAATTCTTAGCCCATTTATCAAGTGGGTTGCTTGTATTCTTATTACTGAGTTTTGAGAGATTTTTATTTTTTATTTTTTTTGGAGAAATAACTCACATACTATAGAATTCCCCCTTTCTGTCTACAGTTCAGTGATTTTTAGTATATTCACAAAGTTGTATAATCATCCCCACCATCTAATTTCAGAACATCTTCATCACCTCAACAAGAAACCTCTTATCCATTAGCAGAACAATTTCTGTTTTCCCTTCCCCAGCCCTTGGCAACCACTAATTTACTTTTTGTCTGTATAGATTTGCCTATTCTGGACATTTCAAATGAATGGAATCAGACAATATGTAGCTTTTGTGTGTGGCTTTATACACTTAGTATAATGTTTCCAAGGTTCATCCATGTTGCAGCATGTATCAATACTTCCTTTTTTTTTTCTTTTGTTAATCCTCACCTGAGTATATTTTTCCATTGATTTTTAGATAGAGTGGAAGGGAGGGAGGGAGAGAGAGAGAGAGATCGATGTGAGAGAGACACATCAATTGGTTGCCATCCGACTGGGGCCAAGAATCGAACCTGAAACCCAGGTATGTACCCTTGACTGGAAATTAAACTCGCAGCCCTACAGTCCGCAGGTCGACGCTCTAACTGTTGAGCCAAACCAGCCAGGACCAGTACTTCCTTTTTATGGCTGAATAATCATCCATTGTATGGACGTACAACATGTTGTTTATCCATTCATAAGTTGATGGACATTTGGGTTGCTTTCACTTCTTCACTGTTATAAATAATGTTGCTATGAACATCCATGCACAAATTTTTGTGTGGACATATGTTTTTATTTCTCTTTGGTATACAACTAAGAGTGGAATTGCTGAGTCATATAGTAACTCTATGTTTAACTTTTTGACGAACTGCCAAACTGTTTTCCACAGCAGCTGTGCCATTTTACATTCTCACCAGCAATGTATGAAGGTTTTGATTTTTCCCCATCCTTGCTAACAGTTATTTTCTGTCTTTCTTATTATAGCCATCCCAGTGGGTGGGAAGTGGTATCTTACTATGGTTTTGGTTTGCATTTTTCTAGACTAATGATATTGAACATCTTTTCTTCTGCTACTTGAATATCTTCTTTGATGAACATCTACTCAAATCCTTTCTCCTATTAATTCAGTTATTTGTTTTTATTGTTTAGGTTTAAGAGTTCTTTATATATTTTTGATACAGGTTCTTTATCAGATATAAGATTTGCAAGTATTTTTCCCATTCTGTGGGTTGTCTTTTTACTCTCTTGATGGTGTACTTTAAAGCACAGAAGTTTTGCCTGGCTGGTGTGGCTCAGTGGTTGAGTATTGACCCATGCACCAAGAGGTCGCCAGTTGGATTACCAGTCAGGGCACATGCCCAGGTTGTGGGCCCCATCCCCAGTTGGGGGCGTGTAGGAGGCAGCCAATCAATGTTCTCTCTCATCAATGTTTCTATCTCTCTCTCCCTCTCCCTTCCTCTCGCTTTAGAAATCAATAAAGAAAAAACTTAAAAAAAAATAAAACACAGAAGTTTTTAATTTTGATGAAGTCCAATTTCTTTTGTTGATTTTTTCTTTTGGTGTCATAACTAAGAAACCATTGCTTAAACTAAGGTCATGAATATTTATGTCTGCTTTTTCCTAACAGTTTTGTAGTTTTAGCTCTTGCATTTAGGTCTTTGATCCATTGATTGATTTTCCTATGTTGAACCATTCTCACAGTCTGAGATAAATTCCACTTGGTCATGGTGTATAATCCTTTTTGTATGTTACTAGATTTAGTTTGTTGGTATTTTTGTTGTTGTTGTTGAGGATTTTTGCACCTATATTCGTAAAAGATATTGGGTCTGTAATTTTCTCTCCTTGTGATGTCTTTGGTTTTGATGTCGGAATAATCCTGGACTAATAGAATGAAATGGGAAATGTTCCCTCCTCTTCTATTTTTTTTAGAAGAGTTTGTCAAGTATTTGTTTGTGTTAATTCTTTAAATTTTTTGTAGAATTTACCCACAAAGTTATCTGGATCCAAAATTTTCTTTGTGGAATATTTTTTGATCACTAATTCAATTTTTTTTACTTGTTATATGTCTATTCACATTTTCAGTTTCTTCTTGAGGTAGTTTTGATAGTTTATATCTTTCTAGGAATTAGTTCATTTCATCCAGGTTATCTAGTTTGTTGGTATATAATTGTTTATAGTATTCTCTTATAGTCCTTTTCATTTATGTAAAGGTAGTAGTGATGTCCCCCTCTTTCATTCTTTTTCAGTAAGTTTTTTTCTTTTTTGGTTAATCTAGCTGAAGGTTTGTAAATTTTGTTGATCTTTTCAAAAGGCTCCCTTCTGGTTTTTTAAATTTTTCTCTCTGTTTTTCTATTTTCTATTGTAGTCCCTTCAATTGTGCAAATTTCATGTCTTATATTTTGGGGCTCTGTTGTTAGGTTCACACACAGGGGTGGGTAAAAGTAGGTTTACAGTTGTTTGTATGGAAAAAGACATACAAGTCATAATTAATAATAATACATGAATAAACTCTGCTTTGCATACTCACAACTGTAAACCTACTTTTACCCACCCTGTATATTTAGAGTTATTATATCTTTTTATTGAATTGATCTTTTATCATTATAAAATGTCTTCTTTGTTGCTAGTAAAAACTTTTGTCTTAAAGACTATTTTGTCTAATAGTAAAGCCACTCCAGCTCTTTTGGTTACTGTTTGTATATAGTATATATTTTTCCATCCTTTTAAAACTTCAAAGTATTGGTGTCCTTGAGACTAATATTTGTCTCTTGTAGACACCATAGATTTGAATCATGTTTTCTTAGTCATTCTGCCAATCTCTGCCTTTTGATTAGAGTTTCCAGGGAATTGGTAGGAAAAAATCGAATAATGGCAGTTCTCTTGGGGTGGGGCTCCTGGGGAACTCCAAATCTCTTCTGTCCCCAGTGGCTACTAGGTTGATAGTTTTCAAAGTTACTTTTGTTGTGAGATTGGAGGATTTCAAGGCTTCTGCTGAACTAGGAAGAGGAAGATATTATGAGGCAAGTTAGGGTATCACAAAGCTCCCTATTCTTATTGAGATTCCATTCTTTTCCTTGAATAAATATTCTTGGAATTGTTGCAAGCTTTTGGTTACTTTCTGGAGTTCTGAAAAAGTTGACTTTGACAATTTTTGTCAGTATTCTCATTGTTCTTATGGAGAAGCAAGTTTTCGGAGGTTCTTGCCCCACCATTCTTATGCATGTCACTTCTCCAAATCCGCTTTTATACCTAACATCCAAAAAGAAAATCTGTCAAGCCCTGGCCAGTTTGGCTCAGAGGTTAGAGCATCGGCCTGCAGACCAGAGAGTCCCAGGTTCGGTTCCTGCTAAGGGCAGGTACCTTGGTTGCAGTTTGTCCCCGGCCCTGGTTGGGGTCGTGTGGGTGGCGACCAGTCGATGTGTCTCTCTCACATCGATGTTTCTCTCTCTTTCTCTCACTCTATCTGAAGATAAATGCAAAAATGTCCTCGGGTGAGGATAAAAAAAAAAATCTGTCAAATGTCTATTTTTTAGGAAATTAAAAAGTATATGTCTATACATTTTTCTGCACTGGAAAAATAAAAACTGAAAACACTTTAACAGGTAGGCACATTTAGGAGATACAAATAAATAAGGAGCAGAGAATAAATCTTATATAATTTAGAAAGATAAGGAGCAATTTGCAACAGCAGAGCAAAGAAACACAGATTTTAATTCCATACTTTATAGAATGCAACAAGTTAATGCACCCGAACTACAAATTCTCTGAACATTTTCCTCCTAGTGAAACCAAGCGGTGGTGTTCGGGTCCAGTTCATTGTCTTGCAAGTGAAAACAAATTTTATTTGAAAAATAGACAGACTCCCCACAACAGGGAGGGGACCCAAGGGAGTTGCTGATGAGGCTCCTTTGTCTAGGGGTAGAGATATGCCTTGCTAGCCTTCAATTGGTTCTTCCAAGGAATTCTGCCTTAGCAACATCCATACATTTTAAAGCTTGTGTTTCCCGCCTGACTAGGTTTAACCCAGGTCATCTAGCTCTAAATTCACATTACTCTTCTGGAAAAAGCATATGTGGGCATCACCGATTTAAAGAAAAACCTTGCCCTATCAGGTGAATTGGGCAGATTTGATTAGCAAAGATATATATTGTCCCATAACATTCCCTAGTTGGAAGTGGACAGGTTCTGATTATAAACAGACATTGATTAGCTATTCCTGACATTTGAACAGAAACTTTACACCCAGGGAAGAGACAACTTAGTTGGGTGTGGTTAAGAACAAATAAAATAGCCCCAGGTATTTATAGGGGTCTTAGTGACTTCCCTTTTTATGATAATTTCAGCTTCTCCCAGACTATTAGGGAGGAGGAAGGGAAACGTCCATGGAACAACCCTATGCTTGCTTTTGGTTTCTTTTCTAAATCCAATTTTGGTTTCCTATAATCCTTTTTAAGGTAACCTGGCTTTCTGTAATAGAAACACACTTCATAGTTTCTCAGCAGAACTCATTCAGCAATCCCGTTTCCTTGCTCCCCGAAACCAATAGGTATATTCATTGAAATATGTCAGATTCACCAGCACTATATTCTTTAACAGTAAATAAAATTTATTTGCAAACCCATCAGGGTCCCAAAGAAAGGAACTATACAATTGCTGTTCTCCTCTTGCCTGAAACCTGCCTTTCTAGGTTTATTGTTGTTGTTGTTATGTAATTGACCTGTGTTCCTTCCAGGAGCTTCTAATTTGCAATCAAGATAAGCTTTTCATTTCTTTAAGTCAGGAGTGTTCATGGGGGCTGGGAGTTTCTGGCCTCGGAAGCACAGTTCCCCTTGATTTTCGTTTCATTTTGAGATCGTTAGAGTCCAAATAAACCTCCAGATATACTGTGTACGGAGTTAAAGCATGTTGCCTATGTGCTGAGCTCCAAGTCATTGGAAACCTCCTCACTTGTCTTAGCCTTCCCTTCCCATGGTCCCGTCCCTTATTGCCTAACCTGCCTCTATCTTCTCAATACCACCTGGATCTTCCTAAGACACTATGTTATTGTCTTCTATCGCTGCCATAACAAATTATGACAAACCCAGTGGCTTAAAACACCATTTATTTGCTCACCATTCTGTATATCAAAAGTCTAGTCAAGCTCAGGTATTTTCTCTATTCTGGGTCTCATAAGAACAACATTAGGGTTTGGCTAGGCTGCATTTCTCTTGGGAGGCTCTAGAGTAGATTCCACTTTCAAACCCATTAAATTATTGATGAAATTCAGTTCATATGAATAGATTAAGCTCACTGGGATAATCTCCCTATTTTAGGGCTAACTGTGCTACATAACATAACAATTAGGGAAGTGATCTCATCATATTCACAAAATCAGGGAAGGATTAGGACACAGAATCTTGAGGGAGCCATTATTAGAGTTCTGCCTACCTAAGTGAAAGCCAATTTGTTTGCAAATTGGTTGGTCTAACTGCAAATTTGAAGCCAATGTATATGCCTACACAGAAAAAAATTCCTCCAAATTTTTACTTTGGAAATTTGCAAACATACAAAAAAGTGGAAAGAATGCTATAATATATATATATATATCTACCAACTAGGTTCAAGAGATTTAAAAATTTTGCCATATTTGCTCTATCTATCTATCACCTATCTATCTATCTATCTATCTATCTATCTATCTATCTATCTATCATCTAGCTATCTATTATTTATCTATATACATACATACATACAAGTATCATGATATCACACTCTTGAACATTTGAACACACAACTCCCAAGAATAAGGATATTTTGCTACATCACCACAAAGCCATTATCATACCTAAGAAAAGTAATGATAATTTCCTTATAATATCTACTATGTAGTTCATATTTAAAATTTTCCAATTGTTTAAACATGTTTTATAACTACTTTCTTTTTTTTAAAGTATCTAATATTTATGAAATGTATTTTTCATGATATCTCTTTTGTGTCTTTTAACCTAGAACTGTCTCCATATCTTTTTTTATTTGCATTTCATAGACTTTGAAGAGACAAGATTGATTTGTAGTCTTGTGGAATGCCTTACATTATTCTGGATTTGACTGACTATTCCCTTGTAGATCATTTAATTTGTTTCCCTGGCCCCTGTATTCCATGTAAAAAGTTTATTTCAGAGGTTATGCTATTTACTTCATATTGTATCATACTAGGAGTGCACAATGTCAGACTGCCCCACTGTTAGTGTCATTAAGTTTGATTCCTGAGTTAAAGTGACAACCACTAGATTTTCCCACTGCAAAGGTATATTTTTCCCTTTATAACAAACAAATTTTCTGTGAGGTGACAATTTGGCACCATCCAGCTATCCTGTTCACCAACAGCCTGACATATAATGATTGTGCCATCCACTGAAAATCCTTTCCTTAATAAATTGTGTCACTAGGGTTTACACAATGATGATTTTCTAATGCTACCATTCTTCTATGTTTATCAATTGTAATTCTTCTGTAAAGAAGAGGCTTCTATCTTCAATTAAAATAAAGGAAATACTTAATTTTTTCTAATTAAAAATTTTTGGAGGAAAAGTTGATGTAAAATCTTCAGTGGTGGCAAATGAGTGGTTTTTCTTTCCTTTTTATTATCAATATAAGCTTAAGAATTTTATTTATTTATTTTTGTATTTACAATCAATTAAATTTTTATTATTGTTATCATCATCATTATCATTATTTGATGCTCAAATTTCTCAGTCAAATTGGCCAGTAGGAACCCCTTCTTTTTGAAAGGACTCGATTAATCTTAGGGTGTTTTTGTTTTTGTTTTGCTTTCTGACATAACGCAATCCAAGCTCATCTTGAACTTTTCCTGCCCTAGATCTGGAATTAGCTATCTCTCTAAGAAGCCTTGATTTCTTTCAGTGGGGAATGGAATTCAGAAATCAACATGTAGGTGTTAAATGTTCTCATTGCTGTTGGAAGCAAGGACATGGATTCTAGAGAGCAAGTCACCAAGCATAACAAACTGTGGCCCTTAACCCAAATCAATCTCACTACTTGTTTTTGTAAATAGTTTTACTGGAACACAGTCACCCTCATTAGTTTACATATCTGTGGCTGCTTTCATACAACAGCAATGGAGTTGAATAATTGCAACAGAGGTGGGGTATGACCTGCAAAGCGTAAACTATTAACTACTCATCCATTTACAGAAAAAGTTTGCCAACCATAGTATAAGCATCTAGGAATTATATTTTGTAATAATAATTCACATTTGTTTTTAATTAAAATTGGACCACAAGTGTTTTTTTTAATTTCTTTGATTTTTATATTTGTGCCTCTCTTTTCTTAGCTAAAAGTCTTGATTCTTAATAAGTGGACATAGTTATGTGTTCTGCTTTACATATAATATACACAAATAATTTCAAAATTTGAATGTCAATATTACTTCTAAAATAAAATTACTGAAGAAGATTTAATATTTCTTTGTAGTTTTTTAAATATCGTTATAATATATTCCACTGGAGTACTGTGCTCAAATCACTTAAAATAATTATTTTCTCTATGGGTAATGCTATTGATTTTAAATACTGTGAGAGTCATTTGTTTCACTTTATTCTTAATTTCAGAGTTTGCTTTATATTTTTTTATAGATACTATTTTGAAATATGTAAAACAATCCTAATGGAGGATTTTAACAGGCTTATTAAAAACTAATAAATTAAGACTAAAAAATACCTGTAAAAATATAGAATAATTGGACAATATAATTAGCAAGCTTGAAAAAACTACTCAGTTCATTTTTTGGAGTTAATATAATCTTAAATAACAAAAAAAGAAAGTACAGTAAAAGAAAAGTATAAGCCAATCAATGTTACAAAGGCAGGTACAAAAACCTTTAACTACAAAAAGAAAATTAGAAAACCAAATCCAGCAGTATGTGTGTACATTAGATAGATAGATATTTGATAGATGGATGGATAAACAGATATACCTGGGGACAGTATGACCTGGAAGTGGAAACAGTACACTATGAAGACAGAAGGTCTAAATCTGCATTTTAGCTTCAACAATTACTATCTGTACAAACTTGGATAAGTCATTTAACTTCTTTGTGTCTTAGTTTCTTCATCTGCAAAATGGGGATAATAATAGTACTTATCTCATAGGGTTGCTCTGAGGCATCAACCAATTAATAAAATACTTCACATAAAGAGTGCTATATAAATGTTAGCATCTATTATTGTTGCTCTTTTTATTTACTGAAGAACATCTTGTCCATAGAATGGTTGTGGCCCATGGTTTCTACCAAGATTTGGCCAAACTTGAGGTCAAAGTCACCAGAAATGTATAAGAGACACAAGAATATGTTCACAGACCTGACTTGAATAACTTGAAAATGATGGGAACTTCCCATAGAGTGTGAAGGGGTAAGCCCCACCTCCCAAAATCTGCTTCATCAACTTATAGAGCCAATATTGATGACACCAGGAGGTTGAGCAGGTAGAGCACTTCACCCGATTGTGCCAGTGGTCCAGAAGGCAATTTAGCATAGTGATTAGGAGAGAAGATTCTGGAATTACACTGCCTAAGTTTAAATCCTGGCTCTATTTTATATAATGCATCACATATTGCAGGCTTCTTAACCTCTCTAAGCTTCAATTTGTCCATCTCTAAAATGAGAATAATATTAGTACCTACCTCATAGAGTTATGAGGATTGCATGAACTAATACATATTAATCACTTAAAACAGGGCATGGCATTCTGTTAGCTATCATTATTATTCTCTACATTGTTTGTGAACTTGCCTCCATAGAGGCTGGCCTTTAGCATTGAGTACCATCTTCCTGTCTCCTGGTCATGAGGAAGGGCCAGTGGTGGACAAGAGGAGAGATTTAAGAAGCCTCACGGATTCAGAAAGTTAGTAAGTGAAGGGTCCTCTGAGAGCCACCCTCCATCCTTTCCTCATTAAGTTGGGAAGACCCATGGTCAAGTCAATGTACTTTTAGGGCCCGGGGGAATGATAAGGCAGATTGCTCCAAGAACTTCTACTGAGGCCTTCAGGATCTTTTCCTCCTTCCCTTAGGCAGCAGCATTTGATACCAACTCCTCATTAATTGCACAAATAAGGGCTGCTTCTCATTTTTCCTCTCTTGAGATCCATGTCAGACCTTCGATATTGCAGTGGCCAGCACAGAGGGGCCTCACACAATTTCCAAAGTTCTCTGCACTTGGCAGGAGTCTTAGCTAAAGATGACAAAACCAACAGAAGTAACTTATGCAAAAGAGGATTTGTTGAAAAGACACTGTGCAGCTCCTGGAATCAAGAGATTTGTTAAATAAACAAGATTTGCAGAGGTAAAAATCAGGACAGCTCCAGGGATCTCATGGATTGGAGAGAAGGTCCTCAAAACCGGTGTGCTCTCTCTGTATCTGTCCTCTGTGCTTCCCTCTGCTTATCTGTGATATTCTCTCAGACCAGCTTTTTCCCAGAGGCTAAAACCAAGGCCCTGATAGCTTCAGATCTCATATTCATTCAGTTTCACCACTCCATAGGAAAATGGCCTCTTTCTTTGTTCTAATTAAAATTATCCCAGAGGATGCAAGTCTGTCTCAAGTCACAAGCTGATCCCTGAGTCCCATCATTGTGGCCAGGGATCTGGCCAATTTAGTCAGATGCTACCTCTTAACAATGACTATGGCCAAAGAAGTGAGGTCTGTAAAATGACAATCCCCATTTGACCTTAGGGTTAAAGGAGCATCTCCCAGAAAAAAGGAGGGGAGCTGGACACAAGGAACAAATTGATAACCTACAGTCTCATTCAAGACAAAAGTCTAAGCTTTGAGACCTTGTACTAATCAACAAGATTTCCACAGTCATTTCTGATGAATATTCATAATACAGCAAGCCCCAATTTAACCAATATATGAAAAAAATGTTTCCACATAAGTGATTTTTCTAGGTAGTTGAACTTTATCCCTTTAAGTGCTAAAATATATTTCTTTAGACCATTTTTTATAGTCTTTCTAAAATATGGCAGAAAAAAATTTTCTTGCTTTTTATAAAAAGTGTCCTGAAAAAAATTTAATCATTACTTGTCACCAAGTAATGAGTAGCAATTATTGGATATCAATGACATTCTCCTGGACCATTGAGGCATGTAGAACTATGTGCCCCCATGTCAAGGGCACCAGACTACATATTTTGATTTCTGATGTAATTTTAAAGTTTTCGGTCTTATGTTCTCAGATATTATTTCCCACTGCTGTCACTGTGCCTATCTCTAGCGCCTTTTCTCCTTAAGCTCCTCCTTCTTGCTTATTGTGTTAATTTTAATCTACCATGGAATGGAAATCAGATGAACAAAAATGTTACAATATTTTGCAAAATATTTGCAAATTCAGAAGCTAGAATTTATTGCTCTGTGAAGAAATAGTCTCTGAGTGAAAGCTGGTGAACCAGTCTATGAATAAATTATGAGAGCTCTTTAACAATTATTCAGGTATTTGTAGACACTTGTTATTTTCTTTCTTATGTTTACCTGTCTCATGTAATCTAGATGGTTGAGTTACCAAGAGTTTGATTTTATAAATATTGAGATATTTCTTGACTTTTTCTTCGTATTATCTCTTTACTAGATTACATTCTCTTCTTTTCATTTTTCAACATCCATTTGTCTGTGAGTCCTCACTTAGCTATTTTAGGCCATTTCCAAGAAGTCAAAAATATGGACACCACCACCCCCTCTTAAATTAGTAAATGAATATGCAGGGAAAAAATACTATTAAATTTAATACTGACCCAGCAGCTTTTTGTCATGGAAAGAGGAAATTATATAGAGATGACTTTTTCTGTAGATACATCTCTATTAAATGCTGTGTGAGTTCAAAATTAACAATGGGCAGTATTGAATTCTGGAAGTTGATGGAAGAAAACATTTCCTTGTGGAAAAGAAAGCTTGTAACAACAAAAACTAACATAGAATTGAGGGAAGATCTGAATTCAAACACACAGATCCTGCTTTTTACCACAGATAATACAATATAGGGGGAAATCCGCTCACTTCTTTACTACTAAATGACAGTAGATGGAAATGATTATGGCCTACATATCCCAGATATGAAGATTTACTCTGGAAACTTCATCTTCAAAAATAGCGAGTTTGGCTCCATATACACCTGACTAAATAACAGTTTTATTGATTGATTTAGGGAAAATAAAACTGGTGGCATGACAAAATTAAGTAGATATTCCAGTGCATTGGCTGCTTAATAAACCACCCCAAAATTTAGTACCTTAAAGCAGCAACTTATATTTTGCTCACAAATCTGCAAACTGATCAGAGATCAGCAGGGACAGCTCCTCAATGCTCCACGTCATGTTAGCTGAGGTGACTCAAAGGCCGGCTGTACTTGGCATTAGCCAGGACTGCTTGGAGGCTGGGGGCTAGAACCATCCAAGACTCACCCACTCACACATCTGGAGGTTGATGCTGAGGAGACTCAAAGAGCTGCAGGTTGGGACAGCTGTTGTTCTTCAGGCATCTCTCTCTATTTCTATGGGGTCTCTCCATGTAGCCTCTCAAGCATGTTGGCCTCTGGGTAGACAGACTTCTTTCATGATAGCTCTGAAATTCCAAGGCAGTTGTCCCAAGAAAACAAGAGCCTGACAGAAGCTGTATTACTTTTTTTGACCTAGCATCAGCAGTCATTCAGTGTCACTTCCTCTGTATTTTATTCATTAGATGTGACTCACAATAGGTCAACTCACATTCAAGGGGAGGGAATAGACTTAACCTTGGTGACCGTAGCGTTAAAAAATTTGTGGGAGCCCGGCCGGTGTGGCTTAGTGGTTGAGCATCGACCCATGCACCAAGAGATCACCAGTTTGATTCCCAGTCAGGGCACATGCCCAGGTTGTGGGCCGGATCCCAGTGCGGGGCATGCAGAAGGCGGACAATTAATGTTCTCTCTCATCGATGTTTCTATCTCTCTCCCCCTCTCACTTCCTCTCTCTCTCAAATCAATAAAGGAAAAATAATTAAAATTAAAAAAAAAGAATTTGTGGGAATGTTTTAAAACATCATAGTCAGTGACTCTGTCTGCCTGAAGAAAGAACAACAGATATTGCTAGATCAAACTTTTTTTTAACCCTGGGGGGTGGGGGGTGAGTTGTGAGAGAGATACATCTATTGATTGCCTCCTGCACACACCCAACTGGGGCAAGAGATTGCAACCACAACCTGGGTATGTGTCCTAACCTGGAATCAAACCCACTACCTTTTGGTGTAAGGGGCAACATACTAACCAACTGAGCCACACCAGCCAGAGCTAGATCAAACTTCTTAATATGGCCACTCCAGACCTAATTCCATTCCTTTGTAGTCTTCTAACAATTCTTCCTGGTATTTCCCCAAATGCTTCAAGTTTCATGAGTATGCTGACCACATGTTTATTTTTTGGATGAAGCTGAAACAGAGGTAGAGAAGAAAGAGAAAAGGTGACTGAGTAGTTAGTGACTACACTTTCCCAGAGACCCAGCAGTGAGGAAGCTCTGCTGAGAGCAAGGTAACCTCATAGCACATTTAGGTTCCATTAGAACAAGATCCTCAGAGCAAAGACCTAGATGGAAGCTGCAGTAGTGATAACTTCAGAAAACCCTGCCTGAGTGGGGAAATAAGAGATCTTAGGTCTACAAGTGCCCTAGAGTCACCAAGTGGTCTCCTTATAGTCATTTACATTCGTGACAGGAGTTCTTAAAAATAAGAGCAATCATAATATACGCTTTAGAGTTGTAAGTTACTCTGGGCTTTGTAAAGTGTATCCACATAAATTCTCTCATTCTCTGCTCTGTTATGGAAGCACTTTGATTACTTCTCCTCTACCAAATGGCAACAGAGGCCACTATCAAGTTCATCTTTAAGGAGGAAATTGAATCAGTCTTCGAAAGGATGGCTTCTTATGTGGGGGAGGTTCAGATAGCTGCTTGCAATGGTGGTTTCCACTGATCAGGGTGAATTACCAGTGTTTCCAGGATTTCTCTCTGGTACTCAAGCTAGAAGTAACTGCTTTTTTTTTTTTTTTTTTTTTTTTGGTCTTCACTCTCACAGTGCAATGATCACACTTTTATTTCACATTTGTTCTTTTCTGGATACCATTTTGGTTAGCTTTCTTCACATTCCTTACTCTTTTCCCTATGCTCACTACACAATTGCAAACTTCTGAACATTAAGAACCATTTTGCTCCATTTTTATTTTGTAAAGCAGCTACATGGTACCTTTCACATATATGTTTGTTGAGGAGTGAATGTATAAGTCAGTAAATGAACGGTCATGAAAATAAACAACATAGAAACTTCAACATAAAAAATGTGAAAACTGAACATCACACTTATAAACATGAAAGATGTATCTTCTAACTGGAAAAGACTAAGAAGAAAATCAAATAGAAGCACATAATCTTGTTTACATATGGCATGAAGAAATATTTCAATATCACCATCTATCCATCTTGATAAGCATGTGCTTGGTGTAGCTTAGTTTACATCAATATTTGCATCATTATCATCAACAGAGAATAGACTTTTAATATTTTATAACAATTTTATGACCATCTCATTTGGAAATTGCATAGATATTATGAGAGACTCATTGTTTTAATAAGCTAGATTTATGGAAGACATTTCTAGCATCAAATGAAGAGGAGCCTCATCAGACTTTCGTAGTAAATGACTGTTCATATTGCCAAGTCAATTATTGTGGTTCTGAGACATTGAACCCAGAAAATCATTTTGGAGTCAAGAATGCTTGATTTGTAAGATGTGAAGTGAATGGATGTCTTTACTTTGAATTATTATCAAAACCAAAGATAGACAACCTATTAACTTTTAGAGAAAAGAGGACTCAAAGGCTAATGAAATGAGACTAATTCTTCACCTCATGGGCAAGGAGCTAATTGTCCATGTAAGAAAGCAAATAATTGGTTCTATGACAGGGATAATGCTGCTCACTCTATGAGCAGAATATGGAATGATTTGACATTTTTTGTTGTTGTTAATCCTCACCCGAGGATATTTTTTCATTTATTTTAGATGGAGTGTAAAGGAAGGAGGGAGGGAGGAAAGGAGGGAGAGAGAAACATCGATGTGAGGGAGACACATTGATCGGTTGCCACCCTCATGACCCAGACCAGGGCCGGGTATCAAACCTGCAACTCAGGTATGTATTCTTGATTGAGAATTGAACCCGTGACCCTTTGGTCCATGGGCCAACACTTCAAGCGCTGAGCCAAACCCACCAGGGCAAGAATGGTTTGACTTTTTCCAAGTAATGGGGCACTGAGTGCAGGCTGGTGTAGCCTGGAGCAGGGAGAAAGAGGGTGGGTTTTCACTCACCTGGATCAACGTGATGGCCATTCTAGTTTAGTGCAGGTAGGGCCACATTCCTCCTGGCCCACTTTTCTGGAACCAGCCTGCTTGCTATCTGATTTTCAGTGTACAGAAATAGTCTCATTCAACTACCGTACAAATAGAAAGATCCTATTTGCTATAAGGGACAAATGTTTTTCCTCAAAGGTAAGCACCTCTGGGAGAAAGGGAGAGAGCAAAGCAGATGTCATTTTTCTCCATCCTTTTGAGGTGGGCCCTGAATAAATCAAAAGGAGAAACTGGGATGGTCATCTTTGATTTGAATGTTTGTTCCACATATGATTTCTCTTGGCCTATGCCCCACAAAGGAATACAACTCACACTCCAGACCTTCAAAATTCACTGAAATTCCAGAACTACTTCCTTCCTTTGCTGATGGTCTGAAGGTCCTCAGAAACCTCACCAGCATCCCATGAATTTCCTTCTCCTTGACACAGGATGCTATGTGTCTTCTCATGGCTTGCATGCTGATGCTTGTCAAGCCAGGCCTCACTTGCTCCTCTTGATCCCTAGGTTCTTGTTTTCTTAACTGTGCTTGTGCTGCAGCTTCTCCTGAAATGTGGAGAAAGGGCCCATCTCTACCCAGTGTGTCTTTGTTCAGGGACACAAAGCAGAGCCCAGCATCTCTACTCCCAGGTTCTTCCAGAAGCCTTAGAGGTCATGGTCCACCATCTTAGTCAGTCTCTTCATTTTTCCTTAGAAACCTAGATCAAGTCCTTCAGGCAGTTTCATCATGAGACAGTACAAGGGACACTGCTTAGTGATGACAATCAATGAATGTCCTCTCCTCATGATGTTCTTTGCCTCTGGCTATACCCTGGTTCTCTCTCCTCACTGTGAACTCCTGATCCATTTGTTTCTGTCCAGGACATTAAGAAGTGCTTGATAAACTCCAAATTTTGGGTCTCTTAGCCTGAGGGATGGTAGGGTAGGGGTGGGGGATGCAGATCTCAGGAGCCATTAGCACCAAGAGATATCCTGCACCCACTCAGAATAGACCATCCCAAGTGGCCAGCTGACAGTAGCTGGGTAGAACTGCACCAGCATGCATAAGAGCAGGGGACCCAAGAAAGAAAATCTCAAGACCTGAGAAAGCCAGAAGGACATGTGGTTCTGGGGTGGGGCATCAAAAGCAGAGGTAAGAGAAGCCATGGGTAAACTGAGAAGATCAGCAAACACCTAGAGAAGAAGGATGGGAGCCTGTGAACAAATAGCCCAAGCAATAGCCAAGTGCAGGTATGACACACTATGCAAGAAAGTCACAAATTCAGAACTTTGTCTGCAGAGCCTCTTTCCTTGGGGCTAGGGTAGTGCTGTGGAAGGGAATATGGTGCCTGTCTTTGTTCAAGTTCCCCAAGAAGCAGAGCTTGAAACAAGGAGTTGGTTGCAGGTAGTTTATTTGGAAGGTGACCCCAGGAACAAGATGAGAGAGTGAGGCGAGTGAGACAGGGAAGGAAAAAATGCTAAATAAAGGCTGTCTTGGTGAGCTGATTACTACTGCAGACCCATTCTCACTGGTCACCACTGAGCCCCAGAATTGTCCTTCTGGAGAACAATAGGTGAAACCATTAATCCTTGGACTCCAATCTCTTACTGGTTGGTAGGTGTCCCTGGACTTTACCACCTCCCACTTTCTGGATGTCTTGTTAAAAGCTTTGGTGAAAGCACATAGAGAAACTAAGACGTCCTGGACCTTAAAGCCCATTTATGCCAATTGCTGCTGAAGTCAAAAGGGCCAAGGGGATGTGATACAAGATGCAAAAGCATCTACCACAGTTCCTTAGCACAGCATTAGCAGGCCAAGTGCACCTATCCCAGAAGTGATTTGAACTGCTGAGCTCACAATGCCATCCTTACCACAGCTCTGCTAAGGTCAAGATTTGCCAACAGAGGGGTTTTCTACCTCTTCCACATGGAGACTATATCCCATATATTCTTTTTGGCCACTGTGTCAGTGAGAGCTGCCTGGATCAGCAGGGATCAATTGGGCAATCTGGTCCCAACTTATTTATTATTTTATTTTGCTTTTCTGCAAAGTTTTGGATAAATATAGTTTTCCTCTGGAATTTGTAAAACCTTATTCCCTCTATTTTTTAGCCTGTCTAGTCTGTAAATGTCTTTCCAACAGGCATAGAATAACATCTATCTTACTCATCACTGTATCTTCAGTGCCCAGGTCAGTACCTGCTTGCCACTTACTGATTTTTAGTAAATATATGTTGAATAAATGAATGGGAGATCAAATGAATGAGTAGACAAATAATATTTCCATTTCATTCTGATACTCACCATTTCAAATGTCTTCAACGTCCTCATGACTTCTATCCACTTTATGAAATTCTTTTTTTCTTTGGTATTTCTTTCCCAATGTTTGGTCCAGCTTCTGCCACCTCACCCCAAGACCTGAGTTCACAATCAATTGGCACTTGGTAACTAAAAACTGGGGTCTGGAAGGATTTTGGGAAAAGGAATGCAAAGATCCAAGGGATCATGGCATTGAAGACCCTGGGTGAGAGACTGGGGAAGGGGGCCTCTGATGTCCACCTGAGAATGATTCTAATGATAGTTGACTTGATGGCATTAGTAAAGGACTGTTTGGACCCATCATCTGGACTCTGTGTGTATGTGTGATGGTTTATAACTGGGATGCTCTAATAAATCACACAACATAAAAAAATGATTCAAGTGATCATTTTCCCAATTCTTCCAAAGATGATACATAACTAGTTCCATTCTAGAGAGATTGGAAAGAAATTAATTTATTACATACAATGGACACCTTAGGGTTTAATTCTATCACAAGTATCACAAGACGTCAACTGAGAAAGGTGGATCTATACTAATATTTTCTTTCTGGTAATAGACAGTACCTTCTCACCTTTCCAAATGTGACATACACATCTAAGTTTATGCAGAAATTTAGGTGACCTGGTTGAAATCACATAAGCCACACCACTTCTGTCACCTAGTGCCCTGTCATGATTATTCCCCATGTCATGACTATTCCCCATGTCATGAAGAACTCCTTCAGCACTCAGACTTCAATCACTAGACAATAAATACTTCATCATAACAATGAACCAAAGTGCCTCCAACTATTTTCCTGCTGTTGGACATCCTGGTTTCTGAGCAATTGTTTCTTCCCTATTGTCCTCTTGAACAATTTTCTACAAAGATTTTTTTCTTCCTAAATTAAAGCAACCCCAGCAGAAGTATGGAGTCTGGATTGGATGAGTGAGAGACTCAAAACCACTTAGTCAGCTGTGGAATGGCTCAGAATGAGATCCTGACTCCAGATGAAGGCAGAAAGAATAGAACAGAATAGGTCGAACTAGATTTGCAAGAAAAAAGACATTTTAGTCCTTTGAGATATACATGTGTCTATTTTACTCCACATCCTTAGCTTTCAAAATTTAGTTTTATGTCATGGTCACTTAACCAGTTCTAATTCTTTAAAAATCTTCCTTCTTGAAACAGCAGAGCACTCTGGTTTCTGAGCAATTGTTTCTTCTCTATTCTCCTCTTGAACAAATGTTGACTCTGCTGTCAGTGGCTCCGTCCATTGCACAGCCTTGCATGAAGAAAGAGCTGAAGGAAAAAAAGAAGAGCTGAGGGCAGCTGACTCCTTGGGGGGTCCTCTGCCCTTGGGCGGCTGCTCTAAGGACAAGTGACAAACCACAACCGAGGTAAATGGCAGGCTGCATACCTCTGCTGGAAGCCAAAGGCGGCTGGAAACAAAGCACTCCCATTTCCAGCAGAATTTTTCACATCATTAATTGAAGAATAAATTTTTTAATTATCTTACAGCTTTATGATTTTTTTTTTCTTCTGCAGAAAGACATCACTCTTACCAAGAGAGACTGACAGCTTTCGTTTTCCTTAAGAGTCAAGATTCTGGATTTTGGATATGTTTGTTTGATTTTTTTAAATAATACCAGTGTTTTTTAATTAAAATTTAGAGATGCTGATTTCTGATACTTTGGAGTAAAGATAAACACACACACACACACACACACACACATACACACACTTTTCTTTTTCAAAGTAAATATAGTTACAAGAGCTCCACATATGATATTCATCATATCCCTGCATTGGCTATCTATGCAAGATTCTAAAATGTCTTAACACCCTACTGAACAAATAACACAAACCTCATAGTGAATTCAGAAATTTGCTTTGCTCTTTTTTAAGTGCATGCTTCAGTCAAAATAGATTGCTTTTTATGAGCATTCTAAAATTCGGTTGCTATGAGATTCTCACTTAACTCTTCAGCCTTGAGACCCTCCCTCAAAGTAACAGCCATATTGGTGGAAAAGAAAAACAATTCTTCCGGACGCCCAGTTGCTTATTTTTCTATGCTAATTGTATTGCCTTCCTTCTAGGAGAATTTGATAAAAATTGATTGTCCCAACTTGCAGGTGTCAGAGACAACAGAGAATGATTCCCTCAATGAGTGGGATGAGTTCTATAGAAATGTTCACCTCTAAGAGTCTATAGTTTTGGGGTTTTTTTTTCAATCCTCACCAGAGGATATTTTTCTATTTATCTTCAGATAGAGTCGGAGGGAGAGGGAGAGATAGAGAAACATTGACGTGAGAGGGACACATTGACTGGCTGCCTCCCGCACAACCTTGACCAGGGCCGGGGACCAACCACAACCGAGGTATGTGCCCTTGACCAGAATCGAACCCACGACTCTTTGGTACACGGGCCGATGCTCTAACCTCTGAACCAAACCAGCCAGGGCAAGAGTTTATAGTTTTTAAAATCTATGTTCAAGTTGTTCTGGAACTAGTTCTTTTTTAACCAATAACAAAAGTAAACCCTGAACTACAAGCAGTCCTGTACTCCCTGAATTATGCAAGGTCAAGTTCAGCTGTGAACTTTCCAGTGAAGCCACACTTAATATCTCAAGTCTAAGATGATCATAACAAAGTAGAAACCAGGAAGACTGATGAAACAATGTGGCAGAAACTTAGAACCAGAGAAAGTAGTAATAAGCTTCTTGATTAAGAAATAAGAAAAAGGATATAAAAATCAGGGAAGCAAACTGTGTAATGAAATCTGAATGCTTTATTTTGGCCAGTGGAGTAGAAACACAACTAAATTTAAGGGAACATTAAATTCACCACCTGAGCACCCTGGCTGGTTTGGCTCAGCGTCCTGGATCGTCAGCCCGCGGACCAGAGAGTCCCAGGTTCGGTTCCCTCTAAGGGCACGTACTGGTTGCAGTTTGGCCCCGGCCCCAGTTGGGGTCGTGTGGGTGGCAACCACTCGTCTCGCGTCGATGTTTCTCTCTCTCTCTTCCTCCCTCTCTCCCTCCCGCTCTATCTGAAGATAGATGCAAAAAAATGTCCTCGGGTGAGGATAAATAAAATAAAAAAATTCACCACCTGAGCCTACAGAGAACTACTGCCCAACTGGCAAATTCTGCCATCTTATTTTTCTTGCATCATTGTGATATGGGGTTATGCCAAATGATGTCTCAGCAGAGAGGCCATTTAGCTCTTACTGGCTCAAGCTTGTGAGGGGAACATTGGCCCTGGTGCCTCTCTGAGTTCCTTGACTACCAATTACAATGTGGTCTGGTGGAAATGGACAATGACATGAGAGTTAGAAAACTTGTTCCAGCCTTCTGCCAAAACCAGCAGAGTAATCTCAAGCATGTCTCACCAACTTTCTGGGCCTTGGTTTCTTCTTTAGTAAAGTAAAGGACTTGGTCTAGATGCTTCTATAATGATTCATCTCTCTCTCTCATTTAGACATCACTTTAAATTTAGAACTCAGGGTCAACAAAGCAAATGAGATTCTGAGCTATTCAGAACAGCTCTCTGTTTGGTAAGAGGATAGATATCCTTGGCAGCCAGCCAAAGCATATGTGTTCACCTGGCCATGTGTTGAAGCCCATTTTGGGAATGAGCCTGGTGGAGTCCTAATGGGCAACCATGTGTCACAGATCTGTAGGGTGATAATTCTATTGTGCTTGAGGGGGGTCCAAAGCTAACTAAGCCCTCTTTAAACATCCTAATGATTTTACAAATTAAGAACAAGAGCCCCCTGTATGCTTTCAGTAATCATAGCTGCTAGCAAGTCCCCTTAGAATAGACAAGAGAGTCAAGATCTGTGGTATTCCTTCCTGAACCGAGTAATTCATAATTTCCCAGCATCATCCTTGTCATAAACAGCAGGAAACATGGACTGGGCCATTTAATAATGGAAACTCTTATTGACCAAGCGCTTACTCTGGGCCAAGCACCTGTTGAGCACTTTATAGTGTTTAATTCTCACAGCAGCCCATTCAAGACAGTGCTATTATTATCCTCACAATACAGATGAGGAAACAGTACAGCAGGGTCTAAGTCACTTGCCCCTGTCAGATGACTGGTAAATGGCAAAGCTGGGATTCCAGTCCAGGGAGCCCAATCCCAGAGTCCACACTTCAGAGAATAGTAAAAACAAACAAACAAAAAACTTTTATTTCTACATAATTTCAGACTTCAAGTTGCAAGAATAATACAGAAAATTACCCCTAAATAGGTCAGAGTGTGTTTTTAAAAAACAGAACATTCTAGTATATAAACATGGTATAATTGTCATTGTACTATCAATTAACATTAAAACAATACTATTATCAGGTCTTCAGATTTTATTTAGATTCTGCCAATTCTTCCAATTATGTCTGTTATAGAAAAAAAATCTTGTGGTCCAGAATCAAATGCTTGATCACACTATTGCATTCAATTATCACATCATTTTAGTTTCTTTTAACCTGGAACATTTCTTCAGTCTTTCTTTGTCTTTTTTATCTTGACATGGTTGTAGACTATAAGCCAGTTGTTTTATAAACTATCACTCAATTTGGTTTGTTTGATGTTTCTTCATGTTTAGATTTAGGTTATCCATTTTGGGCAAGAATGCCGCAAAAATGATGCAGTGTCCTTCTCCATGCATTTTATCAGAAGGCACATAGTGTCAGTTGATTCCATTACTAGTAATGTTAACGTTGGTCACTTGGTTAAGGTGGTGTCTGCCAGTTTATATCCCCCTTTGCAATGAATCTCATACAGATCCCACACTCTTAAACACTATTCAATATAACTACCTTTCCACAACTGGCACTGTGCTAGTCATTGAGGATACAAAGAACCTTAAAAGAATGCTCCTTCCAGAGAGTTTACAATATTAGTAGGGAAACAAGTATATGATGTATTACTTCAGCATCCATACACAAATTGTTCTGTGAGTCCCACAGACAATCAGAGTCAGAGGAATTCAGAGGTAGAAGTAACTTTTGAAACCTAAGGGATCACCGAGTAGGAGAAGTTGAGAAGCTGCTCCAACAAGGGAATTAGAAGGGAGGATGGGTTTGACCACCAGGCACTTCAGGGTTGTGCAGAGCCCTAACCAGGAGATAGGATCAGTTTGGGCACTGATTTAGGAAAACCATTTTCTCACACAAGAGGATACTGGCAGCCATTCTGAGGTGCTTCTGGCAAGGTGGATCAGTTGGGCTGAAGAAAGTTGGAATTCAAGGCCTCCTAGGAACCAGAGGGAGTGGCCAGATGCAGAAGTCTGGTAGCTGACCCTGAGCAGCTCCGAAGAATCTGGGTGAATAACTTCCTTGCTCCCAGGCTCTCATTTAACCAAGTTTTGGTAGCACCAGGTGCCTTGACATGCAGGTTCTCAAGAAATGTTCATGATATTTCTGATGCCAAGGTCAAGGACGTTGAGGTTCTCTGAGGAGGAGTAACATGAGCTAAGGTAGGAGAGAGAAGATGGGAGTTGATTGGAATACACTTGGTTGCTCCACTCAAGAATTACTGGAGTGGTCTTAGCATAAAGATTCTATCCTGTGTACACACAACAAAATGATGGAGTAAGAGGTTAAAATTCTATCTCTCATTTCACTAGCTACTCTAAAACTCAAATTAGAATCTTTTCAGAACACATTTTCACCTGCTTCTATAGTAAAAATGAGACTGGCACTTCCCTGAAGTACCCTTTGCCTCCAATCTGGCTTAGAATTAAAGTGTTCTAATTAAATGTAGACCTCATTATATTCTGTTCTAATCTGCAGCACAATCATAACACAATGATTACCTTGAATTATTATTGCACACACTTCCATCCACTTATTATTATATGTCTCTGTACTTTAATTATGTTTCAATGAATATAATTCCATACCCTTCAATACTTAAATAACATTCACTTTAAATATAACTGTGTGCCTATAATTCTCTGTAAGTGTGAGTGCTTGCATTGCAAATAATAAAAATGAATACTGCTCTGCAGGCTGAAACAAACTAGGCCATGACTGAAAGAAATCATTTGGCATTTTAATAGAATTTTAAAACATTGAAATTTGTTACCAATTTATTTTTTCAAAAACACAGTTTAATAGGGTAATTTTTGTAGCTTTGACAACAACAACAAAATCTTTGGAAGAACACAGTAATTCTCTCTATAGGATATTGTTGCCTACTAACCACTTCATCAGAGACTTTGCTCCCAGCTGGGAATTGATTTTTAAAAAACAAATATATATATATAATCTCCCCCCAAAAATGTATACACACTTTAATAGCTGATGACTCACTTAATTTCCACACCTTTTCAGGTTTAACTGATTTGAAATAATGGGTGAAGCCAGACTAAGCTTTGAACAAAGAAAATTTAACCACTAGATGTTTTTATGGGGATTCATAACAGATAAAGTTTACAGTACAAAACTGGCAACAGTTGATGAATTGAGGGCAAATATTGAAATTGAATGCCCATAAATACCAAACAAAATGATTCTTGATGTCTGTTATTCCATTGCTTTGTGTTATCAACAGTGTCTGGACCAGAATGGTCATCAGTTTGAAAACAGACGTTAACAAAAAAAATTATTCATTTCTGTAGATTCTTTTAAATTTTGAAAATGAATTGTATGTTAACAAATACTGACTTTATAATCATTCAAATTATGTATACATTTTTTTGGACACCCTGTATATAATTGGCCCTTGAACAACATGGGTTTGAACAGCACTGGTTGATTTATACATGGTTTTTTTTTTCAATAAATACCTGTACTGTTTTTGATCCATGGCTGAGAGTCCATTGATGTAGAGGGCCAACTGTATGCATTGATCTATGCCATTTTATATGGGGGACTTGAGCATCCTCGGATGATGTTATCTGCAGGAGGTCCAAGAACCAATCACCTGTGGATACCAAGAGACTACTTAAGATTTTGGAGAATGAAAAGTTATGTGGAGATTTTTGACTGCACAGAGGTTAGTGCCCCTAAACCTCACATTGTTCAAGGGTCATATATATATATATATATATATATATATATATATTAATAATATAATATAAATATATTTTTTCTCAAACATTGGCTCTGAAATAAATTCCCTAGAGAGATTGATGGATCAAAGTTAAAACCTCAGAATCAATAACCAGGTAACTGGCATGAAGGTCTTCAACCTGCTCTACCCATTTGCACATGCATTCTTATTAACCAGGAAAAAGTAGCATTAATGCTTATATTGTTTCAGGTGTGCAGTCTTAGAAAACCATGTACTCCCTTATTTTTGCCAGGATATGTCTCAGAGGAGACTTTGTCTTTGGAGAATTTTTTGCATTCTGTTATAGTTACTTGTAGAGCCACAACAGCTGTGTATGCTTTGGCTGGTATTTATTTCAAACATATGGCCAATAATAACTTGGACTGAAAAGTAATCATTTGTGATAAATTAATTCATGACCTCATGCCATGGGACAATGTTCTCAAAGAACCAGAGAAATGGTAATCCTGTCTTTCCTTTTGAGTCTCTGATTTTAAAAATATTGTTTGAGCTAGAAACCTCAGGAATAGGTTTGTTAAGAGAGAGAACTAAAGCAGAATGATATTCTAATCATTTTTGATAAGGAGTAAACACAGGGTAGGTTTTATAAAACTTCAGGCTGGGTAAATCTTTAAAGTTCAATCTTGGTCCCCCATTGTGAACTATTCAAAACTCATAGTCCAGGAAGAGTGCCCTGCCATTATCACTGCTGGAAAGAATCAATGCTATTAAAATAATTCTTTCTGAAAAGCATATCTGCAAAATTGGCCACTCAACAAGTCCATGGAATAAGTCATGCCATTATATAAATTGGTTACTGAAGTTTTATCTCAAAAGGAGGGAAATGAAAGGTGCTAAAAGGATGCCAAACTGGGTGGTTATGTGGGAAGCAAAAAGATTAAAATTGTTTTAACCTTTGTGCTAAGCCAATAATTGTCCGTCTGTTCCCATATAAGTACATTTGGCATGATAATGACTAAATCAACTCAGTCAAATAGTCTAACATTTAAATACATGTTATATTTAAAAAGAAAGAAGGTACATATAGCCCACTACACACAGAGAGTCAATCACCCAGATTCCATGCTCTGTATATGGTTCTCTTTTCATGTTAACCCATTAGTTATGGTTCCTTTGTCATGGAATTTCTTCAAACTGATCTACTAGTTTATCAAAGTAATTGAGCCTATGGTATTATTTCACACTGGATATAATCCATCACTTTAACCAGTAGCCATGGATCAATGTAAAAATCAAAGATAAGGATTGTCACTTTAAGCATGACAGATCCTTCCCTAGAGAAACTGCTGAAACTTATTTTTTAAAACAATTATTAAAAGCCTCTGCAAATGGTCCTAAGGGCATAAAGCAAACAAACATGTATTCAAGAAAATTTACTAAAACTTAGTAAGGACAGGTAGTCTATAGTACCTAGACCAATAACCTGCTCACTCCTTCCCCCTTTCCAGCTTAGTAAGAAACTCCACTCCAAAATTCTGCAGCCAAGAATACAGGACTTCCCCTTGCTTCTAGTCAGAGGGCTAACTTCCTGGAAGGGGCAGGTTGTGACACTTTCTCATCCTGTCCCCAGCTACCTGCTGCTAAGGCTAAGCTCCAGATAAATGCAGCCAAAAGGTAGGTACTCCCTTCTTCCATCAGCTTCCACTTGTGGAATGAGATTCTATCTTGGACACAGCACTGCTGAGAATATTGGGGCTTCCAACGCCCTTGACCCAGTTTATAAGGTGGAGGTTCCAAATGGAGAAAGGCAAGTTGACAAGACCTAAGGTTTCTGCCCTCCCACACAAAACACTCAGCTCCTAAAATGAGGGTGTCATTCAGGGACAAGTGCACCATTGTTTCCGCCCACAGTTCCAGAGCCATGGCTCAGAAATTTTCCCCAGGGGGAGAGACAGGCTTTAAAACAGAGAGCTCTGGATCTTTTCCCAAAGGAACTGACTTTATTTGCAACAGAGTGTGGAAAAATTTAAGCTTAGAGCATTCATGAAAATAGTGGAGGCTGTGGTGAAAGTCAATTGGAAGGAAATTGGTAAAATCATTGAAGATCTAGGTTAAACTGCAGGCTGCCTAGTTTGCTACAGAGAACTTAGGAGAGGAGGCAGCGTGGAGGAGCCCTCCTAAAATAAGAACAATTCTCAAGCACTGACCTCAAGAACTATACTTCCAAAGAATGCTGAATTTGATTGGGACAGTATGTGGAGCAAGTTATGCCCCAAGATATTCTGGAAAACAATAAAGCAAACAGATGTCAATGAGTGGAGCTTAACAGTTGGGTGTGGTGAGGAAAAGAGAGTCCTGCCAAAACTACCACATTTCAGGGTAACTTTGGGCATACCCTAGGCTGCACTCCCTGAAGATCAACATCAGAAACTTCATGGGGGCAGGGGGTGGTAAATTTTATTAAAATAATCCATCCAGTTACTAAAATATAAATAAATAAACAAGCAAATAGCATGCAACAAGCTCTGGAGTTTGGAGCAGGAGAGGGGGAAACCATATTTAAAGAGCTCAAAGAAAAAAACTGCCAATCAAGAATTTGGTATGCAGCAAAGCTTATTTTTTAAAATAAAAGTGAATGCTGTCTACAAAAGACCTACCTCACAACAAAAGACTCACACAGGATGGAAGTGAAAGGACGGAAAAAATTTTTGCAGGCAACTGGAAAAAAAAAAAAAAAAAAGAAGAAGCTGGTGTAGCAATACTCACATCTGATAAGATAGACTTCAAAATGAGGGCCATAATAAGAGACAAAGAAGGTCACTACATAATATTAAAAGGATCAATCCAACAAGAGGATATAACTATAGTAAACATATATGCACCAAATATAGGAGCATAAAATGCATTAAAAAAAAAAACTTCTGGAGGACTTCAAAGGAGAGATTGACAGCAATACACTCATAGTAAGGGACTTTAACATCCCTACTGACACCACTGTATAGATCTTCTATTAATAGACAAAAAATTAACAATGAAACAGTGACCCTAGATGATGCACTAGATCAGATAGATTTAACTGATATTTACAGAACACTTTGCCCCAAAGCTTCAGAATATACATTCTTCTCAAGTGCACACAGGACATTCTCAAAGACAGATCACATGTTAAGACACAAAATAAATCTCTACAAGTTCAAGAAGATTGAAATCATATCAAGCATCTTCTCAGATCCCAATGGCATGAAAATAGAAATCAGTTACAATAAAAACACTCAAAAACATTCAAACACATAGAGGCTAAATAACATGTTATTAAATAATGAATGGGTAACCAATGAGTTCAAGGAAAAAATAAAAAACGTCCTAGAAACTAATGAAAATGAACATACAACAACACAAAATGTATGCATGGGACACAGTGAAAGCAGTCCTCAGAGGGAAGTTCATAACAATACAAGCTTACTAAAGAAACAAGAAAATTTTCTAATATACTATCTAACCCTACAACTTAAAGAATTAGAAAGAGAACAACAACAACAACAACAACAAATAGAGTTAGTGGAAGAAATGAAATAATAAAGGTCAGAGAGGAAATAAACAACATAGAGACTAAAAAATAAAAAAGATCTATAAAACCAAGAGCTGGTTCTTTGAAAAAATAAATATGATTAATCAACATTTACCCAGACCCATCAAGAAACAAAGAGAGGACCCAAATTAATGAAACCAGAAACAAAAGAGGTGAAGTAACAACTGACACCACAGAAATACAAAGGATTGTAAGAAAATATTATGAAGAATTATATGCCAACAAATTCGACAACCTAGGTGAAAGGGACAAATTCCTAGAATCATACAGTCTTCCAAAACTCGACTGGGAAGAGACAGAAAACCTGAACAGACCAATAATAATTAAGGAAATAGAAGCAGTAATCAATAAACTCCCAGCAAACAAAAGCCCTGGTCTAAATGGATTCACAGGGTAGTTTTACCAAACATTCAAAGAAGAACTAATACCTATTCTCCTAAAACTATTCCAAAAACTTCAAGAGGGAGGAAGACTTCCACACTTTTTTTATGAGGCCAGCATAATCCTAATTCCAAAACCAGATAAAGACATTATAAAGAAAAAAATTATAAGCCAATATCCCTGATAAAAATAAACACCAAAATCCCAACAAAATATTAGCAAATCAGATCCAGCAATATATTTAATAAATTATACACCACGACCAAGTGGGACTAACCCAGGGACACAACCCTGGTACAGTATTTCCAAATCACCACACAAGCAAAGTGAAAGGTAAAAATCATATGATCATATCAATAGATGCCAAAAAAGCATTTGACAAAATCCAGGACCAATTTTTTACAAATCCTAACCCCAAGGATATTTTTCCATTTATCTTCATATAGAGTGGGAGGGAGAGAGAGAGAGAGAAACATTGATCAGTTGCCTCCTGCACGACTTCGACCAGGGCTGGGGTCCTAACCACAACCGAGGTACATGCCCTTGACCAGAATCAAACCTACAACACTTTGGTCTGTGGGCCGACATTCTAACTGCCGAGATAAACGAGCCAGGGCCCAGCACCCATTTTTGATAAAAACTCTCAGCAAAGGGGAAATAGAAGAATCATACCTCAACATAATAAAGGCCATATATGAAAAACCTACAGCCAACATCATATGCAATGGGCAATAACTAAAAGCATTTCCCTTAAGCACAGGAACAAGACGGGTGTCTGCTTACACCACTCTTATTCAACATAGTACTAGAAGTCTTAGGCACAGAGATCACACAAGAAGAAAAATAAAAGGCATCCAACAGGAAAGAAGGAAGTGAAACTGTCATTTTTCGCAGATAACATGATATTGTACATAGAAAACACTAAGGACTTCCTCAAAAAAAAACTACTAGATTTTATTTCCGGTCATGATAGTGCTGGGAAAATTAGACAGATACATGCAAAAAAATGAAACTAGACCACCAACTTACAATACACACAAGAATAAACTTAAAATGGTGAAGAGACTTAAATGTCACTCATGAAACCATAAAAATCCTAGAAGAAAATGTAGGCAACAAAATTTCAGACATCACACGCAGTAGAATTTTCACTGATTCATCACCTAGGGCAAGAGAAACAAAGGAAAAAATTAATAAACGGGACTATTTCAAACTAAAATCTTCTGCACAGCAAAAAAAAAACAAAAAAACAGCATCACAATGGAAAGGGAACCCACTAAATGGGAGAACATATTTGCCAATGATACATTGGATAAGGGCTTAATTTTCAAAAGGAAGACAAAGAATCCAATTAAAAATTGGGCAGAAGACCTAAATAGACACCTGTCCAAACAGGACATACAAATGGCCAAGAGACATATGAAAAAATGCTCAATGTCACTAATCATCAGAGATATGCAAATTAAAACAACAATGATGTGTTACCTCACACCTGCCAGAACGGCCGCCATCAACAAATCTTCAAACAACAAGTGCTGACAAGGGTGTGAAGAAAAGGGGACTCTAGTACACTGCTGGTGGGAATGCAGACTGGTGCAGCCATTATGGAAAACAATATGGTGTTTCCTCAAAAAGTTAGAAATGAAACTGCCATTTGACCCAGTGATTCCACTTCTACGAATATATCCTAAGAAGCCTGAAACACATATCAGAAATAATATATGCACCCTTATGTTCATAGCAGTGCTATTTACAATATCTAAGATCTGGACAGCCCATGTGCCCATCAGTAGATGAGTGGATAAAAAAGCTGTGGTACATATACACAATGGAATACTATGCAGCTGTAAGAAAGAAAGATCTTTTATCCTTTAATATGACATGGAGAGACCTGGAAAGTATTATGCTAAGCGAACTAAGCCAATCAGAGAAAGACAAATATCATATGATTTTAATTATTTGTGGAATGTAATGAACAAAATAAGCTGTTGAATAAAATAGATCCAGAGACATGGAAGTAGGGAACAGACTGATAAACTTCAGAGGGAAGGGGTGGAGGGGACAGGAATAGATAAACCAAAGAATTTATATGCATATATGCATAACCAATAGATGCAGATCAAAGGGGGAAATAGGAGGGACATTTGTAATAAAAAAAAAATCAATAAATTAAGTATTTAAAAATAAGAGTGAGCCCTGGCCGGATTGGCTCAGTGGTTAGAGCGTCGACCTGCAGTCCAGAGAGATCCCGGTTCCATTCCCACTAAGGGTACGTACCTCGGTTGCAGTTTGTCCCTGGCCCTGGTTGGGTTGGGCGGGTGGCAGCCACTCGATGTGTTCTTTTCACATGGATGTTTCTCTCTCTTTCTCTCTCTCTCTCTCTCTCTCTCTCTCTCTCTCTCTCTCTCTCTCTCTCTCTCTTCCTCTCTCTCCCTCCCACTCTATCTGAACAAAAACTGGAAAAATGTCCTCAGGTGAGGATAAAAAATAAATAAATAATAATAATGATAATAATAACAATGGTGAAATAAGGCATTACCAAATAACCAGAAAGAGACAATGTGTTGCAATTAGACTTGCCTTACAAAAAAGACTAAAGAAAGTTCCCTCTGGCAGAAAGCATCTGACCCCAAACAGTAATCTGAATCCATACACAAAAAAACAAATTCCATTAGTAATTATTTTTTTTTATTAATTTATTTTTGTTACAGATGTTTCTCCTTTTTTCCCCATTGACACCCTCCTCCCTATCCCCCCACCCCGACTCCAGATTTGTTGTCCATGTCCATCAGTTATGCATACATGCATATAAGTTCTGTGGTTTATCTCTGCCCTCCCCCCCTTCTTCTGAGGGTTGTCAGTCTGTACCCTACTTCCACGTCTCTGGGTTTACCCTGTTCCTCAGATTGTTATGTTCATTATATTCCACAAATAAGTGAGATTATGTGATATTTGTCTTTCTCTGCTTGGCTTGTTTCGCTTAGGATAATACTCTCCAGGTCCCTCTATGTAGTCTCAAAGGATAAGAGATCTTTCTTTCTTACAGCTGCATAGTACTCCATTGTGTATATGTACCACTGCTTTTTTATCCATTCGTCTACTGATGGACACTTGGGCTGTTTCCAGATCTTAGCTATTGTAAATAGTGCTACTATGAACATGGGAGTACATATATTCTTTCTGATTGGTGTTGCAGGCTTCTTAGGGTATATTCCTAGAAGTGGGATCACTGGGTCAAATGGCAATTCAATTTTTAATTTTTTGAGGTAACACTGTAGTGTTTTCCAGAGTGGCTACACCAGTCTGCATTCCCACCAGCAGTGTACTAGAGTCCCCTTTTCTTCACATCCTTGCCAACACTTGTTTGATGACTTTTTGATGGTGGCCATTCTGACAGGTATGAGGAGATACTTCATTGTTGTTTTAATTTGCATCTCTCTGATGATTAGTGATGTTGAGCATTTCTTCATATGTCTCTTAGCCATTTGTATGTCTGGTTTGGACAGGTGTCTATTTAGCTCCTCTGGCCATTTCTTAATTGGGTTCCTTGTCTTCCTTTTGATGAGTTGTATGCGCACTCTATATATTTTGGAAATTGACCCCTTATCTGATGTGTCATTGGCAATTATGCTCTCCCATACAGTGGGTTCCCTTTCCATTTTGATGGTTGTTTCTTTTGCTGTGCAGAAGCTTTTGAGTTTGATGTAGTCCCATGTGTTCATTTTCTCCTTTGTTTCTGTTGCCTTAGGTGATGTATCAGTGAAAATTCTGCTGAGTATGATGTCTGAAATTTTGTTGCCTACATTTTCTTCTAGGATTTTTATGGATTCCCCAGTCCCATTTAAGTCTTTTATCCATTCTGAGTTTTTTCTTGTGTATGGTGCAAGTTGATGGTCTAGTTTCATTTTTTTGCATGTAGCTGTCCAATTTTCCCAACACCATTTATTAAAGAGGCTGTCTTTATTCCATTGTATGCTCTTGCCACCTTTGTCAAATATTAATAATTGAGCATAATGTCTTAGGTCAATTTCCAGGTTCTCTGTTCTGTTCCACAAGTCTATATACCTGTTCTTGTGCCAGTACCGGGCTGTTTTGATTACAGCAGCTTTGTAGTATAACCTGATATCCAGTATTGTGATCCCACCTACTTTGTCCTTCTTTTTCAAGATTGCTGTTGCTATTCAGGGTCTTTTTTGGTTCCATATAAACTTTTGAAGTATTTGTTCTAGTTCTGTGAAATATGTCATTGGTATTTTGATGGGGATTGCATTGAATCTATAGATTGCTTTGGGTAATACAGACATTTTAATTATTTTAATTCTTTCTTAAGGGAAATTCCTTTAGTTTTTGCCCATTGAGTATGATGTTGGCTGTAGGTCTTTCATGTATAGCCTTTATTATGTCGAGATATGATCCCTCTATTCCCAAATTGCTGAGTATTTTTATCAGAAATGGGTGCTGGATTTTGTGAAATGCTTTTTCAGCATCTATTGATATGATCAAATGACTTTTATCTTTCAATTTGTTTATGTGGTGTATCACTTTTATTGATTTGAGAATATTGTACCAGCCTTGCATCCCTGGGATGAATCTCATTTGGTCATGATGAATAATTTTTTTGATGTATTGCTGGATCCGATTTGCTAGTATTTTGTTCAGGATTTTGGCATTTATGTTCATCAGGGATATTGGCCTGTAGTTTTCTTTCTTTGTAGTGTCTTTTTCTGGTTTTGGAATTAGAATTATGCTGGTCTCATAAAACGAGTTTAGAAGTCTTCCTTCTTCTTGAATTTTTTGAAATAATTTGAGGAGAATGGGTATTATTTCTTCTTTGAATGGTCAGTAAAACTCCCTCTTGAAGCTGTCCAGGCCTGGGCTTTTGTTTGCTGGGAGAGTCTTGATTACATCTTCAATTTCTTTAGTTGTTATTGGTCTGTTCAGGTTTTCTATCTCTTCACGGTCCAGTTTTGGGAGACTATGTGTTTCTAGAAATTTGTCCATTTCACTTAAATTATCGAATTTGTTGCCATATAATTGTTCATAGTATTTATTAATGATCCTTTGTATTTCTGTGGTGTCAGTTGTTACTTTTCCTCTTTCATTTCTGATTTTGTGTATTTGAGTTCTCTCTCTTTGTTTCGTGGTGAGTCTAGCTAAGGGTCTATCAACCTTGTTTACCTTTTTGAAAAACCAGCTCTTTATTTCATTGATCCTTTGAATTGTTTTTTTGGTCTCAATGTCATTTATTTCTGCTCTGATCTTTACTATTTTCTTCCTTCTACTTGCTCTGGGTGTTGTAACGTGTCAGCGAGATAACCAGAGACACACAGCCGAATTGTAAAGGAGCACTTTATTACACTGGTGGGCTGTTACACCAGCGGGCTGGGGGGGTACAGCTTCCCCAAATCCTCAGTCCAGTGTTTTCTTTGTTGCCCGCTTTTAAGGGCACAAACTACAGAAAAAAATAACTACATTCTCTTGGCGCCACTTTTGGCACTGTTAAGGAGGGCTGATACAGAGAAGAGGGGGAGAGGAGCAGGGCAACTATTAATCTCTTTTTTCTCATGGTTTCTCTGAGTTTCCAAAGGCCATCCTCAACCCCTTATCTTTACAGTTTTCTTTGGGCGTCTCAAGGGCCTTATGTTTACAGAAAAGAAACTGCCAGGGTGTGTACGTGCAGTAACTGAGGGTCAGAATGGAGTTATTATATCCCCACTGGTTTTATGTACAAGTCAAATCATTGACCCTTTTTTTTTTATTAAGGATATTAACTCTGTCCCTGTATTATTCCCAAATTATTGGCATAGAAACAGCAGGTTTCACCTAGTGCTACACAGAGTCCTCCCTGCTGGAGGAAAAGGAAATCTAAACATTGTCTGCTTTGTATTGCTGGAGGTTATACTTAGGTGGGAGTATGCAAGTCCCTTGCCTTTGGATATCCCCCAAAGTTAACTTGGGCTGGTCCCATGTACAGTTGTCAGTATTTGGGGTCTGGAAAATTGGCTCAGAGAGGCCTAGCCCTATATAATAAGGTGGCCCTGAATTTAGGCATAACTAGTAGTCAGCCCTTATGTCCTTCCTGTGGCCTAATAAAGGTCTAGCTGACTAATGATATTAATCTGAATGAGGTCAGATTTTCCTATAGGGAAACCCTTGGGCTTGGTTAACCTTCTAAAATCTATATGAGGGTGCCTGCTTCTTATATAGCCCTTAGTAGTAAATATGGTTTCACAACCCCGAGATGGACAAAAGTATTCATTTGCATTCAAGCAACTTGTGGTGACTGTACGGCTCCCTGGGCATATATTTTCCTACCACTTGTAGTCCCCACTCCCCTATAGGTGTCCCATAACCCCTGGGAAGGGGCCCTTCTACATGACATTAATCTTCAGTAATACTATCTGTGCCTATGGTGCCTCTCATGAGGTCACGTAGGTCAAGACTGAAAACAGGTTTTTCTATCCCCTTTTGTGGTGACACTTCTTAAGATCTCCCCCAATATCCCATTTTCAAGTTTCCAGTTCCACTGGGGCCCAGATCTATAAAAATTCCCCTGTAAAGTCATAATCAGAAAAATTAGAGTCCCGATAAATGCAAGAGTCTCGTTGTTAAGGGATCTGGAGAGGCCTGGACCGTCTGTTCTGCTTTTTTTTTTTTTTTTTGCCTTCAGCAAGGAATGGTGCAGCCAGACCGGGTTGCCGTTGACCTTGACAGCCATTGGTGCAGGCAGGATGACAGTGTATGGTCCCTTCCAGGCTGGAGTCAGTCCCTGGGTGGTAAATTTCTTTACCCATATCGAGTCCCTGGGCTGGAAAGGGTGTACAGGGTCCGAGGTGGGCACAGGCAGGGCGTCACAAACGTGTTTATGGACAGCTTTCTGGGTGGACTGCAGGGCCTGCAAGAACTGTAGGCCAGAGGGGACCAGAGTGGTCCAGTTTTCACCAGTTTCTAAAGTAAATTTGGTTAAGGTTTATTCCATTACCAGGGGCAAGCTCTCCCTCTCTCTGTGTCCCTTTCTTTTTCCCTTCTTGAGTATTCCTCCAATATCCTGTCTTCCTGTAATATGTATGTCCCTTTCTTTGATCCTTTATTATCTTTTTACTTCCTCTGCACAATCCTTCTCTTTTTATTTCTTCCCTTCTCCATAAACTTCCTTCAACTTACACAGACCCTCTGCGACTTACACAATCCTTCTTCAAGTTACATAGACACTCTGTGACTTTCCTAGTCCCTCCCCTGACATGAACCTGAGAGCTTGCTCAATCTATCTGCAGTCTGCACATCCCCCAACTTTTCTTCTCCTCCTCCCTACTTAGACCCACACATTCCTGCTTCCCTCTGCCTTATCTTTTTCCCTGTGACCTTACTGGATGTTGCCTGCCTCTCAGGAGTTCAGTAAGCTTGGTGGAACCTAAGTGGGTAGTCTGGTGCAGCTGGTTGACTAAAGTCCAACCTAGAGTCTCTGGGACTAATAACCTCCGATCAGGTAGTGTCCATTATCCATTGATTTCTTTTATGGCTTGTTTCTGCTTGGCTAAGTCATTTTCTGACCTAGTGTATCTGGAGAGGCCATTCCCCACTGGTTTTAGGGCTGCCTCTTAAGCTTCCTGGTGCAGCAGATTTTCTTTCTTGCCCCATCAGAGAGCCTAGTTTAGGGCTATGAGTCCAGGCCATTGGGCTGAAGTTCTCCTACTTAATGACTGTGACCAGATGACACAGTCCTGAGTTACTACTGCTGTCCCAGCATACCTGATTTCTTCCTGGACATAGCTGCTCCTGTCCGTGAACAATACCTCATCTGATGATGGCAGTGGGACATCCTTGAGGTCTGGGTGGGCCATCTGCACTATGTCAATTACCTCCAGGCAGCCCTGTAGAAGTTTCTCTGGGTCATCGTCTGGAGGCAGGCTGGCATGACTGATGGCCAATGTCTTGTGGAACTTGATGTGGAGCTGGCCTGGAGTGGCAGTGGCCAGCAATTGAATAATCTCTGGAGGAGATCACATCTGAGTAGGAGGTATGGGCACTCTGGCAGGACCAGAAACAAAGGAGTCACAGTATTTTCCCAAAGTCCACAGTCCTCTTTGAAGTCCAGGGGTAGGTTAGAGCTCCATTGGCTCAGTCAGGACTGAGTCTGCTGTACCAGTACCTACCAGGAAACTAACTAGTTTGTCCCCTATTGTCTTGTATTATTCTGGGCTCCTGGGGGGGCTCAGTTGGAAGGAGCCCTGGCCCTGTTATTTTTCTAAGTTAAAGACAGTTTTTTACTTTGTTCCTGTATACCTGACTTTGTCCTTCTCTTTTCTATCTCTAATTGGGATCTATGCCTGCTGTCCTGGCTCCCCCGTGACCTGATTCCAAACTGCCTGCACTAACTCAAGGTTAAAGGATCCTGTGTTAGGTTTGCCCACCCCAAACATGGGTCAATTTAATTCACAGAAGGTCCTTAACTTTCCTTTAGATATTTTTGTGCCCTAATCAGAACCTTCCTCAAATCTTTCTCTAAGAATGTTTACTATGCAACCCAGTGAGGTCTTCTGGGCACTAGGGCTGCTATCCATGATTAGACTAACTGTAACAAAGTTGAGGGAGACACAGTAGGGAGGCAGACGAGGACAAAAACAAGGGAAGACACACAAGACAAAAACTTTCCCTTCGTCCACCTGGCCGCTCCCCTCGTGGAGATTTCAGACGCCTCTTGGCATGTGGCAGGTTGGAATAAGCCCCCAACTCAGATCAGGCTCGCTGGTGGGAAACCAGAGTGGCCCAAGAACCTGATACCGCCTTTTAGCTATATGAGGTCATCACAGAACTGCAGGGTAGGACTCACACAGGCTACGAAATGAGCGTCATGGAGCACGGTCACTCACACACAATTACATTCACACAGTCACACTAACACATCAGAAGTTCTCGGGAGGTGATTAGACTCCCCTTCTGCCCCAACAGCAGGCCAAGGAAAATTCCTTATCCAGAACGGCATCTATGCCACTTGGGAGGTGATCAGTCTCCCCTTCTGTCCCAGTGGTGGACCAGAAAGCACCGCGGTCCAGAACCAGAATTTACCAGAATTGAATCCACCTAACATCTCAGGGGGATCCCGGAGAGGAGAGGTTGCGCGGTGTCTGGCACTCTCACTTCTCACCCAGAAAGATCGGCCACCCAGAACTCACCTCCGGAGGCTTTTACCAGGTCTCCTTAAATCTTTTGAGGATGTCTTGGCATCTCCCAGCTGCTCATCGGAAATCTAAGTAGGATCTTTGAAGCCCTGGAACATCTCAGGAGGTACCTCCCCTCAGATCTCTAGGGGTCTGGCGGCCAGATCGTGAGAGGCCGCTCGCCCTAGGGGTCTAGCCCTTGGTGCCCTATACCACCAGGTAACTCACTGGGGCCTCCAAATATTGTAACGTGTCAGCAAGATAACCAGAGATGCACAGCTGAATTTTAAAGGAGTACTTTATTACACCAGTGGGCTGTTACACCGGCGGGCTGGGGAGGGTACAGTTTCCCCAAATTCTCAGCCCCGAGCTTTCTTTGTTGCCCACTTTTAAAGGCACAAACTACAGAAAAAAACAACTACATTCTCTTGACGCCACTTTTGGCACCGTTAAGGGGGGCTGATACAAAGAAGAGGGGGAGAGGAGCAGGGCAACTATTAATCTCTTTTTTCTCATGGTTTCTCTGAGTTTCCCAAGGCCATCCTCAATCCCTTATCTTTACAGTTTTCTTTGGGAGTCTCAAGGCCCTTATATTTACAGAAAAGAAACTGCCAGGGTGTGTACGTGCAGTAACTGAGGGTCAGAATGGACTTATTACACTGGGTTTTTTTTGTTGTTGTTTGCTTTCTAGTTCTTTAAGTTGTGAGGTTAGATAGTCTATTAGAAATTTTTCTTGTTTCTTGAGGTAGGCCTGTAGTGTTATGAACTTCCTTCTCAGAACTGCTTTTGCTGCATCCCATAGATTTTGTGTTGTTGTGTGTTCATTTTCATTGGTTTCCAGGAAGTTTTTTATTTTTTCCTTGATCTCCTCGGTAACCCATTCATTGTTTAATAACATGCTATTTAGCCTCCACGTGTTCAAATGTCTTTGAATGTTCTTGTTGCAATTGATTTCTAGTTTCATGCCATTGTGATCTGAGAAGATGCTTGATATGATTTCAATCTTCTTGAACTTGCAAAGATTTAGTTTGTGTCCTAACATGTGGTCTATCTTTGAGAATGTCCCATGTGCACTTGAGAAGAATGTCAATTCTGTAGTTTTGAGGTGTAATTCTCTGTAGAGATTGATTAAACCCATTTGGTCTAGTGCTTCATTTAGAGTCTCTGTTTCCTTGTTAATTTTTTGTCTAGAGGATCTATCCAGTGATGTCAATGGGGTGCTGAAGTCCCCTCCTATGATTGTATTGCTGTCAATTTCTCCTTTGACCCCAGAGCAAGTAGAAGGAAGGAAATAGTAAAGATCAGAGCAGAAATACACGACATGGAGACCAAAAAAACAATTCAAAGGATCAATGAAACAAAGAGCTGGTTTTTTTGAAAAGATAAACAAGATTGATGGACCCTTAGCTAGACTCACCAAGAAACAGAGAGAGAACCCAAATACACAAAATCAGAAACGAAAGAGGAGAAGTAACAACTGACACCACAGAAATACAAAGGATCGTTAACGAATACTATGAACATTTATATGGCAACAAATTCGACAATCTAAGCGAAATGGACACATTTCTAGAAACATATAGTCTTCCAAAACTGGACCAGGAAGAGATAGAAAACTTGAACAGACCAATAACAACCAAGGAAATTGAAGATGTAATCAAGACTCTCCCAGCAAACAAAAGTCCAGGCCCAGACGGCTTCACAGGGGAGTTTTACCGAACATTCAAAGAAGAACTAACACCCATTCTTCTCAAACTGTTTCTAAAAATTCAAGAAGAAGGAAGACTTCCAAACTCATTTTATGAGGCCAGCATAATTCTAATTCCAAAACCAGAAAAAGACACTACAAAGAAAGAAAACTACAGGCCAATATCCCTGATGAACATACATGCCAAAATCCTGAACAAAATACTAGCAAATCGGATCCAGCAATATATCAAAAAAATTATTCACCATGACCAAGTGGGATTCATCCCAGGGATGCAAGGCTGGTTCAATATTCGCAAATCAATAAATGTGATACACCACATAAACAAAATGAAAGATAAAAACCACATGATCATATCAATAGACGCTGAAAAAGCATTCGACAAAATTCAACACCCATTTCTGATAAAAACGCTCAGCAATTTGGGAATAGAGGGATCATATCTCAACATTATAAAGGCCATATATGAAAGACCTACAGCCAACATCATAATCAATGGGCAAAAACTAAAAACATTTCCCTTAAGAACAGGAACAAGACAGGGATGCCCACTTTCGCCACTCTTATTTAACATAGTACTGGAAGTCTTAGCCACAGCAATCAGACATGAAGAAAAAATAAAAGGGATCCAAATTGGAAAGGAGGAAGTGAAACTGTCATTATTCGCAGATGACATGATATTATACATAGAAAACCCTAAAGACTCCATCAAAAATCTACTAGACCTAATAAATGAATTTGGCAAAGTAGCAGGATACAAAATAAACGTCAAGAAATCAACGGCATTCTTATACACCAATGATGAACTCACAGAAAGAGAAACTAAAAAAACAATCCCATTTACCATCGCAGCAAAAAAATTAAGATACCTAGGAATAAATTTAACCAAAGAAGTGAAGGATCTATTTGCAGAAAACTACAGGACATTGAAAAAAGAAATAGAGGAAGATATAAAAAAGTGGAAGCACATACCTTGTTCATGGATTGGAAGAATTAACACCATTAAAATGTCCATATTACCCAAAGCCATCTATAGATTCAATGAAATCCCCATCAAAATACCAGCGACATATTTCACAGAACTAGAACAAATACTCCAAAAGTTCATATGGAACCAAAAAAGACCCCGAATAGCCACAGCAATCTTGAAAAAGAAGGACAAAGTAGGTGGGATCACAATACCAGATATCAGATTATACTACAGAGCTACTATAATCAAAACAGCCTGGTATTGGCACAAGAACAGGCATATAGACCAGTGGAACAGAACAGAGAATCCAGAAATTGACCCAAGACATTATGCTCAACTAATATTTGACAAAGGTGGCAAGAGCATACAATGGAGCAAAGACAGCCTCTTTAATAAATGGTGTTGGGAAAATTGGACAGCTACATGCAAAAAATGAAACTAGACCATCAACTTACACCATACACAAGAATAAACTCAAAATGGGTAAAAGACTTAAATGTGACTGGGGAATCCATAAAAATCCTAGAAGAAAATGTAGGCAACAAAATTTCGGACATCATACGCAGCAGAATCTTCACTGATACATCACCTAAGGCAACAGAAATAAAGGAAAAAATGAACACATGGGACTACATCAAACTCAAAAGCTTCTGCACAGCAAAAGAAACAACCATCAAAACGGGAAGAGAACCCACTGTATGGGAGACTATAATTGCCAATGATACATCAGATAAGGGGTTAATCTCCAAAATATATAGAGTGCTCATAAAACTCAACAAAAGGAAGACAAAGAACCCAATTAAAAAATGGGCAGAGGAACTAAATAGACACCTCTCCAAACAGGACATACAAATGGCTAAGAGACATATGAAGAAATGTTCAACATCACTAATCATCAGAGAGATGCAAATTAAAACAACTATGAGGTATCACCTCACACCTGTCAGAATGGCCACCATCAACAAATCATCAAACAACAAGTGTTGGTGAGGGTGTGGAGAAAAGGGGACTCTAGTCCACTGCTGGTGGGAATGCAGACTGGTGCAGCCACTGTGGAAAACACTATGGTGTTACCTCAAAAAATTAAAAATTGAATTGCCATTTGACCCAGTGATCCCACTTCTAGGAATATATCCTAAGAAACCTGAAACACCAATCAGAAAGAATATATGTACTCCCATGTTCATAGCAGCACTATTCACAATAGCTAAGATCTGGAAACAGCCCAAGTGCCCATCAGTGGATGAATGGATAAAAAAGCTGTGCTACATATACATAATGGAGTACTATGCAGCTGTAAGAAAGAAAGATCTCTTATCCTTTGAGACAACATGGAGGGACCTCGAGAGTATTATCCTAAGCGAAACAAACCAAGCAGAGAAAGAAAAATATCACATGATCTCACTCATTTGTGGAATATAATAAACATAACAGTATGGGGAACAGGGTAGACCCAGAGATGTGAAAGTAGGGTACAGACTGACAACCCTCAGAAGAGGGGGTGGGGGGGAGGGAAGAGATAAACCACAGAATTTATACGCATGTATGCATAACTGATGGACATGGACAACAAAGCTGGGGAAGGGGTAGTGGGATGGGGAGGAGGGTGTCAATGGGGAAAAAAGGAGAAACATCTGTAACAAAAATAAATTAATAAAAAATAATAAATTAAAAAAAAAATTTCTCCTTTGAAGTCCTCCAGAAGATTTTTAATATATTTTAGTGCTCCTATATTGGGTGCATATATGTTTACCAAGGTTATATCTTCTTGTTGGATAGATCCTTTCAATATTATGTAGCGACCTTCTTTGTCTCTAGTTATGGCCTTCATTTTGAAATCTATTTTATCAGATATGAGTATTGCTACTCCAGCTCTTTATTCCTTTCCGTTTGCTTGGAAGATTTTTTTCCCTTCACTTTAACCTATGTGAGGTTTTTATTGTGAGGTGGGTCTCTTGTAATTAACATATATATGAGTCATACTTTCTTATCCAATCAGCTACTCTGTGTCTTTTTATCAGAGCATTCAATCCATTTACATTTAAGGTGATTATTGATATGTACTTATTTATTGTCATTTTTGTTTAGTGTGGCTCTATTTTCCTTCCTATTTCTTCTACTAATTACAGCAGTTCTTTTAACATTTCTTGCAGTGCTGGTTTGGTGCTAATGTATTCCCTTAGCCTTTTTTTGTCTGGGAAGCTCTTTATTTGACCTTCTATTTTGAATGCTAGCCTTGCTGGGTAGAGTAGTCTTGGATTCAGATCCTTGTTTTTCATGACCTTGTTTACTTCATGCCATTCCCTTCTGGCCTGTAGTGTTTCTGTTGAGAAGTCAGCTGATAGCCTTATGGGTGGGGGGGTTGCAGGTAACCTGTTGCTTATCTCTTGCTGCCTTTAGGATTCTCTCTTTGTCTTTAATTTTTGGAATTTTAATTACTGTGTCTTGTTGTAGGCCTGTTTGGGTTCTTCTTACTTGGGGCTCTCTGTGCTTCTTGAACTTGAATGCTTTCTTCCTTCCCCAAGTTAGGAAAGTTTTCTGTCACTATTTCTTCAAATATATTCTCTAACCCTTGCTCATTTTCTTCTTCTTTGGGCACTCCTATGATGCAAATATCATTACGTTTCCAGTTTTCCCACAGTTCTCTTAAGCTGTCTTCTTGTTTTTTAATTGTTTTTTCCTTTTGGTTTTCTGATTGGTTGATTTTTTTCTACCCTGTCTTCTAATTCACTGATCCAGTCCTCAGCTTCCTCTACTCTGCTGTTTACTCCTTCCAATGTGTTCTTTATTGCTCCTATGTCATTCTTCATTTCCACTTTATTGGTTTTCAATGCTTCTATATCTTTACTCAAGGTGTTGAGGTCCTTACTCATGCTGTTGAGCTTCCTCAAGATCATGGCTCTAAACTCTACCTCTGATAACTTGCTTAACTCCATTTCATTTATCTCGTCTTCAGTAGAGGTCTCTTGTTCTTTCATTTGGGATTTGTTTCTTTGTTTCACCATTTTGGCTATCTCAGTGGGTTTTGGAGCCTGCCAAATTTTCCCTGTGGGTGTTGGTGTTCTGGTGTTTGTGGCTCCCTCTACTTGGTTTGGACGAGCATGGAAGAACCCACGTTCAACACCACTGTGAAGTCTTACTTTCTTGGGTAGATTTTCAAACTTAGGAAAGGTTCAGTTATCCTCTAGCTTTTTGCCTGGAGGCTGTTAGTCTCAGTTACTTGAAGAGCCTTGGGTTCTTAGTTGAATGAAAAACTCCCTCAGGTGTTCAGCATAAGAGGATTTCCCAATGGTGGGGCAGATGTTGGTTGTTAATGAGCCTCAATTTGTGTTTCTTTCATCCACCTGGGTGGGGTTGAATCTCTGAGGAAGGGGCTGCTGCCTCTCCCCAGAGCCCTGGAAAGGAGTAAGATGGCCACAGTCCTGTCTGGCCGCAACTTAGCAAAAGCTCTGAGTGCCCTCCAACTCCTGAGTATCCCCACACAGTTCCAGTCCAGTATGCCCTCCCTCTATTAGGGCCCAAGGTGAGTGGCTGTGGCTAATTTAGTGGTCTGTGTTGGCCCTCTGCCCTGTGGAGCGGGCTTGGGAATTTAACCTTGAGGGTGCTGCTCACAGCTAAGACCGCTGTCCGTGGGCTCCCAGCCCCCCTCTCGCACCTCCCCAATCCTACCAGGATCGATTCAGTGTCCCTGGTTATATGGTCCTTACAAGCTGCTTTTCTGTTCCTTTTTCCCAATGATTTGTCTTTATTTTAGTTGTAATTTCAGTTTGGTCCTGGGAGATGGTCTGTGTAGCTTCCATTCACTCTGCTGCCATTTTGGAATCTTCTCCTAACTGATTTAAAGTGTATTTGAATAAAATAATTTGTATATGATCACATTGTGCAGTCTATAAGAAGTTAAAAGGCAATATGCATGCCAATAAGAACACAAAGGAGATGGGTAGTTAAAAAACAGTATTGGACTAATGAAATGATACTAGATAATAACATGAATTCACAGGAACAAATGAAGAGAACCAGAAATGATAAATAAGGTTAATATAAGAAACACTATAAATTTATATTTTCTTCTATTAGCTTCTTTAAAAGATATAAAATTATATAAAGTAATATTTATAATAATCTATTACAACATGTGCAGACCTTAAAGACATTATGCTAAGTAAAATAAGCCAGTCACAACAGGACAAATACTGTATGAGTCCAATTGTAAGGGACTTAGAGTAGGCAAATTAACAGATACAGAAAGAAATGGTGGTTGCCAGGGGCTGGGGGGCAGGGAATTGGGAGTTGGTATTTAATGGGTATGGAGTTTCAGTTGGGAAACATTAAAAAGTTATGGAGATAGATGATTGCACAAAAATGTGAATATATTTAATGACACAGAACTGTACACTTAAAACTGGTTAAAATGATACGTTTTATGTTATGCATATTTTCCCCCAATTAAACACACAAACACTGACGAACAAAATAGAGCCAGAGGCATGGATACATGGAACAGACTGACAGTTGTCAGAGGGGAGATGAGAAGGGGGGACTAGATGAAAGAAGGTGAAGAGATTAGCCAAAGAATGTATATGCACAGCCCATGGACACAGACAACAGTATGGTGAAGGCCAGAGGCAGGGGGTTGGGGCTGGGTGGAGCTGGGCAAAGAGGGGGAAAATTGGGGATGTTTATAATAGTATCAACAATAAAATAATAATAATTAATAATTAACACAAACATACACACCTCAGGCCAGTGATTCTTTTGCTTTGTCTGAAATGGAAATCAAAAAGGCTCTTACCAGGGGACAACCACATAAGAGTGGGCCAAGTCCAAGCCCAAATGCAGATGGTTATAACCATCTCACAAAATATTTAGCCTTACCGGAAGACAATGGCTTCCAACCCTTTGCTTCTGGGTATAATTTAAAGTGTTCATTTGAGGCTGCAAATCTAGATCATATTAGTGAAAAGTTAATGTCCCTGATTGGCCCAACAAGATGAGGAATTACAGTCTTGAGCTCAAAGCAAAAACAAAAGCCCATAAAAGAATGCTCTTTTTTTCTTTTGTTCCTTGTTAACAGTTATATAAGGTTGTACCTACTTATGTCTCCACTAAAAAACTCCAAATTTAGAAAGCCAGTGTTGTTCTCAGGGCAGTGTTGGTTACTGCCAATCCATATTTTCCCTCTTCTTTACTGTTGAGAAACTGACCAATTTTACTACCAAAAAAGAGGGACAGATTCAAGTGGTTTGCAAGCTATTTAGTTTTTTGACAAATGCAAGCTGCTTTAACAAAAAACTTGGGAAAGCTGGAGGTAGCGTCATTGGTGAATTTCTAAACTCAATAAACTATAATGCAGTCTCACTAATATTATTTTTTTAAATATCGAAATTCTGGATTTCTAAAACGAGACATTTATTCAAACACAAGCAGTGAATAACTGACAAAATCATGGCAGACCTCCTTAAATGAAATTATATTAATCGATTTTGTTTTTAAGACCTGTCCTTATTTTCAGGTTCCAGTGTCTCTCCAAATTTATTGAGCCATTTCATCTTCTATCTGCTGACCCTGGGAAAACCAAACCCCCGTGGCTCATATAAAAAGATGGACAAGGGAAGTGCTCTAACTACTTGTTAAGTAAAATAAGTGAATGCACAATACAAACAGACTACACAGTACCTGCCAGTCAGGAGTTTGAAAAACGTGTTATATTAATATATACACAAAAAAATGGCTGGAAGTAAATGCACCCAAATTTTAAGGTGTTTATCTCTAGGTTTGAGGCTTGTTGGTGATGTTTATGTACGTGCACATGTATAATTTTAATATTTTTTGTATTTTCCAAATGTTCTACAATGAGTATATAATTCTTTTATAACTAAATAAAAAGAAATATATGTTATTTAAAACAATAGAGAAGTAGTTTGTCTCTGAATTCATTTTCTTTGGAACTGATGTCTTATGTTACTTTTCCACCCTTTGCCTTCATCACCCTTGTTCCTGTCTTCAGTGGGGGAGTGAAAATTAGAAAGTTCATGAGATAGAAAATTCTTAAACATAAGAAAAAATTTGAAAAGGCTCTTGGCAGCCAAAGCGAGAACAATATCTATTTCACTTCACGTAAAGATATTTAACAGCATGGAGAGTTTTATTCTTGAATGTTTTTCATTCACTCTTTCTATCTTGAGTTTAATTTTCTATTTTGTTCTTTGATTTTTACACAGTTCAATCTAATAGTGAAAGTAATACATGCTTAATGGAGGAAACTGTGAAGACTCAGAAGAATACAAAGAAAAAAATATCTTATCACCCAAAGATAACCACTATTGCCATTTTTGTATGTGTACTCAGATTCTTTTTATATGTATATATACAATAAAGACAGCCGCCATATCTGGGACTGCAGCAACTTGGCTCACACTGTTTGCCCCACCCTAGTGATTCTCTGAGGCCCTGCCCCACCCAACTTTCAGGCCCACCCAAGCTGTTGCCAGTTGCTTTACTATACTATTAGCCTGTCTTGGATCCTGCTTCAGCTTTTCCTAAATTCTTTCAAACAAGCAGCATCTGGTCTCAGCTAGCCCCCTACCTCTTGTTAAGTAATACATAGAAACAAACACAGGAAGACAGCCAAAATGAGGAGACAAAGAAACAGGTCCCAAATGAAAGAACAGAACAAAACTCCAGGAAAAGAACTAAGTGAAATGGAGATAAGCAAGCTAACACATTCAGAGTTCAAAACACAGCTTATAAGGATGCTCAATGAACTTAGTGAGAACTTCAATGAACTTAGTGAGGGCCTCAAGAGAATAAAAAAAGGACCAATCAGAAATGAAGGATGCACAGGAAGAAATGAAGGAGGCACTAACTAAAATAAAGAACAATTTACACAGATTCAATTGTAGAGTAGGTAAAGCCAAGAAGCAAACCATCGATTTGGAATATAAGGAAGCAAAAAACACCCAATCAGAACAGCAAAAAGAAAAAAGAATCCAAAAAAATGAGGATAGTGTAAGGTGCCTCTGGGACAACTTCAAGTGTGCCAACATTCACATCTTGGGGGTGCCAGAAGGAGAAGAGAGAGAACAAGAAATCGAAAACCTATTTGAAACAATAATGACAGAAAACTTTCCTAACTTGATGAAGGAAACAGACATACAAGTCCAGGAAGCACAGAGAGTCCCAAACAAGATGAACCCCAAGAGTCCTACACCAAGACACATCATCATCAAAATGCAAAAGGTTCAAGACGAAGAGAGAATCTTAAAAGCAGCAAGAGAAAAGCAGTTAGTTACCTACAAGGGAGTTTCCATAAGACTGTCAGCTGATTTCTCAAAAGAAACTTTGCAGGCCAGAAGGGAGTAGCAAGAAATATTCAGAGTGATGAAAAGCAAGAACCTACAACCAAGATTACTCTATCCTGCAAAGCTGTCATTCAGAATCAATGGCCATATAAAGAGTTTCCCAGACAAGAAAAGCTAAAGGAGTTCATCACCACCAAACCATTATTATATGAAATGTTAAAGGATCTTCTTGAAGAAAAAGATAAAGAATATGAACAAACAAAATGGCAATAAGTACATATCTATCGACAATTGAATCTACAAACAAAATGAACAAGCAGAACAAAAACATTCTCACTCAATGGGGAAAAAAGGAGAAACATCTGTAACAAAAATAAATTAATAAAAATAAATAAATAAATAAATAAATAAATAAATAAATAAATAAATAAAACATTCTCATAGATACAGAGAACATTTTGTTGGTTGCCAGATGGGAGGAGGGTTGGGGGAATGGATGAAAAAGGTGAAGGGATTAAGAAGTACAAATTGGTTGTTAGACTTACAAACCTCAAAGGGAAGGGGGGGGGGATGGGAAGAAATAAACCAAAGAACTTATATGCATATATGCATAACCAATGGTCACAGACAACAGTGTGGGGAAAGTCAGGAGGGGGGCGGGAGTGGGGAGGAGGGGTCAATAGGGAAAAAAGGAAAAACATCTGTAATACATTCAACAATAAAGATAAGTTAAAAAAAGAATTAATAAAAAAAGAATGAAAAAAAAGACTCTAATATTCATGCTATTTTGTAGTCTTCTGCTTTTACTTATCAATATGTCATGAATGCTAGGTTTCTGAGTCACTTTTTCCTACAAATAACTTTACACTATTAAAGGGTCTAAAAGCCTTTAATTTAGCCTATATCAAAATTAGAATTTTTTCTTTCCTCCAGGACTTTTCAGAGCTTTTATTATATTAATTTGCATTTTGCCATTTTATTTATTTTTTAAATATGTTTTTATTGATTTATTTTAGAAAGAGGAAGGGAGTGAGAGAGAGAAACATTAATCAGCTGCCTCCTGCACACACCCCCTGGGGGTGGAGCCCACAACCCGGGCATGTGCCCTGACCAGGAATCTATCCAGTACCTTTCAGTCCATGGGATGACATTCAAGCCACAAAGCCACACCAGCTGGGCTGCATTTTGTCATTTTAAAATCATTTTTATTTTTCAATTACAGTTGATGTACAATATTATATTAATTTTAGGTGTACACTCCAGTAATTAAACATTACATAACAAGTAATCATCTCTATAAATCTCACACCCATTTGACACCATACATAGTTATTAAAATATTAATGACTATATTCCCTATGCTGTACTTTACATCCCTGTGACGATTCTGTAACTACCAATTTGTACTTCTTAATCCCTTCACCTTTTTCTTCCATCCTCCAACCCACCTCTCTGTATCTATGAATCTGTTTCTGTTCTGCTTGTTCATTTATTTTGTTTTTTATATTCAATTGTTGATAGATATGTAATTATTGTCATTTCATTGTTCATATTTTTTATCTTTTTCTTTCTTTGACTTTTTGAAGAAGACCTTTTAACATTTCATGTAATACTGGTTTGGTGGTGATGAATTCAAAATTAGAAATTTTTTGAATTAGGAAGAACTAATGTTTACTGTATCTTTCATTTGTTTGTCTTTTTTGGGGAAAAAAACAATAATACTGAAAACAAAAAATAGCTTAAATTTTTCTTCTCTTTAAGTTAAGATTCTCCTATGACCTTATTTATGAAGCCATTTCAGTCAATGGTGATTTACCATTATAAGATTTACCCAAATGAAAATGATTATAAACATTTGTAGTTATTAGCAACATATTGGATGTTTTAACATTTTATCCAATAACTGGTAAATAAAAGTAATGTTTGTATAAACAAGAGAATATCTAATCTCATTTAAAATTTCATTATCACGCCCATCCAGTGTGGCTCAGTCGCTGAGCGTCAACCCATACACCAAGAGGTCGCCGGTTCGATTCCCAGTCAGGGCACATGTCCAGGCTATGGGCCCAATGCCCAGGTTGTGGGCCCAATCCCCAGTGGGGGACATGCAGGAGACAGCCAATCGATGTTCTCTCTCATTGATGTTTCTATCTCTCTCTCTTTCCTTATCCCTTCCTCTCTCTCTAAAAATCAATAAAGAAAAAAAATTTTTTTAAATAAATAAATAAAATTTTCTAGTCACCATTGCCCGTGCGGCTCAGTTGGTTGTGTGTCGTTCCATGCACCAAAAGGTGGTAGGTTCGATTCCCGATCAGGGAACATGCCCAGGTTGTGAGTTTGATCCCTGGTCAAGGTGCATACAGGAGGCAACCAGTTAATGTTTCTCTCTCACGTTGATGTTTCTCTCCTTATCTCTCCCTCTCCCTTCTTCTCTCTCTAAAATCAATAAAAATATATTTACTTTTATTTATTGTTGAAATTATTACAGATGTCCCCCTTTTTTCCCCATTGACCTCCTCCTTCCTGCTCCCACCCCTCTCCCGCCTTCCCCAGCCTAATGTCCATGTTGATTGGTTTTGCATATATGCATATAAGTTCTATGGTTTATCTCTTTCCACCCCTCTCACCCCACCATCCCTCTGAGGTTTGTCAGTCTGTTCCCTACTTCATGATTCTGGATCTCTTTTGGTCAACAGCTTATTTTGTTCATTATGTTCCACAAATAAGTGAGATCATGTGGTACTTGTCTATCTCTGATTGGCTTATTTCGCTCAGCATAATACTCTCCGATCCCTCCATGTCGTCTCAAAGGGAAAGAGATCTTTCTTTCTTACTGCTGCATAGTATTCCATAGTGTAAATGTACCACAGCTTTTTTATCCACTCATCTAGTGATGGGCACTTGGGCTGTTTCCAGATCTTAGCGATTGTAAATAGTGCTGCTATGAACATAGGGGTACATATATTCTTTCTGATTGGTGTTTCAGGTTTCTTAGGATATATTCTTAGGAGTGAGATCACTGGGCCAAATGGCAGTTCTATTTTTAATTTGTTGAGGAAACAACATATTCTTGTCCATAGTGGCTGTACCAGTCTGCATTCCCACCAGCAGTGTTCTAGAAAAGAAAAAGAAAAAAAAACAACCATATTTACAATAAATAAATAAATTAAATTAAATCACCTTGTCACATGTCCTTACATCCACAGAGGATTTGCTGTTGTTTTGTTCTTAAAAAAGTCACCAAGGGGTCCAAGAAAGCATTCAGATCTTTCCCAAAAGGTTTGCCACTGTCAGGGTCGAAGTGCAGCTCTGGGACTGGAGCTCCACAAGTTCATACCTAGCATCACCCTAAAGTAATTGATTAACTCATCCATGTTAGAATAATATCTGGGCTTATCTGTTGTTTATCTTCAATACTCCAAATTTCTGTATGTGTCTAATAAATGGGAAAAGTCAATCACCTACCATGCTTTATAGTATGTGCTATGCAGTAATTCAAGAAAGTTGTTGATATCTGTGCTTGAAAATCTCAAATTCATGATAAATCTTCAATATGGTCTGTTTTTGTTTTTGTTTTTTTTCCTGACCTGTGGCAGGCAGAATACTGGCCTCCTAAAGATGTCCCAGCCTAACCCTTGGAAACTGTAAATATGTTACATTACATGGCCAAAGGGACTTGCATATGTGATTAAGGTTATACACTTTAAGATAGGGTGATTATCCCGGATTATCCAAGTGGGCCCGATCTAATTACATAAGCCTTTAAAAGCAGAGAATTTTCTGTGGCTCAAAGCAGTGAAAAGATGTAGCAGAAACCAAAGTCAGAGATTTGAAGCACGAGAAAGACTTGACCTGCTGTTGCTGGAGAAAGTCATTCACATGGGAAGCATGAGAAGGAATGTGGGCAGCCTCTAGGAGAAAAGACTAGCCCCTGTCTGACATCCAGCAAGGAAATTGGAACCTCAGTCCCATAATCACAAGGAACTAAATTCAGCCAACAATCTGAATGAGATTGGAAACGGATTCTTATCTAGAATCTCCAGAAAGGTCCTGCCAATACCTTGATTTTGGCATTGTGAGACCAGAAGACGCAGTTTAGCCATGTTGTACCCAGATTTCTGACCACAGAACTGTGAACTAATAAATGAGTCTTGTTCTAAGGCACTGTTTGTGGTCATCTGTTATGACAGCAATAGAAACTAATATATGGCCTGAAATGAAAATCTACCCTTGAAAAATAAGATCCATTTTAAAGCTTAATTATCAGGTTAAAAATAGAGCTTTCTGTGACCCAGGAATATTGACATATGAACTATGATAATATCATAATTAGTTCAGAAAACTCCAAAATAAAATAATTACTGCATTACTACAGACCAGCTAAAATGGGGCTCAACACTATGTAAGTTTCCTACTTGCTTCTACAATCATGCCTTAAGAGAGTAGTAATGTTTTGCATTTAACATTTACCACATTTAGAAAAGAAAAGGGGATCAATAATCTTGTAAAATTTATAACATTCTAATTCAAAGATTCTCTATATTGTCATCCTTGTGTGTGGAGGGGATGAGAATATATAAAGCTATTTTAAAATGAAACTAGCACGCCATTCTGAAACACAGAAAAGTTTAAGATTCCAATCTCATTATCCAAGGTGGCAGTTTTCCTACTCCCCATTCCAACAAAATCAGAGTCTATTGAAATGCATTTTGAACCAGGCAGAAATTAAGAGACAGTTGTTAAAAAGGATTCCCAGAAATGAGAAGCAGCCATGTTTTGCAGGCAGCCAATTTCAGGGGTCAATACATTGACTGTGTCTATCTTTTTAAATCACTATATTTTGCTTCAGGCTTTGATGTGGTCAGAGAAAAGAAGCCACAAAGAAATATTTTAGGGGCCTTAATGATGTGCAACATGGACTGTGGGTAGACTGAGCCCATAGAGATTCTTCCTTGTTATTATTAATAATTGCTTATCATCATTGGATGGTTGCCTGATGTGAGTGAGATCATCTAGGGAATAAAAATTTTTTAGCACTGGCATATAAATGCATATTTCTCTGGTCTGTACTATTTTTAAGATGTTCCATGTGTCTGCATTGTGACCAAATTCATATTTGATTTGGTTTTCAAGATTTCTCAGGTAGACATTTAAAAAGATGCATTCAATTGCTTTATTTAAATGTTTATTGAAAAAATAATGTTCTTATATCCCCTGTGCCAGGAGCCACATTAGAATAATCATATAAAATATAACTGCAATTGAAACAGAACTATATATTATCTACAATGCAGAGTATTTCCAATGAGAATAAGACTAGACACAAAGTTAAAACATTTTAAATAGATTATCTGAAGTGTTAGGAAAAATAATCATATAATGCAATTCCACATGAGATGAACACAAAGTCTTATTAAGAACTTATATGTCCCGTCCAGTGTGGCTCTGGATTGACCATCGTCCCATGGACTAAGAGGTCCTGGTTTGATTCCTGGTCAAGGCACATACCCAGGTTTTGGGCTCAATCCCCGGTAGGGGGCATGCAGGAGGCAGCTGATTGATGTTTCTCTTTCACGTTGATGTTTCTCTATCTCCCTTCCTCTCTCTCTAAAAATTCAATTAAAAATATTTTTAAAAAGAACTTATATAGATATATACATAACCCATGGACACAGACAATAGTGTGGTGAAGGCCCAGTGTGGGCAGGAACCGGGTGGAGGGGAACAATGGAGAAAAAATGGGGGACATTTGTAATACTCTCAACAATAAAGATAAACTAACTAACCAAATAAATAAAAGATTTCATGTGCAACAGCCATATCTATAATCAGATTTCTGAAGTTTATCTGCAATACTAGAGTTACTTGTATTCTTTGTGTACCAGATTTATCACTTTGCACTACTTTCAATCTCTACTACCACCTTTAGCCACTGAAATATATTAAGTAGCAATTTCAAAGATATATTGCATTAAAAAGGAAAACTAGTAATTTTACTGTAGAGAAATGTAGAGGTTACTTCCTTAAGTAAATAATTCAAGTTAATGGGACAAACTAAACTCCTGATCTCAAGTGCTGATAAGAACACAATATCATTTCTCTGATATTTCTGCCAAATATGCACAATCTGAATCTAAGCATGAAGAAATATACAAACCAAGTATTCCAAAATGGTGGCAGAGTGAATGGAAGCTGCACAGACCATCTCCCAGGACCAAACTGGAATTACAACTAAAATAAAGACAAACTAATGGGAAAACGCAACAGAAAAGCAGCTGGAGAGGAACAATATAACCAGGTACAGGAAAAGGACACTGAATCGAGCCTGCTAGGAACTGTGGAGGCGGGAGAGGGTGGGCTGCGAGCCCATCAACAGCAGCTGTTTTAGCTGGGAGCAGTTCCCTCGGGGATAAAATCCCAAGACAGAAGCATAGCACAGAGGGTCTGGACAGAGAACAAAATTAGCTACAGCCACACACTTTGGGCTCTGCCAGAGGGAGGGTGGACTGGACTGGAACTGTGTGGAGACTCAGGAGCTTGGAGAGGTGAGAGGGAAATGGGAGTTTTTTGCTGAATCAACCCCCGAAAGGACAGTAGCCATCTTAATCAAAGAGCACCTTCCCTGAGCCCAAAGCAGAAGCAACAGCCCCTCACACAGGAATTTAACAACACCTGGCCAGGGAAAAGAAATGCAAATTGAGGCTCATTAACAGCCAGCATCTCCCCACCCTCTGGAAATTCTATTACCCTGAACACCTGAGGGAGTTTTTCTTTTAATTATTTATTTATTTATTGTTCTTTATTTTTTTATTTTTATTTTTTTTGTTTTATTAATTTATTTTTGTTACAGATGTTTCTCCTTTTTTCCCCATTGACACCCTCCTCCTCATTCCCCCACCCCGTCCCCAGCTTTGTTGTCCATGTCTGCCAGTTATGCATACATGCATATAAGTTCTATGGTTCATGACTTCCCTCCCCCCACACCCCTTCTTCTGAGGGCTGTCAGTCTGTACCCTACATCCACGTCTCTGGGTTTACCCTGTTCCTCAGACTGTTATGTTCATTATATTCCACAAATAAGTGAGATCATGTGATATTTGTCTTTCTCTGCTTGGCTTGTTTCGCTTAGGATAATACTCTCCAGGTCCCACCATGTTATCTCAAAGGATAAGAGATCTTTCTTTCTTACAGTTACATAGTACTCCATTGTGTATATGTAGCACAGCTTCTTTATCCATTTGTCTACTGATGGATACTTGGGCTGTTTCCAGATCTTAGCTATTGTAAATAGTGCTGCTATGAACATGGGGTACATATAATCTTTCTGATTGGTGTTTCAGGTTTCTTAGGATATATTCCTAGAAGTGGGAACACTGGATCAAATGGCAATTGAATTTTTAATTTTTTGAGGTAACACCATAGTGTTTTCCACAGTGGCTGTACCAGTCTGCATTCCCACCAGCAGTGTACTAGAGTCCCCTTTTCTCCACATCCTTCCCAACACTTGTTTGATGATTTGTTGATGGTGGCCATTCTGACAGGTGTGAGGAGATACTTCATTGTTGTTTTAATTTGCATCTCTCTGATGATTAGTGATGTTGAGCATTTCTTCATATGACTCTTAGCCCTTTGTATGTCCTATTTGGAGAGGTGTCTATTTAGTTCCTCATCCCATTTTTTAATTGGGTTCTTTGTCTTCCTTTTGTTGAGTTGTATGAGCACTCCATATATTTTGGAGATTAACCCCTTATCTGATGTATCATTGGCAATTATACTCTCCCATACAGAGGGTTCCTTTTCCAATTTGATGGTTGTTTCTTTTGCTGTGCAGAAGCTTTTGAGTTTGATGTAGTCCAATGTGTTCATTTTTTCTTTTGTTTCTGTTGCCTTAGGTGATGAATCAGTGAAGATTCTGCTGCATATGATGTCTGAAATTTTGTTGCCTACATTTTCTTCTAGAATTTTTATGGATTCACGAGTCACATTTAAGTCTTTTATCCATTTTGAATTTATTCTTGTGTATGGTGTAAGTTGATGGTCTAGTTTCATTTTTTTGCGTGTAGCTGTCCAATTTCTCCAACGCCATTTATTAAAGAGACTATCTGTACTCCATTTTATGCTCTTACCACCTTTGACAAATATTAATTGAGCATAATGTTTTGGGTCAATTTCTGGATTCTCTGTTCTGTTCCACTGGTCTATATGCCTGTTCTTGTGCCAGTATTAGGCTGTTTTGATTACAATAGCTTTGTAGTATAACATGATACCCGGTATTGTGATCCCGCCTACTTTGTCCTTCTTTTTCAAGATTGCTGTGGCTATTCGAGGTCTTATTTGGTTCCATATGAACTTTTGAAGTATTTGTTCTAGTTCTGTGAGATATGTCATTGGTATTTTGATGGGGATTGCATTGAATCAATAGATTGCTTTGGGTAATATGGACATTTTAATGATGTTAATTCTTCCAATCCATGAACAAGGTATGTGCTTCCACTCTTTTATATCTTCCTCTATTTCTTTTTTGAATGTCCTGTAGTTTTTTGCAAACAGGTCCCTTACTTCTTTGGTTACGTTTATTCCTAGGTATCTTAATTTTTTTGCCGCGACGGTAAATGGAATTTTTAGTTTCTCTTTCTGTGAGCTCATCATTGGTGTATAAGAATGCCATCAATTTCTTGACATAAATATTATATCCTGCTACTTTGCCAAATTCATTTATTAAGTCGAGTAGATTTTTGATGGAGTCTTTAGGGTTTTCTATGTGTAATATCATGTCATCTGCGAATAATGACAGTTTCACTTCCTCCTTACCAATTTGGATCCTTTTTATTTTTTCATCATGTCTGATTGCTGTGGCTAAGACTTCCAGTACTATGTTAAATAAGAGTGGTGAAAGTGGGCATCCCTGTCTTGTTCCTGTTCTTAAGGAAAATGTTTTTAGTTTTTGCCCATTGAATATGATGTTGGCTGTAGATCTTTCATATATGGCTTTTATTATGTTGAGATATGATCCTTCTATTCCCACCTTGCTGATCGTTTTTATCAGAAATGGGTGTTGAATTTTGTCAAATGCTTTTTCAACATCTATTGATATGATCATATGGTTTTTATCTTTCATTTTGTTTATGTGGTGTATCACATTTATTGATTTGCGAATATTGAACCAGCCTTGCATCCCTGGGATGAATCCCACTTGGTCATGGTGAATAATTTTTTTGATGTATTGCTGGATCCGATTTGCTAGTATTTTGTTCAGGATTTTGGCATCTATGTTCATCAGGGATATTGGCCTGTAGTTTTCTTTCTTTGTAGTGTCTTTTTCTGGTTTTGGAATTAGAATTATGCTGGCCTCATAAAGTGAGTTTGGAAGTCTTCTTTCTTCTTGAATTTTCTGAAATAGTTTAAGGAGAATGGGTGTTAGTTCTTCTTTGAATGTTCGGTAAAACTCCTCGCGAAGCTGTCTGGTCCTGGGCTTTTGTTTGATGGGAGAGTCTTGATTACATCTTCAATTTCCTTAGATGTTATTGATCTGTTCAAGTTCTCTATCTCTTCCTAGTCCAGTTTTGGAGACTATATGTTTCTAGAAATGTGTCCATTTCGCTTAGATTGTCGAATTTGTTGCCAAATAAATGTTCATAGTATTGTTAACAATACTTTGTATTTCTGTGGTGTCAGTTGTTACTTCTCCTCTTTCATTTCTGATTTTGTGTGTTTGGGTTCTCTCTCTTTGTTTCTTGGTGAGTCTACCTAAGGGTCCATCAATCTTGTTTATCTTTTCAAAAAACCAGCTCTTTATTTCATTGATCCTTTGAATTGGTTTTTTGATCTCTATGTCATTTATTTCTGCTCTGATCTTTATTATTTCCTTCCTTGTACTTGCTCTGGGGTTTTCTTTTTGTTTGCTTTCTAGTTCTTTGAGTTTTGAGGTTAGATAGACTGTTAGAAATTTTTCTTGTTTCTTGAGGTAGGCCTGTAGTGCTATGAACTTCCCTCTCAGAACTGCTTTCACTGAATTCCATAGATTTTGTGTTGTTGTGTGTTCATTTTCATTGGTTTCCAGGAAGTTTTTAATTTCTTCCTTGATCTCCTCGGTAACCCATTCATTGTTTAATAACATGCTATTTAGCCTCCATGTGTTCAAATGTCTTTGCATGTTCTTGTTTCAATTGATTTCTAGTTTCATGCCATTGTGATCTGAGAAGATGCTTGATATGATTTCAGTCTTCTTGAACTTGTAGAGACTTAGTTTGTGTCCTATCATGTGGTCTACCTTTGAGAATATTCCATTTGCACTTGAGAAGAATGTGAATTCTTTAGTTTTGGGGTATAATTCTCTGTAGATATCTGTTAAGTCCATTTGATCGAGTGCATCATTTAGAGTCTCTGTTTCTTTGTTAATTTTTTGTCTAGAGGATCTATCCAGTGATGTCAGTGGGGTGTCAAAGTCCCCTGCTATGATTGTATTGCTGTCGATTTCTCCTTTGAAGTCCTCCAGAAGATTTTTAATATATTTTAGTGCTCCTATATTGGGTGCATATATGTTTACCAAGGTTATAATTTAACTGCAGTTAGCAGTTATAACTGCTGGATAGATCCTTTCAATATTATGTAGTGACCTTCTTTGTCTCTAGTTATGGCCTTCATTTTGAAATCTATTTTATCAGCTATAAGTATTGCGACCCCAGCTTCTTTTTCTTTTCCGTTTGCTTGGAATATTTATTCCATCCCTTCACTTTCAACCTATGTGAGTCTTTTGTTGTGATGGGAGTCTCTTGTAAACAACATATATATGAGTCATGCTTTCTTATCCAATCCGCTACTCTGTCTTTTTATCAGAGCATTTAATCCATTTACATTTGAGGTGATTATTGATATGTACTTATTTATTGTCATTTTGTTTAGTGTGGTTCTATTTTCCTTCCTATTTCTTCTACTAATTACCGCAGTCCTTTTAACATTTCTTGCAGTGCTGGTTTGGTGCTAATGTATTCCCCTAGCCTTTTTTTGTCTGGGAAGCTCTTTATTTGACCTTCTATTTTGAATGATAGCCTTGCTGGGTAGAGTAGTCTTGGATTCAGATCCTTGTTTTTCATGAACTTGATTACTTTATGCTATTCCCTTCTGGCATGTAGTGTTTCTGTTGAGAAGTCAACTGATAGCCTTATGGGGATTCCTTTGTAGGTAACCTGTTGCCTATCTGTTGCTGCCTTTAGGATTCTCTCTTTGTCTTTAATTTTTGGCATTTTAATTACTATGTGTCTTGGTGTGGGCCTGTGTGGGTTCTTCTTACTTGGGGCTCTCTCTGCTTCTTGAACTTGAATGCCTTCTTCCTTCACCAAATTAGGGGAATTTTTCTGTCACAATTCCTTCAAATATATTCTCTAAACCTTGCTCATTTCTTCTTCTTTCGGGACTCCTATGATGAGAATGTTATTACGTTTCCAGTTGTCCCACAGTTCTCTTAAGCTGTCTCCTTGTTTTCTAATTGTTTTTTCCTTTTGACTTTCTGATTGGTTGGTTTTTTCTACCCTGTCTTCTAATTCACTGATCCGGTCCTCAGCTTTCTCTACTCTGCTGGTCAGTCCTTCCAATTTGTTCTTTATTTCTGCTATGTCATTCTTCATTTCTTCTTGGTGTTTCTTCATTTCCAATTGGTTGATTTTCAATGTTTCTATGTCTTTACTCATGGTGTTGATGTCTTTACTCATGCTGTTGAGCTTCCTCAAGATCATGGCTCTGAATTCTGGCTCTGTTAACTTGCTTAACTGCATTTCATTTATTTCATCTTCAGTAGAGGTCTCTTGTTCTTTCCTTTGGGATTTGTTTCTTTGTTTCACCATTTTGACTATCTCAGTGGGTTTTGGAACCTGCCAAATTTTCCCTGTAGATGTTGGTGTTCTGCTGTTTGTGGCTCCCTCTACTGGGTTTGGATGAGCGTGGGAGAACCCATGTTAAACACCACTGTCGGTTCTCACTTTCCTGAGCAGATTTTTAAGCCCATGAAAGGTTCAGTTATCCTCTAGCTTTTTGCCTAGAGGCTATTAGTCACAGTTACTTGAAGAGCCTTGGGTTCTCAGTTGAATGAAAACCTCCCTCATGTGTTCAGCATAAGAGGATTTCCCAAAGGTGGGGCAGATGCTGGTTTTTAATGAGCCTCAATTTGCATTTCAATGGACCACCTGGGTCAGGTTGAATCTCTGAGGGAGGGGCTGCCACCTCTCCTCAGAACCCTGGGAAGGAGTAAGATGCCCACCATCCTGTGTGGCAGCAACTCAACAAAAGCTCTGAGCACCCTCCAAATCCCAAGTGTCCCCACACATTTCCAGTCCAGTCTGCCCTCCCTCTGCTGGAGCCCACGGTGAGTGGCTGTGGCTATTTTTGCACTCTGTCCCTGCCCTTTGCGCTGTGGAGCTGGCTTGGACCTTTAACCCTGAGGGCGCTGCTCACAGCTAAAACTGCTGCTGTCCATGGGCTCTGAGCCCCCTCCATGCCTCCGCAATCCTACCAGGATTGATTCAGTGTCCCTGGTTATGTGGTCCTCGCAAGCTTCTTTTCGGTTGCTTTTTCCCAATGATTTATATTTATTTTAGTTTAATTTCAGTTTGGTCCTGGGAGATTGTCTGTGTAGCTTCCATTCACTCCACTGCCATTTTGAAATTGAGTTTTTCATTCAGTTTTAGGCTACAACCCAAAGCTCATCAAGTAACTGAAACTAATAGCCCCCAGGCAAAAAGCTAGAGGATAACTGAACCTTTCTTGGGCTTGCAAATCTACCCAGGAAAGTACGACTATAGAGGGGTGTTGAACGTGGGTCCTCCCACAATCATCTAAACCCAGTAGAGGGAGCCACAATTAGCAGAACACCAACATCCACAGGGAAAAATTGTCAGGCTCCAAAACTCACTGAGATAGCCAAAATGGTGAAACAGAGAAATAAATCCTAAATGAAAGAACAAGAGAACTCTACTGAAGATGAAATCAATGAAATGCAGTTAAGCAAGTTATCAGAGGTAGCGTTCACAGCCATGATCTTGAGGAAGCTCAATAGTATGAGTAAAGAACTCAAAACCATGAGAAAAGATATAGAAACATTGAAAACCAATCAACTGGAAATGAAGAATGACAAAGCAGAAACAAAGAACACATTGGAAGGAACAACCAGCAGAGTAGATGAAGCTGAGGACCAGATCAGTGAATTAGAAGACAGGGTAGAAAAAATCACCTAGTCAGAAAAACAAAAGAAAAAACAATTAAAAAACAGGAAAACAGCTTAAGAGAACTGTGGGACACCAGGAAACATAACAACTTTCACATCATAGGAGTTCCAGAAGAAGAAAATGAGCAAGGGTTAAAGAATATATTTGAAGAAATTGTGACAGGGGATGCTGGGCAAGATGACAGCATAGGTAAATGCAGTATTGCCTTTTCCCACAACCACATCAAAATTACTACAAAACTACAACACAACCGTCATTCAGAACTGCCTGAAATCAAGCTGAATGGAAGTCCTACAACTACGAAATTACAGAAGCTGCCACATCGACACTGGTAGAAGGGGCGGAGGCACGAACAGGCTGGTCCCACAAACACGTGTGGTGGATAAAAATCAGGAGAGACCTCGGCTGGGAAGGTCCTCCCTGAGGAGTGTGGGCACCCGTCCCACACCTGACACCCAGCTTAGGGTCCCAGTGCCAGGAAGAAAAGTCCCCATAACTTTTGGCTGGAAAAAACAGCGGGAACTGATGCAGAGGGAGGCTGTGGCTGCGGAAGCCACAGCAGTTTCTCTTAAAGAGCACATGCACAGACTTACTCAGACCTGCTCCCTCTGAGCTCTTGGAGAGGCACCTTGAGGAGCACCAGATAACAGGAAAGAACTGAGATGTTTGGCCTCCAGACAAGGGCTGGAGGGGCAGCTTTCTCCTGGACAGATGTGCTAGTGGAGGCCGTTGTTCCTTTGGTGAGCACTTCCCCCCGGGAAGGCAGACTTCCATCATACCTGGGACTCCAGCAACCTGGCTCACACTGTTGGCCCTGCCCTGGTGATTCCCTGAGGCCCCGCACCACCCAACTTTTGGGCTGACCCAAGCTGTTTCCAAAGGCTTTACCACAGGATTGGCCTGTCTTGGATCCTGCTTCAGAATTTCCTAAAACCTCTCAAACAAGCAGAATCTGGTACCTAAGCCCACCAGTGCACCTGGCACCATCGGACCAGTGAACACCCTGTGTCAACACAGACCAGTGCACAATAGTGGAGCTGTCAATGTTCCAGTTGCAGAAACTGCAAATGGCCTGGAGCCCAGCACCATACCCCACAGTAGTAGCCTAATCAGAGTCAAGATATACCCCCAGCAACAGAGGCTGGGGAGGATACATCCATCCCCAGGCAACAGAAGCACAGACCAGCAGCAGAGAACCATCCCCAAAAACTACAGCAAAGGCTGAGCAGGAGCTGAGCTCCACTGGGCAGCAGCACTCCCCAGTCACCAGCGGTGGGACCTGGGGCTCCATAGGGGCCTGTGCATCACAACTGCCAACAAAAGTGGTGGGAAGCTGGGGATCCAGAGAGGCCTGTGCAACCCAGCGGCCCACAAGGGCGGTGTGGAGCCAGGGCTCTGGACAGACCTGTGCGATGCAGTGGCCCACTAGAGTGGTGTGTAGATGGGCTCCGGACAAACCTGTACGACACAGCAGCACACAAGAGTGGTGCAGAAACAGCGCTCTCGATGGACCTGTGTGACCCAGTGGCCCACAAGAGTGGTGCAGAGCCAGGGCTCTAAAGGGGCCAGTCTCAGCAAGCCCCATACCTCTCGTTAAGTGGCTCCAGGCCTGGCACTAGAAGCAACCAGCCTTGGTTCACAACTTGGCTTTTCCTGGACATCTCCAAGCCCAGCAAAAGAAGCAGCCATCTGCAGTTCACTTTGTAGCTTATGCCAGGTGGACCTGGATAGAGCACAGGCAGTGGCTGACCTTGCCCCAGAGCCAGCATACCTGGTGGACAGCTTCAGACCACATTGAAATACCACCACTCAACCACCCCCACAAGTGACCCACTCAATGAGTGGACTCAGTGCATACTAGAGCCTTGCTGAAGTAAGTCTTGCTCTATGTGGTGGGCCCCTACACAGCTGATCCTCCAAGGTAGTGGCTAGTGGGCACAGCCAGTCCTTTAAGCTGATCAGCCTGAGTAAAACCCTCCCATTGATGTGCCAACAGCAATCAAGATTCAATTACAATAGAAGGGTATACAGTCCACATTAGGGGTGCACCATGAGGGCCCAGCTAGGGTGATCAGGGAGACTGTGCCACTAGATCTTACTGGACACCTACAACAGTAGACCACCCTATGAAGCCTAGGAGACATAGCAATTCTACCTAATACATAGAAACAATCACAAGGAAGCAGCCAAAAGAAGGAGACAAGAAAACATGACCCAAATGAAAGAAAAGAACAAAACTCCAAGAGAAGAACTAAACAAAATGGAGATAAGCAATCAATCTGATGCAGAGTTCAACACAGGTTTTAAGGTTGCTCAGGGAACTTGGTGAGACATCCAAGGGACTTAGTGAGACCTTCAAGGAACTTTAGGAGACCTCCAAGGAACTTAGTGAGGACATCAACAACATTTAAAAGGGCCAATCAGAAAATAAGGCTGCACTAACTGAAATAAAGAATAATTTACAGGGAATCAATAGTAGAGTAGGTAAAGCCAAGAAGCAAACCATCGATTTGAAATATAAGAAAGCAGAAAACACCCAAACCAGAACAGCAAAAAGAAAAAAGAATCCAAAAATATGAGGATAGTGTAAGGAGCCTCTGGGACAACTTCAAGGGTGCCAACATTCGCATCATAAGGGGTGCCTGAAGGAGAAGAGAGAGAGCAAGAAATTGAAAAACTATTGGAAACAGTAATGACAGAAAACTTCCCTAACTTGGTGAAGGAAACAGACATACAAGTCCAGGAAGCATAGAGAGTCCCAAACAAGTTGAACTCAAAAAGGACCACACCAAGACACATCATCATTAAAATGCCAAAGGTTAAATACAAAGAGAGAATCTTTGAAGCAGTGAGAGAAAAGCACTCCGTTACCTACAAAGGAGCTCCGATAAGACTGTCAGCTGATTTCCTAAAAGAAACTTTACAGGCCAGAAAGAAGTGGCAAGAAATATTCAAGGTGATGAAAAGCAATGACCTACAACCAAGATTACTCTATCCTGCAAAGCTATCATTTAGAATTGATGGAAATATCAACAGTTTCCCAGACAAGAAAAAGCTAAAGGAATTCATCACCACTAAACCAGTAGTATATGACATGTAAAAGGGTCTTCTTGAAGGCTAAGAACAAAAATATGAACAATAAAATGGAAATCAATACATATTTATCAACAATTGAATCTACAAATAAAATGAGCAAGCAGAACAGAAACAGACTCATACATACAGAGAACATTTTGTTGATTGAAAGATGGGTGGGGGCTGGAAGGGTGGGTGAAAAAGATGAAGAAATTAAGAACTAAAATTTGTTGTTAGACTGATGAACCTCAAAGGAAAGGGGGGAGGGAAGGTGGGATGAGATAAACCAAAGATCTACTAAGCAAATATGCATAACCAATGGATACCCAAAATAGGGTGGGAAGGCAGGAGGGGGAGGGAATGGGAAGGAGGAGGTCAATGGGAAAAAATGGGAGAAATATCTGTAATACATTCAACAATAAAGATGAGTTTAAAAAAAAATTGTGACAGAAAATTTCCCTAACTTAGGGAAGGAAAAGGGCATTCAAGTTCAAGAAGCACAAAGAGCCCCAAGTAAGAAGAACCCAAACAGGCCCACACCAAGACATATAATAATTAAAATGCCAAAAAATAAAGACAAAGAGAGAATCCTAAAGGCAGCAAGAGGTAAGCAACAGGTTACCTACAAAGGAACCCACATAAAGCTATTAGCTGACTTCTCAACAGAAACACTACAGGCCAGAAGGCAATGACATGAAGTAATCAAGGTAATGAAAAACAAGGATCTGATTCCAAGACTACTCTATCCAGCAAGGCTATCAATCAAAATAGAAAGTAAAATAAAGAGCTTCCCAGACAAAAAGGGCTAAGGAAATATATTAGCACCAAACCAGCACTCTGACAACTGTTAAAAGGACTGCTGTAATTAGTAGAAGAAATAGGAAGAGAAATATAACCACATAAACAAAAATGGCAATAAATAAGCACATATCAATAATAACCTTAAATGTAAATGGATTCAATGCTTCGATCAAAAGAAACAAAGTAGCTGATTGAATAAGACAGCATGACTCATATATATGTTGTTTACAAGAGACCCACTTTTTTTTTTTTTTTTTTTTTTTTTTGGTACCTGCTCCTAGCGGGAACAGGCTCACACTCCAACCACTGAGCCAAACCGGCCAGGGCAAAAAAAAAAAAAAAGAATCGCCTAACAAGAGACCTACCTCACAACAAAAGACACACACAGGTTGAAAGTGAAGGGATGGAAAAAAATATTCCAAGCAAACAGAAAGAAAAAAAAAGCTGGGGTAGCAATACTCATATTTGACAAAATAGATTGCAAAATGAAGTCCATAACTACAGAAAAAGAAGGCCACTTCATAGTATTGAAAGGATCTATCCAACAGGAAGATATAACCTTGGTAAACATACATGCACCTAATATAGGGGAACCAAAATATATATTGAAATTTCTGGAAGACTTCAGAGGAGAAATTGACAGCAATATAATTATAGCAGAGGACTTCATCAACACCCTGACATCACTGGATAGATTCTCTACACAAAAAATTAACAAGGACACGAGACTCTAAATGATGCACTGGATCAAATGGATTTAATAAATATCTACATCCTGGCTGGTGTGGCTCAGTGGTTGAGCATTGACCCTTGCACCAAGAGGTCGCCAGTTCAATTATTGGTCAAGGCACAGGCCCAGGTTGTGCGCCAAGTGCCTAGTGGGGGTCATGCAAGAAGTGGCCAATCGATGTTCTGTCTCATCGACGATTCTATCTCTCTCACCCTCTCTCTTCCACTTTCTCTAAAATCAATGAAGAAAAAAAATTTAAAAAAAAGATATCTACAGAGAATTACACCCGAAAACTGCAGAATTCATATTCTTCTCAAGTGCACATAGGACGTTCTCAAAGGTAGACCACATGATAGGACACAGACTATGTCTCTACAAGGTAAAGATTGAAATCATATCAAGCAACTTCTCAGATCACAATGGCATGAAACTAAAAATCAATTACAACAAAAACACACAAAGACATTTGAACACATGGAGGTTAAATAGCATATTATTAAACCATGAATGGATTACTGAGGAGATCAAGGAAGAAATTAAAAACTTCCTGGAAACCAATGAAAATAAACACACAACAACACAAAATTTATGGGACACAGTGAAAGCAGTCCTGAGAGGGAAGTTCATAGCACTACAGGCCTACATCAAGAAAAAAAAAAAGTCTCATTCACTATCTAACTTCACAATTTAAAGAACTAGAAAACAAACAAAAAGAAAAACCCATAGCAAGTAGAAGGAAAGAAATAGTAAAGATCTGAGCAGAAATAAATGACATAGAGACCAAAAAAATTCAAAAGATCAATGAAACAAAGAGCTTGTTCTTTGAAAAGATATAAAAGATTGATGGACCATTAGCTAGATTCACCAAAAAACAAAGAGAGAGGACCCAAATAAACAAAATAAAAAACAAAAGAGGAGAAGTAACAACTGACACCACAGAAATACAAGGGATCATTAACAAATACTATGAACAATTATACGGCAACAAATTGGACAATCTAAACAGAATAAACACATAATTGCCAATGATACATCAGATAAGGGGTTAATCTCCAAAATATATAGGGTGCTCATACAACTCAACAAAAGGAAGACAAAGAACCCAATTAAAAAATGGGCAGAGGAACTAAATAGACACTTCTCCAAACAGGACATACAAATGGCTAAGAGACATATGAAGAAATGCTCAACATCACTAATCATCAGAGAGATGCAAATTAAAACCACAATGAGGTATCACCTCACACCTGTCAGAATGGCTGCCATCAACAAATCATCAAACAACAAGTGTTGGCGAGGGTGTGGATAAAAGGGGACTCTAGTACACTGCTGGTGGGAATGCAGACTGGTGCAGCCACTATGGAAAACACTATGGTGTTACCTCGAAAAATTAAAAATTGAATTGCCATTTGACCCAGTGATCCCAATTCTAGGAATATATCCTAAGAAACCTGAAACACCAATCAGAAAGAATACATGTACTCCCATGTTCATAGCAGCACTATTTACACTAGCTAAGATCTGGAAACAGCCCAAGTGTCCATCAGTGGATGAATGGATAAAAAAGCTGTGGCACATATACACAATGGAGTACTATGCAGCTGTAAGAAAGAAAGCTCTCTTATCCTTTGAGACGACATGGAGGGACCTGGAGAGTGGAGACCCTCCCCCCAGCATCAGCAAAGTCCCAGGCATGGAGCATTCTCAGCCCGCAACAGTAGTAAAGGATTGGGACCTAAGAGCACCCACTGGCAACAGCAGCAGCAGTAGCAGTACAAACTGGGAGCTGACGCTTGCTCCCAGCAGCGACTGATCGGGAGCTGAGCCCCACCAGGCAGCAGGGTACCCCAACAGCACACCAGTGGGAACCATGCACCCCAGTAGTGTAACAGAGGGACCCACGAACCCCAGCAGGGTACCAGAAGGACCCACGAACCCCAGCAACACACCAGTGGAACCTACAAAACCCAGCAATGTCCCAGAAGGATCCAAGAACCCCAGCAGCATTCCAGTGAAACCCACGCACCCCAAGAGAATACTAGTGGAACCCCACGCACCCCAGCAACATATCAGTGGGATGCATACACCCCAGCAGTGCACCAGATGGACCTACACACACCAGGCAGCAGCAGTACATATCGGCAGCTGAGACCCATCCCCAGCAGCAGCAGCAGAAGCTAATCAGGACTGGTGCCCCAGCCCAAGCAGCAGCAAGTCTCAGGGAGCTGAGACTTGCAAGACAGAACAATACAAGCTGCCAGGTATCAAACCTCCAGGACCCACAGCAGGCAAGAGATGCCATACACACAAAGAGGCTGGGAGGCACAGTACCTTAGTTGATAAACACTGACCTGCCTACACACTTCAACATCCCTCACCAGGCTTAGAACTACCAGATTGCTAAAATGGTGAGACAAAGAAACAACACCCAAATGAAAAAAAGAGAAGAATCACCAGAAAAAGAACTACAGGAACTACAAGAAAGCAACTTGTCAGGAAAAGAATTCACAGCAATGATTTTAAGGGTGCTCAAACAATTTGGTGAGAACTACAAGCAACTTAATAAGAATTATGAAGAGTTCATTGGGAACTACTTCAGCTTAAAAAAAGAGGTAGAAGCTATGCATAAAAATCAAGAGGAAATAAAGAATGCCATAGATGTTATGAAAAATATCGTAGAAGGGTTCAATAGTAGATTAGAAGAAGCTGAAGACCAAATCAGGGACTTAGAACACAAGGTAGAAAAAACATCCAAATAGAGCAGCAAATGGAAAAAAAATTAAAAAGCAGGAGGAGAGTTTAAGGGAGCTGTGGGACAACAGAAAATGTAACAACATTCGCATTATAGGTGTACCAGAAGGAGAAGAATAAGAAAAAGGAATAGAGAACCTGTTTGAAGAAATAATGACAGAAAACTTCCCTAAACCGGAGAAGGAAAAAGTCACACAAGTCCACGAAACACAGAGAGTCCCAAGCAAGATGAACCCCAAAAGACTCACACACAGACACATCATAATAAAAATAGCAAACATTAAAGACAAAGAAAGAATCTTAAAGGAAGCAAGAGAGAGATAGAAAGTGACCTATAAGGGAGCTCCCATTAGACTGACAGCTGACTTCTCAATAGAAATACCACAGGCCAGAAGAAAGTGGCATGAAGTGTACAAAGTAATGCAAGGCAAGTGTACAAAGAATCCAAGACTACTCTATCCAGCAAGGCCAAAATTAAAAATTGAAGGAGAGACCAAGAGCTTCACAGATAAAAAAGCAAAAGCTAAAAGAATTTACCACCACCCAAACCAGCACTGCAAGAAATCCTGAAGAGACTACTGTAAAAAGAAGAAGAAAAAGAGAAAGAGAAAGAGGAACACAGGCATAAAATAAAAATGGCAACAAATAAGTATCTATCAATAATAACATTAAATGTAAATAGCTTAAATGCTCCAATCAAAAAACATAGAATAGCTGTTTGGATAAGAAAACATGACCCTTATATATGCTGTCTAGAAGAGACCCACCTCACAACAAAAGACTCACACAGGATGAAAGTGAAGGGATGGAAAAAAATTTTCCAAGCAATTGGAAATAAAAAAAAAAGCTGGTGTAGCAATACTCATATCTGACAAAATAGACTTCAAACTGAGGGCCATAATAAGAGACAAAGAAGGTCACTACGTAATATTAAAAAGACCAATCCAACAAGAGGATATAACCCTGGTAAACATATATGCCCAAATGTGGGAGCACCAATATATATTTAAAAACTTCTGGAGGACTTCAAGGCAGAGATCAATAGAAATACGATCATAGTGGGTGACTTTAACACCCCACTCACACCACAAGATAGATCTTCAAGACAAAATATTAACAATGACATAGAATCCTTAAATGACAACCTAGATCAGTTGGACTTAATTGATATTTACAGAATATTTAACCCCAAAGCTGCAGAAAATACATTCTTCTCAAGTGCACACGGTACATTCTCAAAGATAGAACAGTTGTTAAGACACAAAGGAGGTCTCTACAAATTCAAAAAGAATGAAATCATATCAAGCATCTTCTAGGATCACAATGGCATGAAACTAGAACTTAATTAAAACAAAACACAAAAACATTCAAACACTCAGAGGCTTAATAGCATGTTATTAAACAACAAATGGGTTACCAATGAGATTAAGAAAAAAATTAAAAACTTCCTTGAAACCAATGCAAACGAACACAAAACAACACAAAATCTATGGGACGCAGAAAAGCAGTCCTGAGAGGGAAGTTCGTAGCAAGACATGCCTATCGCAAAAAACAAGAAAAATTCCTAATTGACTTTCTAACCCTATAACTTAAAGAACTAGAAAGAAAACAAAAAGAAAGACCCAGAGAAGTAGAAGGATAGAAATAGTAAAGGTCAGAGCAGAAATAAACCACACAAACACTAAAAAAAAAAAAAAAAAAAAAAAAAAAAAAACAGTTCAAAAGATCAATAAAACAAAAAGCTGGTTCTTTGAAAAGATAAACAAGATCGATGGACCTTTAGCCAGACTCACAAAGAAATAAAAAGAGAGGAACCAAAAAAACAAAATCAGAAATGAAAGAGGAGAAGTAACAAGTTACACCACAGAAATTCAAAGGATCATCCAAACATACTATGAACAATTATACGCCAACAAGTTGGACAACCTAGAAGAAATGAACAAATTTTTAGAAACACACAGTCTGCCAAAACTGAACAAAGAAGAGATAGAAAACTTGAACACACCAATAACAACAAAGGAAATTGAAGATGTAATTAAGAAACTCCCAGCAAACAAAAGCCCAGGCCCAGAGGGATTCAAGAGGGAGTTTTACCAAACATTCAAAGAAGATTTAATACCAATTCTCCTCAAACTATTACAAAAAATCCAAGAAGATAGAACACTTCCAAACTCATTTTATGAGGCCAGCATAATCCTAATACCAAAACCGGATGAAGACACTACAAAGAAAGAAAACTACAGGCCGATATCCCTGATGAACACAGATGCCAAAATCCTTAACAAAATATTAGCAAATCAGATCCAGCAATACATCAAAAAAATTATTCATCATGACCAAGTGGGTTTCATCCCAAGCATGCAAAGATGGTACAATATTCGCAAATCAGTAAATGTGATACACGATATAAATAAAACAAAAGATAAAAACCATATGATCATATCAATAGACGATGAAAAAGCATTTGACAAAATCCAGCACCCATTTCTGATAGAAACACTCAGCAATGTGGGAATAGAGGGATCATATCTCAACATAATAAAGAGCATATATGAAAATCCTACAGCCAACATCATACTCAATGGGCAAAAACTAAAAACATTTCCCTTAAACACGGGAACAAGACAGGAATGTCCACTTTCACCACTCTTATTTAACATAGTACTGGAAGTCTTAGCCACAGCAATTAGGCATGAAGAAAAAATAAAAGGGATCCAAACTGGAAAGGAAGAAGTGAAACTGTCATTATTTACAGATGACATGATATTATACATAGAAAACCCTAAAGACTCCATCAAAAATCTACTAGACTTAATGAATGAATTTGGCAAAGTAGCAGGATACAAAATTAACGTCAAGAAATGACAGCATTCTTATATACCAATGATGAACTCACAGAAAGAGAAATTAAAAAAAAATCCCATTTACCATCATGGCGAAAAGATTAAGATATCTAAGAATAAACTTAACCAAAGAAGTAAAAGACCTATTTGCAGAAAACTACAGGACATTGAAAAAAGAAATAGAGGAAGATATAAAAAAGTGGAAGCACATACCTTGTTCATGGATTGGAAGAATTAACATCATTAAAATGTCCATATTACCCAAAGCAATCTATAGATTCAATGCAATCCACATCAAAATACCAGTGACATATTTCACAGAACTAGAAAAAAAAATACTTCAAAAGTTCATATGGAACCAAAAGAGACCCCGAATAGCCACAGAAATCTTGAAAAAGAAAGACAAAGTAGGTGGGATCACAATACCAGATATCAGGTTATACTACAAAGCAACTATAATCAAAACAGCCTGGTACTGGCACAAGAATAGGCAGAGACCAGTGGAACAGAACAGAGAATCCAGAAATTGACCAAAGACATTATGCTCAATTAATATTTGACAAAGGTGGCAAGAGCATACAATGGTGCAAAGACAGCCTCTTTAATAAATGGTATTGGGAAAATTGGACAGCTACATGCAAAAAAATGAAACTAGACCATCAACTTACACCATACACAAGAATAAACTCAAAATGGGTAAAAGACTTAAATGTGCCTCTTGCATCCATAAAAATCCTAGAAGAAAACATAGGCAACAAAATTTTGGACATCATATGCAGCAGAATCTCCACTGATACATCACCTAAGGCAAGAGAAACAAAGGAAAAAATGAACACCTGGGACTACATCAAACTCAAAACTTCTGCACAGCAAAAGAAACAACCATCAAAATGGAAAGGGAACCCACTGTTTGGAAGAGCATAATTGCCAATGATACATCAGATAAGGGGTTAATCTCCAAAATATATAGAGTGCTCATACAACTAAAAAAATAAAAAAGACAAGGAACCCAATTAAAAAATGGGCAGAGGAATTAAATAGACACCTCTCCAAACAGGACATACAAATGGCTAAGAGACATATGAAGAAATGCTCAATATCACTAATCATCAGAGACATCCAAATTAAAACAACAATGAGGTATCACCTCACACCTGTCAGAATGGCTGCCATCAACAAATCATCAAACAACAAAGGTTTGCAAGGGTGAGGAGAAAAGGGGACTCTAGTACACTGCTGGTGGGAATGCAGACTGGTGCAGACACTATGGAAAACACTATGGTGTTACCTCAAAAAATTAAAAATTGAATTGCCATTTGACCCAGTGATCCCACTTCTAGGAATATACCCTAAGAAGCCTGAAACACCAATCAGAAATAATATATGTACCCCCAGGTTCATAGCAACACTATTTACAATAACTAAGATCTGGAAACAGCCCAAGTATCCATCAGTAGACAAATGGATAAAGAAGCTGTGCTACATATACACAATGGAGTACTATGCAGCTGTAAGAAAGAAAGCTCTCTTATCCTTTGAGACGACATGGAGGGACCTCGAGAGTATTATCCTAAGCGAAACAAGCCAAGCAGAGAAAGACAAGTATCACATAATCTCACTTATTTGTGGAATATAAAGAACATAACAGTCTGAGGAACAGGATAGACCCAGATATGTGGAAGTAGGGTACTGACTGACATCTCTCAGAAGAGGGGGTGGGCGAGGAGGGAAGAGATAAACCACAGAACTTATATGCATGTATGCATAACTGATGGACATGGACAACAAAGCTAGGGACGGGGTGAGGGCGATGGGGAGGAGGGTGTCAATGGGGAAAATATGAGAAACATCTGTAACAAAAATAAATTAATGAAACTAAAAAAAAGAAAAAAAGAAATCGATGGCATTCTTATACACCAATGATAAACTCAAAGAAAGAGAAACTAAAAAAAATCCCATTTATCATCACAGCAAAAAAATTAAGATACCTAGGAATAAACTTAACCAAAGAAGTAAAGGACCTCTTCACAGAAAACTACAGGTCATTGAAAATAGAAATAGAGAAAGATATAAAAAACTGGAAGCATATACCATGTTCATGGATTGGAAGAATTAACATCATCAAAATGTCCATACCACCCAAAGCAATCTATACATTCATTGAAATCCCCATCAAAATACCAACGACATATATCACAGAACTAGAACAAACACTCCAAAAGTTTATATGGAACCAAAAAAGACCCCAAATAGCCACAGCAATCTTGAAAAAGAGGAACAAAGTAGGAGGGATCACAATACCAGATATCAGCTTATACTACAAAGCCACTATAATCAAAACAGCCTGATACTGGCACAAGAACAGTCACATAGATCAGTGGAACAGAACAGAGAACCCAGAAACTGAGCCAAGACAGTATGCTCAATTAATATTTGACAAAGGTGGCAATAGCATAAAGTAGAGTCAAGACAACCTCTTCAATAAATATTGTTGGGAAAATTTGAGAGCTACATGCAAAAAAATGAAGCTAGGCCCTGGCCAATATGGCTCAGTGGTTAGAGTGTCAGCCGTGGACCACAGAGTCCCGGGTTCGGTTCCCACAAAGGGCACGTACCTCGGTTATAGTTTGTTCCTGGCCAGTTTATGGGTTTCTCTCACATGGATATTTCTCTCTCTCTCTCTCTCTCTCTCTTCCTCCCTCTCTCCCTCCTGCTCTATCTGAAGATAAATATAAAAAAAAAAAAAAAGGTCCTTGGGTGAGGATAAAAATAAATAAATAAATAAAATGAAGCTAGACCACCATCTTACACCAATCACAAGAATAAACTCAAAATGGATAAAAGACTTAAATGTGACTCGTGAATCCATAAAAATTTTAGAAGAAAATACAGGCAACAAAATTTCAGACACCATATGCAGCAGAATTTGCACTGATACAACACCTAAGGCAAGAGAAGCAAAGGAAAAAATGAAAACTTGGGACTACAACAAACTAAAAAGTTTCTGCACAGCAAAAGAAACAACCATTGAAGTGGAAAGGGAACCCACTATATGGGAGAGCATAACTGCCAATGATACATCAGATAAGGGGTTAGTTTCCAAAATATATAGAGTGCTCATACAACTCAACAAAAGGAAGACAGAACCCAATTAAGAAATGGGCAGAGGACCTAAAGAGACACCTCTCCAAACAAGACATGCAAATAGTCAAGAGACATATGAAGAAATGCTCAACGTCACTAATCACCTGAAAAATGCAAATTAAAACAACAATGAGGTATCACCTCACACCTGTCAGAATGGCTGCCATCAACAAATCATCAAGCAACAAGTGCTGGTGAGGGTGTGGAGGAAAGAAACCCTCATACTGCTTGTGGGAATGCAGACTGGTGCAGCCAGTATGGAAAACACTATGGTGTTACCTCAAAAAATTAAAAATTGAATTGCCATTTGACCCAGTGATCCCACTTCTAGGAATATACCCTAAAAAGCCTGAAACACCAATCAGAAAGAATATATGCACCTCTATGTTCATAGCAGCACTATTTACACTAGCTAAGATCTGGAAACAGCCCACGTGTCCATCAGTAGACGAGTGGGTAAAAAAGCTGTGGTATATATACACAGTGGAGTATTATGCATATGTAAGAAAGTAAGATCTCTTATCCTTTGAGATGACATGGAGGGTCCTGGTAAGTATTATCCTAAGTGAAACAAGCTAAGCAGAGAAAGACAAATATCACATGATCTCACTTATTTCTGGAATATAATGTAAAAAACAAACTGATGAACAAAATAGACTCAGAGTCTTAGAAGTAGGGTACAGACTGACAATCCTCAGAAGAGCGGGTCGGGGGGAGGGAAGAGATAAACCACAGAACTTATATGCATGTATGCATAACCAATGGACATAGACAACAAAGCTGGAGTTGCTTTGGGGTGGAGAATGGGGAGGAGGGTGTCAATGGGGGAAAAAGGAGAAACATCTGTAATAAAAATAAGTCAATTAAAAAAAGAAAAAAAAAAAGTTTTTTAATGGCCAAAGGAACTGTATAGGCACTTCTCCAAAAAGGGCATACAGATAGCCAATAGACATATGAAAAGATGTTCAACATCACTAATCATCAGAAATGCAAATTAAAACCACAATGAGGTATCACCTCACACCTTTCACAATGGCTATCACCAATAAATCAAAAAACCAATGTCGGTGAGGATGTGGAGAAATCGGCACCTTCGTGCACTGTTGGTGGGAATGCAGATTGGTGCAGCCACTGTGGAAAGCAGTATGGTGGTTCCTCAAAATGGAACTGCCTTATGACTCAGTGACTCCTCTTCTCAGACAAACCCAAAACACTAATTTAAAAGAATATATGCGCCCTGGCCGGTTTGGCTCAGCGGTTGGAGCATCAGCCTGCAGACCAGAGAGTCCCGGGTTCAGTTCCCGCAAGGGGCACGTAAAAAAAAATAAAATAAATAAAATAAAAGAATATATGCACCCCTATGTTCATTGCAGCATTATTTATAATAGCCAAGGTATGGAAGCAACTTGTGTGCCAATCAATAGACAAATGGGTAAAAAAGTAGTGGTACATATATACAATGGAATATTACTCAAACACAAAAAAGAATAAAATTTTACCATTTGTGAAAGCATGGATGAACTTAGAGGGTATTATGCTAAGTGAAATAAGTCAGACAGAGAAAGACATATACCATATAATTTCACTTACATGTAGAATCTAAAAAACAATATAAATAAACAAACAAAATAGAAACAGACTCACAGGTACAGAAAACAGACTGATGGTTTCCAGAGAGGAGGTGGGTTAGGGCATTGGGTAAAAACGTTGAGGAGATTGAGAAGTACAGATTAGTAGTTACAAAGTAGTCATGGGGATGTAAAGTACAGCATAGGAATATGGTCAATAATGTTGTAATAGCTTTGTATTGTGCCAGGTGTGTACTGAAAATATTGGGGGGAACACTCTCTAAAGTGTATGATTGTCTAACCATGCTATACACCTGAAACTAATGTAAAATAATATTGAATGTAAACTAAAATTGAAAAAAACTTTTTAAAATAAAATTATAAAAAGAGCCCTGGCCGGTTTGGGTCAGCTGTTAGAGCGTTGGCCCACAGACCAAAGAGTTGAGGGTTTGATTCCGGTCAAGGGCGCATACCTTGGTTGTGGTTCGGTCGGGGTAGTGCAGGAGGCAACCAATCGACGTCATATCACATCAATGTGTCTCGCTTTCTCTCTTTCTTTCCCTCCCACTCTGTCTGAAAATAAATGGAAAAATAACCTCGGGTGAGGGTTTAAAAAAAAAGAAAAAATACAGGTTGAAGTATTTGGTGGGAAAAAGGGCATGATATCTGTCACTTATCTCAAATGGTTTAGAAAACTAACAATAACAGCCCAGCTGGTATTGCTCAGTGGTTTAGCGTCGACTCAAGCCCCAAGAGGTCGCTGGTTCAATTCCCACTCAGGGCACATGCCCAGATTGTGGGCTAAATCCCCAGTGGAGGGCATGCGGGAGATGGCCAATCGATGTTCTCTCTCTTCGATGTTTCTATCTCTCTCTCCCTCTCGCTTCCTCTCTAAAATCAATAAAGAAAAATTTTAAAAACAGAAAACTAACAATAACAACAAAGACAATGAAATGTATATGCATAAATATATGTAGAAGTCATGGGATAAAGTGATGAAAACAATTGTTATAAAATGTTAACAATTGATAAATCTGGCTGAAGGATGTAATCAAAATCTTTGTACTATTTTTTCTAAATGAAACTCATCTGTAAACTTAAATTATTTCAAAGTAAAAAGTTAAAATTAAATATAATAAAAATAAATAAACCTTGAAAACATATTGCAACTGTGACTCCAGCAATACACCCTGTCCTAAAGTACCCAAAATTAATTCAACTCAATTAAACTGTGTAAGCTATTTGGTTATATTCATTAATAAAGATTTCACCCCAAGTTAATATCCTTATAATGTCCTCATTGTTTTTCACCTTGTTTCTGCCAGAAGGAAATACCACATTGAGCTGAACACTGACCTTCTAAGAAATTTGTACTTCCTCAAAGTAACCCAGAGGGACTGAAAACAAGCAAACAGGATTAAAATTCACCCATTAGCCAAGCTGTTTATACCCAATTCCAGTGCTTCTCTTAAGTGAAACTGACCTAGAAGCAAGATGTATTCATGGAGACTTATATCTGCCAACTATCCAGAAATTAGCTTATACCAAACTTTTCATTAAGAAACTTGGGTGAATCAACTCTCTTTTCCACTACTATTATTACTATTTCAGAAGTATGAAAATTTAGCACTACAAAATTAAGTACTGTTCATTTAGATAACAGGAAAGGTGACACTATTTCATTTTCAAACAATTCTGATTTTAATAGTACATTTTAAATAGTTTCTGCAAAAACAAAATATGATATGTACATTTATACAATGGCAAATAGAATTTTCTATTACAGAATGAGGATCTCAGTTGTGTTAATGAATGTACACAGTTTAGATAGCATATTTTAGGTTGGAATATAGAGTGTGTCAGAAAAATACATTATACCATAAGACTTTAATTTTCATCAACCTATTTATGACAGAAACAGCTAGTCAATAAAAGAAAAGAAATAAAAATATACAGAAGAATCCTATCCTTTCTCACTGCCTGGTGTCCACATCCATGAACCTCCCCAAGATGAGTTATAATTGCCCCCTGGGTTGAAGAAAGAAGACACAAAATCTATCACTGATTATATAAGAGATTTCTAATGACCAAGATGATGAAAATCACAGACCTGAACTAGAAACTCCAGAAACCACAAGTAAATGTCAGCAGCAATTATTTAGCAGCCTAAAAATCAGCTCAATGGAGAAAATTCTTTAGGGTCCCTTGCATCTAAAAGGTATTGGGCTCTCATTAAGATATTCTTTATAGGAGGGATCACAATACTGGACATCAGGTTATACTACAAAGCTACTGTAATCAAAACAGCCTGGTACTAGCACAAGAACAGGCACATAGATCAATGGAATAGAACAGAGAACCCAGAAATTGACCCAAGACATTATGCTCAATTAATATTCGACAAAGGTGGCAAGAGCATACAATGGAGTAAAGACAGCCTCTTTAATAAATGGTGTTGGGAAAATTGGACAGCTACATGCAAAAAAATGAAACTAGATCATCAGCTTACACCATAGACAAGAATAAACTCAAAATGGATAAAAGACTTAAATGTGACTCATGAATCCATAAAAATCCTAGAAGAAAATGTAGGCAACAAAATTTCAGACATCATACGCAGCAAAATTTTCACTCATATATCACCTAAGGCAACAGAAACAAAGGAAAAAATGAACACATGGGACTACATCAAACTCAAAGCTTCTGCACAGCAAAAGAAACAACAATCAAAGTGGAAAGGTAACCCACTGTATGGGAGAGCATAATTGCCTATGATATATCAGATAAGGGACTAATTTCCAAAATATATAGAGTGCTCATACATCTCAACAAAAGGAAGACAAAGAACCCAAATAAAAAATGGGCAGAGGAACTAAATAGACACCTCTCCAAACAGGACATACAAATGGCCAAGAGACATATGAAGAAATGCTCAACTTCACTAAGCATCAGAGAGATGCAAATTAAAACAACAATGAGGTATCACCTCACACCTGTCAGAATAGCCGCCATCAACAAAGCATCAAACAACAAGTGTTGGTAAGGGTGTGGAGAAAAGGGGACCCTAGTACACTGCTGGTGGGAGTGCAGACTGGTGCAGCCACTATGGAAAACACTATGGTGTTACCTCAAAAAATTAAAAATTGAATTACCATTTGACCCAGTGATCCCACTCCTAGGAATATACCCTAAGAAGCCTGAAACACCAATCAGAAAGAATACATGTACCCCCATGTTCATAGCAGCGCTATTTACAATAGCTAAGATCTGGAAACAGCCCAAGTGTCCATCAGTAGACGAATGGATAAAAAAGCTGTGGTACATATACACAATGGAGTACTATGCAGCTGTTAGAGAGAAAGATCTCTTATCCTTTGAGATGACATGGAGGGACCTGGAGGGTATTATCCTAAGTGAAACAAGCCAAGCAGAGAAAGACAAATATCATATGATCTCACTTATTTCTGGAATATAATAAACATAACAGTCTGAGGAACAGGGTAGTCCCAGAGACGTGGAAGTAAGGTACAGACTGACATTTGCCAGAAGAGGGGGTGGGGGAGGGGAGTGATGAACACAGAACTTGTACGCATGTACTCATAACCAATGGGCATGGACAACAAAACTGAGGACGGTGCAGGGAGGGAGGGGGAGGAGGGTGTCAATGGGGGAAAAAAGGAGAAACATCTGTAACAAAAGTAAATCAATAAAAAGAAAGGTAATCAGAAAAAAAAATAAAATAAAATAAATTTAAAAAAAAGACATTCTTTAAATACTTGGAAAAGAAAGGAAATCTATGTAAAGTCTTTATAGTTTAGAAATCATTTTATTTTTTTTTTTCCTTCATTATTTTTTTTTTCATATCTTTTTTTTTTTTTATTAATTTACTTATGTTACAGATGATTCTCCTTTTTTCCCCCATTGACACCCCCCTCCCCCTCCCTCCCTGTCCCGTCCCCGTTTTGTTGTCCATGTCCATTGGTTATGAGTACATGCGTACAAGTTCTGTGTTCATCGCTCCCCTCCCCCGCCCCCTCTTCTGGCAGATGTCAGCCTGCACCCCACTTCCACGTCTCCGGGACTACCCTGCTCCTCACACTGTTATGTTCATTATACTCCAGAAATAAGTGAGATCATATGATGTTTGTCTTTCTCTGCTTGGCTTGTTTCACTTAGGATAATAGTTTCCAGGTCCTCCCATGTCGACGCAAAGGATAAGAGATCGTTCTTTCTTAAAGCTGCATAGTACTCCATTGTGTATATGTACCAGAGCTTTTTTATCCATTCGTCTACTGATGGACATTTGGGCTGTTTCCAGATCTTTGCTATTGTAAATAGCGCTGCTATGAACATGGGGGTACATGTATTCTTTCTGATTGGTGTTTCAGGCTTCTTCGGGTATATTCCTAGGAGTGGGATCACTGGGTCAAATGGTAATTCAATTTTTAATTTTTTGAGGTAACACCATAGTGTTTTCCATAGTGGCTGCACCAGTCTGCACTCCCACCAGCAGTGTACTAGAGTCCCCTTTTCTCCACACCCTCGCCAACACTTGTTGTTTGATGCTTTGTTGATGGCGGCTATTCTGACAGGTGTGAGGTGATACCTCATTGTTGTTTTAATTTGCATCTCTCTGATGCTTAGTGAAGTTGAGCATTTCTTCATATGTCTCTTGGCCGTTTGTATGTCCTGTTTGGAGAGGTATCTATTTAGTTCCTCTGCCCATTTTTTAATTGGGTTCTTTGTCTTCCTTTTGTTGAGATGTATGAGCACTCTATAAATTTTGGAAATTAGTCCCTTATCTGATATATCATAGGCAATTATGCTCTCCCATACAGTAGGTTGCCTTTCCACTTTGATGGTTGTTTCTTTTGCTGTGCAGAAGCTTTTGAGTTTGATGTAGTCCCATGTGTTCATTTTTTCCTTTGTTTCTGTTGCCTTAGGTGATATATGAGTGAAAATTTTGCTGCGTATGATGTCTGAAATTTTGTTGCCTACATTTTCTTCTAGGATTCTTATGGAGTCATGAGTCACATTTAAGTCTTTTATCCATTTTGAGTTTATTCTTGTGTATGGTGTAAGTTGATGATCTAGTTTCATTTTTTTGCATGTAGCTGTCCAATTTTCCCAACACCATTTATTGAAGAGGCTGTCTTTGCTCCATTGTATGCTCTTACCACCTTTGTCAAATATTAATTGAGCATAATGTCTTGGGTCAATTTCCAGATTCTCTGTTCTGTTCCACTGGTCTATGTGCCTGTTCTTGTGCCAGTACCAGGCTGTTTTGATTACAGTAGCTTTGTAGTATAACCTGATGTCCGGTATTGGGATCCCTCCTACTTTGTCCTTCTTTTTCAAGATTGCTGTAGCTATTCGGGGTCTTTTTTGGTTCCATATGAACTTCTGAAGTATTTGTTCTAGTTCTGTGAAATATGTCGTTGGTATTTTGATGGGGATTGCATTAAATCTGTAGATTGCTTTGGGTAGTATGGACATTTTAATGATGTTAATTCTTCCAATCCATGAACAAGGTATGTGCTTCCACTTTTTTATATCTTCCTCTATTTCTTTTTTCAATGTCTTGTAGTTTTCTGCAAATAGGTCCTTTACTTATTTGGTTAAGTTTATTCCTAGGTATCTTAATTTCTTTGCCTAGAAATCATTTTAAAGATCCAGTACCAAGCTCAGCCTGTGTGGCTCAGTGGTTGAGCATTGACCCATGCACCAACAAGTCACTGGTTCGATTACTGGTCAGGGCATATGCCAAGGTTGTGGGCCAAATCCCCAGTGAGGGGCATACAGGAGGCAGCCAATAGATGTTCTCTCTCATCAACGTTTCTATCTCTCTCTCCCTTTCCCTTCTTCTCTCTCTAAAATCAATACAGAAAAAAAAAAAGAAAAAATTAACAAGATCCAGTACCAATGCCATGTCTTGGTATCCACATATTTATTCAACAGCACAGTAATTTTTAAAATTTCAAACCTTCAGAAAAGTAAATAAGTGGATACTTGAAGATGGCGGTGGGCAGGACAGGAGCAAGGGTGAGTGTGTGAGAGTGTGAGTGAGTGTGAGAGTGTGAGTGAACATGAGTGTGGACAACCAAGCTTGATCAGTGCAGAAACGTGGGGCAGAAGTTTCCTGTGCTGTGGATGGAAAGCAGCCAGCTACCACAGTAAGAGGCTCATCAGGGAGCTTCTCACTGTGCAGCCGGGAGGCACCGCGATTTTGGAAGATTCCTAGTCTTCTCTGGGAGGAGGCAGCGGGGAGTGGCTAAGGCTGAGTGACCTGCGTCCACCAGAGTGCCTTGCACCATTGGACCAGTAGACCTCACTGTGTCAACATGGACCAGCACACAGTAGTGGCGCTATCAAGGTGCCTGCTGCAGTAGCCGCAACCAGCTCAGAGCTGAGCAGTATACCAGCGGGACTTACGCACCCCAGCAGTGCATCAACTGGACCCACACACCCAGGCAGCAGCAGCACGGATCAGGAGCTGAGACCCATCCCCAGCAGCATCAGCAGAGGCTGATCAGAAGAGGTGCCCAAGCCCAAGCAGCACTTTCATCCTGTGTGAGTCTTTTGTTGTGAGGTGAGTCTATTGTACAGAGCAAATATATGGGTCATGTTTTCTTATCCAATCAGCTACCCTATGTCTTTTGATTGCAGCATTTAAGCCATTAACATTTAAGGTTATTATTGATAGATAATTATTAGTTGCCATGTTTATTTTATTCCTGTGTTCCTCTCTCTCTCTCTCTCTCTCTCTCTCTCTCTCTCTCTCTCTCTCTCTCTCTCTCTGTTTCTTCTTCTTACAACAGTCCCTTCAGGATTTCTTGCAGTGCTGGTTTGATGGTGGTAAATTCCTTTACCTTTTTTTTTTTCTTTTTTTTTTACTGTGAAGTTCTTTATTCTTTATTTCTCCTTCAGTTTTGAATGATAGCCTTGCTGGATAGAGTAGTCTCGGATTCAGACCCTTGCCTTGCATTACTTTGTATACTTCATGCCATTCCCTTCTGGCCTGCATCGTTTCTATTGAGAAATCAGCTGACAGTCTAATGGGAGCTCCCTTGTAGGCAACTTTCTGTCTCTCTCTTGCTTCCTTTTAAGATTCTTTCTTTGTCTTTAATGTTTGCCATTTTTATTATGATGTGTCTAGCTGTGGGTCTTTTGGGGTTCATCTTGCTTGGGACTCTCTGTGGTTCCTGGACTTGTGTGACTTTTTCCTTCACCAGTTTAGGGAAAGTTTTCTGTCATTATTTCTTCAAACAGTTTCTCTATTTCTTTCTCTGATTCTTTTCCTTTTGGTACCCCTATGATGCAAATATTGTTACATTTGGTAGTGTCCCAAAGCTCCCTTAAACTCTCCTCCTGCTTTTTAATATTTTTTTCCCATTTGCTCCTCCATTTGGGTGTTTTTTTTCTACCTTGTCTTCTAAGTCGCTGATTTGGTTTTCAGATTCTTCTAATCTACTATTGAACCCTTCTGCGGTATTTTTTATAACAGCTATGTCATTTTTTATTTCCTCTTCATTTTTATGCATAGCTTCTTCCTCTTTTTTTAAACTGCTGTAGTTCCCACTGCGCTCTTCATAATTCTTATTAAGTTGCTTGTAGTTCTCACTAAATTGTTTGAGCACCCTTAAAATCATTGCTGTGAATTTTTTATCTAATAAATTGCTTTCTTCCATTTCCTGTAGTTCCTTTTCTGGTGATTCCTGTTTTTCTTTCATTTGGGTATTGTTTCTTTGTCTCACCATTTTAGCAATCTGGTAATTCTAGTCCCAGTGAGGGATGTTGGAATGTTTAGGCAGGTCAGTGTGTATCAAATAAGGCTGCTGTGCCTCCCAGACTGTTTTGGTGTATGGTGCCTCTTGCTTGCTGTGGGGCCTGGAGGATTGACAACTGGTGGCTGGTATTGGTCTGTCCTGCAGGTCTTGACTGCTTGAGTCTTGCTGCTGCTTGGGTTGGGGCACCACTCCTGATCAGCCTCTGCTGATGCTGCTGGGGATGGATCTCAGCTGCTAATCTGTGCTGTTGCTGCTGCCTAGGGTGTGTGGGTCCAGCTGGTGCACTTCTGGGGTGCAGGGGTCCAGCTGGTGTGCTGCTGGGGTATGCTGCTGCCTGGTGGGGCTCAGCTCTTGATCAGTTGCTGTTGGGGGCGAGTGTCAGCTCCTGGTTTGTGCTGCTACTGCTGCTGCTGTTGCTGGGGGGAGGGGCTCCACCCAAATCCGCTGCTGCGGTTGTCAGGGGCAGGTCTCAGCTGCCGTAGTTTTGCTGCTGCTTAGGCTGGGGCACCACTCCTGATCAGCCTCCCCTGATGCCACTGGGGATAGTTCTCAGCTGCCGATCTGTGCTGCGGCTTCCTGGGGATGGATGTCCGCTCCCGAGCCTCAGCTGCTATTGAGGGTAGGGCTCCATTCCCGATCAGTCACTGCTGCTGTGGGGGATGGTGCTGGGCTCCAGTCAGGCTGCTGCTCCGCTCCCAGCTGGTTGAGGCTACTGTAGCAGGCACCTTGATAGTGCAGCTACTGTGCACTGGTCCATGTTGACACAGTGGGGTCCAATGGAACAATGGTGCAAGACGCTCTGGTGGATTCAGGTGGCTCAGTCCTAGCCGCTCCCCGCTGCCTCTTCCCAGAGAAGAGCAGGAATCTTCCAAAATGGCGGGGCCACCTGCCCACACAAGGAGAAGCTCCCTGATGAGCCGCTTACTGCAGTAGCTGGCTGCTTTCCATCCACAGAACAGAAACTTTCTGCCTCAAGTTTCTGCGCTGCTCAAGGTTGGTCTTCCACATGCAGGTTCACTCACACTTGCTCACTCTCTGACACACTCACTCTCGCTCCAGTCCTGCCCGCCGTTATCTCCTCCCACTCTCTTATTTATTTTTTTTATCAATTAGTTTTGAGATCTTCTTTGTCTTTGGTGTTCTACAGTTTTACTATGATGTCTAAAAATACATGTTTTTATTAGTATTACTAGAGCTCTTTATAGTTCTTTAACCTTAAAGATTTATGTCATTCAACAATTCTATACAATTCCTCACCATTAAGAATTTGGATATTACCTGGAAAAAAATTACCAGATAATTGGATATTACCTATTCTTTTTTCCAGTTCACCTGTTCTATCTTAATATTTCTCTAATCTATTTAATCTACCCATTAAGCATGTAATTTCAATGATTATAACTTTCATTTCTGAAAGTGTTATTTGTACCACTTTACAAATTTATTTGAGTATTTTGCTTATATTTGTAATTTCACCTCATATTTCTTTCAATAATTTAACTAAGTAGTAACTCTAATTGTCTTTGTCTTTGCCTTTTCTTTTTTTATTTGCTTTTTCCCTCCAATTTTTATTAATTTATTTTTGTTACAGATGTTTCTCCTTTTCCCCCCTAGACACCCACCTCCCCATCCTGCCCCACCCCACCCCACTAGCATTGTTGTCCATGTCTATTGGTTATGCATACATGCATATAAATTCTTTGATTCATCTCATTTATCCCCCTGCCCCTCTACTCTGAGGTTTGTCAGTCTGAACCACACTCCTTTCTATGTCTCTGGGTCTATTTCATTCATCAGCCCACCTTGTTCATTATATTCCACAAAGAAGTGAGATCATGTGATATTTCTCTTTCTCTGATTGGCTTGTTTCACTTAGGATAATACTCTCCAGGTCCCTCCATGTCATCTCAAAGAATAGGAGATTTCTCTTTCTTACAGCCGCACAGTATTCCATTGTGTTTATGTACCACACTTTTTTTATCCACTCATCTATTGATGGATACTTGGGTTGTTTCCAGATCTTAGCAATTGTAAATAGTGCTGCTATGAACATGGGGGTACATATATTCTTTCTGATTGGTGTTTCAGGCTTCTTGGGGTATATTCTTAGAAGTGGAATCACTGGGTCAAATGGCAATTCAATTTTTAATTTTTTGAGGTAACACCATATTGTTTTCCATAATGGCTCCACCAGTCTGCATTCCCACCAGGAGTGTGTTAGAGTCCCCTTTTCTCCACACTCTCGCCAGCACTTGTTTGATTTGTTGATGACAGCCATATTGGCAGGTGTGAGGTGATACCTCATCGTTGTTTTTTTTTATTTTTTTGTTTTTGTTTTTGTTTTTTAACTTATCTTTATTGTTGAATGTATTACAGATGTTCCTCATTTTTCCCCCATTGCGCCCCTCCTCCCCGTTCCCGCCCCCCTCCTGCCTTTCCCCACACTGTTGTCTGTGTCCATTGGTTATGCATATATACATATAAGTTCTTTGGTTTATTTCTTCCCACTCCCCAACCCCCTTCCCTTTGAGGTTTGTCAGTCTAACAAGCAATTTGTACTTCTTAATCCCTTCACCTTTAACACTCATCCCCCCAGCCCCCACCGATTTGGTAACCAACAAAAGTTCTCTGTATCTATGAGAATGTTTCGGTTCTGGTTGTTCATTTGTTTGTAGATTCAATTGTTGATAGATATGTATTTATTGCTATTTTGTTTGTTCATATTTTTTTATCTTTTTCTTCAAGAAGACCCTTCAACATTTCATATAATAATGGTTTGGTGGTGATAAACTCCTTTAGCTTTTCCTTGTCTGGGAAACTCTTTATATGGCCATCGATTCTAAATGACAGCTTTGCAGGATAGAGTAATCTTGGTTGTAGGTTCTTGCTTTTCATCACTCTGAATATTTCTTGCCACTCCCTTCTGGCCTGCAAAGTTTCTTTTAAGAAATCAGCTGACAGTCTTATGGGAACTCCCTTGTAGGTAACTAACTGCTTTTCTCTTGCTGTTTTTAAGATTCTCTCTTCGTCTTGAACCTTTTACATTTTGATGATGATGTGTCTTGGTGTGGGCCTCTTGGGGTTCATCTTGTTTGGAACTCTCTGTGCTTCCTGGACTTGTTTGTCTGTTTCCTTCCCCAAGTTAGGGAAGTTTTCTGCCATTATTGTTTCAAATAGGTTTTCGATTTCTTGTTCTCTCTCTTCTCCTTCTGGCACCCCCAAGATGCAAATGTTGGCATGCTTGAAGTTGTCCCAGAGGCTCCATATACTATCCTCATTTTTTTGGATTCTTTTTTCTTTTGGCTGCTCTGATTGGGTGTTTTTTGCTTCCTTATATTCCAAATCGATGGTTTGCTTCTTGGCTTTACCTACTCTACTATTGCATCTGTGTAAACTATTCTTTATTTCAGTTAGTGCATCCTTCATTTCTGACTGTTTCTTTTTTATGCTCTTGAGGCCCTCACTAAGTTCACTGAGGTTCTCACTAAGTCCACTGAGCATCCTTATAAGCAGTGTTTTGAACTCTGCATCTGTTCGGATGCTTAACTCCATTTCATTTAGTTCTTTTCCTGGAGTTTTGTTCTGTTCTTTCATTTGGGACCTGTTTCTTTGTCTCCTCCTTTTGGCTGCCTCCCTGTGTTTGTTTCTATGTATTACTTAGCAAGAGGTATGGGGCTAGCTGAGACCAGATGCTGCTTGTTTGAAAGAATTTAGGAAAACCTGAAGCAGGATCCAGGACAGGCCAATCCTATGGTAAAGCAACTGGCAACAGCTTGGGTGGGCCTGAACGTTGGGTGGGGCGGGGCCTCAGGGAATCACCAGGGCGGGGTCAACAGTGTGAGCCAGGTAGCTGGAGTCCCAGATATGGCATCTGCCATCCCAGGGAAGGGCTCACCAAAGGAACAAAAGCCTCTGATAGCACATCTGTCCAGGAGAAAGCTGCCTCTCCAGCCCTCGATCCAATGCCAAACAGCTCAGTTCTTCCCCATATGACTCTGGTGCCTTTCAAGCTGCTTCCCCCACACTGGAGCCTGGTGGGTGGGAATCCGAGTAAGTCCGTGGGTGGGCTCTTTAAGAGGAGCTGCCGGGGGCTCCAGCCGCCTCAGCCTCGGTTTCCGCTGGTTTTATAGCCAGAAGTTATGGGGACTTCTCTTCCTGGCACTGGAACCCTGAGCTGGGCGCCTGGTGTGGGACGGGGAACCCTCAGTCCTCAGGGAGGACCTTCCCAGCCGAGCTATCCTCCTAATTTTTATCCAGCACACCTGGGTGTGGGACCAGCCCGTCACGCCTCCGCCCCTCCTACCAGTCTCCATGCGGCTTCTTTAATTTCGTAGTTGTAGGACTTCCATTCAGCTTGATTTCAGGCAGTTTTGAATGATGGTTGTTCTGTAGGTTAGTTGTAACTTTGATGTGGTTGTGGGAGGACACCATACGGCGTTTAGCTACGGCGCCACCTTGACCGGAAGTCGCCCCTCATCGTTGTTTTAATTTGCATCTCTCTGATGATTCTAATTGTCTTTGGAGAGTGGGTTGGATGACTGTGGAATAAGGTTGGAAAGAACATTTTTTAATGCATCTCTTTTAATGCTATTCCAGACCTATTGAATAAATCAATTAAATTAAACTTAAGACAACTTTTTAACCATACTAATGTTGTAGTTTGAATTTGATAGATCTAATATCTGAAATTCAGGAGGTCCAATTCTGTTTTTTTTCTCTATTGAGTTGAGTTTATAGTAGTTTGTTTCTTCAAGTATTTTCTAATTTTATATTGACTTCTGCTTGGATTAAATTTACTTGTAGAAATCCTGAGGAATCTACTTTAAAGGCCAAATTCCTCCAGAGGGAATTTCTACTATCTTCTACCAAACACCACAGGGTGTTATGAACCCAGGACTACATTAAATTAAATTTCTTAGACTGCATAAATTTCTTGTAAGTTTGAATTCTAACCATGTATGAATACCAGATTATAATTATAAATTTTCAGAGGAGACAACTTTTTCCCACTCAGAGAAGGAAATAAGACAGATAAGAATCACTTTATTATTTTTATTAATTTATTTTTGTTACAAATGGTTCTCCTTCTTCCTCCATTGACACCCTCCTCCTAATCCAGCTCCTCCACCAAAAATTGTTGTCTATGTCCATTGGTTAAGCATACATGCATATAAGTTCTTTGGTTTATACCTTCACTCCACAGGTCTATCAGTTTATACCCTACTTCTATGTCTCTAGTTGTAATTTGTTTATTATATTCCACAAATAAGTGAGATCACGTGATATTTGTATATTTCTGATTGGCTTATTTTGCTTAGCATAATATTCTCTGGTCCCTCTATGTCATCTCAAAGAATAGGAGATTTCTCTTTCTTACAGCCACATAGTATTCCACTGTGTACACGTACCAAAGCTTTTTTTACCCACTCATCTATTGATGGACACTTGGGCTGTTTCCAAATCTTAGTAATTGAAAATAGTGCTTCTATGAACATAGGGGTACATATATTCTTTCTGATTGGTATTTCAGGCTTCTTAGGATATATTCCTGGAAGTGGGATTACTGCATCAAATGGCAGATCAATTTTTAATTTTTTGAGGAAACACCATATTGTTTTCCATGGTGGCTGCACCAGTCAGCATTCCCACCAGAAGTGTATTAGAGTTCCCTTTTATCAACACCCTCACCAGTACTTGTTGTGTAATGATTTCTTCATGGTAGAAACTCTGATAGATGTGAGGTGATACCTCATAGTTGTTTTAATTTGCATCTCTCTGATGGTTAGTGACATTGAACATTTTTTTATATGTCTCTTGGCCATTTGTATGTCCTGTTTGGAGAGGTGTCAGTTTTGGTCCTCTGCCTGTTTTAATTGGATTATTTGTCTTCCTTTTGATGAGTTGTAAGTGTAATCTATATATTTTGGAGATTAACCCCTTATTTGATGTATTGTTGGCAATTATGCTCTCCCATATAGTGGGTTCCCTTTCCATTTTATGCTTTTTTCTTTTGCTGTGCAAAAGCTTTTTGTTTGATGTAGTCCCATGTATCAATTTTTTCCGTTGCTTCTCTTGCCTTAGGCATTGTATCAGTGAAAATTCTGCTGCCTATGATGTCTGAAATTTTGTTGCCTGTATTCTCTTCTAGGATTTTTATGGATTCACAGTCACGTTTAAGTCTTTTATCCATTCTTAGTTAATTCTTGTGTATAGTGTAAGTTGGTGGTCTAGCTTCATTATTTTTTGCATGTAGCTGTCGAATTTTCCCAACACCATTTATTAAAGAGGCTGTCTTTACTTCATTGTTTGCTCTTGCTACCTTTGTCAAATATTAATTCAGCATAATGTCTTGGATCAATATCTGGGTTCTCTGTTCTGTTCCATTGATCTATATGTCTGTTCTTGTGCTAGTACCAGGCTGTTTTGATTACAATGGCTTTGTAGTATAACCTGATATCCGGTATTGTGACCCTCCTACTTTGTTCTTTTTCAAGATTGCTGTGGGTATTTGGGGTCTTTTTTTGTTTGTTTGTTCCATATAAGCTTTTGGAGTATTTGTTCTAGTTCTGTGAAATATGCCATAGGCATTTTAATGAGGATTGCAATGAATCTCGATATTGCTTTGGGTAGTATGGACATTTTAATGATGTTAATTCTTCCAATCCAGGAACAAACTATGTGCTTTCACATTTTATATCTCTATTTCTTTTTTCAATGTCCTGTAGTTTTCTGACAACAGGTCCTTTACTTCTTTGGTTAGGTTTATTCCTGGGTATCTTAGTTTTCTTGCTGCAATGGTAAATGGGCCTTTTTTTTTTTTTTTTTTTTTTTTTTTTAGTATCTCTTTCTGTGAGTTCACTATTGATGTATAAGGGAAATGCTTTTAATTTTTGTCTGTTGAGTATGATGTTGGCTGTAGGTTTTTCATATAGGGCCTTTATAATGTTGAGATATGATCCCTCTATTCCCATTTTGCTGAGTATTTTTATCAAAAATGCGTGCTGGATTTTGCCAAATGCTTTTTCAGCATCTATAGATATGAACATATGGTTTATATCTTTCATTTTGTTTATGAGGTGTATCACATTTATTAAATTGTGAATATTGCACCAACCTTGCATCCCTGGAATGAATCCTACTTCGTCATGGTGAATAATTTTTTTGATGTATTCCTAGATCCGATTTGTTAATAGTCTGTTACGGATTTGGGCATCTATGTTCATCAGGGATATTGGCCTGTAGTTTTCTTTCTTTGTAGTGTCTTTATCTGGTTTGGGAATTAGAATTTTTCTGGCCTCATAAAATAAGTTTGGAAGTCTTCCTTCTTCTTGGACTTTTTTGGAATACTTTGAAGAGAATGGGTGTTAGAGCTTCTCTGAATATTTGGTAAAACTCCCCCGTGAAGCCATCTGAGCCGAGGCTTTTGTTCGCTGGGAGAGTCTTGATTACATCTTCAATTTCCTTAGTTGTTATTGGTCTGTTCAAGTTTTCTATCTCTTACCAGTTCAATTTTGGTAGACAGTGTAAGTCTAGAAATCTGTCCATGTCACCTAGATTTGTCCAATTTGTTGACATATAATCGTTTATAGTATTTTTTAATTATCCTTTGTATTTCTGTGATGTCAGTATTAACTTCTCCTCTTTCTTTTCTGATTTTGTTTATTTGGGTCCTTTCTCTTTGTTTCTTGGTGACTCTGGCTAAGTGTCCATCAATCTTGTTTATCTTTTCAAAGAATGAGCTCTTGGTTTCATTGATCTTTTGAATTGTTTTTTAGTCTCTATGTAATTTATTTCTCCTCTGACCTTCTCTATTTCTTTCCTTCTAATTGCTCTTGGTTTTTCTTTTTGTTTACTTTCTAGTTCTTTAAGTTGTAGGGTTAGATAGTAAATTAGGAATTTTTCTTGTTTTTGTGGTAGGCCTCTAGTGCCATGAACTTCCCTGTCAGGACTGCTTTTGCTGCATCCAACAGATTTTGTGTTCTTGTGTGTTTATTTTCATTGGTTTTCAGGAAGTTTTTAATTTCTTTCTTGATCTCCTTGGTAACCCATTCTTTTTTTAATAACATACTATTTAACGTCCATGTGTTTGAATGTTTTTGTGTGTTTTTAATGTAATTGATTTCTCTTTTCATGCCATTGTCACCTAAGAATATGCTTGATCTGATTTCAATCTTCTTGAACTTGTAGAGACTTAGATTGTGTCCTAACATGTGGTATATCTTTGAGAATGTCCTATGTGCACTTGAGAAGAGTGTGAATTCTGCAGTTTTATGGTGTAATTCTCTGTAGATATCTGTTAAGTCCATTTGATTTAGTGCATCATTTAAAGTCTCTGTTTCCTTGTTAATTTTTGTCTAGAGGATCTATCCAGTGATGTCATTGGGGTGTTGAAGTCCCCTGCTATGATTGTATTGCTGTCAATTTCTCCTTTGAAGTCCTCCGAAGTTTTTACTATATTTAGTTGCTTCTATCTTGGGTACATATGAATACACTTCGTTTTGTATACTTGATTTTGAAACCAGCTATTTTACCTAATTAGAAAAATATTAAATTTTTAAAAATCAATCCCTAAAAATAAAAAACTGCTTGAAACAAGTGAATGAAACTGTCTATCAAACTGGCAGAAAAACCACACAGAGAGTAATTATTTCAAGTTTCTTTTTCTTTAATTTTATTTTTATTTTGATGCTATTATAGATGTTCCCATTTTCCTTCACTTTCCCCATCTCCATCAGACCCTGCCCCCTACCTCTGGCCATCAGTAATTTGTCTATATATTCCTAGTGAGATATACTCTAAAGGGAAAAAAAAATCCGAAAACATCTTAAGTCCTTTCAACAATTATGCTAATGGTAGTGTTGGTGTTGGTATGCTGAGATTGTTACTTTAATATGTTGGTGAAATTGAGAACCAAAATCTTTGGTATGACAGAATGAATACAGTTACAGATTGAATATCAGAGAGGTTAGATAAGACATTGTAGTCCTAAATTTGGGTTAGAAATAGTATGCCTGAACTCATGACTTATTTTACCTTTATAGAAAAAAAATCAAGGTATTTCTTTGCTCAAAACTCTATCACCATAGCCTATCTCACATAGAGTAATACACAAAGCCTTTTACACATTTGAGGATAATGAGGCAACAAAACAAGGTGAAGACACTACAGAGAAAGAAAACTACAGACCAATATCCCTGATGAACATAGATGCCAAAATCCTTAACAAAATATTAGCAAATCAGATCCAGCAATACATAAAAAAAAATTATTCACCATGACCATGTGGGATTCATCCCAGGGACGCAAGCCTGGTACAATATTCGCAAATCAATAAATGTGATACACCATATAAACAAAAAGCAAAATAAAAATCATATATCAATAGATGTGGAAAAGACATCTGACAAAATACAACACCCATTTCTGATAAAAATGCTCAGCAACATGGGAATACTGGGATCATATCTCAACATAATAAAGGCCATATATGAAAAACCTATAACCAACATCATACTCAATGCGTAAAAACTAAAAGCATTTCCCTTAACAAGGTTGCCCACTTTTGCCCCTCTTATTTAACATAGTACTGGAAGTCTTAACCACAGCAATTAGACAAGAAGAAAAAATAAAAGGGATTCAAATTGGAAAGGAGGAATTGAAATTGTCATTATTTGCAGATGATATGATATTATACATAGAAAACACTAAAGACTCCATCAAAAATCTACTAGATTTAATAAATGAATTCAGCAAAGTATCAGTGTACAAGATTAACATCCAGAAAAATTGATATCATTCTCATACACCAGTAATGAACACCCATTACTGGTATAATGAGTGGGAAACTAAAAAAAAAAATCCTATTTACTATTGAAAAAAATAATAAGATACCCAGGAATAAAATTAACCAAGGAAGTAAAGACCTGTTCTCAGAAAACTACAGGACATTGAAAAAAGAAAGAGAGGAACATATAAGAATTTGAAACATATACTATGTTCATAGATTGGAAAAATCAACATAATTAAAATGTCCATACTACCCAAACAAATCTACAGATCCAATGCAATCCCTATTAAAGAACCAATGGCAAAAAAAATAATATTCTTGAACTCCTGATATGGCAGAGGAGTGAATGGAAGCTACACAGACCATCTCCCAGGACCACTGGAATTACAACTAAAATAAAGACAAGTCATCAAAAAAAATCAACTGTAGAGCAGCTGGGAGAGAGCCAGTAAAATCCGGGATAGTAAGAGGAAGCCAAATAGAGCCTCATAGGAACAGTGGAGATATGTGGGGGTGGGCTGGGAGGCCATGGACAGCAACAAGGGCTGTATTAGCAGTGCACACTTCCTGCCGAGAAAGTGGGGAGTTTTCAAAGCACCAAATCAGCTACAGCCACTCACCTTGGACTCCGTCAGAGGGAGGGCAGACTGGACTGGAACTGTATGGAGGGAGACCGGGTCTCCTGGCTCAGGATATAGCTCAGAGCTGGATGGGAGGTCACGGGGAGGCTTGTACTGAATCACTCACTCACAGGACAGTAGCCATCTTACCGAGAGATCCTCTCCAGAACCCTTGGGAGAAACACCACACCCTGCTGCAGGAATTCAACACCACTAGGCCAGGCCAGAAAAATACAAATTGAGTCTCATTAAGATCTAAAGTCTGATAGTGAGAAAGTGCCCCACATGCTGGAAATCCTCTTACAGCTGAAGAATTTTTCATTCAGCTGAGGGCTACAAATCGTCTCCCATCAAGTAACTGAGATTAATAGCCTCCAGACAAAAAGGTAGAGGATTACTGAACCTTTCCTGGGCTTGCAAATCTACCCAGGAAAGTACAACTTGACAGTGGTATTTAATGATGGTCCTCCCAAACTCATCCAAACCCAGTAGAGGGAGCACAACAAATGGAACACCAACAACCACAGGGAAAATTTGGAAGGCTCCAAAACCCACTGAGATAGCCAAAATGGTGAAACAAAGAAACAAATCTCAAAAGAAAGAACAACATAATTCAGCAGGAGAAGAAATAAATGACATAGAATTAAGCAAGATATAAGAGGGAGAGTTCAGAGTAATAATCATGAGGAAGCTCAACAGCATGATTAAATATATAGAAAATTGAAAACCAACTAATTGTAAATGAAGAATGACATAGCAGAAATAAAGAACACATTGGAAGGAATAACCAGTAGAGTAGAGGAAGCCAAGGACTGGATCATTGAATTAGAAGACAGGGTAGAAAAAGCACCCATTCAAAAAACCAAAAAGTAAAAACCATTTAAAAACAAACAAACAGGAAGACAGCTTAAGAGAACAGTGGGACAATATGAAACATAACAACATCCACATCATAGGAGTTCCAGAAGAAGAAGAAAATCAGCAAGTATTAGAGAATATATTTGAAGAAATAGTGAAAAAAAAACTTCCCTAGCATGGTGAACAGAAAAGGCATACAAGTTCAAGAAGCACAGAGAGCCCCAAGTAAGAAGAACCCAATGAGGTCCACACCAAGACATATAATAATTAAAATGCCAACAATTAAAGACAAAGAGAATCCTAAAGGCAGCAAGAGATAAGCAAGAGGTAACCTACAAGAAAAACCCATAAGACAATCAGCTGACTTCTCAACATTGGAAGACTACAGGTCTGAAGGGAATGGCATGAAGTAATCAAGGTAATGAAAAACAAAGATCTGAATCCAAGACTACTCTATCCAGCAAGGCTGTCATTAAAAACACAAGGTGAAATAAAGAGCTTCACAGACAAAAAGGCTAAGGAAATATATTAGCACAAAACCAGCACTCCAAGAAATGTTACAAGGACTGCTGTAACAATGAGAAGAAATAGAAAAAAAACAAAACCACAATAAACAAAAATGGCTATAAATAAGTATATATAAATAATAACCTGAAACGCAAATGGATTAAATGCCCTGATCAAAAGACACATAGAAGCTGAATGGATAAGAAAGCATGACCCATATACATATAGTTTACAAGAGACTCACCTCACAACAAAAGACTTACATAGCTTGAAAGTGAAGGGATGGAATAAAATTTTCCAAGCAAACGGAAAAGAAAAAAAGTTGAGATAACAATATTCATATTTGATAAAATAGACTTCATAATAAAGGCGATGACTAGAGACAAAGAAGGCCACTACATAATATTGAAAAGATCTATCCAATAGGATGATATAACCTTGGTAAACATATATGCACCCAACATAGGAGCACCAAATACATTTAAAAACCTTTGGAGGCCTTCAAAGGAGAAATTGACAGCAATACAATCGTAGCAGGGGAATTCAACACCCCACTGACATCACTGGATGAATCCTATAGACAAAATATTAATGAGGAAACACAGACTCTTAATGATGCACTGGACCAAACAAATTTAATAGATATCTACAGAGAATTATACCACAAAGCTGCAGAATTCATATTTTTGTGGAGTGCACATGGGACATTCACAAAGATAGATCACATGTTAGGACACAAACTAAGTCTCTAAAAGTTAAAAAAGATTGAAATCATATCAGGCATCTTCTCAGATCACAATGGCGTGAAACTAAAAATCAATTACAACAAAAACACACAAAAATATTCAAAATCATGGAGGCTAAATAGCAAGTTATTAAACAATGAATAGGTTACCAAAGACATCAAGGAAGAAATTAAAAACTTCATGAAAATGAACACACTACCACAAAAAAATCTACTGGACGCAGTGAAAGCAGTCCTGAGAGGGAAGCTCATAGCACTACAAGCCTACCTAAAGAAACAAAAATTTTTCGAATTGACTTTCTAACCCTACAATTTAAAGAACTAGAAAATAAACCAAAAGAAAAACTCCAAGAAAGTAGAAGAAAAGAAATAGTAATGGTCAAAGCAGGAATAAACGACAAAGAAACTAATAAAATAATATAAAAGATCAATAAAACGAAGAGCTGCTTCGTTGAAAAGATAAATAAGATTGATAGACCCTTAGCTAGACTCACCAAGAAACCAAAAGAGGGAACCCAAAGAAATAAATCAAAAATGAAAGAGGAGCAGTAACAACTGACACCACAGAAATAAAAAGGATCATTTTAAAAATACTACAAACAATTATACGACAACAAATTGGACCATCTAGGCAAAGGACAAATTTCTAGGATCACACCATTTCACAAAACTGAACCAGGAAGACATAGAAAACTTGAACACACCAATAACAACTAAAGGAATTGGAGATGTAATCAAGAAACTCCCAGCAAACAAAAGCTCAGGCCCGGAAGGCTTCATGGGGGAGTTCTACCGAACATTCAAAGATCTAACACTCATTCTCCTCAAAGTATTCCAAAAATACCCAAGAAGAAGAAAGATTTCCAAACTCATTTTATGAGGACAGCATAATTCTAATTCCAAAACCAGAAGAAGACACTGCAAAGAAACAAAAGTACATACCAATATCCTTGATGAACATAGATGCCAAGATCCTTAACAAAATATTAGCAAATCGGATCCAGCAATACATCAAAAAAATTATTCACCATGAGCAAGTGGGATTCATCCCAGGGATGCAAGGCTGGTACAATATTCGCAAATCAATAAATGTGATACACCACATAAACAAAATGAAAGATAAAAACCATATGATCATATCAATAGATGCTAAAAAAGCATTTGGCAAAATCCAGCACCCATTTCTGATACAAATGCTCAGCAATGTGGAAATAGAGGGATCATATCTCAACATAATAAAGGCCATATATGAAACACCTACAGCAAGCATCATACTCAATGGGCAAAAACTAAAAGCATTTCCCTTAAGAACAGGAACAAGACAGGGATACCCACTTTTGCCGCTCTTATTTACCATAATACAGACATTTCTAGCCACAGCAATTAGACAAGAAGGAAAAAGAAAAGTAATCAAAATTGGAAAGGAGGAAGTGAAACTGTCATTATTTGCAGATTACATGATATTTTACATAAAAAACCCTAAAGACTCTCTCAAAAATCTAGTAGAATTATTAAATGGATTTGGCAAAGTAGCAGTATACAAAATTAACATCAAGAAATCGACGGTATACTTATACACCAATAATGAGTTCAGAAGGAGAAACTAAAAAACAATCACATTTACTATTGCAGCAAAAAATTAAGATGCCTAGGAATAAATGTAACCAAAGAAGTAAGGGACCTGATCTAAGAAAAATAGAGGACATTGAAAAAAGAAACAGAAGAAGACATAAAAAAGTGGAAGCATATACCTTGTTCATGGATTGGAAGAATTAGCATAATTAAAATGTCCATACTACCCAAAGTAATCTCTAGATTCAATGCAATCCCCATTAAAATACCGATGACATATTTCATGGAACTAGACAAAATACTTCGAAGGTTTATATGAAACCAAAAATGACACCAAATAGCCACAGCAATCTTTACAAACAAGAACAAAGTAGGAGGGATCACAATACTGGATATCAGTTTATACTACAAGGCCATTATAATCAAAACAGCCTGGTACTGGCACAAGAATAGGCATATGGATCAATGGAACAGAACAGAGAACCCAGAAATTGACCCAAGACAGTATGCTCAATTAATATTTGACAAAGTTGGCAAGAGCACACAATGGAGTAAAGACAGCCTCTTTAGTAAATGGTGTGGGGAAAATTGAACAGCTACATGTAAAGAAATGAAGCTAGACCACCAACATTACCACACACAAGAATAAACCCATAATCAATAAAAGTCTTAAATGTGACTCGTGAATCCATAAAAGTACTAGAAGAAAATATAGGCAACAAAATTTCAGACATCATACGCAGCAGAATATTCCCTGATACATCACCTAAGGCAACAGAAACAAAAGAAAAATGAACACATGGGACTACATCAAACTAAAAAGCTTCTGCAGAGCAAAAGAAACAACCATCAAAATGGAAAGGGAGCCCTGGCCGGTTTGGCTCAGCGGTTAGAGCATTAGCCCGCACACCAGAGAGGCCTGGGTTTGGTTCCCGCTAAGGGCACGTACCTTGGTTTCGGTTTGTCCCCGGCCCCAGTTGGGGTCGTGTGGGTGGCAACCACTCGATGTGAGATGTCTCTCTCACATCGATGTTTCTCTCTCTCTCTTCGTCCCTCTCTTTCTCCTGCTCTGTCTCAAGATAAATGAAAAAAAAAAATGTCCTCAGGTGAAGATAAAATAAAATAAAAACGGAAAGGGAACCCACGGTATGGGAAAACATAATTGCCAATGATACATCAGATAAAGGGTTAATTTCCAAAATATATAGAGTATTCATACAAGTCAACAAAAGGAAGATAAGGAACCCAATTAAGAAATGGGCAGAAGACCTAAATAGACACCTCTCCAAACAGGACATACAAATGGCCAAGGGACATATGAAGAAATGTTCAACATCACTAATCATCAGAGAGATGCAAATTAAAACAACTATGAGGTATCATCTCACACCTGCCAGAATGGCTGCCATCAACAAATCATCAAACAACAAGTGCTGGCAAGGGTGTGGAGAAAAGGGGACTCTAGTACACTGCTGGTGGGAATGCAGACTGGTGCTACCACTATGGAAAACAGTATAGTGTTTTCTCAAAAAATTAAAATTGAACTGCCATTTGACCCAGTGATCCCACTTCTAGGAATATATCCTAAGAAGCTGAAACACCAATCAGAAAGAATACATGTACCCCTATGTTCATAGCAGCACTATTTACAACAGCTAAGATCTGGAAACAACCCAAGTGTCCATCAGTAGATGAGTGGATAAAAAAGTGGTGGTACATTTACACAATGGTATACTCTGCAGCTGTAAGGAAGAAAGATCTCTTACCCTTTGAGACAATGTGGAAGGACCTGGAGAGTATTATGCTGAGCAAAATAAGCCAGTCAGAGAAAGATAAGTACCACATGATCTCACTTATTTATGGAACATCATGAACAAATAAGCTGTCGATCAAAATAGATCCAGAGTGATGATAATAGGGAACAGACTGACAGACTTCACAGGGATGGAGGTTGTGAGGGGTGGGAATAGATAAACCATGGAACTTATATGCATATATGCACAACCAATGAACACAGATATTAGTTTCCTTAAAGTCAAGAAAGCAAGAGGGAGATGGGAGCAGGGAGGAGGGAATCAATGGGGGAAAAAAGGGAGGACATCTTTAATACTTTCAATAATAAAAAATAAATAAATAAAATAAAATTTTTAGTTTCCAAAAAAAGTTTTTTTAAATAATAATAATAAGGACCAACTTGATTTGGTCACTTCTAATGACTGATTATTGTTGAAGTATAGAGACCCGGTTATCCATTCCCAACTCAGCACAACATTGAAGGGCCATTCTATGTAGCCCTATAGAGCCCCAGAGGATTGCCCAAGGCCTTTACTGGGACCCATGGCAGCTCAACTTATTCCTGTGCCCATGTCTGCTTGCTCTCCCCACCTCCCACATGTGTTAATCCCAAAGGTACTCCCTAATGAACAGTCTGTGTTCTAACCTCCACTTGAGAAACTGCCTGGCATAGTAGTCATGTCTCCTTTCCCAGCCCCTCAAATAAGCACCATTATGTCAGTTTAACTGTGGAAAGCTCAACATGGATTCCAACATGTACCAGGAAACTGCCCGCCACAGAAAACGCTGTGCTCTTAACATTGAACAATTCTTCCTCTTTTTAAATTTCTCCAATTGGCTCTTACTGAGGACTGCCAATTGGGCTTGAGGATTAATTAGAAAGTCTCCCCACTTCCAAAATCCCACAATAATGGAACACTTGCCAATCAAACACTACCTCAGTGTTTCCTCTTTTTACTCTTTAAAATGTACTTTCTAATACACTTGAACCCAGGCTGAAATGAAAGTGATGGCAGATGGATTCCCTTGCTGAAAGTTTCTGAATGAAGAACATATGTTAATTTTCTCAGACTTAGTTTTGTCTCTGACACATCTCAGAGTCAGCTTCCCAGGGAACCCACCCTGTGAAAATGTATCTACTTATTTGCTTATGGTCTGTCTCCCCCCGACCATATTCTCTGAGAGCAGGGACTCTGTAGTGTCTTCTAGTACTCCACCCACCTAAAGCAGTGCCTCACACTGAAAGCTGCTCAGTAACTATTATGCTGGTTGAATGAATGAGTGAAATGGCATTTAAACAGAAACCTGAATGTTCAAGGAGATAGCCAGGCAATGATCTTGTGGAATAGCATTTTGGTTGTTCGGAACAGCAAGTAAAATTCCTAAAAGAGCTCTTTCCTTTGTATTTGGGACAGTTAAAATATGTTTGTTTGTTTTCATTTGGGTTTTTTCCCATTTCTCCCTCAGTCCTTTCCCAGGATCGTTTGATTTGTATAAATTTAGCCAGGAGCACACAGATCAACATATAAATAATCAGTCTTAGGTTTTTATTGATGGAGCCTTATCAAATTGAAGTTGATGCCCTCTTATTATTTATACTTTATGCTCCCCAAAATATTTTTGTGTGGGAGGACATGATAGTTGATATGAACTTGACTTTAAGGAAATTCATATCTATCAAGAATTCATTTCACAATTGCCCCAGTGAAAAAAGCATCATCTTTCTAGGTCTATAGCCCTGAGAGGAGAAGGTAGACTCCAATTACAATTGTCTGGGAAGCATTTTCCAAATGTGTGCCAGGCCCTCCCCTGTCCCTTCCATTCATACACATTCTTTGTACATAGAATGTGATTGTGTGTTTTCTGCTTTTCTTTTTAAAAAATATTTTGTATTTTATTGAAGTAAAATCTGTGCATGGTTAAAACATCAAATAACTAGACTGACTTCACTCACCCTGCCTCTCATGCTCTCCATTATCTATTCCTCCTTTAACTCTTTATCTTCTGAGGTTCATCTCTGTATCTCTAAATAATCTACTTCTGCCACTATTTCTTTATTTATCATTTTTATATTATCTGTTCATTTGATGAAATGAGAGTTGAGAATTTGACTCAGTTACACAACACCCCCACCACACACACACACACACACACACACACACACACACACACACACCATCACCTCTTACTCTCCAAATAGGGTTAGAGCATAATTTTAGTTTCTTCATTGATTTTCTTTTCATTTCTATCCTTAGCATGTTACTAGCTTTTTCCAAATGTCTGATAATCCTTCATTACCATATGTAAGAATTAGGCACTTGGAAAACAGATTAAGGACTATGTGTACTTGGATAGGTCTTGCTGAATGGAAGCTACACAGACCAATTCCAAGGACCAAACTGGAATTACAACTAAAATAAAGGAAAATGATTGGGAAAAAGCAACAGAAAAGCAGTTGTAAAGGACCCATATAACCAGGGACAGGAAAAAAGGACACTGAATTGAGCCTTGTAGGTCTGAAGCAGTGCAAAAGGCAGAATGGGAGTCCAAGGACAGCAGCTGTTTTACGTGTGAGCTAAAATCCCAAGCTGGCTCCACAGCACAGAGGGCTGGGAAACAGCACTAAATCAGCTATAGCTACTCACCTTTGGCTCTGGCAGAGGGAGGGCAAACTGGACTGGAACTGTGTGGGGACACTTGGGATTTGGAGGAAACTCAGAGTTTTTGCTGGGTCATGGCCACACAGAATGGTGGCCATCTTGCTCAAGGAGCCCCTTCCTGGAGCCCTGGGAAGAAGCAGCAGCCTTTCCCTCAGAGATTTAACCCCACAACCCCACTGAGCAGGCCCAGAGAAATGCAAATTGAGGCTCATTAACAACCAGCATCTGCCCTACCCTCTGGAAATACTCTTCCGCTGAACACCTGAGGGAGTTTTTCATTCAGTGGAGGGCTACAACCCAAGGCTCATAAAGTAACTGAGACTAATAGTCTCCAGGAAAAAGCTAGAGGATAACTGAACCTTTGCTGGGTTTGCAAATCTACACAGGAAAGTAAGACTTGACAGTAATGTTGAATGTGAGTCGACCCACACTCATCCAAACACAGGAGAGGAAGCCACAAACACCAGAACACCAACACCCACAGGGAAAATTTGGCAGGCTCCAAAACCCACTGAGATAGCCAAAATGGTGAAACAAAGAAACAAATCCCAAGTGAAAGAACAAGAGAAATCTACTGAAGATGAGATGAATGAAATGGAGTTAAGCAAGTTATCAGAAGTAGAGTTCAGAGCCATGATCTTGAGGAAGCTCAACAGCATGAGTAAAGACTTCAACACCATGAGTAAAAATATAGAAACATTGAAAACCAACCAAGTGGAAATGAAGAATGACATAGCAGAAATAAATAACATATTGGAAAGAGTAACCAGCAGAATAGAAGAAGCTGAGGGCCGGATCAGTGAATTAGAAGAAAAGGTAGAAAAAATCAACCAATCAGAAAAAAAAAAAAAAAAAACAGGAAGACAGCTTAAGAGAACTGTTGGACACCTGGAAATGTAACAACATTCACATCATAGGAGTTCCAGAAGAAGAAGAAAATGAGCAAGTGTTAGAGAATATATTTGAAGAAATAGTGACAGAAAACTTCCCTAACTTGGTGAAGGAAGAAGGCATACAAGTTCAAGAAGCACAGAGAGCCCCAAGTAAGAAGAACCCAAACAGGCTCACACCAAGACACATAGTAATTAAAATGTCAAAAATTAAAGACAAAGAGAAAATCCTAAAGGCAGCAAGAGATAAGCAACAGGTTACCTACAAAGGAACCCCCATAAGGCTATGAGCTGACTTCTCAGCAGAAACACTACAGGTCGGAAGGGAATGGCATGAATTAATCAAGGTACTGAAAAACAAGAATCTGAATCCAAGATACTCTATCCAGCAAGGCTATCATTCAAAATAGAAGATGAAATAAAAAGCTTCCCAGAACAAAATATGCTAAGAAAATAAATAGGAAGAGAAAAATAACTATAATGAACAAAAAAGGCAATAAATGAGTATGTATCAATAATAAACTAAATGTAAATAAAAGACACAGAGTAGCTGATTGGAAAAGAAAGTATGATTCCTATCTATGTGGTTTAAAAGAGACCCACCTCAAAACAAAAGGCTCACATAGGTTGAAAGTGAAGGGATGGGAAAAAATCTTCCAAGATAATGGAAAGGAATAAAAAGCTGGAGTAGAAATACTCGTATCTGATAAAATAGATTTCAAAAAGAAGGTCAAAACTAGAGACAAAGAAGCCCACTACATAATATTGAAAGGATCTATCCAACAGGAAGATATAACCTTGGTAAACATATATGCACCCCATATAGCAGCACCAAAATATATACCAATCTTTGGAGGACTTCAAAGAAGAAATCGACAGCAATACAATCATAGCAAGGGATTTCAACACCCTGCTGATATCACTGGATGGATCCTCTAGACAAAAAATTAACAAGGAAACAGAGATTCTAAATGATGCACTCGATCAAATGGATTTAATAGATATCTACAGAGAATTAAATTCCAAAACTGCAGAATTCACATTCTTCTCAGGTGCACATGAGACATTCTCAAAGATAGATCATATCTTAGGACACAAGTAATTCTCTACAAGTTCAAGAAGATTGAATTCATATCAATCATATTCTCAGATAACAATGGAATGAAATTAGAAAGAAATTGCAACAAGAACATGCAAAGACATTGGAACACGTGGAGGCTAAATAGCATGTTATTAAACAATGAACTTGGTTACAAAGGAAATCAAGGAAAAAATTTAAAACTTCCTGGAAACCAATGAAAATGAACACACAACAACACAAAATCTAGGGGATGCAGCAAAAGCAGTCCTGAGAGGGAAGTTAATAGCACTAGAGGCCTACCTCAAGAAACAAGAAAATTTTATAACTGACTATCTAACCTTGCAACTTAAAGCAAACAAAAAGAAAAACCCAGAAAAAGTAGAAGGAAAGAAACAGAAAATATCATAATGTATACAGAAATAAATATATACAGATCAAAAAAATACAAGAAAACAATAAAAAGATCAATGAAACAAAGAGCTGGTACTTTGAAAAGATAAACAAGATTGACGGGCCCTCAGCTAGACTCACTAAGAAACAAATAGAGAGCACCCAAATAAACAAAATCAGAAATGAAATAGGAAAAGTAACAACTGACACCACAGAAATACAAAAAATCATTAAAAAATACTATGAACAATTATATGGCAACAAATTGGACAATCTAAGCAAAATGGACACATTTCTAGAATAACGTAGTCTCCCAAAACTGAACCAGGAAGAGATAGAAAACTTGAACAGACCAATAACAACTAAGGAAATTGATGATGCAATCAAGACTCTCCCAGCAAACAATAGCCCAAGCCTGGAAGGCTTCAAGGGGCAGTTTTACTGAACATTGACATAGACAACAATGTTGGGGGGAGCAGCAATGGGAGGAGGGTGTCAATGGGGGGAAAGGAGAAACATCTCTAACAAAAATAAATTAAAGAAATGAAATAAAATTTTTAAAAGGCAACATAATTCAATGAAATTTATAGATACACAGTTAATAAATAGATATATGTATACAAAATTGATATATAGCCATTATATATACAAACAGAACTATTGGAAGAAAAGGCCTCCAATTTTAAAAAGCCACTACAAATATAAACTATCTGGAAATATACTTAAAATATTTGCATGATCTATATGAAGACAACTTTTTAAAAATATTTTTATTGATTTTTTAGAGAGAGGAAGGGAGAGAAAGATAGAAACATTGATGTGAGAGAGATACATCTATCGGCTACATCCTGCACACCCCCCATTTGGAATCGAGCCTGCAACCCTGGCATGTGCCCTGACCAAGAATTGAACTGGAGACTCTCAGTCCATGGGAAGAAGCTAAATCCACTGAGCCACACCGGCCGGGCTATGCATTATTTTTTATAACAGCAAAAGTTTGGAAACAACCTAAATGTCCATCACTAGGGAAAAGGACAAATAAATTACCATACATGCATATAATGGAATACTCTGTAGTCACCAAAATGAATGAAGTATAGTTTTAAATACAAATATGTAGTGATCTCCAAGATACATTAGTAAGAAAAAAGGCAAGGAAAAGAACACTACATAATACACAATCATTTGTGAAAACGTATTTACGTGTATATGAAAAAATTCTCTGGAAAAATGTGTAAAAAACTGATACAATGTGTTGCTTCTGGAAAGAAGAACTAGGTGGCTGGGTAGAAGGGAAACTTTTGCTCTATTTATTTCATTTTGTACCTTGTGAATTTGAAGTCATATTTTAATTTTTTTTTCATTTTCTTTCTTTTTTTTTTGTTTGTTCACTTTTGTTACAGATGTTTCTCCTTTTTTCCCCATTGACACCCTGCTCCCGATCCCCCCACGCCATCCCCAGCTTTGTTGTCCATGTCCATCAGTTATGCATACATGTGTATAAGTTCTGTGGTTTGTCTCTTCCCTCCCCTCCACACCCTCTTCTGAGGGTTGGGAGTCTGTACCCTACTTCCACATCTCTGTGTCTACCCTGTTCCTCAGACTGTTATGTTTATTATATTCCACAAATAAGTGAGATCATGTGATATTTGTCTTTCTCTGCTTGTCTTGTCTTGCTTAGGATAATACTCTCGAGGTCCCTCCATGTCGTCTCAAAGGATTAGAGATCTTTGTTTCTTATAGCTGCATAGTACTCCATTGTGTATATGTACCACTGCTTTTGTATCCATTCATCCACTGATGGACACTTCAGCTGTTTCCAGATCTTAGGTATTGTAAATAGTGCTGCTATGAACAGGGGGGGTACATATATTCTTTCTGATTCGTGTTTCAGGCTTCTTAGGATATATTCCTAGAAGTGGGATCACTGGGTCAAATGGCAATTCAATTTTTAATTTTTTGAGGTAACACCATAGTATTTTCCACAGTGGCTGCACCAGTCTGCATTCCCACCAGCAGTGTACTAGAGTCGCCTTTTCTCCACACCCTCCCCAACACTTGTTGTTTGATGATTTGTTGATGGCAGCCATTCTGACAGATGTGAGGTGATACCTCATTGTTATTTTAATTTGCATCTCTCTGATGATTAGTGATGTTGAGCATTTCTTCATATGACTCTTAGCCATTTGTATGTCCTGTTTGGAGAGGTGTCTATTTAGTTCCTCTGCCCATTTTTTAATTGGGTTCTTTGCCTTCCTTTTGTTGAGTTGTATGAGCACTCTATATATTTTGGAGATTAACACCTTATCTGATATATCATTGGCAAATATGCTCTCCCATACAGTGGGTTCCTTTTCCATTTTGATGATTGTTTCTTTTGCTGTGCAGAAGCTTTTGAGTTTCATGTAGTCCCATGTGTTCATTATTTCCTTTGTTTCTGTTGCCTTAGGTGATGTCTCAGTGAAGGTTCTGCTGTGTATGATGTCCAAAATTTTGTTACCTACATTTTCTTCTAGGATTTTTATGGATTCACGAGGCACATTTAAGTCTTTTATCCATTCTGAGTTTATTCTTGTGTATAATGTAAGTTGATGGTCTAGTTTCATTTTTTTACATATAGCTGTCCAATTTTCCCAGTGGGATACAAAATTAACGTCAAGAAATCCATGGCATTCTTATACACCAATGATGAACTCACAGAAAGAAAAACTAAAAAAACAATCCCATTTACCATCGCAGGAAAAAAGTTAAGATTCCTAGGAATAAACTTAACCAAAGAAGTAAAGGACCTATTTGCAGAAAACTACAGGACATTGAAAAAAGAAATAGAAGAAGATATAAAAAAGTGGAAGCACATACCTTGTTCATGGATTGGGAGAATTAACATTATTAAAATGACCATATTACCCAAAGCAATCTATAGATTCAATGCAATCCCCATCAAAATAGCAGTGACATATTTTACAGAACTAGAACAAATACTTCAAAAGTTCATATGGAACCAAAAAAGACCCCGAATCGCCACAGCAATCTTGAAAAAGAAGGACAAAGTAGGTGGGATCACAATACCGGATATCGGGTTATACTACAAAGCTACTCTAATCAAAAAAGCCTGGTACTGGCACAAGAACAGGCATATAGACCAGTGTAACAGAACAGAGAATCCAGAAATTGACCTAAGACATTATGCTCAATTAATATTTGACAAAGGTGGCAAGAGCATACAATGGAGTAAAGACAGCCTCTTTAATAAATGGTGTTGGTAAAATTGGACAGCTAAATATTTTAATTTTTTTTAAACTTATTTTTATTGTTGAATGTATTACAGATGTTCCTCATTTTTCCCCCATTGCCCCCTCCTTCCCCATTCTTGCCGCCCTCTTGCCTTTCCCCACACTGTTGTCTGTGTCCATTGGTTATGCATATATATATATAAGTTCTTTGGTTTATTTCTTCCCACCCCTCAACCCTCCTTCCCTTTGAGGTTTGTCAGTCTAACAAGCAATTTGTACGTCTTAATCCTGTCACCTTTTTCACCCATCCCCCCAGCCCTCATCCATCTAGTAACCAACAAAAGTTCTCTGTGACTATGAGGATGTTTCTGCTCTGCTTGTTCATTTTGTTTGTAGATTCAATTGTTGATAGATATGTATTTGTTGCCATTTTGTTTGTTCATATTTTTTATCTTTTTCTTCAAGAAGACCCTTCAACATTTCATATAATAATGGTTTGGTGGTGATGAACTCCTTTAGCTTTTCCTTGTCTGGGAAAATCTTTATATGGCCATTGATTCTAAATGACAGCTTTGCAGGATAGAGTAATCTTGGTTGTAGGTTCTTGCTTTTCATCACTCTGAATATTTCTTGCCACTCCCTTCTGGCCTGCAAAGTTTCTTTTGAGAAATCAGCTGACAGTCTTATGGGAACTCCCTTGTAGGTAACAAACTACTTTTCTCTTGCTGCTTTTAAGATTCTCTCTTTGTCTTGAACCTTTTGCATTTTGATGATGATGTGTCTTGGTGTGGGCCTCTTGGCGTTCATCTTGTTTGGAACTCTCTGTGCTTCCTGGACTTGTATGTCTGTTTCCTTCACCAAGTTAGGGAAGTTTTCTGCCATTATTGTTTCAAATAGGTTTTCAATTTCTTCTCTCTCTTCTCCTTCTGGCACCCCCAAGATGCAAATGTTGGCATGCTTGAAGTTGTCCCAGAGGCTCCTTACACTATCCTCATTTTTTTGGATTCTTTTTTCTTTTTGCTGCTCTGATTGGGTGTTTTTTGCTTCCTTATATTCCAAATCGATGGTTTGCTTCTTGGCTTTACCTACTCTACTATTGCATCTGTGTAAACTATTCTTTATTTCAGTTAGTGCATCCTTTATTTCTAACTGTGCATCCTTCATTTCTGACTGGTCCTTTTTTATGCTCTTGAGGCCCTCACTAAGTTCACTGAGGTTCTCACTAAGTCCATTGAGCATCCTTATAAGCAGTGTTTTGAACTCAGCATCTGTTAGGTTGCTTAACTCCATTTCACTTAGTTCTTTTCCTGGAGTTTTGTTCTGTTCTTTCATTTGGGACCTGTTTCTTTGTCTCCTCATTTTGGCTGCCTCCCTGTGTTTGTTTCTATGTATTACTTAGCGAGAGGTATGGGGCTAGCTGAGACCAGATGCTGCTTGTTTGAAAGAATTTAGGAAAAGCTGAAGCAGACTCCAAGACAGGCCAATCCTGTGGTAAAACAACTGACAACAGCTTGGGTGGGCCTGAAAGTTGGGTGGCGCGGGGCCTCAGGGCATCAACAAGACGGGGCAAACTGTGTGAGCCAGGTAGCTGGAGTCCCAGATATGGCGGCATCTGCCTGCCCAGGGAAGGGCTCACCAAAGGAACAAAAGCCTCTGATTGCACGTCTGTCCAGGAGAAAGCTGCCTCTCCAGCCCTCGCTCCAATGCCAAACAGCTCAGTTCTTCCCCATATGATTCTGGTGCCTTTCAAGCTGTCTCCCTCTTGCTGGAGCCTGGAGGGAGCGAGTTTGAGTAAGTTCATGTGCTGGCCCTTTAAGAGGAGCTGTCAGGGGGCTCCAGCCACCTAAGCCTCAGTTCCCACTGGTTTTCCAGCCAGAAGTTATGGGGACTTCTCTTCCTGGCACTGGAACCCTGAGCTGAGCACCTGGTGTGGGTCGAGGACCCCTCAGTCCTCAGGGAGGGTCTTCCCAGCCGAGGTGTCCTCCTAAATTTATCCACCACACATGGGTGTGGGACCAGCCCGTTGGCCTTCCCCCCTCCTACCAGTCTCGATGTGGCTTATTCTTTAATTTCGTAGTTGTAGGACTTCCATTCAGCTTGATTTCAGGCGCTTTTGAATGATGGTTGTTCTGTAGTTTAGTTGTAACTTGATGTGGTTATGGGAGGACGGGATACCACGTTTACCTATGCTGCCATTTTGACTGGAAGTCCATATTTTAATTTTTTAAGTTTATCTCAAATCTGCCTCTGCCTCTCCATTTTCATTGCCAAGTGACTTAAATGGCTCCTCTTACAAAGAATGTCCCAGAAGATGGCGGCGGGCAGGGCCGGAGGGAGGGTGAGTGTGTGAGAGAGTGAGCTAGTGTGTGAGAGAGTGTAAGTGGACATGAAGGTGGATGACTAAACTCGTGCAGTGCAGAGACACAGAGCAGCAGGTTCCTGTGCTGTGGACGTGTGCAGTCAGCTACCGCGGTAAGTGGCCATTCAGGGTGATTTTCCCTGTGCCACGGGGAGGTGCCATCATTTTGGAAGATCCTGGGTCTTCCCTGGGAGGAGGCAGTGGGAGCAGCTAGGGCCCAGCCACCTGAGCCCACCAGTGCACCTGGCACCCTCGGACCAGTGGACACCCTGTGTCAACACAGACCAGTGCACAGCAGTGGAGTTGTCAAGGCGCTGGTTGCGGAAGCCACAAACGGCCGGGAGCCCAGCTCCATCCCCTGCCATAGCAGCCCGATCAGAGTCGAGATATACCCCCAGCAACAGAGGCTGTGGAGCAGACATCCAGCCCCAGGCAACAGAAGCACAGACCAGCAGCAGAGACCCATCCCCAAAAACTACAGCAAAGGCTGATCAGGAGCTGAGCCCCACGGGGCAGCAGCACTCCACAAATGCCAGCAGCAGAACCTGGGGCTCCACAGAGACCTGTGCGACCCAGTGGCCCACAGAGCTGTGAGAAGCTAGGGCTCGAGAGGGACCAGTGCGATTCAACCACCGACTGGACCTGCGGGGTGCTGGGGCACCAGAGAAGCCTGCGTGACCCAGCTTCCCAAAAGACAGGCATGAAGTTGGATCTCCAAAGGAACTGTGTGATCCAGCTGCCCACAGGACCTACGGGATGATGGGGCACCAGAGAAGCCTGCGCGACCCAGCAGCCCACTAGATAGGCGTGGAGTTGGGTCTCCAAAGGCACTGTGCGATCCAACCACCCACAGGACCTGTGGGGTGTTGGGGCACCAGAGAAGCCTGCATGACCCAGCTGCCCACAAGAGAGGCATGGAGACGGGTCTCCAAAGGAACTTGTGATCCAGCCACCCGAGGGACCGGCGGGGTGCTGGGGCACCAGAGAGGCCTGCATGACCCAGCAGCCCACAAGATAGGCATGGGGCCTGGTCTCCAAAGGGATGGTGTAGTTCAGCTGCCCACAAGATCGGCAGGGAGCCAGGGCTCCAGTGAGACCTGTGCAACACAGCTGCCCAAGGTATGGGCAGGGAGCGCAGTTCCAAGAGTGCCTGAGCTATACAGCTACAGGTGGCACCAGTGACCAGCTGGGAACACAGCTCCAGAGGGGCCCACATGATCCAGCAGCAGCACCTACCAGGACACAACAATACCAGCCCCCAGTAGTCAATCTTCCAGGATCCACCGCAGGCAAGAGGCGACACGCAACAGAACAGTCTGGGAGGCACAGTAGCCTTATTTGATATACAGTGAGCTGCCTACACATCCAAACATTCCTCACCATGTCTAGAGCTACCAGATGGCTAAAATGGGGAGACAAAGAACACCCAAAGGAAAGAAAAAGAGGAATCACCAGAAAAGGAACTACAGGAAATGAAAGACAGCAACTTGTCAGATAAAGAATTCAAAGCAATGATTTTAAGGGTGCTCAAACAATTTGGTGAGAACTACAAGCAACTTAGTAAGAATTATAAAGAGCTCACTGGGAACTACTTCGGCTTAAAAAAAAAGAGGTAGAAGCTATGCATAAAAATCAAGAGGAAATAAAGAATGACATAGGTTTTATGAAAAATACCTTAGAAGGGTTCAATAGTAGATTAGAAGAAGCTGAAGACCACATCAGTGACTTAGAATACAAGGTAGAGAAAAACACCCAAATAGAGCAGCAAATGGGAAAAAAATTTAAAAAGTGGGAGGAAAGTTTAAGGAAGCTGTAGGACAATATGAAACATAACAACATTCGCATTATAGGGATATTGGAAGGAGAAGAATCAGAGAAAGGAATAGAGAAACTGTTTGAAGAAATAATGACAGAAAACATCCCTAAACTGGTGAAGGAAAAAGTCACACAAGTCTAGGAAACACAGAGAGTCCCAAGCAAGATGAACCTTAAAAGACCCACAGCTAGACACATCATAATAAAAATGGCAAACATTAAAGACAAAGAAAGAATCTTAAAGGAAGCAAGAGAGAGACAGAAAGTTACCTACAAGGGAGCTCCCGTTAGACTGTCAGCTGATTTCTCAATAGAAACAATGCAGGCCAGAAGGGAATGGCATGAAGTGTACAAAGTAATGCAAGGCAAGGGTCTGAGTCCAAGATTACTCTATCCAGCAAGGCTATCATTCAAAATTGAAGGAGAAATAAAGAGCTTCATGGATAAAAAAAAAAAAAAAAAAAAAACTAAATGAATTTACCAGCACCAAACCAGCACTGCAAGAAATGCTGAAGGGACTGTTGTAAGAAGAAGAAAAAACAGAGAGAGGTACACAGGCATAAAATTAAAATGGCAACTAATACCTATCTATCAATAATTACCTTAAAGCCAAGAAAAGATAAATGAAAAAATTGCGTCTTCAGAAAAAGAGTTGCTGGAAAAAAAACCTTGGCAGCTTCAAGGGAAAGTGACAGCACAAAAGTGGCTGGAGAACAGCCTCCTCGAGGAGACCCTGCACTTCGACCATGCAGTCCGCATGGCACCTGTGATTACAGAGGAAACCACCCTTCAACTGGAAGAGATCATTAAGCAGAGGATAAGAGATCAGGCCTGGGATGATGTAGTCCAGAAAGAGAAACCTAGAGAGGATGCGTATCAATACAAAAAGCGGTTAATGTTGGACCATGAGAAGAGCAAGCTGAGCCTTGCTGAGATTTATGAGCAGGAATACATCAAACTCAACCAGCAAAAAACGGTAGAAGAAAAAAATCCAGAGCATGTGGAAATCCAGAAGATAATAGATTCTCTCTTCCTGAAGCTGGATGCCCTCTCGAACTTCCACTTCATCCCTAAACCGCCTGTTCCAGAGATTAAAGTTGTGTCCAATCTGCCGGCCATAACCATGGAGGAAGTCATCCCAGTGAGCGTGAGTGACGCAGCTCTCTTGGACCTAGAGGAAGTCAAGGAAAAATGAAGCTGGAGATATAAAAACCACTGCTGAGAAAACAGCTACAGACAAGAAACGAGAAAGGAGGAAAAAGAAATACAGGAAGCATATGAAAATAAAGGAGAAGGAAAAGCGGAGGAAACACTTTGAGAAGAGCAACCTGGACCAAGCAGGGAAATACAGCAAAGCCGTGGCTTCCGAGAAGTTAAAGCAGCTGACCAAGACAGACAGAGCCTTGCTGTTAAAGGATGAAGGTAAAGACAAAGCCTTGAAGTCATCTCAAGCATTCTTTTCAAAATTACAAGATCAAGTCAAAATGCAAATCAGTGACGTAAAGAAGACAGAAAAGAGAAAGAAGAAAAGACAGGACATTTCTGTTCATAAATTAAAGCTGTGATATATTTTGATTAATGTAAATATGAATGCATACATTTATATTTGGTCATTGTTCTGTTTTAATTTTTAAAAAATCTAAAAAAATAAAAAAATAATAATTACCTTAAATGTAAATGGTTTAAATGCTTAAATCAAAAGACATAGGGTAGCTGACTGGATAAGAAAACATGACCCATATACATGCTGTCTACAAGAGACCCACCTCACAACAAAAGACTCACACAGGATGAAAGTGAAGGGATGGAAAAAAATTTTCCAAGTAAATGGAAATGAAAAAATAAAAGCTGGTGTAGCAATACTCATATCGGACAAGATAGACTTCAAAACAAGGGCCATAATAACAGACAGAGAAGGTCACTACATAATATTAAAAGGATCAATCCAACAAGAGGATATAACCCTGGTAAACATATATGCACCAAACATGGGAGCACCAAAATATATTTAAAAACTTCTGGAGGACTTCAAGGGAGAGATCAATAGCAACATGATCATAGTGGGTGACTTTAACACGCCACTGACACCACTGGAGAGATCTTCTAGACAAAAAATTAACAATGACATAGAGTCCTTACAAGACAAACTAGATTAGTTGGATTGCATTGATATTTACAAAACATTTAACCCCAAAGCTGCAGAATATACATTCTTCTCAAGTGCACATGGGTCATTCTCAAAGATAGACCACATTTTAGGACACAAAGCAAGTCTCTACAAATTCAAGAAAATAGAAATCATATCAAGCATCTTCTCAGATCAAAGTGGAATGAAACTAGAACTCAATTACAGTAAAAACACATAAAAACATTCAAACACTTGGAGGCTAAATAGCATGCTATTAAACCATGAATGGCTTACTAATGAGATCAAGGAAGAAATTAAAAATTTCCTGGAAACCAATGAAAATGAACACACAATACAAAATCTATGGGACACAGCGAAAGCAGTCCTGAGAGGGAAGTTCATAGCACTACAGGCCTACCTCAAGAAACAAGAAAAATTCCTAATTGACTTTCTAACCCTACAACTTAAATAACCAGAAAGTAAACAAAAAGAAAAACCCAGGGCTAGTAGGAGGAAGGAAATAGTAAAGGTCAGAGCAGAAATAAACAACATAGAGACTAAACAAACAATTCAAAAGATCAATGAAACAAAAACTGGGTTCTTTGAAAAGATAAACAAGATTGATGGACCTTTAGCCAGACTCAACAAGAAACTAAAAAAGAGGAACTATGCCCTGGCCGGTTTGGCTCAGCGGTTAGAGCATCGGCCAGCGGTACAGAGAGACCTGGGTTCGGTTCCCGCTAAGGGCATGTACCTCGGTTTCAGTTTGTCTCCGGCCCTGGTTGGTCGTGCGGGTGGCAGCCACTCGATGTGTCCCTTTCACGTCGATATTTCTCTCTCTCTCTCTCTCTCTCTCTCTCTCTCTCTCTCTCTCTCTCTCTCTCTCTTCCTCTCTCTCCCTCCCACTCTATCTGAACAAAAAATGAAAATATGTCCTCAGGTGAGAATAAAAAAAAAAAAGAGAGAGAGAGAGAGGAACTAAATAAGCAAAATCAGAAATGAAAGAGAAGATCTAACAACTGACACCACAGAAATTCAAAGGATCATTGAAACATACTATGAACAATTATACGCCAAAAATTGGACAACCTAAGAGAAATGGACAAATTTCTAGAAACACACAGTCTCCCAAAACTGAACTAGGAAGAGATAGAAAACTTGAACAGATCAATAACAACTAAGGAAATTGAAGATGTAATAAATAAACCACCAGCAAACAAAAGCCCAGGCCCAGATGGCTTCCCGGAGGAGTTTCACCGAACATTCAAAGAAGATCTAATACCCATTCTCCTCAAACTATTCCAAAAAATCCAAGAAGACGGAACACTTCCAAACTCATTTTATGAGGCCAGCATAATCCTAATTCCAAAACTGAATAAAGACACTACAAAGAAAGAAAACTACAGACCAACATCCCTGATAAACACAGATGCCAAAATCCTTAACAAAATATTAGCAAATCAGATCCAGCAATACATCAAAAAAATTATTCATCATGACCAAGTGGGTTTCATCCCAGGCATGCAAGGATGGTACAATATTCACAAATCAATAAATGTGATACACCACATAAACAAAATGAAAGATAAAACCCGTATGATCATATCAATAGATGCTGAAAAAGCATTCCGCAAAATCCAGCACCCATTTCTGATAAAAATGCTCAGCAATGTGGGAATAGAGGGTCCATATCTCAACATAATAAAGGCTATATATGAAAAACCTACAGCCAACATCATTCTCAATGGGCAAAAACTAAAAGCATTCCCCTTAAGAACAGGAACAAGACAGGAATGTCCACTTTCACCACTCTTATTTAACATAGTACTGGAAGTCTTAACCACAGCAATTAGACATGAAGAAAAAATAAAAGGGATCCAAATTGGAAAGGAGGAAGTGAAGCTGTCATTATTTGCAGATGACATGATATTGTACATAGAAAACCCTAAAGACTCCATCAAAAATCTACAAGACTTAATAATGAATTTGGCAAAGTAGTAGGATACAAAATTAACATCAAGAAATCGACAGCATTCTTATACACCAATGATGAAATCACAGAAAGAGAAACAAAATAAACAATCCCATTTACCATTGCGGCAAAAATTTAAGATACCTAGGAATAAACTTAACCAGAGAAGAAAAGGACTTCTTCACAGAAAACTACAGGTCATTGCCAAAAGAAGTAGAGGAAGATGTAAAAAAGTGGAAACTTATACCTTGTTCATGGATTGGAAGAATTGACATCATTAAAATGTCCTTACTACCCAAAGCAATCTATAGATTCAATGCAATCCCCATAAAAATACCAACGACATATTTCACAGAACTAGAACAAACACTCCAAAAGTTTATATGGAACCAAAAAAGACCCCGAATAGCCACAGCAATCTTGAAAAAGAAGAACAAAGTAGGAGGGATCACATTACCAGATTTCAGGTTATACTACAAAGCTACTGTAATCAAACAGCCTGGTACTGGCACAAGAACAGGCAGATACATCAATGGAACAGAATAGAGAACCCAGAAATTGACCCAAGACAATATGCTCAATTAATATTTGTCAAAGGTGGCAAGAGCATACAGTGGAGTCAAGACAGTCTCTTCAATAAATGGTGTTGGGAAAATTGGACCGCTACTTGCAAAAAAAATGAAGCTAGACCACCAACTTACACCATACACAAAAATAAACTCAAAATGGATAAAAGACTTAAATATGACTCGTGAATCCATAAAAATCCTAGAAGAAAATCCAGGCAACAAAATTTCAGACATCATATGCAGCAGAATTTTCACTGATACAACACCTAAAGCAAGAGAAACAAAGGAAAAAATGAACACATGGGACTACATCAAACTAAAAAGCTTCTGCAGAGCAAAAGAAACAACCATCAAAACAGAAAGGGATCCCACTATACGGGAGATCATAATCGCAAATGATGCATCAGATAAGGGGTTAATTTCCAAAGTATATAGAGTGCTCATACAAAAGGAAGACAAAGAACCCAATTAAAAAATGGGCAGAGGAACTAAATAGACACCTCTCCAAACAGGACATACAAATGGCCAAGAGAAATATGACAAAATGCTCAATGTCACTAATCATCAGAGAGATGCAAATTAAAACAACTATGAGGTATCACTTCACACCTGTCAGAATGGCCGCCATCAACAAATCATCAAACAAGTGTTGGCAAGGATGTGGAGAAAAGGGGACTCTAGTACACTGCTAGTGGGAATGCAGACTGGTGCAGCCACTGTGGAAAACACTATGGTGTTACCTCAAAAAGTTAAAAATTGAACTGCCATTTGACCCAGTGATCCCACTTCTAGGAATATACCCTAAGAAACCTGAAATACCAACCAGAAGAATATACGTACCCCTATGTCCATAGCAGCACTATTTACAATAGCTAAGATCTGGAAACAGCCCAAGTGTCCATTAGTAGACGAATGGATAAAAAAGCCGTGGTACATATAAACAATGGAGTACTATGCAGCTGTAAGAAACAAAGATCTCTTGTCCTTTGAGATGACATGGAGGGACCTGGAGAGTATTATCCTAAGCAAAACAAGCCAAGCAGAGAAAGACAAATATCACATGATCTCACTTATTTGTGGAATATAATGAACATAACAGTCTGAGGAACAGGGTAGACCCAGAGATGTGGGTGTAGGGTTCAGACTGACAACCCTCAGAAGAGGAGGTGCGGGGGAGGTAAGAGATAAACCACAGAACTTATATGCATCGACACATAACTGATGGACGTGGACAACAATGCTGGGGATGGGGAGCAGGACGTCGATGGGGGAAAAAGGAGAAACATTTGTAACAAAAACAAATAAATAAATAAAATAATAAAAATAAATTTAAAAAAGTAAAAGAATTTCTCTAACTATTCTTTTAAGTAGATTTCTATCTCTCCATCATGTTTTCTCCCATCATTATACTCAGTTATAAGAGCTATGGATGTAATGACCACTTTGTAATTATACACTTTGTTCCATTCATTTACTCATTTTGTTTAATTTATTCATTTATTTATTACTGGTCACCTGTTTGCCTGCCCCACAAGGGCAGGAAATTCTTAATAACTTATTCATCACAGCAAACCCAGCACTTAAGCCAGTGGCTGACACCACAATGTTTGTCAAATGATTGAAAATTTACAGAGAATGAAATTGTCTCGTATTGATATCCTTCTCATCAAGGTGAATCAGGGCAGACATTATTGCCCTTGTTTTCTAGATGAGGAAATTAAGGCTCAGATAGGACTTGTCTGAGGCCACACAGCTAGTAAAGTGGCAAAACTGAGGTTGATGCTCCCAATCCAGATTTCTTTACACCAACACGTATATTCCTTGCAATCTTAGGACCACACTGCTACAACCCCATCCTCACCCCAAGGTACTCTTCATAAATTTCTTGGCTACCATGCACTAATGCAAAAGTTATTAACACAGACTTTCTAGGTGGGTTTTCGTAGGCCTATCAACATTTTCCCATTATGTAATGAATCTTGCATATCAGTAATTTCTATGGAGAAAGCTTCCAAGGTTTTCATCAGCTTTTCTAAGAGTCTGTGATGCACCTCCACCAAATGAATTCCTAAGTCAAAGATTTATCTGTATAGCTTCAGAAGTTGTTCATCTTGTTTGACAGTAGTATTGTCAAGGAATCTGAAGCAGTGGTCTTGGAATTACTAGTATAAACCATCACACTGTGAAAGTAAATAAAGGAAATCTCATTTAAAATGGAGTCAGGAATCCCTGAAGGGAGAGCTCTCACTCAAGTACCACTCGTTGCAGCCTGCATAACCAGAAAAGCAGAGAGAAAAGCAAGATAATAATTATTTTGACAAAGGAAGACATTTTCCACATAGCATTTTCTTCTCCTGCTTTAAAAAAATCTCTCTCTGCCCCAGCAACAATACTCTAACTACCGCTTGCAGCCAATAACACACACAGACCACCACAACCTTGAACTCTTGTTCTCCAATGAAGTTTTGTTAAAGCAGCCCTCTCCAATTTCCTCCTAAGACCTAATAAAAACGAACCTTCCTTTTGCCTCTGAGGACTTGTGTATGGTTTTGCCATGGCTTGGTCCCCAGTTTCTGTTCCCAAATAACTCCATTTTACTGGTAAAATAACTGCCTTTTCTTCTTAAGGTCCACGAAGGAAATGTGTTCATGCTGGCAGGAAAACAGTTACTAGAATCTCACCCTCCCCATCACCTCAACACACCTCCATTCTTATTCCCAGATGTCACTTTGTTTATTACCCTCTGAAGCCACTAAGAACAAAAAAATCTGTAAAACAAATCTTTGTCCAACATAGTAAATTAGTTTACCAGGAAGTTCACCTTGGGCTCTGTAGACCAGTTCAAAATCCGGTTACAGGTATTACATACAATTTACTTCTTCAGGACAATTGCTTTATCTAGTTCAGAGCTTTCGTGAGAAACAAATTAGCAATTGCTCAATATACCATAAAGCAGGATGGAGAAGGCAGTCTCTACCCTTGAAAGAAAGCTACAAGACAATTCCTAGTTTGTCTTCTCCAGTATTCTCCCTCCTCCTCTTTCCCCTCCTCTCCCCACCACCCAACCCTGTAGGAAGAGAACCTGGGCTGATTTCTCTTCCTGCATTACCAACATCCTCTTCTTGACAAAAGCACCCTCAAGATGAAATTCTAAGTGCTGCTCTGGAAAGATGACAGTCTTGACTTAGCTTAAAGAGCATATTTTCTATGTAACTCTGTCTAAGGCCCAGTTTTCTCATCCATAAAATAGGAGTAATACTCAAATTTCAGGGTAGTGCCAGGCCCTTAAGCATTCAGTAATGGTGGTTGTTATTGTCACTGGGTGCTGTTTTCAGCCCAGGCCCCTGGCCAGATTCTCTTCTGTGGAGTGGCCTGGAATGATGTCTGCACAAAGAGTGAATAAACAGACCCAGGAATATGTAAATGGAACATACAATATGCAATCTATTCCTTAAGGCTTTTTTCATTCTATATAAAATTTTAATGACCTGAAATTCATCTATGCCTTAGGTATATCAATAGTAGATATATCCTATTTTAAGCATATACCACAGTTTATTTAGCCATTCTGTTGATGAACATCTAGGCTGTTTCCAATTTTTGCCTATTATGAATAGATGTGTGAAGAATACTCCAGTGAAAGTCTTTATACATGTGGTTTCATTTATTTTTGTTAAAATGTGGAATTTTTTTACATTCCATATATACCTAGGAGTAAAATTGCTAGGTCACAGGAAAAGTACATATTTTTTATTATTATTAATTTATTTTTGTTACAGATGTTTCTACTTTTTCCCCCACTGACACCCTCCTCCTGCTCCACCCCCCACCCCCACCCCTGTGGCTTCATCACCAGCATTGTTGTCTATGTCCAAGGTTACGCATACATGCATATAAGTTCTGTGGTTTATCTCTTCCCTCCTCCCTCCTCTAAAGTTTGACAGTCTGAACCCTATTTCTATGTCTCTGGGTCTACTTTGTTCATCAGTTTGTTTTGTTCATTATATTCCACAAATAAGTGCGATCATGTGATATTTGTCTTTCTCTGATTGGCTCGTTTGACATAGAATAATACTCTCCAGGTCCCTCCATGTTGTCTCAAAGGATAAGAGATCTTTCTTTCTTATAGCTGCATAGTACTCCATTGTGTATATGTACCACTGCTTTTTTATCCATTCGTCTACTGATGGACACTTGGGCTGTTTCCAGATCTTAGCTATTGTAAATAGTGCTGCTATGAACATAGGAGTATATATATTCTTTGTGATTGGTGTTTCGGGCTTCTTAGGATATATACCTAGAAGTGGGATCACTGGGTCAAATGGCAGTTCAATTTTTAATTTTTTGAGGTAACACCATAGTGTTTTCCACAGTGGCTGCACCAGTCTGCATTCCCACCAGCAGTGTACTAGAGTTGCGTTTTCTCCACATCCTCACCAGCACTTGTTGTTTGATGATTTGTTGATGGCGACCATTCTGACAGGTGTGAGGTGATACCTCATTGTTATTTTTATTTGCATCTCTCTGATGATTACTGACATTGAGGATTTCTTCATATGTCTCTTGGTCATTTGTATGTCCTGTTTGGAAAAGTGTCTCTTTAGGTCCCCTGCCCATTTTTTAATTGGGTTCTTTGTCTTCCTTTTGTTGTGTTGTATGAGTACTGTATATATTTTGGAAATTAACCTTTTATCTGATGTATTATTGGCAATTATGGTATCCCATATAGAGGGTTCCCTTTCCACTTTGATGGTTGATTCTTTTGCTGTGCAGAAGCTTTTGAGTTTGATGTAGTCCCATGTATTCATTTTTTCCTTTGTTTCTCTTGCGTTGGGCATTGTATCAGTGAAAATTCTGCTACCTGTGATGTCTGCAATGTTGTTGCCTACATTTTCTTCTAGGATTTTTATGGATTCACGAGTCATATTTAAGTCTTTTATCCATTTTGAGTTTATTCTTGTGTATGGTGTAAATTGGTGGTCTAGCTTCATTTTTTTGCATGTAGCTATCCAATTTTCCAAATATCATTTATTGAAGAGTCTGTCTTTACTCCATTGTATGCTCTTGCCATCTTTGTCAAATATTAATTGAGCATTTTCTCTTGAGTCAATTTCTGGGTTCTCTGCTCTGTTCCATTGATCTCTATGCCTGTTTTTGTGCCTGTACCAGGCTGTTTTGATCAGAGTGGCTTTGTAGTATAACCTGATATCCGGTATTGTGATCCCTCCTACTTTGTTCTTCTTTTTCAAGATTGCTGTGGCTATTCTGGGTCTTTTTGGTTCCATATAAAATTTTGGAGTGTTTGTTCTAGTTCTGTGAAATATGTCATTGGTATTTTTATGGGGATTGCATTGAATCTATAGATTGCTTTGGGTAGTATGGACATTTTAATTATGTTGATTCTTTCAATCCATAAACAAGGTATATGCTTCCACTTTCTTATATCTTCCTCTACTTTTTTTTTCAATGGCCTGTAGTTTTCTGTGAACAGATGCTTTACTTCTTTGGTCAAGTTTATTCCTAGGTATCTTAATTTTTTTGCCACAATGGTAAATGGGACTTTTTTTTTTTTCTGTTTCTCTTTCTGTGAGTTCATCATTAATGTATAAGAATGCCATTGATTTCTTGACGTTAATTTTGTATCCTGCTACTTTGCCAAATTCATTTACTAAATCTAGTAGAAATTTGTCCGTTTGTTGGCGTATAATTGTTCATAGTATGTTTTGATGATACTTTGTATTTATGTGGTGTCAGTTGTTACTTCTCCTCTTTCGTTTCTGATTTTGTTTATTTGGGTCCTCTCTTTTTGTTCCATGGTGAGTCTGGCTGAAGGTCCATCAACCTTGTTTATCTTTTCAAAGAACCAGCTCTTGGTTTCATTAATCTTTTGATTTTTTTTTTGTTTGTTTCTTTGTCATTTATTTCTGTTCTGACCTTTACTATTTCTTTCCTTCTACTTGCCCTGGGTTTTTCTTTCTGTTTACTTTCTAGTTCTTTAAGTTGTAGGGTTATAAAATCAATTAGGACTTTTTCTTGTTTCTTGAGGTAAGCCTGTAATGCTATGAACTTCCCCTCAGGACTGCTTTCGCTGCATCCCATAGATTTTGTGTTGTTGTGTGTTCATTTTCATTGGTTTCTAGAAAGTTTTTAATTTCTTCTTTGATCTTCTTGGTAACTCATTCATTGTTTAACAACATGCTATTTAGCCTCCAAGTGTTTGAATGTTTTTGTGTTTTTTGTTGTAATTGATTTCTAGTTTCATGCCATTGTGATCTGAGAAGATGCTTTATATGATTTCAATCTTCTTGAATTTGTAGAGGCTTACTTTGTATCCTAACATGTGGTCTATCTTCAAGAATGTCCCATGTGCACTTGAGAAGAATGTATATTCTGCAGCTTTGGGGTGAAATGTTCTGTAAATATCAATTAAGTCCAACTGATCTAGTTCATCATTTAAGGACTCTGTGTCCTTGTTAATTTTTTGTCTAGAAGATCTATCTAGTGGTGTCAGTGGGGTGTTAAAATCACCCACTATGATTGTATTGCTATTGTTCTCTCCCTTGAAGTCCTCCAGAAGTTTTTAAATATATTTTGGTGCTCCCATATTTGGTACATATGTATACCAGGGTTATATCTTCTTGTTGGATTGATCCTTTTAATATTATGTAGTGATCTTCTTTGTCTCTTATTGTGGCCCTTGTTTTGAAGTCTATCTTATCAGATATGAGTATTGCTACACCAGCCTTTTTTCATTTCCATTTGCTTGGAAAATTTTTTTCCATCCCTTCACTTTCATCCTGTGTGAGTCTTTGTTGTGAGGTGGGTCTCTTATACATAGCATATATATAGATCATGTTTTCTTATCCAATCAGCTACCCTACATCTTTTGATTGCAGCATTTAAGCCATTTACATTTAAAGTTATTATTGATAGATACCTATTACTTTCCATTTTTATTTTATGCCTGTGTTCCTCTCTCTCTCTCTCTCTCTCTCTCTCTCTCTCTCTCTCTCTCTCTCTCTCTCTCTCTCTTTCTTCTTATTCTTATTCTTATTCTTATTCTTATTCTTATTCTTATTCTTATTCTTATTCTTCTTCCAACAGTCCCTTCAGCATTTCTTACAGTGATGGTTTGGTGGTGGTAAATTCCTTTAGCTGTTTTTTTGTCTGTGAACCTGTTTATTTCTCCTTCAATTTTGAATGATAGCCTTGCTGGATAGAGTAATCTTGGACTCAGACCCTTGCCTTGCATTACTTTGTATACTTCATGCCATTCCCTTCTGGCCTGCAGTGTTTCTGTTGAGAAATCAACTGACAGTCTAATGGGAGCTCCCTTGTAGGTAACTTTCTGTCTCTCTCTTGCTTCCTTTAAGATTCTTTCTTTGTCTTTAATGTTTGCTATTTTTATTATGATGTGTCTGTGTGTGGGTCTTTTGGGGTTCATCTTGCTTGGGACTCTCTGTGTTTCCTGGACTTGTGTGACTTTTTCCTTCCCCAGTTTAGGGAAGTTTTCTGTCATTATTTCTTCAAACAGGTTCTCTATTCCTTTCTCTGATTCTTTTCCTTCTGGTACCCCTATGATGCAAATATTGTTAGGTTTTGTAGTGTGCTAAAGCTCCCTTAAACTCTCCTCCTGCTTTTTAATATTTTTTTCCCCATTTGCTGCTCTATTTGGGTGTGTTTTTTTTTCTACCTTGTCTTCTAAGTCACCTATTCAGTTTCTTCTAATCTACTGTTGAACCCTTCTAAGGTATTTTTCATAACATCTATGTCATTCTTTATTTCCTCTTGTTTTTTATTCATATCTTCTACCTCTTTTTTAAACTGCTGTAGTTCCCACTGAGCTCTTCATAATTTTTATTAAGTTGCTTGTAGTTCTCACTAAATTGTTTGAGAACCCTTAAAATCATTGCTTTGAATTCTTTATCTGACAAATTGTTTTCTTCCGTTTCCTGTAGTTCCTTTTCTGGTGATTCCTGTTTTTCTTTCATTTGGGTGTTGTCTCATTATCTCCCCATTTTAGCAGTCTGGTAGTTCTAGGCCCAGTGAGGGATGTTGGAATGTTTAGGCAGGTCAGTGTGTATCAAATAAGGCTGCTGTGCCTCCCAGACTGTTTTGGTGTATGGCGCCTCTTGCCTGCTGTGGGTCCTGGAGGATTGACAACTGGCAGCTGGTATTGGTCTGTCGTGCAGGTCTTGGCTGCCTGAGTCTTGCTGCTGCTTGGGATGGGGCACCGCTAATGATCAGCCTCTGCTGATGCTGCTGGGAATGGGTCTCAGCTGCCGATCTGTGCTGCTGCTGCTGCTGCTGCTGCTGCTGCTGCTGCCTGGGGATGGATGTCTGCTGCAAAGCTTCTTCTGCTGGGGTTGTGTCTTAGGTCCCAAGCCTCAGCTGCTGTTGGGGGTGGGGCTCCACCTCCACCCAGTCTCTGCTGCTGTGGGGGAAGGTGCTGGGCTCCCAAGCTGGCACTGCTGCTGCTGGGAGTGTGTCTTGGCTCCCGAGACTCAGCTGCTGTTGAGGGTGGGCTCCACTCCCACCCAGTAACTGCTGCTGTGGGGGATGGTGCTGGCTCCAGTAAGGCTGCTGCTGTCGGGAATGATGCTTGGCCACCAGCTAGTTGCAGCTACTGCAGCAGGCACCTCAATAGTGCAACTACTGTGTGCTGGTCCATGTTGACACAGTGGGGTCCGCTGGTCCAATGGTGCAAGGCGCTCTGGTGGACTCAGGTCACTGGGTTCTAGCTGCTCCCTGCTGCCTCCTCCCAGAGAAGACCAGGGATCTTCCAAAATGGTGGGGCCTTTCAGCCACACAGGGAGAAGCTCCCTGAAGAGCCACTTACCAAGGTAGCCAGCTGCTCCCCATCCACAGCACAGGAACCCTCTGCCCGATGTTTCTGCACTGTTCAAGGTTGTTTGTCCACACTCACATCCACTCACACTCTCTCTCACACTCACTCACACTCTCAAACACTCACGCTTGCTCCGGTCCTGCCCACCGCCATCTTGTTTTCCTGGATTCACTTTAATATCCATATTTAACTTTACAAGGAACTGCCAATTCTTTTTCTAAAGTGTGTGCACCATTTCCCACTCCTATAAACTATATACGAGAGTTCCAGTTGTTCCACAGCCTCACCAACTGGAAGAGGGTATTGTTCTTACCCAACTATTATACTGAAGGAAGAGTTTGCTGAAGCCAAACTTGTTTCTTCTTTCTTGTTGTCAACTTCCTCATTAGATATTGTTTAATGTTTTTATTGATTTTAGAGAGAGAGGAAGGGATAGGGAGAGAGAAATAGAAACAATGATGAGAGAGAAACATCGATCGGCTGCCTCCTGCATGCCCCGCCTACAACCCAAGCATGTGCCCTGATTGGGAATAGAACTGGTGACCTTTTGGTGCACAGGATGATGCTCAACCAACTGAGCTACATCGACCAGGCCCTCATTGGATTTTTAAGGCCTTAATTGGCTCTCTGAGAATTCTTTTTTGATCCCTTCTAGGTTCTGAAGACAAGTAACCTAGAGAAGAACTAACCTGAATAAATTTGGATTTGTTGAAACTAAACAGAAGATGCATGAAACCATAGATTAATCAGCTTTCCAGACATCACACGAGTCACTGAGACTCTATTTTAAATCTAATTTCCTGAATAAATATTTAAGTACTATTTGTTCACATAACTCAAGATTGACTAGATCTCTAGATACTAAATCTCATCTGTTAACTAAATCTAATTTGGAGAAGCCCTTTTCAGGTTTATTAAATCCATTGCAAGGGAGACCAACAAGCTTAACTTTGGGTTTTTGTTTGTTTGTTTATTTGTTTTTCCTGATTGGAAATTAATTGGTATACAAGATAACGAATTAAGCCACTTTGGAATCATTGATAAATTTCTTTTATTTTTATTTTATTTTATTTTAATTATTTTTTCTTTATTGATTTTAAAGAGAGAGGAAGGGATAGGGAGAGAGAGATAGAAACATTGATGAGAGAGAACATCAATTGGCCACCTCTGGCATGCCCTCCACTGGGGATCAGGCCCAAAACCTAGGCATGTGCCCTGACCGGGAATCGAACCAGTGACCTCTTGGTGCATGGGTCAACACTCAACCACTGAGCCACACCAGCCAGGCTCTTTTATTTTTTAATTGTTTATTCCTATATCCCCACCCCCTTCCCCTTTGGCAACCATAAGCTTGTTCTTTATATGTATAGGTCTGTTTCTATTTTGTTTTGTTTATTTATTTGTCTTGTTTATTTATTTATTTATTTATTTATTTATTTAGATTCCACATAGAAGTGAAATCATATGGAATTTGTCTTTCTTTGTCTGACTTAGTTCACTTAGCATAATACCCTCTACATCCATCCATGTTGTTGCAAATGGCAAGATTTCATTATTTTTTTTATTGCTGAGTAATATTCCATTGTATATGCACACCACATCTTCTTTATACAATCATCTATAGATGGACACCTAGGTTGCTTCCATATTTTGGTTAGTACTAGTAATACTGCAAATGACATAGGGTTGTAAATATCTTTTCAATTTAGTATTTTTGTTTTGTTTAGATTTTGGGGGAAGAAACAAGCTTCCCCCTCCCCTCAAAGTTATTCTGGCTAGTATAATTTGAATAAACATGAGGCATATTAGCAAGAGCAAATAACCAAATTTAATACATACATATATATGGAAATCCCACATACATGAGACAGAGACCACACATGCATAAAAGGTTCAGAGATAGAAAGGAAACATGGGTATATAAAATATTCTGAACTAGGGATGAGGTAAGGTGCCTTAGTAAAAATTATAGTACATTTTTTAAAAAATCTACTAGTATTTGCAAAGCTCCCATATATAGGTTATTCTCAAATTGTTAAAATTTGCTATTTTCTGGCCCAGATAGTGTGGCTCAATGGGTTGTCATCCTATGGACTGAGAGGTCCCGGTTTGATTCCCAGTCAGGGCACATGCCCAGGTTGCAGGCTTAATCTCCAGTAGGGGGAATGCAGGAGGCAGCAAATTGATGTCTCTTTCTCACATTGATATTTCTCTCTATTTCTCTGAAAAATCAATAAAAACATATTTTAAATGTTGCTATTTTCTGAATGTCATACAGGGATTCATTTACAAGAGGCAACAGTACAGATTCTAGAAACAGGATCTGGAGCTAAGGGAGCAGTGGGAGAGCAGGGTCTGGGACCTGCACAGAAACCTTCTGGAATCTGGTCCTCCCTCAAGATTGATGCACTTGTACCTACCACATAATTCTGCTTCATCATGTTTTTCATCTCAACAATGAATTGTATTTTAAATTCTCCTCTAGAATGTCTTCCCCAGGAAATGATTTCAAATATGATATAAGGCCAAGGAGAATCTAACATCTAGGGTAAGTTTTTCCTAACAGTCTCTTATCCACTGAAAGCTTCCCTCTACAGTTAGGTTTCAGTTAAGCAATATGGCAGGGGGTGGCTCTGCATGTGCCATCTTCATCTGCCCAAGGCATGTTTAACTTAATACATCAGACTTTTAAAATGATGATTGCTTATAAACTCATAAACTAATTACTAAATAGACAAAAACGCCTTTAGTCTTTCGGTAGCATTTCTGTAGGAGAGTTGAAACATAAATATAAATTTTTAACACTTTTAAGTCATTATATCTGACTTAAAATATTTACCAGAAAGGTGTGTAAGCAGCAGCATGTTTATGGGATGTGAGAATTTGGAAGGAAATTAATTCTTGATTGTACCAATGGCTGATAGTCCCCATGTGATATATCCTGTTATGTCTGTAGTCACCATGCAGCTGCTCCATTGTGTTAATGATGAAGTTGGCTCCATTTGCTTGCGTTATTTTGCTGCAGAACATAAAATATATTATGTGATTATGAAGGTAGCCCTCAAATGAAAGAACTCATGCATTCCAGAATGTGCTGTAAAGTAAATTTGAATTAAATGAATCTGATTTATCCATTGACTTCTATTATAAAATCAGAAATACATACCACAGGGGTGAAAAAATTGGTCTTTGGATGTAATACATTTATATTTAATAATGTAGCAGCGCCTGCAATGAGATATATTCAAAGGGAAAACAATAACTCTGATAAAATATTAACAATAATGTATTCATACGGAATATAAGCCATATTATTTTTAAACCAATGCGAGTAGAACTATATATAAAACAGTGTCAAATTCTAGAAGCCTGATTGTCTGTTTGACATGTGGTTTCCAAAAGGCAATCAATATTAAATATCCACAGTTTACCAGCCTTAAACCACAAAATACTTCTAACTGGATGTCCAAAGTAATCATTTTACTATTTTTGCCCCATTCTAGGATGAGCAAGGAATATTAGTGTTTTTCTACCCTTCCATTCACTCACTCCCTCACTCATTGATGCATGCATTCATTCATTCATTCATTTGAATGCCTACTATGTCTCAGGCATTACAGAAATGGAGGTAAAGAAAATAAAATTCAGCTTTTGGCTCTCTGAGCAGCATCATGGAGGTCGGCAAGAACAAGTGCCTTATGAAAGGCAACAAAAAAAAAAGCCAATAAGAAAGTGGTTGATTCATTTTCTAAGGAAAGGTGATGTGATTTGAAATCACCAGCTATGTCCAATATAAGAAATATTGGGAAAACGGTAGTCACAGGAACTCCAGCGTGAGAAAGACAGAGGGAGCCATGTGAAAAGAAATGCAACTAGCCTCGAGGAGCAGAGAATGGCCCCAGTTGACAACTAACAAAGAATAGGGACCTCAGACCTACAATAGCAAAAATCTGGATTCTACCAGAACCCAAATGAACTTGGAAGCAGATTATTCTTCAGAACCTTCAAATAAGATACCAGCCCAGTCAACACCTTGACTTTGGCCTTGTGAAATCCTAAGCAGAGCCTGACTAGACTTTTGACTTCTGGAACTGTGAAATAGTAAATGAATGGTGTTTTTAGTTGCTCTATTTGTAGTGATTTGTTATGTAGCAATAGAAAACTATACAAGCCGGGCCGGTGTGGCTCAGTGGTTGAGCGTCAACCCATGCTCCAAGAGGTCGCCGATTTGATTCCTGGTCAGGGCACATGCCCAGGTTGTGGGCCAAATCCCCAGTGGGGGGCAAGGTGTTGACTGGGCTGGTATCTCTCTCATCATTGTTTCTATTTCTCTCCCTCTCTCTCTAAAATCAATAAAGAAAAAAAATTTTTTTAAAAGAAAACTAATACAAGAATAAACAAGTCAAAAATGTATCTTGGCCCTGGCCAGGATGGCTCAGCGGTTAGAGTGTTGGCCTGTTGACCGAAGGGTCATGGGTTCAATTTCTAGTCACGGGCACATACCTGGGTTGCAGGTTCAATATCCAGCCCTGGTTGGCATTGTGTAGGAGGCAACCAATCAGTGTGTCTCTCTCATATCAATGTCTCTCTCTCTCTCTCTCCCTCCCTCTCACTCTATCTGAAAATCAGTGGAAAAATATCCTTGGGTCCTCAGGTGAGGATTAAAAAAAAACAATGAAAGAATGTATCCTGCTTTTTCTGTACAAACAATATTTCAAGGTGTCTTAGCTCAGGTAACAGCTTAGTCAGTTGGTAACTTGTTACAGTAACTTGTTACCATATATACTATACTGGGTGGCACAAAATGCAAACATTTATTTCCCACATTTCTGGAGGCTGGGAAGTCTAAAATCAAGGTGCCTGTAGATCCATTGTCTGCAGCGGAACTGCTTCTTGGCTTGCAGACTGGTGTCTTCTTGCTGTGTCCTCACACGCCAGAGACTAGAGAAAGAGGAAATAAACTCTCTCCTGTCTCTTCTTATAAGGGCACTGGTCCCACTCACAAGGGATCCAGCTTCATGGCCTAATTACCTCCAAAGGCCTCACCTCCAAAACCCATCACATTGGGGGTTAGGATTTCAACTATTGAATTTGGGAGGGACACAGACTTGCAGTTCATAACACAAAGTAATGGTTATTAAGAGAACATTCTTCTTTTTTTTCTTTAATTAATTTATTTTTGTTACAGATGTTTCTCCTTTTTCCCCCATTGACACTGTCCTCCCCTTCCCGCTCCCCCAGCATTGTAGTCTATGTTCATTGGTTATGATTATATGCATAAGTTCTTTGGTTTATCTCTTCCATCCCCCCACCCCGTCCACTGAAGTTTGTCAGTCTGAACCCTACTTCTGTGTCTCTGGGTCTATTTTGTTCATAACCTTGTTTTGTTCATTATATTCCACAAATAACTGAGACAACGTGATACTTGTCTTTCTCTGTTTGGCTTATTTCACTTAGCATAATACTTTCCAGGTCCCTCCATGTTGTCTCAAAGGATAAGAGATCATTCTTTCTTATATCTGCAAAGTATTTCACGGTGTATATGTACCACAGCTTTTTTATTCACTCATCTATTGATGGAAACTTGGGCTGTTTGCAGATCTTAGCAACTGTAAATAGTGCTGGTATGAACATAGGGGTACATATATTCTTTCTGATCAGTGTTTCAGCCTTCTTAGGATATATTCCTAGATGTGGGATCACTGAGTCAAATGGCAGTTCAACTTCTAATTTTTTGAGAAAACACCATAGTGTTTTCCATAGTGGCTGCACCAGTCTGCATTCCCATCAGCAGTGTACTAGAATGCCCTTGCCTCCAAACCCTCGCTACCACTTCTTGTTTTATGATTTGTTGATGGTAGCCATTCTGGCAGGTATGAGGTGATTCTCCATAGTTATTTTCATTTGTATCTCTCTGATGGTTAGTGACACTGAGCATTTTTTCATATGTCTCTTGAACATTTGTATAACCTGTTTGGAGAGGTGTCTAGTTAGGTCCCCTGCCCATTTTAATTGGATTATTTGTCTTTCTTTAGTTGAGTTGTATGAGCACTCTATATATTTTGGAAACTGACCCCTTATCTGATGTATCCTTGGCAATTATATTCTCCCATATAGTAGATTCTGTTTCCATTTTGATGCTTGTTTTTGTTTTTGTTGTTGTTGTTGTTTGATGTACAGAAGCTTTTTAGTTTGATGTAGTCCTATGTGTTCATTTTTTCCTTTGTTTCTGTTGCCTTAAGTGATTTATCAGTGAAAATTCTGCTGCATATGATGTATGAAATTTTGTTGCCTACATTTTCTTCTAGGATTTTTGTGGATTCACAAGTCACATTTAAGTCTTTTATCTATTTTCAGTTTGTTATTATGTATGGTGTAAGTTGGTGGTCTACTTTCATTTTTTTGCATGTAGCTGTCCAATTTTCCCAACACCATTTATTAAAGAGGCTGTCTTTACTCCATTGTATGGTCTTGCCTGCTTTGTCAAATATTAATTGAGCATAATGTCTTGGGTTATTTTCTGGGTTCTCTGTTCATTTCCATTCATCTATATGCTTGTTCTTATGCCAGTACCAGGCTGTTTTTAACACAATGGCTTTGTAGTATAACCTCATATCCGGTATTTTGACTCCTCCTACTTTGTCCTTCTTTTTCAAGATTGCTGTGGCTTTCAAGGTCTTTTAGGTTCCTTATGAACTTTTGGAGTATTTGTTCTAGTTCTGTGAAATATGTCGTTGGTATTTTAATGGGGATTGCATTAAATTTATAGATTGCTTTGGGTAGTATGGACAGTTTAATGATGTTAATTCTTCCAATCCATGAACAAGGTATGTGCTTTCACTTTTTTATCTTACTCTGTTTCTTTTTCCAATATCCTGTAGTTTTCTGCAAATAGGTCCTTTACTTCTTTGGTTAAGTTTATTCCTATATCAAAATTTTTTTGCCACAATGGTAAATGGAATTTTTTTTGTTGTTTCTCTTTCTGTGAGTTTATTATTGCTGTATAAGAATGCCATCAATCTCTTGATGTTAATTTTGTATCCTGCTACATTTCAGTATTCATTTATTAAATTTAGCAGATTTTTGATAGAATCTTTAGAGTTTTCTATGTATGATATAAATTAAACTGCGAATAGTGACAGTTTCATTTCCTCCTTTTCAATTTGGATCCTTTTTATTTTTTCTTCATGTCTGATTGCTGTGGCTAAGACTTCCAGTACTATGTTAAATAAGAGTGGCGAAAGTGGGCATCCCTATCTTGTTCCTGTCCTTAAGGGATATGCTTTTAGTTTTTGCCCATTGAGTGTGATATTGGCTGTAGGACTTTCATATATTGCCTTTATTATGTCGACATATGATCCCTCTATTCCCACATTGCTGAATGTTTTTATCAGAAATGGGTGCTGGGTTTTGTCGAATGCTTCTTCAGCGTCTATTGATATTATCATATGGTTTTTATCTTTCATTTTGTTTATGAGGTGTATCACATTTACTGATTTGCGAATATTGTACCATCCTTGCATCCCTGGGATGAATCCCACTTGGTCAGGGTGAATATTTTTTTTGATGTATTGCTGCATCTGATTTGCTAGTGGTTTGTTCAGGATTTTGGCATCTATGTTTATCAGGGATATTGGACTGTAGTTTCCTTTGTACTATCTTTTTCTGGTTTGGGGACTACAATTATACTGGCCTCATACAATGAGTATGAGAGTCTTCCTTCTTCTTGAAATTTTTGGAATAGTTTGAGGAGAATAGGTGTTAGTTCTCCTTTGAATGTTCAGTAAAACTCCTCCATGAAGCCATCAGGGCCTGGGCTTTTGTTTGCTGGGACAGTCTTGATTACATCTTCAATTTCCTTAGTTGTTATTGGTCTGTTCAAGTTTTCTATCTCTTCCCAGTTCAGTTTTGGGAGACTATGTTTCTAGAAATTTGTCCATTTCACTTAGATTGTCGAATTTGTTGTCATAAAATTGTTCATAGTATTTGTTAACGATCATCTGTATTTCTGTGGTGTCAGTTGTTACTTCTCCTCTTTCATTTCTGATTTTGTGTATTTGGGTTCTCTCTCTTTGTTTCTTGGTGAGTCTAGCTAAGGGTTTATCAACCTTGTTTAGCTTTTTGAAAAACCAACTCTTTATTTCATTGATCCTTTGAATTGTTTTCTTGGTCTCAATGTCATTTATTTCTGCTCTGATCTTTACTACTTCCTTTCTTCTACTTGCCCTGGGGTTTTCGTTTTGCTTTCTAGTTTTTTAAGTTGTGAGGTTAGATAGTCAATTAGAAATTTTTCTTTTTTCTTGAGGTAGGCCTGTAGTGCTATGAACTTCCCTCTCAGAACTGCTTTCGCTGCATCCCATAGAATTTGTGTTGTTGTATGTTCATTTTCATTGGTTTCCAGAAAGTTTTTAATTTCTTCTTTGATCTCTTTGGTAACCCATTCATTGTTTAATAACATACTATTTAGCCTCTATGTGTTCAAATGTCTTTGCATTTTCTTGTTATAATTGATTTCTAGTTTTATGCCACTGTGATCTAAGAATATGCTTGATAAGATCTCAATCTTCTTGAACTCGTAGAGATTTAGTTTGTGTCCTAACATGTGGTCTATATTTGAGAATGTCCCATGTGCACTTGAGAAGAACATGAATTTTGCAGTTTTGGGGTGTAATTCTCTGTAGATATCTATTAGATCGATTTGATCTAGTGCATCATTTAGAGACTCTGTTTCCTTGTTCATTTTTTTGTGTAGAGGATTGATCCAGTGATGTCAGAGGGGTATTGAAGTCCTCTATGATTGTTTTGCCATTGATTTCCCCTTCGAAGTTCTCCAGAAGTTTTTTTTATGTATTTTGGTGCTCCTATGTTGGGTGCATATATGTTTACCAAGGTTATATCCTCCTGTTTGATAGATCCTTTCAATATTATTTAGTAGCCTTCTTTGTCTCTAGTTATGGCCTTCATTTTGAAATCTATTTTATCAAATATGAGTATTGGTACCCCAGCTTTTTATTCCTTTCTGTTTGCTTGGAAGATTTTTTTCCATCCCTTTACTTTCAACCTATGTGAGTCTTTTGTTGTGAGGTGGGTCTCTTGCAAACAACATATTTATGAGTCATGCTTTCTTATCCAATCAGCTACTCTGAGTCTTTTGATCAGAGCATTCAATCCATTTACATTTAAGGTTATTATTGATATGTACTTATTTGTTGCCATTTTGGTTTATTGTGGTCATATTTTTCTTCCTATTTCTACTAATTACAGCATTCCTTTTAACATTTCTTGCAGTGCTGGTTTGGTGCTAATATATTCCGTCAGTTTTTTTTGTGTGTCTGGGAAGCTCTTTATTTGACCTTCTATTTTGAATGATAGCCTTGCTGGATAGAGTAGTTTTGGATTCAGATCCTTGTTTTTCATGATCTTGATTACTTCATGCCATTTCCTTCTGGCCTGTAGTGTTTCTGTTGAGAAGTCAGCTGATAGCCAAATGGGGGTTCCTTTGTAGGTAACCTGTTGCTTTTCTTTTGCTCCCTTTAGGATTCTCTCTTTGTCTTTAATTTTTGGCATTTTAATTACTATGTGTCTTGGTGTGGGCTTGTTTCGGTTCTTCTTACTTGGGGCTCTCTGTGCTTCTCGAACTTGAATGCCTTCTTCCTTCACCAAATTAGGGAAGTTTTCTGTCACTATTTCTTCAAATATATTCTCTAACCCTTGCTCATTTTCTTCTTTGGGAACTCCTATGATGTGAATGTTGTTACATTTCCTGTTGTCCCACAGTTCTCTTAAGCTGTCCTCCTGTTTTTTAATTGTTTTTTCCTGTTGGTTTTCTGATTGGTTGATTTTTTTCTACCCTGTCTTCTAATTCACTGATCCAGTTCTCAGCTTCCTCTACACTGCTGGTTATTCCTTCCAATGTGTTCTTTATTTCTGCTATGTCATTCTTCATTTCTATTTGGTTGGTTTCCAGTGTTTCTATATCTTTACTCATGGTGTTGAGGTCCTTACTCATGCTGTTGAGCTTCCTCAAGATCATGGCTCTGAACTCTACCTCTGATAACTTGTTTAACTCCATTTCATTTATCTCATCTTCAGTAGAGTTCTCTTGTTCTTTCATTTGAGATTTGTTTCTTTGTGTCACCATTTTGGCTATCTCCGTGGGTTTTGAAGCCTGCCAAATTTTCCCTGTGGGTGTTGTTGTTGTGGTGTTTGTGGATCCCTCTACTGGATTTGGATGAGTGTGGGAGAACTCATGTTCAACACCACTGTCACGTGTTACTTTCCTGAGTAGATTTGCAAGCCCAGGAAAGGTTCAGTTTTCTTCTAGCTTTTTGCCTGGAGACTATTAGTCTCAGTTACTTGATGTGCCTTGGGTTGTAGCCCTCAGCTGAATGCAAAACTCCTTCATTTGTTCAGCATAAGAGGATGTCCAGAGGGTGGAGCAGGTGGTGGTTGTTAATGAGCCTCAATTTGCATTCCTCTGGCCCAGCTGGGTGGGGATAAATAACCGAGGGAGTGGCTGCTGCTTCTCCCCAGAGCTCAGGGAAGGAGCAAGATGGCCACCGTCCTGTGTGGCTGTGACTCAGCAAAAACTCTGAGCACCCTCCAAATCCTGGGTTTCCCCACAGTGTGCCCATCCAGTCAGACCTCCCTCTGCCTGAGCCCAAGATGAGTGGCTATAACTCATTTAGTGCTCTTTCCCAGCCCTCTGCACTGTGGAGCTGGCTTGGGATTTTAACCCCTAGGGAGCTGCTCACAGCTAAAACAGCTGCTGTCCGTGGGCTCTCAGCCTGCCCTCTCACACCTCCACAGACCTACCTGGCTCGATTCAGTGTTTTTTTCTCCTGTCTCTGGTTATATGGTCCTCTCCAGCTTCTTTTCTCTTGCCTTTTCCTGATGATTTGTCTTTATTTTAGTTGTAATTCCAGTTTTGTCCTGGGAGATGGTCTGTGTAGCTTCCATTCACTCCACTGCCATTTTGGAATCCTCTGTCTTCCTGTTTTTTAATTTTTTTATCTTTTTGGTTTTCTGATTGGGTGATTTTTTTCTACCCTGTGTTCTAATTCACTGATCCATAATTGGCTTCCTCTACTCTGCTATTCCTTCCAATGTGTTCTTTATTTCTGCTATGTCATTCTTCATTTCCACTTGTTTGGTTTTCAATGTTTCTATATCTTTCCTCATGCTGTTGAGCTTCCTCATGATTATTACTCTGAATTCTCCCTCTGATATCTTGCTTAATTCTATGCCATTTATTTCTTCTCTTGCAGAATTATCTTGGTCTTTCATTTAAGATTTGTTTCTTTGTTTCACTATTTTGGCTGTCTCAGTGGATTTTGTAGCCTTCCAAATTTTCCCTGTTGATGTTCTTCTGGTTGGGGCTCCCTCTACTGGGTTTGGATGAGTGTGGGAGAACCCATGTTACACACCACTGTCAAGTCTTACTTTTCTGTGTAGATTTGCAAACCAAGGAAAGGTTCAGTTATCCTCTAGCTTTTTGCCTGGAGGCTATTAGTCTCAGTTACTTGATGAGCCTCGATTTGTAGCTCTCAGCTGAGTGAAAAATCCCTCAGATGTAAGAAGATTTCCAATGTGTGGGGCACTTGCTTGCTATCAGACTCGAAGTTAATGAGCCTCAATTTGCATTTCTCTGGCCTGGCCTGGTGGTGTTGAATTCCTGTGGGAGGGGCTGTTTGCTTCTCCCTGGGTCTCTGGGAAGGGGCTCTTTGAGTAATATGGCTACTGTCCCATGAGGGAGTGATAGAGTACAAAATCCTGGTGCCCTCCCATCCAGGTCTCTCCTGAGCCAGGAGCTCCAGACTCTCTCCATACAGCTTTAGTCCAGTCGGCCTTCCCTCTGCCAGAGCCCAAGGTGAGTGGCTGTAGCTGATTTGGTGCTGTTTTAAAACCCCCGCTTTCTCAGCGGGAAGCACACTCAGCTAATACCATTCTCTGCTGTTGTCCTTGGGCTCCCAGCCCGCCCTCATGCACCTCTGCACTTCCTACCAGGCTGGATTTGGCATCCTCTCTCTGTCCCTGGTTATATGTGTTCCCTCCTGCTGCTTTTCAGTTGGCTTTTCCTGATGATTTGTCTTTATTTTAGTTGTAATTCCAGTTTTGTCCTATGAGATGGTCTATGTAGCTTCCATTCACTCCACTGCCATTTCTCTGTAATTCGTATTGTGGAAAATGTTAAACATACGCAAAAATAGACAGAGTAGTGTAATAAATCTCTATCATCCAGCTTCAATAATTATTAACATTTTACCAATATTGCTGTTCCAGATCTTTTAAGAAAATTAAACTTTACAGAGGCAGTTGAATCTAAAACATTAACCATGTATTATATTATGAAAACAAATTTTGAATATATGTATATATATATTTTTTATTCTGTTATTATGGTGCACTACATTGATAGCTCTTCTATGTTGTGTTCTTTGCATTCTTATGGTAAACCCTACTTGGTCATGAATTATTTTCATATATTGTTGAACTTGAGTGGCTAGTATCTTATTTAGGATTTTTACTATCACTTCATAAATAAAACTGGTGTATAATGTTTTCCATGCAATACTTGTTTTGGTATTAAAATTACAATCGTCCCTCGCCACTTCACGCTTTGACTTTCACAATAAAGTGAGGCTGCAAAAGTCAAAGCATGAAGTGGCAAGGGACGACTATGTATAAATAAAGAATCCTACTTCACAGAAATTCATTTATCACAGTAGAGTCTGGAACTGATTAACCACGATAAACGAGGTCTGAGTGTATACTATTCTCATACAATCAGCTGGATATTAAAAATAACATATTTTTTTTCCTTAGGCACAAGGTTTTACATTGAATATTAGATCAAGTTTGTAATTCTGTTTTACAACATTTTTATGTTCTGTAGTCAACCTCTACATTCTATGTATATGTTATTATATTCTTACTTTTTATTTGCATAATCTATCAGTATAAATCATGAGAGATTTGTTAAATTCTCACAATATAATTAATTGTAGATTTCTCCTTGCAATTCTATTACTTTAAAATTATATTCTTAGTTGAATAATAATTCAAGAAATGGTTCCTTTGCCCAGCTGGTGTGGCTCAGTGGATTCAGTGTCATACCATGGACTGAGATGTCCCAGTTCAATTCCTGGTCAGGGCACATGCCTGGGTTACAGGCTCGATCCCCAGTAGGGTGTGTGTGAGAGGCAGCTGATGGATGTCTCTCTCTCTCTCTCACATCAATGTTTCTATCTTTCTCTCCCTTTCTTTCTCTCTAAAAAATCAATAAAAAATAAATGGTTCCATCTTTTTATTTTAAAACCTTCTGTGTTACTTTGTTTAGCTGTGACTTTTATAAAAAGTATATAGCACCCTGGTCGGTTTTGCTCAATGGTTAGAGCATCAGCCCACAGACCAGAGAGCCCCAGGTTTGGTTCCTGCTAAGGGCATATACCTTGGTTGCAGCTTGTCCCTGGCCCCAGTTGGGGTCTTGTGGGTGGCAGCCACTCGGTGTGTCTCTCTCACATGGATGTTTCTCTCTCTCTCTTCCTCCCTCCCACTCTATCTGAAGATAAATGCAAAAATGTCCTCGGGTGAGGATAAAAAAAAATATATAGCTGGATTTTGTTTTATTTACTCAATCTCATACTCCCTGCATTTGTTGAGTTTATCTGTAAACACTTGATCATTATTGAAATAGTTGGACCAATTTTATCTTCTTACCATTTTTTTTTTCTGTTTACTATCCTTTTTCTCTTCTTTTCTTTTCCTGCCTCTACTAGTTTGGGAATTATGGATTCCATTTTTATGATTTTTTTCTTTTTTTTTTTTTTAATTCTCACTTGAGGTATGTCTTCATTGATTTTTAGAGAGAGAGAGAGAGAGAGTGAGAGAGAGAGAGAGAGAGAGAAACATCCGTGTGAGAGAGAAACATAGAAACATTGATCAGCTAGTTCCCATATGTGCCCCAACCTGGGATCAAATTGAAACTTAGGTATGTGCCCTGATTGGGAATCAAACATAAAATCTTTTGGTGCATGGGACAATGCTCCAACCAACCAAGCCATCTGGCCAGGGTGCATTTTTCTAATTTTAGTGGTTACACTTAAAAAATGTTTACGTTCACACTTAACTAAATTTTTCTAACAAAATCTAAAATTGTTCAGTATTTTTATCCCATCCTGGACATAACACAGATTTTAATACTCTTTAACTCTCTATTGAATAATCTCTTCTTCCACAATAATTATACAGCTATCTAGAGTTTCATTTTTACTTTTTTAATACAATAAATTGTTTTCTTTTTAAGGTAATAGTCAATAGGTAATTAAATTTGGTGACATATTTTATCAATTTCTGTTCTCACTGCTATTTCTTATACCCCATGCCTTCCCTCTGGGCTCACTATTGTTCTTGCTGAAGTATCCCCCTCTAATAATTCTCACAGTGAAAGTCCATACATGGCAAATTCTTCTAGCATGTAGTTATGAAAAGGCTTTTATTTTGTCATCATTTTTTAAAATTTATTTTTCAATTACAGTTGACATACAATATTATATGTTTCAGTGTCACGATTTTTAAAATGATATTTTAACAGGAAACAAATGTCTAGGTTGCAGTTATTTGCCCTCAATACTTTGAAGATATTACTCCACTGTCTACTGATGTTATGAGGAATCTGCTATTAGACTAATTGTTGTACCTTTGAAAGTAACTTTTAGTCTCTGCAATATAATCTTTTACATTTTCTTTGTCATTGATTCTTTGCAATTTCACTTCAATGTATCTAGCTGTAAACTCTTTTATACTGTTTGGTATTCAGCACTTTTGATCTAAGGACTTGAGTCTTCAATTTGCAAAAATTATCAGCTTTTACATGTTGAAAAACAGTGCTTCTCTTCCATTTCCCCAACTCTCTTATTTTAGAATCCCTGCTTTTATCTTCCATGTCTCTTAACTACTTTTTCATATTTGTTTTTTCTCTCTCTCTCTCTCTTTGTGCTGTTTTAGGATTGTTCATCAGAACTACCTTTCAAAAAAATTGTCCCTTATTTATCCCATCTATTGTTTTTAAATTTTCAATTATTTTTATTTTAAAATGCATAATTGATTTTTTATATCCAGCTATGCTTGCTTCTTTTCTGATTATTTTTCTTTATAATTCCAGAGACTTGCGAATACAAATTATTCTTCTCTTTGAACATCCTAATATAGTTATTTTAAGGTCTTTGACTGTTCCATAATTTATTGTTGTCTACAATGAATTTATTATCTGATTATTGATTTATAGTTTATCTTTCTTGGCCTTCAATTTCTGTATGTGTTTTTGGCATTTTGGCTGGTAGGGTCTTTTGAATGGTGGATAGGTCAGTCTCCATCTTTCTCTGTCTTTTTTGCATCCTCTCTAGCAACAACCAGGGAGTGGAGTACAAAATCAGGTTTTATGATGGTATTTATCAGGTCTTGTCAAATGATGCTCAATCGGCAACTTGATTCACTTCCAGATGTCAAGACTATATTTGTGTCCTCCCTCCATCCTAGATCTATAGACTGCTGAAAGCCATAGGCCTGTACAAATTATTGGCAGTAGACTTTTTCCCCCTTCAGCCTTTTTACTAGATGAGTAGGTGCCATCCTAGCAGTTGGCTTTAAGCAGAGACTCTGATGACAGTCTTCCTTCTTGCATGAATTGTGTTTAGCTCCCTTTACCCTACAGAACCAATGTCAGCTTCCAGAACCAGAGTCTCACAAACCTGAGGCTTTATGTCCCCATCATTGTTTTTCTCTGTTCAGTTTCTATCCAGTTGTTTATGTTGCATTTAAGTCCAGCTATGTTTTTCCTATTTTACTTTTATATCATGTTTATTGATGTTATCAATTTGGACTAGAGAAGTTATATTGTGTGCTATCTTACCAGGAAGCCAATTCCATAACTTTTCACAAATTGTTCCTTTGTCTTCAAAAACCTTTCAACACTGGTCTGCCTCCAAATCATCAAAACTGGTCTGAAGCCACCTCCCTGTAAACACTTTCTGGACAATTACATCTATATCATGGATACATTTCTGCTCTGCCTTTAACTATATTGTATTTGTCTTCATATCTGTCCTCTTAAAGAGTCTGAAACATGTCTCATAATTATTTTTGTACCCTCCAGAATCTAGCAGATTGTCTAACACATAGTAGGTGCTCAATAAAAGTTTCTTTTATTTAACTGAATGGAATGGAGGAAAGGCCACAAACAAATTCAAGAGAATTTTGTTTTGTTGATTTTTTTTTTTTTTTTTTTTTTTAGAGAGAGGAAGGGAGAGAGAGGTAGAAACAATGATGTGAGAAAGAAACATTGATCGGCTGCCTCTTGCATGCCCCCTCCCCATTACTGGGGATTGAACATGAAACCCAGGCATGTGCCCTGACCAGGAATCAAACCTGGATGTCTTAGTCCATGCAACTGATGTTCAATCCACTGAGCCACACCAGCCGGGCAAGAGAACTGTATTTTAAACACTTGTATTTGTCCTCTTAAAGCCATTGTATTGCTTTACTGCTGCTGAATATGAACAATTTTTAGAATGAAAATGAAGAAGACAGATTCAGAAAATAATTCATAGAGAGAATCAATGGAACTTGGTGACAGATATAGTGGAAGGAAAAAATGACACTAGAATTAATTACAATGTTTCTTGAACTCAGATGAGTGGGCACCCAGTGATAGTGTTATCCAACACAATGAACATTGAAGAGGAAGCAGATGTGTAGGAAACATGAGTTCAATTTAAGATATGTCAAGTTTGACAAACTTTTCATACTTCACATCTATGCCGAGGATTGGCATGAAGGTGTCATATTTATAACACATTTGAGAAAAATCTCTGATCATAAAGTTTCATCTGGAATGTAAATGGTGTAATATTTTGATAAAGTTATTGGAAATTATCCACAACAATTTAGGAAATGTAATAAATAAAAACATCTTGTGTGAAATTGTCATTCTCTTGGAGTTTGCATAATTTCTCTTGATGAGGCATGTAACTGTTGAAACATTTGCTTAATTGATAATTTGTGCATAATTTTCTAAACTTTGGAACATAATTATCATCACTTGTGTCTGAGTTAACACTAAAATGAAATACTTTGGTGAAATGTTTTAGACACTAACAAAGTTTTAAAGACAGCAAATAAGGAAGAAATTGAAATTTTTTGATTAACATAAGAACAGCAGGCTTCTGTCAAGCTCCATACAACTTAGCATGTCTCAGGGTAAAATAAATTTGGACATAATCAGGGCATTAATCTAAAGCAAAACTGAGTACAATTTTAATGAGTTAAAGCAAGATCAGAAAATTTTAGTTTTAATTCCAATTTTCCATTACCTATATAATAAAAAAATTGTTAGCATTGCAAGAGACCTTAGACATCACTCAAATTAAGAAACTGAGTTCCAAAGAAGGAGGTACCAAAATGTTACAGAGAAACAAATAAAACCTTGTGCTCTGGTTACCATTGTTGCATAACTTATCACCCCAAATGTAGAGACTTAAAACAACATGGCATCTTACATGGTTTGTGTGGGTCAGCATCTTGGGGAATGGTTCATCTGGAAGGTGCTAGCTTGAGGTCTCTCACTGGATCACAGTCAGATGGTGGCTGGTGTTGGACTGTTCAGGAGCTAGTATTGGAAATCTCACCATGTCATTGCTGCTAAAACAGTCACAGAAACCCACCTTGTTTCAAGGAGTCAGGACATGGACCTCACCTCTTGATAGAAAGTGTCAAGACCATATTCTAAAAGTAGGTGGGATGGTAAACATTGCACAGCCTCCTTTGGAAAATACAATTTGCCATGAATCATTATAAATCCTATCAGCTCCACATACCTAGCACTTAGCATAAATTTGATATCAAATTAAGATGAACATTAAATTATCTTTTAGTCCTATTTGCTTATAAAATTATTTTCAACTGATTTTTAAAAAATTATTATCGCTATTAAAATGTAATAACTTGATTATAGCAGCAAAGGGAGACCTAATATTATGCATTTGATTTTCTACTCTTTCTATCTTCCATGGTGGAAAGACAATTGGTTGTGCTTAAAAATGAAAAATAGATATAAATCAAGATAGCAGCACAGTAGGTGGATGTTACACTTACCTCCTCCAAGGACCAAACTGGAATTACAACTAAAACATAAAGCAATTAACTGGAAAAACCAATTGAAGACTAGCTGAAGAGAAATCTTATGACCAAGGATTGATAGAAAAAGCCACATTGAGACTGGTGGGAAGGGCAGAGACACCAAAAGGGCTGGTCCTGGTCCCACAGGTGGTGGCTAAGATTCCAGAGGCATATCTCAGCTATAAAGATTCCTCCTGAAGAGCATGAGTTTCAACCTCACAATCGACTCCCCAGCCCAGAGCACCAGAGCCAGGAAGAGGTACTCACATAACATCTGGCTGTGAAAATAAGTGAAGATTCTGTATGCCAGGAAGATACAGGAGTATGCTAGAGATGCAAGCATTGTCTTAAAGGGCTAATGTACAAAATATCATTTGCAACCACTCACCTTGGGCTCCAGATGAGGGAGGACAGAGCAGACTAGAGTCACATGAAGAAAAACTGGGGTTTGTGGCTCTGGGGAGAAAGTTGAAGGGACAGCCACCAGGATCCCTGTGCTGAGTCCCTCTCCTACACAACAGATGCCATTTCTCTTGGGTGGAGCACTCCCCTCTCTATGGCATCAGTCTAGGGGAATGCAATAGCCCCATCCTCTGCCACCCCTCCCTGTGGAGCTTTTACCCTGCTAAGGAGTCAGCTGCCTAGGCCTGGGAGTAGAGGTCTGGGAAGACTCAGGGGCTGTCAATGACTGAGTTGTATGGCTTTAGGGTGGGACCCATTCCCCACAATTTCCCATGAACCTGACTGGTGCCTCCCCATTATGAGAGATTCACTAGCTTCATGCTCCAGGCTCCCAGCAGCCCCACCATCCTAACTCCTTGTGGCCCCACACTACTGAGGTCTGGGCAGAATCTGGCACAGACTGGGTTATGTGGCTCTGGGGCAAGGGCCACTCCCCACACTTTCCCCCAAGCCTTATCTGCACCTCCCCTTCATGGGACATCCATTAGCCCCATCCTCTCAACTCCCAGCAGTCCCACCCTGCTGATATTGGCTCCTGGCAGAATATGGGACAGACTGAGTTGTGTGACTCTAGGATGAAGAGCATTTTTCCCTTGCATGCTTGATCAAGGTAGAGCCCTCCGATCACACCACCAAACATTGGTCTCTTTGGGCCTGATAAATTCTGCTGGCCTCACCCTGATGATTTCCTGAGACCCCACAAAACAAAGGTGTGTGAGCACCCAGTAGTTAGTAGCTAGGTTTAGCATACCCTGGGATTTTGCTGAGTAGCCTCAGACCCAGCACTGGCAATAAAATTGAACCTGTATCAATGTGGTCAATACCACCCAACCTTACCTGGTGACTCACTGAGAACCTACATCATGCAACTCAAATACCACCAGAAGCTCTTTCAATGATGGAGCCTAACAGGCAGCTATCAGGTGGAGGCAGACAGATGCAGATCTCAGGATGCCTTGGGACTTTTGCTGACTTTTCCCTGGGCCTGGTGCTAATAAAAGCCAGCATTGATGCACAGCTTGGTCCTTCTCATACACACCCAGGACCAGCAGAGGCAGCCACAAACTGTGGATCACTTTGAGGCTCCAAACAGATTGCTCAGGGCCAGTCACAGGCACTGTCTGATATTGGCCTGTACCAGAGTCCCTCCCTAGGTGCCCCCAAACCAACACATACAGTGGCCATCTACAGAAAACATCAGAGCAGAATCAAATTAGCTTCACAAGCAGCATGTCCAGAGGGAGATATCAACAGGCGCCAGAACTTGCTGAGGCAAATTCTGCTTGATGGGGTCAGCATCTACATAGCAGCTCATACATTGTGGTCAGGTTTTATCTTCACAGTCAGCCAGCCTGAGGGTCAGCCCAACACACAAACAGGTTAATAGCAATGAAAACTCAATTATAACAGGAAGGCCCACATAACCAACAAATGGGATATTGCTGGAGCAGCCAACTCAGGTAATCAAGGAGACTCTGCCTCCCACAGAACACCTACTACATAAAGCCACCATACCAAAACTGGGAATTATAGCAGATCTACCTAATAAATAGAAACGAGCACAAAGAGGCAAACAAAATGAAGAGATAAAGAACCATGCCCCAAATACAAGAATAGGAAAAATATCCATAAAAAGAGCTAAATGCAATGGAGGCAAGCAATTAATCAGATATTCAGTTTTAAAAAATGGTTATAAGGGTGCTCAAGGAAATTAATGTCAATTAAAACAGCATGAAAAATGACATAGAAACCATAAAAAAGAACCAGTCAGAAATGAAGAACAAAATATCTCAAATAAAGAATACACTAGAAAGAACAAACAGTAGGTTGGATGAAGCAGAGGATCAAATCAGTAATTTGGAAAACAAGGTAGCCAAAAACACCCAATCAGAACAGCAACAAGCAAAAAGTATTTTTGAAAATGAGGATAGTTAGAGAGACATTTGGGACAACATGAAGCATAGCAACATCTGCATTATAGGAGAACCAAAAAGAGAAAATAAAGAGCAAAAGATTGAGAATCTATTTGAAGAAATAATGGCCAAAAACTTCCATAACCTACTGAAGGAAAAAGAAACACAAGTCCAGGAAGTATACAGTCCCAAACAAGATGAACCCAAAGATGCCCACACCAAGACACATCATAACTGAAACGAAAAAGGTTAAAGACAAAGACATAATCTTAACAGCAGCAAGAGAAAGACAGTTAGTTACCTACAAGAGAGCTCCCATAAGACTGTCAGCTAATTTCTCAACGGAAACATTTCAGGCCAGAAGGTACTGGCATGAAATATTCAGTCATGAAAAGCAAGGACCTACAACCAAGACTCTTTACTAAGCAAGGTTATCATTCAAAATTGAAGGAGAAATGAAAAACTTCCCAGACCTGATTTCCAGTCAAGATGGCAGAATAGGTAAATGTGGTATCGCCTCCTTCTACAACCACATCAAAATTACAACTAAACTACAGAAAAACCATCACTCAGAACCACCTGAAATCAGGCTGAATGGAAACCCTACAACTACGACATTAAAGAAGCCAAATTGAGACTGTTAGGAGTGGAGGCATGGAAGGCCTGATCCCACACCCACGTGTGGTGGATAAAAATCAGGAGGAACACCTCAGCTGAGAAGGTCCTCCCTGAGAAGTGAGGGGTCCCTGTACCACACCAGGTGCCCAGCTCAGGGTTCCATTGCCAGAAAGAGAATCTCCATAACTTCTGGCTGGAAAAACCAGTGGGAACTAAGGCTGAGGGAGGCTGCAGCTGCGGGAGCCCCAGGCAGTTCCTCTTAAAGGGCCTGTGCACAGACTTACTAGGACTTTCTCCCTCTAAACTTGGATGGGAGGCAGCTTGAGGGGTGCCAGAGACAGACAGGGAAGAAGTGAGCTGTTTGGCCTCGGGACAAGTGCTAGAAAGGCAGCTTTTTCCTGAACAGACAGAGGCTAATGTTGCTTTGGTGAGCTCTTCTCTGGGGCGACAGAAAGCCACCATATCTGGGACTCCAGCAACCTGGCTCACACTGTTTGTCCCGCCCCAGTGATTCCCTGAGGCCCCGCCCAACCAATTTTCAAGCCCACCCAAGCTGTTTCCAAAGGCTTTACCATAGGATTGCCCTCTCTTGGATCCTGCTTCAGAGTTTCCTAAAATCTCTCAAACAGGAAGCATCTGGTCTCAGCGAACCCCATACCTCTCATTAAGTGGCCCCAGGCATGGCACTAGAAGCAGCCAGCCTTGGTTCACAACTTGCCTTTTCCTGGGCACCTCCAAGCCCAGCACAAGAAGCAGCCACCTGAAGATCACTTTGTAGCTTATGCTGGGTGGCCCCAGATAGAACACAGGCAGTGGGTGACCTTGTCCCAGAGCCAGCACATCCAGTGGACAGCTCCAGAACACATCAAAACACCACCATCCAACCACCTCCACAAGTGACACACTCAATGAGGGGATTCAGTGGGTACCAGAGCCCTGATGAAGTAAGTCTTGCTCTGTGTGGTGGGCCCCTACACAGCTGATCCTCCAAGGTAGTCAGAGGCCAGTGGTCAGTGGGCACAGCCAGTCCTTGAAGCTGATCAGCCTGAGTAAATCCCTCCCATTGACATGCCAACAGCAATCAAGACTCAATTACAACAGAAGGGTGTACAGTCCACATGAGGGGTTCACCTCAAGGGCCCAGCTAGGGTGATAAGGGTGGCTGTGCCACTGGATCTTACAGGACACCTACAATAATGGGCCACCCTATGAGGCCTAGGAGACATAGCAACTCTACCTAATACATAGAAACAATCACAGGGTAGCAGCCAAAATGAGGAGACAAAGAAACATGTCCCAAATGAAAGAAAAGAACAAAACTCCAGGAAAAGAATTAAACAAAATGGAAATAAGCAATCAATCAGATGCAGAGTTCAAAACACTGGTTATAAGGTTGCTCAAGGAACTTGGTGAGACATCCAAGGAACTTAGTGAGACCTTTAAGGAACTTAAGGAGACCTCCGAGGAACTTAGTGAGAACATCAACAACATAAAAAAGGACCAGTCAGAAATGAAGGATGCACTAACTGAAATACAGAATAATTTACAGGGAATCAATAGTAGAGTAGGGCGCCCAACATGGTGATGCACAACAAGGCAGCACCACTGCAGATCCCAGACACTCGGCGGGAGCTGGTGGAGCTCATGAAGTGGAAGCAGGAGCTGGCGGAAACATTGGCAAACTTGGAGAGACAGATCTACGCTTGTGAAGGAAGCTACCTTGAAGACACACAGATGTATGGCAATATTATTCGTGGCTGGGATAGGTATCTGACCAACCAAAAAAAACTCCAATAGCAAAAATGATAGAAGAAACCTGAAGTTTAAGGAAGCTGAGCGGCTCTTCAGTAAATCCTCAGTGACTTCAGCAGCTGCAGTAAGTGCGTTGGCAGGAGTTCAGGACCAGCTCATTGAAAAGAGGGATCCAGGAAGTGGGACAGAAACTGATACTTCTCCAGACTTCCACAGTCAGGAAAATGAGCCCAACCAGGAAAATGACCCTGAGGATATAGACGGATCTGTGCAGGGAGTGAAACCTCAGAAGGCTGCTTTTACTTCCTCAGGGAGTCATCACAGCAGCCATAAAAAACGAAAGAATAAAAACCGACACAGGATTGATCTGAAGTTAAACAAAAAACCACGAGCTGACTATTAGAAGACTCGTTAGTGCGGAAGCTTCCAGGCTGTAGAGCCCTGCTTCCCTCCTCCAACCTCACAAAGACAAACATCCCTTGCCTGCATGCATGGCCATCCATCTCTGCTTTCCCAGACCCAGTGTCTGTGACTCTGAGTAGTTTGTTCTGAAATGTGGTGACAAGTCATTTCTGTAAGACCACATCAGATCATTCACGTTGTGTCATTCTTAGTAACAGAACTGCAGGAAGACCAAGACATGGTTAGAATCCCAGCAAGTTGCTAACTGAATCTCTCCCTTCTTGGAACGAATATCTCCCCCCCAAACTGGCCAGCACCAGCTTCGTCTGTGATACCCTTCGGGACATGGTCTCTGCTTTGGTTTTATGCTGAAAGTAGAGCGCAGATCACATTTCAGAGGGAGGCTGTAAATATCTGGCATTTTCTTATTTTGTTTGTGTTTTATCATTTTTCTATTATTGTTTTTACCATCTTTTTTTCTTTTGGGGCTTTTTGTAATGACTTTGTACAGCTCATACCTTCCTGCTGACATATCTAATAATCTATTTTGCAGAGTTGCCAATGTTCTTAAACTGAAAGTGACCTGGTTTACCATAAATAAAATGGGGAACTTGGCTGTTTGGTTTTTTGAAGGGGAAAGGTAAGGTGTGTTTATTTAATAATTACCTATCTTAAATCTCTGTGTTGGAAGCAGTCATGTTCAAGGAATAGGAAAAGTTGAAAAACATAAGTTTAAATCAGTCCTTTTAAAATATTTTTATTCTTTTGTATAAATAAAATTTCACAGGCTTTAACTTTAAAAAAAAAATAGTAGAGTAGGTAATGCCAAGAAGCAAACCATCAATATGGAATATAAGGAAGCAAAAAACACCCAATCATAACAGCAAAAAGAAAAAGGAATCCAAAAAAAGAATAGCGTAAGCAGCCTCTGGGACAACTTCAAGCGTGTCAACATTCACATCATAGGGGTGCCAGAAGGAGAAGAGAGAGAACAAGAAATTGAAAACCTTTTTGAAACAATAACGACAGAAAACTTCCCTAACTTGGTGAAGGAAACAGACATACAAGTCCAGGAAACATAGAGTCCCAAACAAGTTGAACCCAAAGAGGTCCACACCAAGACACATAATCATCAAAATGCCAAAGGTTAAAGACAAAGAGAGAATCTTAAAAGCAGCAAGAGAAAAACAGTTTGTAACCTACAAAGGAGCTCCCATAAGACTGTCAGCTGATTTCTCTGCAGGCCAGAAAGGAGTGGCAAGAGATATTCAAGGTGATGAAAAGCAACCACCTACAACCAAGATTACTCTATCCTGAAAAGCTATCATTTAGAATCTATGGCCATATCAAGAGTTTCCCAAACAAGAAAAAGCTAAAGGAGTTCATCACCACCAAACCAGTATTATATGAAATGTTGAAGGATCTTCTTGAAGGAGAAAAACAAAAATATGAACAATAAAATGGCAATTAATACATATCTATCAACAGTTGAATCTACAAACAAAATGAGCAAGCAGAACAGAAACAGACTCCTAGATACAGAGAACTTTTTGTTGCTTGCCAGATGGGTGGGGGCTAGGGGGGTGATGGGTGAAAAATGTGAAGGAATTAAGAAGTACAAATTGGTTGTTAGACTGATAAACCTCAAAGGGAAGGGGGTAGGGAGGGCAGAATGAAATAAACCAAAGCACTTCTATGCATATATGCATAACCAATGAACACCAACAGTAGTGTGGGGAAGGCAGGAGGGGGGCGGGATTGGGGAGGAGGGTGTCAATGCGGACAAAAAGGGTGGACATCTGTAATACATCCAACAATAAAGATGAGTTTTTTTAAAAAGCTTCCCAGACCAGAAAAAGCTAAAAGAGGTCATTACCACCAAATCATTATTACAAGAAATGTAAAGTGTCTGAAGAAGAAGAAGAGAGCCCTGGCCAGTGTGTCTCCATGGTTAGGGCTCTGGCCTGTGCACCAAAGGATTGTGGGTTTGATTCCCAGTCAAGGGCACATACCTGGGTTGCAGGTTCAATCCCAGCTGCATGTGGGAGGCAGCCAATCGATGTGTCTCTCTCACATCAAAGTTTCTCTCTCTCTCTCTCTCTCTCCCCCCCTCCTTCCCTCCCACTCTCTCTAAAAATCAATGGAAAAAATATCCTCAGGTGAGGATAAAAGAAAAAGAAAGAAAGAAAGGAAGGAAGGAAGGAAGGAAGGAAGGAAGGAAGGAAGGAAGGAAGGAAGGAAGGAAGAAAGAGCAACATAGTTATAAGAATAAAATGGCAATAAATATGTACCTATCAATAATCACTTTACATGCTCCAATCAAAAGACATGGGTAATTGAATAAAAAAGTAAACAAGAGCCATATATATGCTGTCTACAAGAGACCCATCTCAGAATGTAAGATACACACGGACTAAAAAAAGGATGGAAAAATATATTTCATGCAAATGGTAATGAAAAAAAAGGCTGGGGTAGCAATACTTATACCCGACAAAACAGACTTTCAAACAAAAGCTATAATAACAGACAAAGAAGGACACTACATAATGATAAAATAAGTAATCTTATAAGAGGATATAACCCTTGTAAACATTAATGTACCCAACATAGGAGTGCTAAATATATAAAGCAACTTTTGATTGACATAAAGGGAATAACTAATAGTAACACAGTCGTAGTAGGGGATTTTAAAACCTCACTGACATTAATGAATAGATCTTCCAGACAGAAAGTCAACAAGGAAACAGGGGACTTAAATGACACACTAGATCAGATGGACTTAATAAACATATTCAGAGCATTTCATCCCAAAGCAGCAGAATATATATTCTTTTTAAGTGCACATGGAAACTTTTCTAGGATAGACCACATGTTAGGACACAAAACAAGTCTCAATAAATACAAGAAGATTGAAAACATATCAAGCATCTTCTCAGACCATAATGATATGAAACGAGAAATCAATTACAAGACAAAAAACTGAAAAACACAAAAAGACATGAAAGCTAAATAACGTGTTATTAAACAATAAGTGGGTTAACAATGAAATCAAGAAAGAAATTTTAAAAATACCTTGAAACAAATGAAAATGAGAACACAAAAACCCAAAATTTATAAAACAGCAAAAGCAGTCTTAAGAGAGAAATTCATAGAATTAAAAGCCTACCACAAGAACTAACAAAAATCTCAAATAAACAATCTAACTTTACACTTAAAAAAAAAATAAAAACAATCAACAAAGCACAAAGTGAGTAGACAAAAGGAAATAATAAAGATCAGAGATGAAATAGAGTCTAAAATAGTAATACAAAAGATTAATGAAACCAAGAGTTGGTTCTTTGAAAAAATAAATGAGATTGACAAACTTTATCCAAACTCATCAAGAAAGAAAGAGAAAGGACCCAAATAAATAAAATCAGAAATGAAAAAGAAGCAACAACTGACATCAAAGAAATACAAAGAATTGTAAGAAAATATGAACAATTATATGCCAATAAACTGGACAATCAAGATGAAATGGATAAATTCTTAGAAACATACAATCTTCCAAAACTGAACCAAGGAGCATCAGAAAATCTGAATGAACAGAACAACTAATGAAATTGAAGCAGTAATAAAAATAAAAACAAAAAGATTCAACAAACAAAAGTTCTCGACCAAACATTCAAAGAAGAATTATCACCTATCCTTCTAAAACTATTCCAAATAATTCAAGAGCAGGGAAGAGACTCCCAAGCTCATTTTAAGAGGTCAGCATTGCCCAGACAGTGTTGCTTAGTTGGTTGAGCATCTTCCCATGGACCAAGAGGTCACTGGTTCAATTCTCAATCAGGGCACATGCCCAGGTTTCAGGCTCAATCCCCAGTAGCTGGTTGGCAGGAAGCAGCCCATCAATGTTTCTCTCTCATCAATGTTTCTCTCTCTCCCTCTCCCTTCCTCTCTCTCTAAAAATGAATATAAACATATTTTTAAAAACAGAAGAAGAAGAAGAAGAAGAAGAAGAAGAAGAAGAGCTCTGGCCGGTGTGGCTCAGCACATAGAGCATTGGCCTGCACACCAGAGAGTCCCGGGTTAGGTTCCCCCTAAGGGCACGTACCTCAGTTGCAGTTTGTCCCTGGCCTCAGTTAGGATCATGTGGGTGGCAACAGCTTGATGTGTCTCTCTCACATAGATGTTTCTCTCTCTCTCTTCCCCCTTTTCTCCCTCCAGCTAAAAAAAAAAAGAAAGAATAACAAACAAAGAAGAAGGCTGATAGGCAAACTTTAAAAAAAAAGAAAAAAAGGATTCCAAAATGGCAGCAGAGTGAAGGGAAGCTACACAGACCATCTCCCAGGACCAAACTGAAATTACAACTAAAATAAAAACAAATCATCAAGCAAACCAGTTGAAGAGGACCCATATAACCAGAAACAGGAAAAAAAAAAAACCCACTGAATCAAACCTTGTAGGTCTGCGGACGTGCAAGAGGACAGGCTGGGAGCCCACAGACACCAGCTGCTTTAGCTGTGAGCAGCTCCCTCAGAGTTAAAATCCCTAGCCAGCTCCACAACACAGAGGGCCCAGACAGAGCACTAAATTAGCTACAGCCACTCGCCTTGGGCTCTGGCAGAGGGAGCATGGACTGGACTGGAACTGTGTGGGGAAAATTGTGATTTGGAGTGCCCTGAGAGTTTTTGCTGAGTCACAGCCACACAGGACAGAAGCAGCAACCCACCCTCCGGGATTTAGCCCCACACAGATGGGTCAGAGAAATGCAAATTGAGGCTCATTAACAACCAGAACCTGCCCCACCCTCTGGAAATCCTCTTACACTGATCACCTGAGGGAGTTTTTCATTCATCTGAGGGCTACAACCCAAGGCTCATCAAGAGTAATAGCCCCCAGGCAAAAAGCTAGAGGATAACTGAACCTTTCCTGGGCTTGAAAATCTACCCAGGAAAGTAGGACTTGACAGTGGTGTTGAATGTGGATCCTCCCACACTCATCCAAACCCAGTAGAGGGAACCACAAACATCAGAACACCAACACCCACAGGGAAAATTTGGCAGGCTCCAAAACCCACTGAGATAGCCAAAATGGTGAAACAAAGAAACAAATCCCAAATGAAAGAACAAGAGAAACTCTACCGAAGATGAGCTAAATGAAATGGAGTTAAGCAAGTTATCATAGGTAGAGTTCAGAGCCATGATCTTGAGGAAGCTCAACAGCATGAGTAAGCACCTCAACACCATAAGTAAAGATATAGAAACATTGAAAATCAACCAAGTGGAAATGAAGAATGACATAGCAGAATAAAGAACACATTGGAAGGACTAAACAGCAGAGTAGAGGAAGCTGAGGACCAGATCAGTGAAATAGAAGACAGCGTAGAAAAAATAACCCAATCAGAAAACCAACAGGAAAAAACAATTAAAACACAAGAAGACAGCTTGAGAGAACTGTGGGACAACTGGAAACGTAACAACATTTGCATCACAGGAGTCCCTGAAGAAGAAAAAAATGAGCAAATGTTAGAGAATATATTTGAAGAAATAGTGACAGAAAACTTCCCTAATTTGGTGAAGGAAGAAGGCATTCAAGTTCAAGAAGCACAGAGAGCCCAAAGTAAGAAGAACCCAAACAGGCCCACACCAAGACACATAGTAATTAAAATGCCAAAAATTAAAGACAAAGAGAGACTCCTAAAGGCAGCAAGAGATAAGCAACAGGTTACCTACAAAGGAACCCCCATAAGGCTATGAGCTGACTTCTCAACAGAAACACTACAGGCCAGAAGGAAATGGCATGAAGTAATCAAGGTCATGAAAAACAAGGATCTGAATCCAAGACTACTCTACCCAGCAAGGCTATCATTCAAAATAGAAGGTCAAATAAAGAGCTTCCCAGACAAAAAAAAAAAAAAAAAAAAAAAAGGCTAGGGGAATACATTAGCACCAAACCAGCACTGCAAGAAATGTTAAAAGGACTACTGTAATTAGCAGAAGAAATAGGAAGGAAAATAGAACCACACTAAATGAAAATGGCAATAAATAAGTACATATCAATAATCACCTTAAATGTAAATGGCTTGAATACTCTGATAAAAAGACACAGAGTAGCTGATTGGATAAGAAAGCATGACCCATATATATGTTGTTTACAAGAGACCCACCTCACAACAAAAAACTCACATAGGTTGAAAGTGAAGGGATGGAAAAAATCTTCCAAGCAAATGGAAAGGAAAAAAAGCTGGGGTAGCAATACTCATAACTGATCAAATAGATTTCAAAATGAAGGCCATAACTAGAGATAAAGAAGGTCACTACATAATGTTGAAAGGATCTATCCAACAGGAAGATATAACCTTGGTAAACATATGTGCACCCAATATAGGAGCACCAAAATACATTAAAAATCTTCTGGAGGACTTCAAAGGAGAAATCGACAGCAATACAATCATAGCAGGGGACTTCAACACCCCGCTGACATCACTGGATAGATCTTCTAGACAAAAAATTAACAAGGAAATTGAGACTCTAAATGAAGCACTAGACCAAATGGATTTAATAGCTATCTACAGAGAATTACACCCCAAAACTGCAGAATTCACATTCTTCTCAAGTGCACATGGGTCATTCTCAAATATAGACCACATGTTAGGACAAAAACTAAGTCTCTACAAGTTCAAGAAGATTGAAATCATATCAAGCATCTTCTCAGATCACAGTGGCATGAAACTAGAAATCAATTGCAACAAGAACATGCAAAGACATTTGGACACGTGGAGGCTAAATAGCATGTTATTAAACAATGAATGGGTTACCAAGGAGATCAAGGAAGAAATTAAAAACTTCCTGGAAACCAACGAAAATGAACACACAACAACACAATATCTATGGGATACAGTGAAAGCAGTTCTGAGAGGGAAGTTCATAGCACTACAGGGCTACCTCAAGAAACAAGAAAAATTTCTAATAGACTATCTAACCTCACAACTTAAAGAACTAGAAAGCAAACAAAAAGAAAACCCCAGAGCAAGTAGGAGGAAGGAAATAGTAAAGATCAGAGCAGAAATAAATGACATTGAGACCAAAAACACAATTCAAAGGATCAATGAAACGAAGAGCTGGTTTTTTGAAAAGATAAACAAGATTGATGGACCCTTAGCTAGACTCATCAAGAAACAAAAAGAGAGAACCCAAATACACAAAATCAGAAGTGAAAGAGAAGTAACAACTGACACCACAGAAATACAAAGGATCATTAACAAATACTATGAACAGTTATATGGCAACAAATTTGACAATCTAAGTGAAATGGACAATTTTTTAGAAACACATAGTCTACTCGTGAATCCATAAAAATCCTAGAAGAAAATGTAGGCAACAAAATTTCGGACATCATACACAGCAGAATCTTCACTGATACATCACCTAAGGCAACAGAAACAAAGAAAAAAATAAACACATGAGACTACATTAAACTCAAAGCTTCTGCACAGCAAAAGAAACAACCATCAAATTGGAAAGGGAAACCACTGTATGGTAGAGCATAATTGCCAATGATACATCAGATAAGGGATTAATCTCCAAAATATAGAGAGTGTTCATACAACTCAACAAAAGGAAAACAAAGAACCCAATTTAAAGATGGGCAGAGGAACTAAATAAACACCTCTCCAAACAGGACATACAAATGGCTAAGGGACATATGAAGAAATACTCAACATCACTAATCATCAGAGAGATGCAAATTAAAACAACTATGAGGTATCACCTCACACCTGTCAGAATGGCCACCATCAACAAATCATCAAACAACAAGTGTTGGCGAGGGTGTGGAGAAAAGGGGACTCTAGTACACTGCTGGTGGGAATGCAGACTGGTGCAGCCACTGTGGAAAACACTATGGTGTTACCTCAAAAAATTAAAGATTGAATTGCCATTTGACCCAGTGATCCCACTTCTAGGAATATACCCTAAGAAGCCTGAAACACCAATCAGAAAGAATATGTGTACCCCCATGTTCATAGCAGCACTATTTACAATAGCTAAGATCTGGAAGCAGCCCAAGTGTCCATCAGTGGATGAATGGATAAAAAAGCAGTGGTACATATACACAATGGAGTACTATGCCACTGTAAGAAAGAAAGATCTCCTATCCTTTGAGACGACATGGAGGGACCTGGAGAGTATTATCCTAAGCGAAACAAGCCAAGCAGAGAAAGACAAATATCACATGATCTCACTCATTTGTGGAATATAATGAACATAACAGTCTGAGGAACAGGGTAGACCCAGAGATGTGGAGGTAGCGTACAGACTGACACCCCTCAGAAGAGGAGGTGGGGGGGAGGGAAGAGATAAACCACAGAACTTATGTGCATATATGCATAACTGATGGACATGGACAACAAAGCAGGGGACGTGGTGGGGGGAGGGGGAGGAGGGTGTCAATGGGGAAAAAAGGAGAAACATCTGTAACAAAAAATAAATTAATAGACTTAAAAAAAATTTATCTGTTTGAATTTAATGTAAAAAAAAGACATTACTTTCTGGTCCCCCTAATATTTTGTAATTGATTTTTTGGAGAGAGAGATAGAAACTATGTGAGAGCGATACATCGATCAGTTGCCTCCTGCATGCCCCCTACTGGGGATGGAGCCAAAGAACCTGAATCCAACTGGGACCTCTCAGTCTATGGGATGAGGCTCAATCCACTGAGCGACACTGGCCAGGCAGATTCAAGGTTTATTTTGTTGTGGTGGTGGTGGTGGTTGTTTTGGTGTGTATGTGTTTTATTAATTTTTATTTTTAATTCAGTTTTTTCTTCTTTTCCCATTTTTTACTTTCCTATTCTATATAGTATTCAATTTACCACTATTACTTTCTAAACTTATTATTATTTCAGTCATTATTTTCTACTTTTTATTTTATTTTATTTTAAATAGATTTTTTATGGGGAGAGGAAGGAGAGAGAGATAGAAACATCGATGTGAGAGAGATACATTGATCAGCTACCTCCTGCACACTCCCCACTGGGGATCAAGCCTGCAACGCGGGCATGTGCCCTGACCAGGAATCAAACCAGGAACTCTGATCATGGGACGACACTCAATCCACTGAGCCACACCAGCAGGGCTGTTTGCCTTTTTTTAAATTAATTTATGTTTTTTATTACAGATGTCCATTTTTCCCCCATTGACATCCCCCTCCCCAATTTCCTCCCTCCCTTCACTGCACTGTTTTCTGTGTCCACTGAATACACCTATAGGCATATAAGTTCTTTAGTTTATCTCCTCCCAATCCCCCACCCCCTTCCCTCTTAGGTTTGTCAGTCCATTCCCTACTTCCATGACTCAAGATTAATTTTATTCATCAGCTTATTTTGTTCATTATATTCCACAAATAAGTGAGATCATGTGATACTTGTCTTTCTTTGACTGACTTATTTCACTTAGCATAATAGTCTCCAGGTCCCTCCATGTCATCTCAAATGGTAAGAGATCTTTCTTTCTTACAGCTGCATAGGATTCCATTGTGTTTATGTACCACAATGTTTTTATCCATTCATCTATTGATGGGCTGTTTCCAGATCTTAGCTATTTTAAATAGTGCTGCTATAAACACAGAGTTGTATATATTCTTTCTGATTGGTGTTTCAAGATTCTTAGAATGTATTCCTAGCAGTGGGATCCCTGGGTCAAATGGCAGTTCCATTTTTAATTTTCTGAGGAACCCCATATTGTTTTCCATGGTGGCTGCACCAGTCTGCATTCCCACCAGGAGTGTACTAGATTACCCTTTCCTCCACATCCTCACCAGCACTTGTTGTTTGATGATTTGTTGATGGCTGCCATTGTGGCAGGTGTGAGGTGATACCTCATAGTTATTTTAATTTCCATCTCTCTGATGATTAGTGACATTGAGCATTTTTTCATATGTCTCTTGGCCATTGTATGTCCTGTTTGGAGAAGTGTCTCTTCAGGTCCTCTGCTCATTTAATTGGATTATCTTCCTTCTGTTGAGTTGTATGAGTACACTATATATTTTGGAAATTAACCCCTTATCCAATGTATCATTGACAAATATGTTCTCCCATACAGTGGGTTTCTTTATCATTTTGATGCTGGTTTCTTTTTCTGTGCAGAAGATTTTAGTTTGATGTAGTTTCATTTATGCATTTTTTCCTCTGTTTCTCTTGCCCTAGGCAATGTATCAGCAAAAATTCTGCCACTTGTGATGTCTGAGAGTTTGCTGCTGACATTCCATTCTAGGATTTTTATGGTTTCACAAGTGACATTTAAGTCTTTTATACATTTTGAGTTTATTCTTTTGTATGATGTAAGTTGATGATCTAGTTTCATTTTTTTTACATGTAGTTGTCCAATTTTCCCAGCACCATTTATTGAAGAGACTGTCTTTACTCCATTGTATGTTCTTGCCTCTTTTATCAAATATTAATTGAGCATAATGTCTTGGGTTGATTTCTGGGTTTTCTGTTTTCTTCCATTGGTCTATATGCCTGTTCTTGTGCCAGTACCAGGCTGTTTTGATTATAATGGCTTTGTAGTATAACCTGATATTCAGAATTGTGTTCCCTCCAACTTTGTTCTTCTTTTTCATTATTGTTGTGACCATTCGGGGTCCTTTTGGGTTCCATATAAATTTTTGGAGTTCTTGTCCTAGAACTGTGAAATATGCCATTGGTATTTTAATAGGGATTGCATTAAATCTATACATTGCTTTGGGTAGTATGGACATTTTAATTATGTCAATTCTTCCAATCTATGAACATGGTATATGCTTCCATTTTTTTATATCTTCCTCTATTTCTTTTTTCAATGTCCTGTAGTTTTCTGAGAACAAGTCTTTCACCTCCTGGGTTAAGTTTATTCCTAAGTATCTTATTTTTTTGTTGTTGTGGCAAATGGGATTGATTTTTTTTTTTTAGTTTCTCTTTCTGTGTGTTCCTTATTGGTGTATAAAAATGCCATTGATTTCTGGATGGTGATTTTGTATCCTGCTACTTTGCCAAATTTATTTATTAAATCTAATAGTTTTTAGTGGAGTCTTTAGGGTTTTCTATGTACAATATCATGGCATCTGCAAATAATGACAGTTTCACTTCTTCTTTTCCAGTTAAGATGCCTTTTATTTTTTCTTCTTGTCTGATTGCTGTGGCTAAGACTTCCAGTACTATGTTGAATAAGACTGGCAAAAGCAGACATCCTTTTCTGTTTCCTGTTCTAAGGGAAATGCTTTTAGTTTTTGCCCATTGAGTACGATGTTGGCAGTAGGTTTGTCTTATATGGTCTTTATTATATTGAGGTATGATCCTTTTATTCCCACTTTGCTGAGAGTTTTTATCAAAAATCGGTGCTAGATTTTGTCAAATGCTTTTTCAACATCTATTGATATGATCATATGATTTTTATCTTTTATTTGTTTATGTGGTGTATCACATTTATTGATTTGCGAATATTGTACCAGCCTTGCATCCCTGGGATAAATTCCACTTGGTTGTGGTGTATACATTTCTAAATATATTTGCTGGATCCGATTTGCTAATATTTTGTTGAGGATTTTGTTGTCTATGTTCATCGGGGATATTGCCCTGTAATTTCTTTCATTGTAGTGTCTTTCTCTGGTTTGGGCCTTAGAATTATGCTGTCCTCATAAAAAGAGCTTGGAACTTTTCCTTCCTCTTGAATTTTTTGGACTAGCTGGAGGACAATATGTGTTAGTTCTTCTTTGAGTGTTTGATAAACCTCCCCTGTGAAGCTGTCCGGACCAGGGCTTTTGTTTGCTGGGAATTTATTGATTAGCCCTTCCATTTACTTAGTTGTTATTGGTCTGCTCAGGTTTTCTGACTCTTTCTGGTTGAGTTTTGGAAGACTGTATGATTCTAGGAATTTGTCTATTTCGCCTAGGTTGCTGAATTTTTTTGTTCATAGTATTTTCTTACAATCCTTTATATTTCTATGGTGTCAGTTGTTACTTCACTTCTTTTGTTTCTGATTTTATTAATTTGCGTCCTCTCTCTTTGTTTCTTGGTGTGTCTGGCTAAAGGTTCATTAATCTTGTTTATCTTTTCAAAGAACCAACTCTTGGTTTCATTGATCTTTTGGGTTTTTTTTTTTTTTTTGTAGTTTCTATGTCATTTATTTCCACTCTGATGTTCATTATTTCCTTCCTTCTACCAACTCTGGTTTTTTTGTTTGTTTGTTTGGTTGGTTGGTTGGGGTTTTTTTTGTTCTCTCTCTTATTTTTTGTGTTATAGGGTTAGATATTTTATTATAAATGTTTCCTGTTTCTTTAGGTAGGCCTGTATTGCTATGAACTTCCCTCTGAGGACTGCTTTCACTGTGTCCCATAGATTTTGTGTTTTTGTGTGTTCATTTTCATTAGTTTCCAGGAAGTTTTTGATTTCTTCCTTGATCTCATTGGTAACTCATGCAATGTTTATTTACATACTATGTAGCTCCATGTGTTTGAATGTTTTGAGTGTTTTTTATTGATATCTAGCTTCATGTCATTGTGATCCGAGAAGATGCTTGATATGATTTCAATCTTCTTGAAATTGTAGAAACTAAGCTTGTGTCCTAACATGTGGTCTACCTTTGAGAATGTCCTGTGTGCACTTGAGAAGAATGTATATTTTGCATCTTTGGGGCAAAATGTTTTGTAAATATAAATTAAATCCGGCCGATCTAGTGCATCATTTTGGATTTCTGTTTCCTTGTTAATTTTTTCTCTAGATCTATATAGTGTTGTCAGTGAGGTTGTTAAAGTCCCCTACTATGATTGTATTGCTGTTGATCTTTTCTTTAAAGTCCTCCAGAGGTTTTTAAATATATTTTGGTGTTCCTATATTTGGTGCATATATGTCTACCAAGGTTATATCCTATTGTTGGAACGATCCTTTTAATATTACGTAGTGACCTTCTTTGTCTCTTATTATAGCCTTCATTTTGAAGTCTAGCTTATCAGATATGAGTATTGCTTCACCAGCTTTTTCTGTTTGTTTGTTTCCATTTTCATGGAAAAATTTTTTCCATCCCTTCACTATCATCCTATGTGAGTCTTTTGTTCTGAGATGGGTCTCTTGTAGACAGTGAATATATATACATATATGTCATGTTTTTTTTTTTTTATCCATTCAGCTACTCTGTGTCTTTTGATTGGAACATTTAAGTCATTTACATTCAAGATTGTTATTGTTAGGTACTTATTTTGTTGCCAGTTTTATTCTTTATTTATTTATTTATTTTGCCTTTATCTTCAGATAGAGCAGGAGGGAGAGAGAGAAACATCAATGTGAGAGAGAGACATCGACTGGCTGCCACTCACAAGACCCCAACCGGGGCCGGGGACAAACTGCAACCATTGTACGTGCCCTTAGTGGGAACTGAACCCGGGTCTCTCTGGTCTGCAGGCCGATGCTCTAACCACTGAGCCAAACCGGCCAGGGCTGCCAGTTTTATTCTTTATGCTGGTGTTCCCCCCTCTCTCTCTATTTCTTCATCTTACAACAATCCATTTACCATTTCTTGTAGTGCTGTTTTGATAGTTGTTAATTCCTTTAGCTTTTCTTTTTTTTTTTTTTTTTTGTCTACAAAGCTCTTTATTTCACTTTCAATTTTGTTTTTGTTTTGATTTTGGCTTTGGTTTTAACTCATCTTTATTGTTGAATGTATTACAGATGTCCGCTCTTTTTGTCCCCATTGACCCCCTCCTCCCCAATCCCACCCCCCTCCTGCCTTCTCCACACTATTGTTGATGTCCATTGGTGATGCATATATGCATAGAAGTTCTTTGGTTTATCTCATCCACCCCTCCCTCCCCCTTCCCTTTGAGGTTCATCAGTATAACAACCAATTTGTACTTCTTAATTCCTTCACATTTTTCACCCATTCCCCCCAGCCCCCACCCATCTGGCAAGCAACAAAAAGTTCTCTGTATCTAGGAGTCTATTTCTGTTCTGCTTGCTCATTTTGTTTGTAGATTCAATTGTTGATAGATATGTATTAATTGCCATTTTATTGTTCATATTTTTGTTCTTCTCCTTCAGGAAGACCCTTCAACATTTCATATAATACTGGTTTGGTGATGATGAACTCCTCTAGCTTTTTCTTGTTTGGGAAACTCTTGATATGGCCATCGATTCTAAATGATAGCTTTGCAGGATAGAGTAATCTTGGTTGCAGGTGGTTGCTTTTCATCACCTTGAATATTTCTTGCCACTCCTTTCTGGCCTGCAGAGTTTCTTTTGAGAAATCAGCTGACAGTCTTATGGGAGCTCCATTGTAGGTAACAAACTGCTTTTCTCTTGCTGCTTTTAAGATTCTCTGTCTGTAAACTTTTGCAATTTTATGATGATGTGTCTTGGTGTGGACCTCTTTGGGTTCAACTTGTTTAGTACTCTCTGTGCTTCCTGGACTTGTATGTCTGTTTCCTTCACCAAGTTAGGGAAGTTTTCTGTCATTATTGTTTCAAATAGGTGTTCAATTTCTTGTTTGCTCTCTTCTCCTTCTGGCTCCCCTATGATGTGAATGTTGGCACGCCTGAAGTTGTCCCAGAGGCTCCTTACACTATCCTCATTTTTTTTTTTATTCTTTTTTCTTTTTGCTGTTCTGATTGGGTGTTTATTTTTTCCTTATAGTCCAAATCTATGCTTTTTGGCTTTACCTACTCTACTATTGATTCCCTGTAAATTATTCTGTATTTCAGTTAGTGCATCCTTCATTTCTGACTGGTCCTTTTTTATGTTGTTGATGTTCTCACTAAGTTCCTCGGAGGTCTCCTTAAGTTCCTTAAAGGTCTCACTAAGTTCCTTGGATGTCTCACCAAGTTCCTTGAGCAACCTTATAACCAGTGTTTTGAACTCTGCATCTGATTGATTGCTTATTTCCATTTTGTTTAATTCTTTTCCTGGAGTTTTGTTCTTTTCTTTCATTTGGGACATGTTTCTTTGTCTCCTCATTTTGGCTGCTACCCTGTGATTGTTTCTATGTATTAGGTAGAGTTGCTATGTCTCCTAGGCTTCCTAGGGTGGCCTATTATTGTAGGTGTCCTGTAGGATCCAGTGGCACAGCCTCCCTGATCACCCTAGCTGGGCCCTTGAGGTACACCCCTCATGTGGACTGTACACCCTTCTGTTGTAATTGAGTCTTGATTGCTGTTGGCATGTCAATGGGAGGGATTTACTCAGGCTGATCAGCTTCAAGGACTGGCTGTGCCCACTGACCACTGGCCTCTGACTACCTTGGAGGATCAGCTGTGTAGGGGCCCACCACACAGAGCAAGACTTACTTCATCAGGGCTCTGGTACCCACTGAGTCCACTCACTGAGTGTGTCACTTGTGGAGGTGGTTGGGTGGTGGTTTTTCAATGTGGTCTGAAGCTGTCCACTGGATGTGCTGGCTCTGGGGCAAGGTCAGCCACTGCCTGTGTTCTAGCTGGGGCCACCAGCATAAGCTACAAAATGATCTGCAAATGGCTGCTTCTTGTGCTGGGCTTGGAGGTGCCCAGGAAAAGGCAAGTTGTGAACCAAGGCTGGATGCTTCTAGTGACAGTCCTGGGGCCACTTAACAAGAGGTATGGGGCTCGCTGAGACCAGATGCTGCTTGTTTGAGAGATTTTAGGAAACTGAAGTAGGATCCAAGACAGGGCAATCCTATGGTAAACCTTTGGAAACAGCTTTGGTCTGCCCAAAAGTTGGGTCAGCAGGGCCTCAGGGAATCACCAGGGCAGGGCCAACAGTGTGAGCCAGGTTGCTGGAGTCCCAGATATGGCAGCCAGGGAAGGGCTCACCAAAGGAACATCAGCCACTGCCAGCATGTTTGTCCAGGAGAAAGCTGCCTCTCCAGCCCTCGTCCTGAGGCCAAACAGTTCAGTTCTCCCCTGTATGTCTCTGGCGCCGTTCAAGCTGCCTCCCCTCTGAGCTTAGAGGGAGCAAGTCCCAGTAAGTCCATGCTCTGCCCTTTAAGAGGAGTTGCCTGGGGCTCGAGCAGCTGCAGCTTCCTTCAGCCTCAGTTCCTGCTGGCTTTTGCAGCCTGAAGTTATGGGGACTTCTTTTCCTGGCACTGGAACCCTGTGCTGGGATCCTGGTGTGGGATGGGGACCCCTTACTCCTCATGGAGGACTTTCCCGGCCAAGGTATCCTCCTGATTTTTATCCTCCACATGTGGTTTGTGGGACCAGCCTGTCCAAGCTTCCGCCCCTCCTACCAGTCTCGATGTGGCTGCTTCTTTAATTTCGTAGTTGTAGGACTTCCATTCAGCTCTATTTCAGGAGGTTCTTCACTTTCAATTTTGAATGATAGCCTTGCTGGATAGAGTGGTCTTGGATTCAGACCCTTGCTTTTCATTACTTTATGTACTTCATGCCACTCCCTTCTGGCCTGCAGTGTTTCTATTGAGAAATCAGCTAACAGTCTGATGGGAGCTCCCTTGTAGGTAACTTTTTGTCTCTCTCTTGCTTTCTTTAAGATTCTTTGTCTTTAACGTTTGCCATTTTAATTATGATGTGTCTATATTTGGGTCTTTTTGGATTCATCTTGATTGGGACTCTGTGTTTACAGACTTTGGTAACTTTTTCCTTTACCAGGTTAGGGAAGTTTTCTGTCATTATTTCTTCAAACAGGTTCTCTATTCCTTTCTCTGATTCTTCTCCTTCTGGTACCCCCATGATGCAAATGTTGTTATGTTTCATATTGTCTCAAAGCTCCCTTAGACTCTCCTCCTGCTTTTTAATTTTTTTTCCATTTGTTGCTCTAATTGGGTGTTTTTTTCTACCTTGTTTCTAAGTCACTGATTCAGTCTTCAGATTCTTCTAATCTATTATTGAATCCTTCCAAGGTATGTTTTATATCAGCTATGTTATTCTTCTTTTCCACTTGATTTTTATTCATAGCTTCTACCTCTTTTTTTATGCTGGTGTAGTTCTCATTAATTTGTTTTCAAGTCTCACCAAGGAAGCATGACAACTAAATGCAGTATGTGATCCTTGATTCCATCCTGGATCAAATGGGGGAGTGGAACTTTCTAAAATATTTTGTGTTACTTTTACAATTAGAAGAAAGACAAGATGTATTTAAACATCATCAACACTTCTTTTGTTGTTGTTATTTTGGGGTTTGTTTGTTTGTTTGTTTTGGTCTATAAAATGAACAAAGATGAAAATTCAATAATACTCCATGGCGACAGAATTCAGAGAAATGGCTACTTTCCTCCATTGCCATGGTTGGAGCTGGGGGATAACAACATGGCCAAACCACATGGTGATGAGGATGTACAGCAATGAAAACTTTTACAGTGATAGTGGCAGGGTAAGGTGCTACCACCAATGTGGAGACCAATTTGGTGACCAATTTGGCAATATCCAGTAAAAATGAAGACACACACCCTATGCTCCAGCAATTCTACCCCAGGAAGAAACTCTTGTTCATGTACGCAAGAGGATATTTGCAAGAATATTTATTGTAATGTTGCTCATAATAGTGAAAAATGTAGACAATATTAATGTCTACCAAGAAGACAATGAAAATTTTATGGCATAGTCATATAATGAATACCATCTAAACAGCTTTAAAAACAAATGAACTACATGTGTAGACCTGGATAAGGCTCAAAAGTATAATGCTGTACAAAAAGAACAAGTTGCAGGAGAAAACACACAATATAAAGTTTAAAAACAAGCAGAACAGTACCATATATTGTTTATGCATGCAGAGACCTATACATATGCATATGCATATATGCAACCTCCTGCACGCACCCTGTACTGGGGATCAAGCCTGCAATCCGGGCATGTGCCCTGACCAGAAATTGAACCAGCGACCTTCCGGTGCTTGGGACGACACGCAACCAACTGAGCTACACTGGCCAGACCTCACAGAGCTCATTCTTTTATTATTATTTATTAATTATTGTATTATTTTCCATATGAACAACTGTAAACTTACTTTTGCCCACCCTGTATATAGTGAAAATTAAAGACTCACATGGGACTCAGAAACACCAAATTGAGGATAGTGATTCCTCCAGGGAAAGAATGGGATGTGGGAGGGCTAGATAGGGTGTTTCAATATGTCTTAATATTTCAGTTTGCTAAGAAAATGGATCTGAAGAAAATATGGTAAAATGTTAAGGTCTGACAAACTGAATGTTGGCTACATAAATATTTATTATCATATCCAGCAGCCTTTAGGATTTCTTGAACTATTTCATAATAAAACAAATAGAGGAATATGCACATGTGCTTTGAACTAGCAATTTCCCTGATGAAAATTTATTTATTTATTCTAAGAAAATCCTCACAAATGTGTGCAGAGATTTACCTACCAATATGTTCATTGTAAGTATTATTTAAAATATAAAAATGGCCCTGGCCGGTTTGGCTCAGCGGTTAGAGCATCGGCCTGCGGTCCAGAGAGACCCGGGTTCGGTTCCCGCTAAGGGCACGTACCTCGGTTGCAGTTTGTCCCCGGCCCTGGTTGGTCGTGCGGGTGGCAGCCACTCGATGTGTCCCTTTCACGTCGATGTTTCTCTCTCTCTCTCTCTCTTCCTCTCTCTCCCTCCCACTCTATCTGGACAAAAAATGAAAAAATGTCCTCAGGTGAGGATAAAAAAAATAAAATAAAATATAAAAATGTTTGACATTTTCAAAACAAAAATTTGGACAGTGTTCTACCAGTGGAGTAGCCTCACTGCTTCACTAATAAACACTCTTTCCCAAAAAAAACTAACAAACAAAAGACTTGGACAAAATAAACAACAAATAATAAAAACAAACAAATGAACAAAAAGCTTTGTTTCAGGTCATATTTTCTGTGTATAATTTCATAACACCCCCTTACTGCCCCCAGTTCTCAAACACACACATAAAACAATGAATCACCCTCTCTTATGGACACTTTCATGATTATCTATCTTTCTGACCAAACTGTAAGCTGTTTGATATGTGGGCCTGTGTGTTGTATTGGATCTACACAATGCTTGAACTGTACTTGACACAGATGGGATGCTCAGTGGGGGCTTTTTTTTAAGTTAATCAGGCTGAGTCTTGAGGCTTAGACAGGCTTCAGTAAGCAGACAGGAGTGAGAAAGTTTTCTCAAGAGAAAGGAATGGCGTGAGCAAAGCTAAGGAAGCAGGAATGTATATTTTGTATTTACCAAGAACATTTGATTTGCTTGGTCAGAACTGAAAATTTATATAGATGAAAATGCCTAGCACACTAGATTCTTAATAAAAATTTGGTGAATCAATGAATAAATGAAATTTGAAAAGCAGGCTTAGATCACATTGAAAGGGCCTTGATTGTTGAATTGAGAACTCTAAACAGTATCTAGTTCTTGACATGCAAGATCTTCTCCCAGTAGCAGGAAGAGAGTATGTTCTTGGACAAGTCTTTTATATATCTTCTTCCCTAAATAATAAGGAAAAGTAGAAACAATTGGGAATTTGAAAGTGACCTGTTTCCAAACTCAGGAAGAGGAAAAATCAACTAACCTACCCAGAAAAAGCCCTATTATGGAGTTTTATGACATCCAACATCTCTCAGATGAAAGGACATCACAGAATATTGGATGAAAAAAATAAATAAATTCAATACAAGTCATGCTTGCCTTTGGGAATAGTGGATGAAATTATTTTGGTTAATCTTACTACATTTTTAAAGTTTAACAAGCATATATTTATGAAATAACTAGACTCTAACACTTTTTTAAGGGATTCCACATTAATCCATAGATTACAAAGCTCCTGATGATGCCATATCTCAAATGTTAGATTAAACCCTTTTAAATAATTTTAGCCCAATTGAGCTCCCTCCAATAGACAATTTTCCATTTATTTAGCATTTATATTTCGTTTTCTTCCAGATAGACTTGTGGGGACTGACAATTTAAACAATGCAAAATAATCTGATTATGACAACTGAGAAAAGGAAAAGTGTGTTGTCTTTTGAAGTTATCATTTCCTTGATCATTCATAAACAGGCTGGCATCTATTTCATCCTTGCTCATAGCCACATACACCTTTGCATACAACTCAAAATGATAAGGAGCAAGTGTGAAGTAATGTGTCTATTAGCTGCTCTGCAAAAAGATTTGTTTTAGGTTATAGTTCTTTTGAATCTTCAGTCAAATTCTACAAAAATCTTAGTTGAGAGGAAATGTAAACCTCAGGTAACATTTTTTAAATCTATTTTTGGCCCAATTATGATGTAGCATTGATTTGTTCCAAAATTTAAAATTTTTTTGTTAATCCTCACCCCTGAGGATATTTTTTCCATTGATTTTTAGGGAGATTGTAAGGGAGGGAGGGAGAGAGGGGGAGAGAGATAAACATTGAGGTGAGAATGATATGCACCCGAGCAGGCAGGGATTGAACCTGCAACCCATACCTGGAATCAAACCTGCAACCCTTCGGTCCACAGGCTAATGCTCTAACCACTGAGCAAAACTGGCCAGGGCTGTTCCAGAATTTTTAACATTACTGGGAGAAACCATGAGTGGTGGTCAGAATGAATTGCAGTTTACAAAACATGTGGAAATTTTTTTTCAAGAAAGTAGACAAGACAATTTGAGCTTTTGTTTCAGGTAATAAAGTAGAATCAAGTGATAAATAATTTGGGCCATATGCACAAATGGACTGTGACACAGCTAAATTAGTCACAACTGTCTACCACAGGCCAACTTCACCATAGCTAAAGGGCTATATATACCAGTTAGCAATGTTCCCTTAAAACCAGTTCTGATGTGTTTGTAAGCAGGAGCATAATTCTACAGCTACAATCAACTAAGATGTATCAGGTTAGCCCACCAAGCCCAGCCAAACCCATATCTTACTGCAGGTTTATAGAGATTAGCATATCACATGAGCCAAATGCTGTTTCCCAACTTAAAATATGATACTACTACCTTATAGAAAAGGTTTAAGCCCTGTTCTGCAACACCAATAAAGTAGAAGTATTTATAGATATTGTGTTCAGTGTGGTCCAATAACTGAAACATAAAATAGATATCTGGTAGCAGAATATTTTAAAATGTCAATACATATAAGAATTAGGGCTTGGATATTGAATGTCAACTATAGTTGAAATATAAAAATTAAAAAAAAATAAAAATTAATTAGGGCTTGGAAAATAAATGACTAAGAAGAAAGATAAGAAAAGATCTGGGGTTTATCTGAAGACCTGGCTGGGAGGCCAAGTCCTCCCTGTGGCAAGCTGCCATTGCCATGGAAACCAGTGGGCTGGGTAGGAGGGGATTGTGACGCTCCGGTGTAGGGAGGGGTGATGACCAGTGACTTGCCTACTGTCCCTCAGACCCCCACCAGAGGCTTTGCAGCACTGCATCTTCCTTAACACACCAGTGGGAGTGGTGCCCTGAAACAAGCCCAGAGAGACTGCTGCCCTGCCGCCTTGATGACAACACCACCACATCCCTTCCTGGGTGAGGCTGTCCCACAGCCCTCATGGGTCCATGGCCTCTCTCAGATAACCAGCAGCCTGTATATAAGTAATGCTGTGGCGGCTAACAACAGATTCCTGTTGTCCAGCAATCATATCACTACTGTCATCAATGTTTCAGTGGAAGTAGTCAATACATTTTTTGAGGACATCCAATACCTAAAGGTACCGGTGACCGACTCTCCCAGGGCGCGCATCTACGATTTTTTTGACCCCATAGCTGATCACATCCACAGAGTGGAAATGAAGCAGGGCCGCACGTTAGTGCACTGCGCCGCTGGCGTGAGCCGCTCCGCCGCTGTCTGCATGGCCTTCCTCATGAAGTACCACACTGTGTCGCTGCTGGATGCCCACACATGGACCAAGTCATGCCGCTCCATCATCCGACCCAACAACGGTTTCTGGGAACAGCTTATTCATTATGAATTCAACCTATTTTCCAAAAACACTGTACAGATGATCAGTACTCCCGTGGGTATGATCCCAGACATCTACCAGAAGGAGCTCAGTTTGATGATGTCAATGTGAGCCATCCAGGCCAGCCCTTAACTCCTGCTGTTGATCCTACACCAACATGGAACATGACAGCTGAACTTTGATCGGTAAAGAAAACCCAATGCCTTTTAGAAGGACAAGCAAAAAAGGAGGGCTGTTGAAGTTTTTAGCTTAATGAGCCTTGTCTTTAAAGAATAAAATCCATTCAACATAAGTTGGTGACAATATTTCTTATCCTGTGTGCAGCTGGTCATGGCTGCTGGGGCCTGGCCAGAGAGGAGGGTGGGGAAGGTGGTGCCCAGTTCAAATGGACCTGCATCTGGGCCCTGCCTGATTGCCTGATGCTGACTAACCCAGGAGTGACCCCCTCCCACCTCTCCCCAGAATCCTGCCTGGTTCTTCCCATCCCAAAGCCACAGCTGCTGGGGTCTAGCCTCAGCTGGTCCAGGGTTTCCCTCAGGTGTGGACAGAGTCGGCGAGAGAGGGAGACGTGGTTAGACAGAAGGTGCTGATCCCTTCTGCTCATGAGCCAGGTGTCTCTAATTAATCTCCAAAGCATAAAAACATCAACTGGGACCTTTTCAGGTCAATGGACTGAATAGAAATCTTTAATTTGTTTTCCAACCCTTTTCCAGGTTTCTGAATTAACAGACCCTTCTTCAGGAAACCATGGACAAACCTCCCGAATAAAATTTAAAAATCTTGCAGTTTGTGAGTCAGAGACCTTCATGCCCCATGCCTGAGTAGTACTTCTTAATAGATTGCTAAAAAGGCATCGTTCTTTAGATTCTGTCTAACCCATTTCTTAATTCTTAGTTCTTCAACTTTCCACCCTTACCCACCTATCTTATGCAGGGGGTCCCAGGCACCCACGGTGGAGTCCTATCCATCCCGAGCAATACTTTACCTTCAGGTCCCTGTTTGGGCACCACTCTGCTGGGGTCCAGTCTCAGCAGGTCCAGGGTTTCCCTCAGGTGTGGACGGAGTTGGCGAGAGAAGGAGACGTGAGACAGGTGCTTGATCTTTTCTGCTGCTTAAGGCTAGCAGAATATTTTTATATCTTCAGGCTGTATGACAAGTTACTCATTTTTTTTTCTTTTGACCTTTAAGCAAGTATGTATAGATATTCTTTTCCGCTTTCAGGTATTGATACAGGGTTAATCACTAATTATTTCACTTTTTCATCCAGGCATAACAATGACATTGTATCAGCTCTTAACCTTTACAATTATTTTCACCATGTGACTCATTGCTTAGCAACCTTCCTGTTTACATTTTATGCAGACAATGTCTCATTTAACTTTCTCCTTCCCCATACCCTCTATTTCAATTTCTGTTACTTTCTCATAGACCTTGACTTTTCCTCTTATCTAAGATCCTTTTAAGCTTTTACATTCTTATCTTAAATTCTTATTACTTTCTTGCCTTTTCTTTCTGCAGTCTATTCTGACGTCTATATTATTAATCATCTACATGTTACTTCTATAATGATTCCTAAACAACAAATAACAGATAGACAGAGAAAGCAAAGATTAGTCTCCTTCAGTTGCCATCCTGCATTTTATTTTTCTTATTAGCCTTTGTCTTCAGCCACTGTTCTTCGTGATTCCTGCCACGCAGTGAATCCACTTCTCCAGGGACTATGTCAAACCATGGAGGCCTTCATAACTCCCGGGACTATGTCAATCCGTGGAGCTCACCCGTGACTATGTCAAACTGCAATGATCACTGTTCCAGTGGCACCTCTCCCAACACACAGCCTTAGACATTATGGCACTCCTTGCATGATTTAGGTACCAACCTACTGGGTAAGTAGCCTTCATGGGGTGCTCTGGGAGCCTTGGGGGCATTGGGGGAGTTTCAGGCCACCCCTACCCTTACCTTCAACCACAGTGGCCCAACTCTGGTTTTCTAGACTAGATTTACATATAAAATCGTTTTCAAAGAAACTATTTCACTATATGTTTAAAAACACTTTTTTCAAGTGCTGTACTAGATGCCAAAGCTTCGAGGTACCCTTGGCGACTCCAACCAGCCTTTGTGAAAAGGGTCATTAATTCCTTTCTCCAGGGCAAATGGTAAGAGAACAGGCCTGACACCAGGCCTCAGGGGTTTCTCTTATGGATCTTGGCTTAGAAGGCTGGAGCTGCTGGCTACTTGTCATCTTTGTCATCTCTGATACCTCTTCCCATTGTGACCTGGGGGCTCTCAGAGCCTCTGTTTCCTCACCTGTCAAAGTAGTGACAGCCCATCTCTCACAGGGTGGCTGTGAGGTTTAGATTTCTTAGCATGAGACTTAGCACATGAATGGTTCCATGCTTGGGGTAAAGGGCAGCTCTTGTTCTTAATGATACTCATTGGCCCTGCAGGGTGGGGTCCGTACATTCATCCTCACAATGACATTTTCCCCATCCGTGCACAGCTCTTTGTTATCTACAAAGTGCTGTTCCAAAAACTCATCCTGTCTATAAAAACAAATGGTGTAAGTTTCCTTAGGATTCTACCTCAGAGGAAGCTAGATTTAGAGTCTTTTCAGAGTTCTCATTGTGTCACTGTGTTTAATCTATGCACAAGCAAGAAGCAAGAAGCACAATTCCAGCCACTGCCCCCCCAACCACCATCACCAAAGGCCTTGATTAGAATCACTGACCATTAAGAACCAGTGACCCAGGATCCACAAGGATCCATGGAGGAACTTGGCAAAGGGACAAATGAGTGGTCCCCAAAAGTAGGCCCAAGAATACAGAATTCTTTTTTTTTAATTTTTTTTCTTTATTGATTTTAGAAAGAGAAGAAGGGAGAAGGAGAGAGAGATAGAAACATCGATGAGAGAGAACATCAATTGACCACCTCCTTCATGCTCCCCCACTGGGGATTGGGCCCACAACCTGGGCATGTGCCCTGACTAGGAATCAAACCAGCGACCTCTTGGTGCATGGGTTGATGCTCAACCACTGAGCCACACCAGCTGGGCAGAATACAGAATCCTTTAAACTCCCTAGGTACCTGGCTTGAGAGCAGCTATTCTAATCCAGAGGATTTTAGACAATAAATACGTGAGACAAGAGCACAACTACTTTAGTTAACACAGACCTGTGGGTCCATTGCCCAGTGGAGTCTGAATGCCCTTTCTCTCCAAACCTACCCCCAGCCCCCATTCCACAAAAGGAGAGCCCAAGGATGCAATTGGGGGTGGGATGAGGTAGGACGCTACAAAAACCACTGCTCTAGACAGATACGCTCCTTTTACAGATAGAAGAACAGTGTCGCAGAACACAGGGGCTAGTCTGGCAGAGCCCCCCCAAAGCAGCCTTTCTGGCAGAAATCCAGATGGAAAATCCTTCCTTCCCTCTTCCTAGTTGCTGGTGATTGCTGGAAATTCTTGGTGTTCCTTGGCTTCTAGATGCATCATTGTGATCACATGGTCATCTTCCCTAGTGTGTCTTCACATTTGTCTTCCCTCTGTGCATGTCTGTTCAAATTTTCCTCTTCTTATAAGGACACCAATCATATTAGGTGTTTAGCATGACCTCATCTACTTCAGTATGACCTCATCTCAACTAATTACGTCTGTAACAACCCTATTTCCAAATAAGGTCACATTCTGAGGTTCTGGGAGTTGAGACTTCATATTTTGAGGAGATACAGTTCAGTCCATAACAGGATTGTTTCCAGTTTTTGTTAAGTATGCATAAAGTGCTGTAACACAGAGAGACACAAACACACACAGAAGAAAAGGATCATGTCACCTGTGTGGGGGTTCAGAAAGAGCCACCCCGAGATGGGCTTCTGTGGCATGCAGATTGTTTTGAGCTAAAGATTTTAGTTTTAGGCTCAAGAGAAATTTCTGCCCCTCCCTTAACTGCCTAGAAGAACTTGAATTAGGGGCCTTTCCCATAATAAGAGATTATCAGAGATAACCTCTTTTGATCCACCTATATGGCAGGGCAAACTTCTAATTACTAAACACCTGCTCTTTTTATCATTCTGTGATGACCCTTTGAAGCCCAAAAGGCATCTTACCTCTTATCCCTAGCTCAGAGTTTCTTATATACCTATATTCCCTTTCTGTCTTTGAACCTCTTATGTATATGGAGTCACTGACTCTCTCATGTATGTGGGGTTTCCATACATATGTATGTATTAAATTTGGTTATTTTCTCTTGCTAATCTATCTCATGTCTCTTTTATTATTAGACCAGCCAAAGAACCTTTACGATAGAGGAAAGTCCCCCCCACCCTCCACCCCCCGTCATACCTGGAATAAAAAGAATTGTAGCTGTTTAAAAGTAGAATATGAGTTACAATGAAAAATAATGATAACCACCATTTATTAGGAAGCTACAGTATCAGGCATTTTACAGTGTCTCTAGCCCTTACAACAGTCCTTCAAGGTAGTTATTACCCATATCATACTAATGAGAAAACAGAGGTTCCAAGAGGTTAAAAAATTTGCACTCAGCCTAAGAGTGAAGAGATGACATTAAGACTGGGCTCTGTTTTCGTGCATTTCTTTTGAGACAAATACATGTAAGCAGATTGGAAAAAAAAAAAAAAAAAAGAAGAAGAAGGAAAATTTTGAGTTCTACCCTTGATTATCAAATAGTGTACATACAAATCACCTAGGGAGATTTTATTATACAGAGACCTGGGCCTCACCACCACAGATTTAGGTCCAGTAGGTAATAGATAAAGTCCAGGAAGCAACATTTTTAACAAGTATCTCAGATGACTCTGATGAAGGCTCAGAAACATCAACCAAACAGTTGTTAATACTAGGTGTTCCATATCTTCTCATCTTTGTCCTTCTTCTTTGAATTATCTATTCATGCCTATAGACAGTTTTCTATCAGAGTGTAAATCTTTTCTTTTTCAGTTGTAAGAACTGAAATATAGAATAAGGATACTCAACTCTTCTTGTCAAATATGTTGCATATATTTTCCGCAGTTTATCATGTGCCATTTGTTTATGGTGCTTGCTTGCAATTCAAAGGTTTAACTTTGTATTATTAAATCTATTAGTCTTTAACTGAATGGTTTTTTTCTTCTAAATAATACTTTAAAGGTTTTCTCCATTGCACAATCATAAAAATGTTAACTATTATTTTCTCCTAATTAATGTTTTTTTTTACTTTTAAATCTTTTCCCCAATTTTTAAATTTGAAAATTTTCAAGCATCCAGAAAGTTGAAAGAATATATAGCACAATGAGCAGTTATATTGGCTCCACTTAGTTTAATCAATTATTAGCCTTTTGCCATATTAGCTTTCTCTCTCTATCAATGTAATACATTTTTTTCTGACCCATTTGAAAGTAAGTTGTAAATATCATGACCACCCTTGAATATTGCAAATTGTATCACCTAAGAATAAAGATATTCTCAACATACAATATCATGATCAAATCTGAGTCAATTAATTAACAATAATTCCCTCATTATTTAAAGCTTCCCACTTAAGCTCCAAATGTCTTTTATAGCTATTTATTTTCTTTCTCAAACAGGATCCAATCAAGGTCACACATTGTATTTCATTCTTGTATTTCTTTTAATCTAGAACGATGCCTCTGCTCTTTTTTCTCCCTGACATTGTCCTTTTGATGAGTCCAGAACAATTTTGTGGTATAATGTCCAGCATTCTGGATTTGCCTAATTATTGCCTCATGCTATTGTTTCACTTGTTCCTTTATCACCTGCATTTTCTTTAAACTGGAAGTTGAGGTTTGAATAGATTTGGGTTAAATATTTTTTGCTAGAATAAGTGAAGTCACGTCACATTATGTTAGGAGGCATAAATTTCTCTTTGTCCTATTAGCAGTGATACTAAGTTTGATTGCTTAGTTAAGGTAGTGACCATCAGATACTGACCTTTAAAACTTGTAAGTAATCTCCACATCCTCGCCAGCACTTGATGGCAGTCACTCTGGTAGGTGTGAGGTGATATTTTGTTGTGGTTTTAATTTGCATGTCTCTGATGATTAGTGATGTTGAGCATTTTTTCATATGTCTAGTGCTGGCAAGGATGTGAAGAAAAGAGAACCTTCGTGTACTGTTGGTGGGAATGCAGACTGGTGTAGCCACTGTGGAAAACAGTATCCATATTGTTTCCTCAAAAAATTAAAAATGGAACTGCCTTTTGACCCAGTGATCCCACTTCTGGGAATATATTCTAAAAAACCTGAAACACTAATTTGAAAGAATATATGCACCCGTGTGTTCACAGCAGCATTATTTACAATAGCCAAGATCTGGAAACAGCCCAAGTGCCCATCAGTAGATAATTGAATTAAAAAGCTCTGGTACATTTATGCAATGGAATATTATGTGGCCGTATAAAAGAAGGAAATCTTACCTTTTGTGACAGCATGGATGGACCTGGAGATTATTATGCTAAGTGAAATAAGCCAGTCAGAGAAAGACAAATACCATATGATCTTATTTATCTTACTTATATGTGGAATCTAATGAACAAAATAAATTGATGAACAAAATAGGACCAGAGGCGCGGATACGTGGAACAGACTGACAGCTGTCGGGGGTGGATGGTGGGTACTGAATGAAAGAAGGTGAAAAGATAAGTCAAAAACATATATACATAACACATATACACAGACAGCAGTGTGGTGATAGTCAGAGGAAAAGGAGGGTGGGGGGTAAAGGGGCTGAAAATGGGGACTGAAAGAGACTTTGCTTGGGGTGATGGGTACACGATGCAGTGTGCAGATGATGTTTTATTGAGTTGCACACTTGAAACCTATATGGTTTTGCAAACCAATGGCAACCCAATAAATTCAATTAAAATAATTTAAAAAAAAATAAACTTCTAAGGCCCTGGCCGGTTTGGCTCAGCAGTTAGAACATTGGCCGGCGGACCAGAGAGTCCCGGGTTTGGTTCCTGCTAAGGGCACATACCTCCGTTGCAGTTTGTCCCCGGCCCCAGTTGGGGTCGTGTGGGTGGAAACCACTCGATGTGTCTCTCTCACATCGATGTTTCTCTCTCTCTCTTCCTCCCTCTCTCTCTCCTTCTCTATCTGAAGATAAATGCAAAAATGTCCTCGGGTGAGGATTAAAATAAATAAATAAATAAAAATAAAATTCTAAGTAATCTAAGAGGTGATACTTTCCCACTATGTGACTATCCTCTTTCTTTCATCCAATGGAATTATTATTCATTAATGATCCTTGCCTCAATCAATTATTACCTTTCAGAACATGTAGCTCTTAAATGTATTCCAAACTATCTTTGGAATATGGTATAAATTGGATTTATTTAATTTTTTAAAATAATTTTGAGATGTTTCAAAATCACCATAAATATTTGTGTCTGCTTTTTTTCCTTCTGGTTTGTTGCAATGTCTCTTTTCCAGTATCGCATTCCTTAAAATTGATGCAGCTTCATTTGGCTGTAACATTTGGTAGAGCAATGACATCCCCGCTACCCCCCCACCCCTGCCCCCGAAATTATGCTTCTTTTTCAGAGCCTTTGTTGTTGTTATTAGAGTCTTTCTATTTCTCTTCTGAATGAACCATTTTAACAGTTATCACAGGATTGATTTTTAATAGTTTTATTTTTAATCTTTACCCAAGGATATGTTGTCATTGATTTTGAGAGAGAGAGAGAGAAACATCAATGTGAGAGAAACATTGATTTGTTGCTTCCTGTACCTGCCCTGACCAGGGATCGAAACTGCAACCCAAGTATTTGTTCTGACCAGGAATCGAACCCAAAACCTTTTGGTGTATGACACAACACTCCAATCAACTGAGCCACTCAGCCAGTGCAGTCATCACAGGATTTTTTTAAATCCTCATTAGGATCTTGACTGGAATTACTATTTTCTTGTGTACTAGTCAAAGTTAAATCAGAAAAACAAAAACCACAATAGTTATTTTATCAGAGTAAATCTACTATAAAGAGCTGTTTAACCAGGTACTAGAGAACTGAAAAAGTAAAATACACACTATATATGTTTACATAAATACATATACACTTAAATAAAAGATCCTCTACCCAGAATGTCTGAAACTTGATCAGGAATGTATTAACCATATTTCTGGAGTTTGTGTATATTAATTCCAAAGGCCCATGTTAGAAAATTGTAATTTTTGTACTAAAACACACACACACACACACACACACACACACACTCACACAAACACACACATTCAGTTCTTTACAATTCAAATTTTAAAACAGTTTTTGCCTGCTAAAACATTTAGCATTCAATCTGTTATGTTATCATCTGTGACACCACATGATTATCCATTCTGATCTACACTGTTGAGGTAAAAAGGTAGTTATCCAATAAGAGGGTACGTTTACCTGGGGGTACTTGAGAGCCCATCTCCAGCTACCTCGGTGTTTCCTTCCCATACACTTTCATTATTCCTCTATTAATGAAATATATGCAGGTGGGGAGGTGACCTTTGGATCACTTTGAGGGAACTGCCTGATAAGGGAAAGGAGGCAGTGAAAAGATGAATTTTACAACAACCTTTTGGTGCTTGGGCCAGCAGACTCTCTGCCAGGTCCTCTCCATCTAGAGAGATGGATCAAGGTCTCAGTCACATAGCTGTGTTCAGAAAGCTTATTTAACAAGGCTTTTTGAAATGGGGTGCAATAGTGTAAGAATCTGGACTTATGATTGGTCTCTTTCTTCACTAGTTTCTGTGGTGAAGGAATAAAAAAATGAGCATAGGACTTGACCAAGTTAGAAGGCCCCTGTGATAAATTTGATTGTACTCTAGAGGCTCCAGTTTAGGCAGGACTGGGTCCTATGCTGAGGACAGTAAGAGTTTGCATTCATTTCTAGCTTTATTACACTATGGTCAAATAATGTGGCCTGTATAATATTTGCTTTACAGAATTGAGATTGTCTTATTAGTTATCTGTTGAACAGTGAAATATACATTGTCTATTGGTAGGATGTTAAATTTTTATATATGTTTTTCATATTTTACTATGTAAAAATGTTTACTCTTTGGTCTTAGCCAGGTAGCTCAGTTGGTTGGAGCATCCTCCCCATACGCCAAGGTTGCAGATTAGATCCCCAGTCAGGGCACAAACAAGAATCAACCAATGAATGTATGAATGAGTGGAACAACAAGTCAACATTTCTCCCTCTCTCTCTCTCCCCCCTCCCCATTCTCTCTCTAAAATCAATTTAAAAAATGTTTACTGTTTAACAAGGTAATGTACTTGTGACTCAGCATTCAAATGGTACATAAGGGTATACAGTATATAGAGAAAAGTCTCCTCACCTCTGTCCTAGTGCCAATCAGTTGCCTTCACCAAAAGCAACCAATATTATTAGTTTCTCCTGTATCCTTCTAAGATATTACTTTATGCATCTACAAGAAATTACATATACATTTTTTCTCATTTTTCAACAAGTAGGAGCATACTTTACACACTGTTCTCTACCTTGTTTCTTTTTGTTTAATAATATATGTTACAGATCACCCTAAGTCAGCAAAAGAGAACATCCCCATTCTTTTTGACAACTCCATAGTATTCCATTGTGTGGAAGTATTATAATTCATTTAACCTGCCCCTTATTGATGGACATGTAGGTTGTTGACAGAATTTTGCTATTACAAATAATACTGCAGTAAATAAACTTATAATTATGTTTATGTACATAAATTACTTTATTTGTGTGCAAATATATCCATAGGATATTATTAGAAACAGAAATAGTGGGTCTGTGTTCAGGAAAACCTAGTTGTCCACCTGTGTGTCTCCTTTACTACTCACACAAGTACCACATTCACATAGAACACTTTACTTCTGACACTTCTGGTCATGAAATGTGAGAAGGTTTTTCCCCACACCCAGCAATTCTCTGTGACACCAGCTGGGTGTCCCACAATTTAACTCAATTCTGACACTATCTGCCTGGAGACAATGTCAGATTCCACAGATTAAGGGCTCAGTCCCACAAGACTGTTCCCACCCCACTTCAGGTGCCAGTTGTCAGCAGTAAGTCCCCAGGTTACCAACAACAGTTGTGGCTACAAAATGAAGATTCCCACGACTCCCACCTCAGGTTTGATTACTTTGCTAGCAGCTCAAAGAACTCAGAGAAACACATTTACCAGTTTATTAAAGGATATGATAAAAGATACAGATGAACAACTAGGTGAAGAGATACATAGGGTGAGGTCTGGGAGGGTCCTGAGTTCAGGAGCTTCTGCCCCCATGGAGTTGGGGTGTGTCACTCTCCTGGTGTGGATGTGTTCACCCTGAATCCCTTGGGATTTCATGGAGGCTTCTTCAAGTACGCATGATAAATTATTAACTCCATTTCCATCCCATATTTCCTCTCTAGAGAAGTGGGGGATAAGGGTGGGCTGAAAATTCCAAGTTCCTAATCATGACTTGATCTTTCTGGTGACCAGCCCCATCAAGGAGCCATCCAGGATCCACCCAGAGTCACCTTGGTAGAACAAATGATGCCCCTAGTGCTTGTATCACTTAGGAATTTACAAGGGTTTCAGGAGACCTGTGTCAGGGATGGGGGGCAAAGACAAATATTAGAACAAGAGATGTTCCCAGTACTCTTATCACTTAGGGAATTACAAGTGTTTCAGGAGCTCTGTATCAGGAACCAGGGGCAGAGACCAATACATATATTTTCTATTATCTCACAGGGTCCAATTTCATAATTTAAAATTTTTATAAGCATTGCCCGATGAATTCCTATAGATATTATCAACACCTAGCAGCAATGTATGAAAGTGCTTGTTTCCCCACTTATGTATCATTGCCATTCCAACCAATGGAAAATGGTATCTCATTTTAATTTTAATTTGCATGTCTCTTATTATGACTAAGTTCTAGCATCTTTTCATTTTTTTAAAACCCATTTGTATTTTTCTTTCTATGAAATGGCTGTTCATATCAATTTTTATTAGATTGCTAGTTTTTTCTTACTGGTTTGTAAAACCTCTGTTAGAGAAATGAGACATTTGTCTGTGATTAGAATTTCAAATATTTTCTTCAATTTTTCATTTGTCTTTGCCTAGAATAGATTTGCCAGGAAGAGATTATTTTTATTTACTCAAATTTATTTTTTTATGCCTTTTGTGTTCTGTGTCATTCTCAGAAAGGCTTTCCACACTCTAAGATTATACTAAAAATGTCTCCCATAGCTCTTCAAGTACTTTTGTTGTTGTTAATCCTCACCTGAGGATATTTTTCCTTTGATTTTTAGATAGAGTGGAAGGGAGAGAGGGGGAGAGAGAGAGAGAGAGAGAGAGAGAGAGAGAGAGAAACATTGATGTGAGAGAGACACATTGATTGGTTGCCTTCTGCACAACCCCGACTGGGGCTGGGATCAAACCTGCAACCCAGATACATGCCCTTGACCAGAATCAAACCCAAGATCCTTTGGAACCCAAGACCCTTCGGTCCATGGGCTGATGCTCTAACCACTGAGCAAAACTGTCCGGGGCAACTTCAAGTACTTTTATAATTTCAATGTGAACACTTAAATAATTGATCCATCTATAATATATCCTAGTGTGAAGTATGGATCCAACATTACTTTTACTTTTTTTTCAGATTGCTACCACCATTTTCATCTTTTTATATAATTTATAAGATAAAATGTTATATTCACATATAGTTTCTATATAATCCATAATCCATTATACATATTTTTAGTAGTATTTATATTCTTAATATTCATATTTTTTTTGTCTGCTTGATATGCTCAAGACTACAAGGTATGTTAGTCTTATATTTCTATTGTCTTCCTGTCCACTTCTCCCCATATTTCTGTGATGGTTACTTTTATATGTTAACTTGGCTAGGCTATGTTGTCCACTTGTTTGGTCAAACACTAGTCTAGATGTTGCTGTGAAGATATTAGTGGATATGATTAACATTTACTGTCTGTCTACTTTAAGTAAAGCAGTTTAACCCTCTATATGTGGTTGGGCCTCCTCCAATCAGTTGAAGGCCTTAGAGAAAAGACTGAGGTAAGAAGAAGCAATTTGCCTCAGGACTGCAACATCAACTCTTATTTGAGTTTCTAGCCTGTTGGGCCTACCCTACAGATCTACAGATCTCAGACTTGCCAGCCCCCACAATGATGTAAGGCAATACCTTAAAGTAAACCTATCTCTCTAAATATGTATGTATGTATATATGTGTGTATATATACACACATACACATATGTATATATATTATATGCTATTCGTTTTGTTTCTCTGTAGAACCCTGATTAATACAATTTCTAATAATTTTCTTCATATATTTTGATGGTATGATAGAATATAAAATGAACTATCTTTGCCTGATTAATGCTTTTTGTTTTGTTTCTCTAATATTGCCAACTCCTCCCCCTCCTTCTTTTTTGGGGGGGGTCTGCATTTGTCTAATATGTCTTTGTCTATTTTTTTTACTTTGTAATATCTTGTCATTTTTTAATGTAACTATATTATACTTAAATTTATTTTACTCAACCAAGTCTTTTAATAGGGGATTTACATTTTTAAATTCTGAAATCTTTGGTTTTATGCCATTTTGTTCTGTGACATTTATTAACATTTCTCTGCCATTTTCTTTATTTTCAGTTTGGTTTTATCTTCCCCCTTATTTTAGAAAATATTTTATTCTATTAGGTGAAAACAGCTACCTTGAGGAAGGAGAAACTTGTACTTTTTTCTACACCTATATCCTGAATGGATACAGTAAACATATTACCTGGTACGGACCTTTAAGTTTTTCAAAAGCTTTCTTTAACTTACTTTAAAAAAAATTAAATTAACAGGCTTTATTCACTTTATTTTCCTTGTATAAAATTATGTGGTGGCCACAGCTGGAGCCTGGGTCCTCTGCACAGAAATTCTGGTGTGGGTCTTTACAAGATGGTCAGTGAATTCCTGATAGGGAGACTTGGTGAACACAGTCTCTTTCCAGAGATCAGGGGTGAGATAACTGTAGGTCTTAGAGATGGCATCAAAGGTGGCCTTGGCAAAGTTGCCCAGGGTGGCAATGCAGCCCCTGGCCGAGGTGTAGCAGTCATCAATACCAGCCACCATCAGCAACTTTGTGGGTACAGGGGCTGAAACTATGCCCTGGGGGTAGGGATGAGGGGCACCAGTACAGAGCCACAGCGGCCAGTCACCTTGCAAGGGACAGTATGGGGATTGCCAATTTTGTTCCCCCAGTAGCCTCACCGCACAGGGACAATAGAGAGCTTGGCTAGGATGATGGCCCCAGAATGGCAGTGGCTACTTCCTTCAAGCACTTAACAGCCAGACCAACATGTCCATTGTAGTTCCTAATGGTGACAAATGCCTTGAACTAGGTCCTCTGGCCAGCGCGTGTCTGCTTTTGCAGGGGCATAATCTTCAAAACCTCATCTTTGAGAGATGCCCCCAAGAAAAAGTCAGTGATCTCAGATTCCTTGATGGGCAAGGAGGAAAGATAGATCCCCTCCAGGGACTTGATCTTCATGTCCTTGACCAGGAGTCCCAGCTTGATGATGGAGATCCACTCTTTGTCCTCCGCCTTGTCTCCGCGAGCTGCGCGGCAGGCCGCGACCATGGCCGCAACCTCAACCCAGATGTCGCTGCCAAATCCTCCACCGAAGCCTCCGGGGCCTCTGGCCCTTCTGCAGCACTGGCATCATCCACCATTTGGTGTCTCCTCAGAAAAGAAGCTCTTCAACTTACTTTTATCTAATTAATGGGTAGCATACTTTAAAAAATATTTTTCCTTTATTGATTTTAGAGAGAGAGGAAGGGAGAAGGAGAGAGAGAGATAGAAATATCAATGAGAGAGAACATCAATTGGCCGCCTCCTGCATGCCCCCCACTGGGGATTGGGCCCACAACCTGGGCATGTGCCCTGATCAGGAATCCAACGGGTGACCTCTTGGTGCATGGATCGATGCTCAACCACTGAGCCACACCGGCCGGCTGAATCATGCTTTTAAGTTACAGAATTTAGCACACTTTATCTTTACCTCATTCCTCAGTCTAATCCATGAAAATGTTAACTTGGGTTTTAGATTCAAATAGTTTTATTACCATTTTAAAAATTCAGTACCTAATTTGAGTAAAAAAGTGAGATTCAGATTTAGTTTTATAATTAGATATGGTGTAATAATTTAGATGTACTTCTATTTTGGCTTCATACTGCTCCTTCCATGACTTTATTCTTAAGCTTTTTTTTTTTTTTTTTTTTAACTTCATCTCTTGGTTGGTAAAAAGATTGTAAACCAACTCTTTTTTCAAGAAGGTGATATATTTCATGATCCCTTAAATAGCAAAGAGTGCTTATCTGACATCTTTGCCCTGAAAGACAACTCAGATGTATATTACATTTTGGGGTTACAAATTTTTCTCTCTAAAATTCTAAATATGAGAAGGCAGACAGATGGATGATTGTTTTTTATCTGGGCAATCTGAGTTCATATTTTTTGCCTGAACAATTATGGACACTTTAATATTGTAGCTTAGAACTTCTGCCATGATGTGTCTAGCTGTAGTTCCCTTTTTATTGTCTTTGCCTACAACGTAGTGAGGTCTTCAATCAACATACACTGTTCTTCAACAGAGGAAAATGTCTGTTTTATTTTATTTTTACTACGTCTCTTTCATTTGCCTTTGTTCCTTTTTTTAGGAAGACAAATCATTCATATGTTGGTTCTCTATTTTCTTCACTCTTTCTGCACAGCTATCATCTTCTCTCTCAATTGTTTCCATCTCTGCCTTTTTAACTCCATTCAATTTCTTAACATTAGCTTTGTTCTTGACACTGAATTTAATTTTCTGCCAGATAAATTTTCCTTTTTACTGTCTCCAATGTGTAGTTTAATTTTGTTTCTGCTTTTTAAAACTACTTGCTCATTTTCCTTACCCTGTCCATCTTTCTTTTCATCTCATCCCGTTGGATTTGCACCTCAGCACCACTTCTTCATTCCTTCTGTTGTTTTTTTTTACAGAAGCTTTAAGGATGTAAACAGGTTTCTAAAATTTTCTCCTGGACCCTGGGGAAGAAGAGTTCTTGTTTCCTCTGATTCTTCTGATTTTTCGCTTTCCCTAACTCTGGGAAATTGATTATTCTCCTTACCCTCAAATAAGACAAGGTTTCTGTGGGCTCAATCTGTCTATAGGTGATTGAGTCAGTTACCCCTGAACCTACTATCTGTCTACGGAAGTAGTGGCAGAATCTTCATCTTGAGTGTGTAGCTGTCTGACTTCACCTTTTGAACTTCTTATTTACTAATGTGATACATAACACAATACAGTTTCCAGCCAGACTTCTCTCAGGGATGTTCAAGATGCTGGCCTTTCCTTAAAGTTTTGGGTAGGACCAGCTACATAATTTTCAGAAAAGTTACATGCAAAATGAGAATGTGGGGCCCCTTGTTCAAAAATTAAGAATTTCAAGATGGTGACAGCAGAGCATTAAACCAAGCATGAGGCCCTTCTTATCACGGGGTCCTGTGCAACTGCACCCATCACATTCCCATGAAGCCAGCTATGGTTATGAGGACTGCACTCTTTAAATCTAAGTCTCCTCCCTTGTCCTTCCAATCTCCTATTTAATGCTCCCTTTTTTTATCTATCTGCCTAGAAAAATAGGAAATAGAGAGGCCTGGGGGATATGGAGTGGGGTTGGTGGTAGGGATCAGTATTCTGGTGAGTAGCCTTCAAGGGTAGAGAAACTGCCATCTCTTGTTGGTTTAGGTACCAATCTGTGAGTTGAGAGACAGATGGTGGGTCACCAGGGGGTATGGTGTGGACCTTAAATAAGCAGCTTCCTACCTTTTTCAGTCAGTGTCTTTGAGGAAATAAAGCCAAGGTAAAATAAACCATGACTGGGATCTTCTTGATCCACCCATTTAGGACCATCTGCCTCATAATTAACATCAGTTTTCCCAGATCCAGACCTTAGGTTAACTTTCAGTTTTAGTCTTTGATATTGTAAAATCTTGCCTTTTTTATTTTTATTTTTGTATTTGAAGGGATTTTTGTGAGAAGTTAGGCCAGAATACCCTTAGGGGCAAATAGCAATATATCAATTTGAACTGGAAACCCCCATGGAACCAATTAGTTAGGCCAAGTGTTGGCAAATTTTTTCTGTATAGTAACAGATAGTAAATATTTTAGATTTTGCAGGCCAGGAAGCAAAAGCAAAGATATTATGTAGGTATTTATATAACAAGAGAGAAAACAAATTTCCACAAATATTTTATTGATGAAGTTAAAAATCTAATAACAATAATTGAGTACAACTTTTGGTAATACAGGTCTACTAATGAGAAGAATGGGATTCTTTGTTTTTGGAATACATTTTGCTTAATTAGGGTTCAAAATTAGAATTCCCTATCATCAGATTAGTTTGCAAATGTTCACCTGTTAATGCTGATCTGTAATGGGATTTTATGTATTTCATTTCTGAAAATGTCTTCCCATACAGATAGGCACTTCCAAACACTGACATCAATGTGAATATGATTTTAATTGAGCCTATTCGCTGCATGGAAGACATTTACAGAATTCTATTAGATTCTTCTCTTGATATTTGCCTTTTAGTATGTCATTACATTGCAGATTAATCACCTCCAATCGACGGTTAGGTAGAAACTCCTCAATTGCACAGTTAAATGAATTTTGAAATATGAAAATTTCCCTTGCACTTGCATTGAGGTCTGAAAAATGCTGCTTGGAAGTGTAGTTTGAGCTTGAAAAATATATCTGCTGCAAACTTGTATATGAATGGATAATTCGCTTCTTATTTTAACTTTTGAGAGCATGGAAGTGTATAAAGAGGATTGAGATTACTTATAATTAAAGCAATGTTAGTTGTCATCAAAATGACTTTCTTTACTATCGTGTAAATTTCATCTGTAAGTGTTGTTTTACCTTGTTATTGATGTTATTCATTAAACAAGTTTCCTGCAGAAGCTAATTTCCAAAGCCATTCATAGTTTGATAACAGTGGTTGAATGCTCTTCTTATTCAAAAATCTTGAATTTTGGTCTTGAGCTCAAAAGAATTACAGTATAACTTTGCCACTGCTAAAACATTGAACTTCTGTGTGGTATAGCAAGTCAGTATATTTAGTTTCTACTTTTGATACAAATTCACAGAACTGATGATGGTTAAGTCCATGAGAGCAAATGAAGTTACTGTTGACATTACTGGTTCAATAACACACAAGTTCAAATATTACCACAAAGGAATTACTGATGAATAATACAATGAATAGACATTGGGTTTAAACACCTTACATTTCCACAGGCTTTGCAATTTGTTCAAGGTGTTTCTTCTACTTTATACATATTTTTACTACCATCAATTGTAACACATCTTAGCAGGTTCCACTTCATGTTGTAGCAAATCAGTGCTTTTTCAGCTTCTTTGAAAATATTTTTCCTTGTATTATTCCATGCAGACTATTCACATAGGCTAATTCTTCAGTCACTTCAAACAAGGCATTTAATCCTCAAATAAACAACTTAGTATTCTGTTAACTCATGAAGAGCCAAGGAAAACCACTCAGTTAATTGCCTTTTTAATGCACTCCTGATGTTGCTCCCAATATCCTTGACTCTTCAAATACTGTTCTAGCTGAAAGGCTAATAGTCTTAATTTCTCTGGACACATTACTGTTGCACTCAAACACAATTTAATGAAATAGCTTTCCTTGTTTGGCTAAGAAATGAGCTACTCAGAAAATTACTTTGATTGCAGTCTCATTTTCATTTTTGTGAAGAAATTCTGCTGTGATGAAATATTCTGTTTTAAATTCCCTAATTGTTCTCACTGTTGCTTTCCTGTCAGTTGGGAATATTGTGATGAGTGTAGTCTGATAATGTTGACATAGATTGTTTTCTTTTAGTAAAATCTGGTGTTATTACATAATAAATGCTTTGGTATCAAATTTGATGAAACAATCCACACTCCACTGTGCCTTAAAAGCATGACATTTGAGGTCCATTTTCCTCTTTTTTCTGTTTTGACATAATAGGGATGTACTTGCAATAAAAAAATGTCATGGTGTTATATGCATGGGAGTTGAAACACTGCCAAGTTATAAGAGCATCACTGTGATTTGTAGGGCACTAAGCAGCCATGTGAAGTGATGAGAGCATCACATACATTTTCTGTTGCAACTATTTAACTCTGTGTTGTTTTGTGAAAGCAGCCATAGATAATACATAAATGAATGAGCACGACTGTATTCCAAAAAAACTTTATTTATGGACATCAGAATTTGAATTTCATGTAATTTTAATGTATGATGAAATGGTTGTACAAATATAGGTGGCAGGCTGGATTTAACCTATAGGTTATGGTTTTCTGATCCCTGGTCTAGCAAAAGGGCTAGAACAGCCAACTAGCTAGTATTTATTGAGCTTGGTGCCAGCTGCTGATCCCAGGTGAAAGGAAACCTTCTGTTTAAAGCAGCAGCACTAACACCCATAGCAACCCTACAGTTATTATTTCCATGCCTAAAATCACTTTAACCATTGGTATGCTTCTTTAGTATGCCTTTCTAGACTCTGAATGGTACTGCCTAATTTTCCAACTTCAACTCCCAATTCTATCCTTATCCTTTTGGTCATAGCCATACTCAACTTCTTGAATTTACCAGAATGCTCATATTCTTAGGCTTCTGAGCTTTTGCAGATTTGTTGCAGCCTCTGCCTAGAACATCCCCCACCCCCAACACACACACACATATTCATCTTCCAGCTCCTACTAATCCATCTTCTATTTTTTAGGAGCTCTATCTGATCGCCCTAGCTGATAAAGAATTTATTTATACAACTCTCTGAGAGTTCAGGACAGAGACCATGTCAATTTGAGAAGTTTTAAGCCATTGTTTCTTTGCATACTTTTTGGGCCCTGACCTATACTTCTCCTTTCCTTCTGGGACTCTGATAACACAAGTGTTAGATCTTTTGTTATACTCCCACAGATCCCTAAGACTCTGTTTATTATTTTTTTCAGTTTATTTTCTGTTGTTCAGATTGGGTAATTTCTATTGCTCTGTCTGGAAGTGCACTGATTCTTTCCTCTATTCCCTCCATTCTGGTTTTGAGCCCACACACTGAATTTTTAATTTTGGTTATTATATTTTTCAGTTCTAAAATTTCCATTTGGTTCTTCTTTGTATCTTCTATTCTTTTCTGAAACTTCCTATTTCTCTGCTGAGACTTTCTAGATTTTCATTTGTTTCAAATGGGTTTATAATTGTCCACTGAAACATTTTTATAATGACTGCTTTAAAATCCTTGTCATATAATTTGAACATCTGATTCATCTTAGTGTTTGCATCTGTTGATTGTCTTTTTATAATTTTTTATCCTCACCCGAGGACATTTTTCCATTTTTGTTCAGATAGAGTAAGAGGGAGGGAGAGGAAGAGAGAGAGAGAAAGATCCATGTGAAAGGGACACATCGAGTGGCTGCCTCCTGCACAACCCCAACCAGGGCCAGGGATGAACCGCAACCGAAGTATGTGCCCTTGACTAGAATCGAACCCGCGACTCACTGGTCTGTGGGCCGATGCTCTAACCGCTGAGCCAAACCGGCCAGTGCTGTTGATTGTCTTTTCTAATTAAATTTGGGATTATTTTGGTTCTTGGTATTTGTGATTTTTTATTGAAACCGGGACATTTTGGGTATTATGTTATGAGACCCTGGATCTCATCTAAATCTTGTTTTCAAGTCATTTCTAACATCACTCTAGTGGGGGAAGGGAAAGCACTGCCTTGTTACTGCTAGTTAGGAGAAGCCCAGGTTTCCCACCTAACCTTGGTTGACCTTGGTGGAGGAGGAGTGTCTCCTTGTTACTGCTGGGTGTGGATGGGAGTTTGGGTCTCCACTGATAGCACCTTGACTGGGAGGTGTAGGAGTGCCTCATTACTGCTCCCCGCATTGTTTCCACTGACTCCTCAAGTGGTGGCCTTGTTACCACTAGACAGTGATGAATGTCTTTACTCTCCATTAGGCCTCCTCTGACAGCAACTCAGCAGGCAGGAGTACTGCCTCATTACTGCTGGGTGGGGGTAGAAGTCCAGGTTCCCCAGTATGGTGGTGGTGGGGATTTGAAGTGCCTCATTATAGCCTGGTGAGGGTGGAAGTCTAGGTTCCTGGTGGGTGTGGGTATCTTGGCTTCTTCCAGAAGTCCCCAAACTATTCGGACAACTTTAGTTTTTGTAATAACTGAAAATCTGTCAGTATTTGGCTCCCTATCACCCCTCAACCCTTAACCTATATTTATTTTATCATCAATGTGTTTGGACATCAGTTGGACAATCTTTAAGACACTGGCTGTCAACGTAAGAAACATTCAAACCTGTGAAGAATTTTTGTGAGTTTATTTGAGCCCAAACTGTTGACAATTGCCGGGAAGCAAAACCTCAGTGGATTGAGATAATACTCCAGAACATGGCAGTTTTGCACCTTATTTTATACATTACAATCAAAAGAGGAGACTGAAATGAGTTACATGAAATCCATTGGTGATAGATTAGGGAGGCAAGAGAAAGCAAAGTGGGGAAACCTCTGAGATTGGATAAAAAGTATAATGATAGACATATGTTCCTTTTACATAGGTGGATGATAGTTAACAGTCAATAATTAACATAACAACAACAATGAGGGGATTTGTAGTCTTTGCCATGGTGTATTGGTTGTGCCCTGAGGGGTCTGGAAAAAGGGAAGTTACCCTGACATTCCAAAGGTATGTTATCATATACAAAAAGACAATAGTCTCAAGGTGAAAATTGACCTTTGTCAGGGAAGATACAGGCCTAGGACATGACTACTTGCCATAAACTGCTTTTAGTTAAAAAGTTTTCATTTCAGGCCATCCTTTGTGGTTATTTTAGGACTTTGAGTTTGCAAGGCCGCTTGTCAGGTTAGCATATGGCCCCTTTTCGTCCACATAGGTAAATATGGGAAGAGCTGGTAAATTTTTAAAAATTTACTTTTGATCCTGATATACAGGATAAGTATAGTTCTATTTGTAACACTAGATAAATCATGCCTCTATTACCTGATTTTTTTATTATCTGAATAGGTTTACGTGGCACTGTTATAAATGAACTACATATTCCTAAGTGCTTTAGGTTAAATATTTAGTTGTTTAAAAGTTCAGTTTATTTTCCTATAATTGAATGGGCTGCTTCTCTGATATTAATTGATGGTACTTACATAACATAATAGTGCTACAAATTATGTACTAATTAGTCCATGCACTAATTAGTACATACCACTCAGCATGATACACATTTTATATAATTTAAAAATATTGATTTATCTGTGCATATTATTCTTCTTATCAATTTGGTAAATTCAAATTACTCTCTCCAGTTCCTAGTACATTGTTAGAATTATGAAACAAGAATCAGTACTAGGGCCCTGGCCGGTTTGGCTCAGCGGTTAGAGCGTCGGCCTGTGGTCCAGAGAGACCCGGGTTCGGTTTCCGCTAAGGGCACGTACCTCAGTTGCAGTTTGTCCCCGGCCCTGGTTGGTCATGCGGGAGGCAGCCACTTGATGTGTCCCTTTCACGTCGATGTTTCTCTCTTTCTCTCTCTCCCTCCCACTCTATCTGAACAAAAAATGGAAAAATGTCCTCGGGTGAGGATAAAAAAAAAAAAGAATCAGTACTAGGTAATAAAAGGTTTAATTTTACAATAATGAAGGAGAGATTGTAGCGATGTTGGGTTATATGCCCCCCCCTCAAAATAGATTAGGACTGCCTATGTGTTGGGCTTATGCAGAGGTTGGGAGGGATAAGGAGGAAGTGATTAGTAGAGTGGTGATTGACATAGAGCCTAGAAAGTGAAAGCTAGAAAAGATTTTAGAAATTCCAACCTTTTTTTTTTTTTTTTGAGGTCTTTGAATACATTGTGTCTGGCACTTTACTTACCTAATGGCATTTAATCTTCAAAATAGTGCTGTCAAGTGGCTATATTTTCTTTTTTTTTACAGATCAGGGAACTGCGGCTCAAACTAGACTAATTTGGTGAAAGTCACCCAGCTATCAAGTGGTCTGTATGATTCCACAATCCATAATCCTTTGATTCAACCACTCTGCCTTCCATATGGGTTTTCAGATTTACTTTTCATAGAAATAATTATAAAATCATTTATTCCATTTCCCATTTCTCTTTTCAGTGAGGACCTAAACCTTCATACCTATTGTAAGTACATTTGACAGATTATAAACTATTTGATATCTAAAAAATTACTTAGTGACAGAAGGACTTGTTATTTTATAAACATTGTCTCATACTTCATGATGGAGGATGGATATCTGTAGTTGGGCTAGACACAGAGCTCTGGCTTAGAGGTAAGTAACTTTCCCAAGGTCATACAGCCTGTGCAGAATAAGGATTTGATCCAGGTGTGCTTGACTCCAACCTACCCATTGCATACACTCAATGCAATTCCGCTATTGCCTAGTAATGACTGTGTGTTGGGAAAGGTTCTGAGGGGTTGGGGATAGGTAGCTTTATAATCCTTGGAAAGGGCCTGAGTCAAGAACCACCAACTCCAGGAAGATGGCCAAAAAATGGCAGAATTTGGATGTCTGCTTGTGCAAGTCTAAGTGTGTGTGAATGTGTGCGTGTATGTGGTGGGGGAGAGTGGTGTCAAAATCTCCCAGGCTTTGAAGGTCATTGTTTGTGACAAAGTTAACAATGCATGTGTTAATTTAACTGTAGAAAATATTCAGCCCTCTATACTCATTCAAATAAAACAGAATACCATAAAGAATGGAAGAGGTGTTTCAGAGGAAGTAATTAAAAATGAAATATAATCTATATAAAACTAGTTTGTTAGTTACTTGTCTGGGGGGAACAATTTAAAACTGTCTCTGCAAAATCAGTTCGAATTTCCATAGCTTCTCACTGAATACTGTTAGGATTACTGAGTCAGCACTGAGTTGTCTTCCTTATATTTTGAACTCCAAGTTAAATATATCTTGTCCATTGGTTACATTATTGAAAGTATGAGTCCGTGTTTAGCAAGTCGTATGTCCATTAATTTTTTCCTTTCCCTAAAGACAAGAGATGTATCTACTATATGAGACATATCTTATTAAATTTGTCTTTTGAAAAGAGTAATGGGCAGCAAAAATGTTTTCTTTTTCTCCAAATTACACTATGGATTGAAAGCCAGACTAGTGACTTTTTATTTGTATGAGACACAGAACAAGAAAGTGTTACTGTTGTCTAAGGCATGTTGAGGGGGTGGTAAAAGCTTTTCTGGGTTGCAAACGGTGAGGAGAATCTTAATTATGTTTTCCCTCAGGCCTGTCCACAAGCAGCCCCAACTCTTCCATGCAGGCCCCACTGAGACCATAGCAATAGAAACCAACATTCTGGAGATCGCACTTAACAGATTTTCGTCATTGCTTTTTCTTACAATACCGTAATGAACTACCGATAAAACGCAGGTAGCAAAAAATTTGGCCCCAAATCGCCGCCAACAGACCTTCGGCGGTGGGGAGCCATGGTTAGCGAGCCAGACCCGGTGGGCGACTCTTCATTCCCTCTGGGGATCAGGAAGCCTTTCCCCCTACACTTTCGGCGCGAGTGAGGGTATTGGGGCCGGGAGCGTAGGCCTGGCCCAGGGCGGCACCCGAGCCCCGGGGCATGGGGCCGGCAGCCGCTCCCCGAGCGCGCTCCTCGCGGAGGCCATTTCCAGCGGTGCCAAAAGTGTGTGCCTTCTTCAGAGGGCAGAGGTCAGGGGCCGTGCCCCGAGACCCTTACCCGGCCCTGGGGGACCCGGGACTCCCGGAGCGCAGGGCTGCTGGAGCCGCGGGCTGGGTCCATCTCTGACTTCCCGGGCAAAGGCGGTCCATGGCGTCCTCGCTCACAGCTCAAGCCCGCCGCGGGCGGTGCCGGACCTCGCCCTTCCCCACTGCACCCCTCCCCCTCCCGAGGCTGCCGCAGCTCCCGAGGTGACATGGCCCAGACCCTCCATTCTCTGCCCCAGTATATTTAACCAGCACAACCTAACCAGCTGCTCCCTCTCGTGGACAACCCTTCGCCCTGACAGACGGGCCCAGCAGCCAGCCACCGGCCAGAATTGGTGTGCGTCCTGCTCACTGTCGGTGGCGGCTTCGGTGGGCGGGGCACGGGCAGCTAGCAAGTTAAGTGGAGCTACCGCTGACGCGAGTCAACAAAGGTCACGTGAGCCAAGCGGACCGTACCGATTGGCAGCCCTGGCCGGGCGGGGAGGGGGGGTTACGGCGGCGGCGTGGGGTTCGCTGTGTGACACAATTACAACAACTTTGTGCTGGTGCCGGGGAAGTTTGTGTCTCCAACAAATCCCTCCCGTGCCCCCCAATCCCGTGCGCTCCGGCTGTTCCCGCCGTCCCCACCCGTGGCTGCCCCACGCCCGCCCCCGCGATGTGACCCTACAGCCGAGCCGCTGCTGCTGCCGACCCCGGGGCTCCGCAGCCCCTACCGCCGCCGCCTTCACCGCCGCCGCGTTGGGATTTTTCGTCGCTGCCGCCCGCGGCGGAGGAGGAGGCGGCGATAAAGTTGGTGTGCCGGTCCCGCGCGGAGATTGGGGGCGTCGTTGCGGGCCCCGGCCCGGGGGGGTGTCGGTGTTGGAGTTGTGAATTCTCAGCGTTTCCATGAAATCCTGCGGAGTGTCGCTCGCTACCGCCGCCGCTGCCGCCGCCGCTTTCGGTGATGAGGAAAAGAAAATGGCGGCGGGAAAAGCGAGCGGCGAGAGCGAGGAGGCGTCCCTCAGCCTGACAGCCGAGGAGAGGGAGGCGCTCGGCGGACTGGACAGGTACGGGTCGCGGTCACCCGCCCGGTGGGCTCCGGACGGGCTGGCGCCGCTCTCCGGGGCGGCCCGAGCGCGGCTCGCTTCTGGCGGCGGCGGGGCGGGCACCTCGGCTCTGCGCTCTCCGTGCGGTAGCCGCTGGCGGGGCCTCGGGCTCGGGCCGGGTTGGGTCGGTGGCGTTCCCGGAGCTTTAACGAGCCGCGTGTGTGTCTCCCACAGCCGCCTCTTCGGGTTCGTGAGGTTTCATGAAGATGGCGCCAGGACGAAGGCCCTACTAGGCAAGGTAAGGCAGCCGCGGGCCGGAGCGCAGACACGGTCTCGGTGGCCGGCACCCCGCTCGCTCCGCTCGTCCAGGTCCCCGCGGCCGGGCCAGCGCTCATTGTGGCCGCGAACGAGGGTCGAGGGGCTTTCGGAAAACTATTTCCTGCCTCTGCTCTCCGGATACCTCGCTGGCTCCCTTGCGAAATCGCCCTCTCCGCTTGTAGCTAGAGGAACGGAGACCGTAGGGCTTTGGGGCCGAGCTCAACTGGGTCGACAGAATTGCCGGTTCTCTGGCTTTTTGGAGGGTTAGACCGATGATCTCCGAGGTTCCTGTTTTGGGTCAAGGGATCGTAAATGTGTGCACATTCCCCCAAATTTCCGACTTACTTGGCTCCCTGGTTTTTATTCCTTTCCTTCAGGTAGGCTGTTCGTGATATTTACCGGTAACCAAACGTTTTGGGCTTTCTTGTGTCCCTGCTCCCAGAAGGGGGAAGTTGCACGTAGTTTAGGGCGGTGAAGAGTTTGCATTGGGCTGTTGACATGCATCTCGTTTGGTGTGTGTTTTACCTGAAGTTAGGTGACTTGTTTACTTTTTGGGTCTTTCTGCCATAGAAATCCTGCAGTTATCTGTGAATGTGTTTTCTTCTTGGAACCTCGTTTCCTGTGTGTCTGACAGGGGAGGCCAGGGGGGAAGATTCGGGGTGTAGCTTCTGTTTATTTGTGTGGAAAGTTGTTGGCACTGTCATTTAGTTAAGTAATGGCTGCTCCTATCGGCCCAAGATGGCGGGACAGGGTGGGAGGAGAAAGTGAACGGGGGGGTTTGGGGGAGGGAGGAGAGGTAAACATGGAAATAAATAGTAGCCATGAATAGGCCTCTCCTTCGGAGTGTGTAGCTCGATGGTGTTCAATACAAATTATCTAAGATGATTTGCATATAGAATTCTTGTACCTTTTTCAAGCTTGGAAGCAGCATTCATAAGCCTGATAAATGCTTATCAACCTGTAGCACATTTAGTTACCCTTCTATAAGCTATATTGAACAAAGGCTGTGGTCTCCATCTGCCTGCATCAGTTTGTGTCTCCTGACCAAAACCTAATTGAAATGGTATTTGTATTCTTTCTTCGATTGGGACCGTGAAACTTGGGAGTGTTTGTGACAGCCATTAGACATTTTTTTTTCTGGCTGAAATCAGTAGCTTTGCATTTGATACCTACCTAGCTTTATTGTTGCAATTGAGAAGAAAGTTTGAAATGACTACAGCCTAACATTTTATTCTTGAATTGATTTTTTTCTTTTTTAATTTAGTTGTCTTGAATTTTTGTCTGTAGCTTGGTTTAGGAGAGTCACTGATTCCTTTTATCTGTAATTATGCTTTTGTTTTTGTTTCAAAGTAAATAAGTATAAGGGGTTTCAACCACAAATAGTGACCAGAAAGCTAAACAGAAATAATCCTTTTCGGTAAGTCCAGTCCCTTTGACCCATACAGATAACTTGAATTAAACTTTGACTATGTAGGTATTAATTGGCTTTATTAAAATTATCGCCGGAAAATATCTCTGAAATTATTAAGCATCAGTGATTTAAGCCTTGAAAAAAATTTTCAATCTGAGTATTTACTATATTTTATTTAAAAATACTTGGCTACTGTCAAAGTTGTCATTCTAAAAGATTAAACAAAGTAATTTAAATTTAAGGAGCATTATTTTATTTTGGAGTGAATAATGCCGGTCTAATAGAGGGTTGGTAAAATTGTTTGCAAAGATAATTGATTTGGAAAAGTTTGGCCAAATCGATTGCTTTTGGTTACAGTAATGAAGAAATAAATGGAATCTGATGTTTTATGTGGCTAATGTGTAAAATGCTAGTTGAAAATTTCATGTCACAGAATACTCATATTTAGATGGATTTACAGTGAATGATGCGTAACATTGGACTTCAGATTGTAATATTGAACCCTGAAGTTATTATGTACTGTTGAGTTTACATTTTAAAGAACTGAACATTTTCTAATATTTTTTGTGAAAGTGTGTGCTACTTTCTTGATGTTTCAATACAGTAACATCTTAAAAATGAGAAACTTGCAAGGCTTCATTATGTTTTGGGGAAGACTTAAGGCTTCATAAAATACTGGGTAATGTGATGAACTACTAAGTATTTTGTTGAGCTAAAGAAAAAAAATCTTTATTACTTCAGACTCAATGTTTGTGAGGTCCTACCTATTTCGGTCAAGATTCATTAGCTTTAATATTGCAGTCAAACATTCTAGAGTCTGTGCTTGCAGCTTCATGCAGTTCTTGGTTGCATCTTTGTGAGGTTGAATATACCAGTGAAATGTGTAATGTAAATCTTGACATTATATAACCTCGCACCATGTGTTTGAATTGGATTCTGAATAGAATGAATGAGCCGGAGTTCTACAGGAAGAATTGAATTATTTAGTTTCGTCCATCTTTTGAATAGTCCTGGGAAACAGTATTTTTTTTTTTCTTGGTGGAATGTTGAACTGTGTTGGTTTCAGAATTCTTATTCTCTGAAGTCTTAAAAACAAGAGTTGGCTTTTCTTTGTCAGGGTAGGTTCAGGCTATTTAGGTGAGGTCAAATAATGGAATTGAGTAACTCCCATGATTCTCTTTTTAGCTAGGATTTTTGTCATTACCTCCCTCCTCTTCCCCAGAGAAATTTAGTCTGCACCTTGTATGACTTTCTTTTTCTTTCTGACAGAAACTTAACTATTACTACTTGTTTTAAAAAATTCTTATTCCTATATATATAATTGGATCTTCTTTCAAGTTTTTAATTCAAATTTGTAGGTTTTTAAAAAAGAAAATGCTTGACTGAAACGCTTTGGAAAGTTCAAAACATTTAATAAGTGTCTCTTACTTAGCCCTGAATTTATGTGTTCCTTTTCTAGATGTGAGGATATTTTATTTAAACTGCTGATTTCTCTTAGTCTCTGAATATTTTGTAAGATTCATTTATATTAGAGTCATTGATAGAAAGAATTTTTGTGTGTACGTTTGCCATTTTATATATATATATATATATTGCTTAGGGTTTTGTGTTAAAAAAATAAATGAGTAATACAGCCTATTATTTTTGTAGTAATATCTTTAAAATATTTTTAAAAAGATTGTAAACAGTGAATGGTTGCTTAATCAGAGTTCTTGAAATACAGCATGCTTTGGACCACTTTGCTCTTTAAAGTAATGCTGACCATTAATCTTTGGTAATATAATAATTCAGGATTCTAATTTTTTAAAAATTAAAATGGAGTTAAGTAATTAAGAACTGAAACACTTGAACAGATTAACTATGATCATTTTTTAAGTATCATTTGAAAACAGTTAATTTTGTTTTCAGTTGAATAAGGATTCGAGTTAAAGTATAATATAGAATAATATATAGCATAAATATAGTAAGAGTATAACTGTGGTGATACTATGAGCATATATATGGTTATAATATGCTAAAGGCGGGGGGAATCTTTTAAATACCATTACAATTAATGGCTTTATTTTATTATAATTTAAATTTTATTTTTCAGTTACATTTCACAATACAATATTGTATTAATTTCAGGTGTACAACATACTGATTGGACATTTAAATGCCTTATGAAGTGATCACCTCAATAAGTCTGTTACTAATATGGAACCATACATAGTTATTAAATATTATTGACTCTATTCCGACTATTTTCATAACTCAATTTTTATTTCTTAATCCCTTTCACCTTTTTCACTCATCAGGGCTGGAGAATCTTATGTGTATCAGGAAACTATTGCTAAAATACATAATTGTTCATTTTGAAGTATTTTTTTTTCCATTCAGAAATTATGATTCTTTTATTTTAATAGGAAGTATGTAAGAATCATAATGAAATACATCATCATTCTCTTTAAGTGCTTGAAGTATATTTATATTTGCATGTAGATGATATGGGAAAATTATTAGGTCAGTTCTAGAGGTGGCTTTTTTATATTATAATATTTGGATATTGATGATATTTAAAAATCTATGTCATGTGTGTTTTTTGTTTGCGGGAATATATTTATTTCCATTGCTAAAGAAGAGTAGTGTTTGGGTTACAAAAGTAACCACAGAATGTCATGCTTTGTGTTTGAAAATTAGGTTTTTAATTTGATGAGTTTTAGAAAGTATTTTCTAGTTTGAAAAGTTGTCTTCTAAGCAATTATAATCATTATTGTTTACCTGGACAGAGTCTCATGCAGTTGGTACACATTTGCTAAAATTTTGATATATCCCTAGTAATAAGAGATTACAGAAAATGTTTGCATGTCTGAACACAAATTAGAACTGCAGGAATGTATATATACACACAGGTACTTTTTAAGTTCTGGCTTTCTTTTTCACTGGATAGTTCTTCCGTAGAATCAATTACAAATTGAAATGATTAGGGAACATTTGACTGCCACCTCTAGATAGTTTAGGTTGTTGAAGAAAAACTGCCTTGAGAGATGAGTTTTTGTGATTTAGGTGGTAAAGTGGAGTGATTAGGCCATGCACTTTAAACCAAAATGGAAGGTTGAGTGTTTGGCTAGCTACAGAATAAAACATCTTTTTTTGACTTGATTATGTAACATTTAGTTTTTGTTTATATAGTAACGGTTTTATTTTGCAGGTTTGAAAAGGTTTTTGGTTAAGTTTATTTTTACTTTGAAACTCATTGTAATGCCTTGAGCTCTTTGAAATTGATGTTAATGACTGATAACACTGTGCATTATTTATAATATTTTTGAGATGTATCCAGAGAACTAATTTATGTTACGAAAACACCACCAGGTTGTCTAAGAATTGAAATGGTGGTTAGGTTATTTAAGGCCAACATGTATTTATTTGTAGACTAGTTAATTAATGGAGTTTATTTAATGAACGCATAATTGACAGTCTTCAGTCATACTGGAGCTTCACATATAATTGTATCAGTTTTCCATATTGGTTTGTAATTTGTCGACAGTATAAATTAGAGCAACAAATATTGGAGCGTATACTAAGTGCAAGTCTTCTAAGTAGGGTATATGAAGATAATATAGATATCTCACCTGCATTGAAAACACAGTTCCCTAAGAGGGGTGAGATAAGTATAAGGATGACTAACACAGGAACATCAGTGGCAGAAGAAGTGTGAAGTATCCTGAAAGCTTATAAAAAGGTCAGCCTAATAAGTTACAAGTTGGAATGACCAACTCACAATAACTTGAACATCATTTATTTCCCTGATAAAAACTTCTAATATCTCTTATGCTACCTAACACATTCCAGGGCTGACTGAAGTAAAGGCAAGAGAAGCATTGCTTTTACAGAGTGCCGTTCTGGCTCATGTCCTAGAGTCTCTCATTTTTAGATTTAACTATTCCTGGACTGTATATTCCTGATTTGGGAATTTTAAAAGTTAACTAACAGCCTCTGGATTTTAGATTAGAATTTTAGAATTAACTTTAAAAGTTAACTGATAGTTGCTAGGCTAAAATTAACTAAAAGCACTTGAGATCCACTGTATTCTGATGTATTTTTCCCCCTTAAAACATTTAATAAGAATTTATATCGTGCAACATACTCTGTGTCAGACATTTAAAAATTGGTACACTTGTGAGTTAAATAGGGAGTGTTCACATTTGTGAGATATTGCAGAATGGTTTCTGGGCTAGCTTAATTTATAGACAACCTATTCCATTTATCCAGGTATATGTTTTAACAAATTATGCACTTTGAACACCAGTCTCAGCAGAGAAACGAAAGACCCCATCTGCTAGTTCCTCATGCCTGGGGACTCATGATTTGGACCATCTTTCCCTGGATGGGTAGTGCTAGAGGTGGGCAAGATACTGCCTTCTTGGATCCATTTTCTGTTAATTCATTTATTCTTGGGGCAGTTTTAAGTTGTAAGTTGAGTTTCAAAGTTCTACCCTAAATTGGGCTTCAGTAGTATGGCTCTTATGATAGGATTGGGATTGTTTCTTGATTGTATTTCTTGGAGGTGATGTTTCTTTTTATTTTTTTAATCCTCACCCGAGGATATTTTTCTATTTATCTTCAGATAGAGCAGGAGGGAGAGAGAGAGAGAAACATCGACGTGAGAGGGACACATCGACCAGTGGCCTCCCTCATGACCCCGACCAGGGCCGGGGATGAACCGCAACTGAGGTATGTGCCCTTGGTCAGAATTGAACCCGCGACTCTGGTCCGCAGGCTGATGATGCTCTACCGCTGAGCCACATCAGCCAGGGTGGAGGTGATGTTTCTTGATTTTGATATTAGTAGGGAATCATCTAATTTTTTTTTTTTTTTTTTTAGGAAAACAAAATTTAAAATTAGGTTTTAGCTTTTAGAAGATGTTCACAGGATGATGTGCTATGTGTTCTGTCCCTCTTTGATATCATTTTGTAGTAATATTTATTTTTGTTATGGGTTCTTACCTTGAGATGCTTGAATGAGTGTTCATGAGTCAATTAAAAAAATTCTCTGATAGTTTTGGAACGCTACTGAAGAAGTAGTTAAATAATGGTCATCTTGGAGTACAAAACCCTCTTGGGTGAGGAGAAGGGGAGATTTCAAACTTTATACTTTATAGATTTCTGTACTGCTGCTTTTTTTTTTTTTTTTTGTTTTTGAAACCATAGACATGTATTACTTTAAAAGTAATACAATACACCGATAGTTAACATATCATAATTTTATTTTTGTTGACTAGAGATGGATTTTATATTAATGTGTATATAGCTATAGATACCTATAAAGGCCTTGTCAAGTTGATATACTTCTGAATTTCATAGTCCTTCAGTGGAGATAGGAGTGAATGAAGTAGAGATGTATCCTTATTAGATCCTATTTCTTTACATTTTAGGTGACTTTGTGAAAGTCACTGTACTCTCCTTCATTTTGATCTTTAGTGTGTATTTCATTGATGACTTTACTTTTGGGCCTGATTTGGCCCAGTCTGACATTTGGGACCTAATTAAGAACTATAACCTGGAAGACTGGGAGTAATCCCTTATTTAGACAATTTTAGGTTTCTTAGCCAATTTATAGGCTGTTTGCCACTTTCTTCTACAAGCTTTAATTTTTTACCTTTTACCTATTTCTTTTATTCCATCTTTTCTCTATATTGCTAAAACTCTTAGTATCATTCAGTTGTGAATGTGTTCTTTTTTTTGTTAATCCTCATCTGAGGATATTTTTTCCATTGATTTTTAGAGAGAGTGGAAGGTGGTGGGTTGGGGGGGGGGGAGAGAGAGAGAGAAATCATTGTTATTGATTTTTAGCTTGATTCCATTATGATTAGGGAATTTACCATGTATAATTTCCATTCTCTTACATTTGTTAACATCTGTTTTATGATCCAGGATTTGGTCTATTTCGGTGACTGTTCCATGGGTGCTTGAAAAGAATGTATATTCTGCTGTTTGATGGAATGTAATATACATGACAATTAGATCCTATTGGTTGATTGTGTTTCAGTTCTTATGTATCCTTGCTGAAAATTCTGTGTAGTAGTTCTATCAGTTGTTAAGAGTGTGGTGTTGCCAAGTCTCCAACTATAATTGTGGATTTGACTATTTTTTTTAATCTCTATCAGTTTTTGCTTCTTGTATTTTGAGGCTCTATTATTTGATGTGTACATATTTAGTATTGTCATGTTTTCTGGTGGGTTGATCATTATGTAATGTTTATTTGTCTTACTAAAATTACTAGTAATTTTACTTGCTCTGAAGTCCACTTTATCTGATAGTAATATAGCCACTCTTGCTTTTAAAAATAATTAATATTTAACTGGTATGTCTTTTTTTTCCATACTTTTGCTTTCAGTCTACCTATATCATTCTGTTTTAAAGTTATTTACTTATTTTTTTTGTGGATGGCATATTAGATCATTTAAAAAAAGCTCTCCTGATCTCTTATCATTGGTGTATTTAGACTGTTCACTCTTAGGGTAATTATTGATATGTTATGGCTTAAGTCTGCTATTTTATTATTTGTGTTTTGTTTGTTTCCTCTGTTTCTCATTCTTCTGTTTTTTATCTCCCTCTGGGTTATCTGGATATGTATTTGGGATTCCACATGATTTGTAGTGTTTTTAAGTATATCTCTTTGTATAGATTCCTTAGTAGTTGCTGTAGGTATTGCAGTATTCATATATAATTTATCACCACCATCTTCTGGTATGGATGTTTTACTGCTTCTAGTGAAGTACAGAAATTTCACTTCCATTTAGGTCCTTTTTCCCTCTCTACTTTTAAAATATAATTTTAAGTATTTTCTCTGCATAATATTGAACACCACATCAAATGGTGTGATCAGTTTTGCTTCATACAGCAAATAGGATTTATGAAACTCATGCTTAGTATAATAGTCTGTTATACTTATCCCTAATTTTACCTATTCCAGTGTTCTTTTTTTCCTTTCTGAAGTCCCAGCCTTCTGCTTTCATTTCCTTCCTGTTTAAAGAACTTTTTTAGCCATTCTTTTCAGGTAGGTTTGCTAACAACAAATTTCTTAGTTTTTCTGAGATTGTCTTTATTTCTCATCATTTCTGAAGGGTATTTTTGCCATATATAGAATTCATAGTTTATAGTTCATTCAGTATATGAAAAATGTTGCTATTACTTTTTGTTCTGTATGGTTTCAGATCAGAAATTTGCTGTCATTTAAATTGGTTATTCCTCTATAAGTAATGTACCATTTTTCTCCAGCTGCTTTCAAGAGTTTTTCTTTATCTTAAGTTTTCAGAAGTTGTTACAATGTATCTTGGTGTGGCTGTCTTTAGTGTTATTTTATTTGGGTTCACTCAGCTTTCTATTCCTGGGTTAATGTGTTTTGTCAAATTTCAGGATTTTTCAATCACTATTTTCTTTGAATACTTTTAAATCCCACTCTTCTGGCTCTCTGTTAAGAATCTTAGCTCTCTTTTTTTTTTTCCCCTGCCTATTTCCTCATACAGGTTGACTAAAGTCTATTTATCTGTTCATGGACTCTATTATCTATCGTTTCCATTTCTCCTATTGAGCCCATCCAGAGAATTTTTATTTTGGTTATTGTATTTTTCGTCTTATAATTTCCATTTGGTTCTTTTAAAATAATTTTGCTGCCCGGCTGGTGTAGCTCAGTGGATTGAGTGTCTTCCCGTGGACTGTCCGAGAGGTCCCGGTTGGATTCCAGGTCAGGGCACATGCCCTGGTTGCAGGCTCGATCCCCAGTAGCGGGCGTGCAGGAGGCAGCCTATCAATGTTTCTATCTCTCATTTCCTCTCTCTCTAAAAAATCAATACAAACATTAAAAAAATAACTTTGCTGAAATTTTCCTTTTTTTTTTCATTGTTTCAAGAGCAGTTGTAATTGCTTGTTGAAGCATTTTATGTTGACTGCTTTAAAGTCTTTGTCAGATATTTCCATCAAAATCCTGGTTCATCTCAGTATTGCATATGTTGATTTTTCTTATTCACATCATGCTTTTCTGGCATTTGGTATGGTGAGTGAATTTTGGTTGTACTTTGGATGTGGATATCATATTATGAGAACTGTGGATTCCATTTGTTCATTTTTATAGTAGGCAGTCTCCTTGTTGAGGTGTAGTGTAAGAGCTGGGTAGGTGTGTATGTTCAGCTTCTCACTGAGGCCCTACTGACAACCACCCTGGCAAAAGTTGGACACCAGTTTACACCACTTTTTTGCCTCGGGGCGGGGGGGGTCAAGAGAGAGGTGAAGGGCTAATTCACACCACTCTGATTCTGCAGGATGGAGCAGAAGCTCACTACTTGGTACCACTTTCCCTGAGTTGATATCAGGTGCTGGGTGGTGGAAGCTCAGCTCCCTGGGCACCACTAGTACCAGAGAATGAATGAAGCAGATTGTTGGCTATTCAATCTAACTTGGCTTCATTCAGTCTCACTGCTGGATGGGTGTAGAGGTTCAGCTCTCCATAGCCCTTCTGAGACTAGACTAGGGGAAAGTAGAATGCTGACTGACTCCAACTCATATCACCTTGTTCAGTCTTGTTGATGCAGGGGTGCAGGTTCAGCTCCTCACTGGCTTCTGCTGACACTGGGCCAGCGTGTATGTATTTTGAAGTGTAGTAGTGACTAATACATAACTTTGTTAAGTCTTTTTGCTTCTGGGTGATGGTGGAGGCCCAGCTTGCCCTTGACCCTGCTGTGACACTACCTTAAATGAGAGAATCTGAATACCACTTGTGTCTACTGGGTGTGAGGTATGGAAGAACAGCTCCTCTCAGCCTTACCACTAACCCGGCAGGGGTGTTGGAGCCACCCCCTCCCTGCTTCTGCAGGGCCTGGAAGATCAGCTTCATGCTCAGCTTCATCCATATTATCCTGGCAGGGGAACTGGAGCACCCCCGTGTGGGAGTTAGAAGATCAGCTGCCTGTTTTGTCCTACCAACACTACCCTGGTTAGGGGACTTGGATTCACACTGCCTGCTGCCCACTCTGGCTGAGGAGAAGAGGGTATGAAGATAGCTGCGTGCTTTGCCCACTGAAACTGGAGAGCTCACATGTGTTTGTACGTGCAGATTTTCCATTGATGTTTGCCTGGAGTGTGGTGTGTACTGAAAAGGTTTCTGTTTGTAAGCTACCCTTTCCCCCCAGTCTTTTGGCTAGGAGGAAAATGCTTTTCTTGGAGATCTTTTTTCCTCTTTGACTGTTGGTGATACTGGATTGGAGGCTTCTGAAGCAGCACCTTGTTAGGGAAATATGGGAGGCAGTAAGAAAACCCAGGGAACTCACTGCTTTGCATTCCTCAAGTCCTGATGTCTTTAGGAAGTCTGGTACCTTTTTTTCTACCTTTCAGATACTTACTATTCTTGTTTGTTGTAGTATGTCCAGGATTTTTTAATTGTTAGAGGGAGGACCTGGGAGGAATGAAGCTACTCCATTTTGAAGGAACTGGAAGTTTTCCGTTGACTTTTACAGCAATTAAGTTTGAATTGTGAAGTTTTATCTAAAGCTGTTATGTCACGTGAATAAAAAACGTCTTACAAATCAAATTTATAGGAAACTCTTAACTTTGACAATATAACGATCCCCATTACAAACCTATTTCCTTGTATCAGGGCTTGACCCATAGCTGTATTATTTTGGGGACAAGGTTTAAATAACTACAGTGGTTACTTTTGAACATAAAAGGTTTCTGTTATTTTTCAAAGGCAGTACATATATTTACATATACGGAGCGAAACTGAAAGATAAGTTGGGTTATAGCAGGATGTCACTGTTTTGGCTTGACATAAAACAGCAGTTACTCTTTAGTTTCACATGCCAAATATACCAATGAAACAGAATATTCTACTCCTTTCCCATATTAAGGTCAGCAAAAACAAACAAACAAACAAACAAATCCCTTCTCTAAATTCTTAAAACACTTAAAATGGACAAAGTGATAAAGAAGTTTTTAGGAGGGAGAGGAGAGGTGGTATATATGGGTGTTTCTCTATAAATTTTAAATGAATAGGCAAGTGAAAACTTACTAGGTAGGAGGCATCAGCCTACCTTAAGGCAGAGGATAACTGTAATTTCAGGAATGTATATGTTACAAAGTTCTATGATTTTAAAGTGAGAGCTTTTATAATTCAGTCCAGCTGTAAATTTTATGATTTTTATCCTTTTTTTTCTTTCAAACTTGGAGTGCAATTTGTATAGAAACTGAAACTTGATTTTTTTTTTTCTTAATAAATAACTTCTTGCAGAAAAATTGTTAGGCTGTTTAATATGAGTTCTTAAAATAAGTTTAGCTATTTTGTTTAAGAAATGACTTGATTTATTTTCTGTGTAATATGCTAATCATGTGGAATGGTAAATGTGCATTCTTTGATTCATTATTTTGGATTGTGCTGTTAATTTCCATATATTTGTGAAATTCTCAATTTTATTGTTATTAACTTCTAATTTTGTTACATTTTTGTCAGAGAGCATAGCTGTTACAGTTTTAATTCTCTTAAATTTATGGAGACTTGCTTTTTGTGGTTTATCTTAGAGAATGTTCAATATGTTTTTGAGTAGAATGTGTATTCTGCTGTTGCAGCAGGGAGTGTTCTATAGATGGCTTATTGGTCTTGTTGCTTTATAGTATTCAAGTTTTCTGTTTCCTTGTTGATCTGTCTATTAATTATTGAAATTGGACTGTTGTGGTCTCCAGCTATTGTTGAATTGTCTATTCTTCAATTCAGCTTTTACTTCAGGTGTTTTGAGTTCTGTTTTCTGTATGTTTGCTTTATTTATTTATTAATCCTCGAGGATATGTTTCCATTTATTTTCAGACAGAGTGGGAGGGAGAGAGAGAGAGAAATATTGATGTGAGAGAGATACATCGATTAGTTGCCTCCTGCATGACCCCAACCAGTGCTGGGGACCAAACTGCAACCGAGGTGTGTGCCCTTGACCGAAGGGTGACTCTTTGGTCTGAAGGCCGACGCTGTAACCGCTCAGTCAAACCTGCTAGGGCTGTATGTTTGCTTTAATTGTTATATTTTATTGATGAACTGGCCTTTTTTTCATAGCATATTCTTTGGCCCTAGTAACAGTATTTGTCTCAAAGTATATTTTGTCTGATAATTAGTATAGCTGCTCCAGCTCTATTTTGGTTACAGTATGTATGATACATATTTGTACATCCTTTTAGTTTAGTTTTTTTTTTTTTATTAAATATGTTTTCATTGTTTTTTGTTTTATTTTGTTTTGTTTTTTAAGAGAGAGAGGAAAGGGGAGGGAGAGAGAGAAACATTGATTGGCTGCCTCCTGCACGCCCCCTACTGGGGACTGAGCCCACAACCCAGGCATGTGCCCAGATTGGGAATCTAATCATGGACCTCTCAGTGCATGGGATGACACTCACTCAACCAGCTGATCCGCACTGGCCAGGGCTACTTCCTTTTAGTTTTACCCTATTTTTATATTTGAATATAAAGTGCCTTTTTAGGAAGCATATAGTTGGATCATACTTTTTTATCCATTCTTCCAATCTGTGCCTTTTAATGCAAGACTTGAATTCATTTACATTTTATATGATTACTGATAAGGTAGGATTTATATCTGCCCTTTTGCTATTTGTCTTCTGTTGTTTTTATTCTCTATTCCGCCATTTCCACCTTTTGTGTGTGTGTTAGATATTTTCCATTGTACCATTTTACCCTTTCCTTTAATTTATCATGTTATTTTTTAGTGGTTGCCCTGGAACTTACAACCATTTCTGATTAATATCTACTGAATTTCAATAGTGCATGAAGACTTTGCTCCTATATAGCTCCTTTCCCTCCCCTTCTTTGTGTTGTTGCTGTCATATGTTACATCTTTATAAACTGTTTTCATCAACAGATACATAATTACTGCTTTATTGAATGTCTTTTATTTTTTATTTTCCTTTTTTTCTTTTTAAACTTTTTTGTTGAACATATTACAGATGTCCCTCCCTTTTCCCCCCCTTGACCCTTTCCTCCCCATTCCCACCCCCCTCCTGCCTTCCTTGCCCTATTGTCTCTGGCTGATGGTTATGCATATATGCATATAAGTTCTTTGGTTTCTCTCTTCCTGCCCCACCTCCCCGCTTCCCTTTGAGGTTCATCTAACAACCAATTTGTAATTCTTAATCCCTTCATCTTTTTCAACCAACCCCCCTCCCATCTGGCAACCAACAAAAAGTTCCATGTATCTATGAATCTGTTTCTGTTCTGCTTGCTCATTTTGTTTGTAGATTCAATTGTTGATAGATATGCATTTATTGCCATTTTATTGTTCTTCTTTTTTTTTTTTTTTATTCTTCACCCGAGGATACTTTTCTGTTCATCATCAGACAGAGTGGGAGGGAAGGAGAGAGAGAGACAGAGAAAAATTGATGTGATAGATCCACATCGACTGGCTGCCTCCCGCACGACCCGACCAGGGCCGGGGATGAACCGCAACCAAGGTACGTGCCCTTGACTGGAATCGAACCCGCAACTCAGTGGTTTACGGGCTGATGCTGTAACTGCTGAGCCAAACCAGCCAGGGCTGTTGATATATTTTTAATCTTCTTCTTTCTTAAAACCCTTCAACATTTCATATAATACTGGTTTGGTGGTGATAAACTCCTTTAGCTTTTTCTTGTCTGGGAAACTCTTTATATGGCCATCGATTCTAAATGATAGCTTTGCAGGATAGAGTAATCTTGATTGTAGGTCCATGCTTTTCATCACTCTGAATATTTCTTGCCACTCCCTTCTGGCCTGCAAAGTTTCTTTTGAGAAATCAGCTGACAGTCTTATGGGAACTCCCTTGTAGGTAACTGCTTTTCTCTTACTGCTTTTAAGATTCTCTCTTTGGCCCTGGCCGGTTTGGCTCAGCGGTTAGAGCGTTGGCCTGCAGTCCGGAGAGACCTGGGTTCGGTTCCCGCTAAGGGCATGTACCTTGGTTGCGGTTTGTCCCCGGCCCTGGTTGGTCGTGCGGGTGGCAGCCGCTCGATGTGGCCCTTTCACATCGATGTTTCTCTCTCTCTCTCTCTTCCTCTCTCTCCGTCCTACTCTATCTGAACAAAAAATGAAAAAATGTCCTCGGGTGATGATTAGGAAAAAAAAAAAGATTCTCTCTTTGTCTGTAACCTTTTGCATTTTGATGATGATGTGTCTTGGTGTGGGCCTCTTTGGATTCATCTTGTTTGGGACTCTCTCTGCTTCCTGGACTTGCATGTTTGTTTCCTTCACCAAGTTAGGGAAGTTTTCTGTTATTATTTTTTTCAAATAGATTTTCAATTTCTTGCCCTCTCTCTTCTTCTTCTGGTACTCCCATGATGTGAATGTTGGTACGGTTGAAGTTGTCCCAGAGGCTCCTTGCACTATCCTCATTTTTTTCGATTCTTAGTTCTGATTGGGTGTTTTTTTTTTGCTTCCTTATATTCCAAATTGATGGTTTGCTTCTTGGCTTCACCTATTTTACTATTGATTCCCTGTAAATGATTCTTTATTTCAGTTAGTGCATCCTTCATTTCTGACCGGTCCTTTATTATGCTTCGAGGTCCTCACTAAGTTCCTTGATGTTCTCATGAAGTTCCTTGAAATTCTCACTAAGTTCACTGAGCATCCTTATAAGCAGTGTTTTGAACTCTGCATCTGTTAGATTGCTTATCTCCATTCCGTTTAGTTCTTTTCTTGGAGTTTTGTTCTGTTCTTTCCTTTGGACATGTTTCTTTGTCTCCTCATTTTGGCTGCCTCCTTGTGTTTGTTTCTATGTATTAGGTAGAGTTGCTATGTCTCCTAGGCTTCCTAGGGTGGCCTGTTGTAGTAGGTGTCCTGTAGGGTCCAGTGGCACAGCCTCCCTGGTAACCCAGCGGGGCCCTCGAGGTGTACCCCTTGTGTGGACTTTACACTCTTCTGTTGTAATAGTGTCTTGATTGCTGTTGGTACGTCAATGGGAGGGTTTTACTCAGGCTGATCAGCTTCAAGGACTGGCTGTGTCCACTAACCAGCGACCTCTGGCTACCTTGATCAGCTAGCTGTTCAGGGGCCCACCACACAGAGCAAGACTTACTTCAGCAGGTCTCTGGTACCCACTGAGTCCACTCCTTGAGTGTGTCACTTGTGGAGGTGGTTGGATGGTGGTGCTTCGACGTGGTCTGAAGCTGTCCACTCGATGTGTTGACTCTGGGGCAAGGTCAGCCACAGCCTGTGTTCTGCCCGGAGCCACTGTGCATAAACTACGGAGCGTTCTACTGATGGCTACTTCTTTTGCTGGGCTTGTAGGTGCCCTGGCAAAGCCGAGCTGTGAACCAAGGCTGGTTGATTCTAGTGCCAGGCGTAGGGCCACTTAGAGAGAGTTGTGGGGCTCGCTGTGGCCAGATGTTTCTTGTTTGAGAGAATTTTGGAAAATCTGAAGCAGGAGTCAAGACAGGCCAATCCTATGGTAAAGCCATTGGAAACAGCTTGGGTGGGCCCGATAGTTGGGTCGGACAGGGCCTCAGGGAATCACCAGGGCAAGGCAAACAGTGTGAGACGGGTTGCTGGAGTCCCAGATATGGCACCCAGTCTGCCTGCCCCATGGGGAAAGGGCTCACCAAAGGAACATGGCCTCCACCAGCATGTCTGTCTGGGAGAGAGCTGCTTCTCCAGCCCTCACCCCGATGCCAGACAACTCCATTCTTCCCCGTATGTCTCTGGTGCCTTTCAAGCTGCCTCCCCCATGCTGGAGCCTGGTGGGAGCGGTCCGAGTAAGTCCATGTGTAGGCCCTTTAAGAGAAACTGCCTGGGACTCCAGCAGCCTCAGCCTCCATTAGCTTGTGTTCCTGCTGGATTTTACAGAAGTTATGGGGACTTCTCTTCCTGGCATGGCAATCCTGTGTTGGGGCTCCTGGTGTGGGATGGGGACCTCCCACTCCTCATGGAGGACCTTCTCAGCCGAGGTGTCCTTCTGATTTTTATCTGCCACATGTAGGTGTGGGACCAGCCTATCCATGCCACTGCTCCTCCTACCAGTCTTGATGTGGCTTGTTCTTTAATTTCGTTGTTGTAGGACTTCCATTCAAGTCAATTTCAGGCGGTTCTGAAGGATGTTTGTTCTGTAGTTTAGTTGTAATTTTGATGGGGTTGTGGAAGGAGCCGAATACTGTATTTACCTATGCTGCCATCTTGACTGGAAGTCTCTATTGAATGTCTTTCAAACAACATAGGAGAAAATAAATTTAACAAACCAAAAATGCATTTATTCTCCCTTCTATATGCACTTGGGTAAGTTATCATACTGGTTTTATCTGTCTACTATCTATCTATCTTATCAATTTGAGTTACTGGCTAGTTTCTTTTATTTCCATATGATTGACTACCTTTTTTTTAAAAAAACATTTTTTTTTTCTTTATTGATTTTAGAGAGAGGAAGGGAGAGGGAGAGAGAGATAGAAACATCGATGAGAGAGAACATTGACTGGCCACCTCCTGCATGCCCCCCACTGGGGATTGGGCCCACAACCTGGTCATGTGCCCTGACCGGGAATCGAACTGGCAACCTCTTGGTGCATGGGTCGATGCTCAACCACCGAGCCACACCAGCCGGGCATGAATGACTGCCTTTTGTATTACTTGCAGTGCAGGTCTTCTAGTGACAAGTTCAGTTTTTATTTATCTGGTAATGTCTTAATTTCTTCTTCATATTTAAGGATAGTTTTGCTGGATACAGAATTCTTGGTTCATTATCTTTTTCTATGAACACTTTAGCATGCCATCCCATTGCCTTCTGGCCTTCATGGTGTCTGATGAAGATATCAGGTATCAATCTTACTGAGGATCCCTGTACGTGATGAGTCACTTCTTTATTGTTGTTTTCAAAATTGTTTGTTTGTTTGTTTATTTTTGTTAATCCTCATCTGATTCTATTAATTTTTTTTTCCCCCCTCACCGGAGGACATTTTTGCATTTCAGATAGAGTGGGAGGGAGAGAGGGAGGAAGAGAGAGAGAGAAACATCGATGTGAGAGAGACACATGGACTGGTTGCCACCCACACAACCCCAACCGGGGCCAGGGACAAACTGCAACCAAGGTACATGCCCTTAGCGGGAACTGAACCTGGTTCTCTCTGGTTCACAGGCCGACGCTCTAACCGCTGAGCCAAACCAGCCAGGACTCCATTAATTTTTTAGATGGAGGGGGAGGGGAGGGAGTAAGTGAGGGAGTGAGAGAAAGACACACACACATCCATGTGAGAGAGATACATCGATTGGTTGCCTCATGCATAAACCTGACCGGGGCCAGGGATAGAATCTGGAACCTAGGTACATGCCCTCGACCAGGAATCAAACCCACAGCCCTTTGGTCTGCAGGCTGATGCTCTAACTGCTGAGCCAAACTGGCCAGGGCTAGTTGTATTTTTTTAATTTTATTTTACTTTTCCCAATTTTTATTAATTTTTTTTTTCAGATATTTCTCATTTCCTGCTCCCCCCAGAGACCCTCCTCCCCATAGAGCCCCCCCCCCCCCCAACTCCCCAGTATTGTTGTATATGTCCATTGGTTATGCATACAAGCATATAAGTTCTTTGGTTCATCTCATCCATCCCCCCCGCCCCCCTCCTCTGAGATTTGTTAGTCTGAACCATACTCCTTTCTATGTCTCTGGGTCTATTCATTCATCAGCCCACCGTGTTCATTATATTCCACAAATAAGTGAGATCATGTGGTATTTGTCTTTCTCTGATTGGCTTATTTCACTTAACATAATACTCTGGAGGTCCCTCCATGTCATCTCAAAGGATAAGACATCTTTCTTTCTTACACCTGCATAGTATTCCATTGTATATATGTACCACAGCTTTTTTTATCCACTCATCTATTGATAGACACTTGGGCTGTTTCCAGATCTTAGCGATTGTAAACAGTGCTGCTATGAACATAGGGGTACATATATTTTTTCTGATTGGTATTTCAGACTTCTTAGGATATATTCCAAGATGGGGCATCAGTGGGTCAAATGGCTATTCAATTTTTAATTTTTTGAGGAAACACCATACTGTTTTCCATAGTGGCATCACCAGTCTGCATTCCCACCAGCAATGTACTAGAGTCCCCTTTTCTCCACACCCTCACCCGCACTTGTTTGATGATTTGTTGATGGCAGCCACTCTGACAGGTGTGAGGTGATACCTCATAGTTGTTTTAATTTGCATCTCTCTGATGATTGGTGACATTGAGCATTTCTTCATATGTCTCTTGGCCATTTTTATGTCCTTTTTGGAGAGGTGTCTATTTAGGTCCTCTGCCCATTCTTTAATTGGGTTCTTTGTCTTCCTTTTGTTGAGTTGTATGAGCACTCTATATATTTTGGAAATTAACCCCTTAACTGATGTATCATTGGCAGTTATGCTCTCCCATACAGTGGGTTCCCTTTCCATTTTGATGGTTGTTTCTTTTGCTGTGCAGAAGCTTTTTAGGTTGATGTAGTCCCATGTGTTCATTTTTTCCTTTGTTTCTGTTGCCCTAGGTGATGTATTGGTGAAAATTCTGCTACGTGAGATGTCTGAGATTTTGCTGTCTATGGTTTCTTCTGGCATTTTTATGGTTTCACAAGTGACATTTAAGTCTTTTATCCATTTTGAGTTTATTCTTGTGTATGGTATAAATTGGTGGTCTAGTTTCATTTTTTTTGCATGTACCTGTCCAGTTTTCCTAACACCGTTTATTGAAGAGACTGTCTTTAGTTCATTGTATGCTCTTGCTTCTTTTGTCAAGTATTAATTGAGCATTATGTCTTGGGTCGATTTCTGGGTTCTCTGCTCTGTTCCATTTATATGCCTGTTCTTTTGCCATTACCAGACTGTTTTGATTACAGTGGCTTTGTAGTATAACTTTTTATCCAGTATTGTTATCCCTCCAACTTTGTTCTTCTTCCTCAAGATTGCTACAGCTATTTGGGATCTTCTTGGTTCCATATAAATTTTTGGAGTATTTGTTTCTTGATGAGTCTGGCTACAGGTTCATAAATCTTGTTTATGTTTTCAAAGAACCCGGTCTCGTTTCATTGATCTTTGGTATTTTTTTTTAGTCTGTGTCATTTATTTCAACTCTAACCTTTATTATTTCTTTCCTTCTGCTTTGTGTTTTTCTTTTTGTTATTTTTCTAATTATTTTAGTTGTAGGGTTAGGTCGTCTATTAGAAATTTTTGTGGTTTCTTGAGGTTGGTCTGTAATGCTATGAACTTCTCTTCAGAACTGCTTTCGCTGCCACTCATAAATTTTGGGTTGTTTTGTGTTCATTTTTGTTTGTTTCAAGGAAGTTTTTGATTTTTTTCCTGGATCTCATTGGTAACCCAATCATTATTTAATAACATGCTATTTACTCTCCATGTGTTTGAATGTTGTTGTTTTTTTATCCTCACCTGAGGACATTTTTTGCACTTATCCTCAGATAGAGCGGGAGGGAGAGAGGGGGGAAGAGAGAGAGAGAAACATCGATGTGAGAGACACATCGATTGGTTGCCACCTGCACAGCCCCAACCGGGGCCGGGGACAAACTGCAACCAAGGTACGTGCCTTTAGTGGGTACTGAACCTGGGTGTCTCCAGTCCGCGGGCCGACGCTCTAACCACTGAGCCAAACCGGCCAGGGCTGTTTGAATGTTTTATAGCATATTTATTGTAGTCGATTTCTAGTTTCATGCCGTTGTGAGATGATGCCTGATATGTTTTCAATCTTCTTGAACTTCCACAGACTTATTTAGTGTCCAATCATGTGGTCTATCTTTGAAAATGTCCTATGTGCACTTGAGAAGAATGTATATTCTGTAGCTTTGGGGTGGAATGTATTGTAAATATCAGTGAAATCCATCTGATCTAGTGTGTCATTTACGGTCACTGTTTTCTTGTTGATTTTTTTGTCTGGAAGATCTATAAAGTGATGTCAGTTGGGTGTTAAGGTCCCCTACTATGACTGTGTTGCTGTTGATCTGTCCCTTAAATTCTTCCAAGAGCTTTTTTTCCCCCCCAAACTTTATTTTAGGGGAACACAGATACAGAACGGAAAGGGGAAATAGCTGTTTTCTTTTATACTTGTGTTGCTGTCTGCAGCAGAAATCAAACAGCATGTTCTATTCGGCCATCGCAACCACCATGGGAGGACGACATTTATGGGCTCATGTTGGAGGGGGCCAGTTGGGTAGGTTAACATAAAGGATAAAGAGCAAATTACACTTTAATATACAATAATTATCTATCCCATGTCGGTAGGAGAAGTATAGCCATGTGATCCATGACTTTCGGATGTGGTCCATGACTTTCGGCTGTTTTACAAGAGACACGGATATTGATATACACCGAAAATAACCTATAAAACATGTATCTGTAGAAGGTTCTATTAAACATTATATTGTCTTGGGCACTGATCCATCTAACTTTCCCTTCTAGACTGAAAGCTAGATTTTCCAAGGTCGGAATTGTAGTGCTGAATTATTGGTATGTTTGGTCAACACCATTATAATGGGGGATGGTAAGAACAGCTCAGTAATTTTCTGCAAATTCATGAGGAAAAAATATATAAAAAAGATACCCCGTTTTTATTTTACAAACCTAAAAGCCAGGAAAATGAAGCTCTGGGGCCGCCAAGAGCTTTTTCATGTATTTAGGTACTCCTGCAAATAAATTTACGAGGGTTATGTCCTCTTGTTGTATTGATCCGTTTAATATTATGTAGTGACCTTTTTTGTTTCTTGTTATGGCCTGTTTTGAAGTCTTTTTTTTAGACATAAGTATTACTACCCCTGCTTTTTTCATTTGCATGAAACTTTTTTTTTCCATCCCTTCATTTTCACCCTGTGTCTTTTGTTTTAAGTTGGGTCTCTTGTAGACAGCATATATATGGGTAATGTTCTATTACCCTATGTGTTTTGCTTGGAGCATTTAATCTATTTACATTTAAGATTATTATTGACAGGTACTTATTTATTGCCATTTTTTTTATTTACATTTATGTTCCTCTCTGTATTTCTTCTTACAGTAGTCCCTTTAATATTTTTTTGTTTTGCAGCTTTGGTGGCAATAAACTCCTGTAGCTTTTTTTTTTTTTTTGGTCTGAGAAGCTCTTTATTTCACCTGGAATTTCCAATGATAGCCTTGCTGGATAGAGTAGTCTTAGTTTTAGATCCTTGCTTTTTATTGTTTTAAATACTTCATGCCATTCCCTTCTGGCCTGTAGTGTTTCTGTTGAGAAATCAGGTGAGAACTTTATGGGAGTTCCTTTGTAGGTCACTGTCTGTCTTCCTGCCCTTAAGATTCTCTTCTTTTCTTTAACGTTTTCCATTTTAATTATGATGTGTCTTGGTATGGTTCTGTTTGGGTTCATCTTCATTGGTACTTTCTGTGCTTCTGAACTTGTGTAGCTTTTTCCTTCACCAGCTTAGGGACATTTTCTGTCATTATTTCTTCAAACTGGTTCTCTGTCCGTTGCTCACACTCGTCTCCCTCTGGTACTCCTCTGATGTGGATGTTGTTATGTTTCATATTGTCCCAAAGTTCCCTTAAACTGTCCTCATGCTTTGTAAGTATTTTCGCTGTTTGCTGCCCTGATTAAGTGTGTTTTTTTGTACCTTGTCTTTTATTTCAGTTATTTAATTCTCTGCTTCATCAAGCCTGCTTTTAATTCCTTCCAGTGTATTCTTCATGTAAGCTATAATTTCATTTCTGCTTGGTTCTTATGCATAATTTCTGCATTTTTTCTCATATTGATGTAGCTTCCAATACATTCCTTTTAGTTCCCACTAAGATTCTTGTAGTTTTCACTAAGTTCCTTGAGCACTTTTTAAACTATTACTCTGAAACCTATATATGATAACTTGCTTACCTCCATTTCCTTTAGGTCTTTATCTGGCAATTTCCCCCTTTTCTTTAATTTGGGGGTGGTTTCTTTGTCTCCTCATTTTAGTTATCTCCCCATTTTAGTTGTCTGTCTGTGTGAGATACAAATGTATTAGATATACTTGCTATGATTCCTAGTCTTCATGGTGTGGACTTTTGTAGTAAATGTTCTGTGGGAAACAGGGGTGTGGTTTCCTTGTAGTGCTGAGCTGTATGGTCTAGGCATAACCCTTTTGTGGGTTATTTGGGCTGTCTTGTTGTAAGTGGGTCCTGAATGTTGTTGTACCGTTCGTTGATGTACTCTCCTCTGAGGCTGGCTAATTCTAAGGCTCAGCCACTACCACATCATGTGAGGTGTTGTACAGGTGCTGACAGGGCAAAACAAAATAAAACCAAACAAAAAAAGCATACAAACAATCCCAACAACAACAGCAAAAACAACCGCAAACTAAAAGGGAATTAGGAAAGGTAAAAGAGAACCAAAGTATAAACAAAAAGGAAAGAGACAGTATATTGCTAATAGGAAATAAAAAACAAAGAGGATATTGGAAGAGAAAAGGGTTAGAAAAAATATTCTGAAAGGAAAGAAGGGAGAGGAAAAAGTAAGAATAGAGTAGGAAAAGGAAAATGGTAAAAAAAGAAGTCAGGAAAAGAACGAAGAAAAGTTATGTACTGGTAAATGGAAGAGAGAGAAAGGTAAAGCAAAAGAAATAATGGAAAAAGAAGGGGGGGGGGAAGAAAGAAAGAAAAGGAAGTTGGCTAGTAAGAGATACGAATGAAACAAGAAGTTTGTCTGGGAAGCTTATGTTTTCTGAGGCTCAATGTTTTGTATGATAATTTAAGGCCTCCCAAGAGGTATTTTTTGGTCAGCCAATGTCGGGAGTTGTCCATTTTTTGCTCTGGGTGTCCTGTTGTAGTTCTGGTTGATCTGAGGCTCTCTGAGGACCACCTCTACCTGTCAGCTACTAGCCTCCCCCATGAGGTTGCCTGGTCTTCCTCTACTGTCTTCTGAAGAGAGTCTTAAAGGTGTAGCCAGGCTAACATAGCTAGGATTAGTGGGCCCCCTACTTAGAGATTTTGCTGTCAGGCACTCAGTGAGGGGAAATGAATCTCTGCTTCAAAGCCACAATCCTCAATCTCTACCTTATTCGCCAACTCTACTTTCCCCTAAGGTGGCCTGGTGCAGGTTCAGGTTGGATACAGCCTGCTGTTTTTTCTGCAGGAGAAGTTTCAGTTGCCCTGGGCTCAGTGAGTTGATCTAAAGAGTCTCTGGTGAGCATGTTGCCTGTTCATCCCACAGGAGGGTCTAAGCATTTCCTCCCACTCCCAAACAATAGTCTCTGAGGGTCTTACTCTTGGAATGTCCTCCTCTGAGCTGTTCTCACTACCCCCACCAAACTACTCCCAGCGGGGGTATCCGGGGCTTCAGAGGGCTGATCCACACCCTTTCCTGTTGGGGGTGGTGTTCCCAGCCTGCAGAAGGGGTAGAAGTGCTCAACCCCTCCTTCCCTGGATTGAACTCACAGTGTGCCTGGATCAGCCTTCCCACAATGCAGTCACAAAGCCCAGCTCTGTCTCTGAAACACAAGCCTTCCTTGGGGAGGCCCTGGGATGCTGTCCAACAATAAAAAGAAAGAAACAAACAAAAATGTGCCCTCCTTTTCCAGGGCCTGATTCCCCTGCATAACAGTTCCAAGCAGAGGGGTTACAATGTCAACCCTGTGCAGGACGCCTCTCTCTCTGCACAGCTGATTTCAGTAAAGCCGAGCCAGTCCCCACTCTCCTCAGTGCCAGCCGAAAATCACCCATATGCCCTGCCACCAGCATCACAGGATGAAGCAGTCTGCACCCTCCACAGGTGGGGGCTGGGGGGGAGTCCTAAACCCCCTCTGCAGATGGGAGAGTCCTCTGCCCCTTCCCCACGCCACACAGCCCAGTTGCTATCTGGGGCTCTGTACAGTGCCTTTCAGGAAAGCAGAGGGTGCCTTTAAGTAATTGTTGGGTGCAGACTTCAGGACCCTTTCTGTTTCTGGAGCCACACACCCTGGCTCAGCCTTTCCAACAGTCAGATCCCCAGCTCTCTGGCTGGGGCTGCTGCCAGTATGCACGCTCTTTCACTGGGAAGATATGGACCCAGTGTCCCAGGCTCACTGAGTCCCCCTGGATCCCTCTGCCTAATGCTGCATGGGCTCTCCTTCCAGTCTCTGCTTTTTAGGGTTTGGGATCCCTGTTTGTGAATGCAAGCCTACACTCCCATGGGGAGGGATCTTTGCAGTCAATATCACTAGGGCCTCTCAACTGAGCACCAGTTCCAGGGGGGCTCCCCCTTTCTTTGATTTCTCTCTTTTACCAGTCTCTATGATGTTTCTTCAGTGCTCCTTATGCAAAATATGTCCAATCAGCTACACCTCTCTTGTTTCTTCAAACTGACCAGGCAGTATTTTAGCTGTAAATCTGGTCCATGGCATGGAGTAAGGCACTCAGCCTCCTGTTACACCACAGCCAACTTAAACCCCTATTTTAGATGTATTTTTGATGTGGTTGTGGGAGGATGTGAATAACGCATTTACCTGTGCTGCCATCTTGACTGGAAGTCTATGGTTCTTTCTGCTTGCTCAAATACACTGTTGAGCCTCTCTAGTTAATTTTTGAATTCAGTTATTGTACTGTCTATTTGGTCTTTTTTATATACACGTAATTTCTCGGTTTATTCATAGTGTTGGCCCTCCACAGGTTTAAGTTTCCCAGCTGGGGATAGAAAATATTTTTAAAAATGTGACGTTGCTGCTATGTTGTTAGGTCTGTAATGGTTGCATTTGTACTGAACATGCTCAAACTGTTTTCATTAGTCCCTAAACAATACAGTATAGCAACTATTAAATAGCATTTACATTGTATTAAGTATTATAAGTAATCTAGAGATGATTTAAAGTATATGGAAGGATTATGTACCTTATATGTAAATTCCATGCCATTATATCAAGGTCTTGAGCATCCTTGGATTTTGGTATTTGCAGGGGGTTCTGGAACCAATTTCCTGCAGATCCTGAGAGATGACTGTAATTCTGTATTTTTGGACACAACGTCCTTACACTTTGCTTTAGTTTATTAGACATGGCTTTTTTTAGTTCTTTGAACATATTTATAATATAGGTGATTTAAAAAGTCTTGTCTAGTAAGCTTATCATCTGGGCTTCTTCTGGGACAGTATCAATTGATTACATTTTATTCTGTGACCATACTTTTTTGTTTATTTGCATATCTAAACATTTTGGTTGAAAACGACATTTTAATAAAATGTAGCATCTCTGGAAAGCAAAATGTTCCCCTCAGCAGCATTAGTTTTTGTTACTATTTGTTTTAGTTGTTTCTTTATAGTGATTTTGTCTTGTATTGCCACTGAATTCTTTGTTTAGTGAATTCAGTGTTAGTGTTTAGCTAATCATTAGGCAAAGATTTCCTTAACTGCCTGGAATCAGTAAGTTCTCCCAGTATTTTCTGCAGGTGCTCTGTGTGCAGGCAGTTGACAGTTCTGCTATAGCCTTCACTTTTATGATTTTGCGTATGTGTCATGGTCAGACAGCCAGAGGCTAGGGACCTTTGAGGTCTTTCCTGGGTATGTACACAGCTTACATCTGTGCTTGGCCTTCTTAATTCTCAGGTTTTTTTTTTTTTAACTTTTTTTTTTTAACTTTATTGTTGAATGTATTACAGATGTTCCTCATTTTTCCCCTCTTGACCCCCTCCTCTTCACTCCCGCCCCCCTCCTGCCTTTCTCCACACTGTTGTCTGTGTCCATTGGTTATGCATATATACATGTAAGTTCTTTGGTTTATTTCTTCCCACCCCTCCACCCCCCTTTCCTTTGATGTTTGTCAGTCTAACAACCAATTTGTACTTCTTAATCCCTTCACTTTTTTCACCCATTCCCCCAACCCCCCCTCCCATCTGGCAACCAACAAAATGTTCTCTGTATCTATGAGAATGTTTCTGTTCTGCTTGTTCATTTTGTTTGTAGATTCAATTGTCGATAGATATGTATTCATTGCCATTTTATTTGTTCATATTTTTTATCTTTTTCTTCAAGAAGACCCTTCAACATTTCATATAATAATGGTTTGGTGGTGATGAACTCCTTTAGCTTTTCCTTGTCTGGGAAACTCTTTATATGGCCATTGATTCTAAATGACAGCTTTGCAGGATAGAATAATCTTGGTTGTAGGTTCTTGCTTTTCATCACTCTGAATATTTCTTGCCACTCCCTTCTGGCCTGCAAAGTTTCTTTTGAGAAATCAGCTGACAGTCTTATGGGAACTCCTTTGTAGGTAACTAACTGCTTTTCTCTTGCTGCTTTTAAGATTCTCTCTTTGTCTTGAACCTTTTACATTTTGATGATGATGTGTCTTGGTGTAGGCCTCTTGGGGTTCATCTTGTTTGGGACTCTCTGTGCTTCCTGGACTTGTATGTCTGTTTCCTTCACCAAGTTAGGGAAGTTTTCTGCCATTATTGTTTCAAATAGGTTTTTGATTTCCTGTTCTCTCTCTTCTCCTTCTAGCACCCCCAAGATACGAATATTGGCACGCCTGAAGTTGTCCCAGAGGCTCCTTACACTGTCCTCATTTTTTAAAAATTCTTTTTACTTTTTGCTGTTCTGATTGGGTGTTTTTTGCTTCCTTATATTCCAAATCGATGGTTTGCTTATTGGCTTTCCCTACTCTACTATTGAATCTGTGTAAATTATTCTTTATTTCAGTTAGTGCCTCCTTCATTTCAACTGTGCATCCTTCATTTCTGACTGGTCCTTTTTTATGCTCTTGAGGCCCTCACTAAGTTCATTTAAGTTCTCATTAAGTTCGTTGAGCATCCTTATAAGCAGTGTTTTGAACTCAGCATCTGTTAGGTTGCTTATCTCCATTGCGCTTAGTTCTTTTCCTGGAGTTTTGTTCTGTTCTTTCATTTGGGACATGTTTCTTTGTCTCTTCATTTTGGCTGCCTCCCTGTGTTTGTTTTTTTGTATTACTTAACGAGAGGTATGGGGCTAGCTGAGACCAGATGCTGCTTGTTTGAAAGAATTTAGGAAAAGCTGAAGCAGGATCCAAGACAGGCCAATCCTGTGGTAAAGCAACTGGCAACAGCTTGGATAGGCCTGAAAGTTGGATGGGGCGGGGCCTCAGGGAATCACCAGGGCAGGGAAAACAGTCTGAGCCTGGTTGCTGGAGTCCCAGATATGGCGGCTATCTGCTGCCCCAGGGAAGGGCTCACCAAAGGAACAAATGCCTCTGACGGCATGTCTGTCCAGGGAAAAGCTGCCTCTCCAGCCCTTGCTCCAATGCCAAACAACTCAGTTCTTCCTCATATGTCTCTAGTGCCTTTCAAGCTGCCTCCCCCATGCTGGAGCCTGGAGGGAGCTAGTCCGAGTAAGTCTGTGTGTGGGCCCTTTAAGAGGAGCTGCCTGGGGGCTCCAGCAGCCTCAGCCTCCCTCAGCCTCAGTTCCCCGCTGGTTTTACAACCAGAAGTGATGGGGATTCTCTTTCTGGCACTGGAACCCTGAACTGGGCACCTGGTGTGGGGCGGGGACCATCAGTCCTCAGGGAGGACCTTCCCAGCGGAGGTGTCCTCCTGATTTTTTTCTGCCACACGTGGGTGTGAGACCAAGCCCATTGGCCTCCGCCCCTCCTACCAGTCTCCGTGTGGCTGCTTCTTTAATTCCGCAGTTGTAGGACTTCCATTCAGCTCGATGTGAGGCGGTTTTGAATGATGATTGTTCTATAGTTTAGTTGTAACTTTGATGTGGTTGTGGGAGAACGCAATACCGCGTTTACCTACGCCGCCATCTTGTCCGGAAGTACTTTTTTTTTTTTATTCCTTACCCGAGGATATTTTTCTATTTATCTTCAGATAGAGTGGGAGGGAGGGAGAGAGGGAGAAACATTGATGTGAGAGAGACATTGACTGGCTTCCTCCTGCACGACCCTGACCAGGGCTGGGACAAACTGCAACCAAGGTTCGTGCCCTTGACCAGAATCGAACCCGTGACTCATTGGTCCACGGTTCCTGCTCTAACCACTGAGCCACACTGGACAGGGCTCTCAGGTTTTTCATACTGGAGCTTTACAAAGGTGTTATGGACATCTCATTACCTCACTTTTCCTTTTAAGGTTTTTGTTTATCCTATTGTTTGCCCTAATTGTTATCCACTGCTTCAGCAAGCTGTGAAGTTAAACAATTTCCAGGAATTGTTTTTTACATGTCCCTAGAGTAAAGACTTTTTGCAGTGGGCAAGTCCAAATCAGGTCAAAAACAGATAGCTTTGCAAGTGGAGTCTTTCAGGGAACCCTCTGATAGGTCAGAGAATTACAATTTTTCTGGGAATGAGGCTTTGAAGGAGCTTCAGCCTCCTCTGCTGGCTTTTCAGGCTGCTAGTTTGTACTGCAAATCCATGATGTCAGTTTTCAAGTCTACTATGGAGCTGGTTGGGGAGGCTGGGACTAGGGCAAGTTAAAAAGCCACAAAACTGTTTTTAATCAAGATTTAGTCTTTTTTTTTCTTTTCTTTTTTTTTTTAAAGGAAACCCTTTCCCGATTGCTGAAAGCTTTTAGTTTCTAGAGTTATTACAAAGTTGATTATGATAATTTTTGCCAATTTTTTTCGTTGGAGAAGAATTGTTGGCAGTCCTTATTACTTTCCACTGTTTTCACTGACATCACTCTTGAGTTCTTTTTGAAAGGTAAAATAAATTATGATTTCATGCAGATCTTTCTATTCAGAATTACAGTGTTTTGTCAACAATTTAAACTTTTCTTCTTTGCCGAAAATTTTGGTTCTCAATGACAGTAACATTATTCCATTGGTTTATCACACACTATATTTACACATTAATATTAGAATAACAATACCAACACTACTGTGAACTACATGGTTTGGTTACTCATTGTAGCTTGAGGATTTTTTTGCAGTTCTGTTCTTAAGGATATATTTCACTGGGAATGTTTGATTATATTAATGTTTTAAAATTCCATGAAATAATTACTCTCCGTCTCGTTATGTTATCAACTGACTACACAGTGAGGTTCATTTGTTTCGTTTTGTTTATGGCTTTTTATAGATTGCTTTTTTAACTTGTAAATTTTTTTGTTGTAAAATATTTGCATTGTTATAAAATCAAATCTACCAGTGTGTTTTTCTCCTGACCACTTTTAAATTCTAAGTTTATTACTTTTGTTTAAGAATTATACACAAATACATACATGTGTGCACACACATGTCCTTATCTGTACTGTGGATACAGTTCTTTTTTTCTTGTCTTTTATTTTTGCTTGCATATTGTGATACTCTAATACTTCTAGATTTTGGTCTGTTCAGAGACTCATTCTCTGTATTTTCCTCAGTGAGAACTTTCTACTCAAAAACCTTTGTTTTGTTTTTTTACCCCCATTGACTAGAGTGGCATCTGATGTCACTCCTCATTTGGATCCCTATAAAACTTTTTAACCTCATTTTCTATACTTCCTCTTCATTTTTTTAATCTCATTTTTATTTCAAGATTTTCTTCAAATGGCTCCCTTTTCCTTTTTGTGAAGTTTCCCTTATCCTGTGGAACAGCAATATTCAACTGGTGTGCCGCAAGAACTTTTAAAACATGTAATACCTTACTATTTAGTCAGAAGCACTGACCTCTTTTCCCTTAGATTGTGAAATAAAAAAATGACAACAGCCAACACAACAGTAGCTGTCTGGTGTGAATGAATAAAAATTATAGCTATTTCTTTTTGTCAGATTGGCCAAAATATATTTTTTGGCGTGCCGCAGAATTTTAGTACTTAGTTTGTGTGTGCCATGAGATGAAAAAGATTGAAAATCACTGTTGTAGAGGTAGAGCCATTTGCTGTTTGTGTTTATAGGATATTTTTTTCTTTTTAAATTTAACTCATCCTTTTTTAGTGACAGCTTTATTGATATAATTCACTTAAAGTATAGCGTTCTAGTATTCCTTTAAGTAAAAGGATACTTCCAATCCCCAAAGCATCCCCTTTCCATCCCTTCAGCTCTTTCTGCTGGTATTTATTACCACATTTATTACCATATTATTATCATATTGCTAGTGCTGGTATTTCTTTTTTTTGGGTTAATCCTCACCCGAGGATATTTTTTCCATTGATTTTTAGAGAGAGTGGAAGAGAGGGAGTGAGGTAGGGAGGGAGGAAGGGAAAGAGAGAGACAGAGACAGAGACAGAGACAGAGACAGAGACACATTGATGTGGGAGAGGCAGGCACATCGATTGGTTGTTGTCTCCTGCATGCGCCCTGACCGGGGTCAGGGATTGAACTTGCAACCCAGGTACATGCCCTTGACTGGGAATTGAACCCATGACCCTTTGGTGCACAGTCTGATGCTCTAACCACTGAACTACACCAGACATGGCTATGCTGGTATTTCTTGATTTAAAAAAAATATTCAGACATTTTTCTACAGTGGATAACTTCCCACCTATCTGCTTTATTTGCGCTTATATATCCCTCCTCCCCCATAGTATTATGTTTTTGGATTAAATCAGTGTTTAGATTATGAAGATTGTATAAATAAGTGCTGTTCACTATGATTCCTTTTCCTTTCTATGTACAATTTTTTCCCCATTTTTTTTCTTTATTTTTAGAGAGAGGAAGGGAGAGGGAGAGAGAGAAACATCAATGAGAGAGAACATCGATTGACCGCCTCCTGCACGCCCCCCACTGGGGATTTGGCCCACAACCTAGGCATGTGCCCTGACCAGGAATCGAACCGGCAACCTCTTGGTGCATGGGTCGATGCTCAACCACTGAGCCACACCGGCTGGGTCCCCATTTTTTCTTAAAGGAGTTAATTGGCTTTTTGTTGTAGTTTTAGTTTTTTATATGCCTCTCATGTATGTAGCTCCAGTGTGGTCAGTCACATCAGGTAATTGATCAGTTTTTGTCTTAAAAAAAAAAAAGCCATATTCTTCAAAGATTGTTGTGACTATTGGCCACTAGGCCTGTTGGACAACTGGCATCCTGGGGCTGCAAGAAGCATAAACTTAAGTAGCTAGTGCCTTGGTAGTCGAAATGGGGAAGTGGACTATGTGGCTGGCCATTCCTCACTGTGATCTGTGCTTTGTGTGTCTGTTCCTGTCCAGCATCTCTAGAGTTAAATGTTTGGTCTTTCATTGGTATGGGGGAGATTTATAGAGGTGGGACAGTTTCCAGGTGGCTTGGTCTGGAGGAGCAGATCTAGAGGTTTAACTTGTTCTGGTTCAATTTTTTTCATAATCCTCCTCTTTTCAACCCCTGCCACATTTCTTAGACCTCTCTAGGATTCTGCTGTTTGAATGGGCTTCTGACTATTGTTAGCTGAAACCTAAGACGCTTGGAATTTTGTCTGCTTTTTGTCTTTCAGAACTTTATTCATCTGCTTTGTCTACTGTTCTCTCCTTTTCTGGTCTGGTTATCTTGTCTAAAACAAACCACAGTCCTCCCTCGCCACTTCGCGCTTCGACTTTCGCGGCTTCACTCTGTCGTGGTTTTTCAAATACTATGCTATACTATATTTGAAAAAACCGCAATAGAGTGAAGCCGCGAAAGTCCAAGCGCGAAGTGGCAAGGGGCGACTGTATAGTAAATAAAGAATCCTATTTCGCGGAAATTCATTTATCGCGGCAGAGTCTGGAACTGATTAACCGCGATAAATGAGGGCCGACTGCACACCAAAACTTCCATTTTTATTAGGTTTCACAGGATCTGTGCATCAGGAATTTGCAGAATACTGCAGGGATGTTTTTTTTTTCTCTCTCCACATATTTGATATTTGAGGTCTCAGCTGTGATGACTCATGGCAGAGGGAGACTCAAACAGCTGGAACTGTAGGATCTACTTCCCAGATGGCTTCTTCTTTAAATGTGTAGCACCTTGGCAGGGATGGCTAGAAGGCTGAGCTCAACTGCAGCATCAGCCCAAGGGCCTGTGTGTGGCCTTCTCAGCATAATTGCTTTAGAGTAGTCGGACTTGTTACATGGCAACTCAGATTCAAGAATTAGTATTTGAAAGGATCATGTGGAAGCTACCTGTCCTTTTATGACCTTTCCTCAGAAGTCATAGGGTGCCATTTCCACCATAATCTTTTGGTCATAAGCCTCAACCAGATTCTTTGGGAGGAGTCACTTGATGGGGGAGTGGTAAGGTCACATTGCACAAAACCATGTGAGATGGGGATATTGTTGTGGTCAGTGTTAGAAACAACCTTCCACACTTCTGTTTGTTCTTATGGGTGGCTGTCTTTTAATTCCTTTACTCTTTTTTCAGAGGTGTTGAGGGAGCAGAGATTAAATTTAGCTGTTCAAATGATCTTGTTTAACTAGAAGTCCCGTGAATGGTGATTTTTGTTTTTAAGCAAACTTTGTTTCATTGAAGTATGACATAAGCATAGTTGAGCTCACACTTCATAAGTGTGCTAGCAGTTTAGTGAATTATTACAAAGTGAGAACCTTTTGTAAATGCTACCCTAAATCAGGAAATGGGAACAGTAGTAGCACTCTGAAGCACCATATGCCCATTCCCAGTTGTTATCTCTACTCTCCTCCCCAAAGGTAATCACTGTAGTGACTTGTGTTATTATAGATTAGTTTTCCTTATGTTTGAATTTTACATAATTAATATAATATGTGCTCTTGTATCTGGCTGCTTTTGCTCAACAACACATTTTTGTTTCATCCATGTTATTCATCCATTTGTAGTAATCACTACATCATTCAGTTTTATTCCTGTATAGTATTCCAACATAAAAATGTATGAATTTCCATATCCATTTTGCTGCTAATGTCTTCCATAATGGTTAAAACCCTCTATGGATCTTCATTCTCATTTATGTTTACTTGCATGGTTGTCCCTTTAATAGCTTTTCTTTAGCCTTGCTGCCACCCTTTAATTCCCCTTCTCCCTCCATCATTATTTTTTATTATATTATCTGTACTGTCTGGAGGACTTTTATCTACCCTTCTCAGCTTTCTGGAATGTACTGTAAAGTAAGAAGCCAAAAGGAAAGATCTCTAAGCCAAAACCTATGTCATAGTCACGTATTGAGTTTATCCATTTGTATTTCAGATACTAGTTTAATAAAGGTGGCTGCTTATTTGCTTTCTTGCCCTAAAGAAGGTTAGAGGATGTGAATTAGGAGAGAAGTTGCCAGGTGCTAGCATACTTATGTCAGATAGTGTAGTAGTAGAGAGAATCAGGTGACCATGTAAAAAGAATAAAGGAGATAAAATCATAGCAATTTGAGGCTTAGTTTAGGGTGAATTCCTGATGGCCTTGTTTTATTTAAATAGCACAGTAAAATAACCATTATTTTCCTTTAATAATTGTTTGGTTAAATTGGTTCAACTTAACCAAAGAAATGGTTCATTTGTGTTTTCTATACTCTTATTTAAGAAGATGGGGAAATTTTGAAGAGATCATATTATCCATGATGGCTATAGCGAAAGCTTTTCGTTGTCCTCAAATATGTCCAAGTGGAATGAAGGTTACTTTTACTTTGGCGTACCTTTAGAACAGTTTTTTTTTCCCCCTGATCATGATAATGGGAAGAAATGTATTTTACATTGTGATTCACTATGCAACACACACAATTTTTATAACTGGGAAGTTTCTTTTCCATAAAATAATACTTTGGAAAAACACTGCTTCACAGTGCTCAGGTTCTCTCTTCATTTGGAATTATTTAGAATTGCATATTAGTGGAGTCTAAATTAATGAGCTACTGAACAGTAATGAGCTACTGAACAGAGAAGGTTGAGGACAACATTTGTGGAAAGGGCTGTTTTGAAAAATATAGGGTGGGGCAAAAGTAGGTTTACAGTTGTGAGTACGTGAAGCACAGTTTATTATTGTATTATTAATTGTATTATTTTCCATAGAACAAGTGTAAACCTACTTTTGCCGCACCTGTATACTAGGTCCAAAAGCTCTGAGAGACCTGAGAGAAAAGCAGCTTCTTAATCATTTCCTTTTAAAATTGGTACTAAAATTTCAAGAGTGTTTTTCTTTCCTAACACTTTTGTCTACATGTGATTGTCAACCTGTCTCCCCACCTCTGCATACTGATTATAATATTGTAACATTTCTGCTTATGGAGGTGAATTAATACATGATTATGGGTTAAGAATAAGTATGCCATGTGTTTTACCCAAACCATGCAACATTATCTGCCTTTATTGTTTTTTTTGAGTAAGCCTTTTAATACCTCTAAGCCTTAGTTTCCTCATCTGTAAAATAGGGGTGATAGCACTTACCTCCTAGGTTTATGTGAATTGAATGAGATAATGCATGTAAAGTGCACAGTATTTAGAAGTTAGTGTTATTAATAATTAACAAAATTAACAATCCTAATCTGCTTGGTGAACAAGAATAGGATATGTTAGAATGATGTCTGGTATATTTTAATGCAGAGGTTCTTTATGTCCCAAATAAGGTTTTTGTTTGTTTGTTTTTTTGTCAGATAAAGGAAAGATTCCAGGAAGACCACTGAAAGGAGTAGGTAGTACTTGTAATGTTTGTGGGTTCTAAGTATACTTTGAGATGTTTCTTTTTTTAATTTTCCTCCTGCACCAGCCCCCAAATTTTGATACTCACTACCTGTGAGACCCCAAATAGATAACAAAAGTACTAAAGTTTGTGATTTACTTTCAGAAAAGGATCAGACCTAATTTAGAGTTTTCTCTGTTAATAACATCACTTCTTTGTTTGCATATTATATGCTGTCTTGAGTGATTGGAAAAAGTGAGTAGCATTAGCAAAGCTAGCCTGGAATAATAGTGAATACTAAAGGGACAGTGTACTGTGGCCAGAAGTTGTAGAGCTATTGTTTTACACTCTCTTCTTGGGTTAATTTTTGACCCATAGTAGTAAACCTAGTTAAGATATCTGTTTGTCAGAAACATCTTTAGCTTGCCAGGCTTTTTCAGAAACTGGACGCTTCAGTCAGTACTACATTGTGGATGCTTCCTAGGCATTGAACCTACTGGCTCCCAGTTCTTATCTTGAAAGGTCATCTGCTCAGTATAAACATTCTGAGCATGATGTTGATATGGTGGGTTTGTAGAAAATGGTTGTTTACCTAACCATCTCTTTTATATTGCTGTTCATGCATTTATGTTACTACTTCTCTTTTAAAAAAAATAGAGGAAATACCAGAAACTAGTTTTGAAAAATGTTAGCACTGTAGCTAAAAATGATATGCCTCTATTCCAGTGCAAGAAAAAATATGATTTTTCTCTAATTCTGAGATCCAGTCCAATTTCATTGTTTGTGTTCATCATCCTCTGTTATTCTACATGGCTCTTGGAGGTAACAAATATTGTCTACTGTGATAAAAATTGTCTACTGTGATATTTTTGCCTGGCTGGTGTGGCTCAGTGGTTGAATGTCGACCCATGCAGCAAGAGGTCGCCAGTTTGATTCCCGGTCAGGGCACATGCCCAGGTTGTGGGCCCAATCCTCAGTGGGAGGTGTGCAGGAGGCGGCCAGTCGATGTTCTCTCTCATTGATGTTTCTATCTCTCGCTCCCTCTTTCTCTAAAATCAGTAAGGGAAAAATATTTTTAAAAAAACATGCATTTTTTCCCTAGCAGAGCTGTACAGCTGATCTGTCTTGTAATACTTTTTTATACCTCTCCCCCAATAAAGGGCTGGGGAATTTTTCATAAACATACATTTAATGTTCATTGTGAACCAGGCCGACTAGAAATAGTAAGTATCCTGTCCTCTGGGGAACAACACTTTTGCTCCTATGACTATGCCATGATAAGCGCTATAATACAAGTACTGTAAGTTGAATATGGGTTTCTGTAGCAATGTTTGAGGTGAGAAAACAGAGATAAAGTACCAGTATCAATTCATTTATTAATACTGAACTTTCCAATGTAAGTTGTAATTGAAAAATGAAAACAAAACATTGAACTTTCTTTTTGAATTGAAATCCCCCCCCCAGTGCTTTTATGTTAAAAAAGGAGATGAAAAATATAAATGAAAAAAGCAATTTTTATTAGTATGTTCCCTGAGTACTATATACTTTTGTAGTACACCATTCTTTCTCCATTTTGGCATGTCTCTTTCTTTTTTTAAGTTTGTCTTTCCTTCTTGATTGCTTTTTCTGTGAGGACAATGTATGTCTTGTTTAGGTTTGAATCTGGTGTCCCTACCTACCACACCACATTGCCTACTAGATAATAGGTAACCAGTAAGGAATTATATTACTTATAATTGGTTTTTGAATAACATTTTAAATCATTAAAGCAGTTTGACTCCCCAGTTGGCCAGATATTTAGAGTTTTCATAGTACTGTATATTTCTTTCCCCCCCCCAAGAATTATAATTTTATTTTATTATTATTATTATTTTTTCTTTATTGATTTGAGAGAGAGAGAGGAAGTGAACTTTTTATATCAGTTGACCTTTTCTGTCCAGAAGGAAAAGAAAGCATATTGGTAATGTGGGTAGGTTTTATTCATTTTACACTTGCTTATGTAGGAAAGACACAACACCAATTATGCTTATTTACACAGGCAGAAACTGAGGCTCAGAGGGGTTTTAAGTGGCTTCACTAAGATCCCACCATTAACAAAAAAGTAAACCTGAGACTTAAACCCAGGCTTGTTAAATACTTGAGTTTCATTTTTAATTTGAGTTTTAAAAGTTTTTAGTTTAGTTAAAATGTCTAGGTAAATCAAAATTTTATATTCTTGCAATGTTCAAAATTAAAGTTTGCCTTTCAAGTTAAATGTTTAAATATTAGAGATATTTAAATTTTAAGTAGTGTGTGTGTTAGAGTGCCTTTGGGCAACCTAAAGTACAACTGGACATATTTTTTTCTCTGTCTCTTTTTTTTTTTTAGTTTTTTAAAATCTTTATTGTTGAAAATATTACAAGTGTTCCTCCTTTTTTACCCATATTGACCCCCTCCTGCCGCGCTGCGCCGCGCCCCCCCCCCCCCTTTCACTGCACTATTGTCTGTCTCCATTGGTTATTCATATATGCAAATAAGTTCTTTGGTTTATCTCTTCCCATTACCCTTCCCTCTGAGGTTTTTGAGTGAATGTAATAGCTTTTCATTTATGGGTTTGTAGTGCCAAGGTAAATGTAATGCAGAAAAAATTCTTGCAGAGATTATTGGCTTGGTTTATTATTTTTTTAATGTTAAATTTGTTCGAACATTTCTGAGTAAATTCCTTATGCATATCTTTGCTACAACTAGAAAACAGATTACAGTTATAAATTACATTTATAAGCAACCAAACTAAAGCCAATGCAAAAATTAACACTAATACAGTGGATTAATATTATTTTGTCAAAATGAATCACTTGACTGATATTAGGGTTATGACAGTTCAAATTTTTTGGCATGCCTATACAGTATTACTCTGTGCTGCTTGACTTCAGTTTTTGTCTATTGGAACTTGTATGAAACCCTGTTATATAACGTTTGTACATTGTCTCATTTGGATATCACTTTTGGGAAATGAATAATTTGCTACTAAAACTTTGCTTGGCATAAGTATAGTTGTGAAGGTAAATGTGGGAGTTAGCATTGCACGTCAGTATTTGGATTTTTGGGTCACCAATATAATTGAGTGTGTTTTATCAGGCATTTCTAAATTAGCATGGAAATTAAAATATGCAATTAAAAATTTCTCATAAGGATGTCTAGGATCCCAGTGAATACATATGAACCTCAGTTTGAAAGACATTGATTTATACAATACTATATGATGTCATTTTGTGTTAGTATAACCATGCCGTTTTTATGTACTTGAAGAATTATCAGTTTAAACTACTAAGCTAAATAATTTAAAAGAAATCATAATTGAAAGGTATCTCAGAATCCTCAGTTAGCCATTTAAATCTTATTTACATACTAGGGAGAAAGGCAGTATTTTTAAGTGGAGGTAGGAGGGGAGGTGGTAGTTTACAAAGCTGTGTGTGTGGTTCATGATCTGAGCCGTAATGTAACTTTTATAAAAATTAGAGAGATATGTCATGAACTGTAGACTATGCTCTGACAGATCATAAAAAGGAGAAGTTACTTTGGGCAGGGAGAATTGAAGTTTTCCTAGGTGTAGTATAATTTTTTCTTAATAGACTTTATTTTTTTAGAAGTTAGATTTACAGAAAAATTGAGAAGATAGTACAGAGAGTTCCTGCACTCAGTTCCCCTTATTAATATCTTAATATCATGTCTTTTTTTTTCAATTTATCAACAAATATTGATATGTTATTATTACCTAAGTTCTGTAGTTTATATCAGTTTCCTTAGTTTTTATTTCATGTAGTTTTCCAGTTCCAGGATCCCATCCAGGATATTACCTTGTATTTAGTTGTCATGTCTCTAGGCTCCTCTTGTGACATTTTCTCAGCCTTTCCTTGTTTTTGATGACCTTAGTTTTGAGGATTACTGGTCAGGTATATTGCACGATGCACTTCTCTGTATTGGTATATATTTAATGCTTTTCTCCTGATTAGACTGGGGTTATGGGTTTTTCGGAGGAAGATCACAGAAGTAAAGTAGCATTTTCATCACATCATATCAAAAGTTTCACTCCCCCCTCGAAGGTAGAGTATCAACTTCAATAATTTGGAGTTCTGCATGGGAGATTTGTCTCCTCTCCATTTATTAAAGTGCTGCTTTACATTTACATTCATTTAAAAATATTTTTAAATTTGCCTTTTGATTTTTGCCTTGATTATGGGTTTTTAAAAGAATTTTGTTAGGGGATTACTATCTAGATATCTGAGCATTTCCAAAATATTAATGATTTAATTCTCTTCCAATCAGAGAATATATTTTGTATTTTTTGAATACTCAGACATTTTTAAAAGTTGTTTTACGTTCTAGAACGTGGTCTGTGTTGCTCAGTGGTCTCTGCACTTGAAAAGAATGTGTGTTCTGTGCCAAAAATGTCAGGTCAAATTCGCTGATTGCATTTCTCAAGAGAACCCTACTGATTATGAGTCTACTTCTGTCAGTCATTGAAAGGGGGTTGTTGAAATCTTTGACTGTAAGTGTTGTTTTGTCTTTTTTTCCTTTCAGTTCTGTCATTTTTGGTTAATATATTTTGAAGCTTTTTATTTTTTTAATTCTCACCAAAAGGTGCTTATGATTTTTAGAGAAAGTGAGAGAGAGACATTGATCAATTCCTCCCGTACCTGCCCTGACCAGGGATGCCCCCGAAAGCTAGGTATGTGCCCTGACCGGGAATTGAATCCGCAACTTGTTTGGTGTATGGGAGGACGCTCCAACCAGCTGGTCTACCTGGCCAGGGCTATTTTGAAACTCCTTTGTTAGAGAGATACATGTTTAGGATTTTTATAGTCTCCTGATGGAGTGATCCTTTCATTGTTATAAAATGATCCTGTCTTTATTTCTGACCTCATAGTTTTTGCTCTGAAATCCATGTTGATTTTAATATAGTTTCGCTAGTTTTCTTTTGATTAGTGTCAGGTTGGTATATCTTTTTCTGTCGTTGTGCTTTTAACCTATTTATGTCTTTATATTTAAAGATAATTTTTTATAGGTAGTATATAGTTGGGTCTTGCTTTATATCTTTGCCTTTTCAATTTTTTCTAAAACTTTTCATTTCAAAGTAATTACAGTTTTATAAGAAGTTACAAAGAAATATATAGGGAGGTCCGATGTAGCTGTTCTGTCCACCCAACCTCCCCCAGTGTTAGCATCTTACTTAACTTTAGTACATGATCAAGACCAGGAAATTGACAGTGAGTGGTACAATCCATAGAGTTTATTCTGATTTCACCAGGTAAATATGTACTCATTTGTGTGTGTGCGCCCATGTATGTGTAACTGCAATTTAATCATGTGTAATTTCATGTAACCACAACCAAGATAATGAACTCAACAATTACCACAAGACTGATTCCCTTGTGCTACCTTTCTATAACTACACCAGCCCTCTCTATTCCCCACCCCTCTCCCCATCCCTGACTCCTGGGAGTTAGCTTGGGACAATCATAGGGATTATCTCATTTGTTTCTCCTCTCTCAGGGACCACAGCCCTATATTACTTGTTGTCCAGTGTCTTAAAAACATTGTTTCAGATGTTTTGCTTGGTTTATTAGGTAATGTGGTAGCGTGAATCTGGTCCTTTTTATTCAGTTTTTGCCAGTAGCAGAAATCCTTAATGAATTTGTAGTTTTGATTTTCTGTTTATTGTAAATCAGCTTACATAGCATACTTCTTGATAAAGAACAGTTCTTAATTTACCTTTACTCCAGGAATATCCTGTAGAGATTTTGCTTAAATTTGGGTAGTATGTGAGGTATAGAGTAATGTACCATGAAAGGGAGGAAGGAATGGTGTAGGAGTGAAAGGATTCATTCAGATCAGTTGCCACATATAATTAGTGTCCTCAGTACAAACACAAATATTTCTAGTTTGAGACCATACATTTATTTGTAGTTAATGCATGCTTTCTACCTCCATTTCGTGGAACACTTATGTCCAATTAGATTTTAATTGATTTTCACAACCAAAAGGTTTCCTAGACCAAATAAATATATTTTGGAAATTCTAGAGTAAAATAAAATTTGTCTCTCTCTTTTTTTTTTTAATCCTCACTCGAGGATATTTTTACATTTATCTTCAGACAGAGTGGGGGGGGGGGAGAGAAACATTGATGCGAGAGAGACACATAAATTCGTTGCCACCCGCATGACCCCAGCCAGGGCTGGGGACGAACTGCAACTGAGGTACATTCCCTTGGCCGAAATCGAACCCGGGACTCCCTGGTCCGCAGGCCGACGCTCTAACCACCGATCCAAACCAGCCAGGGCAAAATTTGTCTCTGTTTTAACAATTCTCAAAACCAGTAATGTATTAATGCATTCTGTGAATCACCAGTGAACCAATGTAGACTTAATCACTGGACTTTAGTGATACTCTTCTGAAGATCTTGAGAGAATGTCATTGTTAAACGTTCAAGGACGTTTTAATGTCTAAATAAGATGATGTATTCGAGTATCATTGGGTACACACCTAAGTGGATTCAAGAATTCATATTTCTAGTAAATGTACTGATTTTTCTTGATGGGTATTTAGGTTGTTCTCAATCTTCTGTTAATATAAACTATATATATATTTTATACAATGTATGTTTATTTGTAGGAATAATTCTTAGAATTGCTGTTAAAAGAGGATGAATATGCACATACATACATATGCATGCATTTGTATTTTTTGATATTGACATTTTTTTCCATAGAAGTTATGTGAGATTGTACACATACCACTTTGAAAGCCTGTATATAGAGAAATTTCAACTATTTTTTAGTTGCCCTCCAGTTTTGTTTCAATTTGTAAGTGACTGCTTACTGCTTCTACTAAACTAAATTTTTTTTTTAATCCTCAGTCGAGGACATTTTTGCATTTATCTTGAGATTGAGTGGGAGGGAGAGAGGGAGGAAGAGAGAGAGAGAAACATCGATGTGAGAGAGACACATCGAGTGGCTGCCACCCACACGACCCCAACTAGGTCTGGGGAGAAACTGCAACCGAGGTATGTGACCTTAGTGGGAACCGAACCCGGGACTCTGATCCGAGGGCTGACGCTCCAGCTGCTGAGCCAAACCTGCCATGGCTGTCTTCCTGGTTTTTAATTGTTTTTTTCTTTTCGGTGATTTTTTTCTACCCTGTCTTCTAATTCACTGATCGGGTTCTCGACTTCCTTTGCTCTGCTGGTCATTCCTTCCAATGTGTTCTTTATTTCTGCTATGTCATTCTTAATTTGCAATTGGTTTGTTTTCAATGCTTCTATATCTTTACTCATGCTGTTGAAGTTCCTCATGATTATTACTGTGAGCTCTCCCTGTGATATCTTGCTGATTTCTATTTCATTTATTTTTTTCTCCTGTCAAATTATCTTGTTCTTTCATTTGGGATTTGTTTTGTTTCAGCATTTTGTCTGCTTAGTGGGTTTTGGAGCCTGCCACATTTTCCCTGTGGTTGTTAATGTTCTGCTGGTTGTGGCTCCCTCTATTGGGTTTGGATGAGTGTGAGAGGACCCACCTCACACAGCACTGTCAACTCTTTCTTTCCTGGGTAGAAGGAAAGGTTCACTTATCTGCCAGTTTTTTGCTTAGAGGCTATTAGTGTCAGTTACTTGATGAGCTGGGATTTGTAGCTCTTAGCTGAATGAAAAATCCCTCATCTGTAAGAGGATTTCAAGTGGGTGGGGCACTTGCTTAGCCTCAGTCTGCATTTCTGTGGCTTGGCCTAGTGGTGTTGAATTCCTGTGGGAAGGGCTGGTCCTTCTACCCTGGGCTCTGGGAAGGGGCTCTGAGTAAGGTGGCTACTGTCCTGTTAGGGAGTGATTCAGTACAAGACTCCCTGTGTCCTCCTGTCCAGCTCTCTCCTGAGCCAGGAGCCCCGGACTCTCTCCACACAGTTCCAGTGCAGTCTGCCTTCCCTCTGGCGGAGCCCAAGGTGAGTGGCTGTAGCTCATTTGGTGCTTTTCAAAACCCCCGCTTTCTCAGCGTGAAGCACACACTCTAATATAACCCTTGCTTCAGTCCACTCTCCTTCCAGTAATCAGCTGGTCTTTTAATTTTAACTTTAAGTTATCAGAGTCTACCTTTAAATCACATTATACCATCTCATGCCTAGTGTGGACCTTATAGTATAGACTACCATTCTCTCATCCTGTTCTTTTTTGTTATTGTGAGACATTTTACTTCTATATATGTTATAAACCCTACAATGTATTGTTACTGTTTTTATTAAACATTACAGTCTCTTTTAAAAACTAAACTTTATAAAGGTATACTTTACATATAGTTAATTTTACCTGTTTTCAGTGTTTGACTTTTGACAAATGTATACACTGTGGTCTTTTTAGACTGGCTTCTTTAATCAGTATATACCTTTGAGATTCATCCATGCTATATATCACTTGTTCATTCTCTTAATATTGCTAAATAGAATTCCATTGTATAGATGTACCTCAGTTTATTCATTTACCTGTTGAAGGGTATTTGGATTGTTTCCTGTTCTCATTGATTATGAGTAAAGCTCCTACAAAAATTTAGTGCAGGTTTTGGTGTCAACATGTTTTTACTTCTCTAGGGTGAATACTTTGGACTGGGATTACTGGGTCATGTGATAAATGTACATTTAACTTCGTACTTAATTGTCAAATTGTGTTCCAGAGCGACTATATCATTTTGCATTCTCACCAGCATTGTATGAGAGTTTCAATTGTTCTACATCCTTATTTAACGCTTAGTATTGTCACATTTTAACATATCATGAACCTTGAGGGCATTATGCTAAGTGAATTAAACCAGTCACAGAAAGACAGATACTGTATGATCTTAGTGTATGTGTGATCTAAAATCCAATCTACTCTCTCAAAAGGAGAGAGTATATTAGTATTTGCCAGGGGAGAGGTTGGTTATTAGGTACAAATTTCCAGTTATAAGATGTGTAAGTTCTGGGCAATCTAATGTAATTATAGTTAACAATGTATTGTATACTTGAAAGGTGCTTAGAGAGTAAATCTTAAGTGTTCTCACCATATTAAAAAATGGTAATATCTTTGTGAGGGGATGGATGTGCTACCTAACCTTATTGTGCTTATTATTTATATATATATATGTGTGTGTGTATAAAATCATGTTTCACATCTTAAACTTACACAATGTTATATGTCAATTACATCTCAATAAAGCTGGAAAAAATTCAATTAGGCATGTAGTGATACCTCATGGTTTTAATTGATTTCTGTAGTTTCATAGTAGGGATTAAAATTGGGTCATGTGAGACCTCCAACTTTCTTTTCCAAAATTGTTTTGGTTATGCCAGTTTCTTTACACATAAATTTTATAATCAGCTCATCTGTATCTATAAAAAACGTCCTGTGATTTTGATTAGAATTGCATTTAATTTATAAATTAATTGAAGAAAGTTCTCATCTTAATGCTGTTGAGCTTACCAATTTATGAACATGGTATCTCTCTGCCAAGGTCTTTGAATTTTTCATCAGTGTTTTGTGGTTTTCAGAATATGGCTTCTGCTACATATACTGTTAGAATTATATCTATATATTTCATGTTTTTGGAGGTATCATAAATATTTTAAAATTTTTGTTTCCAATTATTCATTGTTAGTGCATAGAAATACAATATATTTTTTGGTATGTTGAACTTGTATCCTGTGATCTCACTAAACTCGCTTATTATAGGCTTTTTGTTTTTGTCTTGTTTATCTTAGATTTTTGGGGTCAGTTGTGCTTTAAGGAGACATTAAAAAAGTAAGAAAAGTATATATTTTTTGTTAATCATCACCTGAGGTTGTTTTTCCATTGATTTTTAGATAGAGTGGGAGGGAGGGGGGAGGAGAAAGAGATAGAGAGACAGAGAGACAGACACATCAATATGAGAGAGACACATCTATTGGTTACCTCCTGTATGACCCCGAATGGGGTGGGGAATCGAACCTGTGAACCTTTGGTCTGTGGGCTGATGCTCTAACCATTGAGCCAAACAAGCCATGTCAAGAAAAATCTTTTATAATTACTCGTGCAGCTACTATTTCTGGTGGTCTTTTGTGCTCTGCATCGAGATTTTCATTTGGTATAATTTTCTTGCCTGAGAATTTTTTTGTAATATTTCTTCGACTGTAGGCTTGCTGGTATTGAATTCTTCCAGCTTTTGCATATCTGAAAAAGTGTACTTTCAACTTTTTTTGAACGGTATTTTGCCGAGTATAGAATTGTAGGTTGACAACTTTATTTTCCTTTCAGTAACTGTAAAGATACTGTCCAACGTTATTCCAGCTTGCTTTGATTGGGGCAAGAAAAGTCCCCATACCTGTGTTGCAGCCTGAAAAGTCTTTCCAGGCAGTAAGCTTTGGATAATTTTAGGGCTCAGATCCTTTGTTTTCCCTTTCACAAGGGTTACTGTCATGAGTTCTCTGATATCCAATGACTGAAAACTTTTGTTTCATACATATTCTCTGGTTTTTTAGTTATTTTATTCAGGAGCAAATTTGGTCCATTTCACTGCATCTTGGCTAGAAGCAGAAGTCCAAAGACTTAAGAATTTTAAATCTTACAATTCACTGTAGACTGGAGGATTTGAGATGTCAAGAAGTATGTCATTGTAGTAATTTAAATGTGTTTTGTTTGCAGAAACTAGATTTAAGGTTTCTCCTGACACTAGTTTGTTGACATTTTTTACACAGTACGTGTAACCATCAATTTTGTAGTTTTGATGATTTAACATAGAAATTGAATATGAGCTTTTTAGAGACTTAAACTAAATGATATTTTGGATGGTCAGATTTCATATTTCATATGAAAATATTTTAAATGAGTATTTAGTGTTAAGGCAGTTTCCTTTTAAATTCAGATTTTTTGTAAAATACGCTTTTGGAACTGGTTTTTCAGATGAAACTTTTCAAATTAGTGAGATTGTTAAAAGAGCCAATAATAATGGGAGATACTTGAATTTGCTTGATACTTTAACTTTCAATTCCTGAGTTAAAAACCTTTCCAGTCATATTGGAAAAATTTATGTGTATGGTAGGCTGCAGCAGGGTTGCCTTCTAGTTGTTTAATAAACTTGAGCCCTTGTGAAGTATCTAAGGAGTGGGTAATGCAACTCTCTGTCCCTTGATCTTTATTAATCAGCAAAACATTTGATTGTGTTTTGCTTTGTTGCTTACTCTTGCATTTTATAGTTCTCAGTGGCAAATCAAATTTTCCTCAGTAGTTACTTAATTGAGTGTTTTTTTTCTTGATTCTCAGGAGATTTATATATTCTGAATATGAATGCTTTGTCATGAACAGTGTATTTTCCCAGTTTGTGACTTGCCTTTATACTAACTAGTGTGGTCCAAATGTTGATGAAGTTGAATTAATCTGTCAACCTTCTTTTTCATGACATGCATTTTTAAAAAAAATCTATTTTTAAAGAAATCCTACTCTAACCTGGTGTTAAAGACATTTTGCTGTTTTTTTCTAAAAGGTTTAAATATTTTGCCTTTTACATTTAGGCCTTTAATCCATTGGGAAGACCGTATAGGAATCTATTGGTGTCCGCCACCTTTTTTTTTCCTTCATTTAGAAATAACCTATTGGCTCACCACCATATTTTGGTTTGGATATTGTGTGCCCTATTTGTTATAAGCTTTCATGCATATGAAGGTGTCTTTCTGAGCTCTGTTGCTAAATATTTGTATTCATGCACCAGTTCTCTTTATTTCTGTATCTTTATTGTAATTTATGGTATCTGGTATAGTGCCAACTTTCTTTTGGTTATATTTGTATAGTATTTCTTTTTGTCTTTTTTTTCTTGAAGTCTTTTTAATATTATATATTTTAGATTTGTCAAATGGACTTTAAAAATCTGTTCACAATCTTTTTTTACCTAGCATATTTATTGCATTTATGTTTGCTGTGATTAAAATTGCATTCATTTTAATATACCCATATATTGATCACCTTCTTTGCTCTGTTTTTTTTTTTTCCCCTTCCCTTTCCATGTTTAGTGACTTTCTGAATATGAACTTAGTGTTTTGGAGCTGTAGAAATGTTTGTGCTTGATTTTGGTCTTTACTTTGTATTGCTATTAGTTGAGGACTATGTATACTTAAATTCTTGCCTGAGGTTTGTTTATAATGTTTTCCCAGGTTGAGAGAATTCAGGCTTTTGGTTACGAATTTCTAGATATTTTCTTCTCCAATAATTGCCATTATGGGATGGACAGTTTTCCTTGTCCTTTCAAGACCAGTTTTAAATAAAGTTAAAAAAATTGTTTGATTATTATTATATTATATTTTAGTTTACACTTAGATTGAAGGTGTACTCCATTGAGGTCTTAGTGTTATGGGCGAGGGTGTCTTATTTGACTCCCCTTCTTGGGTGACCTCAGGCTTTGTGTTCTGTCCCCTGAATGAGGCCTCTAAACCCAACACTTAGGTTCACATAAACTTTCAAATGTCCTCAGTGCAAAAAATTGCTTCAGTACTCTCTACCTTTGCCTAAGTCGTTGTCCCCCGCCTATTCTTTCTAACTTTCTTGCTAGGTCAACTTCACACTAAGAATGTGTGTAATTCCCACTGCCACTGTGTTTTGGCTGACATTTTAAAATTTTCAGCAGAGTGGTCACCCAGGTTGCCTGAAGTGGAAGTACTTCTCAACCCTTTTCATTATGGCATGCATGGAAAAGTGATAGTTCATACTAATTACCAGGAGATATTATTGAAGGCACTTTAGATTGTTGATGGTACATATACAAGGGCTCTGACACCTGGCACCCTGGCTGCCCTGGCACCCTGGCTACTTTTTGCCTGGCATCCTCAGAGGCTGATGCTAGCTCTGTCTCAGCACTCCTATTACGTGCCTATCCTTAGTACATTTGTTGGAAAGCTTTGAGTGTAGAATATGAATCTCAAACAGCTGTGTATGTATGTTGTTTTTTAGTTCATGAGAAAGGAGGGAATTACAGATCCTGAATCATGTTGGGCCTGTAAAAAATTGCACAGGAAAGAGAAATGGAATTAGGTTTTTTTCTTTACACTAAAAGAAAGTACTGGTGAATGTTTATCAGGTCAGGGGTTGGGGATTTCCTAATTCTGAACCTAACATATACATTGTAAAGGGAAGTGGTGATAGGTTTTGAGAAACCTTTTATATCAAAACCTCTCTAAGAATTCATAGGAAAATGCAGACTGGGAAGAGATATTCTGTAGCAATATTGTACATAAAAATATTTTATATATAAATAGCACCTGACAAATCATTTAGGAAAAAAACTGTGTTAAATCTGTGAACAGGTTGATAGTTCATGAAGGAAGTGATAAATTTAGCTGATAAATAATTGGAAAAAAATTATCAAAACTGATGGAAGATTATATTGGTTCAATTTTGCTTGGTGGGATTATTGAAAGTTTAAAGTATGCTTTCCATTTTATTGTGAGAAACTGATCTTAAAGAAATATAAATTGTTCAAATTATGTTCATTATGTAATAATAATAAAAACTTGATTAACAGCCGATACTCTTGAGCAGAAACAAAGACTTAGCTGTTCAGTAAAATGCTGTACAGTTGTTAATTTACTGTAGATCTATATGTTTTGACATGGTAAGCAGTAATGATATATCAAATGAAAGATTGCTAATAAAACTGCATGCAAAAATTTGTCCTATTTGTATATTTGCATAGATAAAAATCTGGAAGGGTATATTCAGACCGCTTAAAAAGTTTTTTTTTTTTTTTTAAAGCACTGTCTTTGAGAAGTCTTTATTATATTACAGTTTCTCTAGTTTTAGGATTGTTCATTTAATAAATCTAAGTGCCTTCTACATATTAGAAGTTGTCAACTTCAAAGCAGATTATTTTTAGTGGAGTTCATACTCATAAATTTGTCTTCCTCCCCTCCCCCAATGAGGTGCTTGTTCCTTCTCTTTTTTTGTGTATTTATTATTTAAAAAATATGTATAAGGCAAGTGAATGCATACTTTGCTACCAAAGCTATTAATTTGAACTGCATGTATTATAGCAAGCATCCAGGTTATAGCAAGCATAATATATGCAGTCTTTTACAACTTCATGGAGGTTTGGTCTACGTAATTTTGTTGTAGATGGCTTTCTGTCTGTATATTTTTGGAACTTTGAATTAAATGTGTACAGCTGAAATGACAGGGAGAATGATTGCTTGTAAGATGGTCTCTGCCTGTTTCTAGATAAATAATATACCCTGTGGAGTAGAAAGCAAATGAGGTAAAAAATAGGTTATAATGCTTATTGCTTTACATGGGAAATCGCAGGATTACTCTGGGCTATATATTCATAGAACTTACTGCTGAAATTCTACCTCATACTCCCCTTACCTCCAAATTTTAAATATACATTATTTTAAAGATTATTCAAGACTTAATTCATGTGCCTAATTTGAATGAGGCTTTATAGATAATGTACTTGATTATACTCCATCTGCACAATGTAACATTTAGCATGATATAGAAAAAAATTATTTGGAAAATAACTTAGCTGTTTTGACCCAACAGCTTTTTAAAAATTCATTGTTGGCACTGAATGTGCATGTGTGCTAATGTAGAATTCATTAGTTCATTTGGCTACATACATCAACCATAAAGTTTTTAGAGTTAGTAGTAAACTAGCCAAACAGTTGAGACAGTACATCCTAATTTGCTTTGTTGCAGCTGTATTTGGCCATTCTTTGGCAAATATACCAAAGAGAGAAAATAACAACAGTAGGTAAACTAAGGAGGTGTAATTAAGAGGGTACAAACCATTTAACATTTTTCAGATTTATACCACATTTTGTCTCAACTGGTATATTATTATTTATATATAGGAGCAGTCATGTTTTTCTGCCACAGGTGGCTTTTGAATATGGTAACTTGTTTTTTTTTTGTCATTGCTTTTTGTTTTTGTTGCTGATTTGTTTTGGTGTGGATGTGTGTGTCTTTTTGAACAATGATTACTTTTAATATGATTTTCAGTAACGCATGGTGAGAAAAACATGGCGAAGAACTGAAGCTAAATCTTCCTGTGGGATGGTGGGAGCAGGAGGTGGTAATCTTATGTGTTGCATTTCTGCTTGATGTGTATGTAGAGTTGTGGAAGGAGCGGAGCTAGTGTGTAGGAGTGTAAGAAGAAGAGCTACTTATGGAGGTTCTGTTTTTGGAAATGACTTTAGGTTCCTAGGCACGACCCTAGTTGAACAACTTACTGCTCAGAGGCTCTGTAGCCATATTGTTTGAATCCAGCCTCTGCTAGTTAGTAGCTCTTTGACCTTGAGCACAGGATTTACTTTCTCTATGCCTCAGTTTTTCTGTCTCTGAGGTAGAGTCTCCTTATCTCATGGAGTAATTGTGAGGATTAAATGAATACATATAGGATGTCCCCCCAAAATGTATACACACTTTGAATAATTATAAAGCCAGTGTTTATTAAAATATATTTCATTTTCAAAATATAATAGAATCTACGGACATTGTTTTGTCAACACCTGTTTTCAAACTGGTGTCAGTTCTGGCCCAGGCACTGCTCATAATGCGAAACAATGGAGTAGCATACACCAAGAATCATTTCATTTTGTGTTTGTGCACGTTCTCTTTCAATAGCTGCCCTCAACTCTTCGACTGTTGCCAGTTTTATAATGTTAACTTGATCTTTTATGTATCTCCATAAAAAAGTCTAGTGGATAAATTTTCTTTGTTCAAAGCTTCGTCTGGCTTCACCCATTATTTCAAATCAGTTAAACCTGGAAAGGAGAATTAAGTGAATTATCAGCAGTTTAAAGTGTGTATACATTTTTTTTGCTTAAAATAGTGACTGGTGCATATCAAGAGCTCAAATATTAACTGTCAGCACTTGAATTACTATTACTAAATTATCTAGTTTGATTTCAACAGTGTAGTTCTGTGAGAATATTTTTCGGTAGCAAATCATTTTCAATAGTTTATTTGAAAGTAATGGTACTTAAGGTTCCTTGCTAGTTTCTTGAATGATGTTTCCTTGTTCATCAGAATCCAGCACATACACTGAATGCAGAGTAAGTAATAGGTCCAGAGAGGTTGAGAAATCCAGGTTTGAGACAGATAATGCTTAAAATTTTTTATACTGATTTTGTTGTGATATAAGTAAAATATATCATATATTGGTTGACAGTTGGAGTGAGGGAGATAGGGTAATGTGTAAGTTCTTATATCTTCTCTAAAATGTTAGGTAGGATGACAGCTAGATTCTCCCCCCCCCCCCCCACCCCGCTTCTCTTTATCCTTTTGGTATTGTTAATGATTATTTCATTAGCTCTCTCTCTCTCTTTTTTTTTTTTGGAAGACACTTTATCTCTTAAAAGAAATCTCAGAGGCAGTTAGTTTCTGGCTGCCCTGGAATGCTACTGTTCCAGGAACTTGGGCTTTCCTACTCTATCCTCTGCTTGTGGATTCTATTATCTAGGTGATTCCAGCTAGGGAGAGGAGGGCTTGAAGCAGAGCATGTGCTTTCCTTGTATCCAGTTGGCCAGAACTTACTCACTATGCCATACCTGCAAGGATGGCTGGGTATCCCAGTATTTATTCTGTGCAAACATGTGTGTAATTAAATTAAGGGGGGTTCTATTAACAGAGGAGGAGAGGAGAAAGGATGTTGTAGACACCTAGACTGTGAAGCAAGTTACAGAACAGTGCTTATATAAAATATGTAAATATTAGTACTCAAGTGGGGGAAAATACATGTGCTTGCATCTGCACAAAAATTTTTGATCATAGTAGAATTTTCTTTAACCTTTATTGGTTCTGGGAAAGGGAACTGGGTGGCTTGGATCTGGATTGGGAGAATGACTTTTCACTATAGTATACTCTTTAGAGCTGATGATGTGTCATTTTTAACTTTTTAAAAATAGCAAATGAAATTAAAAAGAAAAGTCTGATATATAAGTTCAGGAATAGATATGTCATTAACAATCAGTAATACTTGAGATTATATAATTTTAAGCGTGTAACTCTTCCCTCATTAAAAAAGTGTGGTTTGTTGAAATTTCAAAAAATAGTTTAGATTCAGGTACTTTCTAAGGTGTTTTAAAAGCAGTCAGGCAAAGGCATTCCTGAGGTCTAGAAAGGGGAAGAATTTTGATTTATGAGGCATATTTCTGGGAAGGATATAATTTTTAATGATGCAAACATTTTTAGCGTTTTGGAAGAACAGGTCAGGATAGTATGTTTAAATATGCTTAAATCTCTTAATCTTTTGTAAGTAGTCAGCTGCTAAACCATCTTGTATGTCTGTGGCTGACTTCTAGGAAGTATGGGCAGAACTGCATGCTTGTTTTTTATTATAGTCAACTTAAAAGTTTTGGTTCATTTAAAAGCATTGGTTCATCTAAAACATTAGCAATTTATACCTTAATGGAAATGATTTTAAATAACCAATAAGATTAATTGTTAGCATCCTAACTTACAGCTCTTAAGAAATGGAAAGCTTAGGACAAAGACGAGAGGGTTATTTGAGAACCTACAATAATAAAGTGACATTGCTTTGTTAATTCAAGAAATAATATATTAATCCCTGTTATGTGATCATGGGTTGACAGAGTTTACAGGTGAGGGAGGCAGGAAGTACTGGGGGAAGGGGCTACCAAAAGGGGAGCCACCAAACCAGGACTGTGTTGAGATTTTGTCTCATGCATTTGTGGTAGGCATAAAAAATAGAGAAAAAAAAACCATTGGGGTTATATAAATTACATTAATTTATTGTACCATTTGTATGTCACCAACCTACTTCAACCAATCTTTTAAATTGAAAAAAAAATCACTTGTTTGAGTTTCTTATACTTAACAATTCTAAAATATTAGCAAGTGTCATGTTTTAGCTAGGAACTGACCAAGTTCATAAAAGACTTTAGTGCTTAACATTAAAAATAAGTTGGTTACATGTCTTTGCTTTTGAGCTCTAAGCTTTATCAAGGTTTAGAAATAGAGGGTAATGATGATTTCTCTTCTGAGATAACACGTTTTTCGAATAATAAAAATAAAGCAGATACTAAGCACAAATTATATTGAACATTGTGGAAAATGGCACTATAATGGGAGGAAGACATACAAGCCCTCTACCTAGCTGGGAGGATCTTAGTTCACTTTCCATTGATTCTAGTATTTAATGATCAACTTTATTTTCATTCTCAGTGCTTTTCCTAGTAGGTGGTAAGGATTGTAAATATGAAAGCCACTAGCTGTAAACAACTATAGACTGTAAAAGTGTTTTTTGTTTGTTTGTTTGTTTTTGAGGGTGTGGCTCATCCCCAGCATAAGATATTGCATTATTTTTATAGGCTTTTCATTTATAAACATAAGAAATTTTGCTCTCCTAGAATTTAACATGTGGGTTGAATATTCAGTTATTTTAAAGCTTTAAAAATTATCTAGCTGTGAACTGTCCATGAGCCACCTATTTAAATTTAAATAAAAATTAAAATGAAATAATCTAAGAATTCAGTTTTTGATTTGCACCAACCATGTTTCCAGAACTCAATAGCCGCATGTGTGTAGGGCAGTGGTTCTCAACCTTCCTAATGCCGCGACCCTTTAATATAATTCCTCATGTTGTGGTGACCCCCAACCATAAAATTATTTTTGTTGCTACTTCATAACTTCAGTTTTGCTACTGTTATGAATCGTAATGTAAATATCTGATATGCAGGATGTATTTTCATTGTTACAAATTTAACAGAATTAAAGCATAGTGATTAATCACAAAGACAATATGTAATTATATATTGTGAAATATTTATTTCTAATTACAAATAAATGAAATTTTGTCTTGAAGCATGGTGTAGCATGGGTAACAGTCTTAATATAACAACAGTAAACTACATTGCTACATTTTGCGACACTATGCATAAAAAGCCAACATCAGGAGACTTCCGGTCAAGATGGCGGCGTAGGTAAACGCAGTATCGCATCCTCCCACAACCACATCAAAGTTACAACTAAACTACAGAACAGCCATCATTCAAAACCGCCTGAAATCAAGCTGAATGGAAGTCCTACAACTACGAAATTAAAGAAGAAGCCACATCGAGACTGGTAGGAGGGATGGAGGCACAACGGGCTGGTCCCACACCCACGTGTGGCCGATAAAAATTAGGAGGATACCTCTGCTGGGAAGGTCCTCCCTGAGGATTGAGGGGTGTCCATCCCACACCAGGCACCAAGCTCAGGGTTCCAGTGCCAGGAAGAGAAGTCCCCATAACTTCTGGCTGTAAAACCAGCGGGAACTGAGGTTGAGGGAGGCTGAGGCCGCTGGAGCCCCCCGGCAGCTCCTCTTAAAGGGCCCATGCACTGATTTACTCAGACTGCACCCTCCAGGCTCCAGCGTGGGGGAGACAGTTTGAAAGGCACCAGAGTCATATGGGGAAGAACTGAGCTGTTTGGCATTGGAGCAAGGGCTGGAGAAGCAGCTTTCTCCTGGACAGACTTGCTATCAGAGGCTTTTGTTCCTTTGGTGAGCCCTTCCCTGGGCCAGCAGACACCTCCATATCTGGGACTCCAGCAACCTGGCTCACACTGTTTGCCCCGCCCTGGTGATTCCCTGAAGCCCCGCCCCACCCAACTTTCAGGCCCACCCAAGCTGTTGCCAGTTGCTGTACCATAGGATTGGCCTGTCTTGGATCCTGCTTCAGCTTTTCCTAAATTCTTTCAAACAAGCAGCATCTGGTCTCAGCTAGCTCCACATCTCTCGCTAAGTAATACATAGAAACAAACACAGGGAGGCAGCCAAAATGAGGAGACAAAGAAACAGGTCCCAAATGAAAGAACAGAACAAAACTCCAGGAAAAGAACTAAGTGAAATGGAGTTAAGCAACCTAACAGATGCTGAGTTCAAAATACTGCTTATAAGGATGCTCAGTGGACTTAGTGAGGACCTCAAGAGCATAAGAAAGGACCAGTCAGAAATGAAGGATGCACTAACTGAAATAAAGAATAGTTTACACAGAATCAATAGTAGAGTAGGTAAAGCCAAGAAGCAAACCATCGATTTGGAATATAAGGAAGCAAAAAACACCCAATCAGAGCAGCAAAAAGAAAAAAGAATCCAAAAAAATGAGGATAGTGTAAGGAGCCTCTGGGACAACTTCAAGCGTGCCAACATTCGCATCTTGGGGGTGCCAGAAGGAGAAGAGCGAGAACAAGAAATTGAAAACCTATTTGAAACAATAATGGCAGAAAACTTCCCTAACTTGGTGAAGGAAACAGACATACAAGTCCAGGAAGCACAGAGAGTCCCAAACAAAATGAACCCCAAGAGGCCCACACCAAGACACATCATCATCAAAATGCAAAAGGTTCAAGACGAAGAGAGAATCTTAAAAGCAGCAAGAGAAAAGCAGTTAGTTACCTACAAGGGAGTTCCCATAAGACTGTCAGCTTATTTCTCAAAAGAAACTTTGCAGGCCAGAAGGGAGTAGCAAGAACTATTCAGAGTGATGAAAAGCAAGAACCTACAACCAAGATTACCCTATCCTGCAAAGCTGTCATTTAGAATCGATGACCATATAAAGAGTTTCCCAGACAAAGAAAAGCTAAAGGAGTTCATCACCACCAAACCATTCTTATATGAAATGTTGAAGGGTCTTCTTGAAGAAAAAGATAAAAAAATATGAACAAACAAAATGGCAATAAATACACATCTGTCAACAATTGAATCTACAAACAAAATGAACAAGCAGAACAGAGACATTCTCATAGATACAGAGAACTTTTTTGGGAACCAGATGGGTGGGGGCTGGGGGGCTGGGTGAAAAAGGTGAAGGGATTAAGAAGTACAAATTGGTTGTTAGACTGACAAACCTCAAAGGGAAGGAGGGGTTGAGGGGTGGGAAGAAATAAACCAAAGAACTTATTTGTATATATACATAACCAATGGACACAGACAACAGTGTGGGGAAAGGCAGGAGGAGGGCAGGAATGGGGAGGAGGGGGGCAATGGGGGAAAAATGAGGAACATTTGTAATACATTCAACAATAAAGATAAGTTATAAAAAAAAACAGTAGCTTTAATAATACAGAAGATGATACATGGCATGGTTTAGTCAGTACAGTTCATTAAAGTTTCCTATGGTTTACCATTCTCTGTGTTGTCTTTTATTTATTTATTTATTTATTTATTTTTTTTTTTTTTTATCCTCACCCGAGGACATTTTTGCATTTATCTTCAGATAGAGCTGGAGGGAGAGAGGGAGGAAGAGGTAGAGAGAAACATCGACGTGAGAGAGACACATCGACTGGCTGCCACCCACACGACCCCAACCGGGGCCGGGGACAAACTGCAACCGAGGTACGTGCCCTTAGCGGGAACCAAACCCGGGACTCTCTGGTCTGCAGGCCAACTTCTAACTGCTGAGCCAAACCGGCCAGGGCTCTGTGTTGTCTTTTTTACATACCTGTTATTATCACTAGGTGGCAGTATTCACATCAGCCACAGCTGAATATAAAAAGACCGATCAGCATCCAGATTAAGTTCCCATGGTACAGATATTTGTTTTTTGCACTAGTTGATATTACACTACATGATTTTACATTTACCCAGTAATTATAATTCATGAAGTGTGATTTTACCTCCAATACTGCTGCTTTCAACACAGTAGCTGATTTCTACACAGTAGCTGCTCTCTACGTATGTGTGACTGGTCCGCATAAGTACATTATGGTTCCAACACTGTCACATACACCTGTATTTGTACGGGGTGTATGTGATGAGGTTGATGTGGTGATATCATGACGCCAGGTACTCGTATGTGGGTGTATCTGTATGTGGGCGTATCTGCATGTGAGCGGACCTGCCTGGAGACGGATAGAGGAGCGGTGTCTCGGTTCCTAAGACCGTCGGAAATAAGTGTTTTCTGATGGTCTTAGGTGACCCCTGTGAAAGGGTTGTTCGACCCCCCACAGGTTGAGAACTGCTGGTCTACGGGCTACTGTATTGGGCAGCACAGATTATAGAATATTTATATCATTGCAGAAAGTGCTCTATTGAATGATGCTGATCTAAATGCAAATGAATTTTATTCAGATTTCTGACTATCCTCACACTAAAGGTGAGATGAATCCTGGAGGAAAGCATGATAATTTTTTAATGATTTCGTTTTAAGAATAGAAATGGTATAGGTTAATTATGAAACCTCCAGAAAATACAGAGGAATAAAATGAGAAAAATAAAATGAAATTACTGTATCTCCCGACTGTAGACTTTTTATTTTTAACATTTGTTTTATATTATAGTCCTTTTTCTTTGCATGTGTGTGTATACATTCTCTCTCTCTCTCTCTCTCTCTCTCTGGGAATGATTTTACTTGTGCATATTTGAAAGGGAAAAAAAGAGCAAGAATATAAAAATAAGCCTTTTAATGGGAAATAATTTTGCTTTATAGAAGTTTACCTGAACTTTGTTCTAAATCTAAACTACCTATATATCTTTTATGTTTATAATTAGACTTTGAAAATATTATTAAAAGACTGTGTTTAATTCTAGATCATTATATGTTAGTAATATTAGAAATTATCTCGTTACTCTAAATGCTCATTAAAAGTTGTTAGTATTTGCCCTGGGCTGTGTGGCTCAGTTGGTTGGGCATCATCCTATGCACTGAAAGGTTGCCAGTTCGATTACTGGTCAGGTCACATGCTCAGGTTGCAGTCTCAATCCCCCGTGTAGGTGGTGTGTGCAGGAGGTAGCCAGTAGATGTTTGGCTCTCACATCGATGTTTATGTCTCTCTTTTTCTCCCTCTCCATTGCTTTCTTTATAAAAGTCAATAAAAATATTTTAAAAAATTATTAGTGTTTGCCTATATTTAATATCAGTGTTTACATCAAACACTTCAAATAAATGCATGATGTTTCACTGTGAAATGGTGACACAAGGCTCTTAGGAACTATTCTGCCTTTCTGTTCACCTTCATCTCGTTTGATATTTGGCTCTGTCAGCATTGTCTTTGACCACCAAAATTAGTTGGTAGTTGTATTTTAGCTTTGTTGGATATTGTAGGTACTCCTTCACTTATGATTGAGTTATATCCTAATAAACCCATCAGAAGATGAAAATGTCATAAGTCGAAAGTGCATTTAATACACCTAATCTACCAAACATAACTTAGCCTAGCCCATTTCTACTGAATATTTATCATGTTCGTACCATCCTAAAGTTGAAAAATCATAAATTGAACCATTGTAAGTCAGGGACAATCTGTATTATGAATTTGTTAACGAAGCCCAAGTATATGGATAGGTGAATTTAAAATGTGCTCATTCTGGTTTTTACCTGGTGTTTCATTTCACATGATCAGAATTGTGTATGGTATTCATTTTAGATGTTTTTTTGCTTTATGGGAAATGGAATATGGGCAATAGATGGTCATGGTAATAGCATCAAGATATGGTGATAAGAGTAAGTATAGGATGTTGCCATCTTTTAGCTTACATTATTAAACAGCATTTCTTTGTGTTTGTATCTTGAATCACTTTTTACCATGGAGCTATATTTGCTTGTAAATTTAATGCTAATCAGCCATAAGAAATTATCAGAGAGGAGTAGGAAAAGTTTCTAAATATCTTAGTAAGAGTTAAAATTTTTTTTTCTTTATTGATTTTAGAGAGATAGGAAGGGAGAGGGAGAGAGAGAGAGAAACATTGATGAGAGAGAACATCGATTGGCCGCCTCCTGCATGCCCCCCACTGGGGATCTGGCCCACAACCTGGGCATGTGCTCTGACCAGGAATCGAACCGGCAATCTCTTGATGCATGGGTCCATGCTCAACCACTGAGCCATACTGACCAGGCAATCTCAGTAAGAGTTTAATAAAACTAAGATGACAACTGTTTTAATGAGTGCTTTTACAATGCCACTGGTAGCTTTAAAAAGTCACTTATGTAATGTAAAATTAAGAATTTTTTGTCATTCTGTAGCCCGATAATTTTATGAATTTCTCTGATATTAAAAAGCACTGGAATAAATTGTATTTTTGTATTCTTAACCATCTGCCAGATAGGATTATATATGACTTAAAGAGGATCTTGAAATTTCATGCCTCCAAATTATAGTAATTTCTGAGACTTAAGTGTAGCGTACAGACTATTTTAAGTGTAAGGAAGCAGAATGATTAATTTCAGTGATTGTGATTTGGTACATATTGCACATTTTGATACCTAAGAGTGGAATAAGAACTGAAGACAGCCCTTTTATGAATGTTAGGCTTTAAGGGTAGTAGAATCACCCCAGAATTTGCCTTGTTTTAGGATGGCTTCTCCATACTTGAGTATTTATATATGTGCTTTGGATAGGTAAATTTTAGGACACACATATTGAAACTCAACGGCTTTATATTTTACAGGAGAGGAAAAATCAAGGCATTTTAGGCGGGTACTCCATCCCCCATCACATTTTCTTATCCTATTAAAAGCTCTTCAAGTGGTAGTGAAAGGATTTTTTGACAATGGTAGCTATTCTAGTTCCTTTCTTTGTGGGCACCAAACCTGGGAGTGTACCAAGAGATTCGAGAAATCATGCACATTTTTTTCTTTAGTGACTCTTGGACTCACTATGAGACATAACATTGTACAGTAAATTGTTAGAGGAATTCTGACAAAATTATTTTGAAGCTTGAAACAGTCTTGAAGAGTTAGAGCTTTTTTCCTTATCTGATGAGAAGGTAAAGAAACAATTATTAAATACCTATGGAGTGTTAAGCACTGTGACAAACCATTAAAGAAATTTTCTTATTTTTAATCATTTTTTATTTTTCAATTATAGACGACATATAATATTATATTAGTGTACACCCCCATGATTAGATATTATATAACTTATTATCATCCCAATAAATCTCGTACCAATCTGACATCATATATAGTTATTGGAATATTATTTACTATATTCCCTATGGTGTACTTTACATACCCATGACTATTCTGTAACTACCAATTTGCACTTCTTAGTTCCTTCACCTTTTTTACCCATCCCCTCAACCTCCCTCCCATGTGGAAGTGTTCTCTGTGTCAGTGAGTCTGGTTCTGTTCTGCTTGTTTATTTTATTTTGTAGATTCAGTTGTTGATAGATAGATATATTTATTGCCATTTTATTCATTCATTCATTTTCCTTCTTCTTAAAGAAGACCCTTTAACATTTCATATAAAGCTGGTTTGGTGGTGATGAACTCCTGTAACATTTTCTTATCTGGGAAGCTCTTTGTATATCCTTGGATTCTACATGATAGCTTTGCTGGGTAGTGTAAACTTGGTTGTACGTATTTGCTTTTCATTACTTTTAATATTTCATGCCAGTCCCTTGTGGCCTGCAAAGTTTTTGTTGAGAAATCAGCTGACAATTTTATGGAAGCTCCCTTGTTAGGTAACTGACTGCTCTTCTCTTGCTTCTTTTAAGATTCTTTCTTTGTCTTTAATCTTTTTCATTTTAATTATGATGTCTTGGTGTGGAAAAATGTTGGTGTGCTTGAAGTTGTCACAGAGGCTCCTTACACTATCTTCATATTTTTGGATTCTTTTTTTTTTTTTTGCTGTTCTGATTGGGTGTTTTTTGATTCTTGGCTTCATCTACTCTACAGTAAATTATTCATTTTAGTTAGTCTATCCTTCCTTTCTGACTGGTTCTTTTTTATGGTTTCCATGTCCTTTTTTATTCTATTGAAGTTCTCAGTAAGTTCATGGCACATCCTTATAACTACTGCTTTGAACTCTGCATCTAGTAGATTACTTGTCTCCATTTTTTTTAGTTCTTTTTTGGAGTTTTGTTCTGTTCTTTAATTTGGGACATGTTTCTTTGTCTCCTCATTTTGGCAGCCTCCTTGGGTTTGTTTCTATGTATTAGATAGAGCTGCTGCATCTCCTGGGCTTACAGAGTGGCCTAATGTAGTAGGTTTCCTGTAGGTCCAGTGGCACATCGTTCCCAGTCATCCCAGTTGAGCACTCCAAGTCAGTCCCCTGTGTGGGCTGTGTTCACTCTCCTGTTGTAGTTGAGCCTTGATTGCTGTTGGCATGTCAGTGGGAGGGATTTACCCCCAGGTCAATTGGCTGCAAGGACTGACTTTGACCACTGTGGAGGATATGCTGTGCAGGGGCCTACCCCAGGGAGCAAGACTTATTTCAGCAGGGCTCTGGTGCCCACTGAGTCTGCTCCTTGAGTGTGTTGCTTCTGGAGGTGGCTGGATCTTGCTTTGACATGATCTGAAGCTATCCACCAGGTGTGATGGCTCTTTGCTCTCTCGGGAGGTGTTGGCCAAGGACAGCCTGGAGCCTACTGCCATGAACTACTGGGTGATCTGCAGATGACTGCAACTTGTACTGGGCTTGGAGGTCCCCAGGAGAGGCCAAGATGCTAACTAAGGCTGGGTGCTACTAGTGCCAGGCCTGGCGCCACTTAGCAAGGGTTACAGGGCACACCAAGGCCAGATGCTGCTTGTTTGAGAGATTTTAGGAAAGTGTATCATGAGCCAAGACAGGCCGTCGTTATGGAAAAGCCACTGGAAACAGCTTGGGTGGGCCACCAAGTTGGATGGGGTGGGTTCTCAAGGAATCACTCGGGCAGGGCGAACAGTATTAGCCAGGTTGATGGAGACTCAGATATGGCATCCTCCTGCTGACTTTGTGTGAGAAGGGCTCAGAAAAGGAACAGTGGCCTCTGCCAGCACTTCTGTCTGAGAGAGAGTCGCCACCCCAGACTTCGCCTTGATGCCAGACCATTCAGTTTTTCCCTGTGTATCCCTGGTGCCCTTTGAGCTGCTGCCCTGGTGATGTAGCTCCTAGGTAGTGATTCTGAGTAAGTCCATGCGCGGGCCCTTTAAGAGGAATGCCTGGGACACCAGCAGCCTTTTGTCTTACTCAGCCACAACCTCTACTGGTTTTTACAGTCAGAAGTTGTGGGGACTTCTCTTCCTGACACTGGAACCCTGGGCTCAGGGTCCTGGTGTGGGGCTGGGACCTCTTGCTCCTCAGAGGGGACCCCCACAGCCAGGATATCCCTCTTGATTTTTATCTGCCACATGTGGGTGTGGCACCAGGTTGTTCCGAATCTCCACCCCTCCTACCAGTGTGGATATGGCTTCTGTATATCCTTAGTTGTAGGAGTTCCGTTCAGCTGAATTTCAGGTGGTTCTGAATGATGGTTGTTCTGTAGTTTAGTTGTAATTTTGATGTGGTTGCGGGAGGATGCAAGTACGGCATTTACCTACCCCACAATCTTAACCAGAAGCCCATGAACTTTTCTAATTTTATTCCTTTTGCCAGCCCTTTGAGTGTTACTAATACGAGGGGGGGGGGAGATAGATAGAGAGAGAGAGATAGAGAGAGAGAGGATACGTTCCCCATGCTCTTCTGTACCTAATAACAACTGGAATTTGTCAGACTCCAGAATTCTGTTTTTTTCCATCATTCATTTTCTCATGCAATGTCCAGGATTAAAAAAGAAAAAGACCTTAAAATATTATTTTTTTTCCCTTTTCTTCAGGGCAGGAACAATGAGAGGGAGTGCCTAATGCATGTATTGAAGTGGGTGAATGATTAGGAAAAGAATTAGAGTTGGTGGGTTTGAAGTATATCATGAGAAGTCAGTTGAAAGGCAATTTATGGTAGTTTAAAGTGGTAGAGATTATGGCTAAAAGTAGCTGTTAAGTATAAATGGAAGCTATTAATATTACTCTGGAGATTCTGTGAATTCTCACTTAACTTAATAAAGTTCTTTCCATCTGTGCAAAAGATGGATATTATTTGTTTATATTGACAGGGACCATAGTAATAATTTAGATTTATAACATGAATGAAGTTATCAGAGTGCTCCTACATTTATCTTATTTGGCAAGCATTTCCGTTTTATAGATAGGAAAAGCTATTATGCCATAACTAGTGGTTCTTTTAATAAATATTTAGGTATTCTAAAGAATGCTGCATTTGCCCTGGCCGGTGTGCCTCAGTTGGTTGGAGTATTGTCCCGCTCACTGGAGGGTCGTGGGTTCCATCCCCGGTCGGGGCGCAAATGGGAGGCAACCAATTGCTGTATCGCTCTTACATTGACGTTTCTCTCTCTCTCTCTCCCCCTTCCTCCCTCTAAAAATAAATAAATAAAGAAAGAAAGAAAGAAAGAAAGCTGCATTGACTATGTCTGAGGTAGAAGTGAAATATATTGATTTCTTGGGTAATTGAATGGAATATATGTGCATTATCTCAGGAAGGAAATGCATTTTAGGGTTTTGTCTTTTTCTTAAATGTTTGTATTTTTTATTTCTAGGCTGTTCGCTGCTACGAGTCTCTAATCTTAAAAGCTGAAGGAAAAGTGGAGTCTGATTTCTTTTGTCAATTAGGTCACTTCAACCTCTTATTGGAAGATTATCCAAAAGGTAATTTTTCCCCTTGTTAATTACTGTTTGATTTATATATGTGTTTAAAATAATTGTAATTGTACTCTATCAAGGGTACTACTATTTTTACTTCTAAGAAATTGTAAGGTTGTGAACATCATAAACAATTATAAAACAAAGCGGGGTAGATGGAAATGTGAAGAATTCATGTAACTCCATGTAAATTATCAATAGACCGTTCAGTTAAACTGATAACCACCTACGTGTGCACTACTGTTTTGTTCTGCCTTGTGAAAAATCCCTGCCCATCAAAGGCTGTACCATAGTGGAAAATGAGCCATTGGTGGACACTTTAGAAAAGTATCCCAAACTCAGCATTTCTCTTTTTCATTCTGGCTGTAAAACTTCCATTTTAGCTAGAAAATATTTGAACAAAAATGTGTTCTGTGGCCATGTTATTGTAAAGGTAAGTAACACAGAGAGATGATTACATATGAGCTTGGGCATTGGATAATACATTTTTTATTCATTAAAAAATTTTTTTCCTGTAAGAATTACGTGGGTTAAATAACTGGAGGTAGTATCCCAAGATGTGTCCTTTTTATGGTACCAAACTGCTGACCCAGACCATTACTCACTTAGGAAGTTAAAAGCACCCCCAAATAAGTACCTCCCTTAATACCAAAGGCAAAAATCCATAGCAAAGAAAAACTGTATCCTTATAAGCAAGAACATTTTAACCTTTTGATCATAGTAAACATTTTAATGTGGAATGGATGGATTTATTAATGCTTATTTTCCACATATGTGTTTAGTGGGCAGAACAACTGGTAGGTTATTTCATGGCCAGACGTAAGGATTGTTGGTGTTTAACGTTGATGTTTTATAACACCACTTTTGTATTAAGTCAAGTGAACACTTTCCTAATGAAAATGCAATTTTAGTTTGAGACGGGTTTTATCTATGGGGTCTGGAGTTAGGTTTTTTTTTTGTTTGTTTTGTTTTTTGTTTTACACAGCTCATCTCTATTGTTTATAGCTGCATTACCATTAATAGATTATTTGCATCCCTGAGTTTCTGTCTTCTAATCTGTAAAATGACGGGGGGGAGGGAGGGCGGGGGATGATGGCTCAGGTTTTGGGATTTGCTTTGTGAAACTTTCAAGTTAGTATTTAGCAATATGGCTTTAGGATAATAGGTATTAAAAATTATTTAATACTCAGATTTTAATTAAAACTAATAAGTTATTTAAAGGAAACCATTATACAAAAGAAACATAATAGAAATCTGTGCAATCTAATTTTTTAATGCTGCATCTTTTTCTTGTACAGCACACTAATTTGAGAGCACATAAATAGAGACCCAGACTTGAAAATTAGGTTTGCATATGGGTCTTTGCTGCTTAGTGGTCATTAAAATATGTATTGGCTTTGAAAATTATTAGTTTATGAATTTAGCCACATTTTTCATTTATAATATTTGGCTGTGAAGGTAATGAAGAATACAAATATTTGTTTTGGAGGTGTTTTTTTTCTTTTTTGGAAGGTGAGGTAGGGGGATGTGGCAACTGGACTATTTTGGCAGACTAGCTGGTGGGAGTAATCTAATAAAATAGGAGAAGAGAAAGATAACCTGAGCATTTATGTCTTTGAAAGGATGTGCTCTTAGATCCTTTTACCATTGTATAGATGAACTGGGCATTAATAGGTAGTCAGTAGGTTGATTATTTGTAATAGGAACAAGAGGAATGAGAGGATGGATGCAGAGGTATACATAATATGTATTTTAAGTATTTCAAGCTGATGGCTTCTATTTCCTAGATGTGAGGTTGTTTTGTTTTGTTTTGTAATCCTCCTTGAAGCTTTATTGACCACATTCCTACTTTTATTTTTTTCTTTAAATTTTTTAAAAAAATTATCTTTTAGAGAGAGATGAAGGGAGAGGGGGAGAGAGATAGAAACATCGATTAGAGAGAGAAGCTTCAACCTTGATTAGCTGCCTCCTGCACACCCCGTATTGGGGATCGAGCCCGCAACCTGGGCCGGGAATCGAACCAGCAACCTCTTGGTACATAGGTTGATGCTCAACCACTGAGCCACACCAGCTGGGCACATTCCCATTTTTAAAAAAATTCCCCTTTAAATACCAATTATGGAATTCTTTCTATCCGTTCTCTTCACCATCTTCCTGTAAGTACAAAACTAGACACTCTCTAGTAGCACTGTGTGTGTGTCCCAATTGATGGAAACATTTGTTACCTTAGGCTGCTTCATTGTTCTCTCTTTGGAACCAGTACAAGATGAGAACCTCCAACCCCAGCCAAATAGACATGTATTTTTAGAGAACAGATTATATACCATAACTTTTTGGAAAGTAAACATAAGCCTTGCAATGAACATGTGAGTAAACTACTCAGGTATATGTTTTGTGGGGGACTTACTGGCCCTATTATTCTGAAGATAGTTTTTTAATTATTGTCCTGATTTGTCATTGTTGTGTGAAATTTTCTGAGCTTGGGGTTCCTTATGAAAAACTTTTGTAATAGAAAATAGTAGAATTCTACTCTTTTTTAATTTATTTATTTTTTTAGATACATTTTGGACTGTGGTTTTTCTGCTCTTTTTTGTCATTCTGATTCCATGAGTTTCCTATCTTATAGAAAGTCCTAAAAATTTTCTGATGTGCAGATGGTATACTTTGATTATCATTCCTGTTATGGATTCATTCATTAAAATTATTTTTTCTGTCATTGCAGATGAATTTGAAGCAGGAGAAAAAAAGACTTTATAAACCTTTCTTTGTTTTTTAAGCCCTGCTTGCTGCTAATGTGTATGAAGGGTTTAAAAAAATTTCTGTCACTTGATTTAGTCATTTGGCTTCTAGGAACTTAGCCTAAAAAGTAGTTGGTTAGAGGATTGTGGGGAAAATGGAGGCTCATTGCGCTTGGCCTATTGTAGGGTGGATTCCTCTGGAGGGACTTTAGCATGCAAGATGTTTAGTAAGGAATACCTTTAGGATCAACACTTATGGAAGGTGGGGGATGGAGCCATGATTGGACAGAGGGAGAAGTTAAGCTGATAGCCTTGGCCTACTCTTTCAGGAGCTCTGGAACTAGAATAGCCCTTCAGAGCTGTCCCAAGTTAGCAAGATGACTAGGCCTTTATATTCCATCCATTCGATAATGGATGTGGGCCTGCCTGGGAAGGAGTGTGACTTCCAGCAAGGAAGCTCTCTGCAGCCAAGGCAGTTCACTGCTAGAGTCTGTGTCTGCATGCAGGACTCTCAATAGTCCTTCCTTCAAGTGGGATATGAGTGGTTCTTCACAGTGTCTATCATACCTCCTTTCCACTCCTAACCCCAGAGCTAACTCATTAACCTCAGCTGAACCAAACAGCTGATGGAGCTGCCTTAAGCCATGGAGATGGTGTAGTGATTTCTCTTTTTTGGGTTGGAGAACAACCTGAGAGACAAAACCCTGGGCTGAAAGGCAAGCATATATATTCTTGTGAATATATGTGATGGAGCCTAGGTGCAGTTTAATTAATAGAATTATATGTCAAGATCTGTAAATATATGAGGCACATTATATGAGAGGGTAGTCACTAAGTTAAATTAGTTGCTTAGAAAATTAAGTAGCAAATTATCTCGAAGTATATAGCAAAATCATAAAAACATAGAAATCATAATAAGGTAAAAGACTAGGTGGATGGATAATGGGAGTTTCAGAAGTAAAAAAATTTAGTTGAAGGCGATATAATAATTAATTATTGCTGATATTAGTATGAAGAACTTTAAAAAATATTTCCTTCATGGTTGTAGTGAGCTAGAAGCTTCCTCTGAAATTCCAGCCAATGATAGATTTTCCTTCCTTTTCTCCTTCCTTCAGGTATTTGGTCATTTGTAGCATTGTCTGTCACTCAAAATAGGTTTTCATTGTTTTAGTTCCTCAAGTTACAAATGGCTAGGACAAGTTGCATTGCAAGAGTTGTTAATGTGGAGAAGTCTTAAGTCAGAGTTGGTGAGCTCTCTCTTTTTTGTCTTTCTTGGGTAGAATGACAATACTCCATCTTAGGATATATATAGTATAAAAACAGAAAGTACGTATTTTTCAATAATTTTGAGTTTCATTTCTCCAAAAATTATCAATATTTTTTATTCTTTTTTTTTTTTTAAGTCCTCACCTGAGGATATTTTTCCATTTTTGTTCAGATAGAGTGGGAGGGAGAGAGAGGAAGAGAGGGAGAGAGAGACACACATTGATTGGTTGCCTCCCGCATGACCCCATCCAGGGCCGGGGACAAACTGCAACCGAGGTACGTGCCCTTGACTGGAATCATACCCGTGACTCATTGGTCCGCGGGCCGACGCTCTAACCACTGAGCCAAACCGGCCAGGGCAAATATTTTTTATTCTTGCATGGTTCATTTATTTCTTTATTGTTATGACTGTTGGAAGTAAAGGTTTTGATTCTTTTTAGAATCTTCTCTTTGTTTAAAGCTTTCAGATAGTCATTTGGAATTAGTTTGCATAGTATATATGTTTGCTATACAATACAGATTTACTTTTCCAATAAAGATGAAATAAAAATCCAGAATATAGACATGTACTGACATATACTATCCATAGAATAAATATTATGCATCTCTGAAAGCTGGTACAGTTAAAGTGATCATTTCATGTGTTTTCATTGTGTTCACAGTTATTGGACCCTATTTCTCCATATAACTTCATAAACGTATTTTATGTTTAAAAAAAATCACTAATGCCTTCATGCCCTTTCATTGCAATTTGAGGATCACCAATTTTCTTCCATCTACTCATGGCCTAGAATTAGAAAATACAATTGAGAAATACCCCAAGTAAGCACAATAGTGACCATAACCCAGGTTGTCAGAAGCATGTGTCCAGGCAACAAGCAAAAGTTATAGGAGCTTCAAGAACTAGAGAGCTGGTGGCAGAACACACTGAAAGAACACAAAGAAGATACCTGCTTGGTGTCTCTTGTGGTAAGCCAAATGTGAGATACAAAGACCTTGAATATATTATTTTAATAATGACAGAGAAGTAGTAAATCTGAGATTTCAGTAGATGCATTAGTTTGACTTGAAGACTTCAGTGAAGGTACTGACACAGGAGTAAACTTTTCCAACTTCTGTTTGCTTGACTCTCTAATCTGAAATCTTTTCAAACCTGTGGAGAGACAGGAACATGGGAACAAAGGTCTGTTGTGGTAGATGCTGTCCAGAGGGTTTTCAAATGTTAATATGTATTAACATTCCCATATATATATATGGGAAGATGTGTTTTAGGCATTGATTTGAAAAGGTAGAAAGGTAATTAGAGAGCTAGGCACATCAGTCATTTATATACAGTGAAACTGATTTCCTAGTGGGATGAACAAGGACTTCTTGAGCCAATAAAGAACTTAGGGATAACAAAGTGAAAGTTAGATGATTTAGGGACGTAGAGAACCCAGTTAGATATATGCTACAATCATTATGAAACAGGTTTTAAGCATTATAAGGATGCCCAAACAAACGGTTTCCATCATTATCTATTGAAGACTTTATAAAAGTCTAGAGTGGACTAGGACTTACTTTTATGACTAGGTAACTGACATAAAGATTAGAAATACAGTCTGTGATTTGGTTAAAAGGATTTCACTAGAGACACTGGTGTTGAGTACTTGTATAGTCTTTAGGGTTTTAATGATTTATTTGGATTAGGAAACAAAATATGTTAGGATCTTACATAAAATAGGATACTAAGCCTAATGGGTAAAGTGTAATTGTTTAGAAATGTGTAAATGAGTGGAAAAGTAAAGAACGCTGTTGGAAAAAATGTCTCCTTTACAAATCTGTGCTTGAAATTTGAAGCATTTACTTTTGTGACTTTGAATTTGAGGGTTCATACTTATTTCTTACTTCACCATGTTTCTCCCAAATGATAATCTCATAGGTTTCTTCTTTTTTTTTTAAATTATTTTTATTAATTTGTTTTCGTTATAGATGTTTATCCTTTTTCCCCCATTGACACTCTCCTCCCCATCCCCCCCGCCCCATCCCCAGCTTTGTTGTCTATGTCCATTGGTCATGCATACATGCATATAAGTTCTGTGGTTTATCTCCCCCCCCCCCAACCCTCCCTCCTGTGAGGCTTCTTAGTCTGTACCCCACCTCTATGTCTCTGGGTCAATTTTGTTCATCAGTTTGTTTAGTTCATTATATTCCACAAATAAGTGAGATCATGTGATATTTGTCTTTCTCTGCTTGACTTGTTTCGCTTAGCATAATACTCTCCATGTCATCTAAAGAAATAAGAGATCTTTCTTTCTTACAGCTGCGTAGTATTCCATTGTGTACATGTACCACAGCTTTTTTATCCACTCATCTACTGATGGACACTTGGGCTGTTTCCAGATCTTAGCTATTGTAAATAGTGCTGCTATGAACATAGGGGTACATATATTCTTTCTGATTGGTGTTTCAGGCTTCTTAGGGTATATTCCTAGAAGTGGGATCACTGGGTCAAATGGCAGTTCAATTTTTAACTTTTTGAGGTAACACCATAGTGTTTTCCATAGTGGCTGCACCCGTCTGCATTCCCACCAGCAGTGTACTAGAGTCCCCTTTTCTCCACACCCTCACCAACGCTTGTTGTTTGATGATTTGTTGATGGCGGCCATTCTGACAGGTGTGAGGTGATACATCATTGTTGTTTTAATTTGCATCTTTCTGATGATTAGTGATGTTGAGCATTTTTTCATATGTCTCTTGGACATTTGTATGTCCTGTTTGGAGAGGTGTCTATTTAGTTCCTCTGCCCATTTTTTAATTGGGTTCTTTGTCTTCCTTTTGTTGAGTTGTATGAGTATTCTATATATTTTGGAAATTAACCCCTTATCTGATGCATCACTGGCAATTCTGGTCTCCCATATAGTGGATTCCCTTTCCATTTTGATGGTTGTTTCTTTTGCTGTACGGAAGCAAAAGATGTAGTCCCATGTGTTCATTTTTTCCTTTGTTTCTCTTGCCTTAGCTGTTGTATGGTTTCTTCTTACTTTGGAGGACATCACACTATCTCTTTAAGGGTTCCTCTAATTCTAAAATGGGAATTTTATGATGTCGTGTAACATACATTATTTTAGGTTTTTGGAAACATAACCTTCAAATTTATTGAAATTCTGTAACATCATTAAAAGGGCAGTCTAGGCTTGGGTATGGCACTGCACAAAATTGTTAGGGACCCTGGCCTGTACTGGTTAGTATGTTTTTGTTTTTTTAAAAAAATGTTTTTATTGATTTTTTTTTTTAAAGAGATAGAGGAAGGCATAGAGAGATAGAAACATCGATGTGAGATAGAAACATCCATCGGCTGCCTCCTGCACACCTCCCACCGGGGATGGAGCCCGCAATCACACATGTGCCCTGACCTGGAATCGAACCAGGACCTCTCAGTCCGTGGGGCTATGCTCAATCCACTGAGCCACGTCGGCCAGGCTGGTTAGGATGTTTTTAGGCACAAATATCAAGGACCTCATTCTAGCCTAAACAATAAGGTTTATTGCCTCACATAATTGGAAGTTCATAGATGAGTTGTATGGTAGGTATAGGTCGAAGTCTAGAAGTACCTAGGTACTTTGTTTCCTCTACTATCTTCTGTGGGTTTCAACCTAAGAATAGTTCCCTTTGCAGTGGCACTTGATGATATATGCTTCCTTTTTCACATCCAGCAATAGAGAGAGAACACCTATTCCATGACTGACGTATACATCATTGGTGATTTAAAAAAATTTTAAGTTTTTAAATTATGGTTGATGTACAATATTATAATAGTTTTAGGTGTACAACCCAGTGCTTAGACATTTATATAACTTATGAAGTGATACCCTGATAAATCTAGTACCCATCTGACACCATACATAATTTTACAGTATTATTAACTATATTTCCTATACTGTACTTTAAATCCCCACCAATATTTATTCTGTAACTACTAATTTGTACTTCTTAACCCCTTCACCTTTTCCACCCATTCCCCCACTCCCCCTCCTTTCTGGTAACCATGAAAATATTCTCTGTATCTGAATCTATTTCTGTTCCTCTTGTTTGTTTATTTTATGTATTCCACACATAAGTGAAATCGTATGGCATATCTTTTGCTGTCTGACATATTTTACTTAGTATAATGTTCTCTGTGTCCATTGAAGTTGTTGCAAGTGGCACGATTTCATTCTTTTTTTATGACTGAGTATATTCCATTGTGCATATGCACCATTTCTTTATTCATTCATCTATTGGTAGACTTTTAATTTGCTTTCATATCACGGCTATTATAAATACTGCTGCAGTTAACATGTATGTGGACAGATATGTCTTTTCAATTTAGTGTTTTGGATTTCTTCAGATAAATACCCACAAGTGGAATTGTTGGGTTCTTTTTTGTCTCTTGTTATAGCCTTTGTTTTAAAGTCTATTTTGTCTGGTATAACTATTGCTACTTTAGCTTTTTTTTTTTTTTTTTTCTTTCCATTTTCGTAAAATACCTTTTTTCCATCCCTTTAAGTCTGTGTGTTTCTTTCAATCTGAAGTGAGTCTCTTGTAGACAGCATATGTAAGGGTTTTGGTTTGTTGTCCATTCAGTCACCTTATGATTGGAAATTTTAATCCATTTGCATTTAAAGTAATTATTGATAAGTATTTCTTGCCATTTAATTACTTTTGTGTTTGTGTGGTTTTTTGTTTGTTTTTCCTTCTTAAAGAAGACTCTTTAATATTTCTTGTAATACTGGTTTGGTGGTGATGAACTCCTTTTGCTTTTTCTTGTCTGGGAAGCTCTTTACCTATCCTTCAATTGTAAATGGTAGCTTAGCTGGGTAGAGGTGGTTGTAGGTCCTTGCTTTTCATCACTTTGACTATTTCATGGCAATCCTTTCTGGCTGGCAAAATTTCTCATGAGAAATCAGCTGACAGTCTTATGGGAGCTTCCTTGTAGTTAACTAACTGCTTTTCTCTTGCTTCTTTAATTATGATGTGTCTTGGTGTGGGCCTCTTTCGGTTCATCTTGTTTGGGACTCTCTGCTCTTCCTAGACTTGTATGTCTGTTTCCTTTACTAGGTTAGGGTGTTTTCTGTCATTATTTTTTCAAATAAGTTTTCAGTTCCAGTTCTCTCTCTTCTCCTTCTGGCACCCCCATGATGCGAATGTTAGAACGCTTGAAGTTGTTCCAGTGGCTCCTTACACTGTCATATTTTTGGATTCTTTTTTTCTTTTTGCTGTTCTGATTGGATGTTTCCTGCTTCCTTATCTTCCAAATCTTTGATTTGATCCTTTGTTTCATCAACTCTGTTGTTGATTCCCTGTAATATGGTCTTCATTTCAGTTATTGTAGTCTTTATTTCTAACTGGTTCTTTTTTTTTGTTTTCCATCTCCATTTTTGTTTCCTATCTCTTTGTTAAAGTTCTCAATAAGTTTATCTATTCTTTCCCTAAGTTGCTTGAATGTTCTTATAACCAGTGTTTTGAACTCTGCATCTGGTAGATTGCTTGTCTCCATTTTGTTTAGTTCTTTTTTGGAGTTTTGTTCTTTCATCTGGGGCATCTTTCTTTGTTTCCTCATTTTGTTTGTTTCCCTGTGTTTGTTTCTATGTATTAGATAGAGTTGCTACCTCTCCCGGTCTTGGTAGAGTGGCCTTATATAGTAGATGTCCTGGAGGGACCATTGGCGCAGTGTCCTCAGTCACCTGAGCTGGGCATACCAGGTGCACACACATACACACACCTGTGCACTCTCCTGTTACACTTGATCCTTGATTGCTATTGTCATGTGAATGGAAGGGATTTACCACCGGGATGATTGGCTGTGAGGACTGGCCATGACCACAGTGGAAGAGCTGCTGTGCATGGGCCAACCCCACAGAGCAAGACTTGCTTCAGTGCTTGATGAGTCTGCCCCTTAAGAGTGTAGCTTATGGAGGTGTTTAGATGATGCTTCAGCATGATCTGAAGCTATCCATTGGGTGCACTGGTTCCGAAGCCTCCCAGGAGGTGCCTGCCACGGCCAGCCACCTCAAATGCCTTGCCTGGGGCTACCTGGCATGTGCTACAAAGCAATATGCAGATCGCTGCTACTTGTGCTGGGCTTGGAGGTGCTCAGGAGAGGCTAAGCTGTGAGCCATGACTGGCTGCCACTAGTGCTGGTTCTGGAGCCACTTTATTAAGAGGTATGGAGCATGCTGAGGCCAGATGCTGCTTGTTACAGGTTTGTGAAACTTTGAGAGAGTATAAGAAAGTCTGCAACATGGGCCAGGACAGGCTTTTTGTATGGAAAATCCACTGGGAAGGCCTTGGGTGAACCTGAATGTTGGATGGGATGGGGACTCTGGGAATCACCAGGGCAGGGCAAACAGTGTTAACCAGGTTGATGGAGACTTAGATATGGTGCCCACCGGCCAACAAAGGAACAATGGCCTCTGTCAGTACTCTGGGAGAAAGCTGCCCCTTCAGCCCTTGCCTTGAAGCCAGACAATTCAGTTCCTTTCTCTATGTCCGTGGTGCCTTTCAAGCTGCTGTCCCAGAGCTAGAGTTCAGAGTGAGTGAATCTGTCTAAGTTTGTGCGCAAACCCTTTAAGAGTAACACCTGGGACTCTAGCGGCCCTCTATCTCACTCAGCGACAATCCCCACTGGTTTTCACAGCCAGATGTTTTGGGAACTTCTTTTCCTGGCACTGGAACCCTGGCCTGGGGGCCCTGGTGTGGTACTGGGACCCCTCGCTACTCAAGGGGAACTTTACAGCCAAGATATTCCTCCTGATTTTCTTGATCGCCACAGATTGGTGTGGGACCAGTGTGTTCCATGTCTCTGCCCCTTCTACCAGTCTCTGCATAGCTTTGTCTTGTCAATGTAAGAAACATTTAAGCCCGTGAAGAATTTTTGTGAGTGTATTTGAAATAAAACTGTCGACAGTTGTCGGGAAGCAAAATCTGTACGGATTGAGATAACGTTCTGGAGAATGGCATTTTTGTACCTTATTATATATATTAATATTACAATTAAAAGAGGAGACGTAAATGGGAACTTCATTGGTCTTAGATTAGTTAGGCAGGAGAAAGCAAAGCGAGGAAACTTCTGGGGTTGGATAAAAAGTAAAATGATAGACATTTCTTTTACATAGGTGGGTATAGAATAGTTAACAGTTAACAATTCAATAATTAATTGAATAATAATGAGGGGATTTGTGGTCACCCCAGTGCAGTGCCTATGTTTTTGAGGGGTCTGGAAAAAGGAAAATTATTTTGATATTCCAAAGATCAGGAAGATACTGGTCTAGGACATTTCTGCCCATTATAAACTGCTTTAGTTAAAAAGTTTTCATTTCAGACCATTCTTTGTGGTTATTTTAGGTTTTTGAGTTTGTAAGGCTGCCATGCAGGCCTCCCCTGAGCTTGTCAGGTTTAGTATGTGGCCCCTTTTTGTCCACATGTCGCCCTTTTGGTCATAAATTAAAGGATGTATTGATGACCAACCATTTGATTGAATAATAAGGTCCTGCTAGGAAGGCTTATATTTAGAAAGTCTCAGAGTTAGTGTTTGTCTTGCTGGACAGGGTGGACCGTGGACCATTGGGGATGGAGCAAGATCATACCCTTAGATGACAATCAGGTCAAATTATTATTATTATTATTTAAAATTTAAAAGGCAGGTGCCCTGGCTGGTTTGGCTGAGCAGTTAGAACGTTGGCCTGAGGACCAAAGAGCTGCAGGTTCGATTCCGGTCAAGGGCAGTACCTCGGTTGCGATTTGTCCCCAGCCCTGGTCGGGGTCATGCAGGAGGCAACCAGTCGATGTGTCTCTCTCACATTGAGCCCGCGCGCCCCCCCCCCCCCCCCCCCCCCACACACACACACACACATATACTCTTTCTGAAAATAAATAATAAATGGAAAAATACCCTCAGGTGAGGATTAAAAAAAAATTAAAAAGGCAGGTGAATGAGTTAGATTCTATATGTCCTTATGAAAAAATATTTTGGATTATTTCTAATTTTTGAGTTATAATCATTTGAGTCCTTTTGTTGTTTGTCTTAAGTTTTGTTTTTCTATATTTAGTATAACATTTACATACCAGGAACAAAAGTAACAGTATTAAACCAGTAACATTGATTAGGAATAGAAAATGTCTAATACTAGACAGGGAAAGATCTGAGGGGAATAAGCATCCCAGTCAGTCAAAAAACCCTTCATATGTATTATTATAATTTTTTATTAAGTTAATTATATGTTTTCCTATTTTATTTACTGTCACTTGTACTTTATGTGATATGTTTGGCCAGATGAATTAAGACTTTTTGTTATTTTATTATTTAGAAGTTTTTTTTTTTTTTTTCTTTCTTTCTTGATTTTAGAGAGAGAGGAAGGGGGAGAGAGAGAGAGAGAGAGAGAGAGAAACATTAATGAGAGAGAGCATCAATTGGCTGCCTCCTACATGCCCCCCACTGGGGATTGGGCCCACAACCTGGGCATGTGCCCTGACCGCTCAACCACTGAGCCACACGGTCCGGGCTTATTTAGAAGTTTTAATCTTTCTTTTGGTCAGTTAGTTTCCATAGAAATGACTTTATGGGGAGGATTAAGTTTAATTTTTTAATATATTGGATTTTTAGTATTAATATTATTATAAGTTTTATTAACCTCAGGCAAAGTTATTTTGTACATAATTGTATTATATTTTAGTAGTATTTAATGTAAACTTGGTGTTATTACAATAAAAATTATTTAGTATAACACAATAATTTTCTAATTCTTCCCAACAAAAATGCTCCTTTTCCATATACCATATATTGTTATTTTTGGGTGTAGATGTAATAGGCCAGGATTAGGTAAATTCAATATTCCATATAGAATGGGGGCATAACCATTCACCTTTTTGTTTTTTAAAATTAGTGAGATGGGTTTTCATTGTTTATTATTTTTATTTATGACCCATCTATTTTCCATGGGAAGTATTCTAGTGTTATTAAAGATGGTCTCTGTGTCAGCCATTTGAATTACTGAGAATTTAAATTTAGGATTTAACTCCAGTGTCTGGGCTTTTAAGACACAATGTTATAGATTGTACTTTTTATTCAAAATTTTCCAAAATCCAGGGGAGCCATGTGAGTTTTATAAGTGTCTGGCTTGGGCTTCTGCATTCACTATAGTTGGCCAGTTTTTCATAGCTACTTTGGATTCCATTTGCATTAGCATATACAATAGGCTCTGTAGAGGAAAGATATAAGCATGTTCCCATTGTTGGGTTTGTGTATGAGTTTTTATAGTTTGTTGACTCTGTTTTATTTATTGAGCTATGGCTTTATTGTCTTTCCATGCTGTTTTTAATTAATTAATTTATTTATTTTGAAATAGCATTACCTTTATGTGACCTATTTTAGATAGAGTCTTTTTCTAATGAATGACCTTTTTCATTAGCTGTAAGTTTAGCTTGTCTTAGAATACTAAGGCCTGCCCCTATTCCTCCAAGTATTTTCCTTTTATTTTTTTTAGAGGGTTAGTGTTGTTGGATCTATCAGGAATGTTGTTGCCATTGGATAGCTATGGCCTGAATAAACCTAAAAATGTTGTTTTCCATGCTGTAGTTAAATGGGTAGAGGTAACCCCCAAATGAACTGGAGTTTGAGTATTCCATAGGGCTTTCCATAAGTGACCAGGACACAAGGAGGGTGGGGTAGTTATAGACATATCTACCCACCAACTAATTTCAATAATTTTTAAATGGGGAGTCATTGATTTTTTTTTTTTTTTCTTTCTTCTGGTTTTATGGACATCCAGTCACAAGAGCATGGCTGGTGAGTCTGAGGACAAGATATATTTTGACAGATAGGATAGGCTGTTGTAAGCCCTTTTCCATTATATTTAGGTATTTAAAATTTTTTTTTATTATCTATTCTTATTTACATATAATTTTATTAGGGGAATTATCAAGGAGGTGTTTTTGGAGGTATTTGCTCAGGACGGGTCCTTTATAATAGATATATTCAGAAAAAAATGTATGAAAGCCTATATTGATAGTAGGAGAAGACCAATGTGTAGTCAATAAAGCATTAACTTCCTTATCATAACTGATAATCAGAATATTACTGTCTAGTAGAAGGGAAAGATTAGCAGATATTCAAGTTAAATTTTTTATATCTAATAAGGGAGAGGCTCTGGGGAGACAGATATTGTTTCCACTAAGAAACTATAAAAACAGGATAATAATAATATATAAATTATTTTATCTATATTCAATTAATAACAATTAGGTGATATAAGAGCAAGGTTTGAGTAGTATTAATTTGTGAGCTTATAGGCTTTGTTGACATCTTGGGATAGCTGTCTGCCTCCATGGTTGGCAGTTCCTTGTCCTCGAAAAGTCTTTCATCGCCTTTGTAGACAGAGGCGGGTGTCAGAGATGGGAGCAGATATCCATTTGCAGTCAGGTGCGTTTTTTAAATGAGAAATGTGAATCCATGAGTTAATTCCTTTGAGTTTGGCTGCATGTGGGTTATTTAATAATATCTGGTAAGTTCCCCTCCAGTGAGGTTGAATATAGTCTTTTACTTGATGTCTGTCCCAATAGACCAAATCTTTTGGTTGTAATCTATGATTTTTGAAATCTTAGTCTCCTGGGAGCGTACTGTGAAATGAATCGGTTATTAGTTTATTAATTTTTAAAAGCTGGTTAATAAGCCCTCTACAATAATGTAAAATGTCTCCTTTGAGCAAAGTTGGTTTATGTCTCTTTATTCAGATGCATAGGGCGTCCAATGACTGTTTTATAGAGAAAATTTATGTTTACCAAAAGGAGTAGATCTCAGGTTGAGGAGTACTGTAGGGAGAGCTCTTGTCCAGGGGATATTAAAGGCTTCTGAAATTTTGACTTGTTGAATTTTGATTATACCATTGGTATGTTTCACCAGTCAAGAAGACTGGGGGTGATAGGCACAATGAACATGTTGTAGTATAGACCAAATGTTACAGATGGATTTTATTATTTGCCCAGTGAAATGAGTCTCTCGGTCACTCTGTAACTCAGAGGGAATTCCCCAGTTGGGAATTATTTTTTTCTAATAACAATTTATCAACCATTAAGGCTGTTGCTGTCCTGGAAGGGAATGCCTCAACCCAGTGAGAAAACATATAAATCATAACTAATATATATTTGTATATACCTGAAATGGTGGCATTTGGATAAAATCTGATTGCTATAGCTTAAATGGACCTAAAGGAAGTGGGCAATGTCCTTGGGATTCATGGAGTGGTTTCCCTGGGTTATATTTTGGACAGACAGAACATTTGCTGTACACTGTGTGAGCCACGGTAGGACAGCGTTTTCAGAAATATTATTTATTCCATTAAACCATCTTTTCAGACCCCAATGCGTTAGTTCATGTACATGTTGATGTACAGGGAGTGGTGCCCCTATAGGTAAAATAGGTTTCTGATTGGATCTAAGCTATATCTGTCTGTCTGGGTCAAAGGTTCCCCCTTTTTGTTGTCATATTTTGTTTTTTTTCTCCATAGCTGACTGTTGAAATTGGAAAAGATAATCTTTTATTGATTTAATAGAAAGCAAAGAACATTCTTGGGTCTGGACAACTTGACTAATCAATGCTGCCTGTTTAGCTGTAGCATCAGTGAAGTGATTTCCTTTGGTTTTTATGGTCTATAGTTTTAGAATGTCCTGGGATTTTAATAATTGTCAATTGTTTTGGTTGCTCCGTATAGCATCTAAAAATTCCGTAACTAGTTTTTTATTTTTTATGGGCTGCCCGGAGGAAGTTAGGAAGCCTCATTGCTTCTATAACATTCCAAAGTTATGAGGTACACCAAATTCATAGTGACTATTAGTGTAAATATTGGTTATTTGATCTTTGACCAGTTGATAAAGCCTGGGTTAGAGTAATTAGTTCAGCTTTCTGGGCAGACCTTATTTCAGGTAGCTAAGAACTTTTAATTATGTTCACCATGAAAGTTACTGTATATCCAGCTAGGTAATGTCCCTGTTCATCTTTCAAATAAAATCCATCTGTAAACCAAATGAAGTTAGCATTATTAATGGGTGTTTCCTGTAAATTATTGCTAGGAACAAGAAGGTAGTCAGTAAGCAAAATACTGTTGTGGGTGTCTTCATCCTGCAAAAAGGGTAACAAAGTTGCAGGATTAATGTAATTATACCAAGTTAAAGTAATGTGAGGTGCAGAGAGCAGGAGTATTTCATAAGAAGGCAATCAGCTGACAGAGAAGTGTTGAGTGTGATGCTAGTTCAGCAAAGATTCAGCAGAATGAGAATGAGCAACATAAATAGCTAAAGGAGAACCCATACCTATTTCTACTGTCTGTTTATATAACATGGCTGTAGCAGAGATCACCCTCATACCGGGAGTGAGCCCTTTTGCTACTGAGTCTAGGTGTTGACTATAATATTTTATAGGTCTATGATGATCTTAATGTTTCTGAGTTAGAACTCCTTTTAAAGCATTTCCCTTACTTTTATGTGTGAAAGGAAGAAGAGAAATTTATAGTTTGGATATCCCAGAGCAGGAGCTTTAGACAATATTTCCATTAGAGTGTCTCTACAGCTTGTTTCCCTTTGGGGTGCCATTGAATTGGATCAGGTTGATCTGACTTTAATAGGGCATATAGGGGTTGGGCTATTAATGAAAAGTTTGGAATCCAATTTTGACAATATTCAGTCAAACCCAGGAATTCTCTAAGCTGCATGCTTGTTCTTGAAAGAGGGAAAGACAGGATTCCTCTCTTTCGATGTTAATCAGTCGTCTATCTTTAGATATGAGATGGCCAAGGTATTTTACTTGAGGTAAGCAAATTGAAGTTTATTCTTTGAGACCTTATGTCCTTTTATACCTAGCTGTTGCAATTGGTAAATTGTGTTCTTTCGGGAGTATAGTAATGTCCTAGAGCATAAAAGTAAATTATCCACATACTGGATTAGAGTGGAACCTTTAGGAAATTTAATATTATTTAAATTAGCTTTTAATATCTAGAAGAAATAGGTGGGACTTTCTGTATATTCCTGGGGCATTGAAGTCCAAGTAAGTTGACGATCTTCCAAGGTGAAGGCAAAGAGATGTTGACTGTCTTTTTTCTACTGGAATGCTGAAAAAAATGCACTATATAAATCTAATACTGAAAAATACTGGCAGTCCACAGGAATGGCTGATAATAAAGTATGTGGATTTGGAACCACAGGATATCTGGGAACGACTACCTTATTTATAGTTCTGAGATCCTGTACAAATTTCCATTCTTTTTTATTTGGTTTCTTTACTGGAAGGATAGGAGAATTACAGGGGCTTGTACATGGAATTATAAGTCCCCTTGTGCAGTAATCTTGTGTAATGGGCTTAATTCCAGCTAGTGCATCAGATCTTAAAGAATATTGGTGAATATTAGGTAGAGGCAAAGTATTATCAATAGTTCTTAATAGGAGTGACTGGCTTGATATTGCCAATGTCTGTACTGGAAAGGGCTCAAAGTTGCATTGGAACATCCTGCAACAAACGAGTTTTAAGATTACTTTTCTCTGGTTGAAGTTTCTTTAAAATCATTATTTTTCCTATTGGTTCAGTATTTGATTTATTTAGTTTTAAATACATTTTACCCTTCCGGGAAACGTATATTAGGGCATTATGGGTTTTAAGAAAATTTCTCCCTATCAGGTAATTGGGGCTGACTTGACAAGTAAAAATATATGTTGCTGTGTAACATTCCCTAGTTGAAAGGGGACAGGTTCTGATTTAAAAACAGTCATTGGTTGGTTAGATACCCCTACCATTTGCACGAAGTTTTTTTCTGGCGGAGAGTGAAACTTAGTTGGGTAGGGTTAAGAACGGATAAAATAGTTCCAGTATCAACAAGGGACTTAGTAACTTCCCCTTTGATGATAATTTCAAATTTTCCTAAAGTATTAGTAAGGAGAAGGGGAAATACCCTCTCATAGTACTTGGAGCAGCCCTGTGCTTGCTTTTGTTTGTTTTCTCTTTGTAAATCCCATTTCAGTTTTCTATACTCTTTTTAATGGTGACCTGGCTTTTTATAGTAAAAATAGACTTCTTTCTCCCCTTGTCTAAGACTTTCAAGTAGATTTGACTTGGTTTCTTAATTGTTGGAGTTGTAAGTTCATAATTTGGGCAGTTTTATTTATTTTTCTCTCTTTTAAATAGATTTAGATAATTGATTAGCCAGAATAGCCAATTCATCAGCATAGGTGGTCTGCCAGTTTAATTTATGTTATTTGATCAAAGTTATAAGTTCTTTATCTAGTCCTTTAAAAAATGTCGAATTTAGTTAAGGGATCATTTTGATTCTTAAAACTGTCTGGAGACAGACCTGAGTATTCTTTGAAAGGTTTTTAAAAAACGTTTAAAGAAATCAAGCACTGGTTCATCAGGCTTTCTTTTACATTACTGGATTTTGGTCCAGTCCATTTTCTAAGGAAAAATCTCAGGTATGGCTTGATAAAGATGGTGGGCTAATTCCTTGCACTTTTCCTGGTCTGTTGTAAAAAAAAAATAAAAATCTTCTACAGGTGCATGCTAACAAACCTTATTCAGTAGGTGTACTAATTGGAATAGGTCAGAATAGCCAGGATCATATGTTTTAACAATTAAATAAAATTTCTTTGCAAACCCATCAGGGTCCTGGAGAGGGTCAGGGAAATCTTTAGTTAGATTTCTTAATTTTGTTCTAGTCTGAAGGACATGCACAATCCCTGGTTCCCTTCTACTTGAGACAGGCTTTTCTCTGAAAGGAGTTGCTACAATCCCTGAATTATCTTTTTCTGAATTTGTATTCTCATCTTTCCCTATGTCAGTAGGGAATGGTAGTGGAAGAGATATAAAAGAAGAAAGAAGGGAGGTGGAGGGCAAGTCTGCACAAGGAAACTTGAAGAGCAAAGGGTTTGGTGGAGGAACTGTAGAAGAGGGAGGAATGGAGTCTTGGCATTTATTGGCTTCAGAAGCCTTCTTTAGTTCAGAGACAGTCTCTAAAATTTTATTACTAACTTCCTGCAGGGAAGATATTTTATCTGATCTTTCCTAGAAGCTTCTAATTTCCAATCAAGATAAGTTTCCCATTCATTCAGTTTAATTTTAGAGCTGGCTTTTTTCTAATTGAGTGTTCAAAAAAAAATCAATTTGGAGGTGTCAGAAGTTCCCCACTTTGGCCATTTCAAGCTGATATTTTTAGTTAAAGTTTTCCATTTCTGTAGATTCTTGCAAGCTGAGATTCCATGTGAATTGTACACATACCCTGCAGGAGTATTAATGGGGGGGTTTGGACTTTTCATGGACCTTAGAGGTACAGGTTTTCATTTTAATTTTAGTCTTTGGATATCTGCAGAGTCTGAGCAAATTTTCTAGGAATGTTATATAGTGAGTTGAAGAGTGCTGCTTATGGGTTGAGCTCCACAAGGCTCTCACCCCTCAAGTTGCAGTCAACCCTCTTACGTGCCTAGGTTTTTCTCCTGGCTATCAAACAACCAGAAGGGCTTGGGGTTCTGGTAGACCAAACCTTGTGGGTGCTTCCCCAGATGAGCCAGTCATTTTAATTACAGTTGAGTTGGGATTTTCCTATGGGGCTCCTGTACCGTCATGAGGAATAACTTCTGACACCTCCACAAAGATTCTTAGTTGAATAAGAACACCCGAGATTCGGGCTGGAGAGAGGGTGTGCCCCTTATCTTTGGAGTTGAACGAGTTCAGTCCTCATTTACACGGCTAAGGTTTTTTTGCTCAGACTCTTCAGAAAGCAATTCCAATTTAGAAGCCGAAATCAAAACCAGCCACCTGTTTTAACTCCTATCCTTTAGCACCACCTCAAGGATTTTCTCTGAACAGCTCAAATAAAGTCAAACCCTCTACCATAAGCAAGGAAAGGTCCTGGATCTAAGAGACAATTCACCAAAGTTTAACCCGTTCGTCAGGGCAGAGAACCTGTGGGGCTCAATAGGCTCCTTGCTGGATCCTAGCACTGGGTCTGGGTCCACAGGGTGGTCTTGGGTGAGCGTCTTTTGAATCCTGCTGACTATGGCAAGTAAATGTCAATATAGGAAACATTTAAACCTATGAAAAATTTTTGTGAGTTTATTTGAGCCAAAAGTGTCTACAATTGTCAGGAAGAAAAATCTCAATGGATTGAGATAATGCTCCAGAGAATGGCAGTTTTGCACCTTACTTTATACATTGCACTTAAAAGAGGAGAAGTAAGTGTATTATATGAAATCTACTGTTGATGGATAAGGGAGGTAGGAGAAAGCAAAGCGGGGAAACCTCTACAATTGGATAAAAAGTAAAATGATAGACATATTTCTTTTACATAGGTGGGTATAGAATAGTTAACAGTCAATTTGATAATAATGAGGGGATTTGTGGTCACTGCAGAGCAGTGCCTGTGCTTTGAGGGGTCTGGAAAAAGAAAACTTATTTTGATATTCAAAAAATATGTTACTGTAGATGCAAAAAGATAGACAGGCTTGGTTAAATCTTGATTGACCTTTGTCGGGGAAGATACTGGCCTAGGACATGCCTACCCATCATAAACTGCTTTTAGTTAAAAAGTTTTGATTTCAGACCATCCTTTGTGGTTATTTTAGGTCTTCGAGTTTGTAAGGCCACCATGCAGGCCTCCTCTGAGCTTGTCAGGTTTAGTATGTGGCACCTTTTTGTCCACAGTTTTTACATCCTTAGTTATAGGACTTCTGTTCAGGTAGATTCCAGGCAGTTTTGGATGATGTTTTCTCTGTAGTTTTTTTGTAATTTTGATAATGTTTGTGGGAGGATGTGAGTCCCACATTTACCTACTCCACCATCTAAATTGGTGATTTTTTAACAGACTTTTTGACTCTTCTGTACCAACAAGTTTGATAAATTGGTTTGTTCTTCTTTTTAGAAGACTATTACTTAACTTTTCTGAACTCACTATACTCAGGAGTTTAGAACTAGAAAACAGAGGATGGCTTGAGATGAACTCTTCACTAAAATTGGAAAAATTACAGTCTAAATGTCCTTTCAATAATAGGTTGGCATCATCTTTATGGAAAAAAGATGAACATTATTCAAATAAGTTACTTATTCAGATATGTGATGTTTTGGGTAGTGCTTCTCTAATTTGAATATATTCAGAAAGTTCTCTATGGTATTCATATGTATTTAGGCTATTGCCTGATAAACAATATGAAAACATTACAAATGGAATTTTAGAAAACATTAATTTCTGTTTTCTCCTATTATACTCATTGAAAATCTTATTTGAAAATAAGTCATTTAAAAAAATTGAGGTATATAGCCCGGCTGGTGTGGCTCAGTGGTTGAGCATTGACCCATGCACCAAGAGGTCACCGGTTCACTTCCTGGTCAGGGCACATGCCCAGGTTGTGGGCCCAATCCCCAGTGGGGGGCATGCAGGAGGCAGCCAGTTGATGTTCTCTCTCATCGATGTTTCTATCTCTCTCTCCCTCTTCCTTCTTCTCTCTAAAAATCAATAAAGAAAAAAATTTGAGGTGTAATTGAAATATAACATTACTTTCAGGTGTATAGCATTTGGTATTTGGATATATTGGGAAATGATCACAGTAAGTCTAGCTAACATCCATCACCATACGTAGTTACAAAAAAAATTTTTTTTCTTGTGATAAGAACTTTTAAGATTTACTCTTTTAGCAACTTTCAAATATAGTTACCATGTTGTACATTACATCCCCATGACTTACATATTGCTCATCAGTTTTTAAAAAAGGTATCTTTCTACCAATTCTCATGTGAACATATAACTTTTTGTTTACCTTTTACTCTCCTCCTCACTGACTTTAGATTGATAGGAACTACTTTAATTTTTTTCGAGACCTTTACACCTCGAGGTGGATTTAGGGGTATAGGATGTCCTATTTTGGAATTGAGTTGGAGTGAGGTAATCGTGGGGTGGATTTCTTGTTGGTCTTTTGAAAGGAAGCTTCACAGACAAAATAGCTCCTTTGCCCTTTGAGGTTTTTGAGCCCTTAGTCATTCTTGGGAGTAAAGATCCCTTGTTGACACAAATAACCTATCATATTCTGGAGTAGCCTGGAAAATCTTAATTCTCTTATCAGATTTGGTCTCTCAGGAAGGTCAAGTTGATTAAAGAGTTAGCCTCGATTCTGTTCAAGTGCAGGCCTGACATGTGACCATGGTTTTACACCCTTGAACTCTATATATTTGACATTTGTTACTATGTTGGACTATGAGTAGGGGAGCCTTAAATATCACCGTCTGCTGGGAGGTGGGTTCAGTGGGAAGCTTGTTATAATGTTTTTTTAAATGTTTAATGTTTCTTGTATTATTGACTTTGAAATGGGACATAATTGTGACTCATACTTGTTTTTCTTTCAGCATTATCTGCATACCAGAGGTACTACAGTTTACAGTCTGACTACTGGAAGGTTAGTGCATATTTGCATACTTATTTCTCTGTTTTTTAATTTATTTTTTCTCTTTTATTTTGTTAAGTAATTTTGTTAATTACTTTAAAATATTACTTTTAGGGAAAGGGATTGGAAAAGGAAAAATGTGTCCTTTTTGCTATTTTGTATAAATTACTTTGTATTTTAATAAAATAATTAGATTACTCTGGCAGAATCTATTGGCCAGAGATGATCCTAAGTGTGAGAATTTATACATTTTAAAAAATATATGTTTTTATTGATTTCAAAGAGAGAGACAGATCTATGGGAAGGAGAAACATTGATCACCTGCCTCCTGCACACCCCCTACTGGGGATCGAGCCCAAAACCTGGGCATGTGCCCTGACTGGGAATCGAACCAGTGACCTCTTGGTGCATGGGACGATGTTCATCCAACTGAGCCATACCGGCCAAGGCATAAGTGTGAGAATTTAAAAGCAAGCAAGACCAAATGGCAACGATATGATTATTAGCCTTGAAAGTGAAGCCATAATTGGAAAGTTATCATGGAAATCTTCCTTGGTATAGTCTGTCTATAATTGGAGCTCTGAGGACAATGAAACCTAACCAGTTTTATAAAGCCCTACATAAATGAAGAATTGTACATGGCAGTGACCATCAATTTTCTTAGTTTAAGCAGTCCAGAAAGTTACCTGGATGGGTCATTCTTTTACATCATGAATACTTTTTTTTTTTGGTTAGTTCTCAGTCCAGGGTATTTTTTAAATTGATTTTTAGGTGGAGGGAGAGAAGGAGTGAGAGAGAGAGAGAGAGACAGACAGACAGACAGGCATTAATTGGTTGCCTCCCGCACAACCCCGGTTGGGGTCAGGGATTGAACCTGCAACCCAGGTACGTGCCCTTGACTGGGAATCGAACCCTCAACCCTTTGGTCCTCGAGCCAACGCTTTAACTACTGAGCCAGACCGGCTAGGGCCATCATGTATACTTTTATATATAAATTTATTGACCAGTGGGGTTTCTTTGCATGAATTGCCATATCAGATTTTCTTTTCTATTGCCTAGTTTATCTTTCTTTTTGATTTGTTGAAATTTTCACAATACATTTCAGTAAAATTTTTTAATGTATTGAAAATATCTTCTCTAGTATGTTGCTCATCTTTTTAAAAAAGTCTCTGGGAATATAATTTGCATACCATAACACTCAACTGTTTTAACTATGCAATTCAGTGACTTTTAGTAAATTTCCAGAGTTGTGCAACCATAACCACGGTCTTATTTTAGGACATGCCCATGTCCTTATAATAAAACTTCATGCCCAACCCCTGGCAAGAATTAATCTATTTTCTGTCTGTACGTATATGTATTTTCAGGATATTTCATATAAATGGAATCACATAGCATATGGTCTCTTGTGACTGGTTTCTTTCACTTAGAATATGTTTTCAGAGTTGATCCATTTGTAGCATGTGTTAATACTTTGTTCTTTTTTACTCTTAAATAATATTCCAGTGTATGGATAGAACATCAATTGATGGACATTTTTGTTTCTACTTTTTGGCTATTATGAGTAATGCTGCTGTAAACATTAGTGTACACATTTTTGTGTGGACATATATTTTTCTTTTTCTTGGGTAGATAACCAGCAGTGGAAATTCTGGGTTGTAGAGTAAATCTGTGTTTAAACTTTTTAGAAACTGTTTTCAGAGTGGCTGTAGCACTTGATAGTCTCATCAGCAATAGTTCCAATTTCTTCATATTGTTGTCAACACTTGTAATTGTTTAGTTTTTGAGTGTAGCCATCCTTCTGGATGGGAACTAGCATTACAGTTTTTATTTGCATTTTTCTAAATACTGATGATATTGAACATCTTTTTATGAATATATTCTCTATTTGTGTATATTCTTTGGTGAAATGCCTATATAAACCCTTGGCCCATTTTTAAGTGTTTTAAAAAACTCAGTGCATTGTTATATATGCATAAATAAGTAGAACAAAAAACCAATGTTTCTCCCTCCTCCACTTCCTCTCTTTCTAAAATCAATCAGTCAATAAAATTAATGCATTGTAAGAGTTCTTTATAGTGCATTCAAGTTACAATCACTCATTGGATACATAGTTTGAAAATTTTTTAGTCTGTGGCTTGTATAGTCACTTTCTTCTTGATAGTATATTTGGCGGCTTGTATATTTTACTTTCTTATAGTATATTTTGAATTGCAGAAATTTTTAATTTTGATGACATCTGGTTTTGTAATGTTATCTTTCATTGCTTATGCTTTTGGTGTTGTACCTGATAAATTTTTGTCTAAGTCAAGGTCATTATGATTTATTGTAGTTTATTTATTCTGTTCCTTCAGTATTTGCCTTTACAGATGGCACTGCTATAAATAGTAAAAGTGTCTTTTTATAATGTTGTTAGTAATTCTTTGGTATAAATACTCTTTGGTATAGAGTCCTTTATAAGTGGGATTGCTGAATGGAAGATTAAGTGTTAAATACCACTCTTTTGGGAATACTTGTTTCCTTTTGGTCTTAACCTAGAAAGTTTGTCAGTGGGCTTTTTGCTAATCTGATAAGTGAGAAATGATGTCTTATTGTTGTTTAAATTTGCATTTTCTTAGTTGTTAGTGAGGTTGGTTTTTTGTTTCCTTTTTTAATTAAAGTTTGAAGACTATTTGTAGTTTTTTTTCTTTGAAATATTTGTTTATTTCTGTTGCTCAATTTTCTATTGGGCCATTGTTTTCTTTCTTTGTTCTATATGGCCATATTTTATGTATGAGTTATATTTATCTTTTATCTGTGATGTAAGTTGCAGTTTGTCATTTATTTTACTTTGCTTTTGTTTGTTTCCGCCCATTCAGAAGTGTCTGTTTTTGCCCATGCAGGAGTTTATTTCTGTGTAGTCAAATTTATCAGTCTTTTCTTAAATTGCATCTGCATTTTGAATCATAAGACAGTTTTTTCCTCACTATTGGTGTTAGAGAAATTCACCCACTTTTTTCATTTAGAACTTGAATGTTTTATTTTTTAATTTAAATCTGTGATCAATTTGGGATACATCCTTGATTTATAGTGTGAGGAACATCCAAGTTTATCTTTTTCCTTATGGCTAATTATCCCAACACAGTATATTGTTTAAAAAAAAAAAAGAAATCTATGTTTACCTCCACTAATTTGAGATGTTGCCTAATTGTACAGTACATTTTCATATAGTTTTGTCTCTGGATTTTCTAGTCTGTTTCCAGAAAATAGGCCTGTTCATTAACTAATACACTACTTTTCTTATAGAGGTTTTATATATTTTAATATATGTTAGCACTAGGGCACCATTTCCCCTTGTTCTTTTTTTTTTTTTTTTTTTATTTTTTTTTAGGGTTTCTCTGGCTGTCCTTTATTGCTACTTTTGTTGTTGTTGTTGTTGTTGTTGTTTTCAAATAAACTGTCTAATTAACTTTAGCTCCACAAAAATATCTGGAATTTTTTCCCTGTGGCTTTTTTGAGGTATAATTTACATTATTTTAAGTGTACATAATTGCTGCATTTGGCAATTTATATGGGGTTGTGTAACCATTACCACAATCAAGATATAGAACATTTCCATCACTCAGAGTGTTTCCTTGTGCCCCTTTACAGTTGATTACCACTTTTGACCCCTGGTCTCAGACAGCCAGTTAGTTATCTGTTTTCTCTCTAATTTTGCCTTTTCTAGAATGTCACCTGACTGGATTCAAACAGCATGTATTCTTTTGCTTTGGATATTTTTCTTAATTGTGCCTTTTGAAGAGCAAATGTTTATAATTTAGATGAAATTCATTTAATCAATTTTTTCTTTTATAGCTTGTGATTTTGTTTTCTGTAAAGAAATCTTTGCCTATCCCTAGATTATAAAATTCCCTTAACTTTTTTTCTTAGAAGTTCTGTAGTCATATTTATTATGTTTTGGTTTATGGTACACTTCAGATTATCAAGTTGTGCGTGATGTGAGATAAGCTTCAATGTGTGGGCTCCCTCTGCAGCCCCCCTCAGTCAAATTGATACCCAGTTGTCCCAGCATCATTTATTGGAAAGACTATCCTTTCAAAATTGAATTACCATTTCCTCTTTGATAAAAGTCAATTGGCCATTTAATTTTGTGTCTATTTCTAGATCCTTTATTATATTCCAGTGGTCTGTGTCTATTTTTAAGCCAGTATCACACTGTTTTGTTACCATAGTCTTGAAATCAAGCACTGTAAGTTCTCTGTATTCTTTTTCAAAATTGTTTTTATTTTTCTTGCCTTTCCATGTAAAGTTTAGAAGCAGTTTGTCAATTTCTCCTGCTAGGATTTTGATTGGTACCACAATGTATGCATAAACCAATATGAGAAGAATTGCTATTTTCCATAATAATACATTCACTAGTCCATGAGCATGGTATATATCTCACCATTTATTTAGGTCTTCTTTAATCCCCTTCAGCAATATTTTATAGTTTTTATTACACATTTTAAAGTTTATTTCTATTATTTTACTTTTTTTGATGCTGTTGTGATTGGAGGCATTGTAAAATTTCATTTTCAATTGTGTGTTGCTATTATATAGGAGCACAATAGATTGTACACTTACCTGGCAGCCTTCTACTTTGATAAGCTAATTACTAGTTATAGTAGCTTTGCTCTAGATTTCTTAGAATTTTCTCTGTACTTTGTCATGCTGTGTTCAGATAAAGGCAATTTTACTTTTTCTTTCCCGATCTGTAGATACTTTTTTTCTCTCTAATAAGTTTTTCTATTGATTTTTTTTTTTTTTTTAAGAGAGAGAGGAATGTATAGGGAGAGAGAGAAACATCAGTCGGCTGCCTCCCGTACCCTCCACACCTGGGATATAGCCCCCAACCCCGGCATTTGCCCTGACCAGGAATCAAACCAGCAACCTCTTGATGCATGGAATGATGCTCAATCCACTGAGCTACATTGGCCGAGCTGTAGATAAACTTTATTTTTTGTTGTCTTGTTAGATTAACCAAGGACCTTTGGTACAGTATGGAATAGAGGGGAACATCCTTATGTTGTTTCTTTGTGGGAAAACATTCAGTTTTCATCGTTGAATATGATGTTATATGTAAGGTTTTTATAGATTTAGCTTGAAGAAATTCCCTTCTGTTACTAGTTTTACTTAGAGTTTTTTATTTCCTCACCATTTATAATGAATACGTATTGAATTTGTCAAATTATTCTTTATCTATTGAGATCCTATGGATTTTTAAAAATGTGTTATATGCTTAATTACATTGGTTGATTTTTTTTTTCAGATATTTTTTTGATAAACCCCTATTAGTCACATGTATTGTGTTGTTGTCTTTAGTGTAGAAATATTTTGTTAAGGGTTTTTGCATTTTTGTTCATAAGAGATGTTACTCTGTGATTTTCTTTGTGTGACTTTAATTTTTGCATCAGGATAATTTTGGCCTTATAAAATGATTGGGAATTGTTCTTTTCTCTAATGTGTGTGTAGATTTGGTATTATTTCTTCCTTAAATGTTATGTAGAATTTACTAGTAAAGTTATCTATTTGGGCCTACAGTTTTCTTTATGGAGAGAGAGCTTTTTAACTACAACTTTAATTCCTTTAGTATATACAGAATGATTCAGGTTTTCTGTTATATCTTGGGTTAGTTTTGTTTTATCTTTCAAGGAATTTGTCTGTTTCATATAGTTGTCAGAGTTACTATTTTTTCTATTATCACCTTATTTTCCTTTTAATAACTGTAGAATCTGTAGTGAAGTGTACCCGCTTTCATTCCTGATAATGGTAATTTAGGTACCTGTTCTCTTTTTTCTTGATCAGCCTGGATAGAGGTTTATTAACTTCATTGATCTTTGCAAGGCATCAGATTTTCCCCCATGGATTTTTCTTCAATATTGCTTTTCTGTTTTATAATTCATAGATTTCCTATCTCATTGATTCCCGATCGTCTTTATTATTTACTTCTGCTTGCTTTGTATTTTTCTCTTCTTCTAATTTCCTAAGGTGGAAGCTTAGATTATTTTCAATCTTTTCCCCCTAATATAAGTATTTAAAGGTATAGTATTTCTCTTACTATTGCTTTAGCTGTATTTCACAAATTTTCATATTTTTGTATTTTCATTTGAAAATGTTTTCTACTTGTGCTTTCTTCTGACCCATGGGAGATAGATATTTGGCTTCCTATAGTTTCATCATAATATTTGGGTTATTATAAATATCTCATAATTAATGATTTCTAATTCTCCTTTACTCATACAACATATTCTGCATAATTTTATTCTTTTGAAATGTATTGAGACTTATTTATTGGTTCAGCACTAGAAAACGAATACATGATTTGCATTTGTTGGTTGTATTGAGCTGTAAATAACAATTAGGTAAAGGTGGTTGGTAGTGTTTGTTATTTTTGTCTTTGTCATTTGCAGAGAGTTAATTATCTCTTCCTATGATTGTGGAATTGTCTCTTTTTTTTCTTTTCCGTGTAATGCATTTTGAAGCTCTCTTAGTGTATCAGGGCAATCCCCTAACCAACTGAGCTACCCGGCCAGCTTGAAGCTCTCTTACTAGGCACATACACATTTATGATTGTATTATTTTCCACATGAACAACTGCAAACCTACTTTTGCCCCACCCTGTATTACAGTGTAATAGTAATTGTTTGTATTTACCCATATGTACACCATTTCTCATGCTCTTAATTGCTTTCTGTGTATCGCTTCCACGTACTGTCATTTTTTTTTTTTTAGGTCAAAGAACTTTGTTTAGCATTTCATATAGTAAAAATCTATTGGAGATGAATTTCTTTTATCTGAAAATATTTTTTGACTTCATTTTTAAAGGGCATTTTACCTAGATAGAGAATTATGTGTTGGTTTGTCTTTTTCTTTTCCTTTTTTAAGTGAAGTTTTGTTCTCTTCATGCCCCTCCATATTTTCTGATGACAAATCAGCTCTTAATTGAATCATATCTGGCCTACTCTTCTCCTGTATACAATTCATTGTTTGCTCCTTTCAAGATTTGCTTTTTATCTTTGGCTTCCTATAGTTTAATCTTGCTATATACCTCTGCATGATTGTCTTCATATTTATCCCGTTTGAGCATCTGGAATTCGCAATAAATTTGGAAATTTTTGTCATTTCTCCTAATAATTATTTGTTGTTCATTCTGTTCTCTCCTAGGTATCCAATTCCATGTAGGTTAGATAATTTGTTTGTTGTTGTTTTTTTAGTCCTCACCCGAGGATAATTTTTTTCCCATTCATCTTTCTTTAGAAAGAGTGCAAGGGGGTGGAGAGAGAGAGAGAGAGAGAGAGAAAGAAACATCGATGTGAGAGAGACACATTGAATGGTTGCCTCCCTCACCAGCTCGACCAGGGCCTGGGACCAACCAAACTGCAACCGAGGTACGTGCCCTTGACTGGAATTGAAACCGAGACTCTTTGGTCCTCGGCCAATGCTCTAACCCCTGAGCCAAACTGGCCAGGGCTAGATAATTTGTTTTTATATAAATGTCCCTGAGGGTTTTTTTCCCCCTCCTCTTCAGTCTTTACACTGGATAATTTGCTTTTCTCTTTTGAGGTTCATTTTCTGTTTCTTTTGCCATCTTCATTTAATTATTAATTCAAACTATTGAATTTTACTTCAGATATTTTATTTTTCAGTTTTAGATTTTGTTTTGGATTCCTTTTTATTCTCTTTCTCTGTTGAGATTTCCTGTCTTTTTATTATTCATGAGCATATTTTGTTTTGTTAGTTGATGGTAATTAAAATAGCCATTGTAAAGTCCTTGTCATTTCTAGCATCTTTGTCATTTTTTTTCTTGAGAATGTGTTCTATTTTCCTGGATCTTTGTATGTTGCATAATTTTGTGTTGGGTACTGGACATTATGAAAATTATTCCAACTCTTAATTCTGTTATTCTAGCAAGTGATTTTTGCTCTTTATCTGAGGCAGTTATCTTTATTGGATTTGAACTGCAAACCGTTTGTTCAGGTGGCAGCTTAAGTATCAGTTTTGATCGTTTTTCTTTAATTTAGCTGTGTTGAGTGTAATGCACAGAGTCAGCCAGACATGTGGATAGACAGAATTTAGGGTTCCCCTCTCTGACTATTTCTTTTCTGAGATTTCCCTTGATTCAGTGGGATTTGATTTCTCCTGGATTCAGTCTTCTGGTGTTCTGTGTCAGAAACAGTCTGCTTTTTCTATGTTGTGGCTGGCACCAAGTTAATAGCTATGAAAATGGGAACTTACTCCATACAACTTTCCTCCTCTGAGTATGGCCTTCTTATATAAGTTTCCTATTCCTGGTCTAACAGATTGCCACAAATTTATTGGCTAAAACAACACAAATTTAATTATCTCAGAGTTCTGGAAGCCAGAGTCCAAAATGAGTCTCATGGGGTTAAAATCAAGTTGTCAGTAGGGCTGATTCCTTCTGGAGACTCAATTGGATAATCTGTTTCCTTGTCTTTTTCAGCTTCTAAAGGCTGCCTGCATTTTTTTGGCTCATGGCCCCATATGACATTGTCTTTTGTCCTCAGATTGCATTCTTTGGCCTTTGACTTTTCTAGCCTCTCTTTTTATTAAGGACACTTGTGATCATATCTGGCCTACTTGGATTCACAATCGTTAATTTAATCACATCCGCAAAGGATCTTTTACCATGTAAGATAAATATTCTCAGTTCCAGGGATTAGGCTGTGGACATCTTCAGGGCCATTATTCAGACTACATCATATCTTCCTATCAAAATCTGCATATTGTTATTTACTCCTGAGTGTCTTTAGTATGCTGTTTTAAACTCTATAAACCAGAGTTTATAGTTTTTATAAAACTATAATTATATTGTAGTTACTATCTGCAGGAGGATCTTCTCCAGTATTATCTTAGCCTTCATTAGAAGCAATAGTTTGATAAACATGTTCTTACCACTTTGCCTGCACTTGAATTTCATAAAAATGTAATCATGCAGCATATTTTTTGAACTGTCTTCTTTTATTCAGTACTGTATGTTATTCCTGTAGTTGTATATGGCAGTAGTGTTCATTGGTGTATAATATTTCCTTGTGTGAAAATGCCACAATTTATTAATTTTATTGTTGAAGTGTATTTGGTTTTTAATTAGTTTGGGCTACTATGGATGTTAACTTTGCAAGATCTTGATGCCCTTGTGGTTGTCTAATGCCTGAAAACAGATTTGAAGCAATATTTTGTCTAGCTTTTCTAGTTATAATTACTTGGAGAAAAGACGGAATTGTGATTTAAGTTTGAAACCAATTAGTCTACCATTGCCAGAAATGGTACTCTCCTCTAATTATAGTTATAATAAGGAAATTTTATTTAAAATTTTTTTATTAAGAAATTTATTGGAAGGACCTAGCTGCATAGCTCAGTTGGTTAGAGCGTTGTCCCGATACACCAAGGTTGTGGATTCGATTCCTGGACAGAGCACATATAAGAGTTAACCAATGAATGCATAAATAAAGTGGAACAACAAATCAATGTTTCTCTCTCTCTCTCCCCCCTTCCCTCTAACAAAATCAATAAATAAGGAATATGTTGTAGACATTTCCAATAATAAGGCAATATAAGTTTATTATGGAATGCCCAATACATGGAATAATAGTCATCAGAGTAATTTATCAGTAGTTTCTTATTTTATAGTTCTTAACAGGCAATTTGAGATCCCCCTAGGTGTCTAAAGCAACTCCTCAAATACCAAGAACACAAACCTGAATTTATTGCTTACCATGGTAAGGGAGAATACCACCTCTGCAAAGCTTTGTCAGCATCTTATGGGGGAAGGTAAGGTCAGAACTGATTGAGAATTGTTAATTTGTTTTTAAAGGCAGGTCTTTAATTTTGGGAGCTTGATTGAGTAAGAATTTCTGTGTAACTCAATGGTGAATATATCAAGCAAGGAATTTGAGGCAAGGGTTATTCAAAGACTCTTAGGCCACAGACATGTTGATGGTTCCTAGAATAATGGAGAAACCAAGTGCCAGGGCAGGAGAAATGGAAAAGCAAAGTGATGCTAATGAAGACAGAGGGCTAGTGAAGTCATGTTAACAGAGTCAGTCAGGTTTGGTTTAGGTTCCCAGGTCCAAGCTGAATGTGGAGTTAGATGGTTTTTATTCTCTCAGGATTTAAGACCTTGTACCAGATGCTATCACTTAAAGACAATAATGCTATTTATTTTAATTTATTCTTTCTAAGTATTAATGAGTAATATAACAACACTGTTAGTGATCCCATGGTATTTATCCAGTGGACATGCGTAGTAGCTGGTGGTGATCAGAGTTTACATTCAGTGATTTTTAGGTTAAATTTTATATTTTTATAGCTTCGTCTACTTTTGTGGTTTATACATACTACAGTGTGTAGTAAATTGAAGAATGTAAGTATATGATTCATTTTTTTATATATGACAGATCATTATCTTCTGAATTTTAGTTGTACTTACCTCTCTCTCTTTTTTTTTATCCTCACCTGAGGATATTTTTCCATTGATTTTTTTTTTTCTTTTCTTTTTTAGATAGGGTAGAAGGGATGGAGGGAGAGAAAGAGAGAAACATTAATGTGAGAGAGAGACACATCTATTGGCTGCCTCCTGCATGACCCCTACCAGGGTTGAGGATCAAACCTGCAACTGAGGTACGTGCCCTTGACCAGGAATCAAACCCTCAACCCTTTGGTCCACGACTGACGCTCTAACTGCTGAGCCAAGCTGACCACGACTGTACTTATCCTTTAGACCACATCTTTTCAAATTTATCCTCTACAATTAGATCTAAAGTGATTCCCTATACTATAGGTCCTTAGTTCTTCACTTGAAATTTCTTGCATTCAGAAATGTGTCAAGTTGAAAGGATATTCTGTCTCTCTCTCTGGATTTTGGAAAGATGATAATGCATTTACTATATTCTATAATATGCCCTGTGGCATCTGGGGTAGACTAGTCTTGTGCTTTGGGGCCATTATTAAGTAAAATAAGGGTGACTTGAACACAAACACTGATAAGCAAGACAGGTGATCTCATGAGTGAGACAACTACTAAGTGACTAAAAGGCAGGGAACATATACAGTACAGCATGGATACAGTGGACAAAGGGATGATTTGTGTGCTGAGTCGAATGGAGCAAAATTTCCTCACGCTATTCAGAACAACATGCAATTTAAAACTTATGCATTGTTTATTTCTGGAATTTTTTATTTAATATTTTTGGACTGTGGTTGGCCTTGGGTAACTAAAGCTATGGAAAGTGAAACCATGGAGTAGGAGGGACTACTGTACTTCAAGAAATCGAAGCTTGTGGAGATTATAAATATAAACAGTTTCTGTCCTTAAAGCAGATTCACCAAAGAGATCTGTTTTACTGTCTGATTCAGTACATGCTACAAAATTATATTGGTATATTTATTACCAGCTCTGGAAATTCTGCTGGTTTTTTTCCCTAATTGGGGCTGATTAGGGAGGTTCTCTTTAGCCCATTTAGCTCCCATATGGTATTGTTATTATTATTATTAATGTTGCACTGATGTGGGATTAGGGGTTAATGTTGGGTAGAAGAAAGATTTTGTGGAGAGAATTATTATAATAGAAAAACTCAGGGTTCATTTAATTCAAATTCATGTTTTGAATTAGAAATATATCAGTCTTGAAGCTTTGGGGTGGGGAACCTTTTTTCTGCCAAGGGCCATTTGGATATTAATAACAGCATTGTGGGCCATACAAAATTATCAACTTAAAAATTAGCCTGCTAGCCCTGGCCGGTTTGACTCAGGGGTTAGAGCGTTGGCTCATGGACCAAAGAGTAGCGGGTTCGATTCCGGTCAAGGGCATGTACCTCAGTTGCAGTTTGGTCTCCGGCCCTGGTTGGGGTTGTGCGGGAGACAACCAGTCAATGTGTCTCTATGTATTAGGTAGAGTTGCTATGTCTCCTAGGCTTTGTTAGGGTGGCCTATTGTAGTAGGTGCACTGTAGGGTCCAGTGGCACAGCCTTCCTGGTCACCCCAGCTGGGCCCCTGAGGTGCACCCCTCGTGTGGACTGTCCACCCTTCTGTTGTAATTGAGTCTTGATTGCTGTTGGCCTGTCACTGGGAGGGATTTACTCAGGTTGATCAGCTGTGCTCACTGACCACTGGCCTCTGACTGCCTTGGAGGATCAGCTGTGTAGGGGCCTACCACACAGAGCAAGACTTACTTCAGCAGGGCTCTGGTACCAACTGAGTACACTCCTTGAGTGTGTCGCTTGTGGAGGTGGTTGGGTGGTAGTGCTTCACCATGGTCTGAAGCTGCCCACTGGGTGTGCTGGCTCTGGCTGGGGCACGGTCAGTCACTGCCTGTGTTCTACCCAGGGCCACCATGCATAAGCTACAAAGCAATCCGCTGATGGCTGCTTCTTTGTCTGGGCTTGGAGGTGCCTGGGCAAAGCCAACTTGTGAACCAAGGCTGGCTGCTCCTAGTTCTGGACCTGGGGCCACTTAGAGGTGGGGCTCGCTGAGGCCTGATGCTGCTTGTTTGAGAGAATTTAGAAAAATCTGAAGCTGGAACTAAGACAGGCCAATCCTATGGTAAAGCCATTGGAAACAGCTTGGGTGGGCCCGAAAGTTGGGTGGGACAGGGCCTCAGGGAATCACCTGGGCGAGGCAAACAGTGTGAGACAGGTTGCTGGAGTCTCAGATATAGCACCCAGTCTGCCTGCCCTGTGGGGGAAGGGCTCACCAAAGGAACAACTGCCTCTGCCAACACTTCTGTCTGGGAGAAAGCTAGCTACCTCTCCAGCCCTTGCCCAGATGCTAAACAACTCAGTTCTTCCCCATATATCTCTGGTGCCTTTCAAGCTGCCTCCCCCATGCTGGAGCCTGGAGGGAGAGGGTCTGAGTAAGTCAGTGCAGGGCCCTTTAAGAGGAACTGCCTGGGGCTGCTGCAGAATCAGCCTCTCCCTCAGCCTCAATTCCTGCTGGTTTCTATAGCCAGAAGTTGTGGGGACTTCTCTTCCTGGCACTGGAACCCTTAACACGGGGCGGGGGGAGGGGACAGTGGGGCGCTAGTGTGGAGCAGAGACCCCTAGCTCCTCAGGGAGGACCTTCACAGCCAAGGTATCCCTCCTGATTTTTAACCACCACACATGGGTGTGGGACCAGCCCATCTGCGCCTCTGCCCCTCCTTCCAGTCTCCATGTGGCTTTCTTTAATTTTGTTGTTGTAGGACTTCCATTGAGCTTGATTTCAGGGGTTTCTGAATGATGATTGTTCTGTAGTTTAGTTGTAATTTTGATGTGGTTGTGGGAGGAGGCCAGTACCGTGTTTACCTATGCCACCATCTTGACCACAAGTCTTGTTTCCCTTCTGAAGGGAATGTTTTAAATATTTTTACCATTAAGTATGATTACTTCAGTGTTTTTTTTTCTTTTTCTTTTTTTTGTAAATAGCAAACTAAGACTATAAAGGAATTCCTTACTCTAATGAAAGCCAACTTTAAAAAATTTCAATTTAATTGTATGCAAGTGCTTTTTCTGCATCCACTGAGATAATTTTGTTTTTTCTCGTTAAGTCAATCGTGTATTTCTGAGGTATATTCAAATAGGTAATACATTTTTATCGTTGTTAGGTGTTTTTGGATTGGGGTTGCTCACGTTTGGAATCTTTGTTCATAATTGAAATCAGTCTATTACAGTTTTTCCTTTCTTGAGTTGCCTTTATCTGATACTTGCAGCTGGTTCTGCATTCCAAAGAGCTGGTCAGAGGAAGAGGAAAGCAGAGGGCAACAACCCTTTCCCTTAAAGGAATCTGTGGTTGTACACATCCCTTTATACACATCTCACAAGCAAGAACTTAGTGATATGAGCATTCCTAGCTACAAGGGAGGCTGAGAAATGTCTTTATTTTCTCTGATCATGATAATAGTTAGTATAGAAAACAGTAAGATAAGGTTCACATGTTGTTGCCAGATAGACTGTACTATACAAATTAACTCATGTTACTGGTAAATAAGGGAATATGTCTGTATGACATGAAAGTCTTTGTGTCATTTAAATTTTTTTAAAGATAATAGGAGTATAATTATAAACTTCAGTAGGAAAGGGAAAAGCTTGTCTGCTGAACTGGCAGCAGGAGTCCTACAGTCTAGATCTTAAGAAAATTAAATCTGAGTTACCTGGGTCCAGGCTTTCTCTCCAGAGAAAGTTACATTCCATTCGTAGTCTTCTTGTACAGCTCTCAACTATTTTCATTGTCTGAGCACCTGCCACCTCTGCTCTACTAAAAGGGTTGCCATCATTCCAACTTCATTGTTTTGTTCTTTTTTTAAAAAAATTTTTTTAATTGATTTTAGAGAGAGAGGAAGGGAGAGGGAGAGAGAGATAGAAACATCGATGAGAGAGAACATCGATTAGCCGCCTCCTGCATGCCCCCCGCTGGGGATTTGGCCCACAACCTGGGCATGTGCCCTGATTGGGAATCAAACTGGGGACCGAACTTGCGACCTCTTGGTGCATGGGTCAACCCTCAACCACTGAGCCACACTAGCTGGGTGTTGTTTTGTTCATTTTTAATGTCGATGGTGGCAAACTATCACCATGCTGAGCTTCCTGCTTGAATGGGTCAGTACATTTCCAGGTACCAGTTGCTGTTTTTGAAATCTGGTTATAATGTTAGATAGGTTTTGTTTGTTTGTTTGTTTTAAGTGGTCTTGTCCAAAACTCTCTTTTTTTCCTAAGTCCTCTCATTTTTAATGTGTAATTTTTAAAATATAATTTTATGTATCATGCTATATCCATTGAGCAATTATGTACTGGATAAGTTTCTTGGTAGTGTTGGATACATTGCCTTCTTCTCTCAAAAATCCCAAGTGCCACATATTTTATGTGTATGATCTTATTTAATTCCTCAGAGCAACCCTCTGAAATTGAGAACCAGTTAACTTGTTTCATGAGTCTTAATAGATAGTAAGTGACTTATTTCATGAGTCTTAATAGATAGTAAGTGACAAGGCTGGAATTCTAACCCAAGTCTGATGGCTGGCCTCTACAGCCTGATTTCATGATCACTGTGTAATACCACACATTAGTTTTTGGACATGGTGGATACAATGAGTTTTATGTCCAAAAGGTAGTTCAGACTGTATTAGGAAGTGATTCAGTATAAATTCAGTCAGCAAAGTATTCTTTGATGGAAAATGTGTAATAGATTATTTAAGGCTGTAAGAGATTGATTTGTTGAGCAGCAAACCTTTCCTAAATAATGTATATATGCCAGTTACTTTGTCATAGGGATCAAAAACGACTTGCATTCTCTCTTTATAGACTCATATTCTAGTGGTGGAGGTAAGCAGTATATCTGCAATATACGTGGATATTCATTTGGAAACATGTATTGGAAGCCTAACTCTCTTTGGGCTTGGGAATGTGTGAAATACTACTTTTGGAAGGAAGAGGTGAAAGATGTGTTAAAGGATGGGTAGGAAAAGTGAGTTGAAGGAATGGCAACATTGGCTTTTTTAGCAGAGGAAGCAAACATATATAAAGTCACAGAAATGTATAAGCATATTTTATGCATAAATGTGTTTGTTATTTGCCCTGATTGAAGTGATGGCTATGAGATTTGGAAAATTGAGGAACAATCATAAAATGAAGACTCTTTAAGTCAGGCTAGGTTGTAGCAACTCTTCAGAGGACTTTAAAATAGAAGGTGTCATGTTTGAATTTTTGAAAACTCATTGGCAGTGGTATGCAAGGTAGATTGAAAGGGCGAAGTAGAAGGGGAAGTTAGAATTTGGGAAATAAGTTAGGTAACTATTGAAACAGGTGAAGTCCTAAATTTCCTAGAGAAAAGCAGTAGGAATGGAAAGGGGATAGATTCAAAGGCTTTTATTAGATTGTAAAACAAGCTTTGTGATTAGAATGAATGTGGTTTATTGTTGGGGAGGAGGAGAGAGAAGAAAAGAAGGACTACTTTTTGGCTCAACTGGTGAGATTGTTACCACTATCTAAAATCTTCAGTACCATTAGAGCATCATGTTCACCCATTCAGTGGGGTTCAGGTATTTGTAGTATATGCAACAGGTTGAGGTAACCAAAAGGCATTTGGAAGTTCATTCTTGGAACTTGGGAATGCCTTTATTCACACATCTCTCACTTTGTCACTTTGGTCCCCAATAGGATGAACAGCAGACCCCCCCCCCTCCCTTCACCCCCCTATTGTGTATCACTGGCTTTGTGGAATTAGTATCAGAGAAAAATAAGATTAAGAATTTGATATTTTTAATAGTTTGGCTTGGTTTCATTTTTTAATGATATTCCTGTCCAAAAATATTTTCTTCAAAGGTGATGACTGGAGTATGGGATGCTAGGTGGTACTATAATCAAGTTGCTATTCTACCTAAAGGTTGGCAACATTATAACTATATTTTGATACTCTCATCACTTAGAACCCAGTTAGTTTCCTTAAGTGACTATCTTTGGCTTCCATATTGTCTAATAAAATAAAAGTTTTTAGAAGCTTGAATATTACTTTTACTATTATTAGCTTTCATGAGTCTTACACTCCCTTTGGGAAATTGCTGCCTTCTTACTGTTGCTGCTTACTGCTGCTTGCTTGTAGGGTACTAGGTCTGAACTTTCCTCGAAAACTTTAAACCTTGGGAAATAGAAAATAGCTATGGCAGGGAGTGGGGTTGGGGGTTGGGGGTTGGGGTGGGAGACAGTGTCTGATCTTAAATGTACTGGCACTCTATTGCTGTCTTTAAAGCATGTTTTTCTTTAAAATCATGTTCATGACTGACTATATTCCCTGCCCAGTCTAATTTTTACACCTGGCTACTGCTTGTCACTGTTGGGAGGAAATATTTTTTCCCTTGCAACTTGGGTCCAGTGATTAGGGAGCCTACAAATTAACGGACAATGGACAGATTAACATGAAAAAGACAAAGTTTATTTACATGTGCATGCTGGAGTTGCTTAGTAATGAATAATTCCCTCAATAGCCAGAAATAAAGGTTTATATTATATAAACCTAACAAAACAGGGTGGGGTGTTTAGGGCTTCATTGAGAAAGTATGGACAGTTCTATTGAATTTAACAAAATGGGGTGGTGATGAGGGTGGGGGGTTAGGGCTTCATTGAGAAAGTAGGGACAGTTCTATTGGACTTTCTGATGCTGATGGGTAGCTGAATTCACACTTTCTATTGCTAATGGTCAGTTTTTTCACAATCTGTAAAATCCCATGGAGGGAAGTCATTGGCAGTTCCATTTTCAGGATGCTCTGCATTTAGATGTTTATTTCTGTGGCTGCTGATTGTTTAGATGTTTTCAGTTTAAAGTAGTTTCATACCACTTTGGTGGACTGTTAATCCCTTAATCACTCTGGTGACCATGACTTACTAAAAGGAGAAAGAAGAGGAAAGGAAACATTTAGGCAAAGGAAGCAAAAGCTTTCCTAGAAACCCCATAGTAGAAATCTGCTTGTCTCACTGGCTAGAACTGTGTCACAGTGTCAACATTTTCTCACTGATAGTAACCAGGAAAAAAGGGAATTGATCAGTCAACACTGTCTACTGTCTTCCATGAGATTTCATAGACAGATTTAAGAAAGTTTGACAGGGGAGTGTCAAATGATGTTGTCAACTTTTTATTTCATCTGTGTTATTCTACAGCTCACTGTTTTTGTATAATTTAGTTTATCACTCTTGTTTTCCAATCCACTTTTACATAGGCGTGTTCATGAAAATGGAAGTGAAAGGTGAAAGTCGGTGGTTCGTGGTGCGTGGGCATGCTAAATAGTTATCTCAGATGGTGAATAAAGAAAAATTGGGTTTATTTAAAGAAAAAGGGATGGGGGAATAGGGATATCCAAAGAGAAGGGCTACATACACATCACTGAGCCATGGGGTATTGGATCAATGATGGTAACTCGTAGGAGCTGGAGTTTCATCTTTATATGTGTCCACTCTGGGAAGCTTTTGTCAGTCAGTGGGTCTTGGTTGGTGGGTTTGGGAGGGTTAGGTCTACAGGAATGCCAATGTGCAATTGGGTGCTTCTTTAGTACCTGGTGTCCAGTGGCATTTCTCATCCGGCCAGTTCTCCTGTGGCGGTGAAGCTTGCAAAATGGCTGTTAGGATTTATATTGCCTGTGTACATCCTAACAGGAAGCAGAATTCTCAGTGCCCTTTTCTTCAATTTGGAAATAGTTTGGGGAAACTCAGAGAAGCTGAGGGGACAGTTGGAAAGAATAAGGCTTGTAGTATCTTAAACTCCAGAGGACTACAGAGTGCTCCTTTATCACATCTGGGGTTGTACAGCCTGGAACTGTACAGCCTGGAGCTCTGATTATGGAACATAGGGCATTCAGCTATGTTGGGGATCATGAAATCACCACTATGAAATCTTTCTGGTATTGGTGAACTGATAAATTAATGAACCACATCCTTGACAACAATTTTACTGTAGACATAGTATAGGGGCCTTCAATATAAAATGATAATAAATTCATCAAGTTATAATTTATTAATTTGGGGTTGTGATGGGTACTGTCATACAGTCTAGACCAGAGGTTGGCAAACTTCTTTTGTAAAAGGCCAGATAGTAAATGTTTTAGGCTTTATAAGCCAGATAGTCTGTTGTAACTACTCAACTCTGCTGTTGGAGCTGGAAGCAGCTATAGACAATAAGTAAATGAATGGGTGTAGTTGTGTTCCAATATAACTTTATTTATTAAAACAGCTGGCTGGCTGGATTTGGCTTGTGTGTGTGCACCATAGTTTGCTGACTCCTGGTGTAGATACTATATAACCTAAGGATTTGGATTGAAGCACAAGTATATTTTATAAATAGTACATTACCAAGAAAGTTACTCCCCTAACACCTCACAGTAAGTTGAAGGAAGACTACATCACATTTAAATTCATTTTTATATTAGTTCCTTTGCCTTGGTCTTCCTTTTGCATAGATCCATGTTTCTCAATGGGGATGCTATTAGTATTATTGGTGAGGTTGTACATTGGGAGGGAATACACCTATTTCAGGGCATATAGCCATTCACACCCCCCAGGTCACTATTTCCAAAGATGTGTGATTTAGAACCCCTGGCTGAAATAGCTTATTTTACCTTCCTAGCCACCCTTGAGGTACAGTACCCAAGTAATATCTCTTTTCCTTATCCTTATTATACTTCATTAACTCTTAAATGGTTGTAGCTGGGAATATATTATTATGCATTTAATTTCGTTATGTTTTTGTTATTAGATTGTAAATTCATTGACGATGGGGATTTTGTCTGTTTTGTTCACTACTGTCTTTCCAGTGCTGATAGCTCTGCTATGGCTTATAATAGGGGCTCAATAAATGTTTGAATTACATTGTTAACTGTTAATGGAAAAATGAAACTTAACTCCTTGTCAAAATTTATAAGCTTCAGGTTAGTAGGGACCATGCCTCCTACTAATTCTTTGTCACCTAGGGAACTGAGCTTAATAACCAAGCTTAAATACTGGGTGATTCACTTTATTACACTTTTGGGCATCTGCTATGTGGAAGGCACTGTGCTAGGTGATAACAGGGGATACACAGATGCTTAGCACTCCTGCCTTTGTGGCATCTATGTCTGATATTTTGTCAAGTAACAAAAACATAGTAGTTAAGAGTAAGCTCTGGAGGCAGACTTAGATTCTATGTCCACTACTTAGTACCTGTATCTTTGAGTAAGTTGCTTCATCTTTCTGATCGTTTCTTCATTCTATAAGTGAGGCCTTCTACCATAACCCTCAAAGGGTTCTTAGACCCTTTTAAAAGAAATGTTAGCATTTTGAATAAAATTAAATTCTTACTATTATATGATAATGTCATATGATAGAGATATTGTGCTAAGGCCAAACTTATAGGTTGGACAGATTACCTCTGGTTTGAGATAGTTGAAGCAGCAGAGCTTCATAGGAAAGATGGCATTTAACATGGATCTTGAATAATTGATAGAATTTATACTGTGGCAGGGATGCAGTTAAGATTTTCTAGAGGAGAAAAGGATAAACTATATCAACAAAGTAAGGAAGTTGGGAGAATGCAGGGTATGTCCTGAAAGCAGAAATGCCCCTCAATAAACTCGTATTTCCACTTTACCCCATACCACCTTCTCTGGGCAATTACCTAAATTGCTGAAAAAATCTTATCTATTTTTATTCATATACTCCCTTCCCTTCATTACCTCCACGTAAGAAGACAATTGTCTTTCAAATTAAACTTTCTGGGTAGAACACTTAATGACTAAACTAACTACTCCTGCATTATGAATATCCTTGTTCTCTCCACCCCCACCCCCTACACACACTAGGTTGCATACCTGAGAGCAAGAGAAGTATATTTTAAGCAGTTTGGCCTGTTCAACCTTTTAGTATTGCCCCTGACATGTAATAAATGCTCAGCTTATTTCAGGGATAGGGTGGTAAATGAATGATCCTGATGAAAACCATTTCCAACTAAATTAAAAATTTTTTAAAATATGAACTTTTGAAATAGATGTCTGAGGCTTTGTGAATCCCAACATTTGTGAATACTCCTGTAGCATGTAATGTGCTCATTTGGAAAGTTGTGGGTAATGAAGATTTAATGAAATTAAATTTTCATATTTAGTACATTTTAAGATATACTTAAACATTTTTCAGTGTGTTGTAACATGCCAGCGAGATAACCAGAGACGCACAGCAATTGTAAAGGAGCACTTTATTTCGCCAGTGGGCTGCGGAGGGCATAGTCTCCCCTCAGATCATCAGCCTCTATTCTTCTTGCTGATCCCATTTTAAAGACAGGAGCCCCCTCCCCCTTTTGCCCCCTCCCCTCAGGGAACCAGTACAATAGTGGGAGCAACAGAGACTATAGAAGTCAAAATTAGCTTTATTCACCAACAGCACTCAAGTACTTGCAAACACTTGCAAATACCTATAAGCAGGAAACTGCAAATGCCTCCCAGTACACTGGGTAACTATAATCCTAGGCAAAATTCCTTTACATCTAGGGGTAATTAACCTATTATTGGAAGAATATCTAGTAAAGTCTATTGATGATAAAAATGGAGTCATTTAGTCGCCTTAACCAAGGAGCCTACATAAAATAGAATCTAGTTGCCTTAGCCTTGGGGCCCAGATCAAGTGTTTCCAAAAAGGTACTTAGAATTCAAAGAAAATGAACAATATAATCCCAGAACAAATTTTAATATTAAAAAAGTAGTTGCATACCAAAAACTCACCTGTTTACTCTTTGTGGTTTAGACATCACTGATTCTTTTTCTCCAAGCAATAACTGACAGCAGTTGTGGGATAAGTACTCTAGATCCCTCACACCTAGGACGAGATAACTCTGAGGAATGTTCTATACTGTCTGCTAGAGATTCCCAGCAGAATCAAATTCCAGTTGCTCACAGCTAGATAACCAGCCATACTGCCCCCTTTTATTGGTTTCTTTTCCTACCCTAGTTCTCTACTTTTTTACAGGTGCTTCCTAGGGTAACTTTCCAAATAAATTACTTGCACTATCAAACCTTTTGTCTCAGGGTGTGCTTCTGGAGAAATGCAACCCAAGACACTGTGGCAAGAAACATTTTATTAAGATTTTCAAATTTTATTTTTTTTTATTTTTTTTTTATCCTCACCCGAAGACACTTTTTTCATTTTTTGTTCAGATAGAGTGGGAGGGAGAGAGAGGAAGAGAGAGAGAAAAGCATAGACATGAAAGGGACACATCGAATGGCTGCCACCCGCACGACCAACCAGGGCCGGGGACAAACCGCAACCGAAGTACATGCCCTTAGCGGGAACCGAACCCAGGTCTCTCTGGACCGCAGGCCGACGCTCTAACCGCTGAGCCAAACCGGCCAGGGCAAGATTTTCAAATTTTAGAATATAGATTTGGAGAAATTTGTTCACAAAGATCAGTATGTAAGCTTTACTTTTTTTTTTTTAAATAGGGAAGATTTGCTAAAACAGATTTGTTTTTTTATCGATAAAAGACAAGATAGCTACTCAAAAATTTGCCCTTTTTTAAAAAAGGGAATAGGTAGCTAGTTCCAGTTTGGAGGCCAGAGATCAGAATGAATCTGGATAAGTGTCTCTGTTTTATACTGAAAATAGGCATCACTGATGTTTAAAACCCAAAATGTAAATAGCTAGGTGTCATTTTAGCATGTGATTTATTTTATTTTTTTATAATTTTATCTTTTTTTTTTCTTTAATTTTAATCCTCACCCAAGGATTTTTTTTTTTTTTTCCATTTATCTTCAGATAGAGCAGGAGGGAGAGAGGGAGGAAGAGATAAGAGAAACATCCAATGAGAGAGACACATAGAGTGGTTGCCACCCACAGGACCCCAACCGGGGCCCTGGACAAACTGAAACCCAGGAGCGCACCCTTAGCTGGAACTGAACCTGGGCCTCTCTGGTCTGCGGGCTGACACACTAACTGCTGAGCAAACCGGTGGGGGCTGATTTTTTCTTTTTTTTAATACTAAAATTTGTTCTAGGTTCATATTGTACATTTACTTTGAATTTTAACTGTCTTCCTGGCAACACTGAACATAAAATTAAATCTAGTTCAGGAAACAGAAAGAACTAGAGAAAAAATACGCATGAAAGCAAGAGATAAGCAAGGGATAGCATGGCCTAAGCATTTTCTTATTCCTCAATCATAGGTTTTTATTGTGGAATTGCTCATAGAAATATTTTTTTCTTTTATTTTTCTTTTATTAATTTTTATTACAGATGTTTCTCCTTTTTTTCCCCATTCACACCCTCCTCCCCATCCCCCTCATCCCGTCCCCAGCTTTGTTGTCCATGTCCATCAGTTATGCATACATGCATAAAAGTTCTGTGGTTTATGTCTGCCCTCCCCCCCAACTCCCTCTTCTGAGGGTTGTCAGTATGTACCCTACTTCCACGTCTGTGGGTCTGCCCTGTTCCTCAGACTGTTATGTTCATTATATTCCGCAAATAAGTGAGATCATGTAATACTTGTCTTTCTCTGCTTGGCTTGTTTCGCTTAGCATAATACTCTCCAGGTCCCTCCATGTCCTCTCAAAGGATAAGAGATCTTTCTATCTTACAGCTGCATAGTACTCCATTGTGTATATGTACCACAGATTCTTTATCCATTCGTCTACTGATGGACACTTGGGCTGTTTCCAGATCTTAACTATTGTAAATAATGCTGCTATGAGCATGGGGGTACATATATTCTTTCTGATTGGTGTTTCAGGCTTCTTAGGGTATATTCCTAGAAATGGGATCACTGGGTCAAATGGCAATTCAATTTTTAATTTTTTGGGGTAACACCATAGTGTTTTCCAAAGTGGCTGCACCAGTCTGCATTCCCACAAGCAGTGTACTGGAGTCCCCTTTTCTACACACCCTCGCCAACACTTGTTGTTTGATGATTTGTTGATGGCGGCCATTCTGACAGGTGTGAGGTAATACCTCATTGTTGTTTAAATTTGCATCTCTCTGATGATTAGTGATGTTGAGCATTTCTTCATATGTCTCTTAGCCCTTTGTATGTCCTGTTTGGAGAGGTGTCTATTTAGTTCCTCTGCCCATTTTTTAATTGGGTTCTTTGTCTTCCTTTTGTTGAGTTGTATGAGCACTCTATATATTTTGGAGATTAACCCCTTATCTGATATATCACTGGCAATTATGCTCTCCCATACAGTGGTTTCCCTTTCCAATTTGATGGTTGTTTCTTTTGCTATGCAGAAGCTTTTGAGTTTGATGTAGTCCCATGTGTTCATTTTTTCCTTTATTTCTGTTGCCTAGGGTGATGTATCAGTGAAGATTCTGCTGCGTATGATGTCTGAAATTTTGTTGCCTACATTTTCTTCTAGGATTTTTATGCATGCACGAGTCACATTTAAGTCTTTTATCCATTTTGAGTTTATTCCTGCGTGTGGTGTAAGTTGATGGTCTAGTTTCATTTTTTTTTTAATGTAGCTGTCCAATTTTCCCAGCACCATTTCTTAAAGAGGCTGTCTTTACTCCATTTTATGCTCTTACCACCTTTGTCAAATATTAATTCAGCATAATGTCTTGGGTCAATTTCCGGATTCTCTGTTCTATTTCACTGGTCTATATGCCTGTTCTTGTGCCAGTACCAGGCTGTTTTGATTACAGTGGCTTTGTAGTATAACCTGATATCTGGTATTGTGATCCCACCTACTTTGTCCTTCTTTTTTAAGATTACTGTGGCTATTTGGGGTCTTTTTTGGTTCCATATGAACTTTTGAAATATTTGTTCTAGTTCTGTGCAATATGTCGTTGGTATTTTGATGGGGATTGCATTAAATCTTTAGATTGCTTTGGGTAATATGGACATTTCAGTGATCTTAATTCTTCCAATGCATGAACAAATCTTCCTCTATTTCTTTTTTCCATGTCCTGTAGTTTTCTGCAAATAGGTCCTTTACTTCTTTGGTTAAGTTTATTCCTAGGTATCTTAATTTTTTTGCCGCGATAGTAAATGGGATTGTTTTTTTGTTGCAATTGATTTCTAGTTTCATGCCATTGTGATCTGAGAAGATGCTTGATATGATTTCAGTCTTCTTGAACTTGTAGAGGCTTAGTTTGTGTCCTAACATGTGGTCTGTCTTTGAGAATCTTCCATGTGCACTTGAGAAGAATGTGAATTCCATAGTTTTGGGGTATAATTCTCTGTAGATATGTATTAAGTCCATTTGGTCTAGTGCTTCATTTAGAGTCTCTGTTTCCTTGTTGATTTTTTTTTTTCTAGAGGATCTATCCAAGATGTCAGCAGGGTGTTGAAGTCCTCTGCTATGATTGTACTGCTGTCAGTTCCTCCTTTGAAGTCCTCAAGAAGTTTTAAAATGTATTTTGGTGCTCCTATATTGGGTGCATATATGTTTACCAAGGTTATATCTTCCTGTTGGACAGATCCTTTCAATGTTATGTAGTGACCTTCTTTGTCTCTAGTTATGGCCTTTATTTTGAAATCTATTTTATCAGATATGAGTATTGCTACCCCAGCTTTTTTTTCCTTTCCATTTCCTTGGAAGATTTTTTCTATCCCTTCACTTTCAACCTATGTGAGTCTTTTGTTGTGAGGTGGGTCTCTTGTAAACAACATATATATGGGTCATGCTTTCTTATCCAATCAGCTACTCTGTGCCTTTTTATTGGAGCATTCAATCCATTTACATTTAAGGTGATTATTGATATGTACTTATTTATTGCCCTTTTTGTTTAGTGTGGTTCTATTTTCCTTCCTATTTCTTCTACTAATTATAGCGGTCCTTTTAACATTTCTTGCAGTGCTGGTTTGGTGCTAATGTATTCCCTTAGCCTTTTTTTTGTCTGGGAAGTTCTTTATTTGACCTTCTATTTTGAATGCTAGCCTTGCTGGGTAGAGTAGTCTTGGACTCAGTTCCTTGTTTTTCATGACCTTGATTACTTCATGCCATTCCCTTCTGGCCTGTAGTGTTTCTGTTGAGAAGTCAGCTGATAGCCTGATGGGGGTTCCTTTGATGGGGGTTCCTTTGTAGGTAACCTGTTGCTTATCTCTTGCTGCCTTTAGGATTCTCTCTTTGTCTTTAATTTTTGGTATTTTAATTACTATGTGTCTTGGTGTGGGCCTGTTTGGGTTCTTCTTACTTTGGGCTCTCTGTGCTTCTTGAACTTGAATGCCTTCTTCCTTCACCAAGTTAGGAACGTTTTCTGTCACTATTTCTTCAAATATATTCTCTAACCCTTGCTCATTTTCTTCTTTGGGACTCCTATGATGCAAATATCATTACGTGTTCAGTTGTCCCACAGTTCTCTTAAGCGGTCTTCCTGTTTTTTACTTGTTTTTTACTTTTCGTTTTCTGATTGGTTGATTTTTTTTTTTTTACCCTGTCTTCTAATTCACTGATCTGGTCCTCAGCTTCCTCTACCCTGCTGTTTAGTCCTTCCAATGTGTTCTTTATTTCTGCTATGTCATTCTTCATTTCTTCTTGCTGCTTCTTCATTTCCAAATGGTTGATTGTCAATGTTTCTATGTCTTTGCTTATGGTGTTGATGTGTTTACTCATGATGTTGATTTCCTTACTCATGCTGTTGAGCTTCCTCAAGATCATGGCTCTGAATTCTAGCTCTGTTAACTTGCTTAACTGCATTTCATTTATCTCATCTTCAGTAGAGGTCTCTTGTTCTTTCATTTAGGATTTATTTCTTTGTTTCATCATTTTGGCTATCTCAGTGGGTTTTGGAGCCTGCCAAATTTTCCCTGTGGATGTTGGTGTTCTGCTGCTTGTGGCTCCCTCAACTGGGTTTGGATGAGCGTAGAAGAATCCAAGTTAAACACCACTGTCAAGTCTTCCTTTTCTGAGCTGGTTTTCAAGCCCAGGAAAGGTTCAGGTATCCTCTAGCTTTTTGCCTAGAGGCTATTAGTCACAGTTACTTGAAGAGCCTTGGGTTCTCAGTTGAATGAAAAGCTCCCTCAGGTGTTGGGGAATAAGAGTATTTCCTGAAGGTAGGGCAGATGCTGGTTGCCAATGAGCCTCAATTTTCATTTCAGTGGCCCACCTGACTGGGGTTGTATCTCCGAGGGAGGGGCTGCTGCCTCTCCCCAGTGTCCTGGGAAGAAGTAAGATGGCCACCATCCTGCATGGCTACAACTCAGCAAAAGCTCTGAGCGCCTTCCAAATCCCGAGTGTCCCCACACAGTTCCAGACCAGTCCACCCTCCCTCAGCCGGAGCCCAAGTTGAGTGGCTGTGGCTATTTTAGCACTCTGTCCTGGTCCTCTGTGCTGTGGAGCTGGCTTGGGCTTTAACCCCGAGTCCAGTGCTCACAGCTAAGACCGCTGCTGTCCGTGGGCTCCCAGCCCCCATCTCGCGCCTCTGAGATCCTACTAGGATCGAGTCAGTGTCCCTGGTTATATGGTCCTCACATGCTGGTTTTCTGTTGCTTTTTACTGACGATTTGTCTTTATTTTAGTTGTAATTCCAGTTTGGTCCTGGGAGATGGTCTGTGTAGCTTCCATTCACTCCGCCGCCATTTTGGAATCTCACCCATAGAAATCTTACAAATTTTTTATTTCAGGGCATGTTTGATTACAAAGAGACCAGAGAATCTCTTCAAGTTGATTGGATTCTGTGCCGTTTGCTGACTCATCTTATAACTGTTATTTCGGTGTTTTAAAAAATATTTCTCAAATATATTGTAATAAAGGATAGAGTTTTAATAACTTGAAACATCTGGGATACTGTATTTTATATTAATAATGTCATATGCATTAAACATAAGAGGGTTTCCTAAAAGTCTCTTTTCCCCTTTCTTTACAGAATGCTGCCTTTTTATATGGTCTTGGTTTGGTCTACTTCCATTACAATGCATTTCAGTGGTAAGTTGACATAAAACTAATAACTCCTGTTTCCAGTAAATGCCTTTTTTTGGTTTGTTTGTTTTTGTTTGATATACAAGGTGCGGCAAGATTAGGTTCACAGTTGTTCATATGGAAAATAATACAATAATTAAGAAATAATAATACAAGAATAAATTCTGTGTTTCGTGTACTTACAACTATAAATCTACTTGTACCCCACCCTGTAGTGTGTGTGTGTGTATGTAATGAACACAAAACATTTTAATGTCTCTATGCCTGCATTTTTCAATAATCTCTTGAAATGATCAGCTGTTCATTCAGAGATAATGAACCACTTCACATGTAAGAGTTGTATGGCATAAGATTTTGATTAAAGTAGGCTTAGATTAGAAAGCTTTTAGAATTTTTAGATACTCATTATGGACCAGTGGTCCCCAGGTTATTTGAACTGCGGAATGACTATGCTCTCAGATATCAAGGTCTGGATAAATGATCTGTGATGACCAGTATTTTTACCATATTGTCTGCTAGAGGCTCCCAGCAGGATCAAATCCCAGTTGCTCACAGCTGGATAACCAGCCGACTGCTAGACAAAATTAACTGCTCCCTCCCCTTCCTCTCCTCAACGCGTTGTGCACGTGCATGTGCGCAGACACACACGAGCACATGTTAGTATTTACCAGTTTCCAGTAACTAAGCACCAGATTATAGACTCTCAATTCTCTCTTATAATATAGGAGTAATGGTACCACCTTCAGGGTCAGAGAGTATATATAATAGCAACATATAAGATTCATAAACTAAAGTGTAGGGCCCTATTATTATGGCCTTTGCCCTACTGTTATTTTTTCTGTTCACCAGACAGTAGCATTCTACAATGGAAAGAACATAGAATTTGAGTTGGAAGATTGGTATTCTTGTCTCAGTGCTGCCACTTAGTTTGACATTGAGTTAATAAGCTCCCTAAGTCTTTTTCCTGATATATATATATAATGTGTGTGTGTGATTTTCTTTTTAAGTACATTGTAATCACTTGCCTTTTCTACTTTATGAAGTGTTCATGATCAAATAAGATCAAGTTCATTTGTAATCTATAAAGCCCTATGTTGACATTTTTTTAATCGAAACTTATCCAACTTTGTCAGTCCCTTCTGATCTCCATAATTTTAAGCTGAGTGAGTGCTGTAAGAGTCCAATGAAAGGTTTTGACCACAGGTTATAACCCTGTCATGTACCTTTTGTGTGCCCTGAATATTACACAGCTTTTAAATATGCATTGGCAGTGGTTCAGTATGGTTTCCTTGAGGATGAAACTTGAGACATGGATGACTTATCCTATGTGCTTTTTCTTCCCTCTTTGCTCTTGGTCTTAGATATAACTTAGTTTTTCCCCTTAATTTTTTAAGTAAAGAAAGCAAGGTGTCTTTGTGTGTGTGTGTGTGTGGGGGGGCAACTCAGTATTATGTGACTGTTTTGTGGCAGAAGCAAACTTATACTCACATTCCCCAATCTAATATATATTTTTTATTATACCCTGCCCCCAAGTTTGAAGATTGGCAAGTGGTTATTTTTTAAATATTATTTGTAGTTATTCTCCTGGGCACTTTGGTGCAATTTTTATGGGGAGCCATAAATTTAGGTGAAACCCAAGACAAGGAACTCTACAGTTTAGGAATGGATATGTATACCTCACACCAGCCAGTTTTCACCTACCTGTGTATGATAACTTGTGAGCTCCCTGTAGATAGAAGATAGGAACACAAAATCAGTAGTGAGGTGAAGCCATCCTCAGTTCAAAATTGGATTGCTTTAATAAGTATGTGACTATGTCAACTTTTTAGGGAGCTTGTAGCTGTGGAAAATTTTATCATTTGATTCCTTATCTGCATATACTTTTTATATCCTTCAGTTTACCTAAGAAATGAAACTGAATGATATAAGGACAGTGCAATGTCAGAATTAAAAAGTGCTCTCTGGCCTATTAATCCTGTCCTGGTCACCACCATTTTCTCATGTCTTGAGTTTCAACTCTATCTGCTTCCTCAAATGATATCTCTCACACCCTGTCTGAGTCCATCCCGGCTTTTTGTTTTCTGTCTTGCTGGTCAAACGTACTTTCACAAACTTGATGCCTCAACTTTTTCTTGAACTTATCTTGGTATTTCTCAAAAAGCCACAAAATTAGAAATCATGGAGTAGGTGCTGAATGAGAGTTTTAGAGTATAGCTTTAACTGATAGGAACTCTTCTTAGGTAAAAAGTATATTTGTTTTATTTGGTTTTATTTATAGGTAGCTATTAATTTCTGGGATCAGCCATTTTTCTTTTTTAAATTTCACACCAAACAAATTCTTTGGGATTTGTTGAAAAATGTTTCTGGAGGGGGAGAGAGAGAGAGAGAGATTGATTGAGATTCTCTATTGTCAGCTCTAAGAATTTGCCTTGGGTGTATCAGAGTGTTGTATCTCTGGTACATTTATAATTTAAGTAAAATTTGATATTCCGTAATGGTGTCTGTTGACATTTGATTAGATTAACTATTTGATAATAGTTTGTGCGACCAACATGTGTGTTGGAGTTGGTGACTGTGACTTAATATATTGTTAAAATAAACTTTATTAAATACAGTTTTATCTGGTAACCTATTTGTCTTGTTTCTTGCTATATTGTGCTGCCCATTTTTTCTTTGGAGTTGATTTTATTGGTTGGTTTCTAGATCAGTTCAGTTTTATTTCTAGTTTCAGTTGCAGCCTCTTCTTGGAGGAACCCATGTAAGAAAGTAATAGAGCAACCGTTACATCCTCATTTGGCTTAGCATGATTATTCCGTTTTCTGGGACAAAACTTTTAAAAAGATGTTCAGAGGAGAAAGGAAGACATGAAAGAAGCACAAAATAAAATACACATATCAGAGAGCTAGAACCAGTCTCTGTAAAGCCATTCCTTTACACGCGAATGAATGTACGCCCATGCCTTTTTTACTTTTTCTTGTTTATGAAGGGGGAAATTGCTAGGTGTACTTTGAACTGAGCTAACCTGCTCCTTGCTTTTATAGTGAGAAACCTGTATCATTGGGTGAAAGGAATTGAAATACATACAATACCCCCTGAAAATCCTTATCAGTCCTGTCTCTAGTCTGTAACTTTTTGTATTCCCATTGATCAATATCAGCATGATTTTATGGTGGCATATCTAAGAGATACATAATTTTGTGCTAGAGGTATAGGATTTGGAAATTAAAGTTCCCAAATCTAATTGATAGGCTTGGTAGTGGTTATTGTTACTGTTGACATCATAAAGGATTTGGGGAGTGAGGTAGAGGTGAGTTAAAAAAGACAGAAATGGTAACATGTTACAACTGAAGTTTCTTTTTGTTTTTATTTATTTATTTTAAAGATGGCTTTAAAAAAAATGTTTTTATTGAATTTTTTAGAGAGTGGAAGGGAGAGAAGGAAGAAACATTGATGTGAGAGAGAAACACCAATTGGCTGCCTCCTGCACGCCCCCTACTGAGGATCGAACTTGAAACCCGGGCATGTGCCCTGACCTAGAATCCAACCAGGACCTCTCAAGTCTATGGGACAAAGCTCAATTCACTGAGCCACACCAGCTGGGCACAACTGAAGTTTCTTTAGGATTCATTTCCCTAGCATTGTTCTTAGGGGTGTAGGAATCTTTGGTCTCTCCTGTGTAGTCACTATTTTTGGTGTAAATATAAACCTAATGTAGTTGTGATAGCAGGTCCTGTGGCTTGTCTAGCATGGAATCTGGCAAAAATTTAATAGTTAATATATATTTTTGAGCTATCATAATACAGATTAATGCTCTTAGATCAAAAGTTTAATTTCAGTATAGTTTCATTAAAATAAAACAGTTTATGTTAACATGTGTTGACTTTATTATGTATACTTCTGTTTTGAAAAAAACTAGCAAATAACTGTGAGGCACTTTTGGTAAGGTTATGCTTACCAGTGACTAGATTGCCAGAGAAAATATGTAAGGGCTTACAGTAAAAGCAAGGGAAATTATGGATAAAAACATAAATTTCACAATAGGAGAGGGAAAAAAAGTATCCCACTGTCCAGAGTGATGAAATGACTATTGGCTAGAGAGGACAAAAGAGCCAGGAGGTAGTAATATATTAGCAAATGCCAATGTGAATAACTCAGTGTATGATACTTCTAATTTAGCCTCACATTTAGGGTCCTCTCTGGTTCAACCTAAGATGATCCTTCTAGCCTTACTGCTTTCCTAAATATGTTCTTTATGTCAGTCACACTGTGTTAAATTAACATTTCCCAGAGAACGTATTGAGTATTTTTTACCTATGTAACCTTGTTGGTGTCATCTACTCTGTTTGGTCTGCCTTCTCCTTTCATCTTCACCTTTAAAAGTCTTACCTGTCTCTTTGATTACTTCATAAAATCTATTTGTGTCACTTAAAGGGAACCTCTAAATGTCCTAATATATATGTGTGGAAATATATATGTTATTACTGATTCAGAGCCATAATACTCTCCCTTTTATTAGTATGAAATTTTGTGGAATTCATTTATTCCTTCAGATATCCCTGAGGGAAATCTCTGGACTCAGCTTTATTAGCCTCAGAGAACTTAGAATTTTATTATGTCTCTTCCCAAATGTACTGAAACTGTGCTAGGGATGTTTAGTTAATATCATTTTTACTATAGTTTGATAGAGTTTTAAAGGAGACTTTTTAAATGATTTTCTTGAAATCTTAGTAAAAGTGGCCATTGTTTTAAAATATATTTAGCACATGTAGTGTTTTTCATAGGTAGTGCTGTTGAGATTTTAGCTTTCTATCATTTCTTTTTTAAAATTGTTAGCAATGGCAAACATTAAATGCAAAAAATTTCAAGCTGAAAATCTGTAGAAATAATTTTGGTGATATAAACAAACATCTTTTTAGATTTTAAGAAAAAATGCCATTGATACTTATGCATAGCAATATGAACTTTTTCTGTTTCAGCACTAAATATGCTGTAATATTTGAAAACTGTAAACTTTTCCACACATTGTATCATAAAAGTATTTTACAGTTTTTCGTAGCAATTTCTCATGTTCTAAAATTCTGTCAATCAGAATGCTGAGGCCAGCAGATTTTGTATGCTTTGGTGTTTTAGTTTAGATTGTGCTGTAGAGATCATGTTTTGGCTGCATGTAATTTGGTGAGACATGAATGTGGTAAAATGATGGCTAAATTTAAAATATAGTCTGTTTTCTCCACCGCCCCCTCCCCCCCAAACACACACACACACACACACACACACACACACACACACACACTTTTCCCTTCTTTGTTTCTTTTTTCCCCTTGGATGGGAAAATAAGAAGCACACAGGAGATAAAAATGGGTAAAAGTTTAGAAAAGAAAATCAACTTAGATATATTTTGCTAGATGAGGGGAACTGTTTTAGTAAAGGGACTGTGGAGTGTCCCTCCCCTGTGAACACATACATATAAAGTTCAGTTAACCAACTGTAAAAGTGATGGCATCAGCAAACATCTATTAAACTTAAGCATTTTACTGGATTATTTAGAAAATTAAAAATAGGAATGTATAACTGAAGGAAAAGACTACTTGGAAAAACTGGAGACAGTACCCCAATGAGTATAGAGAATAAAATGATTTGATTACTGAATAGACCTAACTGCTAGTTAAAATAGTGTTGAAGTTTGGGTGGTGAGTCTTGAAGGTGATAGTGGATTTAGAATGAAGCAGAAGAATGAAAATATTCCAGGTCAGGAGACCATCCTGAGGAGAACCTGCGAAACCAAGAGGGTTAGTATTTACATAAAAAAATTCCTTAGATAAGCCAGTTCATGGGCACTTTTAATAGTCCTTAAAGAGTAAACATAAAGTGGCCCAGACAGGTGTGTTAGAACATATGTTTTTGCTTATAGGTTAATAGTGCTTTAAAAATTTTCCAGTGTGGCCTGGCCAGTGTGGCTCGATGGATTGAGCGTCATCCCATGGACTGAGAGGTCCTGATTCGATTCCAGGTCAGGGCACATGCCTGAGTTTTAGGCTTGATCCCCAGTAGGGGGCATGCAGGAGGCAGCTGATCTATGTTTCTCTCTCACATCAATGTTTCTAACTCTCTCTCTAAAAAAAAAATCAATAAAAACATATTAAAAAAATTTCCACTGTGTTAAAATTCATAGATAGCTTACTAAAGTAAATCTATGTTTCTTTGCACTTGTGTGACATTGTGCACTAAGTGAATAAGATGTACTAAAGGAACCTGTGGAGTAAAACACATCTACAAATAGTAGATTTAGGGAAAAGGCTGGAAATAGAAACTGAGACAATAAGAAATATTTCTCCTGAGGGATTGGTATTGCTGCACTGTGTTCTTCCCTTCCTCACACACCGTTCCTTAGACTGTTTTTCTTTTCTAACTTCTTTTTCTCTTTTATTTCTTCTTTTCTTTGCTGTCTTTTACTTTCATTCTTTCTCTTTGATATCTTTAACTCAGGCCTGCCTGGGTTTTTTATTGGTACATGTGGACATTGTTTAGTTCTGACCCATTCCATAAGATAATTTTCTGACCCATATCATACAGTAAGGTTAATTAGGACTTTGTGAAACATTGGCCTTAATCTTTATTATTATAAAATATAGTATACTTAGAGAAAAATATGCAAACAGATAAGTGCACATCTTAACATCTTATTTATAAAATAAACATTCATAACCATCACCTGGGTCAAGAAATAAAAAATTTCTATTCCCTGGAAACTTCCAGAAGTCCCTGCATACTTTTTTCCAGTTGTTATTATGTTTTATTTGGCACACTTTATTGCTGCAGTTGTTCCCTTCCTAACCTTTTTTATGCCTCCCTTCCCAAGCATATGTGTGTGTGTGTGTGTGTGTGTGTGTGTGTGTGTGTGTGTGTGTGTATTGCATCCTCCTCTACCCCTGTACCCATTCCCTCACTCTCACACACAGTTGCCTGTTCTATTAGAAGGTGGTAGCACTAGACATGACCAAGAAAATACAGAGACTGAAGCTGCACCTCTTCTTATTTTATAATAAACATGCACATAACTACACACAGGTTTTTGGGGAAATAGATAATGCATGAGTCAAAATAGAGTTACAAGATAAAGACAAAGGATGTATTGTTTAGCTCTATTTTGTGGAATGATATTTTGAACTCTTTTTTTGTTGTTGTTAATTCTCACAGGAGGACATGCTTATTGATTTTAGAGAGAGGGATGGAGGGCGGGGGGAGAGAGAGAGAGAGAGAACGTTGATGGGAGAGAGAAAAATCAATCGGCCACCTTCTCACTCGTGCCCTAACTGGGGATTGAACGCACTGGCCAGGACGATATTTTGAACTTTTAGATAAAAGATTGACTTTTGTTTTGAATTGTCTAAGATTCTAAACAGCCATCTTTAAGATAAGTAGAGGCAGAGAATAGTTGATAAAAAGCTTTTCAAAGCATATAAGAGCTTGTACTTGGGATAAGCCTTAAATCATGTAGAGAGATTTAAAATGATGTCTAACATACTATTATATCTGATACTATAATTTTCAAAATTCACAGTAGACATTTCTTCTTTGCTATAATTTTAATAATTTGTTTTTGAGTACTACATTCACATGATCAAATTAAGTGATATAAAAATGTATTCAGTGAAAAGTGTCCCTTCTCACCCTCATATTTGTTCTGGTAATCAATACCTTTTATAAAAGGTAAAATATGAATTTGGGGCAAAGATGGACTAGATAGACCAGTGGAAAGTGACATATAATAGAGAATCCAGAAACAGACCTACATGCGTTATGAACATTTGATTTAGGATAAAGTGGTACTGAAGAACTGCAGTAAAGATGGTGTTTTCCCCAATAGCAGTGGCTATTGGATATCTGTATGGACAACAAATAAAAAAAAAGAAAATGAACCCTACCTCACACCATATAAAAAGTAAAGTACAGATGGATTGTAACCCTAAATATGAAAGATAAAAATACAAAGTTTTAAGAAGACTTATTTTTATGGAGTAGACTAGAAACAGGATTAATCTTTCCTCTAAAAACAAAACTGTCCTGTTGCCTCACTCTTCTGTCCCCTAGGAAATTCCAGAAACAATTAAATCAGTTATTTGCACTGATAATTTTAAGCTATAAAATATTTTTTGAATAATTGAAAATAAATTCAACTGATCTTCCGTTTTCTTTTATATTAAATTTGATTCTGTACATTCAGTTATTCGAAAGACCCAGATGCTCCTTTCCATTTTTTTCTTGAACTATTCATTCACATCATTTTTATAAAACTTCATTTCCTTTAAAAAATATTGTGTAAAACATAAATTTTACTGTGCTACCAAGCAAAAATTCATGCAAGTGGTAAAAAGTTACGATATCTTATGTCTATATTCTTTCAGGGCAATTAAAGCATTTCAGGAGGTGCTTTATGTTGATCCCAGCTTTTGTCGAGCCAAGGAAATTCATTTACGACTTGGGCTTATGTTCAAAGTGAACACAGACTATGAGTCTAGTTTAAAGGTAGGTTGTTGGTTTTTTTTTCCCAAGACACAATGTTTTTAACGGGGGTGGGTGGGGGTTGTTAAATGTTGGAATTTAACATTTGGAGCATTGATAAATGTTGGACTTTATATTGGCACCTCCAAAGAAAATTTCAAAATTTAAGTGATAAAACTGTTTTATCAGCTGTGAACTGGAAGATACATAAAGTTGGGTTTCAGGTCACAAAGTAGTTATGCTAAGACATAGGTAACTAATTGCACACCATTAAACTTTTTGTTGTTGTTGTTGTTAAAGTTTTGAGATTTGCCATCAGGAAAGGGTGAAGGTTTCAATTTCAGTTTGGACATTCGAAACACTTCACTATACTCAATTGGCCACCATGGAGGTCAGAAGCAGCTACTTAATGATGCTGTGACCAAATCATTGACCATTTATTTGTATTAGTCTCAGTAGAAATCTTTCCACCTTGACCAGTAGGGCACATCTCATATCTAAATTATCTTTAAAAGTGTTCTCTCAAAGTCATTTGTACTGCTGGTGGATGAGTATAAACATTATTGAGTAAAGATAATACATTGTTGGTTAATTAAGTATTTAACTTTCTATGGAAATTTGATATTTCTCATAATTTTCATTGAGCTTCCTGTGCTGTCTATGTCATCACTTTAGGCCTCACTGGGATTTTCATGAATATAGTGCTTCCCTGCATGACAGAAGCATTACTTTTTGAAAGGATTCTGAAGTTCTAGGGAAAAGCTTAAGTTTTTGTGAATTTATCACCACAATGGTTGGCATATTCTAAATAGCTCCAATGCAGACTGTCTTGATTCTAAAGGGAGGGAGATAAAGAATGATAAAGAATGAATACACAGTAGGTTGTAATTTGAATTCACTAATAAAGAACTACTGGAGGTGTTTTAAAAACTGTATTTAATTAAGAGTGCTTAATTGTTCAAGAATTTTAAAGTAGACAATTATGCAAATATGATTGCTGTCTTTCATGAGTTTATAAAGAACAATGCTGATGTAAGAAAAAGAAAGACACAACCAAAAACAAGCAGATTGTGAACTATTTAGATCACATAGTTGTCAAAGGTAAGTGCAGTTTGAGGAATAGGCCCGAAGGTAAATGTAAGTAGTGTGAAGAATAAGAGATGCCAGGAAGTTAACAGTTTTCCTCAAGTTTAGAGCAGAATTTCTTAGACTAGACTATGGGATGTGAATGGATTAGAAATGGAAAATAAAACAAGTTCAAATATGCCACCTTGCATGTTTTACCCTCCTCTTGGACATTCACAGTGTATATTAGCTAATAGAGATTCTTAAAATGTTTTGTAATACAAAATAAAGTTATTTGAGCATTTTATAATGCTGTTACCACGTACCTATTATGTGTTGAAGTGTTTTGGGTAGTAGTTTGGTAAGTGTTGCTTAGGAAATAATATTTGAGTGGAAAAAAGTAATCAGATATGTCCCAAATTGTGCAATGTGAATATCTCTGAATATTAGTACAGTGGTATTTTTAAGAATTCTGTGGATGCAAAGATCTGTTTCCATGAAGGTGGCATTATTTAAAATCCCCTTTAATCAGGGGAAACAGGGTTGGACAGTGTTCCGTGGCTAGTTGAAAGTTTTCTTACTTACTTATTTATATTCAACAGAAACCTTCCTGTATTCAACTTTTATTTGTTCAGACAAGACTAACCAAACCTTCAAGTCATAGCGATATTAACAAACTTGCCTTAAGTGCAGTCTTCTTGTTTGCCCCCCCATTTATTTAAAGTACTTGGTATCATTCTTATGTTCATTTGTATGAACATAGAAAATAATTTTAGAAGTCCTTTGTACTTCTCTTCCCCATAATGAGGTTTCATTTGATTTTTATCTCATCTTGACATTGCCTTTTTGAGGTTTCCCTCTTCATTATTCTTTGTCTATTTTCAGGAGAATTTTAGGCATCAATATTTTTAGTTGAGGAGAAGGTGATATTTCCATGTATTACTATAAATGCTTAGCATTTAGTGTAAATGAAGATAGGAATCATAAGGAATGACATGCCCCTCTCCCCTTAGGTGGCTTTCAATTTTCCTGAAGACTAGCTACTACTTCAGCTTCATATGAATAGATGTGGAACCTCTGATGACTTTCCCACTATCTGAGACTGTTTTCTAGTACAAAGTATTGGTATTAAGTGCTTTGGGCTGCAACCTCAGAAACTCCAACTCAAGCTGGTTAAAATAACAACAGAAAAGTAGCTCTTATAATGTGAAGTCCATCCTTCAGAATTAGTTGATTGAACTGATACAAGGTTTTATCAAGGATTCATTTTCTTCTCTGTTCTATGTTGTCTTATTCTTAAGGTTGTATGCTGGGTACAGTGAAAGTGAAATTATTCCTTTTTCATGTTTCATATAGAAAGATATTGTAGAGTAGTGGCATAGGTGCTTAGTATACTACTGGCATATAATAAGTGCTCAGTAAATACCTGGTAATCATTTCATGGAGAAGAAAGGTCCTGACTTACTTTGATGTCTTCAAGAATACTTTACTTTGTATCTCATTGGCCAGAAATAAGCCACATGGCCTTTCTCATTTGATTCCTTATTAAAGATGTGGTTACTCTTACAGCAGTTATACCCAGTGTTTGAGCAGGGTTCTCAATTCCCTAAGTACACTCTTCCTATCTAATGGAAGAGTAAAGGGCGGGTACAAAGAGTATTTTGGCATGTGTACGGTATGAACAACCTGTGCATTACAGGTTAGGTCTTCTCTACCTCAGTTCCTTTTCCTATGCCCGGAGAGGGATATTGCATATACAGTATGTTTTAAATGGTAAAATATTTAAATAAAATACAGTTTATTTTCATAATACATTCCTTCTTTCATCCACACATGAAATGCATTCCAGGACTTCCTGTTTTATTTCCATCTCTGGTAATAACTTGTCTCCCAAAGTGTATCTCTGAAACAGATTCATTCTGTTTTGGTACTGTGTAAACAGCTTTCAGAGCAAGCAAATTTAATTTTAAAATTTGACCTTGCCATGTCACTAATTGTGTGACCTTGAGCAAGATGCTTAACTCTTCTGATCCTCTTCAAGTCTGAAGAACTGGAATAACTGTACCCACCCCACTAATTCTCTCATTTGGGGCCAGAAAATGTGAAATCCATTTTCTTGTCCTAGAATTTAATACTTGTATTTTTGTCACTTATCCCAACCTCAGAAATGTGAAGTTAATGCCCAGCTTACTTTTTAATCATATGGTGTTATTTTCCCATTATATTGGCCAGTAAAGATTTCACGTGTTTAGTGAGTGGTGGAGGTACTGATTATTAATTTATTAACTAGTTTAATATTATCTGAATCAGAGTCCATTTCAGGGTGACTTTTCTACATACTATTTTGTTGTTGTTGTTGTTCTCTGCTTTAGATAATATCTCCCCAAGTGGGTTTGGTTGCCTATTTAACACCATATAATTAATTCAGAATTTTATTTCATTGCTTTTTAATAATATTAATGATAAGTGCTTACATTCGTTATGTATTATATTTGAGGCAGTGTGCTGTTATTACTTCAATAAAAGTACACTAATTTTGACAAATAGTTTTATATAGTGCCTCTAATTTTCACATCCTAGCAGACTGTTAAAATTATTTCCTTCATGTGAAGCTAATAAATGCAAGATAACATATACTAGCATCCATATTATTCAATTAATGACAGTATCTATTTAATGTAATGAAGATCATATAGAAATTCTCCTTAATATTTACATATCTAAGTTTCCCTGAAATATGTCAATATTAGAACTTTTTTGGAATTTTAAAGGTAAAGAGGGTGTCTTTTTTTAAGGGAACCTATGCAAAATTGACTGGGATACCAATATAAGTTCTCTTATAATTTGGTATTTGAAGATGATGTGCTGATTGAAGGGGTTATTATGAAAGGATTAGGAAGATAAGAATTACAGAGACAATTCAGAGGAAATTGGTTGAACTCAATTGAGACTTGTGTGTTAGCCTGGCATTTTACCAGGTACTTAGTGTTTCTTTATGAATAGATAAATGGAAGAGGCTATAAAATGTCTCTTATAGGGTAGGCTGGAAATACTGAAAGAGGAAGGGGGGGGGTTAGTTTTATTTATCTTAACAGGTCCCCCCCCCCCCCGATACAAACTGGCAGCACAGTTATTTTCTCCACATGCCCCTGTTCACTATTGCATTCAGCTTGTCTCCCCTCTACTGTTATACATGACATGAAAATTTCTGAGTGAAAAAGCATTTCCACGTTCTTTTTACCTTACTCCTCTCCAGGACCTACTACATTTCCAGATGTCTTGTTTGGTCTTATACCCATGTCACAATTATTATTTCTTTTTTATTTTTGGTGAGAACAATTATGATCTTGTTTATAATACAGTATTGTTGACTATAATCTCTGTGCTGTGCATTGGATCTCCAGGAGTTATGTACTAGTTTCAGGCTTGTACCTTTAAACAATATCTCCCCAGTTCCCACATTGGCAGTAGAACTCAGTTTTACCTGAGTGTAATATCGCTGTGTCTTTTGGCAGAGGATGGTCATTGCTGTTTATTTTGTCTTCTGTCCATTTTTTCCTCATTTGTGGACAGAAATATTTTCCTGTGCTCTTTCTTTTTGCACTCCTCATCAACTTGCACTTTAGTAGCTACCTTTGCAGATAGTATTCTTTGGTATGAGGTGATCTCTTAGTTGGTTTATCTAGCCACGTAATAATGTTTTCTCCACTTCTCTCTGCCTGCCCAATTTTGATTTTCCATTTGATATTTATTTCTGCCCTGAGTTTTATTACATACTTTCAAGTGTGAAGTAGTGTAAGTAGCTGAAGTACTTTAGTTCCTCCAAAATGCATGTTTGAAGAGGACATGATTGCTCATAGGTGTGCAGTATCATCCTCTCTGATACTGAGGAGTTAGAGTAAGTCCAGGATTCCCAGGTCAGTTTTCTCTCTGCAAATATATTTTAAGTCCTAGAAGTAATTTCTGATCAGAAAGTACTTTTTGGTGTTTACACAATACTACCTAAATTTGTGGTTGTAAATAGTGCTCTTCAAATGCAGCTTTATGGAACATTCAGTGTATCTATTGTCACATTAAAAATATATATATTATGTTCCAAAACAACATTTTACAGTGAAAATTGTTAAATTATCCCCTTTATTTTTTAAAATATGTTTTAATTGATTTTTTAGAGAGAGAGGAAGGGACAGAGAGAGAGAAACATCGATGTGAGAGAAACATTGATCGGCTGCCTCCTGCATGCCCCCTACTGGGGATTGAGCCCACAACCAGGCCTGTACCCTGACCTGGAATTGAACCAGAACCTCTAAGTCCATGGGACCACACTCAATCCACTGAGCCACACCGGCCGGGAAAATTATCCCCTTTATAAAATATATATCATGTTGACCTTATATTTGTTATTTGTATAGATAGCAGTTTATATTAATATAAGTACAAATTGTACACTAGATTTTAAAAACTTTGAAATTATGTCAACCCTCTGTACACAAATTAGACACATACAAGAACCAGTGTTTTAAAATTTCTAGTCAGTTTCATACCTACACTTTTGTAAAATACAGTAGAATCAGAAGTTGGAAAAGTAGGTAGGACACAGGTACAGGAAAAAACAATATGAGCAAGTACATTAGAATAAATGGAATCTCAAAGAATGGATGCATGGATGGATAAATGAAAGGTAAATACATCCTAGAGATCTTAAGGATTTAATAAAGTAGTTAATTTATTAACTGATTCAATGTGGAAAGATATTTCCCGTTTATTGGCTTGAATCACTTTCCTGTTAACTAAAGTAGGGGATAAAGAAAGTAGTAACAGATTTTAGGATTGGGAGGTGAAAATGCTCTGAATGGAGATGGGTCATTTGGGAGTATATTGAGTTTGGAAGTATGTGAAGGATATCAGCTATTGGTACAGTCAGATCTAAGTCTGGAGTTGAAAAGAAGGGCTAGAAATAAGATATTTGAACATCTTCATTAATAATATCTTTTGTCTTACTTTTGTGTTAAAGACATTTTTAGAGAGGCCAGATCAATAAACTTCAAAGAGGAGCCTCTTTTTTTACTGAAGATTGACAGGATCCATTAGCTATTAGCCATTGGTGTGCAATTTTACAAAGAAAATTGGAAGAACTGAGTTTGAGGGCTTCAAGAGAACCTCAAATCAGCTTGGCCATGGAGTGTGTCTCACAAGCCCTACCATAATTTACCAGTTTCAGTTCTGTGTTTTATTTTCAGATACCAAATTGCTAAAATACTATCACATCCTAAGACATTTCCTTAGTCTCATCTATTTATCATAGACTATTAGTTTTAGGAATGAAGGTTATTGGTTTTAATCATACTTTCAGAACTGTGTCAATCTGTAACAATGAAAAAGAAAAAATAATATGCCTTTGACTTGAAAGAGTACCTGACACACCTTCCCTTCTCTTACTTAAATGATTCATAAAACCCTGTTTCATTGGAGCTGCATAAAAATAACAAGTTGTTTCTTTAACCTGAAGTACCTCTTTTCTTCTCTCACCTGTATCTTTTGGATTCCGTTATGGAATTGTCTTTTAAACTTCTGTTGGAACAACAATTTCAGTGGGCCTTGTGTTTAGTTGTAGATGCATAGCCCATAGTAGAGTGCCTGGCTTGTAGAGTAAAAGCTGGTTGCCAACCTTATATTACTAAAAGGCTGTGTCTACCATAATTGGATATAGACAGCGGTATCACCTGTATACACCTTGTCTACATACTCTGAAGTTTTTGGGGCGTGAGCACACAATTTAAAAACTTTAAGATAGTGGCATTTAACCCAGACTGTGCATTAAAATAATTTGTTAGAAGCTTTTATCTGGTTCACAGGGTGTCACCCTCAACTCACTGAATCAGAACATCCAAGATTGGATCTGGAATACAAACATTGCTCCAGATTAATAATTTATATGTTGATATATACTTTGTCAATTATGAAAAGCTATCTCATTGCTTGTCTGTTGGATTGGGAATACAGTTGAAGGGTTCTACAATTGAGAAGATTCATGAGATTATACAGCTAGAAGTAAAACAATTTAAAGGGAAATAAAGTCTTGAAACTCTAGTTTTATGTGTTAATTACATGAATATAGATATCCTTCCTTCAGATAGAAATCAAGTCGCTCAGTCTATATAAAATAAAATACTATAAAATTATTTTGAAATATTGAACAACTCTAAAGCTTTTAAAACAAAAGGTGACTTTGGTGATAAAGATGTCAACAGAAATTGTAATGGATCAAACCTTGTGTTAAATTGGACCAGGAGTGCTCTATAAAAAGAAAATTACTGCAGCATTTAAAAAAAAAAAGTCTTAGGTAAATCGTCTTGGCTTGGAAATTTAATTTTCTGTGGAATGCTTTCTGCCTTGAGGTTTATATATAGTCTGAACTGCAAAAGCCTCCGGTATAAATAACTGTTTCACACAGCAGTAGTCAGTCTTAGTATACTGCAAAATTTTGGTATGAGGTGCATATGCAAGGTGGGGCATAAGTAAGTTTACATTTGTTCAAATGGAAAATAATACAATAATTAATAAATAATAATACAAGAATAAACTATTTCCCGTACTCACAACTGTACACCTACTTTTGCCCCACCCTGTACTTTCTAGCTGCTTCTGTTGGTTGCAGGGATGGGTGCTGGATATTTCACCATGACATTTTTAGGCTTGGTTGCTTATTATCATAATTGGTAGTCATTTCTGCTGATTTATATGTTAATAGGTACTGTATCTGGGTTAGATACTACAAATGAAACTGTGAGATCAAGTCGTCCCCACTTCCCTCCCTTTAGTTTACTGAAAAGTATATTGGTGTTTTTCTTTATGTGGTTTTGTGTGGCTGCTTAGTTTCTTACACTTTTTAATTCTGTAAGTTCTTTAATTCTCACGTACATGTTTTTGAATATGTACTCTTGCCTAGTAATTTTTCTATATTGTTGCTGTTTGGAAATGTTTAGTATTTCATGATATTATGGGTTTCAGATGGTGCTTCAGTGACTTCATTGCTGCTTTTAAGATCGATTAAGAGTTTGGCTCAGCGGTTAGAGCGTCGGCCTGTGGTCCAGAGAGACCTAGGTTCGGTTCCTGCTGAGGGCACGTACCTCGGTTGCAGTTTGTCCCCGGCCCTGGTTGGGTCGTGCAGGTGGCAGCCACTTGATGTGTCCCTTTCACATCAATGTTTCTCTCTCTCTCTCTCTCTCTCTCTCTCTCTCTCTCTCTCTCTCTCTCTCTTCCTCTTCCTCTGTCTCCTTCCCACTCTATCTGAACAAAAATGTCCTCGGGTGAGGATAAAAATAAATAAATAAATAAATAAATAAATAAATAAATAAATAAATAAATAAATAAATAAAACATGGTTCAGAACTGTTTCTGCCAGGTTTCGTTGAAGGACCTTGAGTATTGATAGATGAAATGTAGGCTGGTCGATTCGAATTATGCATGTCTCTGCTCTTTGTGGGATTTCAATGTAATAATAAAATGAAAATACTGCCATCTCGAAGGCTGTTTCTTTGCAAGTCAGTTTATTTTATTTATTATTTTAGGTATTAAATCTTTTTATTTTTTTTATTTTTATTTATTTATTTATTTATTTATTTTTTTATAATTTATTTTATTATTAATTTGTTTTTGTTACAGATGTTTTTCCTTTTTTTCCCCCATTGACACCCTCCTCCCCCTCCCCTTCTCCTCCTCCCCATCCCTGTTGTCCATATCCATTGGTTATGCACCCATGCACATAGGCTCTGTGATTTATCTCTTTCCCCCGCCTCCCCCCCTCCTCTGAGGCTGGTCATCCCGTACTCCACCCTCCATGTCTCTGGGTCAATTTCGTTGTTCAGTTTGCTCAGTTCTCCTGTGTGTTGCCGGCTTCCTCCGTTGGTGGGGGGGGGGTCGCCCGGCTCCCCCACCCGCCTGGGTTCCCCCACGGTGGGCGCGTCTCCCGGCTCCCCCGCTCCGCCTGGGTTCCCTGCAAGTCAGTTTATATCCTTTGATGGTTTGGTTAGGAGAGGTCTGTCTTATCTAAATATTAATTTGTGCTGGCAGGATAGATTAGATTTAGAAATGTAGTACAATCTTAAATGTGTGGCTGCTGTGCTGCTCTTTTTTTATTTTATTTTATTTTTTTTTACACGTTTCTCCTTTTTTCCCCATTGACACCCTCCTCCCCTTCCCTCCACCCCATCCCCAGCTTTGTTGTCCATGTCTATCAGATATGCATACATGTGCATAAGTTCTGTGGTTTATCTCCTACCTCCCCCCCACCCCCTCTTCTGAGGGGTGTCAGTCTATACCCTACTTCCACATATCTAGGTCTACCCTGTTCCTCAGACTGTTATGTTCATTATATTCCACAAATAAGTGAGATCATGTGTTGTTTGTCTTTCTCTGCTTGGCTTGTTTCGCTTAGAATAATACTCTCGAGGTCCCTCCATGTCGTCTCAAAGGATAAGAGATCTTTCTTTCTTACAGCTGCATAGTACTCCATTGCGTATATGTACCACTGCTTTTTTTTTTTTTAATTTTTTATTTTTTTTTATTTTATTTTATTAATTTATTTTTGTTACAGAGGTTTCTCCTTTTTTTCCCCATTGACACCCTCCTCCCCATCCCCCCACCCTGTCCCCAGCTTTGTTGTCCATGTCCATCACTTATGCATACATGTGCATAAGTTCTGTGGTTTATCTCTTCCCTCCCCCCCACCCCCTCTCCTGAGGGGTGTCAGTTTATACCCTACTTCCACGTCTCTGGGTCTACCCTGTTCCTCAGACTGCTATGTTCATTATATTCCACAAATAAGTGAGATCATGTGATATTTGTCTTTCTCTGCTTGGCTTGTTTCGCTTAGGATAATACTCTCGAGGTCCCTCCACGTCGTCTCAAAGGATAAGAGATCTTTCTTTCTTACAGCTGCATAGTACTCCATTGTGTATATGTACCACAGCTTTTTTATCCATTCATCCACTGATGGACACTTGGGCTGTTTCCAGATCTTAGCTATTGTAAATAGTGCTGCTATGAACATGGGGGTACATGTATTTTTTCTGATTGGTGTTTCAGGCTTCTTAGGGTATATTCCTAGAAGTGGGATCACTGGGTCAAATGGCAATTCAATTTTTAATTTTTTGAGGTAACACCATAGTGTTTTCCACAGTGGCTGCACCAGTCTGCATTCCCACCAGCAGTGTACTAGAGTCCCCTTTTCTCCACACCCTCGCCAACACTTGTTGTTTGATGCTTTGTTGATGGCGGCTATTCTGACAGGTGTGAGGTGATACCTCGTTGTTTTAATTTGCATCTCTCTGATGATTAGTGATGTTGAGCATTTCTTCATATGTCTCTTAGCCATTTGTATGTCCTTTTTGGAGAGGTGTCTATTTAGTTCCTCTGCCATTTTTTAATTGGGTTCTTTGTCTTCCTTTTGTTGAATTGTATGAGCACTCTATATATTTTGGAGATTAATCCCTTATCTGATGTATCATTGGCAATTATGCTCTCCCATAGAGTGGGTTCCCTATCTGTTTTGATGGTTGTTTCTTTTGCTGTGCAGAAGCTTTTGAGTTCGATGTAGTCCCATGTGTTCATTTTTCCCTTTGTTTCTGTTGCCTTAGGTGATGTATCAGTGAAGATTCTGCTGCGTATGATGTCTGAAATTTTGTTGCCTACATTTTCTTCTAGGATTTTTATGGATTCATGAGTCACATTTAAGTCTTTTATCCATTTTGAGTTTATTCTTGTGTATGGTGTAAGTTGATGGTCTAGTTTCATTTTGTTGCATGTAGCTGTCCAATTTTCCCAACACCATTTATTAAAGAGTCTGTCTTTACTCCATTGTATGCTCTTGCCGCCTTTGTCAAATATTAATTCAGCATAATGTCTTGGGTCAATTTCTGGATTCTCTGTTCTGTTCCACTGGTCTATATGCCTGTTCTTGTGCCAGTGCCAGGCTGTTTTGATTACAGTAGCTTTGTAGTATAAGCTGATATCCGGTATTGTGATCCCACCTACTTTGTTCTTCTTTTTCAAGATTGCTGTGGCTATTCAGGGTCTTTTTTGGTTCCATATGAACTTTTGAAATAGTTGTTCTAGTTCTGTGAAATATGTCACTGGTATTTTGATGGGGATTGCATTGAATCTATAGATTGCTTTGGGTAATATGGACATTTTAATGATGTTAATTCTTCCAATCCATGAACAAGGTATGTGCTTCCACTTTTTTATATCTTCCTCTATTTCTTTTTACAATGTCCTGTAGTTTTCTGCAAATAGGTCCTTTACTTCTTTGGTTAAGTTTATTCCTGGGTATCTTAATTTTTTTGCCGCGATGGTAAATGGGATTGTTTTTTTAGTTTCTCTTTCTGTCAATTCATCATTGGTGTATAAGAATGCTGTTGATTTCTTGACATTAATTTTGTATCCTGCTACTTTGCCAAATTCATTTATTAAGTCTAGTAGATTTTTAATGGAGTCTTTAGGGTTTTCTATATATAATATCATGTCTTCTGCAAATAATGACAGTTTCACTTCCTCCTTTCCAATTTGGATTCCTTTTATTTTTTCTTCATGTCTGATTGCTGTGGCTAAGACTTCCAGTACTATGTTAAATAAGAGTGGCGAAAGTGGGCATCCCTGTCTTGTTCCTGTTCTTAAGGGAAATGTTTTTAGTTTTTGCCCATTGAGTATGATGTTGGCTGTAGGTCTTTCATATATGGCCTTTATTATATCAAGATATGATCCCTCTATTTCCAAATTTCTGAGCGTTTTTATCAGAAATGGGTGCTGGACTTTGTCAAATGCTTTTTCAGCATCTATTGATATGATCATGTGGTTTTTATCTTTCATATTGTTTATGTGGTGTATCATATTTATTGATTTGCGAATATTGAACCAGCCTTACATCCCTGGGATGAATCCCACTTGGTCATGGTGAATAATTTTTTGATGTATTGCTGGATCCAATTTGCTAGTATTTTGTTTAGGATTTTGGCATCTATGTTCATCAGGGATATTGGCCTGTAGTTTTCTTTCTTTGTAGTGTCTTTTTCTGGTTTTGGAATTAGGATTATGCTGGCCCCATAAAACGAGTTTGGAAGTCTTCCTTCTTCTTGAATTTTTAGAAATAGTTTGAGGAGAATGGGTGTTAGTTCTTCTTTGAATGTTCGGTAAAACTCCCCTGTGAAGACGTCTGGGCCTGGGCTTTTGTTTGCTGGGAGAGTCTTGACTACATCTTCAATTTCCTTAGCTGTTATTGGTCTGTTCAAGTTTTCTATATCTTCCCGGTCCAGTTTTGGGAGACTATGTGTTTCTAGAAATTTGTCCATTTCACTTAGATTGTCGAATTTGTTGCCATATAAATGTTCATAGTATTTGCTAACGATCCTTTGTATTTCTGTGGTGTCAGTTGTTACTGCTCCTCTTTCATTTCTGATTTTGTGTATTTGGGTTCTCTCTCTTTGTTTCTTGGTGAGTCTAGCTAAGGGTCCATCAATCTTGTTTATCTTTTCAAAGTACCAGCTCTTTGTTTCATTGATCCTCATTTATTTCTGCTCTGATCTTTACTATTTCCTTCCTTCTACTTGCTCTGGGTTTTTCTTTTTGTTTGCTTTCTAGTTCTTTAAGTTGTGAGGTTAGATAGTCTATTAGAAATTTTTCTTGTTTCTTGAGGTAGGCCTGCAGTGCTATGAACTTCCCTCTCAGAACTGCTTTCGCTGCATCCCATAGATTTTGTGTTGTTGTGTGTTCATTTTCATTGGATTCCAGGAAGTTTTTAATTTCTTCCTTGATCTCCTCGGTAACCCATTCATTGTTTAATAATATGCTATTTAGCTTCCATGTGTTCATATGTCTTTGCATGTTCTTGTTGCAATTGATTTCTAGTTTCATGCCATTGTGATCTGAGAAGATGCTTGATATGATTTCAATCTTCTTGAACTTGTAGAGACTTCGTTTGTGTCTTAACATGTGGTCTATCTTTGAGAATGTCCCATGTGCACTTGAGAAGAATGTGAATTCTGTAGTTTTGGGGTGTAATTCTGTAAATATCTATTAAATCCATTTGGTCTAGTGCTTCATTTAGAGTCTCTGTTTCCTTGTTAATTTTCTGTCTAGAGGATCTATCCAGTGATGTCAGAGGGGTGTTGAAGACCCCTGCTATGATTGTATTGCTGTCAATTTCTCCTTTGAAGTCCTCCAGAAGATTTTTAATGTATTTTGGTGCTCTTATATTGGGTGCATATATGTTTACCAACGTTATATCTTCCTGTTGGATAGATCCTTTCAATATTATGTAGTGACCTTCTTTGTCTCTAGTTATGGCTTTCATTTTGAAATCTATTTTATCAGATATGAGTATTGCTACCCCAGCTTTTTTTTCCTTTCCATTTGCTTGGAAGATTTTTTTCCATCCCTTCACTTTATGCCTATGTGAGTCTTTTGTTGTGAGGTGGGTCTCTTGTAAACAACATATATATGGGTCATGCTTTCTTATCCAGTCCGCTACTCTGTGTCTTTTTATCGGAGCATTAAATCTATTTACATTTAAGATGATTATTGATATGTACTTATTTATTGCCATTTTTGTTTAGCGTGGTTCTACTTTCCTTCCTATTTCTTCTACTAATTACAGCAGTCCTTTTAACATTTCTTGCAGTGCTGGTTTGGTGCTAATGTATTTCCTTAGCCTTTTTTTGTCTGAGAAGCTCTTTATTCACCTTCTATTTTGAATGATAGGCTTGCTGAGTAGAGTAGTCTTGGATTCAGATCCTTGTTTTTCATGACCTTGATTACTTCATGCCATTCCCTTCTGGCCTGTAGTGTTTCTGTTGAGAAGTCAGCTGATAGCCTGATGGGGGTTCCTTTGTAGGTAACCTGTTGCCTATCTCTTGCTGCCTTTAGGATTCTCTCTTTGTCTTTAATTTTTGGCATTTTAATTACTATGTGTCTTGGTGTGTGCCTGTTTGGGTTCTTGTTACTTGGGACTCTGTGCTTCTTGAACTTGAATGCCTTCTTTCTTCACCAAATTAGGGAAGTTTTCTGTCACTATTTCTTCAAATATATTCTCAAACCTTTGCTCATTTTCTTCTTCTTCGGGTACTCCAGTGATGCGAATATTATTACGTTTCCAGTTGTCCCACAGTTCTCTTAAGCTGTCTTCCTGTTTTTTCCTTTTCGTTTTCTGATTGGTTGATTTTTTTCTACCCTGTCTTCTAATTCACTGATCCGGTCCTCAGCTTCCTCTATTCTGCTGTTTAGTCTTTCCAATGTGTTCATTTCTGCTATGTCATTCTTCATTTCTTCTTGCTGCTTCTTCATTTCCACTTGGTTGGTTTTCAGTGTTTCTATGTCTTTGCTCATGGTGTGGATGTTTTTACTCCAGGTGTTGATGTCCTTACTCATGCTGTTGAGCTTCCTCAAGATCATGGGTCTGAATTCTAGCTCTGTTAACTTGCTTAACTCCGTTTCATTTATCTCATCTTCGGTAGAGGTCTCTTGTTCTTTCATTTGGGATCTGTTTCTTTGTTTCCCCATTTTGGCTATCTCAGTGGTTTTTGGAGCCTGCCAAATTTTCCTGTGGATGTTGGTGTTCTGTTGTTTGTGGCTACCTCTACTGGGTTTGGATGCGCGTGGGAGGACAGACGTTAAACACCACCCTGGAGTCTTACTTTCCAGGGTATATTTGCAACCCCAGCAAAGGTTAAGTTATCCTCTAGCTTTTTGCCTAGAGGCTATTAGTTGTGGTTGCTTGAGGAGCCTTGGGTTTTCAGTTGAATGAAAACCTCCCTCAGGTGTTCAGTGTGAGAGGATTTCCTGAGGGTAGGGCAGATCCTAGTAGTTAATGAGCCTCAGTTTGCATTTCAATGGTGTGGCTGGATCTCCGAGGGAGGGGCTGCAGCCTCTCCCCAGAGCCCTGGGATGGAGTAAGATGACCAGGCCACAGTCCTGCGTGGCCGCAACTCAGCAAAAGCTCTGAGCGCCCTCCAAATCCCGAGTGTCCCCACAGAGTTCCAGTCCAGTCCGCCCTCCCTCTCCCGGAGCCCAGGTGAGTGGCTGAGTCTATTTTAGCGCTCTGCCCAGGCCCTGAGCTGTGGAGTAGGCTGGGCTTTAACCCCGAGGGCTGGCGCTGCTCAAGGCTAAGGCAGCTGCTGTCTGTGGGCTCCCAGCCCCCCTCTCGCACCTCTGCAATCCTACCAGGATCCATTCAGTGTCCCTGGTTGTATGGTCCTTGCAAGCTGCTTTTCTGTTGCTTTTTCCCGAGGATTTGTCTTTGTTTTAGTAGTAATTCCAGTTTCGTCCTGGGAGATGGTCTGTGTAGGTACCATTCACTTCGCCGCCATTTTGGAATCTCACTGTGCTGCTCTCTTTGTCTAGAAGAAAGCAGTTGGTTATGAAGCATGCTTTGCTTTCATAGTACTCACTTTTTAAAACAGTCTGTCTTCTATTGCCATGGTAGTGCACTCGAGGGATGTTTGAGGACACACAATCTGCTTAGGTAGGCCAAGGGAAAATAAATCAGTTCTTGAGGAGCTCGGATGTTGGATTTTGTTCTATTCTGTGTTCTTTGACAAATAATTAAAAAAAATTTTTTTTGGACTATTGTGTCCCTAGTTTCTGCATTGTTCTAAGAGCACTATAGGTCTTTATAAATATTTATGGAATGGATTAAATATTCAGTATTTAAGGGTCATAGTCATTTTGTTTGTATTTGGCCCATTCAACATATTACAACCCTTAAATAAAATTAAAAGTACTGCAAATGTAGGCTAGCCTAATTATGCATGCATATAACAGACATTTGTGAATGAATATAATAGCTACTGTGTTCATGCCAAGTGATGCCTTCTAATCTTTCTTTCCTTGTAACACTGGGTAACTGAAATTTGTTTGTTTTTGTTAATTGAGGTATTTAGTTGGCCAAGTGCAGTTTTGTTGATTCTGTGTTGAAATATAGAATCGAAAACTTGCTGGTGATTGTTTCTCTTGATAATGATCTTTATGGGCTTACATCTAGAAATTGTCTTTATGCATATCAATTTTTAGTTTGTCCAGCAGTTATAAAAGATACAACTCTTAGATATTTTGACTGTAGATAGGTCAAATTTTAAAAAGTGATTTGTGTTTTGGCTGTTGATTTTATATATATATATATATATATATATATATATATATATATGCTAAAAATTGGAATATACGTTTGTGAAAATATTTTTAGAAGTTCAAAGAGATTTACTTTTTTTATCATAAAGATTTTATATCAACTCTAGTACTTGTCTTCTTAGTTTACATACCAGGCTTGATGTTGACAAACTAGATGTCACCTAGTGTTTTTTTATTATAATTTGCGTTATACATTAGTGTTATACATTAAATTTAACATGTATTTTTTGGGCAGGCTTATATGCAATTATTATAAGTGGATGCTTTAATTAGTACACATATGATAGCGCATTCTAAAAAGATAGTTACGTTTCATAGATGAACTTGTACACAGGCTGTTTGTAGCCTGTTTATTCTTTGTAGTATTTCAAATAGTTTTAAAAGGCAGTAAGTACAATCATTATTGAAGAATCAGTACAGGCAGATAGTTTCACCCTTTATGATAATTCTCAGTAATTTTTTTGTTTGTTTCTAAAGTTCATATCTCATTTTGAGATAAGTAGTGGTGTTCTGACATTAATGCTATTCAACTGTTACTTTCAGTTTTAAAAATAGTGATGTGTTCTGTTTAAACGGTTTTATGACTAATACTTTTTATTTATTTGGAGACTTAAAAATCCGAAGTTTTTTCATATAAACAAAACTATGCTTAGGGTGACTTGATAAAATTAATTTTTTCTCAGATTCTCCATTCTCAACTTGTCTGTTGCCAGCATTAAATATTCAAAGTAATTCTAGTTGGTTGTCTAATATGTTTTATTTGTATAGTATCATTTTATTATTATGTTTATAGACCTTACATACCTGAAAATTATTTTAAGACACATTTATACGACTGAATTTAGCACATTAATTTTGTCACTCTCTTCTTACAGCATTTTCAGTTAGCTTTGGTTGACTGTAATCCCTGCACTTTGTCCAATGCTGAAAGTAAGTATTAATTACCATAGTTTTCTACATGTATTCAAATCACTTCATGGCAAATAGTAGTAGTAATAATAATAATAATGATAGTGATCAATTCTGTGCAATTTTTTCTTGTAGAATTGTTGACTCTAACTATTGGTTGCCATGGCTACTTATAAAAATGGAACATGTCAGACCAGTTATTGTGAACAGCCTGTATCTAAAATAGATAAACCGATGAACTGAGTCATAGAATTAAAATTACCTGCACCAATAAGCAAGGTTGATTATTTGTGTATTAATTATATTATAGATGATGTGGGGGTTTAATAATGGGGTTTGCTAGTTTTTTAAGAAAAATAAGTATACAAAGATTCATATGTGGTAGCTCAACGTTGATAATTATGAATATTTACTTGGACTTTTTATTATTTTTGCACATCATATGTAAAGTTTGAAGTGACAGTTTTCAAGTAATTAAAAAAGAATGTGTGTGTGAAGCATGTTCTGATACAGTGGTTTTCTTCAGACATTTATTTTCTGCCTCTATGTAGGTTTCCTTCCAAAAGCAGATGGGTTGATTATGGTGTGTTTATATATTGTTGTGTTTATTTAGTGTACTTTAAAGTAGCCAATAAAAGTTTTAAGAATATTCATTGGGTTCAAGCTGGCTTTCTTTAAAACTTTCTTACTTGAAAAATAAAAATTTTAATTAGAGTATATAAAAATCAATTATTCTTAATGAAAATTTAAGCTCAATCAAAGGATTCTAGGTTTTAGATGATCAGTATTTTCCTATAAGTGACTTCAGTTTTTAACCATATAGAAAGGAGTTAAGTGAAAAGTATTATCGGTGTTAAAAATGCCTAAGAAGGATTAAATCATCATTTAAACCAGACTGATTATCTCATACTTCTCCAAGAGGCAATTTCTTGAGAAAACAAAAGATTTCTATTTTCTTTAAGTGAAACTCAGGATTTTATACTGATCAGTGTATTTGCAGAATAAATGATGGGAAGGTAACAAACGCAACAATATTTTAGTTTCTAAGATGAGGCTAAATTAGAAAAAGAATTCAACCCATTAATTTATAAGGTGTTAATTTATACTTTTTTCATAATTATATAAGCAGGTTATATAAATCTCTAATTTACGGGAATAAGGAAACACCTGATTTTCATTATTTTTTTATACCTAGTGCCTTAAAGCCAAGTTTCATAACTACTTGTCAGTTTAAATAACTTTTGAGGGATATTTCATAAATGTGAGACTAAATATTTTGATAAATGCTCATTTTATTCTGCTCTGTTGATGTAAAAATCTCACTTGTAGATCATTGCTCCAGAGTGGAAAACACCTATGTAGAGTGCATATCACAGGGCAGAAAAGTTTCCTGTCAAATTTGAAGGGGACCGTTTGAACCATCATGAATACATCTTTTACTGTGCCTCTCTGTTGGTTATTGAAAAGGGAAATAGGAGGGAAGGTGACCAATGTCTTCTTTTGCCTAGGGAGTTTCCCTGGTCAGAACTTTGAGTGCCAAAAGGTTGGTCATTCTAATGGAAGGCCATATGCTTTATTTAGAAACATTAGGCCATTATCATTAAGTTAATTTGGGTCATTTATTTTAGACAGTTTTCATGATTACTTGATAACCGTGCTAGTGGCTGGCTGATGTCTCACAGAGCAATGTAGACTACCTACTTTGAACCAGACATTATTACTGTTTCAATGCCAGGCTCTTTGTCTTTGTAAAATTTATTTCTCTTTGACTTTTTTGTCATCACCTATTGTATATGCCACAGACCTTTAAAACTTCATGTTACCTTGTTGATACTGCAAAGACCAGAAGATAACAGAAAGTAAAGTGAGCTTTTAAAAAAGTCTATATGAGAGATTTTTATTTTATGGCACAATTCATTTATGCAATTAAAAATAAGTAGATACACTTGTTTCTAGAGCTATTTAAGAGGGGTTAATTACTGTTAGTGTTTTGAAAAGTAGTATTGTGATGATGTAAGACTTTTCATTATGTGATTGCCCCTTGAGTAAGATTATTTCTTCAAGATTTTAAAAATTCTGCTAATTCTAAAAATAATGTATTAATTTCTGAGTAAAATTTAATTTCAGAACCTTTTATGGCAATATATTTGTTAAAAATTTCTACCACTAATTGAGACTTGCCAAGTGGAGCTTTTTCTTAGGTGTATGGTTATGTTCCACTTTGAAGAAGACTTTTAAGAATTTAAATACATGGTGGTTTTCACACTACAAAAGATGATACTGAATTTAGTAATTCATGGGATAGGGAAGCCCTTGACATAAGGCCTAGGAGTAGTGAGCCTGGTGGAAGTTTGGGATGGTATTAGGGTGCCAGCTGGCTGCTGATCTTTTCTTCCTTGTTACCTTTATTAGAGGAGTAAGAAGATTGGGAGAAGTGGGCATAGATTTTTCAACTCTTCCTCATTCCCTTAACCTGTAATCAAGTCTCCCTCCAATGATGGTAATGAGATGAGAAGTGGACTGGAATTCAAGGGCAGTGGCATTGTGAAAAGGGGAGTAGGGAATAAAAAAAGCCTTCAACAGGTGTAGGTGAAGGGGATATTTACATATGTAGGACTTTTATTATTATTTTTTTTTATGTGCTTTTCACAAAACTGATTTTCATCTTCTAAAGATATTTTTATTTTGCCTCATCTCTGATTAGTTAACATGTGATGTTTAATGATTATTTATGGAGTTATGTAGTACTGTACTTTTGATCCAAAAGTGGTATTGTTTTTAAAGTTCTTTATATATTTTGTTTGTTTTGATCTTCATGGTTTTTTAGATCAGCTGTTCCCAGGTGGTAGGTGGTCTTAGGGAATAGGTATCAGAATCCCATGCAGAACTGAATAAAAAGGCAACTTTCCAGGCCTTGCCCCAGGCTCACTGAATCATAATCTTGGGAATCTGTTTTTCGTAAGCATTCCAGGTGAATGTTAGTTACAGGAATCAGCTCATGGTGTACTCTCCAGTAAGAAATTGATGATAGCTATGGACCTTGTTTTTAAACATCAGCATAAATATTCTGCATATAATTTTGAAAGGCTCCCAGACTCCTTGAAATCCAGCTATGAAATTCAGGTAGATAGAATCATTGTCATTAAAGAGTGAAAATAAGTATATAAATAGTTAGAATGTCCAGTTTTGATTTCTGATTCATTGTTGCTTTCGTTGAATCATTCACACTCTGGTGATGCACTATCTGGAAGAGCTGACAATAAAAGCTGACATATATTTTTATTTGATTTTCAGACATACTTGTTAATCTTGAGACTGTTTATTATTCTTTCCTTCCAAATGGGTTGGCTTTAAAAAAAGTAATTTTGAAGAACTGATAGAGAAATGTAACAACTAATTATCTGTGTTATTATTACCAGTGTAATCCTGGTCTATGACTTCTTTGTAATTGTTGCTGATATGAAATATGGTATAAGAATAATGCTAGAGGCTTTTAGTTTTAATATGTTGTTTTTCTTTTTTATAAATAGTGACTTCACATTATATTTTTTTCACCTAGAACTCAGATTTTAATATGTTTTGAAATGTATAGATTATAAAAGTTTTCTCTAGTTGCTTAATGTGGCCATTTTGAACTTTATTAGAAGTATACTCACTGAAACTAATATAAAATAATGATATAAAGTATAATTGAAAATAAAAAGTTTAAAAATAAAAAGTTTAAAAAGTATACTCACTTGTTAATAGATTTTAATATTAATTTTAATAATTACATTGACAAAATTTGATAATGACCAACAGCGAATACATGTGGTTTCATCATGTTTGTGTATATTTGTTTGTATATTCTACTTTATTAAAAGTTATATAAATCTATATAGTATAGACTGTGCTTATATTTTACATTTTATATTCTTGCTTAATTTACCCCAAACACTTGTGTATTGATTTGTTTTCCATCATCTTTGCAGTTCAATTTCACATTGCCCACTTATATGAAACCCAGGTAAGTGTTTTAATTTACTTAAAACAAAAGTGATTACCCATATCATTTTTAGTGATATCAGATAATTTAATGGAGTTCTGGGTATTACTGCTTTCATACACTTTAAACTTATTACATGTGGTCAAGATTTTGTTTAGTGAAGCAGTTATTACACAGAGTACTTGCTCTGTACAAAGAAATTTCTTTTAATATGATTTGCCTCTAAACCTGAATGTCTACAGGCTTAAATGGCTATATTTAAGAAGATTTCTTTTATTCTTGACATGAAATGCCTACTTTTCTTTTCAAAATGTTTATAGATGGTTGTTACAGTGCATTGCTTTAGTTTCAGTTTTTCTTAAGATTGAAATACTCCTTCTATGTGTCACCATTTGAAAGGCATAGTAGAGTCAACTGTTGATGTCATTATCACTACTTTTATGGTGCTATATTTAAAATACTTTTTCAGTTTAATTTTAGAGCATTGATTTTATGTATGGCAGATTGTGCTTAGTTGTACAATAAAAGGTATAACACGGGCATTTACTCTAGACAGTTGTGTGGAAAATCAGGCATAAGTTGGTGTGAGACTAAGTATTAGGTAATAATAGTTTACCCAAAACATAAATTTTATAACAGCGTTTCAGGGAAAAAATATGGTTATATTTGTACATAATTTGTAAAGTCTGTTTTGTTTCAGAGCTACCATGGGGTGCTTTAAAAAATTAACATCAGATTTCTGGACATCTCCATCTGAACCACCACCACACCCTTCTCCCCCCTACCCCCCCAATCAGAATTGATGCACCCAGAGATTTGGATAACCTACTACTCTAGGGATTTTATCTTCCTTGAGAAGGTGCATGTGAAAATTGCACACATGTTGTGGTCAGTCTTTACCTGCCAATGCTAATCCCAGCCTCCTGCCAATGGTTGATTTTTGCCGAATCAGCAAAGACTCCAGGGTGAAAGCAGCTATAGAAATCAGCTTCCTCTCCATAGTTTTTTCCCTGGAGTTTTTTAGCTCCTTCTGTTCTCATTACCTCAAGAGTTCTCTGCTGCCTTCAAAAGGATAAGTTCTGATTTTTCCCCCAGCCTTTTTAGTTCTTAGTGATATCACTGGTCTGTCACTAGCTGAAGCAGAATTTTTCTCACCTTTATTTTTAATGAGTGTTTTTGCTGGAGGTAGAATTCTGTTTTATTTGACCACTTTGAAATTTATATTTGTCTTTTGGCTTTCATTGTTTCTGATGAGCAGTTGTCTGTTGGTGTTAATTTTTAACCTTGTGAACGTAATGTGGGGACAGCTCACCCCTCCCTGCCCCCCCCCCCTTGATTCTTTCATTTGAAAAATCTCTTCTTGGTACTTATAACAAGGATGTTCATTTTCAGGTGAAAAATGAAGTGAAGCAAAGGCCTGCTACCTACCAATAGAAAGTTGCTTTTTATAATTAAGCTGATTCATACCAACAGGCCTTATTTATGAATATGGAGTTTTCAAATGTAAATTTAAGTAGTGATGTCACATGTGGTTAGTGGCTACTACTAGGTAACCAAATAGTCCAAGGGAAGTCTCTTTTTAAAAAAATATTTATTGGTTTTAGAGAGAGAGGAATGGAGAGGGAGAGAGAGAGAGAAACATCAATGAGAGAAAACATTGATCGGCTGCCTCCTGCACACACCCCCCCTCAGGGATCGGCCCACAACCTGGGCATGTGCCCAGGCTGGGAATCGAGCCACTGACCTCTCGGTGCGTGGGTCATCGCTCAACCACAGAGCCATACAGGCTGGGCAAGGGTAGCCTCTTTATATAGGAAGAATTTCACAAACCCTGAGGGCCCTAGTCCCACCTTGTCTTCACAGTATGACAATAAGACCATAATTAAAACTGAAAAGTGATGGAATTTTTTTTTTTTTTTTACACTAGAGTGGTAAGGAAGGTCTCTTTGAGTAGGAGCTGTTTGGGTCCTGAATGGAGGGGAGTCAGTGATATAATCAGTTGGGGCTGGGTGTGTGTGTGTGTGTGTGTTTGGTTGTGTTTTGCTGGTCATTCTAGTAAAGAGTTGTTGGCAAGTATAAAAGCTTTGTGGTATTGAGCTTATAATACAGGGGTGGGCAAAAGTAGGCTCACAGTTGCATTGTGACATTCTTTTGAGTTAATAAAGATATTGTAATAATAACAACCTGCATGTCTTTTTCCATGTGAACAAATGTAAACATACTTTTGCCCACCCCTGTATTGGAAAGACAAACAGGAGGCCTTTTGTAGAGTTGGAAATGTAGGGCTTACATTTTTTTTGTTAAATCTAATTATGCATTTAGGTTTGGGTTATTTTTTCACCTTTATTGAGGTATAATTGACAAAATTGTAAGAAATTTAAAGTGTATAATGTGATGGTTTGATATATGTATACATTGTGAAAGGATATATATCCCCCCGCCCATTGAGTTAATTAACACATCCATCAGCTCACATCTAATCAACCCCCTGTTCCCTTTTTGGGCGAGAACATTTAATTTCTATTTTCTTAGCAAATTTCAGTTATACAATACAGTGTTATCAACTATAGCCATCATGTTATACATTAGACCCTCAGACCTTATTCATCTTATAACTTCAAAGATTGTACCCTTTTATCAGCTCTCTCTGTTGTCCCCACCCTCACCTCCTGGAAGCTATTAATACTTTTCTACTCTTTGTTTCTTTGTGTTCACCGTCCCCCCCCCCCTTTTTTTTTTTTTAAAGAATTCACATGTAAATGACACTGAAGTATTTGTCTTTCTCTGTCTGGCTTATTTTACTTAGCATAATGTCCTCCAGGTTCATTCGAGTTGTTACAAATGACAGGATTTCCTTCTGTTTTAAGGTAGAAAACTATTCCATTGTATTTATATACCACATGTTCTTGATCCATCTTTGGGCACCTAGGTTGTTTCCACACCTTGGGTATTGTGAATGATGCGCCAGTGAACATGGGTATATAGTTATCTCTGAGATAATGGTTTTGTTTCCTTTGGAAGTAGAATTGCTGGATTATATAGTAGTTCTATTAAGTTTTGGGTAGTTTCAATGGGATATCATCCCCCGACCCATTCTTAGTAGGTTTAGAAAATTAGATTCTTACAGGTTTCTATGTATAGCCTCATGCCATCTCTAAATAAAGATTACTTTTGTTTCTCTGTATAATGTCTTATCTCCAAGTACATATATTGTGAATTATTGTTGGATATTTAATCAATTATTTAATTTACCTTTCCCATATTATGAGCTGAGACCTCCAGAACCATTTATTTTCTAATAGTAATATTAGTATTAACTGGCCTTTCCCCCCCCTTGATTTTAATGAAATAACTTGAACAGTACACCATCTAAGTTCTTATTAGTCTTTAAAGATGAAAGCTACATGCACAACCAATGGATATAGACAACAGTCCTGTGTGTGTGTGTGTGTGGGGGGGTGAATCGGGAGGAAGGTGTCTAGGGGGGAAAAAGGAGAAACATCTGTAACAAAAATAATTTAATAAAATAAAAAAAAATCAAGATGAAAGATACAGGACTTATGCCTTTTAATTTTGTTCTTAAAACATTACTGTTTTTTTTACTTTAAATTTTTTATTTTTCAATTACAGTTGACATACAATATTATGTTAGTTTCAGGTGTACACCCCAATGATTAGACATTATATAACTTACTAAATAATCACTCTGGTAAATCTAGTACCCATCTGACACCGTAGTTATTACAGTATTATTGAATGTATTCCCATATTTGTTTTTCATTATTTTATTGAAGCCATAGCCAATTATGTATGTTCTCTTGACTTTCTTTTTTTTTTCTTCCATTTTTTTATTAATTTATTTTTGTTACAGATGTTTCTCCTTTTTTCCCCATTGACACCCTCCTCCCCATCCCCCCACCCCGTCCCCAGCTTTGTTGTCCATGTCCGTCAGTTATGCATACATGCATATAAGTTCTGTGGTTTATCTCCCCCCCCCCCTTGACTTTCCTTAAATTTTTTTTTAACTTAGTATTATATTTTGGAAATGATTCTATATCCATACATGTAGAGCTTTTTGAAACTAATTTAACTATTCTCCCTTGAGGGATAGTTAGAAATAATGTTGAATAACATTTTATAAGAATTATTAGTTTTATTTTTAACATTGTCTTCTAACTATCCAGCAATAGTTTATTACCAAAACACTGTAGACGGTTTCATTTATGTATATTATAACCAAAAATTATAAAGAAAGAAAAATTCTAGCTGATATTTAGATATACAGTATGTCATGATTGTATAGGGTTTATTTCATGAATTCAAAGATGTTTCAATGTAAGGAAATGTGTTAACAAATCAAAATGCAGATTGGTGCACCCGCTGTGGAAAACAGTATGGAGTTACGTCAAAAAATTAAAAAATGGAACTGCTTTATGACCCAGCAGTTCTATCTCTGGGAATTAATCCAGAGAAACCCGAAACACTATTTTGAAAGAATATATGCACCCCTATGTTTATTGCAGCGTTATTTGCAATAACCAAGATTTGGAAGCAGCCCAAGGGTCCATCAGTAGATGAGCAGATTAAAAAGGTGTGGTATATTTACACAAAGGAATACTACTCAGACAGACGTAGAAAGGAAGAAAATTTTACCCTTTGCAACAGCATGGATGGACCTGGAGAACATTATGTTCAGTGAAATAAGCCAGTCAGAGAAACACAAGTACCATATGATTTCACTCACATGTGGAATTTAATGAACAAACTGAAGTAATAAGAACTCATGGACATGGACAGCAGTGTGATGATTACTGAGGGGGGAAAGGGATGAGTGGAGGTGGAAGAGGGTATAGTGGGGATAAATGGTGATGGGACACCCAAACAACTGAGCCATGCTAGCCTGGGCAACATTTTTTTTTTTTAAGTTGATTTGAGAGAGAAAGAGAAACATAAACATCAATCAATTGCCTTCCATATGTGCCCTGACTGGAATTGAACCTGCATTTGGTATACTATGAACATAAGGATACATACACTCTTTCTGATTGGTGTTTCGGGCTTCTTAGGATATATTCCTAGAAGTGGGATCCCTGGGTCAAATGGCAGATCAATTTTTAATGTTTTGAGCAAATACCAAATTGTTTTCCATAGTGACTGCACCAGTCTGCATTCCCACCAGCAGTGTACTAGAGTCCCCTTTTCTCCTCACCCTCCCCAGCACTTGTTCTTTGATGAATTGTTGATGACAGCCATTCTGGCAGGTGTGAGGTGATACCTCAGTCATTTTAATTTGCATCTCTGATGATCAGTCATGTTGAGCATTTTTTCCCCTCTTTTTATCCTGATATTGAACATTTTATTCTCTTATTTTTTTATTGTAAAATATATGTGACATGAATTTTATTATTTTAGTCATTTTTAAATCTACAGTTTAATGGATTAAATACATTCACTTGTTGTGCAACTGTCATCATCAGCCATCTTTAGAATCTTTTTATCATCCCAAACTGAAACTCTGAACGCATTAAACAATAAGTCCTTATTCCTTCCTCCACCCAGCCCTGGCAACCACTATTCTTCTTTCTGTATCTATGAGTTTGACTCCTCTATGTACCTCATATAAATGGATTCATACAGCATTAGTCCTTTTGTGTTTGGCTTATTTCACTTAGCATAATGTCTTTAAGGTTTATATATGTTGTAGCATGTCTCAAAATTTTACTTCTTAATATGTATATGTATATACCACATTTGGTTTATCCAGTTTATCTATCGATAGACACTTGTGTGTGGCTTTTACTTTTTGGCTATTGTGAATAATGTTGCTGTGAATGAGTGTGCATATGTTTGAATTCCTGCTTTTTGTTCTTTTTTATACATATTCAGAAATATATGGTGATTCTGTGTTTAATTTTTTTTGAGGAACCTTCATACTGTTTTCCCCCATACCTCTTTGAAGCAAGTATAACATTGATACCTGAACCTGATAAATACAATATAAAAAACAATCAATATACAGACTATTATCACTGATGGATATTGGTGCAAAAATACTAAATAAAATATTAGCAAACAAAATCCATTATCATTAAGCAAATAACATACTATGACCAAGTGATATTCATTTTAAGAATGCAAGGTTGATTGACTATTAGGAAACCCATTAATATCATGCAGAACTAAAGATAAAGTCAAACCATTTTTATCATAGGTGCTGAAAAAGCCTTTGACAAATTCAATACTCATTCCCAATAAAAACACTCTCAGACATAGGAATTGAGCATTACTTTCTTATGATAAAATTCATCTATTTTATTCTCAAAATCACTGTCTTATTTAAGGAGAAACACTAGAGACATTTTCACAAAACTCAGGAGCAAGGCAAAGATGCCCACTATCTCCATTACTCCTCATTATTATACTATATGTATTAGCCAATGCATTTAGACAAGAAAAATCAATTAGAGGTACAAATTAATAGCCTATAACAACAATAATTAGAGAGCATTGTAATGTTAGAAAAAATTGTATTGTGTCAGCAAAGTAATGAAACACTTCACAGTAAACTTCAAAGAGATACTATAACTCAATACCATAAAGACCTAGGTTGTCCAACTCCCTGATACTATAAACAGTGTCTTTTAGAACATTACTTATGGGAAAGTTTCTTTGGCATATGTATCCCAAGAGTGAGATTGTTAGATTGTAGCATATTTGCAGACATGATTTCATGAGTAAATCCTCTTCCAGGAGGGCACTATTGTGGGTTTTTTTGTTTGTTTTGATTTTTACTCACATCCCCACAGTACTTCATATTGACCTAACTTTCTTATGTTTGTCAGTCTGATGGGTAGAAGGTGGTATCTCATTTAAACTTGCATTTTCTGATTTCTAGAGATGTACACTTCCTCACTTCCTCGCCTTTTATGTGTTTTTTATATTTATAGCCTGTTTTTCTGCTTATGTGTTTCAGCTCAGAACTTTAATCTTCCTTGTGATTTGTGCTGGTTTGGCCATGTCGGATAAGTTCTTTCTCATTTCAAGGAAATATTCTCCTATGTTTTCTTCTCTTAGCTTTCTTCTTTTATCTTTCATATTTAGGTCCTTAATGCTGTTGCCAGTTTTTTGTATATAGTATAAGGTAGAAATTCAACTTCATGTTTCTCAGTATTCAACCAGTTCTTCAAGTATGTTTTTCTTTTCTTACTAGTTTTTGGAAGTATGCTTTAGCATTTATTAAGGTAATTCCACAAAATAGTCTTCCTAAATTATAAATCTGATCGTATTGCTTGAATTCATTTCATTGGTACTCCATTGTCTTAAGATACAGTCTGTGGTCTTTAACATGGTTTAGGAAGGTCTCTGTGAAGTTGTCTTTGCTTGTCTCTGCATTTGCTACCCAGCCTGCTAGTACTCTAAACTTCACATGTGTTTGGCCCTGGGTGAGTGGCTCAGTTGGTTGGAGCGCCGTCCTGTGCACCAGAAATGTTATGGGTTTGATTATCGGTCAGGGCACATACCTAGGTTGTGGGTTTGATCTCTGGTGGGCATGTATGGGAGGCAACCCATAGATGTTTCTCTCTCTCCCTCTCCCTTCGTCTCTCTCAAAATCAATAAAAACATATACTCGGGTGAGGATTTATAAACAAACAAACAAATAAATAAATGGACTTAACATGTGTTCTTTCTTCCTCTGGGAAATAACACACTGTTACTGTATTCTTCACTACACTGTAGTTCCAGCAGTTCCTATTATGTACTAGGTGTTCAATAAATATTGATCAATTGAAAGAATTTAGCTGAATAACTTGGTCCACTTGCTCCTTATCCTTCATTAACTGTCTAATTGACTTTTTCAGACTAGATTAATGTTTAGGGGGGACTAATTTAGCTGACGGATAAAAGTTTATGTAATTACTGATAATCTCAATAGACAGTTCTTTCAAATCTTCCTCATGTTGACATACTGTATATAGCTCCTTATTTGTTTCTATAGTTTTTTTTTTTTTTTAAATCTCATTTCATCCTTAAAACAACTCTAGATAGAAAGATCAGGCATTACTTCTGTTTTATGGATGTTGAATTATAGTTTAAGTGATTTGCCTGAGGCTCACACAGCTAGTTTTATATTTGAACATGCTTTTTTGGAGAAAGACTTGTTTGCTCAAGCAGCTGTGTACTATTAGTGGTATGAAAAAAGCCACTTCAATCCCCCAACCCGCTTTTTTTTTTCTTTGCCAAGTACGTTTTAAAGGTAATATTTATGAAGTTTTCTTTATTGGCCTTTCCTTTCCCCTTTTTTTGAGGAGTTAACTTAAGCTTTACGACTGGCAGTAATGGGTTTCAGTCATGTCAGGACTTTGAGGAGAGAACTGTGGGTAAATGGTTTCATTGAGAGATTTGCCTATGGAGCCTTAAATATTACAAACATTATAATATATTACAAACTGGAACTATGGGAAATTTGGTGTCTTTAAAATCATATATATTATACACTTTTCTCATAGGATTTTTTATATGCTGGTAACTATCTTTTAAACTTAGATTTTAACTGCTTTTGCACTTAGAATTTGTAAAGCATTTGGCATGTGCTCTATTCATACTAAGTTGCTTGGGAACTTGGTATTTCTAGTCAAATAAAGTTGAAATCATATTATTAAATAGGTTGAGATGATTTTCTTTTTAAGTGTTGAGATTTGGGAAATTTTAAGAGGTCATATTTTAGTGCTACTTTATTATATTGAATGTTTTACTTGTTTTAGGTACTCTGAAGCATGACCTATTGACCACAACTATCTAGTGTTGAAGAGACATTCAGTAATGGAATTAGTACTTTTTCTTTCAGTTGGTTTAAAAAATATGCTTAAAGTATCAGTATTGTGTAAATCTTAATATATGTGCTGGTTCTTTAAAGATATTAATTTCATTTTTCTTTGAATCATTTTTTTTCTGCTCTTTAGAGGAAGTATCATTCTGCAAAGGAAGCTTATGAACAACTTCTGCAGACAGAAAACCTTTCTGCACAAGTAAAAGCAACTGTCTTGCAACAGTTAGGTATGTGTTAGTATACATTTAGTGTATTGTAAGTACTTCTCTTTATGTTTTTTATGTGTCAGGGATGGTAAATAGGTGGCTCATGTATTCTATTTCTTTTCCATCCTTTGCCCAGAGTTGATAGAATTCATCTGAACCCAGCATATTGTTACCCTTTGCCAAGCATTGTCCGTTTCACAGTCCATCTCATTACAGTTCATTGTGAAGCTTTTCCTTTTTAAGTTTTCAAACTTATTCTCTAGTACTTAATCCATGGGCTAAGGGGATTGAATACTTTCTTTATGCCAGATATGCTTAGTCCTCAGTGAAATTAAGTGATTTGCTTCCAGTCACTTAGTGGTTGGTGAGCTTGGTTTCATAGCTCTATTGGTAATATTAACTAAAACTTTTAATCTAAAAATTGTGGAATAACTAACATTATATATAGTTTCTGTACATATGCAATTCTATTCTGTCGGAGATGAAGGAATGTAGCCATTTGGATGTAATGTGTCACTTACAAAGAAGATGGTGATGGAGTTCTCCAACATTTAATTTTATTGCTTAGTTATTGAGTTATGTTTCTTACCTGTATTTGGTATTTGGGTTTTTGTCTTGTTTTGTTTTTTAAGCTTTTGTTTACTTATTTTTGGTCTGGGCAAATAATTTATATTCAACATAATAATATGAATGTTTTCATAATGTGACTTTTATGTAATTTTAAAATGATTTAAGTTTAGATTTTTTCACTTATCTTCATGATATTAATACATATCATGTGATTAATTATACAAAATAAACACATTGCCTTAATATAAAAGTTTTGTTTTTAATTTAATCTCTAGTAAGAATTTTACATGAGTTATCCATACATTTAAAACTGTATAAGTATTTATTTCTTTTTAATGATTTATATATAGTATTTGAGTAATGTGAATTTGTATCTTTAACTATAAACATGTTTATTGGTACAATAAAAAAGGGTTTGGTGTTCTTAAGTACAAAGCAATGCCTTTAGAATAGACATCTTACTCATTTAGCTAATATTTGAATTCGAACTCCTTTTTTGTTCACACTGTTTATAATTTAGTTTTTATGTATTTTAGCTGCCATGAAGAAGGCATCAATAGCAGAAATGCATACACCTTTTCAATTTAAGAAATGCATTGTAACAGTTTTGGTTTTAGTTATGTCTGCATCACCTGTCTTCTTTGGCATTGGCTTACTATGTTTCAGAGTGTATAAGTAAAGTTTTCATGGTTGTACAAAGAAAAATACTTCCCTTAATTGAGTCTAATTTATGCCTGAACATGAATCCTTTCTACTTACTTGTTCCTGCTGCTTAAGCAGCTCCTTTTAGAGCCCGTTACTCTAGGCCCTTTTATTAATAGTTGCTAGAGAGATAAGAAGGAACAGATGAATAATCAAATGATTGATTGGCTTATATTTCCATAAAACACAGTAACTCAGCCCTCTTAAAATATCTTTTGCAGCACAGAACTATAATAAATGTCAGAAAATAAGTTTCTTTGTTATACATATTATAGTCTACACACAAAGGACAGAGTTGATATTATACACTTGATTTAATCCACAACAGAAATAAGATTTCCCCAACAAATTAAACCAAATTATTTCTGTGTGTCTTTGAAGGATTAGAATATACTATTCCATGATCCAATCTTTTTATTTATTTATAAATAATAATTGTATTTTTAAGGTGTACAATATGATGTGTTTTTGAAATGTATATATTTTTTATTGTTGACAGTATTATAGATGGTCCCCATCTTCTCCCCCTTTGCCCCCTCCACCCATCCCTTGCCCCACCCCAGGCCTTCACCACACTATTGTCTCTGTCCATGGGCTATTCATATATGCATATAAGTTCTTTGGTTAATCTCTTGCCATCTCCTCCACCCCCTCTGCTCTGAGATCTGTCAGTCTGTTCGATGCATCCCTGCCTCTGGACCTATTTTGTTTCGTCAGTTTATTTTGTTCATTAGATTCCCCATATAAGTGAGATATTATGCACTATCTAAATTTCTTTATTAAATGTTTGTGGTGTCCATTTTGTATCATTCTTATTTGCAACACTTGAATATACTTTTCTTATAGCTCTGGGTTATTTTAAATTGTCAAATACTTTATAGTTTTTACTTTATGTAAGTTGTGAATATATGTGGCCAATGCCAATAGCATAGGGTGTGTGTGTGTGTGTGTTTTACTCTGGACTGTCATTGATTATATAGCCTTATATTTATTTCTTGGAAATAAATGTTGGGTTAATACACTGTTTTGAAAATTCTTAAAATGAACATGAATTTGTATATGCAACAGTGAATTAAATATAACATCTTTATATTTTTTGTTTCATAACTTGGAATTTTTTCAGATACCAAAATTAGGAACTATAGTTTGTAAGTGTTAAGTCAGAGCTTAAAATTGTTTCAATTTCTCTGGAGTAAAAGTTCTTCATAGTTTTGACTGTACCTTCCTGTGAGAAATAGGCTTTCATATGGCCAGAATTGGTAATTCAAAATTTTGGGAGTATGTACACCAAACTAAATGAACTAATTGACTGAAAAGGAGTATTTTTATTTGTGTTCTGTTTGGTATTTTTAACAGTACAAGAACAGTTAAATCATTTAGGTAAATATTTTAAATCATTTACTATAGGTTGGATGCATCACACTATAGATCTTCTGGGAGATAAAACCACCAAGGAAAACTATGCTATTCAGTATCTCCAAAAGTCCTTGGAAGCAGATCCTAATTCTGGCCAGTCCTGGTATTTCCTCGGAAGGTGAGACTTATCAGACATTTAAGTTTTGTTTTTGTTTATTCCAGCTGAGAGATTTGAATTATGATCTAAAATGTTAGTTTATATTTGTAACCTGATCATTGTATTTTCCCTTTTAACTATATTGTAATAAAGATTCCTGGAAGTTAGAAAATTAAAAAAAAGCTTCTGAATGTGGTGATTTTCTTACAGCATAATCTGGTCTACCAGGACATTCTTATTTTGCTTGTTGGATTTTCATACTGCTGGTTTTTTAAAAATCTCACCAGATAGTAATTCTTTTACTCCGGTATTTAAATGCCTTTTCTTCTTATTTTTAGTATTTTCTTTATATGTCAATTTAACAGAACAGAATTTCTCATTCTGCCTGGTGACTACCAGTAGCCAATGGAACCTTGCTATTTATAATTTTGATTAATGATATATACCTTAGAATGGACATATTTGATTAATAGATCTAATCACAGTTCTACTTGAAATCTTGCTTTGAGAAAGTAGATACGTTATTGAATTTGTTGAAAAGGAGAAGTGTCATGGTGATGGAAATAGTTTTCTGAAAGTCTGTAAACTTTTCTCTGTAGTTTGAATGTATGAATTGTGTGTAGTGATTCTCTGAAATATACCTCATGTATGTATATCTGATAGATTATATTGTGGACCATCATCAGATTGTATTTGGTTCTTATTTGATTTTAGCTTTTGTGGCATGGTGGAAAGATCTAAGAGCTGAGAGACATAGATTCAAGTCTTGGCTAGGCTACTGTTTGTGGAATCATGGATGGTGCACTTAACCCAAGGCTTTAATTTTCTTTTAACCTATTAAATCAGAGGATTGTATTAGATCAGTGGTTCTCAATAGGGGCTATTTTGCCCCATAGGGGACATTTCATTATGTCTGGAAACAGTTTGGTCGTCGCATCTATGGGGAATGCTACTGGCATCTAAGGGGACAGCCCTCTACAGTAAAGATTAACTGGCCCAAAATGTCAGTAATGCTGAGATTGATAAGCCCTGGGTTAGATTATCTGTTAGGTTCCTTCCCACTTTAAAGGTTTCAGTTTTATGATTTCTTTTGCAATCGTTCTGTTTTGTTTTAATTTAATTTTTTGTTGTTGAATTTATTGGGGTGACATTGGCTAATAAAAGCATACAGGTTAATGTGTTGCTTAGAATGTTTTTTGAGAAATTTTTATGAATAAATTATGTGGGTTTTTTTATGTGAGTTTCAGGTGTGCAGCTCAGTGGTTAGACAATCATAAACTTTATAAAGTGTTCTCCCTGATATTTCAGGTACCTACCTGGCACCATACGTTGTTATAACAATATTATCGAGTATATTCCCTATACAATACCATACGTCCTTTGGACTATTTTATAACTACCAATATGTAGTTCTTAATCCCTTCACCTTTTTTACCTAAATAAATTATATTTTAGAAGTTATTAAAGCTCTAAAGGAAGACCTCAAATATAAGTAAGCAAGTTTGGGATTTGCTAACCCTAATATTTCTGGGGCTTTTCATTACTTAACCTCTCCATTCAGGTCTGTGTTGAAGATTGAATTTGCTCCTCATTTTGGCATGTGTATATCATAATGAAAGTGTAATGTGGTAATGCTGTTATACTAGCACCAGTCATTGTGTTATCACAGAACTATAGAATGTTAGAGCTGGGAGGGGGACCAGAGAGGTCACCTAGTTCACCCTGTAAACCCTATCAGTTTACAGATGTAGAAAGGGAGTTCAGAGGAGTAAAATTTTTTGTCCAAAGTCATGGTTGCACAGATAACTAATCAGAGCATGTACTAGATCCTAGGTTCACCAAGTGCTTTTTTAATTGCGCAAACCTGTCTCGGGAACCTGCTTAAGTTTTATTAGAGGAAACTAATAAAACTGGTTGGCAGTTGGACTTGGACATCTGTTTGGGCACATTGGTTTTCTACTTTCACTTTGTAGGAATGGAATGTGAAAACATTGGTTTGGGGAATTACTGCTTATTCCTCCCAGCGGTTAGACAAATTTGTCTATAAATCTGAGCTTTGGCTTTGATTTAACAACAAATAGAGCATGTTTTTCTATTGTCTGTTATTAAGCATTCCCTTTCTTTGTGGTATTTGTCCCTGTTTTGCATTGTTGATGAACTCTTCTGCAGTTCTTCTCTTATAAAAACAGTTTGCAGATGCTCTCTGATAGTTCTTTGTCTCAGTCATTGACATTTCTTATATTGTCCAATCCACAAGATTAGTGATTCCTTAGGCTTATTTTGACTTCTCCCTTAATAGGTGCCATATGTTCTTATACCTTCTCTTCCGCTAGATTTGTAAATTCAAAGGTATTATACTGCAGGACCACATCTCTTATACCTGACACATTTTAATATCCTCACCTCATGTCAAAATTGGCATATTTCAAACCTCATTCATCATATTCTTCCCCAAACCAGCTTTTCCTTTTATTTTTGCCGATGATACTCACCTTTTCTTCCCCCTACCCCCATTTAATCAGGTTTAAAAGCTAAATTATAACCCTACTTCCACCCCTCCATGAATATCTAATCAATTCGTCACAAAGTCTTTGTTAGCTTTTTGATTTATTGTTTCTCCCATCTTTTTCTTTTGTGCCACTTCCATCACATTAAGCCCAATTTTGTCCTGTTCCAAACCAGTGAGTATAGCCACGTTTTTTACTGTCCATTATCTACTTTTCTTTCAGTTTATTGTTAACAGATTAATATTCCTGTAAAATTCTTTCATCATACCATTCCCCTTGATAGAAGAACAAGTGTCAGGGTATTCTTGAGCTGGATTTAAAACTCTCTATTCTTTGTATCTATGTTATCTTATATACATTAGGTTTTGTGCATACTGTTCAAACAACATTTTGAAATGCCTCCTCTCATCATCTCTGCCTGACTCAGTGGTTCTCAGACTTTTGGCTTACATTAATCAGTAAAATTTCAAAGAATATAGGATTAAAATGTGATGGAAGGAGATTGAGGATCATAAACACACAATACAGTAAACAGATGATGTATTATAAAATTGGACACCTGACATCTATATAATTTTATTACTGTCACCCCAGTAAATTCAATTTTAAAAAAATGCTATTTGGGCAAGTAAAAACACTTAAAAATATTTTGTTGTTTACTCAGCAAATAGTATTTCAAAATAAGTCAATTATAGTACAAATATCAAATGGCCTAATAGAAAACTTATATATGAATGTATATGTTATTTTTCTATTTTGTTTGCTTGGCCAAATTGCCATATACTGGCTAGTAATTAGAAATCACTAATATAAACAATATGCATGTACACATATCCAGATCCCTTACTCTTACCCTCCCCTCCCCCCCTTTTTTTTATCCTCACCCAAGGACTTTTTTTTTTTTTAACCCTCACTCAAGGACATTTTTTTTTTGCATTTATCTTCAGATAGAGTGGGAGGGAGAGAGGGAATAAGAGAGAGAGAGAAACATTGATGTGAGAGAGACACATCAACTGGTTGCCACCCACACCACACCAACCAACCGGGGCGGGGACAAACTGCAACCAAGATACGTGCCCTTAGTGGGAACCAAACCCGGGACTCTCTGGTCCATGGGCCAACGCTCTAACCGCTGAGCCAAACCAGCCAGGGCACCCTTCCCTTTCTTGGCTTTCCAAATCCTGTAGTGTGTATTGTGGTATTTTCTACCTGAATTTCTCAAACCAGTTATTAACTGTGATAGCTATTTAATATGGCATTGTGACATTTATAATGTGTCTTTAATTCTCAACTAGTAAGATCCTTGAAGACAAGGACTGGCATCCCCCCCCCCCCCCCCCCTTAGTGCCAAGCACTAAGAAGATAATTTATTTATAATTTAAGCTGCTGATCTGTGTATCCATCAGGTATATCTGCGTTAAAAAATGACAGGTCTTTGAAACTTTAATCATACCTTGCTACTCTTACTATTTTTGATAGTTAGCTTGATATTAACTAGGTCTTATGTTTGTATTTTTTACAAATTAAAGAATTATTGCCCTCATTGTTATTGTTTAGGAAAGGAGAATTGAAATCTGATTCAGCATTTCTTACCAATATAGAATGTTTTTAACACTATTCTTACTGTATAGAAAACCAAGATCAAGTTGTATAAATAGAGCCGTGTGTGTATTTTCAACTCTCAGTATTGTAAATATTGAAGTGCTATGACCTTTAATTTTTTAAAAAATGTTTTTATTGATTTTTTTAAAGAAGAAGGGAGAGAGAGAGATAGAAACATTGATGTGAAAGAGACACATGGATCGGCTGCCTCCTGCACGCCCCCTACTGGAGATTGAGCCTGCAACCTGGGCATGTGCCCTGACCAGGAATCGAACCAGGGCCTCTCAGTCCATGGGATGATGCTCAATCCACTGAGCCACACTGGCCGGTCTGACCTTTAATTTTTTTTTTTAATCCTCACCCAAGGATATTTTTCCATTTATCTTCAGACAGAGTGGCAGGGAGGAAGGGAGGGAGAGAGAGTGAGAGAGACAGACAGACAGACAGACAGACAGACAGAGACATCGATTGCTTGCCTCCTGCACAACCCCGACCAGGGCCGGGGACCAAACCACACCCGAGGTACGTGCCCTTGACTAGAATCGAACATGCAACTCTTTGGTCCCCGGGCCGACTCTCTAACCGCTAAGCTAAACTGGCCAGGGCTGACTAATTTTTAAATAGTGTTCAATAATGCAGCTTGCTTTACCACCGATAAGATAGACTATAATATAGTTTATTGAAGGGTTAATTACAGTGTACATTATAATTATTATATGCATAATGATGTATATATTTTAGCTTTTTCAGGTTTTTTATTTGTTTTGACATATAATCCATCCTTTCAGCAAATTAATTGACCTGTATTAATGGAAATTTTTTTATTTTTTTTCCCCTGCTCCTCCCCTTTCCTCTTAGGTGCTATTCAAGTATTGGGAAGGTTCAGGATGCCTTTATATCTTACAGGCAGTCTATTGATAAATCAGAAGCAAGTGCAGATACATGGTGTTCAATAGGGTAAGACTTTGTATAAAAATAATGGTACTGTAATTGATTCACAAAGACAGTTGCATCACATATAATGTACTTTGCAGTTTATATCATGTTATGAAGCTAAGCAGTTCTTCTTTATTTTTTTCTTTCCAGTGTGCTATATCAGCAGCAAAATCAGCCTATGGATGCTTTACAGGCCTATATTTGTGCTGTACAATTGGACCATGGCCATGCTGCAGCCTGGATGGACCTAGGCACACTCTACGAATCCTGTAACCAGCCTCAGGATGCCATTAAATGCTACTTAAATGCAACCAGAAGCAAAAGTTGTAGTAATACCTCTGCACTTGCAGCACGAATTAAATATTTACAGGTAAATTTTAAGCAGCAGTTTTTTTAAAGGCACGTTTCCCCATGACACTCAGGCAGGAAGAGGGTGGCTGGAAAGTTTGTCTAGTTGTGTTGATGTCTATAATTTGTTTCCATATTTTGTAAACATACCATAGCTTGTAATATTATTTTACTTTTCATTTTAAGCAAGATATGCAGTATTTTAAAAGATGCTTTTTTGCACATTTACTCTGTTGGATGCATATTAATTTACATAATTTTTTTCTATGTACTGTCTACATTTTTAAGTTGTCATAGCATTTTAGAGAAAAGAACACGAACACTGTCTTTCACTCTTGCTTGAAGTTTCATGAGAAGACAGCTTTGAGAACTCTAAAAATAGAGCTCATCTTTGTTTTAATTTTCACAAAGGTTTATATTTCGGTTACCCTCTTTATACTTAGTATCTTTCTGAAACCCCAAATTAAGAATCTATTTTCTTTAAAAAAAAAAATTAGTTATAGCATTTAGGAAAATTTAGTGGACTTGCTCTTACTCAAGTAGGCTTGTGTTAAATTTGCTTTTTACATAATTTTTCCTAGGCTCAGTTGTGTAACCTTCCACAAGGTAGTCTACAGAATAAAACTAAATTACTTCCTAGTATTGAGGAGGCGTGGAGCCTACCAATCCCCGCAGAGCTTACCTCCAGGCAGGGTGCCATGAACACAGCACAGCAGGTGAGAAGTTGGGTTATGTTCTGCAGGTGCCCAGCTTTAAGGGTTCTTTTCAATCTGTAGTGGTCAAGTATATTTTACTAAGCACAGGAGGCTTTTATTAATGAAAAGCCCTTTAATTGTGAAGGGAATCTAGATCAAAGTAAAACTCCCTCTGATATGGGAAGACATTTTGGGTGCCAATTTAGAACCTTTGTGCATTTTCATGATTTCGAAGGAGATTTCTTAAAATAATACTGCAGTGGTTTGTTTAATTTTTAATGCAAGTTTTTCAAAGGAAGGTACACATTCCTCCATTGATGATTCATTTGATTTTGATTTTCATTAATTGCAATCAGCGATGTCCACATAGCTTTGAAAAGTATGCAGCTTGTAAAGTTTTATAATTTGAAGGAATGAATTAAGAATATATAGAACCCTATTTTTGTCTTCCTTCTGTGATTCTTAGGCATGTAAACCTCATCATCCAAATACTGAACCTGTATTAGGCCTCAGTCAAACACCAATTTCACAGCAATCCTTGCCACTACACATGATTCCTTCTAGCCAAGTAGATGACCTGTCCAGTCCTGCCAAGAGGAAAAGAACATCTAGTCCAACAAAGGTATATGTTTTAGAGAAATAGAAAATCCTTTCAAAAAAGAAACTCCCAACTGCCCTGAAATTGTGCAGTTTGAACATCTCTTGTCCTTTATTTTAAATCTGTGGACATCAAAGAGTGAAAGGTTTGAGTTTTTCCATTTCAAATTCTTAGTATCATATTAAATACAGAATGTAGGGATAAATTTGCATTCATCAGATCATTTTATTCATCTCCCTGCCGTTAAGATTGCAACACACTTTTCATTATCACTTTCTACTGACATTGAAATAAATTTCATGTTGGATCTAGTGGACAGTGTGATATTTAGGTTAGCCATTTGGGCCATAGATTAGGGGTGGGCCTTTTTGGGTGGCTTATTAAAGAATCAATATTTTTTAAATTTGTCATTTTCCAAGTTTATTATGCATGTAAAGCTATGTTTAAAAGAAGTTAATGTCATCTTTTATATGTAAATATTCCAATGATAGTCATTTGGCCTCCATTAGTCATTATTGTTAACTCTTTAGATTTCACCAAATATTTTAAAATTTCTTTTTATCAATTTTCCTCAGAATACTTCTGATAATTGGAGTAGTGGCCATGCAGTGTCACATCCTCCAGTGCAACAACAAACTCATTCATGGTGTTTGACACCACAGAAATTGCAGGTATGTAAAATATATTTTTGACAGATTTTTTTTTTTTCTATTAAAGAGTAGAGGTAGTAAGCTTTAAGTTCTTAAAGTATTCTTAAAGTTGAATACCAGTAAACTCAATTAATATGCACGTAAGTACAATGAACCCACATTTACCTAATTGAGATAACTCATTCTTGTTTTCATTTATTTTTAAATGGATAATATATTCAAATGGTTCAAACTGTACCAGTATGAATATATGGTATGTAGAGTAAATTCTCTTTCCAACTCCTGGCCCTAATCATTCATTTCCCCTTCTAACATACAGCCAGTGTTAGTAATTTATCTTTTCAGAAATTTGTTGTGCATATATAAGAAAATGTGCATACGCCTCTCATATATTATTATTTTTATCCTTTTTTGTACAAATGGTAGAATGCTTTATATTCTGTTAATTTCTTTTACAGACCTTTTTTTGTCAATATGTAAAGAGCTTCCTTGTTCTTTTATGGCTACAGTATATTTCTTATGTAGATGTCACACCTTTATTTAAGTAGATCACTAGTTTTGGACAGTCAAGTTGTCTTCAGACTTTTTCTATTCCAAACAGTGCTGCTTTGAGTGTACTTGTCATAATGCATTTTTAAGCTTAAAGGGCTTTCTGTGTGAATACTGAAAAATACTATGTTTAAAGAGTAAAATTTTGTGTCTGTTTATCTCAAAGATCACATTGCAGTAATAAACCTTCTTCAGATGAATGATCACTACAAAGTGATCACTACCAAAAGTAGTGATCTTTCACCATTGACCCTTTTCACCCATTATGATCGACACACCCCCCCCCCCCCCCCCCCATCTCCCTTCCTCTCTGGTAACCACCAATATTCTCTGTATCTGTGAGGTTCATTTGTTTTGTTTTGTTTGAATGTTTATTTCTTTCTTAACTTTTCTCAAACTTCTTAAAAAACTTCATCTTGGGCTTGATTGCTACTGGTCAGAAAATAGTGTCTTTCACTAGAAAGCGATTCTGAGTTTAATCATTTTAGGGAAAGGTTGCTTAGAATAGTGAACTCAAGCTTGTTTCTTAGATGTGTCCTTGACTATATTCTTTTTTCTTCTTTTCTTCTTCTTCTAGCACTTGGAACAGCTTCGTGCAAATAGAAATAATTTAAATCCAGCACAGAAACTGATGCTGGAACAGCTGGAAAGTCAGTTTGTCTTAATGCAGCAACACCAAGTGTGTATAGCATTTTCCCCCTAAAATTTGGTAGCATTTTGAGCATTGTTATTGACCAGAACATTGTTTTAGAGCATGTTCATGCCCACTTCTACTTTCACCAATATTTGTGGAATTAGTAATCTGTGCTCCATAATACTAATAATGGACAGATATTTTTAGGGAAAAACAACTATAAATTTAATTTTGAACACAAGACTTGGTATTTTATTATTTATTTACATGCTATTTTGTATGTATTCTAAGGGTTTATTTATATTATTTAATACTTAACAGTCTATCTTAAACTGAGGTGGAATTCTTTTTTTTTTTTTAAATATGTTTTTGTTGGTTTTCTAGAGAGAAGAAGGGAGAAAGATAGAGAGAAACATGGATGAGAGAGAATAATCTGTTGTCTGCCTCCTGCATGCCCCTGCCCCCTCCTGGGGATTGAGCCCACAACCCGGGCATGTACTCTGACTTAGAATCAAATTGGTGACTTCTTGGTGCATGGGATGATGCTACTGAGCCACACGGGCCGGGCCTGAGGTGGAATTCTTTAGGGCTTGTTTAATTTGAAGGATCTGGCATATAAATGTAATAAAGTGAGATTTTGAGATCCCCTATTTTGTGATTGGGGAAAAGACTTAAATTCCAGAGTCGTTTTCCATAGTATTCAGCTGCTTTTTTGTCATTACTAAAGGGACATTTATTAAAAATAAAATCTATTTCTGCTTTTCTGAGAAAGTTTAAATATGAACAAACACCATTTCTTGTTTTTAAGATGTGTATATTTTCACCTAGAGAAATGGAATGTTAGTGTAAAATCAGGGATCATCTGGTTATACACCTTCATATTCTGGTTCTTTCCACTGTGGGCCACACAAGCAGCGTTTATTTTTTGTTTGTTTTTTGACAGATGAGACAAACAGGAGTTGCACAGGTACGATCTACTGGAATTCCTAATGGGCCAACAGCTGACTCATCACTGCCTACAAACTCAGTCTCTGGCCAGCAGCCACAACTTGCTCTGACCAGAGTGCCTGGCGTCTCTCAGCCTGGAGTCCACCCTGCCTGCCCTGGGCAGCCTTTGGCCAATGGACCATTTTCTGCGGGCCATGTTCCTTGTAGCACATCAAGAACGCTGGGAAGTTCAGACACTATTTTGATAGGCAATAATCACATAACAGGAAGTGGAAGTAATGGAAACGTGCCTTACCCGCAGCGAAACGCACTCACTCTACCTCATAACCGCACAAACCTGACCAGCAGCGCAGAGGAGCCGTGGAAAAACCAACTATCTAACTCCACTCAGGTAATAGAACCTGCTGCCTTATTGGCTTCTCACTTAATATTTGTCTTTATTTGGTTTTATCATTTTGACAGAAGAAAAAAAAAGTTTGAACTGGTTTTATAAGAATTTTTTAGTATTACAATGCTGATACTACATTGTGACTCAGTATATATATACATGAGTGTATTTTCTTTTGCATTACAAAATTTACACATACACACAGAGATTATCTTAGAAAGTTTCAAAGGAAAAAGAAAATAGATCATACAGCTCCCTAAATCCACTCTTAATTTTCAGTAGCATTATAAACATTTATGTAATGTTACTTAGTTCATTTCTGCATGTATTTATCTACTTAAGATATGGTGCTATGCTAGGTAGTAGGTATCAATTCTGGTTAGAAAAAAAAAACCATTAATGAAGCAGTTGTTATAAATTACTGTGAAGTGTGACTTAGATAGAAAAGTGCTATTAGAGTACCTAGGAGGACACATAACCAAGATTTTAGAAGTCTTCAGAAATTAGGGAATTTGGGAGGGGAGAGAGATGGTAAAGTGTGCCTACAGTATAAATTATAAGTGTGAATTACTGTAGATTAAAAGGGGAGGGTGAAATAATGCGGCTGAAGGAGGTAGGGAAAGTTGCCTAATTTGTCTTGGAGGCAAAATGGAGCCAGTAAAGTCTTCAAAACAGCATAATGGATTTCATAAACATTATTTTTATCAAAGATATGTGCCATGTTTTACTCAGTAGTTCACTGTTAGACATTTAATTTCTGTGTTTTTAATTCTGGTTATTTATACCCATAGTTTTTCCTATATTTTATATTGTTTCCATGGAACAGGTGTTTCAAAATGGGTCAAAGAATAAGCATTTTAAAAAATGTTGTCAATACATATTGCCAAATTACTTGTATTTTTATTAGTCTACTATAGGAAGTATTTGACTTATTGATGTTTAACCATATATTATTGGTAAACTGAGATTAAGTTCTTTCCCTAGACTTCTAAGTTTGTTCTTGAAGTGGCTTTTGGTGGGACCATCTCTTCTAAAGTGATTAGTAGTTTTATTTATTATTAAAGAAATGTTGAACACCTACTATGTCCATGTCCTATTCAAGATTCTGTGGACAAATAAAAGAAAACTTGCAAAAATGTCTTAATTTGTATAGATAAACAGAAAATGAAGTGTTACCTACAGAATATTATGTAAAGATATGATTAGTTCTATGCAAAAATACATTAGAAAAGGGAGCTGGAGATTGGTGGTAGAGGATTTGCAGTTATATAACAGGGTGGTCAGAGAAGGCTTCACTGGAAGGTGACATTTAAATAAAGTCCTGAAAGAATGAGAGAAGTGAGCCTTGAAGATACTTTTTATAAGAGCATTTCAGGTCTAAGAAGAACAATAGGCCCCAAGGCAGGAGTGTGTTTTGAATATTTGAGGAAAATCAAGGTGGCAAGTATTGGATCATGGCTGAGCAAGCTAGCAAAAATTGTGAAGAGAAGTAGATGTGTTCCAACTGGAAACGTGCTGGCTAAATCATGTTCAGCCTTGTAGGCCATTGTAAGGGTATTGGATTTTATTCTGAGTTAAATGGGAAACTATAGGGGGATTTTGAACGGAAGAGTGATATGGTCTGACTTAGTTGTTAATACAGATCCTCTCTGGTACTCTGGATAGATTAAAAGAGGCAAAAGTAGAAATGATGTGACAAATTTGGAGATTACAGCTATAATCCAAGTTAAGAGTAGTAATATTGGCAGTAATAGAGGTAGTCAACTTTTGGGGATACAGTTGACCTTTGAACAACACTGAAGTTAGGGGTGCTAACCCCCATGCAGTTGAAAATCAGTGTGTAACTTTTGACTCTCCAAAAATTTAATTACTAATAGCCTACTGCTGACCAGAAGCCTTACCAAAAACGTAAACAGTCGATTTACACATATTTTGCGTGTTATATGTGTTTACATACTGTATTCTTACAATAAAGTAAGCAAGAGAAAAGAAAATGTTAATTAAGAATATCATAAGGAAGAGAAAATGCATTTACAGTGTTTATTGAAAAAAAACATCTGTGTATAAGTGGTCCCGTGCAGTCCAAACCCATGTTCTTCAAGGGTCAGCTATATTTAGAAGGCAGAACCAACAGGATTAGTTGATAGAGTGGTGTGTGAGAAAGAGGGGTCTAAGCTAGCCTAACCAACTAGAAGGATGAGTGAGACTGGGAAGATCACCAGGGTGAGAATGGAGAAGAGAACTCAAGACTGAGCCTCGAGGCATTCTTGTGTAATAGGTCAGGAAATTGAAGAACTAGCGAAGTAGACTAGAATAAGAATGATCTGTGAGGTGATACGAGATCCAGGAGAATGTTAGTAATGGCCAGGAAGTGAAGTAAAGAAAGTCTTTCGAGGAGGAGAGTGTCATCAATGTGTAAATCAAATAATGCACATAGGTCAAATAAGGTAAGGACTGGAAATTATGACCATCTGAGCTATTTGGTGACGTTGCTGGGGTCAGGAAACTACAGGCTACAGGCCAGATTAATCCCACGACTGTGACCTGTTTTTTTTGTTTTATCTTTTTTTTTTTTCTCCTTTTTGACAGCCCACAAACTAAGAGTGGTTTTTGCATTTTAAAGTGTTGTAAAAAAATAAGAATGTATGACAGGGACTGTATGGCCCACAAAGCCTAAAATATTTGCTATCTGACTCTATAGAAAAGATTTGCTAACATTTGGATAAGAGCAATTTTAGTGGATTAGTGGGGGTAAAAGCCTAATTGTAGTTGGATTCAGCATAAAGTGGAAGGAGAAAAATTGGAAGCAACAAGTATAGACAATTCCAGCACATATACTCATGTGGGCTACACACTGCACAATGCCAGGAGTGCCATTCCCATAGACCATGACATAAAAGGGAAGCAGAGAAACAGGTAGCTGAAGGGGAAGTGGGATTAAGAATTGTTTTTTGTTTAAAATTTAAGATGAGAGAAATAAGAAATAAAGAAGTTTGAAGTGGGTGAAAGCTAATGGGAAAAATTCAGTGGAGAGGGAGAAATTAACACAGAAAAAAGAGGAGAGATTTGTTAGAATAGATGAGAGGATGGGATTTGGGGGCTTCAGTGTCTTTAAACATTAAAGGTTTGCTAAAAGGATAACATGAGATTTTTTGTTAGAATGCCTATAATGCTAAGGTATAATTGGCAGTTAATAAAAACCTTTGTTATGATTGTAATTTATGATTCTATTATACTTCTTTTTTTTTAATCTTTACCCGAGGATATTTTTCCATTGATTTTTCAGATAGAGTGGGAGGGAGGGGGAGGGAGCAGGGGAGAGAGAGAAATATCGATTGGTTGCCTCCCGGCAAGACCCCAAACAGGGCCAGGAGATCAAACTGCAATCTAGGTATGTGCCCTTGATTAGAATTGAACCCGTGACTCTTTGGTCCACTGGCCAATGCTCTAACTGCTGAGCCAAACCATCCAGGGCTCTATTATACTTCTTTATTATATTTAATTTCCTGGCTTGTTTAGTTGCTGAGATTTTCAGTAAATACTGTCTTAACTCCATTTTGGAAATTTGCTGTCCTTTAAAAACGTAATTCTAGTGAAAGAACCCTCAGTTTGCTGACCACAAGGCCTCTACATGACTGAATACTAACTGGCAGAGAACCCCAGCCTTTGCTTCCCAGGCCCCTCAAGGCCAGTGTCCATAGGAGTTTGATAATTTAGGTATTGCAATTGGGAAAGCTGTCTAAAAAAATTCTGTTGAACTTATTCTAGGTCAGAAGTTTCCCAAATGAGGTTGCTGCATGATCAGTACAGTTGAGGATCATATATCTCTGGTATTAATATAATTAGAGGCTTTTTCAATAATGTCTTATATAAACCTCAAATATTTTTCTCAAGTTATAATGGAAACTAGACCATTGATAGACCTGTATGATATATCCACCTTTTAGCTTTGATGATGGGAGGAAATATAGATATGTATTGATTTACATTGCAGTTTTGAAGAATTTATTCAAAAGTACTGCTGGGGATATGAAAGTAAAATTATATGAATCGTGGGTGATTGTTCAGTAAGTACTCTAAAGAATTTATAGGTTAAAATACCTTGATTTGCAGAGAGACAATATAATGCAGTGGTTACTTTTTCATTTGTGTGCACATTATAATCAATGTAACTTGTTCAGTGATTAGCTTCTGAATAACTATTTGATGAAAACTGAAATTTTGACTCACCCACCCAGACTCTTTTCTTGAATAATATTTTAAATATTGATATGCTTATAATATTGCAGTATTTTTACTTTATGAAAAGTTTGCATATAACTTAAAGATTTTATCTTTTAATTACTACTATGATTGAACTTTTAGTTGCTTATTTAATCATTTAAAACCAGATTGCACTCCTGTGCATGTCAGTTGTGTGTATCAGGCTTTCATGTTATTTATTTATTTATTTATTTATTTATTTATTTATTTATTTTCTTCATTGATTTTAGAGAGAGAGGAAGGGAGAGGGAGAGAGATAGAAACATCGATGAGAGAGAACATCTATTGGCCGCCTCCTGCATGCCCCCCACTGGAGATCGGGCCCACAACCTGGACATGTGCCCTGACCGGGAATCGAACTGGCGACCACTTGGTGCATGGGTCAA